>OY019130.1:74728332-75964380 GCA_955652365.1 Eristalinus aeneus
AAAATATAATGACGAGCTCTGTAGATAGCGCTCTACAGCGACATGCACCTGGTCGAGTATCTACAGATACAACGATTAAGATGGCCAGCCCATGTAGAGTGTATGGACACCACTGCTCCCGCCCGAAAAGTCTTCGAATCAGAGCCAATTGGACAACGCAACAGAGGACGCTTCCAAAACCCAATGCTGTCTACTGTCGTTAAAGCGATCACAAAATAATCAGTCGTTATCCATGGACGGCACTTGCGTTGTTGAAACCGAAAGACTTTCCATCCTCAGTATGTGTATCAGCCCAACAATTAGTTGGAACGACACATATTTGAGGTCTGTGGTCTGAAATGCTCTTCCCAGCTCGATTTTTCCTCCTCATTACAATCCACAGGCATTTAAAACCAAAGTGCATCGGTACCTCCTCTCCCTCTGTTCCTCTATACCTTCGGCCCGTGCTGTGACTTGATCCGGTCACTCAAGAGTACTCGCAACCCATTTTGCACGCGTCAATTATAAAAAAAAAATTGAGGGATTATGAATGACGCAACGCGGTCTCTTGAATGATGCAACGCCATTCCTTGATGGACACGCAGTATTTACGCCGAACTTAAAACAGTTTCATAAGACCCACCAGCTACTTTACTTAGTTGAGGACGGAGTGTACCGGTGGCTCGCACATAAATGTTTTATCTGGCGGCGTATTTGAAGAAATAACGGTACAGCACGTCTTCGAAACCGAGCCATTGGGACAACGCAACAGAGGACGGCCTAGGCTAAGGTGGCTCACACAAGTGGAGAAGGACCTCAACCAACTTGGATTGCACAACTAGAGACAGCTGGCGAAAGATCGTGCTGGCTGGAGAGGCATGTTGGTTGAGGCCCAGGTCTACCCGGACTGTAACGCCACAACAGGAAGAAGAAACGACTTTCCCCACTTGCCACTATGGCCGTTAATAGCACCTTTGCAGAATGAAAAATGCCAAAACAAGATCTTTTGTTTGAACGAAAAAAGGACAACCAAAGTGTAGGAGGTGTGGAGGGACAAAAAAACAACCGCTTGTTGTGTGTATGCCGACTTTAGAACAGACTGAAAAGCGGGTGAAGTTGTACTGCACAATTATTTATACTGAGAATAACCTGAAGATTGACGGTTTCGAGTAGATCACACGATCGGATGGAAAGTGCGGTATGTGTGTGTGTATATTAAAGAAAAGATTGACAACCATTGGTGAGATACAGTTGAGCAAAAAAAAAAAACGCCTACAAAAAAAATGGTCTTCTACCGAAGGATTTTTGTTCAAATCAGCTTTCCTAAAGGAAAGCGGATACAGTAGGGTAAGGTGGGATAGGGATTTCTATGTCCATCCGTCATACTTCAGACATTGATCCCGAAGAACTGACGGAAGATCGACCGGCTCATGACTTCAAAAGCGTACATGGCCTCCAAGTTGGTATTTAAATCGATAGTGCTGGCTTTGCTTGATAAGTTTCTTTCTAAGCGCTTGTGTCTTTATTCACTCAGCAGTTGACATCCACACGTTGAGGACAAACATCACTGGAATGTGCGACTCCTTGCCATGTATATCAATACTGGCTATCCTCAAATTTACCTCATTTCGAAACAACACAGGCTTCTAGTCAAAATAAAACCCCCACGTCATGTCCTTAGTCATTTTCCTGTAAGTTCAAAGCTTAAAACACTCCTGGGGTGGGAACAATTCATCACTTTTCTGTTGATCGCTAAGTCGCGTAGTCCGTGTAATAACAATAGTTGAATGGCGTGACCGACCACAAGGGGACCACGGCCTACCTTGCTAATTAACACAACTAACTTGTTGTGCATGTGACTGTTCTCTCACGAGCAGAATGGACCTACAGGCTTCAGTCGACGCCGAACGGCGAAGTTTGAGAAGCCTTTCCCTGGACAATGAGTGTTGTCAGGAACTCAGAAGAGGTGGTGCTTTGTAAAAATGCGACATGTTCAGCCAGGAATCGAACCTGGACCTTCGGCGTGTGAGTGTCGCACTCTACCCACTACATGGCGATCACTGTGTGTAGTCATTGTGCTCTCGTTGAATATTCAGATCACTCGATCCCCTGTCATCAATCTCCACAACCGCAGGCCTGTTTCACATTGTTTTCACTCTTCCAACTGATCCCTTTATAACTGAAGCACGTCCAAGACACGTCTCGAAAATCGTGACGGTAGTTACTTGCCAGAAGAGGCATCATCAGGGAAAGTGTAAATCGGCTTTGCGCTGCCTTACCCTAGCAAAAGAACTGCAGGCCTCTGCCACGGCCAAAACTGGTAAGGGGCCTGCCGTGTGGTGCCAAATTTGATATGATGACGGGTTGCTTTTCGTTTACAAGCAGGCGACCAATCCTTACCCTTACCCACCCGCCAGTGATTTCGCGAATCATAACGATAGTCCAGGAGAATTCCTGGTTTGTCCCTGTCGGTGCAGTAATCAGTAGATAGCAATATTCCAAATCCACACGACCTGGGATCTTCGTTCTGAAAGTAGAGGTAGCTGTTATTAAATATTTCGAGGGATGGCCTTTCATTCTTTTAAGACAGACAGCAACATTTTCGAATGACTGACAAGGGCTTCCTCGCTTACACCACAAGAACTTTGAACTCTCCTTGGAACAGCATGACGAAGCATGACGCACAAAGCTCACTCTTCGCTCGCCAACAACCACTCGACACCCAGTCGCCACCAGGAAACCGAGTATAAATAACAAGGGATATTAAAATACGATTAAAAAACGGACGATCTGACACGGTTTGACTGCAGCCAGGCATCGGCCGGCCGGCAATTCCAATTCAGGGGTCCGGCCAGGTCTGATGCTAAATTTAAATTCCACTTCCAGCGAATGTGTAAAAATAAACAGCGCCACCAAGGTGTAAGCGTCTCCAGCGCCAACGAGCTGCTGAGAAAGTTATAAATTTAAAAGTCAAACCGTCTGCCGAGCACGCTTGTTTGAGATGCGATCATGCGCCACAATGCTGGCCAGTAGTTGGCCACTCAAGCGAACGAGCACTTAGGGAGCACCCGATCGCTTGGGGTACGAAGCATCGCCCGCTGTCGTTGACGTCGCCATCTCAGCCGCGCCGTGACCGCAGTCGGTGTCGGCCGCTGCCGTGACGCGGTGGCTACCCGGGTAATTAATCCATATGAATTCATTAATTGTTAATTGTTTTGTAAATGATGGCAGCGCCTCGTGGGGTCTGGCTGAGAGTGAAAGTGGGAGCTTACGGCGCCTGGGGGGTGGTGGTAGCGACCCAGAACAATCGCTCTACGTGGAGAGAACTCTCGGTAATGGAATATCGCGTCAAGATAAGATACTCGATGCTTGTGTACATAAAGCACGCCGCAAATGTCACAGGCGACCGCTGTCATGCTGGATACAATGTTGCTAACTGTGGCACACGCGCTAGTTGCATGTAGTTTGAAAGCTTACTTTATGAGAATTGACCGGCTGTGAACACGGCCTCGTCTCCATCTTCTGTCGGGGAATATAAATCAAATTAACATCTGCAGACGTGAACACGTTTTAATGACTCTGCATAACCGGCTTCGATGTGACGTTTGAATTTGGGCACACTGAGCGTATATCATAGACACAAACCAAACGGTTCAGACATCTGTCGGGGACTAGAGAAGTGTCAAATGGTAGCCAGCATTTAGACGATTAGTAAGTGGTATAATTACTATTTTGTATTCTCAGGTTGTGGTCTAGGGTAATGAAACGTACAAAACACCTAGGATACTGAAATATTTAAAAGTTGAAGACTTCCCGGTGGAGCTCTACATTTTTTAAAGCGTGTCGCTCTGCTCGACTACAGCCAACACAACGGCCCAAGTGAGAGCAGCGATTGGTTGTTAACGGCCTAAACGCAAGCACACATCACATTGAACAGCTGAAATGCAGCCCGCAAAGGGTAGTCCTCTGCTTCATGATGGCAGACGGACGTTTATCTTTTGTAATGTCTAGGGAATAATTTCCTTTAAGACAGTCAGTGTTTCATCCTTCGTTACACACTCAATTAGAGTGGACTACAGAAGCCTTCAGATTGCAAGAAGTGTTCAAACTTAAGGATGGGTGAATGTTTCTCATTTCTTGAAGTGTGGAATCTAGAAATTGACACTTTCTGCCTGTTTGTCACTGCATTTGATAACTAGCCTAGGGACAAACTGTGGCTTCTCTACCAGATTCGTTGGATGAGGTAGAAAGAGCTGTAAATAAAAAACTCTCACAGCTCCCATACTCAGTGACTTTTTCCGATTGGTTGACAACTGCTCACGGTCGATGAAACGTTTGCCTGCATTAAGAAGCAGACGACTAAATTTGGTCTGGCGAAAACAAGGAACAAAACAAGGTTCATATGTTCTGTCTTCAAGGAACGACTCACAACATGAATGCCTTTGCCAATGGGCAACGGAAGTTTTAAGATAAACAACTCGACTCTTTCAAGGCGTGGTTTCTTCGAGCTCACTCATGTAACCAAGCCCTCTATTGAACCAGCAGGCTCAAGAGGCAATCGGCAAAAAGTCCTCGAAAAATTGGCTGATTTTTTAAAGCAATTTTGTATTCCGTATAATGGAGCAACGACCATCCAGGTGATTCGAAATAAAAACCGCCTTGACTTTTCGAAGGAAAAGTTATTCGTGTGGGTTGTTGTCAGCATTTGAAAAGTGAGATAGAACTTCGAACTCGTTAGACTATACAGAGCATATGCCTAGTGAACTGTCTTCAAACGCAAAGTTTAGGAACCGTTAGCAAAAACAGCTTCCGCCTGTGAGGACAGAGCGAACAGAAGACGAACAGATTTGATTGGGAACCGAGAAGATACACAGAACTGAATGCAGGTTGCAGATAATGCGAAGACGTATGGGGAAAACTCTTCCTGAGCTCTTGTGCTTAGCTCTGATGTCAAACACCGGATAACCTTTGCAGACACCGCAAAAGTAGTAAAAAAAAATTTCGATGTTTTAAAAATGACAACACTGATCCTGTCTGAGATGCTGATCACAAATTTTCAAAATAAATCGTACTTCTGCTGTTGCAGCTTACAAAGAATGTCAGAGACCAGCTTCTTTAGGAACTTCTTCCCTTGTTAAGCATGTCATTCGTCTTTTTTTTGAAAAGACCTTCACTTTAAAAACTGACTGCGAACAACTATATTGAGAATCTTTTGAGTTACAATCGCAAGACGTCCAGCTGTCCCTTTAAACCGCTGAATCGACGCATTTACCACCTAAGCTCCAAGTGGCCACAAACTGCTCATAACTTATGCCCTCAGTCTCAAGTCTGCTTTCATAAAAGGCCCTTTACCCATTTATAAATAGAAGATCATCACTTTCTCTGCCAAATAAAATAATTATATTTAAAGTAATATTTCAAGCTATTCCTCTTTATGGTTGTTCAGTTTGGGGAAGCTCCGCCTATTGCCACATACAAAATTACAAGTAGCTCAAAATAAAGTTCTAAAGTTAATATTAAACCTACTATGGGATTATCCTAATTTGCACCTTCATAAAAAAATATGTTGTTGAATGGTGAATTATTGGTGAATTTGTGTCAGAAAGAATATCCGAAATCACTGAAAAGTGTATGAATTCTTGCGCTTTTGCTGACAATCCTCTAGTTAATGGTCTGTTTCCAACTATTAGTCAAGATATATGATTTATTTATTTATTTATTAACTTGTTTGCCTGTTTATTTATTTATTTTTGTATTTTCATTTTAGTTATTAATTTAATTTAATTATTTATTTATTAATTTATGTGTATATTAATTTATTAATTAATTTATTTGTATTTATTTAGTTCTTTATTTATTTATTTATTTATTTATTTATTTATTTATTTATTTATTTATTTATTTATTTATTTATTTATTTATTTAGTTCTTTATTTATTTATTTATTTATTTATTTATTTATTTATTTATTTATTTATTTATTTATTTATTTATTTATTTATTTATTTATTTATTTATTTATTTATTTATTTATTTATTTATTTATTTATTTATTTATTTATTTGTTTATTTATTATTTATTTTTTGTTTTAACTTATATTGAAGGTTTTGTCGTGTTTCCTTCAAAATTCTAATTCTTGTCCAGTTTCCTTTGTAAAATGTTTGTAATAACTTCTCAGAAAAAAGTTATATAACAAAAATATCAAATCTCTGTAATTAATAGTATATTGTGCAATATACTAAGCCATTGTAAATTTATAATGAAATAAAGCTATCTATCTAAAAGGTCGTGTGGCTATAAAGGGTATTCTTTGTAAATTAAACGTATGCCTTTGTCAAAAAAAGTTTAGTCGGTACAGACTCGTTTTGAATGGAATACGAGTAAGTTAGTCGACAAGATCGGAAATTAGTGCCGACAAGATCAATCACAGTCGCAGGTTAAGGATTCTGGTAGAGCTTCTTACCTCTCTGCGCTTCGGTTCGCTCACCTTTTTCTTCTTCTTGTGTCGCAACAGTCCAGTGTGGACCTGGGACTGAATTGCTGCTTCCAGTTGGGGACTCCAATTTGTTTGAAGTCCTTTTCCACTTGTGTGCGCCACCTTAGCCTAGGCCGTCCTCTGTGGCGTTTTCCCAATGCCTCGGATTCGAAGACTTTTCAGGCCGTACGCCTTACATGACCTATCCATCTTAAGCGTTGTATCGGAAGATGCTTGACCAGGCGCATGTCGCTGTACAGAACATAGAGTTTGTCCTTAAATCCTCCCTTCGAGATGCCATTAAAACAACCAGGACCAAAATTCGCACGCAAAGCTTTTTTCTCTGAAAAGACTAAGGGCGTCATCATCAGCTTTTAGTAACGTCCAGGTTTTCCCGGGGATAATCAAGCTATTATATAAAACGAGCATAGTCTTTCGAGAGAGGGCTTCATTGCTCAATTGGCTCTTGAGCCCAAAGAAACATCGATTGGCACGAGTGATGGTTGGTTTCGGTGCCTGTGTTCTTGTCCATATTAACCGCGGAGCCGTAGTACACGAAGTTCTTGAATACCTCAAGGTTTCTGCTGTCTAGTGTGACTCTTTGTCCGAGACGTCGATGTTGTGTGTTCTTCCTTGATAACAGCATGTACTTCGTTCTGCCCTCATTAACCAACAGACCCATTTTAGCCGCTTCCGCTTCAATATCGACATCCGTCTCATTGATCGAATCGCTGTGTTCGTCCAATCACGTCAATGTCATCAGCGTAAGCTAGAAAATGAACTGACTTTTGGAAGATTATGCCTCTGGTGTTGACTTGTGTTTACGATCTTCTCGAGGATGATATTAAGGAAGGTTTGGCCCACTATCCCGCTTTAAATTCTTCTAGACACCAGTTATACGACTATTCGACGCTTATGACTAAAAGGCTGACTCTTTTGCGCGGCACTGTAAAGAGCATCCTAAGTTTCATGCACAAATTGGGGTGGATCGAAATTTGGCGATATCCACGGTCCGCGCTATGCACTGGGTAGAAGTCTAGGGTTCAGCATTGTTTAATTGACCAATTCTCACGGGACACAGACGTATAGTGCAAGAATAGAAGTCGATGATGACAGGAAAATTTGAGTACAGTGCATTTTTACGCATTCCGAATGAAGTACCAGCGTCAGATTCTACCCTTCTCCCTTGTTGGGTCTAGGGAGACGCCATTATAAACTACTCATACTTGTCTTCCTTAAGTCCGTTCTACGGAACTACATTTTTTTAAATTAGGAAATTTTTTGGAAATTCTGGAATTTCTGTATTTTGTTACCAATAAAATTATCACGGCCTCAGACGCCCTTACTTTGGAGAAAGAAAACCAGTAAAGTGAAGGACTGTTTGCATTCCTAAACACAAGCATCAGCGAGTTGTGGTTGCATCTTCTCTAGACCATCCGCTGAAACCATCCTAGACACTTACCGCCCTCTAATATAAAGCCTATGGAATGATGGCAAGTGCGAGAAGAAGAAACGTGCACCCATGATGCGCACCAAAAGGTACTACAACGCCAAACAAGAGGACCTGCAGAAGGATACCACGCACGAGGATGGCGAAAAGAGGCTTTCTTCTCTAGCAAACTCGCAGCTCAGTTAAGGGATAGATGAACGGTATGATTTGAAAGGCATGCATGCCCTTCGGAACTGTAAGTGTAGAATGTTAAATGACTCGTAGAATGAAGTGCATGAGTCCAAGTGTGCTACTTAATTAGCATAGACACGCTACGCAATTAGCATAGACATTAAAGAACGAAGGGCAAACTGGCTGCAGACTGAGATATCTAACCGTCATAGTACTTCCTATGACCGGTGGTGCTGCTCCGGTGTTTTTATGAAATGTAAGTCATTAGTAATGGATGCTTTTTTTGGAGGTGTAGACATTTAAGTTGCCAACACTATTTCAATTGACAGACATTTTGTCGGTTGTTAAGCGATTTATTTTTAATTTAGTTTGGCATTTGAACATGGATAGACTGACGGTATACAAGCAATGACTAGATTCAGTGAATGGGCCCAGATTTTCATTGGTTCGAAATTTCAAATACACATATTGTTTAGACGAAATTGACTTTTAATTGAATGATAATATTACTGTAGTGCATAGTAGGGAACATTTGTTGTAAACGAGCCCTTATTTTTTTTGTTTGTTTACTATGACATCTGTGAAAAATATTAAGTATACATCAAGTCATTGGACAGAAAACATCATATTTATTCGTCGTGTTTAAAATGTCGAATTTTGTACCAGAAAGTGATGATTTGCGGAAAGCATTAATTTTTTGTTTTCATTTGAAGAAAGGTGCTGCAGAGTCGCATCGAATGCTTGTCGAGGCATATGGTGATCATGCTCTATCAAAAGATGGTTTCAACGGTTCAGAAATAATGATTTTGATGTGAGAAATGAAGAACGTGGAAGACCACCAAAAAAGTTTGAAGACGCCGAATCGCAAACGATATTAGATGGAGATGACGCTTTGAGTCAAAAGCAAATGGCAGCAATGTTAAATGTTGCACAACAAACAATTTCTGACCGTTTAAAAGCTATGGGAAAGATCCAAAAGTGTGGAAAATGGGTGCCACATGAATTGAATGAAAGACAGATGGAAAACCAAAAAAACACTTGTGAAATTTTGCTTCAAAGACACGAAAGAAAATCGGTTTTGCATCGGATTGTTACTGGCGGTGAAAAATGGATTTATTTTAAAATCATGGGTTAATCTGGGTTAATCTGTGACAACCATCAACATCGACTACAAGACCAGATCGATTTCGCACGAAGCCAATGCTGTGTGTTTGGTGGGACCAGAAGGATGCGCTGTACCACGAGCTCCTAAAACCTGGTGAAACCGTGAATACTGATCGCTACGACAAGTGATCAATTCGAATCATGCATTGATCGAGAAACGACCAGAATGGGCCAGAAGAGACGGCAAAGTAATTTTGCGCCATGACAATGCACCTGCACACAAAGCAAGACCGGTTCAAGATACAATCATGACACTTGGCTGGAAGCAGCTACCCCACCCGCCATATTCGCCAAACTTGGCTCCTTCCGACTACCATTTGTTTTTATCGATGGGACACGTATTGGCTGAGTAGCACTTTGATTCCTACGAGAAGTTCGAAAATTGGGTGTCTGATTGGTTTGCTTTAAAAGACGAACAATTTTATTGGAGTGGTATTCACAAATTGCCAGAAAGGTGGTCAAAATGTGTAGAAAACAACGGCCAATACTTTGAATAAAATGTTTTTACTTTCCCATTAATAATTAGTGTTTTATTTTCAAAAAATACCGGTATACCTGGTATGTTTAAAAATAATAATAGTTGGCACGACAGTCCACATCATAGACTACTCGTGTTGTGCGCGCTACTGTTCTTTGACGAGTAGAAGGGACCTACAGCTTTTTGCCGACTCCGAACGGCGAAATTTGACAAACTTTCTAAGACAGTTATTACTCTTTAAGTGTTGTCAGTAGCTCTAAAGAAGTGGGGCGGTGGTGTTCAGCCGGGAATCGAAACTAGACCCTTCGGCCTGTGAACGTCGCACTCTATCCACTACGCCACGGCGGCCACTTATGTATAAATGTATGTCTAGACACCATAAAATCCATAAAACTGACCGTTTGGTGTACCTCAGTGTTTGGTGGAATAATGGTAACGTTCTTCTTCATAAACGATACTGGCCAGAACAGTACGGTCATTATTGACATATCATTACTGACTTTTTCGATGACTAGTTGGACAACTATTAAGTGTAGGAGCTATGGTTTTAACAAGACAGAGGAACAAATCGTATAGTTTCTTACGAACATGTGAATTCACCTCCAAGATTGTGCAATCCACTTAAATATGTTCTTGGAAGATGTGTTTAAAACGCTTCTTTCCACGCTCTAAGACACTTAAAGCGCAACATTCGCCGTTTTAATCCCGGTATATTTTCACAGTCAGAAAAATTCATAAAAAATTAGCAAATCGATTAGGCAAATGCAGTTATATACAAAAACTTACATTTGAATTAAAATGCCAAAAGATTATTTGTCCCATAAAATATATTTTATGTAAATTTAAATACACTGCTCTTGTTCTATTTTATTTCAAATTTGTATACCTCTACAAAAAACAATATTTATAATTGAAATAAGACAAACAGTTCAACATGTCCTATCAGCAAGACAAGGCGATATTTCCTTTGGCAACAAGAATAGAAACACATTCCTGCTCAACGTCGCCTATAGGCCCCTGTTCAGCATAATTTGTGCGCGTCATGTACCAGTGTGACTTCCAATCTAACAGATCGTCAATAGAACAAATTCTGCATCCAAAGTAAAACGTGGAAAAGACAATCAAGAGTTAAATCGACACGCACAACTGTTTTAAGAATTAAAAGCCACTTACTTCCTTCCTCCGTTTTCATTGCCGTGGTCCAATTTCGTATCCTCGAAAAACTGATCCGGCTGCCTAGTAGCACGCAGTGCAATTCCGATTATAGAACCTTTTGAAATTTGGCCCGGATTTCGAGTGATTGCTGTGAACACTGAAGGAGCGGAAAAAAAATTCAAATGTTGGAATAGACAGATGACATCAACATCCCTTCTAATAGCGATCCCAAACAGAAATTGCCTACTTAGCAACAAAAGCGACATCATCAGTGGAGATCCAAACCAAATCAGCCTTGCCTACTGGTATTTCTCTGCGCTTGCGAAACAACTGAGCTGAATGCTTCTGACTGGGAGGTTCTGCTCCACAAAACTTAACGAAGAGCGAATCAAAGAAGCTGACATTTGGTGTCTTTGAATGAAAAATTTTATGTCTGCGAGGGAGATGATCAGAACAAAGAACACGGGTCGATACCGTACCTGATGTTTGGAAATCCTCCTTGTTACCGATTCCCTACATCACCTCTAAGCTGATGCATGGTTTCCACAACAGATCCCATAACCGAAATATAATCCCAACACACACATGCGCATAAAAATAATTTATTAACTCTATTTCATTCGACATTATCTCTAAGATTTTTGGAATCAAATTGCTTTCAACAGTTCTCTTCATAAATAAATAAATAAATACCTACACATCGTACGTCACGCTTTCGTCAGGGGATCAGATTCCAGGCCAAGGTGTAGGCCTCGTGCAAGTGTCAGAAAGTTCAGTTCAACATTGGGACAGAAGAGATGGAAGCGAGGAGAGGAAATCGGAAGTTGGAGAGAGGTGAGAGAGATTAAGAAGGCATTAGCCACATTTCTATCATAAGGTCACTTCGTATCCAGATGTTCTCGCTTAGGATGAGCTACTGTAGCTCGACGACGATTGGGTACCACTGGACGAGGAGCTGCTAGTTGAGCCGAGTGATGAGCTGTAGGAGGAGCTGCTGGGGTAGTATGAGCTGTAGGCTATGTTGTGGGACGAACCGGATCCGGTTGAGTCCCAGCGAGCGTATGGGCCTCCGCTCATTGGCTCCCAGCTGGCGGGGTCATAGGATGAGGCGGTTGTACTGGAGATTGGTGCGCCGTAGGCAGTCATTGGTTCTGCTGGTGGCATTGGCATCATTGGCATCATGTTCATCTTCATACCACCCAATTTCTTGATCAAGTTGTAGATAAGGAATCCAAGAACCAGTTTGATTGCGATCTTTGACAGGATCAGGGCTTTGGTTGCCTTGAGGCCGATCAACACGACGATGATTGGCATCAGCAGCTTCATCTTCAACTTGAGGAGAAGGAGAATTGGCAACAGAAGCTTCTTCTTCAACAGGAGTCCACGGGCTAAAGGAAGAAAATCGTCAGAACATCAGGAGAATTAAGTTCCACCTCACAAACCATTGTCAGCGGGCAGCTCCAAGTCGAATCCACGGTCAGCACGGTAGGTCACGACGGAGTTCTCGAACAGAGTCTGGGGCAACTGCAGACGGAATTCGTTGGTGGTTAGAATCCTGCCCAATCGGCTCACAATCACTTGTTCGATGTTATCCTCTGAGAAGGAACGCGCCTGCTCCTCTTGAACTCCGGCCACGGTATCCAAGTATGCCAGCACTTTCTCCTTCATGCAGTGCATGGCGTCGGCGTGGAAGCAGTTCGCCATAATGTTGGAGAGAAGTTCTTCGCTGGAGCGGATCCTTGGCTCGACCCCGTACACTGTGTTGTCAATGGCTGCGGCATTGGCAAACGCTAACAAACAACCGATCCCAATCAGACAGGACAAACGGAACGCCATCGTGAAAGTAATCCCAAAACAGTATAATTCGACGAGACTCGACTCAACTTGACTAGACCGCGCGCACTTTCAGTTAGCCGCTGAGCGTGGATAATGTGTGAATGATAATCACTGGTTGGGGAGGTCTTGATTTTATACTGCCGCTCCCAAAATACTCCGCGCAGTGCTATTACACCGAATTTCAGCCACCAGTAGTGCCTCCTCTCTGCTTTTGCTATAGCCACTGCCATTTTCACGGCGATGGCCAAAAGCAACGCACCCTCCACCATCTGGGCCATAAGCTTTTAATCAATCAAGCCTGCAGTGCGGCACGCGCAACGCGAGATCGCGTACTTTTTCGTCGCCGACTTCGTCGTCCACTGAGCGCCGGAGAGCGGGCTATCCACCAGCCATTGCCTTCTCTGCCAGTGAACACCTAATCAGTATGCAAGGCTGACACATCGGACCTGGCCACTGTGCACCGAAGCTCACCCAATTGCAAGACACCGCAACAACCGCAAATGTAATCGGTTTCCCTTCAGCTGGGCCCAAGAGTATCTGCACGCACTCTGGGCCTGCCTTATGCGGAGGCCCCCACCAAGACGCCTCGTTCGTCCAAATGCGCTGTCAAATTTTTCCCTCACATCCGTTACGATTTCGCTGGCCCTGCTATGGCAGCTCCACATACCTTGCGCCACTCCGCCACTCATAAACGGTGCGGATGAATTTTTGATTTCATTTTTTAACGCGATCCGTGGCATTCCGTCCCGATCGCCAATCTGTTATCTGAACTCGATTGGGGCGACTCCGAGTCCAAAGGGTGTACCTCTAAGGTGAAGACGGTCATTGGGTTGCCGTTGACCAAGTTCGAAAAGTGCAAGTGAATTTCTCTGCCGGCTCGGAGCATGTGTGTGTGTTGTGGGCTGGCTGCTCACGTAATTGTGCCAGGAATTTAGAACTGGTGGATGGAAAGTGCGGTGGCGGCGCTGACATTTCCGTGTTACATCACACGCGTCGGTGGCGTATTGTCTTATCAGGTTTTCTTGGGTAATAGATCGGAGCTTCGTTTTGAAATGACCAAAGTTGAATGGCTTTCGAATTGTCGTCAATGAAAAGATGATTAATGACAAGCGCTTGTGTTTGGTTGCGTCTGGAAAACAATTTTTGACCTGATTTTTCTTCCTTTGTGTGTCCCAGAAAATGTGTCATTCCGCAACTTTTGAAAGCTTTCGTTGAGACTTTTAAAACGTAGCATGGCAAGCACCGGAAATCTTATCTAACCACAGGAGTCGCATCTGTCTCCCGAGTGTTTAATCAGACGATATTTAGTCTCATCATTGAATAACTGTAGCAACTGGTATTAAAAAGAATGTATATTCCAGCCTCGTGTATACCCAGATATCGTAACAGGCCAGTGCAGTTTCCCTTGAATCGAAAATGAACACTAAGCCAACGTCAATATTTGAGGCCACCTATGACAGTCGCAAGGAGCGATGATAAAATTCGTCATTTCGAAAGAATATCCCAGGACTTTTGAAAATTCGTGCAGATTATTCCAAACAGGACTTTAAATAGATTTGAAACCTCCATTTTGGTGCAAAGTTTCTTAAAGACCGATCAGATGAAATCGACGAAGTCACGGGGTGCTGTGGGAATTTTTAGAGGATGGGAATTTTTATGACCTTAAATGACTGAAATTAAGTCACAGTACGGGTCGAAGGTATAGAGGAAGAGAGGCAAAGGAGGTACCGATGCACATTGGTTTTAAATGCCTGCGGATTGTAATTGGGGGGATAAGTTGGGCTTCCATATTCGTGTAGTGCGGCTGAAGAACGAGCCTCTAAGCTTGACTGTACGTCCGAAGGTGGGCTTAAAGGTGAACGGTTGTGAGCATTCCTATTTTGGGCGAGATGAATCTTTTAAGTTACTGTAAGCAACAAAATACCACTCGTATGTCAAAACGTTCTGAGTACGTAATAATAATAATTGTTGGCACTACAGTCCAAAGGGGGACCAGGGCCTAGCTTGCTCATCAACTGTTCGTGTTGTGCGCACTACTGTTCTCTCACGAGTAGGAGGGTCCTACAGTTTTTTGCCGACTCCGAACGGCGAAATTTAAGAAGCTTTCTTAGACAGTTATTACTCTTTGAGTGTAGTCAGCATCTCGAAAGAGGTGGTGCCGTGAAAAATTCGAAAAATTGGTATTGAGCTGGGAGTCGAACCTAGACCCTGCGGCGTGTGAGCGTCGTACTTTACCCACTACGACAGGGCGGCTACGTATAACCTCAAAAATGTCAAACATTACTAAAGAGCTGGCAGTTGCCAAATTACAACACTAGGGTTGTCCAATCCCTAAATATATAAGGCAACCTTCGTAAAGATTTGGCTTACTGGATTTGAAAAAGTGTGGTTTTCTTTGACATAACTCGAACAAGGTCCTTGCAACCTAAACCAAAACCGATCTCTTGTACACTGAAATATCAAAAATGTGACTGACTTGAAGACCAGATCCACTCCTGACTCCAGCGCCACACAGAGAAGAGGGAAAAACAAAGTGCACGTGCTCTGGGAATAAAAGCACCTATAAAACAACTTCTCTAGATCGGGACCTTTCTCCATGACAGGCATACTTCATACGTTGCCCATGAGCCATCACATACAAACCAGAACATTACGCTCAGCTGCATCGTAACGTCGATGGAAACACTACTGTTGTTGAAAAACAGAGGAAATCATGTTTCCGTAATTCTTTCACTAAGTAGGACCCCGGTGGAACGCGCAGTAATTTAACTTGGGATTTAAGCTTAATCTAAAACAGTTCAAAGATGGATGGCTGCGTCATCATGAGAATGAAAGGCGCCAATAAGTTTCAGACAGAAATTGGAGTGTGCAGACAAATCAGATTAACAGAAAATCTTTACCTTCGTTCATAGCAACGCAGTCATTAGCTCTATATCAATGCGGATTAAAGATAACTTTGATCTGAAGCGCTCCATTACTAAGCTTCACAAACATCCTGTGCGCCTTTTCTCACCCCAGCTCATCTTGATGCAAACATTAAAGTCCGGGTATGCACTTATTTGGGTGAAATCCAAAGTAGTCAGACAATTACTTTAAACGCGCAGGTATCTGTCACCATATCCAACCATCATTAAACATTTTTTTATGTTGGAGGTTGGGATAAACTGCACTGGAGTGCTCAGACTCAAATACTTGTCCATTGTACTACCAGGCAGTAACCTTCATTTAATCCAATTTCTTGGCTTCCCTTAGAAAAACCAAGATGCGCTTCTGTGATATAGAAGTTGGGTTTTCGGTTCCCACCACATCAGCGCCAAATAATCGCCACCTGATACGAGCGAAAGCGGGACACTGACAGAGAATGTGCTCTGAAGTGTCTCCACCTTCTCCACAGGCGTCGCAGAGTGTGACATCACTAAGCCCAAGCCTACTCAGGTGCATAGCGAAGGTAAGGTGTCCCGTTAATACGCCGACAAGTCGTCTGCACTCGTTTTTGTCCAGAGATAGCAAAATTGACGCGGATTTCTTGCTGACGTTTGGGAGTATGCACTTGGCAAGCCTGTATTCTGTAGAGTCATGTCATCTCTGGTTGTGCTGTAGGGAAACTCAACCATCGACTGAGGACCTAACAAAGGACTCCCAAGGTGGGTTTGGGCTCTACGAACCTGCTTGCTGAACCTAGCCTAGCTAGTTCATAGGCAGTCTCGTTTCCCAGGATCCGGTGATGACCCGGGACCCAGACAGGTTTTAGCGAATTCAGCCTGCCGGCCAAATTAAGGAAAGACTTGCATTCTTGAACGATCTTGGAAGTGGTTAAAGGGTTGAGTAAGTCCTTGAGCACAGCTTCACTGTCGCTGCAGACGCAGATACTTCTTCCCTTCCACCTATTCTTCACAATGTAGTTGGTGGCCATTACGACCGCGAAGGCTTCCGCCTGGAAGACTGACGTGAAATTACCTAAGGAGGCGTGAAGTCTGCTGTCGTTTTCCACGAAGCCCCCACCTCCAGAACCGTCGTCTTGGAGCGGTCTTTTAAAATCCGACTACATTCCTTTCCCGGTTCAGTTTGTGGTCAGAGTCCGGTCCAGGACATGGGGAAAGTCGACTTTCTATTAGCGTTGCAACTGTATTATTGGTGGCCTCGCATCAGACGGCATGTCCATGAGAGTAGTATCATAGGAGATGCGGTGTGCGAGGTCATCAAAGCTCCAGTGCGAGTGGAACCAAAGACCATTCCTTTTTAGTCGAGAGATGGCCTTGAGTGTACATCCCATGACGTGGAGAACAAGGGAGGGGGGGGGAGCAGAGCCAGGTGTGCTGGGAAAGCCCCTGTGCAGCCGACACAAACTGTTCTTTGAAGCGTGGTGAAAGCAGCAGGCACGTATTTGTGCGAAAGCTTGTTCCACCAAACGACTGATGCATAAGAGAGAAGTGGTTTACAGTGTAGATCCAAACGGATCTTTTGGGTGATAGACCCTAGGTTTGGCCAAGAACTCCCTTGCAATGCCAGATGACTGACAGCGCCTTGGAGGTTTTTGTCTCAATGTGTTTTTTCCAGAGAAGTTTACTGTCCAGGATAACACCTAGATATTTTACTTCATTGGAAAGTGGGATATTCACGTCTTTAAATACCAGTTGAGTCAAACCAGTCATATTCCTCCTTCTATTAAAGAAAACAACCTCAGTTTTAAGAGGGTTTACTGAAAGTGCATTCCTAGTACACCAGTTATCGATTATGTCAAGAGCCGCCTGCCCACTTGCACTGACAGCCGCAAGGCATGGTGCGATCACCATTACGCCTACATCATCTGCATAAGACTGAGCGTAGGTGATGGAACAATTCAAAGCGAAAAGAAAAGAACCGAACAGCATGTACCATAGGAGGGGCGACAGAACGCTGGCTTGAGGGCAGCCCCTTTTAACCCCCGACATTAAAAACTTGTCACACTCCACCTCCGCGATTATAGTCATTACACCTAACAAGCCCAACAATCGCTCAATGAAGTTGATCCTGGTTCTCCGTTATCTCCCTGCACGTTACGTGCACAAATTTAACTTGAAAAAGTTAATTTTTGAATAAATTGCAAATATTTTGGTAACGTTGATTCTGACTTTTTATTAGCTGCTTAATTATTTGCGCACAGGTCAGAAGGCAACAAATTTAAAACATCGGACAACAGCCGAAATTTATTCATTTCTGCCTCGAGTACACGCTAAGGGCCTGCTGTAATTTTCGCATAAATTACATGCAAATTCCTGGAACGCGATTTTAAACTTCAGTATGAAACTTTGGCCTTCATTCGAGTATAGGGGTGTAATTAGTGTTCAAAGTTTGTTGGATGAAGCGATATGAATATAAAGCGGCGGTCCCGCGATATAGAGAGAAAATAAACCAACCTCTCTTGATAGGAGTCAACAGCATTCATATTTAAGCACGTTTTTATTTTCGTTTTGGGTTGTGTCTTAGGCGACAAAGGACTATTGGAATGAGACTGCCGCCCTTCAGTCAGTCTGTCTGCTACTTTTTAGACTTATAATTATTAGAAGGCTTCGCATGAATGCGTGGTCAGTGCATTGGAATGAAGAGGGTTTTCGCCCCCTGTGGGGAGGCGACTTGCATTCAGATAAATATAATGAAGAATTTAACATTCGAAGAACTGGAATAATATATGTATATCGACAGCT
Source organism: Eristalinus aeneus (assembly GCA_955652365.1). Lineage (NCBI taxonomy): Eukaryota > Metazoa > Arthropoda > Insecta > Diptera > Syrphidae > Eristalinus > Eristalinus aeneus. Next base: position 74,746,726 of record OY019130.1, read on the forward strand.
CATGTGGTCGCCGTGGCGTAGTGGGAAGAGTGCGACGCTCACACGCCGAAGGGTCTAGGTTCGATCCCCAGCTCAACACCAATTTTTCGAATATTTCACGGCACCACCTCTTTCGAGCTGCTGACAACACTTAAAGAGTAATAACTGTCTAAGAAAGCTTCTCAAATTTCGGCGTTCGGAGTCGGCAAAAAACTGTAGGTCCCTTCTACTCGTGAGAAAACAGTGGCGCGCACAACCGAGTAGTTGATGAGCAAGCTAGGCCCTGGTCCCCCTTTGGACTGTAGCGCCAACAATTATTATATCGACAGTTCATGGTATCTATGGGTTGTACATGAACATGCGTCTGGTCAAGCGTCTTCGGATACATTACTTAAGATGGCTAAGCCATGTAGAGTGTATGGACACCACAGCTCCGGACCGAAAAGTCTTCGAATCGTGGCCGTTGGGACAACGCAACAGAAAGCGACTTAGGCTAAGGTGGCGCACACAAGTGGAGAATAACCTTAACCAACTTGGAGTGCGGAATTCTAGGTAGCTGGCGAAAGATCGTGCTGGCTGCACTGCAGCGCCACAAGAAGAAGAAGAAGTTCATGGTATTGTGCTTGCCGCTGTTCCCTTGCTGTGGAAGGGACCAACAGTTCAACGGCCACTCCGCACGCTGATCCTAAACTATTTCTACACAATTAATATTCTCTTAGCGTTCTTTTTAGCCATAAGATGGAGCCAATATTTCAAAAGTCATTTTGATAAAAGAAAACCGAAAATTTTGGAAAATATACCTTCAAACCACATGGTACAGGTATACTCCAACCTTTTTTTAGATACGATAATAAAATTTCAATTTAGCGTATAGAGCGTATATGTAGAGCACATGGACACCACTGCTCCTGCTCGAAAAGTCTTTGAATCCGAGCCATTGGGACAACCCAACAGAGGACGACCTAGACTAAAGTGGCGCACACAAGTGGAGAAGGACCTCAACCAACTTGGAGTGCGCAACTGGAGACAGCTAGCGAAAGATCGTTCTGGCTGGAGAGGCATGTTGGTTGAGGCCCAGGTCCATCCCGAACTGTAACGCCACAAGAAGAAGAAGAAGAACAAGACAATTTCAATTTTACAAAATAAATTAAAAAAACCGCCACACATGGTCAATTCCGTGGACTACGGACAAGTTAGCAATGGCGTTAGTGGAGGTGTGAACCGGGCACTATAATATTGAGGAAGATCATATTTCTTTCGCGCCAAATGGGAAGTTTTTGGTATTCATTCGAAAGTTTCGCACACCAGAGCTGAATGACCGATTCGTCCTCCTACATGAAGTCGACGAATTTCTTTCCGGCGAAGTTTGAGAAGCTTTCTTAGAAAGTAATTAATCTTTGAGTGTTGTCAGCAGCTCGAAAGAGGTGGTGCCGTGAAAATTGGTGTTGAGCTAGGAGTCGAACCTAGACCCTTCGGCGTGTGAGCGTCGCACACTACCCACTACGCCACGGCGGCCACAAAGTACAATTTAACAAAAGAAAATAACAAAACCTGAAATTTCTACAAAATAAAAAATTGGACTTCTTGCAGAAAAAATGCAACAACGAAGAGTTCGAGCCGTTATGCATTACAGTAAATATAAATTTACAGTCCATTAACATCGAAGTTTATCACAAGTGAGCGATTTTAGCTAAAATGGGTCGAAAATCGAAAGAAAGAACAGGGGATGTGGGGAAAATTGTTTTCGACTTGCGTGAATCCAGAAAATCAATCAGATCCATTTGAAAAGTTATTAATCGGTCTTGTTCAAGGGTCAAAAATATTATTTTTTTTTTTATAATTGGCGCGCACTAAAGGGATTGTTTATACCCTGGAATGCCTGGAATTAAGTCACAGCACGGGCCGTAGCTATAGAGGAAGAGAGGGAAAGGAGGTACCGAAGCACATTGGTTTTAAATGCCTGTAGATTGTAATTGGGGGGGAAAGTTGGACTGCGAAGAGCATACCATATTCGTGTGGTGCGGCTGAAGAACGAGTCTCTAAACTTTACTGTACGTTCGAAGATGGGCTTAAGGGTTTACGGGTGAGCATTCCTAGCGAGGCGGGTATTGCGTGTGAATTCTTGAAGGGGAGGACTGTAGCTGGCTTACTCGTTAGAGCATTATCGATAGGTTTTCCGGCAGAAACAATAAGGCGAGTGCTTCTGGATCAGGTTGCCCATATATCTTGACCGACAGAGAAAGGCGTGCAATTTTAAAAAAGTGAAGCAAGAACCAAAAAAGGTACTACACAAATTCACACTGAAATTCAAGTTGAATTAGGAGTCAAAATGTGTGTAAACACAGTAAGAAATGTATTTTATCACGTGAGAGTGGTACTGAATAAACCATTTATTAGCGCCATCAATTAAATAAAGAGACTAATATTTGCAAACGAATACAAAAGCGCACCAAAAGAATTTTAAAACAAATTTCACTTTACGGTCCAAAGTAAATCTAATATTTATGGTTCAGATAGTCGATGTCTGGAATGGAGAAGGAAAAACAGTGAAATGCAAGAAAAACATCTTAAACCGAAATTTAAACATGCCCTGAGGTTGTATGAGTGCTACAGAGATTTGCACTTTATTGACGGTATAATAAGCAACAAAGTTCACATTAATATACTAGACAAATCTTTAATCCAGTGATAATAACATAAATATTGGTTCCGATTACATCTTAAGTCATCTGAAATGTGGCTGATTTATAACACTCCGAAAAGGGTTCAAACAATTGCCACATAGCAATTCAATCGAAAACATGTAGAATATTTTGGAGCAAAATAAAAGGAATTATAACATCCGGAATTAAGTTTATTTACAAACAGCATTCAGACTCTGACTGAATGGGACAAAATTTCATCTAGTATAACTCTAGTTGACTCTATTCCAAATCGACTAGCTCACACAATTAGAAATAAAGGTGGACCGATAGGTATGCCAAGTCAGGACTATACGGCGGATGACTCATCAAATCGATGTTTTGAGTGCTCAAAAATGCAGTTGTTTAAGCCGATGTGTGAGAGCTCGCATTGTCGTGGTGAAAAGTGATCCGTCTTCGGTGGTTGGTTTTCCTGATTTCTTGGAAGACAACCACCAAACAAATGGAATGAAGAAGGAGTCTCTAAACTTAACTGTACGTCTGAAGGTGGGCTTAAGGGTGAACGGGTGAGCATTCCTAGCGGGGCGTCTATTGCGGGTGAATTCTTGAAGGGGAGCTATGCAGTTGGATAACTCGTTACAGCTTTTTTTTTTTGTTGAAATAGCGATAAAATAGTGATAGAGAAGCAACATTTCGTAGATGTTCGAGCGAGTCGATGGATCTCGCAGCATTATTATCACCAATAAGTTTTATCGCTCTCTGTTGGATGGATATCATAGGTGCAGAGAGGTCTTAGGAGCACAGGACCAGATAGGAGCGTTGTACTCAAGCTTAGGGCGGATGTACGCCTTATATATTGTTGCCAGGTCAGAAGAGTTGAATTATTTCTTGCATCGCTTTGAGAAACCTAGACTTTTCGCTGAATTTTTGGCAATCTCGAATATGTGATGGTTCCAACTTAGTGTTGAGTTGATACACGTACCGAGGATGGAAAGTCGTTGAGTTTCAACAATGTCATTCATAGATAATGGCAGGTTGTTTTGAGAACTCTTTAGTGACAGTAGACAGCACTGAGTTTTGAAAGCATTAAATTCCACTCTCTTTTAACCACAATCTCTTTTAACCACAATCAATTACTTATGCTGTCAAGATCGAAGTTTAATGAGCTTAACATACGCTGCCGTTCCAGGTAAATGGCCGAAGAGGAGGGACGAGAGTCGAGGAACAAACATGAAACGCTGAGGGTACTGTCATCAGCGAAGGAGTGAATTGGATTAGAAGTGACAGACATAAGATCGTTTATGAAAATGAGGAAGAGTGTCGAAGACAAAACGGAGCCCTGGGGAACACCAGCATTAATATGTTGAATATCAGACTTGAACCCATCCAATACAACTTGTATTGAAGGGTTCGAAAGGTAATTTCTAATCCATTGAAGAAGAGACTCGTCGACGCCAAAAGCACGCATTTTCGACAAGAGAGCCTGATGCCAGACTCTGTCAAATTATTTCAAAATATCAAGTGCAACGATCTTGCTTTCTCCTACATTGTGCAAAGATTGGTTCCATTTTTGGTGAGAGAAGCCATCAAGTCACCAGTGGACGTTAAGAAGTCACCAGTGGACGTTAAGTGCGGTCGTTAAGAAGCTTCCGAGTTTCAAGATATTTCGTGAGCTGACGATTTATCAGCGTTTCCATGACCTTAGAAAGTAGGGACGTAAGTACTATGTGCCACTCAGAATTGACTGTTCTGCGTTATTCTAGTGGTACGGTTGCGACAACCGACAACAGAAGATCATTTCCTTGGAAGTGCCTCGTGCGCGAGAAACTTTTGTTGGATTTGGCTCAATTTGAAACACCCATACAGTCGACTGCTGTTTACTTTCGGCTCATACGCATAAATCCACGATTCATAACCTGTGACGATGTCATAGACGTGTTTTGAAGCACCGTGATCGTATTTTTGGAGCATTTCTTTTGACCAATCGATACGAGCCTTTTTTGAGCGATTGATAAATTGTGTGAGATCCAACGCAAATAATTTTCAAATATTCATATTCATGCAATTGTGAATATATGCTGGTCTCACTAATGCCTAAGGTTGCCTCAATCTCACGGTAGGTCACATGACGGTCTTGCAATATCAGTTGGAGATGGTTTCCGGAACAACAACTGATTGTGGACGACCTTCACAAGATTAGTCTTGGAGTGAACTACGACCTCGGTTGAATTCACCATACCATCAATAAACACTGGTTCTTGATGGAGCTTCATCGCCTAGAATTGAATTAAGTTCATCGATGCACTGATGTCGAGTTAATCCACGTCGAAAGAAGTAGAAAAGAATCGCACGAAAATTGTCATGATTTATTTCCATTTTTTGGGCGAGATGAATCTTTGAAGTTACTGTAAACAACACAAATACCGCTTGAAACCTTCTGAGTACCTTCTGAGTACGTATAACCTCAAAACTGTCAAACTTTACGATAAAGTTGGCAGTTGCCAGATTGCAACACCAGGGTTGGCCAATCCCGAAATATAAAATGTAAGCATAGTGTATACTAATATTAGTTAGGTTAAGGACTAATTTTTTGTGAGTGTGAGCGAATACTTTTTGGAGGATTAGATTGTACTCTTGTAAATATTGTAGTTTATTTTAATAAAAACAAGTAAATATGATTTTTGTACCTAACCTAGTTTTTTTCAATGAATATTTTTCCTATCATATATTCGTATGAGCGAATATTTATTGGAGTTACTGTAGGTCACCCAGCAGGCGATGTGGTCTTAAAAATTTTTGAACGGTTTGCTACCTCACTTTATCTCGATGTGCCAAAACAAAATCAATCCTCTTTGAAAAAGTATAAAGTCAGATCTTTAAATATCGCTTTATAGAGCATTTGTAATTTATTTTTCTTTTTGAAATACGGCAATCTAATAATTATTTTTATAAATTTTGTAAAGATTATGAACACGATCGCTTCTATGAGCTGTCAAAAGAAAATCAAAAGTCCGATGTGGCTGAATTTTCAACATGTGAGCGAGAGTTTATTTACTTGCAGAAGTGGCGTGTCATCGGGTGGTAAGTAAAATTTGTTTTTTTTTTTATAGGCATTAAACTTAAAAATGATATAAAATGCCACGTTTTGCTTTGAACTGATAAAAGAATTATTCGAAAGATATTTTTTTGGCAATATAAGCAAAGTATAACATTTGTCACTTGACTGCCACGCCTGGCGCAGATGTTGTGTAATCTAGAGCTTCAATTTTTGATCACTTTTTCCCACATACCCATTCAAGCTTTTGTTTTACATCGTATACGTGGTTATGTCATGGAAGCATGACATGTCGTGGAAACATAACATAACTCCTCCAAAGAATCAATCGGTCTTCATTCACACATCCCCAGCAGTAAATAGTCCGATTTTGGTAGCCAATGGGAAACTATGATGTTATCCAACATTTAATTTATAGTACCAGTGTGGCAGACAACCACACCAACGGTCCGGCCAACCAGTGCAGCTGACCATACTGAACGGACTACGCAACGGCACACTCAGCAGCACATCGCAGTACGTAAACTAACCCAACGGCACATAACCCACGCGAGGATATCCTTCCACGCAAAATAACATCTGCGATCGCGGTCCGTACGTCGTTGGGCAAACAACCCAACGAACCCAACGGTGCCCTCGACGCACAAGAGGATATCCTTCAACGCCGAGGGATGCAACGTGGGCATGTGCTTACGGAGCAATAAAACGAAAAGGTTGGGTCACACAAAAGACACTCGCAATTAGAAAGTCACACGGATCATAACTAGAAGTGGGATAGTGACACTGATCAATAATTACATTGAAATTGCCGATGATAACTCATCTAAATAAAATATTGTATACATAAATCGACTCCTCGCCTTTTAATTAACTCCAAGTAGGACATACTTGTGGCAACGAGCTACACCAGCTGTGTGTTTTGCGCCATCTAGTTGCAACCACATATCCTTCACATCATGGTTTGAAATCAGGTGGTTGGACATTCTTGCCTTGTAGAGTCATGTTTTCCAAAATTAGTCTACACAATTAAGAAACGTTTTTCAGGTGTCTGTCTATTTATCTTATTATATCAAACCTCAACAAATGCAAAACACTTGACAGAATGTATGTTATTATCATTTTTACCAACTTAATTTTATATACCTCTAAAAAAGCCACCCGCTACAAGTACTTAATAATAATAATTGTTGGCGCTACAGTCCAAAGGGGGACCAGGGCCTAGCTTGCTCATCAACTACTCGTGTTGTGCGCGCTACTGTTCTCTCACGAGTGGAAGGGACCTACAGTTTTTTGCCGACTCCGAACGGCGAAATTTGAGAAGCTTTCTTAGACAGTTATTACTCTTTGAGTGTTGTCAGCAGCTCGAAAGAGGTGGTTCCGTGAAAAATTCGAAAAATTGGAGCTGAGGTGGGAATCGAACCTTCGGCGTGTGAGCGTCGCACTCTACCCACTACGCCACGGCGACCACGCTACAAGTACTTACCGTAGTTATTAATTTCATTTGATTTTTGTTGGACTTATTGCGTAATTTATTTACTACAAATCTCGTCCATTTTTTTTTATAATTTGGAAGCATCGATGACTAAATTTTCTATAACAAAATTGCAATAAACCAAAACTACTCTCTGAAAAGGAAGGAACTAAGAAGTGTAGCAAAACGATGTTAACAAGTAAGTGACAGCCGTGGAGTAATGTGTAAAGTGCGGCACTCACTCCTTGACTGAACATTTCGCAATACTTAATTGCTGTCTGATGTAAAGTCTTCACAAATTTAACCGTTTGAAGTCGAATTACGAAGTACTTTGAATAAAACTGGCTCATACACAACTAGTAAACGAACGCTGTAAGTGATCTTGACACTCAGACTTTTTTGAACACCCTATTGAGGCGGAGTATCGAAATGTTGCCAAACTGACTTCCATTGTCAATGATTTGCTTGTTTTTGTTATGACACGCCAAACGGAAGTATGAGCTCTTCACACCAAAATTAAAACTTTTTATGTATTCATGATGCGATTCGCTGTCTGTGGCAACTCGCCCGCAAGTTCAAAGATAAGTCTTATTTTCTTCGTGCCTGGATTGGCGCCAAATATGCAAACGAAAGCTTACTGTTATTGTTTTGCAGCACAAAACCGGTTGTGAATATGCACAGGGAATGCTGGATCCTACAGCGGGTGAATGCATTCAATAGAAAAATAATTAACTTTCTATTAGATTGAGAAACATCGAGTGGTGGAGTGTGGATTGAGTAACACACTGAGGTTGTGCAGAAATATTTGATTCGTTAAGACGAAAAAAGGAGATATGCAGTGGTGCAATTTTTAATTCTGACACATGTCCAAATATTCTGTATCCGGTGCACTATCATGCAAAAAGAGAGAGAGATCTTAGAGATACTCTACTTCTTCACAATTTATTTGGGTTTGGACCTTATTTTAAAATCAACCCTGAGAATGACCGCCTTTCTGAATTTTACTGACTCACGGTGTGTTCTGCATACACAAATGCGTCTTAGGGAGGGGAACCGAGCAACAAAAAGTGCATAATAGAAAATGAAGAAACAGGACGCCTATATATTGCAGTTATAGTCCTCCTAGAAATGCTATTGATTCATATAAGTAAAATCTTTATAATTGTTTTAATATTTTTGATGATTTATTTGATTCGCAACATGTTTTATACGCTGGTAACTTTAATCTATGTGACATTGTATGGCAAATGGATTGCGATGATCAATCCTAATCCCTACTAATGTAAAAACGGAAACTGAAACATTGGCAACTGACTTTTATAGCCAATATAATCTTTTTCATTGTTATTTCATGTTATTAAGCGAACTTAATCGTATACTTGATCTTGTATTCGTCGACAATGAAATTTATTTAATGCTCGAGAAACCCGAGTCACCAATGTTTCTTAACTCCGTCCATCATTGCGGCTTAAGTGCCACAATAAGCTTTTATTCTTGTTCTAGATCGCACGAGCCAAGCAAAAAGCCTGAAATTGGGTTTAATTATAAAAATGCGAATTACTCTGTTATAAGCAGTTATTTTAATGGCCTGGATTGGAAAGATATACTCTAATTTTCCAACTTAAAAGAGAATTACAGATCTCTTAGCAATCCAATCAATTCTTCTATAGAGTAATATATCCCTAAGAAATTTATTTTAAAAATTCGAATCCAATTGGGTTTAATAAAATGCTATCTCGACTCAAAAATCAAAAAAAAAAAAAAACAAAGCTTTTAAAAGATTTAAGAGTAACCCCAACTATCCAGACCTTTGATTGCTATACATGAGACTTCTGAAAGATTTCGACTATCTCTATAAATTTCTGTATCGTTCGTATCTTCCTAGTACCGAATCAAATATACAACGCAATATAAACAGTAAACAATTTTGGAGTTACATTAACTTCAGGCGCCAATCAAACGGAATTCCTAATTCTATGAACTATTTAGGCAGGACGTCCAACAGTCCAACAGTCAATTACATGTAAAATGTTTGCTGACTATTTCAAGTCCGTATATTCTAAAAAATTCTCCATCTCAAGAAATACCACAAACATCTGAATTATTTCAAATTGGCTCTCTTCAAATTGAAATTTCCGCCGTTCTTAATTCTTTGTCCCAGATTGACAGTGATACATCAACAGGCCCTGATGGACTCTCCCCAACTCTCTTAAAGAACTTCATTGGCGATGCTATTAGCATATATATTTAATCAGTCCCTTAAAATGGGTTATTTCTTAGATGAGTGGAAGCTTCCAGATCTAAGACCAATTTTGAAATCTGGCTCTAAGCCTTATATAAAAAATTATAGGCCTATAAGCAAACTTTCACTTATATCCAAAATCTTTGAAAAAATAGCATATGATAAACTATATTTCGTTACTCACGGGCATATATCACCCTTTCAACATGGTTTTGTTTCCGGTAGATCTATCACTACAAACCTTTTAATAATAGTGAATTCTTTGAACTCTAACTTGGACAATTATTATCAGACAGACATTATTTACACAGATTTTTCTAAAGCCTTTGATAGAGTCAATCATAAGATATTGCTCCAAAAATTATCTTATTTAGGGTTTTATTCTCTGTGGTCGCCGTGGCGTAATGGGTAGCGTGCGAAGCTCACACGCCGAAGAGTCTAGGTTCGATTCCCAGCTCAACACCAATTTTTCGAATTTTTCAGGGCGTCATCTCTTTCGAGCTGCTGATAACACTCAAAGAGTAATAACTGTCTAAAAAAGCTTCTCAAACTTCGCTGTTCTGAGTCGGCAAAAAACTGAAGGTCCCTTCTACTCGTAAGAGAACAGTAGCGTGCACAACACGAGTAGTTGATGAGCAAGCTAGGCCCTGGTCCCCCTGTGGACTGTAGCTCCAACAATTATTGTTATTATTATAAGGGTTTCATTCTCATCTTTTAAAATGGACTGAATCATATTTAACCAATCGAATGCAACGAGTAAAAATCAATAGTTTCATAGCTGACAGTATAACTGTAACCTCAGGTGTCCCCCAAAGTAGCCACTTAGGCCTCTTGTTTTTTCCAGTTTTTTTTATTTTATGCTATATTATATTCCCTCTATTTTCAAATTTTCTAGCTGTCTGCTCTATGCAGATGATATTAAGATTTATAAAAAATTTCAGCCAATAACGGATTGCTTACAACTTCAGGATGATCTCACTGAACGTATATAACTGCGTTCAATTTTCCTGTTACAGAACTAGGAGCTTAACTCAATTTGAATATAATCTGAAAGATATTCATATGAAAAAAGTATCGCAAATTAAAGACCTGGGCGTAGTCCTTGATTCTAAATTAAATTACATTGCTCATATTTTATCATATTTATTAAACGAAACACGAAGAATTTTTGGGATATTTTCACTCTTAAATGTCTCTATATATATGGTCAGGTCATCTCTAGATTATTGTTGCATGATTTGGAATCCATTTTATAACAATGCTGTTCCAATATTAAAAAGTATTCAGCGCAACATAACTAGATCCATTTTCCAAAAACTCCGTTGGAATATAGAGATGCCATATAGAACGAAATGTCTTCTATTTAACGTTATTCCTGTTTATCTTCGTAGTCAATATTTCTCATTAATGTTCATTCAGGACATTATTACCCCTCGAATTGATTGTTCTTTCATATTAAGTTAGTTAAATTTTTATATCCCATACACCAATCCATGTAATCGTGTTCTGTTTCATATAAGTATTCATCGCACAAATTATGGAAAAAATATGCCATTATATCTAACTTAGCTTGTAACGAGATAGATTTTTTTGAAATTTGTTCAAGGAATGTATCTAAATGAAAGATAATTTCTTATCTTAAAAACCTTGAATAATTAATCAAGTTATTTAAAATTCGTTGTCTATAAGGAAAAATTATATTGATGAAATAATAAATAAAATAAAAATAAAATAAAACTTTAACTGACACCAAAATAATAGGTACAGTTACTAACAAATTTAGAGGACAACACTATTAAAAAAATTAATATAAAATTTATAATTTTTGTTAGTTTCGCCTTTTACCAGGTATATCGGTATGAAATGACCGTTTTTTATTTAAATAAAACATTAATTATTAATAGTAAAATAAAAACATTTTATTCAAAGTATTGGCCATTGTTTTCTACACATTTTGACCACCTTTATGGCAATTTGTGAACACCACGCCAATAAAATTTTTCGTCTTTGAAAGCAAACCAATCAGAAAACCAGTGCTGCTCAGCCAATGCGTGTCCCATCGATGAAACTAAATGGTATTCGGAAGGAACCATGTATGGTGAATACGGCGGGTGAGGTAGCTGCTCCCAGCCAAATGTTTTGATTGTATCCTGCACCGGCTTTGCTTTGTGTGCAGATTCATTGTCATGGAGTAAAATTACCTTGTCGTGTCTTCTGGCCCATTCTGGTCGTTTCTCGATCAATGCATGGTTCAAATTGATTATTTTTTTTCTGTGTTAACGGTTTCACCAGGTTTTAGGAGCTCGTGGTACAGCACACCTTTCTGGTCCCACCAAACACACAGCATTGTCTTCTTGCCGAATCGATCTAATTTTGCAGTCGATGTTGATGGTTATCCCAGATTAACCCATGATTTTTTCCGTTTAGGATTCTTAAAATAAATCCATTTTTCATCCCTAATAACAATCCGATGCAAAATCGATTTTCTTTCGTGTCTTTAAAGCAAAATTTCACAAGTGTTTTTTCGGTTTTCCATCTGTCTTTCATTCAATTCATGTGCACCCATTTTCCCCACTTTTGGATCTTTTCCATACCTTTTAAACGGTTAGGAATTGTTTGTTGTGCAACATTTAACATTGCTGCCATTTGCTTTTGACTCAAAGTGTCATCTCCATCCATCCGCAATTCGGCGTCTTCAAACTTTTTTGGTGGTCTTCAACGTTCATCATTTCTCACATCAAAATCATTATTTCTGAACCGTTTAAACCATCTTTTGATAGAGCATGATCACCATATGCCTCGACGAGCATTTGATGCGACTCTGCAGCACTTTTCTTTAAATGAAAACAAAAAATTAATGTCTTCCGCAAATAATCACTTTCTGGTACAAAATTCGACATTTTTAACACGATGAAAAAATATAATGTTGTCTGTCCAATGACTTGATGTATACTAAATATTTTTCACAGATGTCATAGTAAAGAAACAAAAAAAAAATTAAGTGCTCGTTCACAACAAATATTCCCTATCGAGACATTTGTGTCTTGACACTCACTTCATACCGGTACACCTGATATATGTCCCGGGACTAATTGAGTGATCGGCTATAAATCAACGCTTCAGAAGGAATTAAACGACACGAGACATAAACGACAACGAACCATTCGATGGTCTTGTAAAAGAAAGCATTAATATCGATTGGACGTTGGGATCAAACAAAACCCCACAGACCAGCCACAAGGGTAGACAACATAATCTAGACCTCAACAGTGGTTGCAGTTTGATGACAACCGGTACACTGCTCGGATGATGATTGGGCCGAGTTGCACCAGCGCCATGAAGAGTATTGCTATATTCTTAGCAGGAGCACTATCGAGTTAAGTCACAAATGAATGCACCTACAGTATGTGAAAAACTCTCTTCATTAGCTCAGTCACTGCCTCATTTTCAGAAATTTGTCAGATTTCTTTTAAGACCTTCATGTATTCGAAGTTCTTTTTTAGTTGCAAATGCATGCTCAGGAGAACACCGAAGTGGCTGCAGACCCACTTAAAAGGCAACCGCAAATTGTCACCCTCAGCTGTCTGGCTTTAAACACAGTGGGACGTTCATAGGGCACTCCCAAAGCGAAATGAGGAGGTAAAGCCGTCCCCTATCCTACGAATTAACGAAGCACTAATTTTCTTTTGCCGGCGAAGATTGAGCCATCACCGTGGTGATATGTTAAAGCCAGCAAACCTCTCAACCGTCAGCTCAATTCCTAATTAATTTGTTATTCTTTTACATTCACACGTCAAAAAAATTGAACCATTCCATTTTATGGTCAAAAATGGACGAAGCTCATTTTTGGCTCAATGACCTGGATGGGCATGCACCAGATCATCTGTAAGATATGGTCGGAGGAAAGCATGCCCGATGAGTGGAATCTCAGAGTCGTTTGCCCGGTCCACAAGAAAGGAGACCCCTTCGACTGCGCCAATTATCGAGGGTCGCCGTGGCGTAGTGGGTAGAGTGCGACGCTCACACGCCGAAGGGTCTAGGTTCGATTCCCAGGTCAACACCAATTTTTCGAATTTTTCATGGCACCACCACTTTCGAGTTGCTGACAACACTCAAAGAGTAATAACTGTCCAAGAAAGCCTCTCAAATTTCGCCGTTCGGAATCGGCAAAAAACTGTAGGTCCCTTCGACTCGTGAGAGAACAGTAGCGCGCACAACACGAGTAGTTGATGAGCAAGCTAGGCCCTGGTCCCCCTATGGACTGTAGTGTCAACAATTATTATTATTAATCTCCTTACTATCGCATACAAGATCCTCTCTGCCGTATTGTGTGAGCGTCTGAAACCTTTTGTCTATAAACTGATAGGTCTCTATCAGTGTGGTTTCAGGCCAGGGAAGTACACAATAAACCAGATCTTCACATTACGCCAGGTTCTGGAAAAGACCCAAGTAATGCAAATTGACACTCACCACCTATTCATCGACTTCAAAGCCGCATATGACAGTGTGCATAGAGACGAGCTATACAGTGCCATGTCTAGTTTTGTCATTCCTACCAAACTCGTCAGATTGTGTAGAATGACGATGGAGAACTCTTCCGGCTTCGTCAAGGTCAGTAACGAACTCGCCATGATCTCCAACGTCAAAAAAGTTTTTAAACAAGGTGACGCACTGTCATGTGACTTCTTTAACATCATCCTCGAGAAGATCGTGCGTAACTTACAAGTTAACACCAGAGGCCAGATCTTCCAGAAGTCAGTTCAATTGCTAGCTAACGCTTATGAGCTTGACGTGATTGGACGAACACAACGAGCCGTCAATGATTCGTTTGCTGGCATTGAGGCGGAAGCAGCTAAAATGTGTCTAGCGGTAAATATGGGCAAAACTAAGTACATGCTGTCATCAAGAAAGGACACACAACATTGACGTGTCGGACTGTGTGTCACACTAGGCAGCAGAAACTTCGTGGTAGTCAAGGCCTTCGTGTAACTCGGGTCCACAGTTAATAGGGACAACAGCATCGGTACCGAAATCGAACGCAGAATCACTCTTGCCAAACGCTGGTTGAGTAGTAAAGCCCTATCTCGAAGGACTAAGCTCGCTTTATATAACAGTTTGATCATACCCGTCCTACTTCATGGCGCGGAATCTTAGACGCTAGCAAAGGCTGATTAGAAAGCCCTTAGTCTTTACGAGAGAAAAGTTTTGTGTGCAATTTTTGGTCCTGTTTGCGTTGATGACATCTGGAGGTGAAGAACTCTATGGGCTGTAAAGTGACATGCGCCTGGTCAAGCGTCTACGGATATAACGCTTAAGATGGTTAGGCCATGTAGAGCTTATAGACACCACTGCTACGGCCCGAAAAGTCTTTGAATTCATGCCATTGGGACAACGGAACACAGGATGACCTAAACTAAAGTGGCTCACACAAGTGAAGAAGGACTTCAACCAACTTGGAGTGCACAAGAGAGACAGCTGGCGAAAGATCGTGCTGGCTGGAGAGGCATGTTGGTTGAGGCCCAGGTCCATCCCGGTCTGTAGCGCCACAAGAGGAAGAAGTTAGTTGCCGATTTGGTGAGGTATGGTGTTAAGCCTTTTCAAGTCTCATCAACTCTATCGTCCGCTCCTGTGAAAGTGTTTTGTTAAATCCCCTTTTTTGTCGCCTGCCTTTAGCCCGAAGACGCGTTTTGTCACAGTTGACAGAGAGAATGTTGGGAACCGAGTTGTGTCCGAAATGAGTTGTTTATAAGACAAGTGGAGCTGTCTGATCTGTGTTGGGTTTGCTTAACGCGGTCGACCTCTGAAGAAGTGTGACCGTATTGGAGGGCAAGGGAGACATTCCATCTTCGGGCGGAAATGTTGATTTGGTGCAAGTTCTGACAAGCTGTGTCCCGGTAGTCGGTAGATAGTGGCAGACTTGACCACCGTTTTATGGGGTAGGCGACACTTGGAGGAAATGTATAAACGAAAGTTTTGACCTCCAAAGAATTTGATCCCAAATTGACACTAAGAATAGGTGAACATATTTCTTTTTGGTTACACATTGTTGTGTTGTGTTTCTTTGATTGCTGAAAATGCGTCAGTATCAGGGGAGAGGAAAAAGAAGGCTAAAGGACCGCAAGCTCTCCCTTTCCCATTTGGAAATATACAGATTGAGTTACTGACGATACGAATCTATGCTTTAAAAAAAAAATTTCTCAGTGCTCTGAAGTGCTTTGAAAAAAAGAAAATGTGATTTCAACACTAATCCTGAAAGTACAAGTGGAAAACCAAGAAATAGGTGTATAGATGGCGTGACTAACGATAGTTACAAACAAAATGCTTCTTATTAAAGAAACAGAACACAAGATTCGGCACAAGGACTCACATTGTACCGAAAAAGATCTAAATCGGCTTTCGGCTTAAATTCTCATCCAAGTAATGCACTGAAATATGCCACACAGAGGTTGCGTATATCAGCTTCGTCGAAATCAGTTACTCTCCCAGGCTATGATACACTCCGCCACTCCACTGCAGGCTCAGTTTAAATTTGCGAATTCAATTGAACAAATGGCTTACTGTGGCCACCCTTCTAAAGCTGATTGAATTTGAATTGAACCAATTCCGGTATGGATTTAATTTCAAACCCTGCCGTCCACTGAATGCAAATTAATTATTTCCTGTTAAATTATGCCGAGCGGTAAGCCAGTGCTTTCTAAAGCGTGCCATCCCCACACCGGCTTGGGAAATCGGAGACTCAACATAGATGCCAGAAACAAACCACTCAAATGAAAATGTTGCCGCAGCATGAATACCAATGAGGAGACTGTCGGACGTCCGCACTGTTCTGGAAGATTTCTTAAATACACTTTCACTTCAAATGCTCTGTGCGGCGGTCAGTGAAAATCTTTTCGAAAACACTGCGCCGTCGATAGGGTAAAAATGGGTAAGTAATTTGTGTGACTGTGCGAACGTGCCTGGCAAGTGCAATCGAAATGTTCGACGGATTGGGCCGCGGCGAGTGGGGGAGAGTGGGCGTAGGGTGTTTCCCTCTTTACCGGGGCGTCGGTTTTTCAAATGAAATAACTCGCTTAAGGTAAATTTGAACTTTATTGTTCCGCTTTTCTGTTTCATTTCTCTTCAATAAATAAATTAATTAATCTTAAGTGTCTATGCGATTGTTTGCCTAAGAAAATACCATTTGGCTTGTAGGTTTGTGGTTGTATCTTTGGAATGAGTCCGTTGGTTGGGTGCGGCAGTTCGTGGCCTAGACGTAGGCGTTGTATGCCAGACTCTGGGCGGATTCGATTTGTTCGCTTGGGAACACCGATCGGCCGTCCCATGGGCCGTGAGCGCTGATGTGGGGTGGTTGGTGGTCAGCGGCGAGCTTCTTGCAGAGTTGGAAAATGGCCAAACCCACAGAAACGATGAAAGAGACGAAACCAAGAGCAAGGGCGTTGAAGGCCTTCAACTTCAGAATTCCGATGGCCATTGGGATGACGGTCATTGCCTTGAGGAGGATGAGGACCATGATTGGGACGGCGATCCTTCGGAGACGGTTTTTGCGACCTAGGTAAAGCAGACAGTTTGAGACAAATTTGGCAAACTTTTCTATATGAGCGCTAACCCTTTCCTTCGACAACGGCTCCTGGGAATTTGACGTTCAAGTTCAGCTCGTCGCTGTCGAGGTTCCTTGAGGAGACGGTGACCTTGGCATCACCAACGGGCAAGTCGACGGTGACATCGTGTCCTGTGATGTAGTTTTCAATGGCTTCCAAGAAGTCTCCCTGAGAGCGACCGGCACGGGTGTTTGCTCCGTTAGACTTGATTTCCACATCACTGACCTGAAAAGAGAGCTCAGTTAGAAGTGCAAATACACACTATTCAAGCAGATCATACTTTGAAGTTGTCCTTGCTCATGACCGTGTCCAGGAATCGCATCGCCCTCACTTTAACGCAGGCCAACGAATCCTCACCATTGTCGCATTTCTCCTTCATGTCGTTGATGACCTTCTCCATGTTGGTTGGTCGAACTCCGGGGTTGGCAGCCGCCAGACCAACCAAGACTACAAGGACGATGAATTTCGATGCCATTTTCTTGCACTGAATGATGCGTTTGAGTGTGCTGACGATGTGTACCTGACCACTCGATCGAATGAAACGATTGCGAATAATATTAGATTCCCTGCTGTCATCCGTTTTTATACTGCGCCTCAATTAAATTCCAAACTAGAGAGACTATCGCGTTTCGGTGCTCTTGGAATTGTCAATTGGATTTTCAGTCTACTGGCGGTCACTGCAATCCAAGCATTCTCTCACTCTCTCTTCCGCATGGACTCCATGATGGCTTTCTTACTTTACTTTTTCGTGTGTTGGTGACGGTGGAGTGCCCGACGGCTGCCGGCTAGGTTGTTGGGCAAAAATACGTGAAAAAAGAGAAGGAAGAGCAACGGCAAATTTGGTTTCTCAATGCAGACGCGTTAGTATTGACGGCACGTCATGCAGTTCAGCTTCGACTACCAACGCAATGAGATGCAGATGGATGCGAGTTGATACATTCGTTTTTGTTTTTTTTTCTTTTCAAACAAATATATGTTTGTTCTCTGGCAATAGACGGGAATCGCTTTACGGCGAAACTGAGCTGCTTCCGCTTTAGATTACTCCCTCGTTCTAATTGAGAAAGACGAGTTCGTTCTGAATTCTCTTAGGAGTTACGCAAGACCGAAACTGATTGTGTCACAGAGTGTGCTAATTTTAAAGAATATTGTAATGCAAAGTTGTTGTATTTAATTCTAGTAATGACTTGGAGATAAGGATTCTTGCATTTTCAATGCTAGTCACAGACAATATGATGCATGATTATTAATTTCCACTTAGCTGCCATACCACAAGTATACTTGTGGTATGGCAGCTAAGCTTCAATTAAACAAACGACAATATTCTCAGACTTCAGATTGTCATTGCTCCTTTGACATTTTTGGAAATTGCCAACTCAATCAAAGTACCGCCGAAATTTTGAACGTTTCTGACAGAATTTTTTAATCATCATTTGTCTAACACTGTATTCATAAGAATTTATTCTGCAAAAGAAATATTGTCATATTTGTACTTGTAAAAAGCAGAACGAGGCCACGCATTCAAAATACACCAATCTATAATACCATACACTATTACCAAAATGATCAAAAAACCGAAGGCCTGTCTCTTAAATTTTGAAACTCTACTCTACACGTTGGGAAAAATTAATGTGACGGCAACTAACACAAGGGTTGCCTTTTATAATTCGGGATTAAAGAACAAACACAAATATTAATCATCGAAAATCTTTAATAATATACCACATTAAGATCTATACAATTTTGCATGCTTTTGAACCAACTGTCGAAGCACTTTTGCCACTCTGATTGAGGTTTCTCCAAAACATGCATTGTGAACGCATCAACCGCTTCTTCAGGTGTCGAAAAACGTAGACCTCTCATTTTATTTTTTACGTACGGGAATAAAAAGAAGTCATTCAGTGCCAAGTCAGGACAATACGGCGGATGAGTCATCAAATCGATGTTTTGAGTGCTCAAATATGCAGTTGTTTGAGCCGATGTGTGAGAGCTCGTATTGTCGTGGTGAAGAGTGATCCGCCTTGGGCGGCTGGTTTTCCTGATTTCTTGGAATACAATTGGCAAACAAATGGTTGTGTACCACTCAGAATTTACTGTTCTGCGTTGTTCTAGTGGCAAGGTTGCGACATGTCCAGTTTTTCCGAGAAAACAGGCGACCATTTGCTTGGAAGTGCTTCTTGACCGAGCAACTTTTGTTGGATTTGGCTCATTTTGAAACATCCCTAAAGTCGACTGCTGTTTACTTTCCGGCTCATACGCGTAAATCCACGATTCATCACCTGTCACGATGTCACAGACGTGTTTCGAAGCACCGTGATCATATTTTTGGAGCATTTCTTTCGACCAATCGACACGAGCCTTATTTTGAGCGATTGACAAATTATGTGGTATCCAACGCGAACAAATTCTTTAGACGGTCAAATGCTCATGCAATATTGAATGTATGCTGGTCCCACTAATGCCTAAGGTTGCCTCAATCTCACGATAGGTCATATGACGATTTTGCAATATCAGTTGGCGATGGTTTCCGGAACAACGAAATTCGTCTTGGAGTGAACTACGAACTCTGTTGAATTCACCATATCATCAATAAACACTAGTCCCTGATGGAGCTTCATTGCCAAAAATTGAAATAAGTTCATCGATGCATTGTTGTTGATCCTCGTCGAAAGGTGTAAATATTGAAATCGCACGAAAATTTTCTCGATTTAATTCCATTTCTTGGGCGAGATGAATGCTGTAAACCACACAAATAGCGCTCGTATGTCAAAACGTTCTGAGTACGTATAACTTCAAAAATGTCAAACCTTAAAAGGGGCTAGCGGTTGCCCGATTGCAACACTAGAGTTTCCCAATCCTGAAATATAAAATGCAACCCTCGTATTAGTCTACTTCCAAAAGCTAAATTTTTGGGAATATTTCGATTTGGCTGCCGCATACTCGTAAGTAAACTTTTTGTAAAATAAAATGTAACATTACAGATTTTCTAATCTGTAATATTAGTTAAGAAAAATTAATTCCTAAATGTGTACAATTATGTTGTTTTAAGCGTTCTAACTCTAGCATTCAACCTCCATTCTGATGGATTTTCAAAGCTCAGATGACTTAGTCATTAAGTCGTGCAGAGTACAGTCGCGTGTTCTCCATACCTGAGCTATTGAGAGAGTGCAACACAAAACATCCTTGGATGGTTTGCTAATTTAGATGAACTTGTAAGTGATGCTAACCAAAGGTCTCTTCACACACACAGCCTGTTCTAGAACACAACGTCCACTAATAGAAAAATATATGCTTATTGCAACTATAAGTGCATATATAGGCAAATCAAACTCCAAAGGAGACAATATCGCTGATAGGTTACTCAACATCCGTGGCAAATTTTGTTTGACCATAAACTGCCAAAACAATTTTTGTGTCATATCGTTAGCTTCTGCTCATACTATGATACTTTACGCCATCGAAGCTCGTATCCTGTCTTGTCCCCTCTGCCAATATTTGCATTACAATCCACCAGCGCAAGCAAGTGTCATCCTTACTGCCACCTATCATAGTCATTGAGCACTCGCACAAATTCAGATGCGAATACACGCAACCTATCCGCCGACTTCCTCATCGTCTTCCGCCGCCTTTCTGTCCAATGGCAAACTAACAAACTTCTGTCCAATGACTAACTAACGCGATTCTGGAAACCTGGTCGCAATACCGCACTTTTTAATTCAAGAGGGACGCTAAAGCGGCCTGACGAGAACGGTAAACAATCACAGCTGTCCACACTTGAACAACGTTTGCAACTTATTCAATCTTATTGTCAAAATTTGCACCTAGTCTCAGCAATTTTAAGAGCATTCAAATCAAATTTCGAAGCTACTAAGAAGCAATGCTTACTGAAATATCTCATCACTCAATAAGTCTCGCGACACGTAGGGGGCGCCACTAAAAAATATTAATATTAAATGTATAATTTTTGTTAGTGGCGCCCCCTAGAAGTCCGGGAATTTATTGAGTCATCCATTATTTGAATTCATATTTTAGCGTGCAGTGACGGAAATATCGCTGTCGCTAGTGCTTCCGTCAATCAGGACCCACATACGAGTAAATCGCTCGAACGACATTTAATCATCTCTGTATGGAATTATTGAAAAAGCTCTGAACACACATGGGAACTAATTTACACAAGAACTACAACCATTGGGCTATTTCAAGCGTAGCCAATTCCCAAATTGAACTGAAGAACGACTTGAATTGGATCACAGAATGATCCTTGGCGCTAAGGCTCGTTTCTGGCGGAATCGATTCATGAACAAATTTTGCTTGTTGTTGGGTAAGCATCAACACACATATGTCTTACGAAATACCATTGCATTCTGAAGAAATCACTATTTCGAGTGGATTACATGACGGAGAATTCATTGAACCACACTCCTTTGATGATGATTCTGAAAGGCATTGAACCATGAAAGGAATTTGCTTTCGCGACGTGATAAGCGATTGCTTTTTGACCTCAATTACAAAGTTTACACTTGGTTAATATGTGGATTCAGCAGCGCTATATGTTACAATCGATTATACTAAAGAGGAAGCTTGTCGAGCGCGTTATTTCAGGGAACGGGGCGACCGTATCGTTTATGTAAACTTAAACCCTTAGGACTACGCTTTTCTGGTAATCCGTGAAGTCTATGGTCTCTAGCAACAAGCCAACAAGGGAAGGCGAACGTTTAGGGAATATTGAACATGAAACTATGTGAAATTATGCTAAAAAGTGTTCAAAAGTTGAGTTCAACGAATGGACTCCTGCGAACGTGGCCTTGAAGTCATGTGAAAATAGTTCAGTTTCCAATGTAAATAATAACCACTTCATATTGTTGAACACATAATACAATTTTAAGAAAACATTTCTAAGCCCCCTTAAAGAAACATTTTTATAAATCAGTTTTCTGCATAAGAATCGACATGGATCATCGCACGCATAACGCGCTCGTCACATTTATTTTTCATTGCAAGCTCTAAATTAAGTTCCACAAAGACTAAAAAGAATAGATCTTAGATAAGCATCGATTTACTTAGAGTACTCACAACGTGTCAGTAAGTTAAAATTGAGTTCATTGAATGACGTTTGTTGGTTAGTTTTAAATATTTTTAGCAATGAATTAATGAATTAAAACAAGTGCCTAGCTTGCCTCATCAACCACTCTTCATTCACGAGTGGAAGCTTTTCCTTAGAAATTTTACCCACGGATTGAAAACAACTCCACGCTACACTACGGAGGTCACAACAGATTTTAATAAGACACAACGGAGCAGAACATTCGATTAGTTTCTTCAAAATATACTGTGAGTAGAACAACTTTATTGTCACCGTGGCGTAGAGGGTACCACACTCACATGGCGAAGGTTCCAAATTCGATTCCAGGACTGAAGCCATGGGCTACTAAGAATTTGCTAACTTCAAATCACTTCAAATGCATCTCAATCGGCACAGGAAATCAAAATACTGGAACATCTACTTTGGAATTGAAACTTAAATGTAGCCTGTTTTGCTCTGGGACGAAGAGAGAAAAGATTTTTTTCTATTTGTTTAAATTTTAATTAAATTCTTTTCTTGTTCTTCGTTTGAGCTTCCTCACTACTAAGTCAAACTCACGGTGAGTTACTAAAAATTTAACTTTTTAAAATGCTGAAGTTCTGTAGGGCTCTAATGATAATTGTGTGCTAAATTTTCAGCCAAATATAAAGCGTTTACTGTCACGTTCGAGTTCTATTACGGATTAACACTTTTCAACGCAACTGAGACACACTGAGACACACAAATTGCTTAAAAGGCCATAGCTATGAAAATTAACTGACAAGTTATTCTCACTGTATTGAAAGGTTTGAAAATTAGAGCAATCTGAAGTTGTTTAAGTCGGCATAGAACTGCTCTCTTACTAAATTATAATTTAATAGAAAATTTCTTTCGTTTGTACGCCTTAAAGCTAAAAATATAATTAGGTTATTGTGTACATCAAATGCTTCTGCCACTTAAATTTTGATTTAAGGCTAAATAAATTTATCGATACTATGAATTTCAATCTACCACAAGTAACATGATAGGAGTTGCAGGCTAATAAGGCGTGTAACATATTCAAACACTAGCTTTAGAATTGAGACCGGGCGGATTAAAGAATTGAATTGAAGCACTAAATCTTGAGGCTTCCAAATAACTCGCAATCCTAATCAATCCAGGCCTCAAAAGGGATGATATATAGGACGCTACGTAGTTGCGTTTAACAGCTCACTATCTTATTTTAGTCATATGCAGGTTTTTGTGGTAATTTCGAAAAAAATGTGACATCTAACCATTTTCTAGTATCTTTAAATAATATGCATTTTTTTAAATTACATGCTTTCATTTGGTTTATAAATAGATCATTAATACATATTTTTGTGGCCGTCGTGGTTTAGTGGGTAGAGGGCGACGCTCACGCGACGATTGGTCTAGGTTCGATTCCCGGCTGAACACCTCGAATTGTTCACGGCACCACCTCTTTTGAGCTGCTGACAATACTCAAAGAGTAGTAACTGTCTAATAAAGCTTCTCCAGTTTCGCCGTTCGGAGTCGACAAAGAACTGTAGGTCCCTTCCACTCGTAAAAGAACAGCAGCACGCCGAAGCAGGCGGATTTTACGGGGTCAAGCAGGCCGCACCCTCAGACAACACTCACAGGCCCCACATCCAGGCTCCACTCTCAGGCCCCACTTTCAGGCACCATTCCCAGGTCCCACTTTCAGGCCTCACTCTCACGAACCACTACCAGGCCCCACTCCCAGGCCCCACTCTCGTGAATTTTTTGTATTCTGGAATATTTCGCTTTTCGGGACTATAATCTACGGGTTTTTCTGCACATGGAATTTTTTGATTTTTACGATTTTAACCGTCGACCATTTTTAATTTTTTTTGTAGCTTTGTAATCGCCGCTGTGGTGTAGTGGGTAGCGTGCGACGCTCACACGCCGCAGGGTCTAGCTTCGATTCAGAGCTCAACACCAATTTTTCGAATATTTCACGACACTACCTCTTTCGAGCTGCTGACAACACTCAAAGAGTAATAACCGTCTAAGAAAGCTTCTCAAATTTCGCCGTTCGGAGTCGAAAAAGAACTGTAGGCCGCTTTTACTTGTGAGAGAGCAGTAGCGCGCCCAACACGAGTTGTTGATGAGCAAGCTAGACCCTGGTCCCCCTATTGAATGTCCCGCCAACAATTTTATTATTAATACTAATAATAATAATTTTATTATTATTTTTATTCAACCAAACATCTATTTTATAAGGTATTTTTAATTTTGCAAATTTATGTTTTTTTTAGTTTGTGTCCACTTCTAGAAGTGTGATCAGGTTTTCATTTCATAATTTTAATCGAACTCGAACTTTTTTGTGACAGGATTATAGATGACCCACAACAACGTGAAACTTCTTGTCATGTAGATTCAAAATTTTCTGCAGATTACGTTATACACACAAACTTATGGATGTCGATAAACACTTTTGTAAAGATAGCGAATAACGTATCCTGGTATTGATTCCGTGTATTACAAATATTGTCGCACATTTTGGGCCTATATTCGTTTTATGGGTCCACAGTCCACAGAGGACCGTGGCTTAGCTTGCTCCTCAACTATTCGTGTTATTCTCTTCAGTTCTCTCACGATCAGTTCTTTGCCCACTCTGAGCGGCGAAGTTTTAGAAGATTTTTCTTAGACAGTTAATACTCCTTGAGTGGTCTCAGCAGCTCGAGAGAGGTGGTGCCGTGAAAAACTTGAGGTGCTCAGCCGGGAACCGAACCTGGACCTTCGGCGTGCGATCGTCGCACATTACCCACTACTCCACGGCGGCCACGCCCTGAAAATTAGAAATAAATTAATTAATATGCGGAAAAATTAATAAATAAAATAAAAAAATATAAATAATAATCTAGGATGATCGGACCGTGCAATTTTGAAAAGAGATGGATATAACCGAACAGAGTTTTTCAAAGAAGTGAAGTTTACGTAAGTTGAGTCTTAAACGTCATGCTCGTCGCTAGTAGGGATAATTCAGCTTTCACAATATTGTTTTCGTAAACCGTGCTAGGTTAGTGAAAAGATACTTATATCATTAGCATTACTTGCATCAATGCTGATGAAAGCTTGATCCATGTTTTCGAAGTGAAAAAAAATTTAAATTTGTGCATTGATTGTTTCGTTTTTTCTTCGATAGTGACACCTGTGTACAATAGGGTTTTGAACTAAGTTATAACGTCTGTCAGAAATTAATCACAATTTTTGTTTTCAGATTCTCCCCCACGGTGAACACAAATATGCTAACTGATACCGCATCCATTTCCAACAGCAGCTTCCAACAGCAACTACTTCCCAAGTAAAGATAGTCTGACTTCTGCAAATGGCTTAAATCAGATTAAGCCATTTGCAGAAGTCAGACTATCTTTACAACGTAAAGGTCAACAATCGCCTCCATCTACCAACAAATGGCAATTTCTCATTCTCCGAACGGACTCTTCGCTGGTTATCAGATTTGCCACTCGTTCCATTTTCAATGCTTGCCAAAAAATTGTGACTTTAACCTTAACCTAATGCACCGACTACGACTGTGAGTTTATAGACCCCTTGTTTCCTTTCACTTATTTTGGCATGAAATTGTTTATTCGGCGGCCTTTGATAAGTCGATCAAGTTGGCGGTTGACCGCAAATAGCTTACCACGATCTCAGCAGCTGGCATTCCCTAGTTGTCGGAAGTCAGCTTTTAATAGTGTAGGATTGCGAATTTCAAACTGATATTTCACCCAACGACATTTTTGGTTTTCCATTTTCCCTGCTTCCCACACGTCTCGAGGATCGCCAACATGAAAACGGAAAAGAAAGTGAAACCTCCAGCGCTCAATATGCCTAAGCACCTCCGTGTTGCCATATTGAAAAGCGAAAGTGAAACCCCAGCCGTATTGACAATCGATGCAAACCCTGTGATAATGCGCGCACCAGGTGCGGATCCTCAGCAATGGTACAAGTTTCAAAACATAAAAAACTCACACTCAATAAAACGCAATAAAAAGTTTTCACCTCAAAGCCATTGCCATGGACATGCAACAAAAGCAAAAAAATAAGACAATCATTAACCACGAACGGCGCACGAACAGTGCAGACCCTGATTGCGAATTCAGAGGGCGTCTTTCAAAACAAAAATACTTAGCCATTGGCTAAAAGTGCTAAAACCAAAGAAGGCAACTCATCAAAACTCAAAGCAAAGTGTCCGAAGAGGAAAACGCGAAATAAGAGAGCCAGCCGTCCAGCGGCACGACGCGGTGTGGCCAAAAAGAAATTAATTTCGAAAATTTGTTCAAACAAACTCCCAAGCGAATGTTAAGTACGCACGTTCCGGATGGGTGGCAACCTGCATTACTGCACGGATCACAATGCCCAATTGCCTCGCTAATAAGTCGGCACAGCAGCAGGCATGCGGCGATTGAAATCGCGCGTCTATTCCGAACGCATCAATGAAATTCCGGCCCTAGAGCGGCTGCAACGCATATAACACTATCTCAGCTTTCACTAGATAAAATCAAGCAACGTCCGCGGACGGTGTAACACACTCCAGGATGCAAGAAACGGCAGCCATGTGATGACATTTTTGCAACTGATGCAGCTGCACATTCAAAACTGGATCTCAAATCGCTCTTAGTCCAGCGTTTTCTTATCTCGGGCCTACTTCAATCGAAATTGAATCCCTTTCACGCAGAGTCAGACGAGGTCGACGTGCTTGCTGAAATTTATGACGCCACCCCCTCATGCCACTGGCTTGGCTTCCACTTGAGACATTAATCATTTTCATTGGAGTCAGTTGGGTTCATGTCACATCGTTACGATGCTTCAGAAGTGTCGCATGGGATTTGCTGTAGTCCTCGTAGCACTGCGGTTGGTGAGGGCACATAATGGCGATAATGGATGCTAAGCGCAGCCAAAGATGAAAGTGATGGAGTTCCTCTCCATTGAATTGAGTTTTTACAAATGGAAGCAGATTAGGAGAGAAGGAGTGTGTCACTTCTAAAGGAGCGACTTCGGCTCACATGCAAGAGAGATTTTTCATTAGACAAGACATGGGGAATAATAACAGCACAGTGCACATAACATAGCACTCAATATGTCACGAGACTGACTTGCAGAGGGCGCCACTATCAAAAAATCTTTGGGTATGAAGTTTGACAGAAGTAATTTCATCATAAATAATCGTATCGCACTGTATTTATAAATCCGTTCGTTTCTTTGCTCAAAAGATAACTGTTACTTGTTCTTTGTCCCTTCTGGAAATAACACATAATTTTTTTTCATCCTTTTTTGTTTGTGTTTGTTAGTAATACATACTTTTAATTTATGATATAAAAGTTTTAGTTAGTGTTTTGTTACATTTTTGTATATGTGAGATATTTATCCCCACAAATCCATATTATTTTTAGGAAGTACAAACAAATGATACCTGTCAACTTTTCATGACAGTCTAACATTTCGATGCCTTTTTTATACTCGTAAAGCGATTTATCTTTGGGCACAAGATAGGGTTCAGTTTCGGCGATCGCCTTCTCATATTTTGTTTCGGCAAGCATCCTTTTTGAGGTCTGCAAAGTCTGCTAGTGACCAGATCCAGAAGCAATTCAAAGCCCAATTCATACAAGTTGGCCTCGGTAGAGAAGGACTTGTGGCACGGTGCATTGTCTAGGTGGGTGGGAATCCTTTTTCTTCATATGAGATGATTATTTTGCAATTTCTTCCTTCAAATGCACCAATAATGCCATGTAGTACTCGCTGTTGATCATTTTCCCTTCCTCAAGATAGTCAATGAATAAAATTTCGTGCGCATCCCAAAATACGGATGCCACAATCTTGCACAATCTTGGTTTATTATGAGCACGCACTTCGAAAACAGCTTTTTTAAGGATAAATGCTCATGCAAAATAGCCTACGAGGGTTGCCTTTTATATTTCGGGATTAGAGAACAAAAACAAATATTAATAGCTTCACATCTTTTCAAAATATTCCCCATTAAGATTTTTACCCCTTTGCATGCGTTTGAACCAATTGTCGAAGCACTTTTGCCACTCTGATTGAGATATCTCAAAAACATGCATTCCGAATGCATCAACCGCTTCTTCAGGTGTCGCAAAACGTTGACCTCTCATTCTATTTTTTACGTACGAGAATAAAAAGAAGTCATTCAATGCCAAGTCAGGATTATACGCTGGATGACTCATCAAATCGATGTTTTGAGTGCTCAAAAATGCAGTTGTTTGAGCCGATGTGTGAGAGCTCGCATTGTCGTGGTGAAGAGTGTACGTTTTCGGCGGTTGGTTTTCCTGATTTCTTGGAAGACAACTGGCAAACAAATGGTTGTGTACCACTCAGAAATGATTGTTCTGCATTGTTCTAGTGGCAAGGTTGCGACAAGTCCAGTTTTTCCAAGAAAACAGGCGACCATTTACTTTGAAGTGCTTCATGCGCGAGCAACTTTTGTTGGATATGGCTCATTTTGAGCGGGCTCATACGCGTAAATCCACGATTCATCCCCTGTCACGATGTCATAGACGTGTTTCGAAGCCCGCGATCGTATTTTGGGAGCATTTCTTTCAACCAATCGACACGGGCCTTTTATTGAGCGATTGACAAATTGTGTGGGATTCAAAGCGAACAAATTTTTTTGACGGTCAAATGTTCATGCAATATTGAATGTATGCTGGTACCGGTAATGCCTAAGGTTGCCTCAATCTCACGATAGGTCACGTGACGATCTTGCAATATCAGTTGGCGATGGTTTCCGGAACAACAACTGATTTTGGATAACCTTCACGAAATTCGTCTTGGAGTGAACTAAGAACTCGGTTGAATTCACCATATCATCAATAAACACTAGACCCTGTTGGAGCGTCATTGCCAAAAATTGAATTAAGTTCATCGATGCACTGTTGTTGATCCACGTCGAAAGGTGTAAAAATTGAAATCGCACGAAAATTGTCTCGATTTAATACCATTTTTTGGGCGAGATGAATGCTGTAAACCACAGAAATAGCGCTCGTATGTCAAAATGTTCTGAGTACGTATAACTTCAAAAATGTCAAACCTTAAAATGGGTCTAGCAGTTGCCAGATTGCAACACTAGGGTTGCCCAATCCCGAAATATAAAATTCAACCTTCGTTCCCACTACGCCACTACAGCCAGTCTTCACTTCCCTTCTATTTATATTTCTGAATCACCTATTTGAACTTTTCGCTGTCCGTTACGAATAAGAATTCAGACAAAGGGACCACTGGGGTAATGAAAGTCAATCCATACAAGTTTTTTTTTTTTCTTTTGATTTAAATTCAAAGGTGAGAAGGACTTTATGTTTTAACCCTGAGAATCCCATTTTATGAACTCTTAAATTGCGTGCGACAACAATGAACGTGGGGGATAACATAAAGATTCCATGTCGAGCTTTGGAAACATACTGTTGTTGAAGTAAACAGAGTTCAACTGGGGGGAACATAATTGTTCAACTCCAAAGTAATCCCATTATCGAATGATCTTTCCGTTAGTATACGCATACTCGTATACATGAAATTATGAATGTAGAAATAAGTCTCATATAAACAACAACAACAACACTTTCTTTTGGAAATAAACCCCCGAAAAGTGTCTTTTCTTTTTTTTTTTCTTATTCAAATTTACTCCCCACCTACTCCGAGGAACTCCTGCAGAACCCCGACAGTAATTAAATATAATTTATGTCAAGCACATGATTTAAAACTTTTGACGGCATGGCTGGGATGTTCGAAACCTAGCCATGCTTTTGAACACATCAAAACTCATCTCAACTTTGGATTGAAAGACAGTCCAATCCATTATAGATCGCTCGAGTTTGCTTTCTTTCCGTATTTTAAGCAATTACACAGAAAATATAAATCTTATTCTCCAACTTGTATTTTTGAAAAATATATGTAAAAAAAATTAAACAGCAAAATGGTTCATACTGGTACCGCAACGTACGACCAAGATTTCGTTCAAATACGTTTTTGACTCCTCAATCCAGGTGGACAAGAAACCGAGTTTTTATCCAAAAGTTAATCCAGTGTTGGTACAAAAATACAAAAAATGCAAATCATTGAGTTGAAATATATGCATACATATTGCTTAAATGCCTTGCCTTACTTGAGTTGTTACTTTTATCAGGAATTTGGGCTCGCTACCAAACCTTGTACATGAAGTCAATTTAAAGTGTCATTACTTGACTTTTCTGTGTGTAAAATTGATATATACGATGTCAGCGTTATGTTCTTGGGTTACCCACGCAACAGGCATGTTTTCTTTACACGTTTATTCCCCGTTTAACAATCAAATGCAGAAGGACAGGAATTTATAACAGCTCTTGATAGGGATACCAGAGAATAGAAATGAGTGTTGCACAACCAGCCACCGTACTGCTGGAGTTTCCAACTTTTCCCAGACGTGTGGCCGTTCTCATGATCCTGATACAATGTCACTGCGGAGGTCCTGCAAGGCATCGACTTACAATTTTCATCAGTTTTTCCAATTTTCCAATTATATTCAATTGCCACTATAGCGATTGACAGCTTGAAAAACGCACTCGCCATGTGCAACCACAATCTATAACAAAACAAACCGAGAAGTATGTCTTTGTTGATTCCTTCATAGACTAGGCTGGATGCAAAATCCGCGTCCGTGCACGCAGACAATTGTCCATTCACATGAGTTCCTCATTGAGCATCTGACGAGACATGTCTGGGTTCGAGCAATTTACTTATTTACGCCAAGACGAATTTGGCAGCCAGTGGCGATGAAATCGATTTCGGTCACGTTCCACCAAAACGCCGACTCGGAGTTCGATGTCAATGGAATACCGACCGCATCCGTTCGCAGTGAAAGTAGCCGCCCGCTGGTGTCGCAAGAAAGACTCATCGCAGTTTGTATTCATCAATAAATAACGGTTTCATTTATTCGCAGAAAAAATAAATATGTTCGTTCAATAAATAAATTTCTTTTGTTTTTAATAAATAAGTGGACGTACAAGCAAATCTTTGGGATGACGTTTGTATGCATCAGTGTTAGTTTCGAGCTCTTTAAATCTAGGGTTTGAGTGTGAGTTGTGTCGGAGTTTGGTCTCGTTTCGTGGCGTTGGCAGTGCTTATCGTTGCTGCTGTTGTCCGGCGTAGGCCATGTCTTGGGCGTCTGGGGCTTCAACGGACGACCTCGCCCATTGCGCGTGCGACGGTTCCCATCCTTGGGCGGGGTGTTCGATGTGCTCAACGTGCTCGATGTGGTCGTAATGCTGTGGAACGAAGTGATCCACATGATGGGGAATTTGCTCCACATGCTGTGGCACGAAGTGCTCGACGTGGTGTGGCAGGTGTTCAATGTGCTCGACGTGATGTGGGTAGTGAACGATTTCGTAGTTGACCACCTGAAAGTGTAGATGGTTGCTTAGAAAATGAGGCCTTGTGGAGGCTTGGCATTGTTTACCTTTGGTTTGGCAATTTTGAAGATGACCAAAGCTCCGGATAGAACCAGCGAGAGGAGGCCGAGAGTCATAGCCTTCCAGGTCTTGAGGGCAATGAGGGCAAGAGCGAGCGGAACCAAAACGGTAGTCTTCAGCTTCAGGCCCAGCAGGAAAGGAAGCATAACCTTCCTGACAAATCCACGTCCTATCGAGCAGAAACATAAATTGCCATACTTCCAGTTAGAGATTCGAACTTACCTTGTTCGGCGGGGTTTTCATCGGAGAGAGAAACCAAGGCACCTTTGGTCAGCGGGTTGTCACTGAGGAAGCTTGGGATCATTGAACGAGCCTCCTCGGTGTCGAAGAATTCCGGTGCCTTGACACGCAGTGCGTGGGTGGCAAGAAAATTGTCGACCTTCTCGAACAAGTCCAGTTGTGGATCGAGTGCGCCTCTCGACTGGGTTGCGTCCGGAACAACATCCTTGGCAGTGCGGACCACTGACATCTGATCGGTGATCTTGATTTCTTTTTCCGCGATGGCCTCATTGAACCAAGCCATTGCCTTGGGCTTCACACACGCGATTGATAAGTCTTTCAGACATCCCTGATACACATCGTATCCCAGATCAGTAACGGAAGCAGCCGCGCTGCACGTCGCCACACTGGCTGCGGCCACCAGGAAAACAATTGCGAACTTATTCATGGTCACGGGGAGTTGTTCTAGACTACGGTGTGTGTCCTGCTTGATGATGCAAACGCTCGGCAACTAATCGTGCGTACTCTCAGACAATCCACGCGGATGTGTATTGGCTTATCGGGTCGACCATGGTTTTTATACGACGCGTACAATTGTCAATGCCTCCGAGGTAAACAAAGACAATCGCACAAGAAGATTTTCACCTGGAAGTGATTGTCAAACGGTGCGCGGCATTCCAAAGCGGGCGCGGGGCGCACCGACGGCGGGCTCTTTTCTGAATTCAAAAACCATTTGTTGTCGAACATTTTTGGCCGCTTCGTAAATTGGGTGTCCCATGTTGGCTGCATGCTCACTGTGTCGCTTGACCATGTTAAGAGTTTCAAATCATGTACTCCCGCTCTCGGCTGCGGTCCGGTGCGTGTGTGGGAGTCGATGAAATAATCCTACATGCGATACGAAACGGAAAGAAATCCAACTTCCATACGCTCTGGGCGTATGAATCCAAATGCATACCACTACGTTGCTGTGGAAGCCACTCGCAGATGTAGCAGAGTTCGAAAGAGGGAAATCAGGCTGTGAACGTGCCGCGCATGCTGAGATGGGGGCTTCTTTTCAATTCAGGCGGTTTGTTGTTTTGGAAGTTTTATCGGGCATATGGTGCTCGGACATGTCGCCGACAAGTAGTTGCATTTGACTTGTGGCAGTCGTTCGAAGTGTTTGTTCTATCGGTTGAAGTCAATAGGAGTAGTTGTTGACGATGGAATTCGGAATTCTCGACGTAATCAAATCCTTATTTCCTCTGGGGCACTATTCATAGAGTGTATGTGCGAATATTTCGCTTGCTACATTTGGTTCGAAAAATTTCAAACGGAGGTGCTATGTTTGCTTCGCCAGTGCAAGGTTCCTTCCGAAGTGGATGTGCATCTGTGGAAATTGTTTGATTTTTTTTTCACGAAAGCCGATTTCACGAATAAACAGTCAACGCTTCCGATGTTGTTGGTTTTCTGTGAATCAGTGTGAAAAAGGATCGAAACTGATTTGAAATTACTAATAGGAGTAAGTCGAGTTCTAGTCGCCATACCGCTGTGTGCACATTCTTTGCAAGCCACCCTCCAATTACTCTTTTTTAATGCACTCAAGACTTAATCTTAATTCACTAGTGGCAATTCATGGTTGACATTTAGAAAGTAAAAAAGACGCAGAAAGATACAGATTCGGACAAGTGTAGTGTTTTGATATTCACTCATTTCATTTTGTTTTGGAAACATAACCTTAAATACGCCGTGTATCCTCAAAGGTGAAGTGCCAGTAAAGCAATTTACATATAAGGAGACAAAAATGTTATTGACAAAAAAACTTAATTGGCAACAATTGTGCATTGCTTGCACGAAATATTTTCTACTGCTATGTCCAACTTAATGACAATTTCAGAAAACCGGATGGGATTGGTTTCTTCAGGAAGTTCTTGCGTGCTTCAGTTCTCCTTAGAAGTAGAAGCGAACTCCAGTTCATTGCCGACCACGAACGGCGACATTTTCATACATAATTAGAACTCCTTGATCATTGCCAGCATCTTGAAAATGTTAATACGCTGACAAAATAAGCAATTTCCAGTCTAGCCGCCAAAACATTTATCCTTTACATTCGGCTGCCATTTATTATGGCTTATACCTATACGAGGGTTGCCTTTTATATTTCGGGATTAGAAAACAAAAACAAATATTAATCATCGAAAATAGCTTCACATCTTTTCAAAATATTCCCCATTAAGATTTATACAACCACTTGTCGAAGCACTTTTGCCACTCTGATTGAGGTATCACCAAAACATGCATTCTGAATGCATCAACCGCTTCTTTAGGTGTCGCAAAACGTTGACCTCTCATTTTATTTTTTACGTACAGGAATAAAAAGAAGTCATTCAGTGCCAAGTCAGGACTATATGGTGGATGACTCATCAAAGCTATGTTTTGAGTTCTCAAAAATGCAGTTGTTTGAGCCGATGTGTTAGAGCTCGCATTGTCGTGGTGAAGAGTGATCCGTCTTCGGCGTTGTTCCCGATTTCATGGAAAACAACTGGCAAACAAATGATTGTGTACCACTCAGATTTGACTGCTCTGCATTGTTCTAGTGGTACGGTTGCGACATGTCCAGTTTTTCTGAAAAAACAGGCGACCAGTGCTTGGTGCGCGAGCAACTTTTGTTGGATTTGGCTCAATTTGAAACACCCATACAGTCGACTGCTGTTTACTTTCAGGCTCATACACGTAAATCCACGGTTAATAACTTTTCACGATGTTACAGAAGTGTTTCGAAGCCCCGTGATCGTATTTTTGGAGCATTTCTTTCGACCAATCGACACGGGCCTTTTATTGAACTATTGACAAATTGTGTGGGATCCAAAGCGAACAAATTTTTTTGACGGTCAAATGTTCATATAATATTGAATGTATGCTGGTCCCACTAATGCCTAAGGTTGCCTCAATCTCACGGTAAGTCACATGACGGTCTTGCAATATCAGTTGGAGATGGTTTCCGGAAGAACAATTCATTGTGGACGACTTTCACGAAATGTGTCTTGAAGTGAACTACGACCTCGGTTGAATTCACCATACCATCGATAAGCACTGGTCCTTGATGGAGCTTCATCGCCAAAAATTGAATTAAGTTCATCGGATGCACTGTTGTTGAATTAACCTACGTCGAAAGTTGTGAAAATCAATCGCACTAAAATTTTCACGATTTAATTCCATTTTTGGGCGAGATGAATCTTTTAAGTTACTGTAAACAACACAAATAGCGCTCGTATGTCAAAACGTTCTGAGTACGTATAAACACAAAAATGTCAAACTTTACGATAGAGCTGGCAGTTGCCAGATTAAAAAAACAAGGTTGCATGGTCCCTAAATATAAAAGTCAAAATTCGTAACAACGTAGCCGCCTTGGTGTTGTGGGTAGAGTGCGGCACTCACAGAGGGGTCCAGGTTCGATTCCCGGCTGAATACGTCAAATTTTCATGGCACCACCTCTTTCGAGCTGCTGACAACACTCAAAGAGTAATAATGTCTAAGAAAATAATAATTAATAATTAATAATAAATTGTTGGCGCGAAAGTCCACAGCGGGACCAAGGCCTAGCTTGCTTATCAACTACTCGTGTTGTGCGCACTACTGTTCTCTCACAAGTAAAAGGGATCTACAGTTTTTTGCCGACTCCTAACGGCGAAGTTTGAGAAGATTTCTTAGACAGTTATTAATCTTTCAGTGTTGTCAGCAGCTCAAAAGAGGCGGTGCCGTGAAAAATTCGAAAAATTGGTGTAGACCAATACCCACTACGCCACGGCTGCCACTAAGAAAATGCTTCTCAAAATGCACCGTTCGGAGTTGGCAATAAACTGTAGGTCCCTTCTACTCATATGAGAACAAGAGTCTGCACAAAACGAAAAGTTGTTGAGTATTGAAAAAGTTT
The DNA here is from genome assembly GCA_955652365.1 of Eristalinus aeneus. Classification (NCBI taxonomy): domain Eukaryota; kingdom Metazoa; phylum Arthropoda; class Insecta; order Diptera; family Syrphidae; genus Eristalinus; species Eristalinus aeneus. The sequence goes on from OY019130.1 coordinate 74,782,383, forward strand.
ATTCAAGCTTCAAAGAAAAATGTACTAAAATTAAACTCGAACGACGAATATACAACACGTTCTAATACTTGGAAATGTCAAAGCTATTCGACTCGTTTTAAATGAATAAAGCTAATGCGGGACGTCAAAACTGATGCGGAAATGTCAAAGCTATTCGACTCACTTTATATGAACAAAGCTGATGCGGGACGTTAACAACAATCGTCGTTTTCTAAATCCCTAAATCCTAGAAATAGAGCCTTTAATTGAACTCTTTGCCTAATTTTAAAAAGTTCTCAAAATTTACCTGTATGTCGACAGTGGCACAGTGAAAAATTGCTGCAATCGACGTCAAAGGTTTGACTTCATGAATCAACGGCAGCACCTCTTTCAAATTGCGCTCCAAAAATTATACCGGGCCGTTTGTAAGCAGTTGTAGGATTGTCGGTCCATTCAACTCCTGGGAGATCAATAGCACTCACAATACTGCTGGATAATGGGTCTAGTGCAGGACAGGGAGGGATGCCCTATAATCTTCAATGTCGCACGCTGAACAGTGGACACGCGACTCCTGTATGAACCGAACTTTGCTCGCAACCGCGAGGATCTGCTTCGGTTCAGGAGAGCGATTTCCGCCCCAGGCAGGAGGGATTCTGGGAAAGAACGTCACCTGTACTGGTGGCTGTTTTAAGCCATGCCGCCGTTACACGTTATCACTTTCCTGTGAAAACAAATTATTGTTTTGTTTTTTATATTACAAATTACAACTCATCATAAGAGAAGAAAGGAAAATTTATCACACATTTATCACTTTGCACAATTCGATAATTATTTTTTGGATTGAGGCCGAAGCTCATATTTTTAAAATAAAGAGTTGAAATGTAACTCCCCGCTTCCTGAATATGAAATGTTGATGAAACTGAACCTGAAACAGGACTAAGAAGAAACTTAAAACCGTCCAATAAGTTGTTTACCGTCGGCGAAACGTTGCTTCTCTGGTAAATCCACATTAAGTAGAATATTGGCCCACATTAAACGAACTTTGAAAAAAAAAAATCATTTTTGGACTATTTTGTAAAAATATTGCTTATTGTCTTTCGCATCTTCTTTTTTTTCAGAAGTTTTCTCACTCCCTTACTTCAGGTGCCTTAAGACACTAATCTATTTTTGATTAATCAGCTAACCTTTACTGCCTTTCCTCAAGTGACAAAATCTAAGGTTTTTTTTAAGACATGCTGTGAAAGTCAAGCAGATAAGACAGTCAAAAACACTTTTTGTAAGCCACAATTGGCAACAAGTTGAACGAATACATTCCAGGCAGTATTTCCCCAAGAATAAGGATTTTGAAGCTCAATTGCAGGTTTCTAAAATAAGTTTTCTATTACCCTAAAGCAAAAATTGATGCCCACGACTTAGAGTATTCCTGATTTGTTCATGTTTCTGAGAAAAATTTGTTCAAGGAACCGATTTTCACTTTGTCGGGAGTCTACTGTACTCTTCTGCAAATTTTCATAGAGCGCACAACCGTGGTACGACATTTGTTGACGTTTTGTATTAATTTCATTATACGTACGAGTTCACTTGTTGACCACTTGTTGACCAACTTCCTTCACTGAACTAAACCACTCTTTAATTCGTAATATTACTAAATTTTACGTAACTTACATCCTGTGTTTGTCTTAATCGTGAATCGTTGATTATTTGGAGCATTAAAAAGAGGATCTACATACATATACATGTTTCAAAGTGACACAGTCACATTATACTATTCTGAGTAAAAGAATTCAGCAATAAGGGCAAGCACTATGTAGCAATATGGAGCACTTTGAATGCATTATTCTGGTTCCAGTTAATTCCGAATCAGGATTTCGTGTAAATAGGTTGAGTTATTCGTCAGAGTTGCATTATATTCCTTGAACATTGGGGATATGAAAAAGGGAGTTTTGGCAAATCCTTGTGACAGAACTGATTTGTGTGGGTATATAATCCCACCTTACTCTGAGGCACTTTCCTTAATCCTCTTAACTTGGGATGGTATTGACAAAAAGTTGCTAAGGACGTGAGCACTTTCAATGTCAAACCCACAAAGTTCAAACTCGTCCACAGGCAACACCTACAAGTGGGTTTTATTTTGCTCTGAAACAATGAGAAATACAATTTTTAAAAGTTTTTCCTGTGATTTTTTATGTAACTCATATTTTTCTCTTGCTTTAGCATATAGCAACAAATATATTCTGGATGGTGCAACAGTCCATTCCAGCTTCTTCAGCAAGCACTCGTGTCGAGCATACTACTGTTCCCTCACGAGTACAAGGGATGGACTCCAACTCCGAATATCAGAATTTGTAAAGCTCTAACATAGCACAGCATCAAATGCTTAAATAAATGACAAGCGAATTGCAATTCAAAGAGGAACTGACTACATAGCTTTCGTCACAAAAATTTAGCCTTTAAGGTTAAAATTCTCTGCATTGTATTCGAAGACGCTTGACAAGACGCATGCCGACGTACAGTCAATAAACTTCGTCACTGAATTTTTTCCTTTTATATGCCGCGGGCGCAAATAGAACAAAAAAATTCGACGTAAAACTTTCCCCTCTAAGAAATCAAGAGCTTCCTTATCCTCTTAAAATAACGCAAAGGTTTTTGTGTCGTAAAGCGGGATAAGGATGATCGGACTTGTGTACAAAGCCATCAAAGTATTTAGAGATACGTTTCTATAACGCAGTTGCTTCTTGAGAAATTCTACGTTTGACACTTATGTTGTTGTCCCTATTTATCGTGTTGCAAAGGCTATAGTGCTGAGTGTCCTTCCTTCACGTGTAAGCGTCGCACTCTACCCACTACGCCACGGCGACCACCACGACAGCATCTATTTCACCTTTTTCTTCAGACCCATTTCAATATCAGTGATCGTCTCATAGAAGTATTACAGTGCATCTTCATTCACATTTTTGTGAATGGCGTGAGGTACGAGGAGCATACGACCGAAGTTCTGGAATACCACTGGTCTCCGGTGTTTGAAAAACGCACAGAACCTGATCCTGCAGTAGTTGGGGCAAATGAAACTAAAGTAAGCTAAATAAAGCATTAAATGACAAAAAACAACCGGGCTCAAGAGATTTCCCTACATCAAGCTTTGTACAATATTACGAATAATTCAGTTCTGTTAGACGCTCAAACTTGAACGTTCTGAAAACCAATGGAAGCCTTAGGTCGCTTAATCCATGAGGAGAAGGTTCAATGACAAGATCTATAGCAATTGCGCGAAATGTGTCTTGTCCAGCATGTAGGCTTGAAATTTATCCCAAAGAGCTGAAAAGACAAGGGAACAGGTGTCCCAATCGTCCGAGCGGAGATGGACTTCGGCCAAGTTTTTATGCAAAACTGAAAGACACTAGCGTGCAAGCAGGTGAGGCATGTAAGTGAAGACGTAGGTACACTGTAGCGCTTCTTAAGAAGAAGAACTAATGCCTTAAATAAAGCGACAGTTTTGTATAATAAATATATCCTTTTCTTTTTTCAAAGAGCATTCAAAGCTTATTTTACAATGCGCCAGCAACAGACTTTGAAGAGCCCCTCCCTATGATAAAGAGTCAATGCTCTGCTCATGCAGAGAAAGCATTGAAGACGACCCCCGCTCCGGCGCCCCAGCTACTGCTTGTACGGGAGAAAGCATCAAAGATGCCGAAAAACTTGTTCTTAAGGATGCCCGAATGCCCGAAGGTGAAAATCATGGCAGAGATCACCAAGCTTTCAACTGGTACCATTCACACCATTCTTCATGACCATCTTAACCTTTCAAAGGTCAGTGCAAGGTGGGTGCCACAAATGCTCACAGCGCCTCAGAAAAAATGAAATTCGCATGCTGTAGAGAGCTCTTGGAGATGTGTGGTGAGAACGCGGACGGTGCTATGGATCGAATTGTTACTGGAGACGAAACATGGGTTCACCACTATGACTCTGAAAGCAAACAAGGGTCCATGCACTGGCATAAAAAGGAACAGACCCTTATATATATTTACATCCTTTTCTTTTTTCAAAGAGCATTCAAAGCTTATTTGACAATGCGCAAGCAACAGACTTTGAAGAGCTCCTCCCTATGATAAAGAGTCAATGCTCTGCCCATGTTCGTCACAATATACAATCCGTCACACGCTGTTCGAAATCACTGAAAGTAAAAAGTATACAGCTGCATCGTAAAATCAGAAGCAAACACATTTTCTCCAACTTGAGGAGAATATTCAATGAATGCTTGTACTCGTAAGATCATTTGTTTGGAGACTTGTTTCGAACAAAATTCACTTTCATCCGAGACACTCTCGTATGGAGTAAACTTCGGACGTGGAAATGAAAATATCCACACGTTGATGGAAAGAGTCCTATGAGCGAAAAGTTACTATTTGCGTAATAAATGAAGTAGTTTTTACTGCTAAAAGAGATGTTCCTACCTGTCGTAACAAATAGACAACAGTGCTTAGATCTTGCGTATTAAGCATCGGTCCACATTAAGGAGGTTTCGTTAAAGTTGACTGCAACTGTATTTTGTAACAGGCACACTCTTTTATTGTGTGTTTGTTTAGAAATTATGTGAAAAACGTTTCGCATTCGAAACGAAATCCGTATTCTTTGAATAAATTAAATCGCCTTCAACTGCATGTTCTCCATAGTTTTCAAAGTATGTCCTGGTTTTATTACATTCCAAATGTAAATCCGTTTGTCTGACACTGAATTACGCGAAAGACTTGATATACTTAAGAAAGAGTACAATCGTAGACAGTAACCACAACCAATGGATAGATGTATGTATTCAATTTCTCATAAGCACTTATTATTTTCTATTAAAGCTGCGGGGTTATTTATATCAAAAGACGGAAAAATTTTGCAGTCGACACCACTAGAAAAAAAAAACTATAAGAATATAGTTCCTTAATGTAGAGACAGAGGAGCAGTTCGATTTTATACAGACATTGAAAGAAAACACAAAATATGTATGGATGCAGTTACCCCAACTGCAGGAGGAAGTCCGTACATTTGTGGTTGCAAATAAAAAATGACGAGGGTATCCTTTTGGCAAATGCCACTCACTCGAATGACAGCAGTCCACCAGACGAGATCGCGTTGTGTTATGGTGTGATCCCATTGCAAAACAATTCAAATAAAGGGGAATTGAATGCAAGTCTTCCCTTAATTTGGCCGCCAGACTAAATTCACTAGGACTTGTCTTGGTCCTGGGGCAACACGGGATTATGAGAATCTGGTTTGATGATGGACCTGCTAGGCAAGGTTAAAAAGAGGCATTCGTAGAGCCCCAACCCATCTTGGGACTACTCGCACCCTATGTTAGGACTTCCGTCGACGGAAACGTTTCCCTCAAAACGACTAACAGCTCCGGCACATAGAATACATTACTTGCATCAGCGTAAGCAATACTTTGACAGACACACAGGAATACATGTATTCTTATGGGAGGTGGCTGGATGAAGTAGCTCAACTTTTAACTTTTCTCTCTCCATCAGCGTTGACAATCGTCACATTGTAACATTTGTAGATACTTTTTTTGAATTAAAAAAATGACGTTTGTTAGAGTTAGGTTGACTGAATATTGAATAGTTAATAAAACATTTCGCTTTTGTTCTCAAAGCCGTACAAAATTATTCCGGATCGTCATTGTTTGGTTTTTCAACGAGGGTTGTCCAATATATTGTCGGTATCAGGATGAAGCTGTAGTTATATACAAATTGATTTATTTATCAAGTAATGCTGTTATCTTAGTGTATTCGTGTAAAATTTCATATAAATGTGATTATTAATTCGCGTTTTATCTCTAGTTAAACAAAATCATAATGGCAACTGAGACGATGATGGGGAAAATCAAACATCGCGCTGTAATTGAATTTCTCACTAAACAAGTAAAAAGTCAAAAAACTATTCATGAAGAGATGGTGGCTATTTACCGGAGTTCCGCCCCTTCATTATCAACTGTGCAAAAGTGGTCAAATGAGTGCAAGAGAGGCAGAGAGAGCATTGAAAACGACCCCCGCTCCGGCGCTCCGGCTACTACTTGTACGGGAGAAAGCATCAAAGAAGTCGAAAAACTTGTTCTTGAGGATGCCCGCATAAAGGTGAAAATGATGGCAGAGATCACCTAGTTTTCAACTAATACCATTCTTCATTACCATTTTAACATTTCAAAGGTCAGTGCAAGGTGGGTGCCACGAATGCTTACAGCGCCTCAGAAAAAAGTGAGAAACGCATGCTGTAGAAAACTCTTAGAGATGTGTAGTGAGAACGCGGACGGTTCCATGGATCGAATTGTTACTGGAGACGGAACATGGTTTCAGCACTATGACCCTGAAAGCAAACAAGGGCCCATGCAGTGGCATAAAAAAGAACAGACCCCCGAAAAAGTTTGAAGTCACTCCGTCTACCGGCAAGCTCGTGGCCACAGTTTTTTAAGACTCATAGGAAATCTTGCTCATTGAGTACAAACAAAAGGTGAAACCATCAACGTCACATCCTACGATTCCACTTTGCATAATTTGCTGTAGAAAATTAAAAAGAAAGAAAAAGGGGTAGAATTAAAATTATTAATAAGTTTATTAAGGTAATAAATTTTTTCTTTAAAATGTTTCTTAATAATAAGTAGTAAACATACTGATAATGAACTCTATAAATAAGGTTAGGTCGAAAGACTATAGATTAACGATAAGTTTAGCTTAGAGTTCCCGTCGAGGGCCAGTAAATTGGATTGTAGGAAAAAGAAAACAAAGAACGTCCAACTAGTTTTAAGCACTTTTTTTGTCTAGTACGTAAGTCTGCAATGAATTGGAAATAAAAATGTGTTAAAAATGAAGAAATCTTTCTGAGAGAGATTTAACCCCACTCCTTAACAAATAACAGACTTCAGAGTTTGGTACAGACAATACTGGAACACACCTATTCTTAGAAAGTACAAACATTCAATGATATCTTTCAAATTTCCATGACAATCTGAGTATAAGGTTATAAGCTGAGACCAATAAACTTCCTTATTGGTTTCTAGTTACATGTTACAGTGCCTGAAGTTGCGATACTTTTGCGATTTTTAAAACAATAGAAAAAAACTGAATTTCGTGTGTTGATTAAAAACTGATTTCTGATGGGAAAAAATGCCGTAAAAGCTCGGCAATGGCTTGAAAAGTATTACAGGGGCTCTGCTCCATTAAAAACAACTATTTGTCCGAGATATGCTGACTTTAAACGTGGCCGTAGAGGCACTATAGACGCTGAATGCTCTGGAAGTACAATCGAGGTGGTTACACCTGTAAACGTTAAAGAAGTTCAAAAAATAGTAACCGCAAAGTGAAATTACGTGAGATAGCTGACACCTTCATCACATCAAAAGGAGGTGTGTACACTATTTTGCATGAATGTTTGTCCATGAAAAAGCTGTTTTCGAAATGAGTGCCGCGTTTGCTCACAATGGATCAAAAACAACGACGTATCGATGTTTCTGAGAGCTATTTGGAGATGTTCACAGGTCTAATCACGGATGACGACTGTCGTTGAAACAAAAGTTTTGCAACGCGTAAGCCAAAAAACGGTATCGGCGAAACGATATCATTTTGGTTGCTTCATGTACTCTCAAAACTGCCTATCGCTATCGTCCTGATGACCAGTTTTTGACGATAGCTATTTCACTATCGTTTTACATTGAGCTGGCATGAAAGTGGTAAAAATTTAAAAAAAAAAATGAAGAATAAAAATGTTGTTATTATATATAATATTATATATTATATATTAAATTATTATTAAAGAGAAAATTAAAAAGAAAGAAAAAGGGGTAAGAGATTATATTGAAAAATAAAAACAATTTAAACTGAATTCGTATTTCCCTTCATATCGATAAGGAGAATATATTGAACGCCCATCGTATGTAAAAGGTCTGCACCCAAAATCGAAAATTCGAAATAATTCAATAACTCGTCCGAAGGCATTTTTGCAAAATAAATATCAAACCGCTCTACAGTATAAACAAAACAAATTGAATATAAAGCTATTGTTCAATGAAATCAGCTGAGGGTTGAAGTATTCATTGTTTCACAATGAATACCCTTCACCCTTTTTTCAAGTACTTCACCACCAACGGATATTTTGCCGCTACGCAAGTAAAGTATTCTATTTACCGGAGCCTTAAGGGCTTCCTCATCCGCTTTTAGTTACGTCCAGGTCCCCGCGCCATAAAGTAGGGCGGGAATGATCAAGCTGTTACAGAAATCGAGCTTAGTTCGTCGATAGAGGGCATCATTACTCAATTGCCCCTTGAGCCCAAAGAAACAGCGACTGGTAAGAAGTTTCTGCGTTTGATTTCGGTACCGATGTTGTTTTCCCTATTTAAAGTGGACCAGAATTACACGAAGGCCTTGACTCCGACGTTTCTGCTGCTTAGTGTGACGCTCAGTTCGAGACGTCAATGTTGTGTGTCCTTTCTTGATGACAGCATATACTTAGTTTGGCCCTCATTTACCGCCCACCTATTTCAGCCGGATCCACTTCAATGGCAGCAAGCGCCTCATTGATGGCTCGCTGTGTTCGTCACGTCAAGCTCATAAGCGTTAGCTAGCAATTGAACTGACTTCTGGAAGATCGTGCCTCTGGTGTTGACTTGTGAGTTACGCACGATCTGCTCGAGGATGATGTTAAAGAAGTCACATGACAGTGCGTCACCATGTCTAAAACCTTTTTCGACGTTGTAGATATTGGTGAGTTTGTTACCGACTTTGTAGCAAGATTTCTCCATCGTCATCCTACACAATCTGACGAGTTTGGTAGGAATGCCAAAACTAGACATGACACTGTAAAGCTCGTATCTATCCTCACTGTCATATTTGGCCTTAAAATCGGCGAATAGATGGTGAGTGTTGGTTTGCACCTCTTGAGTCTTTTCCGGGATCTGCCGTAAAGTGAAGATCTGCTCTATAGTGGACTTCCCTGGTCTGAAATCACACTGAAAGGGACCTATCAGGTTGGGGACAAACGGTTTTAAACGCTCACACAATACGGCGGAGGAGATCTTATACGCGATGTTAAGAATGCTCGATAATTGGCGTAGTCAAGGGGATCTTCCTTTTTCCGGGCTGGACAAAATATGCTAGATTCGACTCATCGGGCATCTGACCATATCTTACAAATGAGCCGGTGCATCCGGCCAACCAGGTGATCTCCAGCTGCTTTAAATAGTTCAGCAAATGGAAAATATTAAGGAAAATTGGAACATCAAAGTAGATTATATCCGATCCAAACATAAAAATTAAAAGTTTTTGTTCAATTTTGTACTTAAATTAAAATGCCATAAATATTTTATTTTAACAAAATAAATTGTATGTTCATTCAAAGGAATTCTTTATTAGTTTTAAAATTATATACCTCTAGAAAAAACAATCAACGATGAAACTCATATATTGATTTTTTTTAATGTTAGAATAGGTCTCTCTCCCTAAATCGCTTTAAAATGGTTTAATTTTGATGTCAATGGTGCATCCTAAGATAAATCAAGTTGTTTTCTACTGCCGCAAAGCACAGAATCTTTTTTTAAAGGACAGAAATCCAAGAACATGATCTTAACGACACTTCCGACTCTTCACATTTTTTTTTTTTTCATGTTTTGCAAGAGATAATTACTTCGGATTTGAATGAATCTTCTATATTAACCGAAATAAGCGAAATTAATTTAAAGTTTTCAAGAACTACCGTTCCTCGCAGAATTTGTTCTCTTCACAGCCTTCGGTTTCGAGCTGGAGATAAATTTCTTCAGAAGTCCCTTGAGAGTTTGTTAATTTACTTCTTTTTCGGGAAAGTTTCTTGACGCTTTTAATGTTTTCTATTTTATCTATATCTATCTATCTATATTTCTTTACAGATAAACTGAGTGGAATTCGCATCATTGTCAAGGATGATGAAGATTTCTTCCGTCCTGAAGCTATGTCCATAGGCCAAATTGCGTGTAGGACTTTAGTGTATTTGCAAAAGTAACAGGGGTACCCCCGCTCTTGTTACTGCATATTTTGGTAAACAGTAGAATGCAGGATTGTCGGAAAAGAACAAAAAATAACTACAGCGACAGCCGTGGAATAACAGAACTTAGGAATAGATTACTGCATTGCAGTAATTTGCAAACAGAACGACATTCAAGGTATTTACGCAAGATTGGTACTCCTTCTTTTACTACGAGTATTACGAGACATAGTTCAAAACCACTATTTTGATTCTTAAAGTCACGCCATTTCTGGCAACAATAGAACGGATCATACACTTTATTGATTTGGCACAAATAAAGAAACAGATCCGACAAGTTTGCATTGGGCAGATGTGGCATTTGGTTTTACGTTATCAACCTGCCTTGATGACTTATATCACGAGGTCAATTTTCCCAAGAGTCGTAGATAATACAAGACTAAACGCCATAGTTACCCAAGAAGCAAATCGAGATCACGCTTGAGAGATAATTACACAACCTTAGCTTGATGAGAAGCCTTCCTAAAATCTCTCCTGCTCTCTAGGTCACACTGAGCCGGGATAACCCCATAACCGCCTTGCCAAGCCATGGATTAACGAAGAACTAGGCATGTCAGCACAGTGTACTATCTTCACCTCTACCTTAAGGTAGAGATTTAAGGTAGTAAACTACAGCCACCACGATACTCCCACAAGAGGGACTACCGCTCAGTCAGGCGGGAACCGAAGTTCCAGGAACACCGAAATATAGCCTCTGGTTAAACTAACTGGTAGTTAGGCTCTCTTAAAACCTGGGTCTTTTATCCATCCGTGTTTCCGTTGTCACTACAAATAGTAGACTTAGGATAGGATGTGATTTTTGATGTGATTCATAAAATCCAGTCACATCATTTGGAGTTTGCATTGGACAGCAAAAGAGTAAACGAGGCGTTTTCTCGAATGACGTCTTTAAAAGAGAGAGAGAGAGAGAACAGATCACTCAATAAGTCCCGAAATATATTAGGGGCGCCTCTATATGCCTCTATATGCCCTGGGATTTATTGTGTGATGTGTTGTATGGCCGACGAAGAAATGGAAACACTTCTTCACACCAACTTGGACTTAACTTACCTCAAACACATGTATAATTAATTGCTGGCGCTACAATCCACAGAAGGACCAGGGCCAAGCTTACTCATCAACTACTCGTGTTGTGCGCGCTATTGTTCTCTCGCGAGTAGAAGGGACCTATTATTTTTTGCCGACTTCGAACGTTGAAGTTTTGAGAAGCTTTCTTAGACAGTTATTACTTTTTGAGTGTTGTTGGCGCGACAGTCCACAGGGGGACCAGGGCCTAGCTTGCTCATCACCTACTTGTGTTGTGCATGCTATTGCTCTCATGAGTAGAAGCTACCTACAGTTTTTTGCCGACTCCGAACGGCGAAGTTTGAGAAACTTTCTTAGACAGTTATTAGAAACTCTGTTGAGTGTTTTTAGCAGTTCGAAAGAGGTGGTGCCGTGAAAAATTCGAGGTACTCAGCCGAGAATCGAACCTATACCCTTCAGCGTGTGAGCGTTGCACTCTACCCACTACGCCACGGCGGCCACGGTGGACATACATCTATTTGATTAAAAATTAGTGTTGTTAGAAGTCTGAAGGGTTCCAAGCCTAAAAACAACCCTTCAAATACGAAGGTTGCCTCTTACATTTCGGGATTGGGTTACCATAGTGTTGAAATCTGGCAATTGCCAGCTCTATCGTAAAGTTTGACATTTTTGAGGTTATATGTACTCAGAACGTTTTGACATACGCGCGCTATTTGTGTTCTTTACAGTAACTTAAAAGATTCATCTCACCCAAAAAATCGATTTCGTGCGATTATTTTTTTCAACTTGCGGCGTGGATTAACTCAACAACAGTGCATCGATGAACTTAATTCAATTTTTGGCGATGAAGCTCCATCAAGGACCAGTGTTTATCGAGGGTATGGTGAATGCAACCAAAGTCGTAGTCCACTCCAAGATGATTCTCGTGAAGGTCGTCCAAAATCAGTTGTTGTTCCGGAAACCATTGATGCTGTGCGCCAACTGATATTGCAAGACCGTCATGTGAACTTTCGTGAAATTGACGAGACCTTAGGCATAACTGGGACCCGCATACATTCACTACTGCATGAATATTTGACCGTCAAAATTTTTTCGCGTTGGATCCCACACCATTCGTCAATCGCTCACAAAAGGGCTCGTGTCGATTGGGCGAAAGAAGTGCTTCAAAAATACGATCGCGGTGCTTCGAAACACGTCTATGATATCGTGACAGGTGATAAATTGTGTATTTACGCGTATGAGCCCGAAAGCAAACAGCAGTCGACTGTATGGGTGTTTCAAATTGAGCCAAATCCCACAAAAGTTGCTCGCGTACGAAGCACTTCCAAGCAAATGGTCGCCTTTTTTCTCCGAAAAACTAGACTTGTCGCAACCTTGCCACTAGAACAACGCAGAACAGTCAATACTGAGTGGTACACAACCATTTGTTTGCCAATTGTATTCCAAGAAATCAGGAAATTAACCCGCCGAAAACGGATCGCTCTTCACCAAGACAACTCTCACACATCGGCTCAAAGAACTGCATTTTTGAGCGTTCAAAACATCGATTTGATGAGACATCCGCCGTATAGACCTTACTTGGCACCGAATGACTTCTTTTTATTCCCGACGGTAAAAATTAAATTGAGAGGTAAACGTTTTTCGACACCAGAAGAAGCGTTGATGAGTTTAGAATGCATGTTTTGGAGATACCTCAATCAAAGTGGCAAAAGTGCTTCGACAATTGGTTCAAACGCATGCAAAAGTGTGTAAATCTTAATGGGGAATATTTTGAAAAACAATAAAGCTATTTTCGATGATTAATATGTGTTTGTGTTCTCTCATCCCGAAATATAAAAGGCAACCTCGTAAGCGATTACCGGCTTTCATTAACATCTCCAAGGGGTTTCGATGGCTACATCCCGTGGAGTTCTTGAGCGGATGAGTCCAGGTTCAGTCCAAACACACGCACACACGATGTAAAAAAATGTACTTCATGATCCCCTTAAACGGTCACGATGGCTATGGCTAAGTGGTTCTGCATAGTAATTGAGAGCTTTGTTTGTGAATGCCAGAGTGTGTCGTGGAAACTGAATTTCGTTTCAGCAGCACCACCTATGTAAAAAACACGAGCAGAAAAAAATCTTCTGAACATCTCCACCTAATTTTATTCATGTTCACTAATATAGTTTTACATTTGGACACGGTATATAAATTAAGTTAGTTTAGTTAAAAATAAACAAATTTGGTGTTTACAGAGGACATGACTAATTAAAATGTACAAATTCAACGCCTTAGGGGCCTACAATCCATTTGCCATGGGAACAGTGGAGTACTCTAATTCTATGATTCAATAAATAAATAAATTAAATAAATAAGCTTAAGAGTCTATATTACAAATTCAACGATTCTCGTAATTAAATCGACTGGGATTCGAGCAGAAAGTATTTACAATTGATCACGTCGCGCAGAGCTGTCTCCATGTCCGGCACTTGAACAATCTCCAATTAGGGGAAAGACAGCTCCTAATGCTACTGGTCGTCGACGTCCCCCAGCGTCGCCAGTTACATAATTAATTATAGTTCCGTATTGACACTACACTGAGCATAGAGACGCAGGCAATCACGTTGCTCCTGTCCATTACGTGCTGCGTCCACAAGCCGATAGAACCGTACTACGGTGGGATTAGTTGAATCCGGTGTCTCTAATTCACTTGTGTCTCTGAAAAGATAGAATTAATTGGAATTAAATGCGTCTTAAAGAGGAGCAAAAAAAGCAAAAAGAGGAGAGAAACGAAGGATGATTTAAATTTTGCTTATGAACATTTCTGCACGCTTTACGGCCGCTGTGTGCACGCCTTCAAAATAAACACTTATTTCGTTCATTCGTTCGTTCTTCGTAAATTGCGTCCTCTCAGTGGCTGCTGGCGCGTAAACAACCGGAAAATTGTCGTTGCTGTATGCCATTTAATGCGCCTTTCGGTGGCAAGGCTTCGCCGTTTATGGGCCCCATGGGATCCCATCTCGGAATTAGTGTCGTAAAGTTTGGACGAGTCGTCAGCTACGGCTGGTGGGCGTTGCATGAGCCACTGTGTCGGTAGATGCTGCTGTCAGATGGATAGATATTCGTTCCGCAAGTGCGTTACATTGCATGCACATTTACACCGACACGAAATGAGGAATGTCATCTTGTCTGGAGGCTGTCGCTTGAGTGTCAATTTTTCTGTTGGTAGGTGATGCGACGTTAACCATGCAGTTGAGTTATTTACGTCATTTGGAGCGTGCAGCGTGGCGATGTAATCGCATTGAAAAACGGTAGTATCCTCGCAGTGGGTGAGCATGTGACACGTTAGTTGGCGAGGAAGGTATGCGTTTTAATTTGGTGTGATGCTATCGGGCTAGACAGCCTTCAAACGCGCACTGAATTAATGCAACTACGTTTGTGATGATATTCTCTTGAAAGGATGCGAAAGGGATGATGTCGCTGAATTGCATGACTTCTCCTTCGTTTAAAAGATTAGTCTGTGAAGGAGGCACATCAGGCCCATGTGCGTTGGTTTACGAACAAAGCAGGGCTAAGGAATGCAACTTTAATGAGGGTCCTATGTCCCACAACTTTTTGAAACCAGCTCATAAGGATTTCAAGCTAGCAATGCATGTGTGGGACTCATCACTCCTGTGAAGGGAAGGTGTGATGAATTCGCAAAGTAGATAGCACATGTGAAGAAAGGTTTAGATGGCGAACAAATATTAATGAAGGACACCCAATTTCATTCCTTTGTCAACCCAAAGCAAAGTCATCTGACTTTGTCGTTGTGTAAGAAATTTCGTTTTAAAATTAAACAGGATAATTTGAAGGTTATTTAATCCCGTGCGCCATTTGATTTCATTTATTTAAACAAGGAACATATGGGAAGCACACATAATCTCAAAACCGAAAACCTGAAATGGCGAAAGTCCTGGGAAACCATGAAATGCCTAACAGACAGCAGCAGAAAACGAAATCCCAAAATTGTGAGGACCGGCCTTAAGCAATTGTTGTGGTTCGGGCTCCGTGATATTGTGGTCACTTAACTTCGGTTTTGGTTCACATTGGGATGGTGGTCAATCTGAGGTACTGAAGTTTCGTATTTTGACATTCCAGGATGTTTGTCTTCCTGAGTTCTGTTCATATCTGTATTAAATGCTTTAGGATTTTGGGCATTCCGGAATTTTTGACATATCTGGAATTTTACCTTCTTGGGTTCTGGTCATGTCTGCATCTAAAGTTCCAGGCTTTTGATCATTTGATATTATGCGTATCGGAAATTTGGGCATGTCGGGGTATGGGGAGTCGAAGGCGATGGGCATGTTCTGGACATGTCGAAAAATTGCGCAAGTCGGAATTTTGAACACAAAACGATTTTCAACACTTTCATTTTTTTAAGTTTTAGGGTTTAGGCATGTCGGTACCTTATGCATTTCTAGATACTGCAAGCTTTGGAGGCCTTGAACATTTCAAAGTTTTAGGCATTTCGAAATCTTGCTTCTTGTAGAGCTTAAAATTTTGTTCAACACCCGTATAATCAACAATAAAATTGAGTTACTTTTCTCGGGAATATTGCATAGTTCCACTCACTTTAAATAAAGCAATAAACCTAAACAGGGCGACTCGTGATAATTTTGATTTCAAGTGGAAATAACAAACGCCGTTGTGTACCGAGTTTTATTCAATTTCTCGCCAGGGAAGCAGTGGAATTACAATCGTACAAGTGCTCAGATGTGTCAAAATTTCACGTTTATAAGCACAAAGCAAATTTCACTAAGCCAATACCAATCCTCTTGATCGGTCTTAAAAATATGTCTTGAATCTGTTGCCCTTTTCGGACGCACCTCAACCACCATGGCCTTTTTATTTACTCATTCTAATTTTACATGTATTGTGCTTTCAACGGAAATTAATTCCGACCAGTATGATGCCTTATTTTTTCGAGAGAAAAGGTTTGCGTTCGATTTTTGGTCCTGTTTGCGTTGGTGGCATCTGGAAGAGAAGATTTAACGACGAACTCTAGGCACAGCGACATGCGCTGTAGAGCGCATAGACACCACTGCTCCGGCGTGAAAAGTCTTCGAATCTTAGCCATTGGGACAACGCAACCGAGGACGGCCTAGGCTAAGATTGCCCACGCAAGTGGAGAAGGAGCTCAACCAATTTGTTAACCTTGACAGCCGACCTCTGTGTTTTTGAAGGATTTGGGCGAGGTTCACCGGCTGCTGCCCACTCCGCTGACTGCCGATTTGACCCTGGAGTGTAGTTTTGGATCCTTGTTTCATCCATTGTGACATACCGATGCAAACAGTTCTGTTTACTCTAGCGTAACAGTTCCACATAGCTCCAAGCTGCTCTCAGAATCATCAATACGTTGTTGTTTGGGGTGCATTGTGAGCAAAATGTTTCGAAAATAGCCTTCTCATGGAGTAATGTTCATGCAAAATAGTGCACACACTGCCTTTTACATCTTTAAAGTGTCAGCTATCTCACGCAATTTAACTTTGCGGTTTTCCAAAACGATTTTGTGTACTTTATGGCGTTTTCAGGTCCGAAACGTCAAAGAAAGAGCAACATTTTTGAGTGCACAAATGCATCAGAAATCTTTTCGTCTTTGGTAGCGCAGCCAATCAAGGCGCATTTACGAACTTTGGAAATAAGCCACCTTTTAAACACTGCCTTGCTTATTCCTTGTGTATTTCTAAGATGGCGCACACAAGTGAAGAAGGATTTAAACCAACTTAAAGTGCGCAATTGGACGCAGCTGGCGAAAGATCGTGCTGGCTGGAGAGGCATGTTGGTTGAGTCCCAGGTTTACCCCGGAAAAATATCTCCCTTCCGGTTTTTTGCTCTTCATTCAGTGCTTCATAAAAAGTATTACAATGACCGGCTTTCGTTTAAATATGCGCCGTTTTGTTCGAAAATCTGTTTCCATTTAGACGGCAATTTCATAATAACCCCCTCGTAGAAGCCCCCCTCCTTATTTGCGAAGAACTCAGACAGCCACTTTTCACAAGCTTCTTTTGAGTTAAACCTTAGACCACCAAGGGCGTTCGCCATGGACAGAAAAAGTTGGTAATCATTTAGCGCTATGTCCGGGCTATATGGTGGATGCGATAAAACCTCCGATCCGAGCTCACGTAGCTTCTGATGAGTCATCAAAGAAGTGTGTGGTCTAGCGTTGTCCAGGTGCAACACTACACCCTTCCTGTTCGCCAATTCTGGACGCTTCTGCTCAAACACCTGCTTCAAGCGGTCCAGGTGTTCGCAGTATATGGTAGAATTTAGCGTCTGGCCATATGGGAGTAGCTCATAGTGGATGATTCCCTTCCAATCCCACCAAACACACAGCAAAACCTTACTGGCCGTCAATCCACAATTTGGGACGATTCACCGGCCTTTAACTACGACCGTTTTCGCTTGATTTTGTCGAACGTGATCCATTTTTCGTCGTCAGTCACCTTCCGCTTCAAAAAAGGGTCGAGTCCGTTCCGGTTCAGCAGCATATCGAAGACGTTGATTCGGTCCAGAAGATTTTTTTGTGTCAAATCATGCGGCACCCATGCATCAAGCTTTTTGTGTATCCAGCCTTCTGCAGATGGTTTAAACGGTTTTGGTGACTAACTCCAATCTCCTGGGCGATGTCACGAGATGCCACATGCCGGCTTAACTCGATAGTTTCCATGGTTCGGTATTCGTCGTCACAGGTCTTCCGCCAGCTGGCTTATCCATGGTGTCGTTTTCACCGGCTCTGAATCGTCGAAACCATTCCTCCGCGGTTCGACGTGATAGAGTACTATTCCCCAAAACCATTAATCTCAAGGAACGTTTCTCTAGCGTGTTTGCCTTAAGGGAAGGAAAACTTTAAAAAAGTGCGAATTTCGGCGTTAGTGAACTCCATGTTTACACGTCTGTAACTATATATTGAACGCTATATCCAAACTAATCGCGCATAGCGTCGTTTTGTAGGTTATGTCAAGACCTTTCAAATGATTTATAGTATTGCCAGCTATGAGCTCTATAGGCGTCGTTGTGTAGGTTATATATAGTATTATTAGATACGAGTTCTGTGGCGCTTTGTACATAGCCGGAAAACTAAAAAGACAACCTAATTGGGGGGAGGGGACCAGGGCCTAGCTTGCTCATCAACTCGTGTTGTGTGCGCTACTGTTCTCTCACGAGTAGCAGTAACGTACAGTTTTTTGCCTACTCCGAACGGTGATGTTTGAGAAGCTTTCTTAGACAGTTATTACTTTTTGAGTGTTATCAGCAGCTCGAAAGAGGTGGTGCCGTGAAAAGCTGGGAATCGAACTTGTGAGCGTCGCATTCTACACACTACGCCACAGCGGCCACCACAAGTATTTCATCAAAGATTGAATTAATGCAAATGTGTCAAAAGGAGAGCTGTGTAAAAGGTCATCATATGGTAATTTGAAATTCCTAACAGTAAGAGTTGCCGTAGAAAGCGTAAATTCTTTTTGTTATTAATAATGGGTACTACTGCCAGAGTAGATGAGAAACATAGAGGCGATAGACGGGACAAAAAGGAAATCTGTTAATAACAAAATGCTGGACAATGAAATTGTAAAGGTGGATATAATGGTATTATTTAACATCCATTCCACACCAGAACAGTTATTTTGTACATCTTGATTTAAGAAACGTTACGGAAGCGAGAGATAAAATAAAAGAAGGAGGAGGCAGAGAGCTTACTTGATTTTGGAAATGTTGACGCAAACACTCAAATTGTAGTTTGTTTCGCGGGACTCAAAAACCACGATACATTGCTTAAGCAAATATGTTTAAAAGAATTAAAAGAAGACTGACTTCGCGTGATTGACGAACGAAATGTCAACAACGTCAGAACAAAACTGGCACTAGCGGTGTTTTTCAACAAGACAATTTTGGCAAAAAAAACACCAAAAAACAACAACATTTGAAACCCGATTGTTTCACGAAGGCATGCATGTGTATGGATGCTTTCGTGAAACAATCGAGTGTCAAATGTTCGTTTTTTGCCAAAATTTTCTTGTTGAAAAACACCGCTAATGCTAGTTTAGTGATCTATTGTCTAGATGAGATGAGACTTTAACTCAAATTGAAAGGTGATCATAGTATACAAAAGCATTGCATTACAAAATGTTGGTGTATGCCATTGGGGTTGACTATACGTTCGCATGAGTTCAAGTGTGTGTGAGAGCGTTTTAACCTCAAACAAAACAATTTGCAACCAGTAATTTAGTGCAAGAAAGAAGAAACATAGCAACCATTATTATATTGAACCAATTTATTTAGTCAAGCTGAGAAAAGTGATTTTCGGAATTCAAGGCATAACAGGATTTCGGGTATTACACAACCGGATATTTGGTCAGGAGGACAAACATCCGGACATGGTTTTGCAACCATCAAAAGATTTTGCACCAGTCTGGATTTCTTATGCTTCAAACCGACAGGAAATTTTCTTTCATCTAAATACTGCATCCGTTCATTGCAAGACTAACATGACATTATTAACGGGACACTTTACCTTCGCTATGCACCTGAGTCGGCTTGGGCTTAGTGATGTCACTCTCTGCGACGCCTGTGGAGAAGGTGAAGACACTTCAGAGTACTTTCTCTATCAGTGTCCTGCCTTCGCTCGTATCAGGTGGCGGTTATTTGGCGCTGATGTGGTGGGAACTGAAAACCTAAGTTCTATATCACAGAAGCGCATCTTTGTTTTTCTTCGGAAAACCAAGAAATTACATTAAATGAAGGTTATTGCCTGATAGTACAATGGACCAGTAAAAATGCAGAAAGCGATCTCCATGAATCCATAATGGGGAGGAATTGGAAGCTCTCTTCCGCTAGACTGAATTGACTGTTTGCATTCTTCTTTGATTGAACGATTGTTTCGTCGAATGATTAAAAAACCAATGGTTTCCTTAAAAATGTGCTGGCCTAGGCTTTTCCAACTGACGCCATGAAGTGATGAAACAGGATAAATACACTCCATCTAAGCACATTCCGCAACAGAAAAAACTAACTCCACCTAAACAGGAGCATCAGCAACATACATTAGCCTATGACTCAAGGAATGCACCAAATGCTGATGATGTTCGCACAGATCTTGATTCAGGAATGTCCTCCAATTCCTTATATTCAAAGTTTTTGGTCTGGCTAAAATGCGTCTTGGCTTTGACGTCCTTGACGATAAAATTGCCACTTTCAAAACGTCGAAATCCACCGTCTGCATGATTTATCCGTCGGAGCGGATTTATGATTCCATGACTCCGACTCAATAAAATAAAATCAAAACTTTTATCAAATGATGTTTATTTAAGGGCAATCCGACCCTTTTCGAAAAGGCAAACAAAAATGTTGTTGCCCTAAACAGACGCGAATGCAGACTAATCATGTCACACCTTTCCAACGAAGAACAAAAACCCTTCCAAGGCGTAGGTGGCGTCATCTTTTGTCATTATTGACAATGTCACACTTTTCCAATGAAGTACGTAATCGCTTCCAGAACCAACCCCAACGTGCAGGTGGAGTCATCTTTTGAAAACTGGCCGAATTAATTATACCACAACATTTCGAAAACGATTCCGGTGTACTCTTCGAAGTTTCAAATGCCGTCGCTTACGCGTAACATGCGCCGTTTGATCCATTTTCGATTATTTCTTATTTCCTTATTCAGTTCAGCACGATATATAAAACTGAACACTACTGAGTCAAGAAAACATCTCCCGGTTAATTAACCGAAGAGAGAAACCATTTCCTTCCATTGCGATTGCCCATGCATTAGTCTAATTTACATAACAACAACCTCGGCGTCTGTGTTCCCCCTCTTTGCACTCTAATGGCAAGCACACCATCGTTGACCTTGAACTTCCTAGCCCACCAACAACAATTCTCAATGCCAGTCAACCATGACGACACGATTATCTAACAACAAAAGCAACATCTGAGCGATGGGCCAAGTGGCCGTCGTATCACTTACCTACTCAACTCAGCGGACAGGAAATTGCTGTGCGGACTAAAGCGCATTGGATTCTTGTACATGCTGCAGACGAGTCGTTCCTTACAGTGCTCGTCGGTGAAGCCCAACGTTCCAAGGATTTTATTAACCTTATCCATGATTGGACTGTAGAATGGATCGTAGTTCTTTGGCATGATTGGCTGAAATTAAGACGAGGTTAGAGTCAACATCACAATTGCACTGCGTCGACAGATGTTCTTTCAAATTACCGGTCCACCCTGTACGAATGGTTGTTTCTCGAGAATCTGCTGCTGCTGTGATATGAGACGTTTCTCTGCTTCCACTCGTAGGGCTTCCTTGACTTGTGCCGTCAATTCCGGCTGAAAATAAATAAAAAAATATGTAGTCTGTGAGTTGGGGTACTTTTTGTGAGGTTAAGAATTCATTGGGATGGCGTCATGTTTGTTCCGTGATGATTCCAGTACGAGAGCGACGGTCGATTAAATTTCTCTTGTGCGGAAAGCTTAATGGTCTGATATAAAATTTTAATGCAAGTGAACTTCAGCAACCGCTTCTGGGATGCTTTATTAGTGCTTCATATTGTTGAAGATGATGAACTGTTGATACTAATAGATTGCTTCCGGATGGTTTTAATGATAACCCTCGTATGAAATCAGATTATGTCGGTGGACTGCTGTGGTAAGCAAACGTCGACAGGGTCAACAGAATAATGCGCTCACATTGGAAGCCCATTATTTATTGTGCGTATTTGCCAAGACTACACTCATTTTGAATATGTACACGCACTTGTTTGGCAGAACACGCGAAACAATATTTGTCCATCGTCGGTCATAATTCGAAAAATTAAGCGGATTGACGATATCGAAAAATTTACACAATAATGTACGCAATGTCATCGAACAGAGAGCAGTAATCACCGAGTGACTCCCTCAGTCAGAAGTCCGCTCTTTTTAAAGGAAACTGACCGCAAAATCCAATTAAGTGTTGAAAATGACATGTGCGATCCTGTTAAGGGGAAATTAATTAACCGGGAACCGTCAACAATGAAAGAGTGGCGCCACTTCCGCCAGGAACCAGAAGCTGTGCTTTTTTGTACGCTCTATGAGCAGAGGACAGACAACGATAAAGATTGGGCCTCATGGTTAATGAGGTAATGACAAAGTGTCGAACAAAGTTTTCACGGTTTTCTGCCACTTGATGGTGTTGACAGTAGGTCGACAGCACACTACACTGAACAAATAAAGGGCAGACGTGACAGAATGGCTGTCTCACAAATGAACGACAACAGGAAGACCCTTTTCTTAAATTACCAGCAACATGAATATGAGCTGATCACAGTGGCGTTGTGGGTAGAGTGCAACGTTCACACGTCGAGGGGTCTAGGTTCGATTCCCAGCTCAACGCCAATTTTTCGAATTGTTCACGACACCACCTCTTTCGAGCTGCTGACAACGCTCAAAGGGTAATAACTGTCTAAGAAAGCTTTCCCAAAATTTGCAGTTCGGAGTCGGAAAAAATTGCAGGTCCCTTCTACCCGTGAGAGAACAGTAGCGTGCACAACACAAGTAGTTAATGAGCAAGATAGGCTCTGGTCCCCCTGTGGACTGTCGCGCCAACAGTTGTTATTATTATTGAAGGAGTTTATCCATACGGAGCAAACGTAAAATGACGTCGTAGTGGAGATCCGACGTAGAATCGCCTTGCCAACCGATGCCACTTCGGTTTGTCAAAACAAATGGGCTCTAAACTTTTGACTCGAAGGAGCAAAGTCATGTTCTACAAAACCCTTATTCTGCCAGTCCTGCTCTACGGAGCCGAAATCTGGACATTAAGTAAGACTGCAGAGCTGATTCTTGGTGATTTTGAAAGAAAAATTCTACGTCGGATGTATAGTCCCGTCTGCGAATAAGGCGAAAGGAGGAAAAGTCACAACCGCGAACTCTACGAGCTGTACAAGGAAGTGGATGTAGTCTGGAAGACAAAAATCCGTCGACTGCAGTGCCTCGGAAACATCAAGCGAGTGGGCAATAACGCCAGCAAAGAGGGTCTTCAAATCCGAGCCTCCTCCTGAAAAGGAGAGGAAGACCGAACCTCCGGTACAGAGACCAAGTCATCGCGTATGTAAGATAGTTTGGCCTTGATGACTGGAAGCAGCGTGCCCAGGATCGTCACCGATGGGAGGCAGCAATTGCTTAGGCTCAGACCCTTCATGGTTCCCCTGCCTGATAAGGCAGGAATATTAATAATAATAATTGTTGGCGCGACAGTCCACAGGGGGACCAGGGCTTAGCTTGCTCATAACCTACTTGTGTTGTGCATGCTACTGTTCTCTCACGAGTAGAAGGGACCTGCAATTTTTGCCGACTCCGAACAGCGAATTTTGGGAAAGCTTTCTTAGACACTTATTACTCTTTGAGTGTTGTCAGCAGCTCGAAAGGCGTAGTGCCGTGAAAAATTCGAGCTGTTCAGCCGGGAATCGAACCTAGACTTTTCAGCGTGTGAGCGTCGCACTCTACCCACTACGCCACGGCGTCCAAGGCAGGAATATTACAAGTGAAACTTAAAGCTGCCAGGAATAGTCAGTTGTGTTGATGGAACTCACAATCAAATTTTAAAGTTAATAGACAAATCAACAGCAAAGGTTTTCGCAGCTTAAACGCAATGTATTTGTCAGTTGAACCTCCGAGTCGTTTCAAAGTTTTTCGATTTAGATTTTCATATTGTTGGAAAAACAGGAATTTCGTCAAAGCAGACAGAAATAAAATACTTCAACATTGTGAAATTTCTGTGTAAAGAAAAATCAAAAGCCAATCTGAAAAGTCCTTGGAATTGGTTAATAAAGTCTCGGATTGAATTCTTGCATTCATTTTTCCAAGAAAATGTAATGGTTTACATTTTTTTTTGCATTAAGTAAACGAGTAATTCTTTTCTTTCTTGTTTAGTGACTAAGCATACGGAGATGACCTGCTGTGACAAAGAAAATAAGAATTGATGACAAAATATTCATAAAATTGCAACACAAATCCAATCCCGGAGTATGATGGTATTTCACGTGTTGTACCAACTTATGGGTTCAATGCCAAATTATATTTCTCGGGCTTGGAAACTGCAGAAAATTGTTTTCAAAAAGCATGATATATGTAGAGTGTAATTCACATACTGAGCGAGTACACCGAGCAGAAATCGAATTCCGCAGGCATGGGTTTCATTTCGTAGACAAAGGAAAGTATGCGCTTTCGTATCCGACTTCCCAAGCATGCGGTTGAACTACCTGACAGATGTTGTGAGTTAATTAATTCACAATAAGTTGAATCGAGCAAACCCGAAAAACACACACGCAGCGGAATCGTTCTCCAGGTTGAACTGGTTTCGCATATTCAGATCCAGAAGTCGGGTTCAAATTGCACTTCGAAGAATGAAAATTCGTCCGATGAACAAAATGCGCTATTCGACAATACTCCTACTTCCACGAATATCTTTGACATTCCATAACTTCCCTTCCTTTGAGTCCGGAGACTGGAAGTCAATCCATTCCGCTCCCACACACCGCGCTGGCTTAATTAAGATAAATGGGTTGTAAATCTACTTCTGACATTCGGTTGGAATTCCCTATTTCATTTTATTTATCGAACAGCATGCACGTTCTCATGTGGAAGTATATCCTTGCAACCCATCGAAAGGACGCACCGAAGAGCATTACCCGTGGGTGTCGTTTTCCAATTTCTGTTTTTCTCTTTATATTTCTTTTGTCCATTCCTCCTCGTGCATCTTTCGAAAGGAGTAAATATTTGAGTGAAGGACTGAGAAATGCATTCATCTGTGCGTAATGAAGGGAGCATTAAATTATCAAGTTAAGTATTGATGGCTGAGCTCCGCAAACATTAATCAAACCCGAAAGCTACCGGTTTAAGACTGAAATTCGTTAAATTGAATAAAGCTCTCAAGTTGAGGGGAAAGAAAACTGCTAAAAAAATGGTCGATACTCATTTTGTGAGGCACGTTGGCTGAAGGAACTTAGTGCCCGAATGTAGACTTCTGATGCCGTTCAAACTAATTAATGCAAACGATAAAATCCTGCAACAGGCATTTACGAAATTTAATAATAATAATTGTTGGCGCTACAGTCCAAGGGGGACCAGGGCCTAGCTTGCTCATCAACTACTCGTGTTGTGCGTGCTACTGTTCTCTCACGAGTAGAAGGGACCTACAGTTTATTGCTGACTCAAGACGCCGAAATTTGAGAAGCTTTCTTAGACAGTTATTACTCTTTGAGTGTTGTCAGCAGCTCGAAGGAGGTGGTGCCGTGAAAAATTCGAAAAATTGATGTTGAGCTGGGAATCGAACCTACACTCTTCGGCGTGTGAGCGTCCACTCTACTCACTACGCCACGGCGACCACAAAGGACGAAATTTAATTTTGTCTATTTTCAGTCCGAATTGAGCCATCAAAAGTACTCACGAGCCATCTGATGTCGACTGCGAATTCTGATGTCTGCTGAATACGTTGCTTTGAATTGAAATTTGAACTGCAACAAAGTGGCGGGTAGAGCGAAACAATTTACATTGACGCTGTGTGCGAAATCATTGCATGTACACGGCATGCGTCGTGCCTCTGCACATTTCTTCGTTCCGTCGTGCATTCGTTTCATTCATCTCGTTGAACATCTCAACGTGTACTAAACCTTGCACGCACTCAACTGACACACTTTCGCTGAATTTATGTTTCGGTTGAGATATTCAAGTTTATGATATCCCCGAGACAAGTACCTCACGAGAGATTGAATGTTGCTAATGAATAACAAACAGGCATACGGCCATACGATGGATTGCCTTTTCTGTGTATGTGTAACTTTACGTCTTGATTAAATATGAAAAGATGATAGTTGTGGGCAGGGTGGTCCAAACAGGAATATTCCGCACGAGTAACGTAAGGCACTTCTGAACTATATTATACAATCACATACAGCAGTGACAGTGACAGTGATAGGCGTGATACATTTGCACAATTATGTGCACGCGACCAAAGTGGTTCTCTGAACGTTCAGTTGCGATCCAGTTAAGTATATCTAACTGCTTTAAGACGAAGTGTGCGTGGTACAGAAAAAGCCAGTGTATTAAGATACGAGCATACGCGAGTACATAGAAAAGCTGACAAACTTGATTAACGACATAAAGGACACTTCGGAATAGAAATAAATGAATGGTATATGGGATTCTGTTTACTTATAAAAATTATTATTTTTCACATTTCGCCAGAGCATTCGCTTCTGGTTTTTTTTTTGTAAATTCAGTACTGTTTCGGTAACGAGAACCTCTAGCGTGAACACCCATTGCATAAAAACAGCACTTTACAGTGTGAGCAAAATAAACCTCGATAACATGAATCACAAATGTATGCACACGTTTGAAGGCATTCAATCATTCGTTCGCTGACTTGCTAGTTTTGGCATACAATCAAAACATTGCAGTGTAGGTAAGTGTTTATTTGCAAAAATGTCTTTAGGAACCCAATAAATTGGGAAGGAGTGAAGGTGAGTCAAGTTTGTCCCTGTATAACGGTTATGCCAAATTCACAATTTCAGCGATCTTAAAAAATTAGGACGAAATCTATAAAATAATGACAGTTATCCAAAGAATAACCTTAAGCCAATGCGAAAGGGATAGTTCACACGATGAAGAAAATATCACACTTATCTTAATAATAATAATTGTTGGCGCTACATTCCAAAGGGGGACCATAGCCTAGCTTGCTCATCAACTACTCGTGTTGTGCGCGCCACTGTGCTCTCACGAGTAGAAGGGACCCACAGCTTTTTGCCGACTCTGTACAGCGAAATTTGAGAAGCTATTTTAGAATTTTTTACGGCAACATCTCCTTCAAGTTGTGGACAAAACTCAAAGAGTAATTACCATAGATTCTAGGAAAAAGCTTCTTAAATTTAGAATTGGCCAAAGACTGAAAGTCAACTGAAAGTTGATAGGGAAGCTAGACCTTAATCCCACTCTGGACTATCGCGCCATCCAATTACAGTGAAATCCGTAAATAACGACAGCGACGGGATCGGACTTAAATGATCGACATAGGCTTATGTCGCTTCAACCGAATGTTAAAAAAAAATAAGTTTTTATCAGGTATACCGGTATCAAATTAATTTTCTGAAAATAAAACACTAATTATAAATGGGACCGTACAAACATTTTATTCAAAGTATTGGCCATTATTTTCTACACATTTTGACCACCTTTCCGGCAATTTGTGAATACAAACCCAATAAAATTGTTCGTCTTTTAAAGCAAACCAATGAGACACCCAATTTTCGACCTCCTCGTAGAAATCAAAGTGCTGCTCCGCGAATGCGTGTCCCATCGATGAAAACAAATGGTAGTCGGAAGGAGCCAAGTCTGCTGAACAAGGCGAGTGAGGTAGCTGCTCCCAGCCAAGTGTTTTGATTGTATCCTGAACCGGTTTCGCTTTGTGTGCAGGTTCATTGTCATGGAGCAAAATTACCTTTCCGTGTCTTTTGGCCCATTCTAGTCGTTTCTCGATCAATGCATGGTTCAAAATGATCATTTGTTGTCGGTAGCGATCAGTATTAATGGTTTCACCAGGTTTTAGGAGCTCGTGGTACAGCACACCTTTCTGGTCCCACCAAACACACAGCATTGTCGTCTTGCTGAATCAATCTGGTTTTACAGTCGATGTTGATGGTTGGGCATGGGCCTAAGCACGCGAGGTAACGTCGTTGATTGCGCTCAACATGGCGAGCTGCCAAGGCAATCCTCGTTAGTGCACAGGTCAAGTTGACATACAGCCTCCAAGTGGCGCCCCCTGGATAGCCATCACAACACCCGTTGTATGGTGAACTAATGTATGCAGCGACCCCCTCTGCCCGAGGATTTAAATAATGGGCCTGGCCTACCAGTCTGTGGGTTGTGCGTGAGGGTAACTTCCTTACCACGTAAAAAAAGAAAAATAGTTCAGAAAAACCGATATGCCTCGGATAAGGACGGATTAACTGTTGACGACCCCAGCAAACGTTTAAAGGACAACGATTTTCGGTTTTGCACGTGGAATGTGAGGTCCCTTAATAGACCACGTGCAGCCGAACAACTTGCGGAGGCTCTTGACAGCTACAAAGCTGACATAACCGCCATCCAGGAAGTACGATGGGATGGGCCTGGCATAAAAGCGATGAAGAACTCCGATATCTACTACAGCAATTGCTATAGAGAGAGAAGGCAGCGCTTATTCGGATGCGGATTTGTTGTTCGAGGCAGACTTAGGCAAAAAGTCTTGAGCTACGACCCAGTCAGCGAGCGCCTCATGACAATCCGCATCAAGGCTAAATTCGGGAACATCAGCCTAATATGCGCTCACGCCCCGACAGAGGAGAAGGATGACAACATCAAGGATGACTTCTATGATCTCCTAGAAAGAACATACGATCGATGCCCCAGCTATGACACCAAGATCGTTCTAGGAGATTTCAACGCTCAGCTGGGAAAGGAGGACATCTTTGCTGGAGTCATCGGTAAACACAGCCTGCACGACAACACATCCGGAAACGGACTCAGGCTGTTGGACTTCGCCTCGGGGCGAAACCTCTCTGTGGCTAGCACGCGGTTCCCACACCTGAACATTCACAAAGGAACCTGGCGATCTCCTGATCAATCAACCGTCAACCAGATTGATCACGTTGCGATCGACGTCAGACACTCCTCCAGTGTTCTCGATGTCCGAACCTTCCGAGGTGCAAACATTGACTCGGATCATCACCTTGTTGTAGCCAAGGTAAGAACCCGGATATCGAGAGAGCAACGGAGTCGAGAAAGGCCAAAACGGTTTGACGTCGAAAAGCTACAATCGCAGCTGATTGCTGAGAACTTTGCCGACCGAGTCTCCCGGAAACTCGCCCAGAGTTCGACGCTTCCTGCACTAAGCATAGAGGAAGAATGGAAACGTTGTCAAGAAGCCATCAAAGAAGCTGCCACTGATGTGCTGGGTTTCACGTCACCACCCAGAAGGAACCCATGGTTTGACGACGAGTGCAGGCAAGCGCACGCAGCTAAACAAGACGCCTATAAGGCGACGCTGCATCGAACGACGCGAGCTGTTCGTGAACTCTACGAACAGAGAAGAAGGGAAGAGCACCGGCTTCTCAGAAGGAAAAAGAAGGAGCATGAGAAGCGCGCGGTCGAGGAAATGGAAAAGTGCTTTGGCAGGAATGAAGTCCGAAAGTTTTACCGAAAGGTAAAACAGCTATCCGGAGGATACAAGGTTCGGACCAAGGCCTGCCGGGACCAAAATGGACAACTAGTAGTAGAGTCGCAGTCTGTGCTGAGAATCTGGAAGGATCATTTCTGCAGACTCCTAAACGGCGATGACGACCCAAATCCCGCTGTTAGGCAGAATGTTCTACTCAATTTGGACGATGATAGACAAGCATTCCGTCCTCCCGACTTAGACGAGGTGAAGATAGCAATATCCAAGCTAAAGTCGAACAAAGCTGCTGGAGCGGACGGACTGTCCGCAGAACTATTTAAAGCAGCTGGAGATGACCTGGTTGGGCGCATGCACCAGCTCATCTGTAAGATATGGTCAGAGGAAAGCATGCCCGATGAGTGGAATCTCAGCGTCGTTTGCCCGGTCCACAAAAAAGGAGACCCCTTTGACTGCGCCAACTACAGAGGGATTAGTCTCCTGAACATCGCATACAAGATCCTCTCTGCCGTATTGTGTGAGCGTCTGAAACTATTTGTCCATGACCTGATAGGTCCCTATCAGTGTGGTTTCAGACAAGGGAAGTCCACAATAGACCAGATCTTCACATTACGGCAGATCCTGGAAAAGACCCAAGAAATGCAAATTGACACCCACCACTTATTCGTCGATTTTAAGGCTGCATATGACAGTGTGCATAGAGACGAGCTATACAGTGCCATGTCTAGTTTTGGCATTCCTACCAAACTCGTCAGATTGTGTAGGATGACGATGGAGAACTCTCGCTGCTCCGTCAAGGTCGGTACCGAACTCACCGAGACCTTCAATGTCAAAAAAGGTTTTAGACAAGGCGACGCACTGTCATGTGACTTCTTTAACCTCATCCTCGAGAAGATCGTGCGTAACTCACAAGTCAACACCAGAGGCACGATCTTCCAGAAGTCAGTTCAATTGTTAGCTTACGCTGATGACATTGACGTGATTGGACGAACACAGCGAGCCGTCAATGAGGCGTTTGCTGGCATTGAAGCGGAAGCGGCCAAAATGGGTCTTGCGGTAAATGAGGGCAAAACGAAGTACATGCTGTCATCAAGGAAGGACACACAACATCGACGTCTCGGACGGAGCGTCACACTAGGCAGCAGAAACTTCGAGGTAGTTAAGGACTTCGTCTACCTCGGCTCCGCGGTAAACAGGGACAACAACATCAGTACCGAAATCAAACGCAGAATCACTCTTGCCAACCGCTGTTTCTTTGGGCTCAAGAGGCAATTGAGTAATAAAGCCCTCTCTCGAAGGACTAAGCTGGCTTTATATAACAGCTTGATCATCCCCGTCCTACTATATGGCGCAGAATCTTGGACGTTAGCAAAGGCGGATGAGGAAGCCCTTAGTCTTTTCGAGAGAAAAGTTTTGCGTGCGATTTTTGGTCCTGTTTGCGTTGATGGCATCTGGAGGAGAAGATTTAATGACGAGCTCTATAGGCTGTACAGCGACATGCGCCTGGTTAAGCGTCTACGGATACAACGCTTAAGATGGCTAGGCCATGTAGAGCGTATGGACACCACTGCTCCGGCCCGAAAAGTCTTTGAATCCGAGCCATTGGGACAACGCAACAGAGGACGGCCTAGACTGAAGTGGCGCACACAAGTGGAGAAGGACCTCAACCAACTTGGAGTGCGCAACTGGAGACAGCTGGCGAAAGATCGTGCTGGCTGGAGAGGCATGTTGGTTGAGGCCCAGGTCCACCCCGGACTGTAGCGCCACAAGAAGAAGAAGAAGAAGTTGATGGTTGTGCCAGATTAACCAAAGATTTTTTCCGTTTAGGATTCTTAAAATAAATCCATTTTTTATCGCCAGTAACAATTCGATTCGTATCTTTGAAGAACAATTTCAGAAGTGTTTTTTCGGTTTTCCATCTGTCTTTCATTCAATTCATGTGGCACCCATTTTCCACACTTTTGGATCTTTCCCACAGCTTTTAAACGGTCAGAAATTGTTTGTTGTGCAACATTTAACATTGTTGCCATTTGTTTTTGACTCAAAGTGTCATCTCCATCCAATATCGTTTGCGATTCGGCGTCTTCAAACTTTTTTGGTGGTCTTCCACGTTCTTCATTTCTCACATCAAAATCATTATTTCTGAAACGTTGAAACGATCTTTTGCATGTTGCTTCTGATAGAGCATGATCACCATATGCCTCGACAAGCATTCGATGCGACTCTGCAGCACTTTTCTTCAAATGAAAATAAAAAGTTAATGCTTTCCGCAAATCATCACTTTCTGGTACAAAATTCAACAATTTTAACACGACAAATAAATATGATGTTGTTTGTCCAATGAATTGATGTATACTAAAAATTTTTCACAGATGTCATAGCAAACAAAAAAAAAAAAAAAAAATAAGGGCTCGTTCACAACAAATGTTCCCTATCGAGAGATTTGTCTTGACGCTCACTACATACCGGTATATCTGGTATGTACATGTGAATTTATATTTTCACGATTTAGTCAGAAGTGAGAAAAGTAAGTAATCGTCTTATATATAAGGTTGTCAAGGTTTTCTGCTTATCATTCAATGCATCATAAAAAGTGTTACAGTGATCGGATTTAGTTCAAATATGTGCCGTTTTGATCGATAATCTGTTTCCATCTAAACGGCAAATTCATAATAACCCCCTCGTAGAAGCCCCCCTCCTTATTTGCGAAGAACTCGGACAACCACAAGGGCGTTCGCCATGGACACAAACAGGTGGTAATCACTTGGCGCTATGTCCGGGCTATATGGTGGATGTGATAAAACCTCCCATCCCAGTTAAAGTAGCTTCTGACGAGTCATCAACTAATTGTGTTGTCTGGCGTTGTCCTGGTGAAACACTACACTCTTCCTGTTCGCCATTTCTGGACGCTTCTGGTATATCGCCGGCTTCAAGCGGTCCAGTTGTTCGCAGTAGATGGTAGAATTAAGCCTATGATCATATGGGAGCAGCTCATAGTGGATGATTCCCTTCCAATTGCCCCAAACACACAGAAAAACCTTCCTGGCCGTCAATCCCGGCTTGGCCACAGTTTGAGACGATTCACCGGCCTTCAACTACGACCGTTTTCGCTTGATTTTGTCATATGTGATCCATTCTTCGTCACCAGTCACCTTCCGCTTCAAAAAAGGGTCGAGTCCGTTCCGGTTCAGCAGCATACCGAAGACGTTGATTCGGTCCAGAAGATTTTTTTGCGTCAAATCATGCGGCACCCAAACATCAAGTTTTATTTTGTAATCAGCCTTCTGTACATGGTTTAAGCTGTTTTGGTGACTAAGTCCCATCTCCTGGGCGATGTCACGAGATGCCACATGCCGGTCTAACTCGATGGTTTCCATGGTTTGGTATTCGTTGTCACAGGTCATCCGCCGGCTGGCTTATCCATGGTGTCATTTTCACCGGCTCTGAATCGTCGAAACCATTCCTCCGCGGTTCGAAGTGATAGAGTATCAGCCCCTAAAACACCATTAATCTCACGGAACGTTTCTCTAGCGGATTTGCTTTAACGAAGGAAAACTTTAAAATAGCGCGAATTTCGGCATTAGTGAACTCCATGTTTACACGTCTATAACTATATATTGAACGCAATGTCTAAACTAATCGTGCATAGCGTCGTTTTGTAGGTTATGTCAAGACCTTTCAAATGATGTATAGTATTGCCAGCTACCAGTTCTGTAGCGTTTTGTACATAGCCGGAAAATTCAAAAGACAAAAAGGCGAAAGGGATATTTGACAACCTTATATTATGGACGAACGAATCCAAAGTAGTTTTATTTAGTACTCCTGGGACCAGGACATTTGTCGCAGGCGAAAAAACCAAAAGTTACAACCTTTCAAGACAGTTAAGCACGGTGATGAAAAATTAATGTATGGGGATGCTTTTCTTATTATGGTACTGGTCCCGTTTTTTGGTTAAAACTGATGATGACTTCTGGAGTTTATGTCAGCTTAATGAGAAAAGCCATGCTACCTTACGCAGAGTGGAACATTCCGCTTAAAGGGATTCTACAGCAAGACAATGACCCAAAGCTTATGAGCAAACTGGCTTAAGAAGTTTTCCAAAGCAATGCAGTTTAAGTTATGGATTGTCCGCCTCAGACTTCGGACATGAATCCCATTGAAAACCTTTGGACAGATGTAAAGAGAGCTGTATGTGAAACTCAAAGCCCAAAAATACAAAACACATATGGAATGTTGTGCAGTTTGCGTGATTGAATATCCCTGTTCAGCGATGCCAGGCCTTAATCGACTCCATGCCACGACATTGTAAGACTGTACTTAAAAATTAAGGTTGTATGACCAAGTACTAATCCAATAAAAAATGAGAACAAACAAACTTCACTATACCATTGACTTTTGCTTCATATTCTTGAATTTTTGATCTTCGTGCTAATATTTTGCACACACCGAAATTCGGTGCTGTTCCGGATAACGGTTCTTTTCTAAGTTCAGAATGCACTTTTTTCTTGTCTTGTTAATGGGTTCTGCTACTGATGGAATAAGGATGTTGTGCACTTAATATGATGGGCTTGCATAACGGTAGGAAAAAGTTATTAACAAAATAGTGAGAAAATTGTGACAAGTTTGAACATAGTGCTACTTTTTGCACAGTGCTGCACAAAAAAAACTTGTAATCGAAAATTTTAAATTAACTTTCTTTGGTTTGACTTTGGTCATCGTGGAACAGCTTTAACTTCAAGAGAATTCAAAAAACACTGGCAAGAAAATGATATTCAATAAAGCGAATCAGTAGTACATACGCCAAGGTCCGACGGGCAACATGCGCCTGACTGACCAAAGTCAACAACCACTCGATAAGGAACAAATGCACGCTGTATACAAGTGGTCTGGTGATAAAAATAAGACCCTCAGCTTCCTTTTCCCTGCCCATGGCATGGAAGACCCTGAAGACTTCAGCATCAGTATTCTCCGTTTTGATTGAACATTTAACATCAAGTTTAAGGAAACCTTGTGTACCCAATTACGCATCGTCCCAAGCAACTACAAGAGCCCCAGCCTATTACCGATTCTCTCAAAACTTTCTCCTGACCAAATCGGCTTCATTGGGGTACTTCGGGCATCACCAAATTGTTTGCTGCCCAAAACTAGTGTGAAAGCTGCTCGTAAATACGCCACTCCCAAAGATGTTTTTACTGACTGTGTGGGGACCCCGGCCAAACACGATTAAATCGAAACAGAAGACGCAGGTAATTAAGATCGATCTGAGAGTCGAAGGTTCATTTCATTTGAATGACAAACACAAATAACTCCCATTGCAATTAATTCTATTTACCTCCAGTCTATGGAAATCATTGGCAGCGATCTGAGGATGATTGCGGTGCAGAAGTGCACGCCACGTACAAAGTGTAGGCAAGTTAAGTGGCTGAGCCCTACGTCAGATGAAGATGCAAATGTGTCACCAACTAATGACTATCCCCCAGTGCGCGTTGGCTTATGTTGACACTTCTAATGGAACGCGCGACAACAGCATCCATTTGACATGCAAATACGACAAGTTTCAAAAGGGAGGCTTTCTATGCCATCGGGGCCAGACTTTCAGTGCGATGGTGCTAATTCGATATGTTTGCGTTGAGACATGAGTGGCAGAACATTCCATGCTGATAGATCTGTCAATTGGGAGCATGATTGTTTTCACTTACCGTCAGCTGTTTATTTCGATTCGGGTCGTACTGTGCGGCGATCTTAGCAGCTGTCTGGGGAGCGGCCTGCTGGTCCACGGTGGAACTTCTCTGCGGCACATAGACTGGACCCTGGACGCGCAGCTTGTTGTGTATGAAACTGAAAGAGCAGATCGAAATGAGTGAATGTCTGATGGAATCGAGAGAGAGATGTACCTCTGTGGGTCAGATATGAAAGGATGTGTGTTGTAGTTCTGAGGTGATGGTTGTGATGGTGGACGTGGCTGTTGTTGTGATGGTGGTTCACTTGTGGTGCCCAAGCCCCAGGCGTGTAATTCGTGTGCGTCTTCGGGACGTGGCTTGAAGTAGTTGCCCTCAACCTGAGCGCTACGATTTATGTCACTGATGTATCTGAAATTTGTGTGAGTTATGAATTTTGTTGGTACAATGAAATCTGAGTAAGTTGAGAGAGTGTGTGGTGTGTACAAAAGACATTTTTTTAGAAGTTACAAATAGAGTGGCTACGGGTTGTCTTCAATAGCAAAAATCACCCAAATCAGCAGAAATTGAAAAACGCACGCCTGAGGCAGACTTTTCGCTGTAGTGCCTGCATCTGGCTTCCATTCTGGAGTACTTCTGTGACGAATGTTGTCATCGCAACAGACTCTTCACAAAACCATTGAAAATTTCAGCACTATAACGAGCCTAGGTAGAAATTGAATATTTCGAAATAACTAGAAAAGAAGTAAAGTAGAGGCACGGGGACAACACTGCAGAGAGCGGGTCTACCGTGAGATTTCGCACACAAGTGGAGAAGGGCCTCAATAAAGGATTGCAAAATGGGGGGCATTTTAGTTAAGGACCGGGTCCACCCCGAACTATGGCACTACAGAAAGAAGATAAAGAGAAAGAAGAAGAAGAAGAAGAAGAAGAAGAAGAAAAAGAAGAAGAAGAAGAAGAAGAAGAAAAAGAAGAAGAAGAAGAAGAAGAAGAAGAAGAAGAAGAAGAAGAAGAAGCAAATGAAGAAGCAGAAGAAAAAGAAAAAGCAGAAGAAAAAGAAAAAGAAGAAGCAGCAAAACAAGAAGAAGAAAAGGAAGAAAAGCAGGTTCTTGAAGTTTGAAGTTTGGGCCATATCCGAAAAAGGTACGCCTTCAATAGAACTTCAGATTCGAAAATACTCGCTTGTGATGATATAAAAAATTGATCATTTTTTTCGTTTGGTCTCTACGTGACTAGAATTAAATCACAGCACATTCCAAGTCTATGTCCGAAGGGTAAGGGCGAGAGCCAAGGAACACATGTTAAAAGCTGAAGATGGTGTCATCAGCGAAGGAGTAAATTGCATAAGAAGTGAGAGACAAAAAATCTCTTACAAAAAATGAGGAAGAGCATCGGAGACAAAACGGAGCCCTGGGGAACCCCAGCATTAATATGGTGAATATCAGACTTCATTGCATCCAATATAACTTGCATTGAAAGGTTCGAAGGAACTCATCGACACCGAATGTACGCATTTTCCACAAGAGAGCCTGATTTCAAACTTTGTCGGATGCTTTTATGTAACTCTGTCGGAGGCTTGTGTGTAACTCTGTCGGATGCTTATATGTTGAACGCAGCAATCCCGATTTATCCTACATTCTCCAAAGATTGGTTCCACGTTTCGGCGGACTTTCGGATATGCCATCAAATCCCCAATTGATGAGGTAGTCGTACTGCTGGACATTAGGAAAATTCCAGGGTTAAAGATTCATAGGCTGATGTTTGCGTTTCCAAAATCTTAGAAAGAAGGAGCAAATTATCAGCGCTTCCAAGATCTTAGAAAGAAGGAATGTAAGCTATTTGGATTAATAGGTGGTGGGTGGACTATTCGCCTTTTTAGGCATGGCCTGGACAAATTCTGTTTTCCACTTACTCGAGAAGAGCCAGGACTAAAAACCAGGACAGAAGAAAAAGCTGCGCAGTGGTTTTGTCAGCGTAGAAGACCACACCCTTAAACGAATTGCATAATATCCGCTTGTGATATGATTCTTGCTTCCCAAAAAAAATCAGGAAGTAAAATTATAAAACTCTTGGATAGTATGTCCGGTG
The DNA here is from genome assembly GCA_955652365.1 of Eristalinus aeneus. Lineage (NCBI taxonomy): Eukaryota > Metazoa > Arthropoda > Insecta > Diptera > Syrphidae > Eristalinus > Eristalinus aeneus. Next base: position 74,819,418 of record OY019130.1, read on the forward strand.
ACTTTCTCTTTGATGGAGATGATGAATCAACTCCATGGTAAGAGCATGTTGCTTTTTAAACTTTTTAAAAGTGTGTGTTGCTCAACAGTCCACAAGGGGACCAGGGCATAGCTCCCTCATCAACTACTCGTGTTGTGCGGGCTACTGTTGTCTTAAGAGTAGAAGGGACCTACAGTTTTTTATCGATTTCAAACGGCGAAGTTTGATACGCTTTTTCGTAGACAGTTATTTCTCTTTGAGTATTCTCAGCAGCTCAAAATAGGTGGTGCCCTGAAAAGTTCGAGGTTTACTGCCCACTACGCCACGGTGGCTACGTTTTTAAAGTACCACTAGAAATCCACACTACCACAAAATCAATAGATAGCGCCTTATGTCCCGGATAGAAGAGGTATACGCGTGATGCTGGAAATGCCCGGTTCAGACAAAAATTGTAACAAAGCAGACTTTGACAATTTTCAAATGTAGTCTTTTAGGAAGTCTGCTCCAATTCACTTCCAAGGTATTCGCATGTCGCGGTTTTTGATGTTTGACAACAACCTAGGAGGATATCATCACACAATTGTTTGGTCCTGTAATGAAGCCTCTTGTGGTCGCCGTGGCGTAGTGGGTAGAGTGAGACGCTCACATGCCGAAGGGTCTAGGTTCGACTCCCAGCTCAAACCAATTTTTCGAATTTTTCACGGCACCACCTCTTTCGAGCTGCTGACAACACTCAAAGAGTAATAACTGTCTAAGAAAGCTTCTCAAATCTCGCCGTTCGGAGTCGGCAAAAAACTGTAGGTCCCTTCTACTCGTGAGAGAACAGTAGCTCCACAACACGAGTAGTTGATGAGCAAGCTAGGCTCTGGTCCCCCTTTGGACTGTAGCGCCAACAATTATTATTATTATTAATGAAGCCTCGCTAATTGATTGAGTGCATTGGACAGTAAACATCACAAAAGACCTTGAGTAGAATTCTGCATAAAGCAGCTATTTGTCGAAAGTACTCTGTACAGACCAAAAGCACAACAAGACCAAAGGGACCGCGTTGGAGCGGTGTGCAGTTTGATAACAATTTTGCTTCTGTGAAGAATGTACTTACTCATTCAGAAAACACAAAATATTTAACTCCAACTGGAGTATGTTCCGAAAACCAGAAAGGAGGTGCCTTCCGATTGCGGAAATTCACACACTGTGGTCTACAGCGGGCAGCAACAGAAACTGTCGAAGTAGAATTCCTTTTTGAGTCGATTTGATCTTGAAATGTAGAAAAGGCAGCAGAAAGTACTCTTCCAACATTGCAATGGACGGGCTCACAACTTCGGCGTCATTGCAACCAACCTGTTTGCTTTAGGCAACGAACTAATATCCGCCGTATTAATGCATCGATCTAAGTAGTGACTTTGTTCCAAAATCTTAAAAATTTCTGGAGTTTTGATCCCGCAAGTACAACTTTTTCAAAATGCTGACAAGAGACAAAGAGTTCTAATTTGTCACCTTCTTATACCTCGCCTCGATGGGCGTTGTTCTCACTGCCCAACGCGACTAATTGCTGAAGAAACAAAATACTGTTCCCTTGTAGACAACAGCGCTATCCACTTCCACTCTGTGAGGGGATGCCAATGTTATAATTTATTTCGTGAGGTTTCACCTATAAGTCGAAGGGACATACATTAACGACAATTCAACCCGTGTAATGTGCGTCCTCAATTTACTGTCGGATAACCACCTCCATTGACTGTAATTCGAATGGGAGACACAAATGAATGCCATCAACTACCGAAAAGGAGCATTATGTCGACCACATTTCTCCACATGACAACACTAAGCGCCTTATAGCAAAAAAAAAGTTAATGCTCTGCCGTGAGTAGAAGGTGTCAAGGCTAAGAAATACATTTTTGCAGTGATTGGATAAACCCATCGGTGGATGTCCTTTTCGAGGTTACTGGCACAGGAGTGAAGCATTTGCGAATTTTCTTTTTTCGTTCATACTCACTCTGATCCCAGGCCCGGTCCAGAATTCACCCAATCGTTGCTGCCGTAGTCATCACGCGTTGGTCCTCCATGTAGGAATGGCGAATGCGGAATCTTTGGTGGGTCGGAGTAAATTATTTCAACACTTGGACCGTGCCCGTGTGGGGGATGTGGTCCGGGCGGGCTATGCGGTCCATGCGATACATGCGGGGGACCTTCGTTGTGCCATGCAGGAACAATCTGAAATGAGACGAGAAAGAGCTTTTAGTTCAAACTTATGGCAGGGTATGAAAGCAGGTGGTCGCCGGGTCGTAGTGGGTAAAGTGAGACGCTCACATGCCGAAGGGTCTAGGTTCGACTCCCAGCTCAAACCAATTTTTCGAATTTTTCACGGCACCACCTCTTTCGAGCTGCTGACAACATTCAAAGAGTAATAACTGTCTACGAAAGCTTCTCAAATTTCACCGTTCGGAGTCGGAAAAAAACTGTAGGTCCCTTTTACTCGTGAGAGAACAGTAGCGCGCACAACACGAGTAGTTGATGAGCAAGCTAGGCCCTGGTCCCCCTGTGGACTGTAGCGCCAAAAATTACTATTAATATTATTCTGATGAAAGCATAATACAATCATGGACCCACTACACTGATTTTCTTACAAAGAAGCAGGAGTCTTTCTTCAGAAGGCTGGTCTTAAATCGACTGAAAAACATGTGATGCGTACGATGTGCATAGCCAAGGCCATTTACGTGTAAACCAAAATGTTGGAATACCAAAAGATCTGAAACTTCAGAAAAGATCCCAAACTTCTCCAATGGCGAATGTTTTGAAATGCACAAAGTTCGAAAAAATCAATCAAAGTTCAGAAAAGCCCAAAATGTTAAAACTTCTACTCTATGGAAACAAAATCAAAGGCAGATGAAGAATACCTTAGTCTTTTCTAGAGAAAAGTCTTGCGTTCGATTTTTGGTCCTGCTGGACTTGATGGCATCTGAAGGAAAAGATTTAACGACGAACTTTATGGGCTGTACAGAGACATGTGCCTGGTCAAGCGCCTACGGATACAACGCATAAGATGGTTAGGCCACGTAGAGCTAATGGACATCACAGCTCCGGCCCGAAAAATTTTCGAATCTGAGCCATTGGGACAATGCCACAGAGCATGGCCTATGCTAAGGTGGCGCACACAAGTGAAGAAGGACCTTAACAAACTTGGAGTACGTAATCGGTGACAGCTGGCGAAAGATCGTGCTGGCTGGAGAGGCATGTTTGTTGAGGCCCAGGCCCACCTCGGTCTACGAGGGTTGTCTTTTATATTTCGGGATTAGAGAACAAAACCTAATATTAATCATCGAAAATAGCTTTATTGTTTTTCACAATATTCCCCAGTAAGATCCATACTGGGCATGGGCCTATGCACTCGAGGTAACGTCGTTGATTGCGCTCAACATGGCGAGCTGCCAAGGCAATCCTCGTTAGTGCACAGGTCAAGTTGACATACAGCCTCCAAGTGGCGCCCCCTGGATAGCCATCACAACACCCGTTGTATGGTGAACTAATGTATGCAGCGACCCCCTCTGCCCGAGGATTTAAATAATGGGCCTGGCCTACCAGTCCGTGGGTTGTGCGTGAGGGTAACTTCCTCACCACGTAAAAAAAAAAAAAAAAAAAAAAAAAAAATGGAAGTTCAGAGACAACAACATGCCTCGGATAAGGACGGATCAACTGTTGACGACCCCAGCAAACGTTTTAAGGACAAAGATTTTCGGTTTTGCACGTGGAATGTGAGGTCCCTTAACAGGCCACGTGCAGCCGAACAACTTGCGGAGGCCCTTGACAGCTACAAAGCTGACATAACCGCCATCCAGGAAGTGCGATGGGATGGACCTGGCATAAAAACGATGAAGAACTGCGATATCTACTACAGCAATTGCTATAGAGAGAGAAGGCAGCGCTTATTCGGATGCGGATTTGTTGTTCGAGGCAGACTTAGGCAAAAAGTCTTGAGCTACGACCCAGTCAGCGAACGCCTCATGACAATCCGCATCAAGGCTAAATTTGGGAACATCAGCCTAATATGCGCTCACGCCCCGACAGAGGAGAAGGATGACAACATCAAGGATGACTTCTATGATCTCCTAGAAAGAACATACGATCGATGCCCCAGCTATGACACCAAGATCGTTCTAGGAGATTTCAACGCTCAGCTGGGAAAGGAGGACATCTTTGCTGGAGTCATCGGTAAACACAGCCTGCACGACAACACATCCGGAAACGGACTCAGGCTGTTGGACTTCGCCTCGGGGCGAAACCTCTCTGTGGCTAGCACGCGGTTCCCACACCTGAACATTCACAAAGGAACCTGGCGATCTCCTGATCAATCAACCGTCAACCAGATTGATCACGTTGCGATCGACGTCAGACACTCCTCCAGTATTCTCGATGTCCGAACCTTCCGAGGTGCAAACATTGACTCGGATCATCACCTTGTTGTAGCCAAGGTAAGAACCCGGATATCGAGAGAGCAACGGAGTCGAGAAAGGCCAAAACGGTTTGACGTCGAAAAGCTACAATCTCAGCTGATTGCTGGGAACTTTGCCGACCGAGTCTCCCGGAAACTCGCCCAGAGTTCGACGCTTCCTGCACTAAGCATAGAAGAAGAATGGAAACGTTGTCAAGAAGCCATCAAAGATGCTGCCACTGATGTGCTGGGTTTCACGTCACCACCCAGAAGGAACCCATGGTTTGACGACGAGTGCAGGCAAGCGCACGCAGCTAAACAAGACGCCTATAAAGCGACGCTGCATCGAACAACGCGAGCTGTTCGTGAACTCTACGAACAGAGAAGAAGGGAAGAGCGCCGGCTTCTCAGAAGGAAGAAGAAGGAGCATGAGAAGCGCGCGGTCGAGGAAATGGAAAGGTGCTTTGGCAGGAATGAAGTCCGAAAGTTTTACCGAAAGGTAAAACAACTATCCGGAGGATACAAGGTTCGGACCAAGGCCTGCCGGGACCAAAATGGACAACTAGTAGTAGAGTCGCAGTCTGTGCTGAGAATCTGGAAGGATCATTTCTGCAGACTCCTAAACGGCGATGACGACCCAAATCCCGCTGTTAGGCAGAATGTTCCACTCAATTTGGACGATGAGAGACAAGCATTCCGTCCCCCCGACTTAGACGAGGTGAGGATAGCAATATCCAAGCTAAAGTCGAACAAAGCTGCTGGAGCGGACGGACTGTCCGCAGAACTATTTAAAGCAGCTGGAGATGACCTGGCTGGGCGCATGCACCAGCTCATCTGTAAGATATGGTCGGAGGAAAGCATGCCCGATGAGTGGAATCTCAGCGTCGTTTGCCCGGTCCACAAAAAAGGAGACCCCTTTGACTGCGCCAACTACAGAGGGATTAGTCTCCTGAACATCGCATACAAGATCCTCTCTGCCGTATTGTGTGAGCGTCTGAAACCATTTGTCCATGACCTGATAGGTCCCTATCAGTGTGGTTTCAGACCAGGGAAGTCCACAATAGACCAGATCTTCACATTACGGCAGATCCTGGAAAAGACCCAAGAAATGCAAATTGACACCCACCACCTATTCGTCGATTTCAAGGCTGCATATGACAGTGTGCATAGAGACGAGCTATACAGTGCCATGTCTAGTTTTGGCATTCCTACCAAACTCGTCAGATTGTGTAGGATGACGATGGAGAACTCTCGCTGCTCCGTCAAGGTCGGTACCGAACTCACCGAGACCTTCAATGTCAAAAAAGGTTTTAGACAAGGCGACGCACTGTCATGTGACTTCTTTAACATCATCCTCGAGAAGATCGTGCGTAACTCACAAGTCAACACCAGAGGCACGATCTTCCAGAAGTCAGTTCAATTGTTAGCTTACGCTGATGACATTGACGTGATTGGACGAACACAGCGAGCCGTCAATGAGGCGTTTGCTGGCATTGAAGCGGAAGCGGCCAAAATGGGTCTTGCGGTAAATGAGGGCAAAACGAAGTACATGCTGTCATCAAGGAAGGACACACAACATCGACGTCTCGGACGGAGCGTCACACTAGGCAGCAGAAACTTCGAGGTAGTTAAGGACTTCGTCTACCTCGGCTCCGCGATAAATAGGGACAACAACACCAGTACCGAAATCAAACGCAGAATCACTCTTGCCAACCGCTGTTTCTTTGGGCTCAAGAGGCAATTGAGTAATAAAGCCCTCTCTAGAAGGACTAAACTAGCTTTATATAACAGCTTGATCATCCCCGTCCTACTATATGGCGCAGAATCTTGGACGTTAGCAAAGGCGGATGAGGAAGCCCTTAGTCTTTTCGAGAGAAAAGTTTTGCGTGCGATTTTTGGTCCTGTTTGCGTTGATGGCATCTGGAGGAGAAGATTTAATGACGAACTCTATAGGCTGTACAGCGACATGCGCCTGGTTAAGCGTCTACGGATACAACGCTTAAGATGGCTAGGCCATGTAGAGCGTATGGACACCACTGCTCCGGCACGAAAAGTCTTTGAATCCGAGCCATTGGGACAACGCAACAGAGGACGACCTAGACTAAAGTGGCGTACACAAGTGGAGAAGGACCTCAACCAACTTGGAGTGCGCAACTGGCGACAGCTGGCGAAAGATCGTGCTGGTTGGAGAGGCATGTTGGTTGAGGCCCAGGTCCACCCCGGACTGTAGCGCCACAAGAAGAAGAAGAAGAAGAAGATCCATACACTTTTGCATGCGTTTGAACCAATTGTGGAAGCACTTTTGCCACTCTGATTGAGGTGTTTCCGAAAACATGCATTCTGAACGCATCAACCGTTTCTTCAGATGTCGAAAAACTTTGACCTCTCATTTTATTGTTTACGTACGGGAATAAAAAGAAGTCATTCGGTGCCAAGTAAGGACTATACGGCGGATGACTCATCAAATCGATGTTTTGAGTGCTCAAAAATGCTGTTTTTTGAGCCGATGTGTGAGAGATCGCATTGTTGTGGTGAAGAGTGATCCGCCTTCGGCGGTTGGTTTTCCTGATTTCTTGGAAGACAATTGGCAAACAAATGTTTGTGTACCACTCAGAAATTACTGTTCTGCATTGTTCTAGTGGTACGGTTGCGACATGTCCAGTTTTCCCGAAAAAAACAAGCGACCGTTTGCTTGGAAGTGCTTCGTGCGCGAGCAACTTTTATTGGATTTGGCTCAATTTGAAACACCCATACAGTCGACTACTGTTTACTTTCGGGCTCATACGCGTATATTCACGATTCATCACCTGTCACGATGTCATAGACGTGTTTCGAAGCACCGCGATCGTATTTTTGGTGCATTTCTTTCGACCAATCGACACGGGCCTTTTTTTGAGCGATTGACAAATTGTGTGGGATCCAACGCGAACAAATTTTTTTGACGGTCAAATGTTTATGCAATATTAAATGTATGCTGGTCCCACTAATGCCTTAGGTTGTCCCAATCCCACAATAGGTTGTGGCACAGCATCAATGGTTTCCGGAACAACAATTGATTTTGGACGACCTTCACGAGAATCGTCTTGGAGTGAACTACGACTTCGGTTGCATTCACCATATCATCGATAAACACTAGTGCTTCATGGAGCTTCATCGCCAAAAATTGAATTAAGTTCATCGATGCACTGTTGTTAGTTAATCCACGTCAAAAGTTGTAAAAAATAATCGCAAGAAAATGTTCACGATTTAATTCCATATTTAGGGCGAGATGAATGTTTTAAGTTACTTTAAACAACACAAATATTGCTCGTATGTCAAAACGTTCTGAGTACGTACAACCTCAAAAATGTCAAACTCTACGATAGACTTGGCAGTTACCAGATAGCAACACTAGCGTTGCCCAATCCCAAAATATAAAAGGCAACCTTCGTATAGCGCCACAAGAAGAAAAAAAAGAAGAGAGTCTACAAATCTCAACCCCAGGCCCTTACAATTTGGAAAATTAGTTTGCTGAAAATTGGAACTTTCCACGTGTATTATGCAATTATCAGAAATTCCAAGCCACCTCGGTCGCAGAAGCAACGCCTACTCCTCTGAATTTTTTCTCTGGAATTATTTGGAATTTTGAGATTTTGACACTTTAATTTTGGCTTCCGGAAATTTTCACACAGGTCATTGAATTTGATGATGTCTGCGGCTCCTGCATGAAATCGAAGGTTTGTTGTGTTCCTAGAACCGAACAACCGGACTTCAAAACGTGCCTTGATGTATCAAAAATGTTTCGAAGTTTCCCATTTTAGAATGTCTCCAATTTTTTTGAAATTATTTCTGCATCAAATTAAAGGCCCCAAGAAATCTTCAAAAACATCGCAAAACAATTGAAAAAACTGCACTTTCAATCAATCTCAACTGTGTTATCATTAATAGCGTGGTTGCACAGTTGAGACTGATTGAAAAATTAATTGCGTGTCAGACAAAGGCCAGTCTCCCGCGTAGTCCCATTTGCGGTTTCCGACTAATCAAATACACACTGCCTACCTTCCCCCATCCGAGCCGCATTCGCACCAACTCCCTGACCTTGTACACACAGTCAAGGTAATATCGCTCTCAAACTCCCCTCGAAAAGAATTCAGCCTCTGCCGCTGCTTTCACAGTGAAATCCGGTAAGTAAACCGAAGCAAAACAAACAGACGCACAGCAAAGGCCATTTCGACGGAGACACCTTCCGTTCAAGTGTCGTTGTGGTGGACTGGCAGCTGTCGAATCTCCAACCGTTGACCTACATTCGAGCGGCTCCGCGTACCCCGCACACCATGACGGTAGACGTGTGCGTAATGCGTGGTGAACCCCCATCACGAAGAGGTGCCAAACTGGTTCCAGACAGCGTCTTTCCCCCTTTCCCCACTCGCTCCGCGCAACAAACAAAACTTTCATTTTCGAAAAAGAACTGCCAGAACTCACCGTATGATGATGATTGATGAGATGGTGGTGATGGTGGTACTTCGTCGAGTGATACTCCTGCTGGTAGTACGAGCACAGCTTGAACAGATGCGTCAGCGCCGGGAAGAGGAAGAGCAGAAACTTGAGCAAAAGTTTTTTGGCAGTGCCCACACCCACTATCAGCGGCAACAGCCAGAATATTTTGATTTTGATAATCTTCAGTATGAGGATCAGGGCGAGGAACGACAGCATCAGCTTGCTCTTGAAGAATTTCTCTGCAAAGAAAGAGAGGAAAAATACGTGAAAACTGATGCGTATGCACGACGACGGGTACAATTAGTCAGTTTGGACACGTTTCCTGGAATTTGTCACTCGTCTGTCAAATTTTAACAAAAGCTTGCCACTCTTACTTACCGGTTCTGCTGGCGGAGGTTAGTTGACAAGCGGAATACGAAGATTAAGTGAAAGGCAAGCATGTCGAGATTACAACTTTTTAGCGATGTTTGAACGCGGATTAGGCGGTGAATGTTAAGCGGTTGGGGCCGTAGAGGGAAATTTTAGGGTGACTTTAGAATGAGGAGTTCCGCCATTAGAAAGGAGTGCGGCCGCACGCACCTGAGGTCTTAATTGCAGACAGAGAAACTTATAATTCAGAGAAGATTTATCTTGCTTTCCGAATCCATTAAGCAGAGATATGCACGTACACAACATTTGAGCACATGCTTGATTTGGGGAACTTCACGGCATGAGGAAGAGGAGTGTCATGCTTCACTAGACACGGAGAAAGTAAGTTGGAATTCTTTTGAATACGTGCGGAAAGTATTAAAAGAAGTACTAAACCTTTAAGAAGTATTAAATTATCTATCTCTCGGTAAGAAGAGGTTCATCGAATAACTCCCAAAGAAAAGCCATTAAACGGTTTTCAGATGTTTTCTGAGAGTTCCCAAGATGCTGCAATCTGAGGGAAGGTCTAGGATTCTGCAGGCTTTCGTTGGAGGCTCCAATAGTCAGTCGTGCTGTATTTAAGGAGTCCAATGTGAACAAATTTATTGGAAGGCAAATGAAGTTTCCATTTAGAAAGAATAGCACACGAATTTGGTTCCTTTTACCTGATCTCTCTTTCGCCTCTACAGATAAGCTGTGAAGAAGAGTTCCCAATCAGCAAACAAAAAAGCTGTGTGTCTGTCCTTCGGCTGAAATTCTCATTCCCTATTCTTACGTATGGGTCAACGATGGGCGATGGAGTGGTACAGGCATTTACTCCAGAGCCTTAATAATAATAGCTATTGGGTGACGTTACAGCTCACAGGGGGGGCAGGGCCTAGCTTGTTTATCGCACTATTGTTCTATCACGAGTAGAAGGGACCTACAGTTTTTTGCCGACTCCGAACGGCGAAGCTCGAAATAGTATCATCATCTGCCTGACTAGATAGACTGCAGGTTAAAGCTTTGGAAGCCACAATTTTTGTTCAAACATCTTCCCCAACTGCCGCCAGACAAGATGGACAAATACTTCAATACCCACATAACGTGGGTGCCGAGATACGTTAAAATTTAGGACAATGTAGAAGTTGCAACAAATTCTTATTCTCCGTCGAACGTGACATGCCTTCCTTTTCTTTCCGAACAGTGGAAAACCAGAAAAAGTCGAACACGTTAGCCAAACGCTAAGATGATCAAAAGGCTCCACTGAAATTGTAAATAAATAACAGACCATTCAATAAGTCCCGAGACGTATAGGGGGCGCCACCAACAAAAATCCCATAGTCGACTATGGCTGAATTCAAAACACTCTTCCTCTCTGCCCCGTCAGACACATCACAACTATATGTCTCTGGGCTCAAAATAGTTTTCCCACAAGCTACAAGTACAAGGAAGAAATCGAAACCTGATCAGCTCTAGCAAGACAAAAAGATAGAGACACGTCGGGAAGTACTTCCTCTTAATCTAGCCGAACTCAGCGACATTAGCGTAGGATCTTTCAATGACCTAGTAGCTAGCTCATATTGATTAAAAGGTAACTTAAGTGCGATCGTCCGCGTGGAGTTTCCCAAATGTAGCCTAAGTGGCATTGCCTAATTAGAGCCAGCCGCTGTAAACTAACTTACGAAGGGCGTTCAATATATTCTCGGTATCGGTGAAGCTGTAGTTATATATATAAATTGACTTATTTATCACGTAATACAATTTTTTTCATGCATTCCTGTAAAATTGCATATAAATGTGATTATTAATTCGCGTTTTGTCTCTAGTTAAGCAGAATCATAATGGCGACTGAGACGATGATGGTGAAAATTAAGCATCGCGCTGTAATTGAACTTCTCACTAAGCAAGGAAAAAGTCAAAAAACTATTCATGAAGAGATGGTGGCTGTTTAGCAGGGTTTCGCACCTTCATTATCAACTGTACAAAAGTGGTCAAGTGAGTGCAAGAGAGGCAGAGAGAGCATTGAAGATGACCCTCGCTCTGGCGCTCCGGCTACTGCTTGTACGGTTGAAAGCATCAAAGAAGTCGAAAAACTTGTTCTTGAGGATGCCAGAATAAAGATGAGAATGATGGCAGAGATCACCAAGCTTTCAACTGGTGCCATTCACACCATTCTTCATGACCATCTTAACCTTTCAAAGGTAAGTGCAAGGTGGGTGCCACGAATGCTCACAGCGCCTCCGAAAAAAGTGAGAATCTCATGCTGTAGAGAGCTTTTGGAGATGTGTGGTGAGAACGCGGACGGTGCTATGGATCGAATTGTTACTGGAGACGAAACAAGGGTTCACCACTATGACCCTGAAAGCAAACAAGATTTCATGCAGTGGCATAAAAAAGGAACAGACCCCCCAAAGAAATTCAAAGTCACTCTGTCTGCCGGGAAGCTCATGGCCACAGGTTCTTGGGGCTCAAAGGAAATCTTGCTTATTGAATACAAAAAAAAAAAGGTGAAACCATCAACGCCACATTCTACGCTTCCACTTTGCATAATTTGCGGGAGGAAATTAAAAAGAAAAAAAGGTGTAAGCCCGCAGCGAGTGTGTTGCTTCTTCATGACAGTGCTTCTGTTCACACGGCGCGAGTTTCCAAGGCGCGAGATTGTGGTTTCGAAGAAATCCAACACCCACCCTATTGTCTAGACCTTGCCCCTACTAATTATTTCCCGTTTCCGGATTGGATGAAATGTTTTCGAAAATGATTTTCGGATGATGAAGAACTTAAGTCAGCAATAAATGGGTTTTTTGCAAATTTATTTTTTTGAGGGTTTGGGAAAGCTTATCTCAAGATGTAACAAATGCATTGATGTTAGGGGAGATTATATTGAAAAGTAAAAACAATTTAAATTGAATTCGCGTTTTCCTTCATATGAAACGGAGAATATATTGAACACCCCTCGGAACTAAAGGAGTTGCCCACTAACTGCTCCTAAGTTTTTGATGTGGGTACTAATGCATAGTTTGTGGTTCAAATGATATCTCCCCACAAAACGAAGGATGAACAAATTTGGATAAATGTGTACGATGGTTTAAAAGGATCATATGTAAGCTGTTCTTATGCTCCTTGCACAGAGACGTAGAAAAGTACGCTGGCTTCTAAAAAAATAAAAAGAGGAGCATGAGAATTGCTTTGTGGCCATCGTGACGTAGCGGGTAGAGTGCGACACACAAGCAGAAGGAGTAGGTTCGATTCCCGACGGAACACCTCGAATTTTTACGGCACCTGCTCTTTCGAGCTACTGACAAAACTCAAAGAGCAAGAACTGTCAAAAAAATGTTTCACAAACTTCGCCGTTCGGAGTCGGCAAAAAAAACTGTAGGTTCCTTCTACTCGTGAGAGAACATTAGCGCGCACAACACGAGTAGTTGATGAGCGAGCTAGGCTTTGATCCCATCGGGCCATACAATTGTCATAATTATGAGATTTGCTTGGTCAAGGATATGAGAGGTAATGCCGAAATATGTGGATATTTTCCTCGAACTGAGCCAAGTGAAAAGAGGCGAAAACGGGCTAATTGTAAAAATTACATTCTAGATAAAACAATGCAGATCAAAATATTGTTGGAGAGTTTGCACTTAACGTAAATGATGGCATCGAAAAAATTTGTCTTAAACCGTAGACTAAGTAAAAAGGCTGCCTGGTAGTACAATGGACCAGTATTTGAGTCTGAGCGCTCCAGTGCAGTTTATCCCAATATAACAAAAAAGTAAAAACAAAAAAACAAAAAAAAAAAAAAAACAAATTTTCTGGAGCTTCAGCAGCTGCGCCGCTTGAAGTTGCTTGACATGATCTGATTGGGCACAAGTACTATATAGTTTTAAAGTTTTGGTCGAAAGAAAGCATGTTCAATGTTTGGAGTCTCGGTGTCGTCTGCCCGACCCACAAGAAAGGAAACTTCGTCAATTAGGCCAGTTTTCATCAGGAAGTCTCTACACAGGTTGGCATTTATACTTCGGAACTAAGCCACTCTAGTGTTGCAATCAGGCAACTGCCAGTTCTATCGTAAAGTTTGACAGTTTTGAGGTTATACGTACTCTGAACGTTTTGACAAACGAGCGCTATTTGTGTTGTTTATAGTAACTTAAAAGATTCATCCCGCCCAAAAAATGGAATTAAATCGTGAAAAATTGTTTGCGATTACAATTTTGACAACTTTCCACGTGGATTAACTCAACAACAGTGCATCGGTGAACTTAATTCAACTTTTGGCGATGAAGCTCCATCAAGGACCAATGTTTATCGATGGTATGGTGAATTCAACCGAGGTCGTAGTTCACTCCAAGACGAATTTCGCGAAGGTTGTCCTAAATCAGTTGTTGTTCCGGAAACCATTGATACTGTGCGCCAACTGATATTGCAAGACCGTCATGTGACTTATCGTGAGATTGAAGCAACCTTAGGCATTAGTGGGACCAGCAAACATTCTATATTGCATGAACATTTGACCGTCAATAAAATTTGTTCGCGTTGGACCCCACACAATTTGTCAATCGCTCAAAAAAGGCTAGTGTCGATTGGTGGAAAGAAATGCTCCAAAAATACCATCGTGGTGCTTCGAAACACGTCTATGACATCGTGACAGCTGATGAATCGTTGATATACACGTATGAGCCGGAAAGTAAACAGAAGTTGACTGTATAGGTGTTTCAAATTGAGCCAAATCCAACAAAAGTTGCTCGCGCACGAAGCACTTCCAAGCAAACGGTCGCATGTTTTTTCGGAAAAACTGGACATGTCGCAACCGTACCACTATAACAACGCAGAACAGTCAATTCTGAGTGGTACACAATCATTTGTTTGCCAGTTGTCTTCCAAGAAATCATGAAACTCAACCGCGGAAGACGGATCACTCTTCACCACGATAATGCGAGCTCTCACACATCGGCTCAAACAACTGCATTTTTGAGCAATCAAAACATCGATTTGATGAGTCATCCGCCGTATAGTCCTGACTTGGCACGGAATGACTTCTTTTTACTCCCGTACGTAAAAAATAAAATGAGAGGTCAACGTTTTTCGACACCTGAAGAAGCGGTTGATGTGTGCAGAATGCATGTTTTGGAGATACGAATACCTCACTCAGAGTGGCAAAAGTGCTTCCACAATTGGTTCAAACGCATGCAAAAGTGTATAGATCTTACTGGGGAATATTTTGAAAAACATTAAATCTATTTTCGATGGTTAATATTTGTTCTCTAATCTCGAGATATAAAAGGCAACCCTCGTATAACATCGTGCACAAGATGCGGTCTTGTGGAAGAGCTTGAAACCGTTCGTAGTCATTTTTTAAAGATCCAAATCGTTATGATTTTAGATCAGGAAAGACCATTTGCAGCAGATATTCACACACCGATTGGTCTTAAAAATGACCAAAGAAACCCGAACCGTGCGTATTGAATAGCCCTACAGTTCTAAATCTAGGTTTCGCACACCTACTGAACTCGCCAGACTGTGGAGTGGAACAAAAAAAACTTCTCTTCCCTTTAAGTGCGAATCAATGCCAAACAAGAATGAAACAAGGCGCCACATTTGCAACATCATACTTAAGATGATCACGCGCCACATTTTTCGAAAAATCAACTTATTTGTTGGTTTACATTGAAAATGTTGAAGTTACAAACTTACTGTTCGCCGTGCGACGTGGAAGATGATGGCGCAGCCTTCCCCATCTTGTATCAGTCCCTTCGCATCCAAATAAAGCAAAACTTTAGGAAGAATGAAGCCGTTAAGATGTACCTTTTCATGGTATATTTCACTAGAGTAGTAAGCCCCAAAGATCAGACTGCTGGTTGAAGCCATGGCTCGAGCAGTTTTACTCCGAATCAACTTAATAATGAAATTTTCTGTCCTTATAAGTTTTGCCTCGTTGTACAAAACTTCGTTGGGGTAGAATTTCTTGTACTGAGATTCTAGTGTTAGATATAAATGAAGACAGGCCCGAAGGCACCGCCTTTCGAACCACCTCATCTTTTCGAATTGAGAAGGAGTCACGTTGAACCACACAGGACCATGATTGGCCGAATGAGGGCCATGTAGCAGATTACCTTCAATCTGGTGTCAAGTTGACTGCTGTAAAACAGCCCTCTTGCCATAGCGAAGTCTGGTACATCGATCGCCAAGGCTTTGGAGAAAATCTGTTGTACCGTCTGCAGTGCATTGGAATCGTTAACTTCAGACACACCAACGATTTCGAGAGAATTACTCAGAAGTTCTTAACTCTCGCTCTCAGCTCTGCATTTTCGGTACTCATCTGATTGAATTGGAGCAGAAACTGCTGGTTTGTTTTTTCCAATTTTGACAGCTTGGCACAAATCATCTGCAAGGTGCATTGAACTTCACTGTTTATGTTGGAAACAGCTATTGGGAGATTGTGCAGATCACTGATCTTAGGCGAAACATGCGCACTGTTATTTTGTAGAGTGAGTGGAACCGACACTGGCAAGTGGAGAGAGCGACGACGCAAAGTTGCACACTTCTCGCAAAGAAAAGGCTTACCGCTGATTTTAAAAAAGTCAGCATCTTCATTTGATAAATTAACACACGCGTAATGAAAAACATTTTTGCAATCATCGCAATTAATTTTGGAATCGATTTTTTTGGAAACAGACTGAACAATTCATATTGCAGACTAATAAATTAATGTTCTTTATGATGTGCACCCCACGACTATCAGACTAGAACTAAACTTTTCACGGTCAGTGTCCGTTCCAGTAGGTCAATTATGCCGAACTTACGCTTACTCATTTTCGTGCATGTTCCTTTGAATCTCTGGACAGCGTGGTTCTGTTTCCTGTTGCGTTGTAGCAGTGATGTCCAAACGCTTCAAATGGGCTAGCTACCGTGAGTGTCTTGTATACGAAGGCCCTTGACAAGGACATGTGATCCCTTAACCCATGAAACGTGTCGTTGAATCTTCTAATCTACAATGCCATCAAGCACACAGAGCTTTTTCTTTCTACACTATCGGCTTTCTAATCCGTTTTTAGCAGTGTCAACGTTAGGACTAGAACTAGAAATAAATGATTCAAGCCGATCTATGTTTGTTGGTTAACTAGGAATCGCTAGTCCAAGCTAAACAACACACGTCTGGCCTATCCGTGCACAGAGCATCCGCACTGTGCCAAAGGGACTTGGTCGATATGTGTGGGGAGTCTCACAGTAAATTTACTGTTCAGTCATTTTATCGCGGAAACAAATTAACAAGCCGTAGTTCAACTTATTAATATTTGATCACTGGAACTTTCCCTACGGCGGCTTGCTTGTGTGACACTGATGTTGAAATTGTTGTCATAATTTTGCAAGCAAATTACTGCAACTGGCTGCATGCATCGATTAAACAGGTCTACCAGCAGTGTACTGTAGCGTGGACCAACAAAACCGTCATGACAACCTACGCCGAAAAAAATCAATCACGTTATGCAAATAAAGCGGTGACTTTCGAACCAAGAGCGTGAATTGTTGACTTAATCCCATCCAATGAATCAGTTTATGAAATTCTTTTTAAGCTTAATCGAAAGCTGCAGCTGTTCTTTTCAACATATTTCTGTATAATCCAAGTGCAAAATGCAATTCATGCCATAATCGATAGTAAATCCCTTCTGGTGTTGGAAGTATAACTAACACGATTTCTTGAACCGACACACGGGTTAAATTCCCTAAACGAAATATTTTCACTCTGGAATAGTACGCGGAAATAAATTCATTAAACGTACATCTACTGGAATGTCTGCTTGCCTTTCATTGAAAAGTAATATAATATTTTAATTTCCTGAAACTTACGAATTTTCTTCTTGATGAATAACTTTCCGGATTCCCTGGCTTCGATTTCTGCCTTCGGTATCAATTCCAGCTTCACAATGGCGCCGTTTCCCTCTATCGATCGTGGTGATATTCGGAATGTTGCTCCATCGAATACAACTTCGGGCAGTTTAAGCTCAACGTCGTGCGTCATGACGAATTTAACGCTCTTCCCATAGAGAGCGTTCGTCACTTGCTCAATTGGTGTTTCGGCTGAAAAGAGAAAAGCGCGGAAAAATCGTTAATAAAGCACACATGCCGCTGGGGAATGTGACAACCGGACGGAGAACATCCGCAGTCAACGCCGTGAAAGATGAAAGTTGCATTAAGATATTTCAAATTCTGTCCCTTTGTTAGATCAAATGATATGCACAAGGTGCTTGATATACTAATGGACTGCGGTCATTAAACTGACGGCAACACGCATCGGTGTGTGGCTGTTATAAAAAGCAAAAGTAAAAGTCTGTATCTGAGTCACAAAATCAAACTTTTTTCGAATTAATTTGTTCGCCGTCATTTACAACGCAAAATGAGTGGAAATGTGAATCGACTTCTAGAAATTGAAGCCCGATGTGTCATCAAGTAGAAGGCATCCATTGAGTATTGGATGTCTTTGTTCAAATAAATGTTGAGGGCGTTAACAGTGTAGAACATATCTGAACCAATTCTCCAGCTACTGCCTTGGGGAAACTACAGTCTATTGCGGACTCCAAACAGCAGCATTTCGCACGTTTGTCAGTAACAATCTAGACTCTATATACGTTGCCAGCAACTCAAAAGGTTTGTGCCCTAAAAATATTAAGGGAAAAATTCTACAAGACTTGAGAACTGCGACGAATGAGTGGATGCAGTTACACACTAGGCCACGGTGGCCTTTGTCAAAACAGTAATGTGTGTATATTGTGCTTAAAGAGGAGTCAGCAGTCTAGACAGTTCTTTTAATGATTAAGCCGTCTTCCGTTGTCCCGAATTCGTCCTGTTGAAAAGACCTTCATCGTTATGAAGCTTTCTTCACTGTTGAAGATAACGGGTCTTGTATGGCAGAAGAGGGATCGAAAATAATAGTTTTTTCTGTTATAAAAAATAGGTGAACTGTTCGAAATTTCATTTCTGTGTACAAAAGATTTACAAAAGACCTGACGCTGAATAAAATTGTTCGCCCTGTTAATGATGTCCTCTTACAACCAAATAGTCTTCGATATGTCGAATTTATAATTGGGTTGGGCGTTTCTTTAGGGGTCCTTTCATATTTACAAAACGCAAAAAGATTTATTTCTCTAGCAACAGCATTCATTTTTTTCTGTGAAGACTTATTGCTCTCATTGTGAGGCTGTAAGTGTGAAAAGGGAAAGATTCCACCTCACCAATATTCGTTTTTCAAGCCTCAGAAGTAACAGGGACATAGGCTTGTCCTTGTTGATCGCGCTCAACAACGAGATGTGGCAGCACTATCCTCGCTAGTGCACAGGTCAAATTACTTTGCGCTTTTATTCGATCTAAAGAAGATCTAACGAATTCTATAGGCTTTACAGCGACAAGCGACTGATCCAGCGCTAACCGGCACAACGTTTAGGCTGGCTAGGTCATGTAGGGCGTATGGACATCACTGTTCCGGCCCGAAAAGTCTCCGAATCTGAGTCATTAGGACAACGCAACAGAGGACGGCCTAGGCCAAGAATTAAAAGTAAGAATGAGGGAAAGTCGTAAAACATGACATGACAGACTGATTTGTTAATATATGTCTTCTTACCATCGACAGCTCTGTTCCTTTCCATAAAAAAAATTTAAAAAAAAGAACGCGCCTTCTCATTAGATCTTAGTACTTATTAAGTGAGAAAACACACTTTTGCAGTTGAAATATTGTGTTGTGGGTCCACGGGCATAAGTCCACCGGACGAGATACACGCGCATCCCTATTCCTTTTTAAAATTATCTGGCGCAATTTTAAGACCCATCTCTTACCGATCCATAGCATACTTCTGTCTAAGTTCAGGAAAAGACAGATACGCCTAATATTGTTGATACGACAAAGTAAGTGGCGCCCTCTACATGTTCCGGGACTTATTGTTATGTTAAAACGCGAAATCTTCTACATGATTTAAGTTTTCGCAGTAACTTGTTCTTTGGTTAGTTGATGGCTAACTCACCGAAAAATTAACCAATGCATGCAATAAAGAGGATACAACACGATGGTTTGCTTGGGACCAGGCTCTGCTATGGAGCATGCATGTTTTTGGGATGAGTTTTTTTATCGATTACAATTTACAGCGTTAGTTTGATATCAACCGCATTCAAGCTGCTGTTCTCCGACACTTTTTCGCTTGCTTGCCTTATTTCTGTCACTTTTGGTCTGTTCATTCCCTAAGAACGGTGCCCTGAGCTTTCGATATTAGTTCCATGGCCCAGAAGTGTATTCAAGTCCATTAAATTCACACAAAGAGACCTCATAAAAATAGGGGGTGAACAATAAACTTTCATAAAACAATCAAATTCGGCTGATAAACTTTTGGTGATTCATATGGTAGTGTATCAACTCAATACACAGTTTGGACAATCATGGAAGTTGGCCCAATAAATAAGGCCTATTTTTATACATGATTTAGTGCTCCAACTTGTGTTAAATCCGCGCTTCACTGTTGATTTATTACTCTCAAAGGGCGCCGAAAATAATAACCCCCCCCCCCCCTTCCTATGCCAGGCTCCATTGTCCATGAGATCACTTTTAAGATCGCTTTCTCACGCTACTGGAAATTTTAGTTTCTCAAAAGAATTGTTTCCTAACTGCACCCCACGAATATGTGATTCTCTCACGAAATCGGGAAAGCTTCGATTTTAACATCGAAGGCGGCTTTTCATCTCCCGTCTTTGCTTAATATCATAGCAAGGTCTGTGGTCACAGTGGGGGAGTGGGTAGAGTGCAACGCTCACACGCCGAAGGGTCTAGGTTCGACTCCCAGCTCAAAACCAATTTTCCGAATTTTTCACGGCACCACATCTTTCGAGCTGCTGACAATACTCAAAGAGTAATAACTGTCTAAGAAAGCTTCTCCAATTTCGCGGTTCGGAGTCGGCAAAAAACTGTAGGTAACTTCTACTCGTGAGAGAACAGTAGCGCGCACAACGCGAGTAGTTGATGAGCAAGCTAGGCTAGGGGGACCCTGTGGACTGTAGCGCCAACAATTATTATTAGACAGCTCTGGAGCTGGTTCCGACTAGTTAAGAACCTTGGAAGAAATGTTGTTACAACTTTACTTAAGTTTATATACAACTTTCCGCCTTACAAAATCAAAACTTTTTTATTTCAATTGTCTTTTACAATAAAAACGAAAATCCGAAATAAGAACATTACAACATTTGATGTTTGGGTTACAAGTAACAGTAACCCAAGTGACGCCACATTTGCGATTTTTAAAACAATGAAAAAAACCGAATTTCATGTGTTTATCAAACACTGCCATTTGATAGGAAAAAATAACATGAAACCTGAGCAAAGGCTTGGACTCTGCTCCATCAAAAACAACTTTTTGGCGGTGTTAGGCTGACTTTAAACGTGGCTGTACATACACCAACCATTCTGAATGCACTGGAAGGCCAATTGAATTGATTACATCTGAAAACGTGAAAAAAGTACAAAAATCGCTTCGAAAAACAGCAAAGTGAAATTGCGTGAGATAGCTGACACCTGCAAATATCAGAAAACAGTGTGTACACTAGTTTGCATAAACAGTTGTCCATGAGAAAGCTGTTTTCGAAATGGGTGCCGTGCTTCCTCACAATGGACCAAAAACAACAACGTATCGGTGATTCTGAGAGTTGTTTACAGCTGTTTCCTCAGAATAAACATAACTTTTTGCATCGGTGTGTCACAATAAATGAAACATTCATCAATTTACTCCAGAGTTAAATCGGAAGTAAGCGGAGGGGACTGCAGCCAGTGAACCATGCCCAGAGCGACCATGAAGGTCGGCTGGCAAGTTGATGGCATCCGTACTTTGGGATGCGCACGGAAGAAAAAATTCTCTTGCACCAAAGAGGCAAGGCACCGTATCACAATTCGTTGGCTACCATGGCCGAATTGCAGGAATTGGGCTTTGAATTGCCTTCGCACCCACCGTATTCTCAAGATCTGGCCCAGCGACTTCTCCCTCTTTTCAAACCTCAAAAAGATGATATTGAATTCAAGTCAAATTAATGGTTTCGTGTTTTAATTTAATCAAGAAATAGAAACATATAACACATCACTCAATAAGCCCCGGGACATATAGAAGGCACCTCTAACAAAAAAATTAATATTAAATTAATTATTTTTCTTAATTGCACCCCTTGTCCCGAGATTTATTCAGTGATCCGTTACGTGGCTAGGCGTCATTTAGTAATTGTAGATATGTATGGAATATGAATTAACCCGAGAATTTAAAACTGATTTGCATTCATGCATCAATAAAACTTATTTAGTTCTATTCATCACCATTAACTATGCGCTCAATGCACATGTTTTGCATTCGACTTACAATCAAATTCTTCGTCTTAAGTTCTTCAAAATGTTCATGCTTCTGCAAGAATGTCGAACAATTTTCACTGGAACTCCACATAAAAGACAGCGTTTCGGTTTTGTTTTCTAGATTTTAAGGAGTACCGAAGTAGAAACTGAAACGGAGATCACGGCATTTCAAATAGGAAATTCTGCTAAGAAACATCACAAATTTTATGTAAAGGCAGACATCGTTATATTATATTTCGCATTTTAAGAAGCTTTATAAATGTTGCGTCAGGGTGAAGAGACATACTAAATATTGAGTTGGCAAGTTTGTAATTTGTGGCCGCCGTGGTGTAATGGGTAGAGTGCGACGCTCACACGCCGAAGGGTCTAGGTTCGATTCCCGGCTGACCACCTCGAATTTTTCACGGCACCACCTCTTTCGAACTGCTAAAAACACTCAATAGAGTTTCTAATAACTGTCTAAGAAAGTTTCTCAAAATTCGCCGTTCGGAGTCGTCAAAAAACTGTAGGTCCCTTCTACTCGTGAAAGAACACTAGCGCGCACAACACGAGTAGTTGATGAGCATACCCTGGTCCCCCTGTGGACTGTAGCGCCAACAATTGTTTTTATTATTAAGTTCGTAATTGCGGATTTCATTCATAGAATGCTTTTGGAGATTTTTTAGGTTTGCTGACGTAGTCGAAATGTCAAACCAATTTTGTTATTAATCAGTTGCTACTTTAGTTGTCAATCAGTTAACAAATTTTTGTGGTTGATTGTGTAGTTTCGTTTGGCGTCTGTTGAAAAAATGGAAAATCAAAACAAACATTTTCTTCTTGTTTTGCGTTTTTATTTTCGGAAAGAAAAAATGCATCACAAGTTTACAAAGAGATTTTTGCTGTTTACGGTGAAGAAGCTTTAAAAGGACGGCTGTGTCAAAATTGGTTTGCCAAATTTCGCTCTGGTGATTTTTCGCTCAAAGATGAAAAACGCTCTGGTCGTCCAGTTCAAGTTGATGATGACCAATTCAAGACAATAATCGATTCAGATCGCCGCAGTACAACACGTGAGACCGTAGAGAAGCAGAGATTGCAGAGAAGCTTCATGTGTCACATACATGCATTGAAAATTGCTTAAAACAACTTTGCTGTGTACGAAAACTCGATATAACCCATATATCGACTGAAAGAAAGTAGTTTAACACAACGCAGTAACAGTTTTGTTAGAGAGTTGTAATAAAAATGATCCATTTTTAAACCGATTGTTAACTGGTGGGGAAAAATGGGGTGTTTACAACAATGTCAATCGAAAAAGATCGTGGAGCAAGCCAGGCGAACCAGCTCAAACAACATCAAAAGCTGATATCCATCAAAAAAAGTTATGGCATCAGTTTGGTGGGATAAAAGAGGAATGGTCTACTTTGAACTTTTACCACCCAAACTAACGATCAATTCAATGTCTACATTGAACAACTAATAAAATTGAACAATGCTGTTGAGGACAGCATTGGCTAGAATTGGCATATTGAAAAGGTTATGTATTTCATCATGACAGTGCAAGGCGACACGCATCTTTCATCACTCGGCAAAAACTATTGGAGCTTGTTTGGGATGTTTTGCCACATCCACCATATAGACCTGACCTTGCAACAGCTGATTACTTTTTATTTCGATCTTTGCAAAACTCTCTGAATGGTAAAAATTTCAAGAATGATGATGATGTCAAATCGTAGTTTTTTGCTGATGAACGTGGGATTATGATGCTGCCGAAAGATGGCAAAAGGTCATTACTCAAAATGGGCAACACGTTACAGAATAAAATCATTTCGTTTCATAAAAAAAATGCATTTTATTTTCCAAAAAAGTCCACAGTTAATTACTTGTCAACCCTATACGTAGATAATAGGTTCCTGTAAAATTCAATTTTCACTCAGTAGGTCTCAGGTTCTAATGATGGCCTGACCACTTCGAATTTTTGGCGGCACCATCCCTTTCGAATTGCTGAAAACACGGAATGAGCACTTACTGTCCATGGAAGTGGGTTCCTCGTGATGGAACAAGAGCTCAACACAACGCGAATAGACGCTGAGTATGCTATGCCTTGGTCCACTTGTCGACTGTTTGGTGTAAAGATACCAATTTCCATATATATATTTACATATTTATATATTTCAGCAAATAAGACATTTATATTTTGAAAACTTTCTTTATGGCGTATTTTCTCTACTATAGCGAACCTGTTTTTTATGTGAGCGGGTGGTTACCCTACACAGTTGTTCATTTGAAGCATGGTAGGAGTATTAGGCGGTTCCTCGTGGCTGCAACAGTCGAAGCACCCAGTTAATGACTTCAGAACGGTTGTTATCCAGTCATCAAGGTCGACGTGAAAACTTATGCCATGTAAATTGGTTTTCTCATAAAGATTGTTTTTGTTTTCGTAGGCTCGCCAGACGAAGAGGTATTATCAAAACCCCTTCACCCAAAAGAATATTTCAATAGTCGTTGCTGGCTTTTATAGAAGGGGATATTTTGAAAATTTGGTGTAAAGTGAAGTGATATTCGACGTTCAGAAATTAATACTGTATAAATGGAAGAAGCGTGCTACGAGCTCTTGACTCTTAAGAGTGCCAGCCTCGTAACTACGTTGATATGGGACATTTCTTTGTTAATGCCCTCATGCCCCATTATATAAAATATTCTTTATCCGTCGTATATATATGTATATATACAAAAAATTGAATATATTTTATATATTATATATATATATATATTCATAATATATAGTATCGTATCCGCCTAGGCGTAGTGGGTAGAGTGAGACGCTCACACGCAGAGTGTATAGGTCCGCTTCCCGGCTGAACACGGCACCAACTTTTTCGAGTTGCTGACAACACTCAAAAGAGTATGAGGGTTGCCTTTTGCATTTCGGGATTAGAGAACAAAAACATATTCATCGAAAATAGCTTTATCGTTTTTCAAAATATTCCCCATTCAGATCTATACACTTATGCATGCGTTTGAACCAATTGTGGAAGCACTTTTGCCACTCTGAGTGAGGTATTCGTATCTCCAAAACATGCATTCTGCACACATCAACCGCTTCTTCAGGTGTCGAAAAACGTTGACCTCTCATTTTATTTTTTACGTACGGGAGTAAAAAGAAGTCATTCCGTGCCAAGTCAGGACTATACGGCGGATGACTCATCAAATCGATGTTTTGAGTGCTCAAAAATGCAGTTGTTTGAGCCGATGTGTGAGAGCTCGCATTGTCGTGGTGAAGAGTGATCCGTCTTCGGCGGTTTTGCTGATTTCCTGGAAGACAACTGGCAAACAAATGGTTGTGTACCACTCAGAATTGACTGTTCTGCGTTGTTATAGTGGAACAGTTGCGACATATCCAGTTTTTCCTTGGAAGTGTTTCGCGCGCGAGCAAGTTTTGTTGGATTTGGCTCAATTTGAAACAACCATACAGTCGACTGCTGCTAACTTTCGGGCTTATACGCGTAAATTGACGATTCATCACCTATCGCGATGTCATTGACGTGTTTCGAAGTACCGCGATGGTAGTTTTGGAGTATTTCTTTGGACCAATCGACACCAGCCTTTTTTTGAGCGATTGACAAATTGTGTGGGCTCCAACGCGAACAAATTTTATTGACGGTCAAATGTTCATTCAATATACAATGTTTGCTGGTCCCACTAATGCTAAGGTTGTCTCAATCTCACGATAGGCGAGATCTCATCATGACGATGAATCTTACATGACGATCTTGCAATATCAGTTGGCGCACAGCATCAATGGTTTCCGGAACAATAACTGATTTTGGACGACCTTCGCGAAATTCGCTTTGGAGTGAACTACGACGAAATAGAATTGAGTTCATCGATGCACTGTTGTTGAGTTAATCCACGTCGAAAGTTGTAAAAAATAATCCCACGAAAATTTTCACGATTTAATTCCACTTTTTGGGCGAGATGAATCTTTAAAGTTACTGTAAACAACACAAATAGCTCTCGTATGTCAAAACGTTCTGAGTACCTATAACCTCAAAAATGTCAAACTTGACGATAGAGGTGGCAGTTGCCAGATTGCAAGACTAGGGTTGCCCAATCCCGAAATATAAAAGGCAACCTTCGTACAAGTTGGATAGGATGTGTTTAAGTCTGATATTCACCATATGAACATCTGAAGTAGTGAATATTGTCCGACAAGTCACGCACTTTAGGCCGCCGTGGGGTAGTAGGTAAGGTTCGACACTCATTTTCATTTTTCACGGCACCATCTCTTTCGAGCTGCTGACAACACTCAAAGAGTAGTAACTGTCTAAGAAAGCTTCTCAAAACTTCGGCGTTCGGAGTCGGTAAGAAACTGTAAGTCCCTTCTACTCATGAGGGAACAACAGCGTGCATAACACGAGTAGTTGGTGAGTAAGCTAGGTAATGGTCCCTTGGGGACTGTAACGCCATACAATTAGTTTTATATCTATAGTATCGATAGAAGTTGAAACTGCTGCCAACATTTACAGAAATTCGTTCACAAACTGATATTGTCCTTCACTTTCTGAAGGCAGTGGACAGCACAGGGTTAGAAGATGTTTAAGTTCTTCAGACTTTTTCAAAGATTGATAAGGGGTGTCATTTTCGAATGAATGAAGTTACAGACCATAATGAAACTATCTCCTAGCAGCCTTTGCCGTGCCTGTTTTTTATCTGCCTCAGAACTAAGCTTTCGTCTGTTAAATGCGAAATGGGATGGTGACATTTGAAAAATTTGCCCAAAAAAGTTTTTTCCATCATTGATGGAATTCTTTAGTGCCAGAATGAGTTGTTAGCCAAATATCAGCAAAAAACCTCCCTTCTTCTCAATCTGACATGGTGTCGTTGCCTTTTAAAGCCTTGATTTTAAAGAGATAGAATCGTCAGATTTCCATTGACGGAATAACAAGTATGCACCCCAGATTTTGATCCAAAACCAACTTTTCTCTACCTAAATTTTAGTTCCCCCCATTGAATCCAACAAGAATTCACTTTCATCTCATCAACTCCAGTCTAAAGCCGGACAATCAAAGAACTCCTCACCAATTAGTGAGTCGATTACATTCTCACTTCTTGCTCATTTGCGGAAACTTTTCCTCACATAAGTAGGCTCACTTTTCAACACGGAACATCTTCCAGTGATCCAGCAACACGATTGGCCATCACCGGCTCCATAAACACGTTATCGATGCACGCCACGTAATGAATACAAAAACTCCCAACTGGTATCGCACGTAAAGCGGCACAAACGCAAAATATGTAAAAACGAAAAAAATCGATGTCTGAAGTGAAAGCATGCCAAGAGATGCAAAACAACAGAGAACACATACGCGCAGGCATGACACACTGCTCGATTTGACTCACCTGCTCGCGATTCATTCGGTATCTCGTTGATATCCAAGTGATCGTCCCCGTCATCGGGAAGTTCATTTGCCTCGGCGGTGTACTTCGTAAAATCCACTTTGTTTTTGTACAGTTTAAGGCGACTTGTCATATTAGCGTCACTTGTCTCCAGGGCGTCGTTGAGGAACATGTAAACGTTTTTCTGGAAGCACGAGAACGACGGATGGTGGTAGCAGTCGCGGATAATGCCGTCCCACAAATCGTTGCCCGTCGATAGACTGGAAACCCGTTTCGTCTTTCCACTGGTGGTATTTCGATTCTCGTTGAGTTCCGGTGTCATAGGCGTCGTACTATTATACATTTCAAACGCACGCACTTCTTTTGTCGGGCCGGCAAAAAGCGAAAACAAAGCAAACGCGACCACGATCGTGAGCGATCTTGATCCGATAATTGTCCTACTGACCAGCTTACGATCTGTCATCTTTGTCGCCGCCGTCACTCTTGCCACCGAACTGGTACACTTCGAGCACACTGAACTTGAGCAGTTCCACTTCTTGGGCCGCCTAAGCTCCTGCATTGTGACACACATAAGACCGATCGGTATTCACTGAATTTTGTTTTCTATTTTCTTTTTCGTTTTGCACAGATTTCCTCGAAGAATTATTTAAATCGGCATTCAATAAAGTATTTCACATGTTTTGGCGCTCGAGCGAGTTGAACGGGTTTCCGGATAAGCGATCGCTGTATTGTTAAGCACTTCAGCAGGCGTCGACTGTTTTCCGGCGGTGTACGTCAGCGACTGAGTGCGAGCATGGTCAGTTTGATGGTGCGATCGGAGCCAGTTGTGAAATGGTCGAAACGAAAAGAAGAAAGTACTGCGGCCGAGGTCTGGTGCGGAGATACTTCGTTAAGTCTGCAACTCACGTTATCACCTTCGTCGTTGATTTGTGCGATTTATCTGTATCTTCCTCAGCTGTTCGTGAGATGATCTTGTTGAATCTGTGAAAGAAAATGCGGTGTTTAGTTGCGTTGGCTCTCGTATAATGACATGAATGGGTGGTAGCCCTCGTGTGGCGGTTTGTATGCTCAATGCTATGCGGAAAGTGGTCAGTGGACCAATTTCTCTTTCTGTTTGCGCAGATAGAAAATTCAATACGGACAGGTGGGGCCAATTAGAAATCTCATCCATCAGAGAGAGAAGGAGAGGATGATGTATCACCGGGAGAACGGTGTGAGCAGTTGACACGTTTCTTGAAATTTGTTCGATCAGCTATTGCGACATGACTGAGATAAGAATTTCTGACGATTTTTTCCTGATTGATGAGGTGGGGAATGCGATGCATGTGGTGCAATGTGCTGACACTTCTATTAGATTCGTTTGCATATTCGAATTGGGAATGTTTACCAAGCAAGTTCATGGCTCCAGGTGGGTGGGCGGAAACCCAAGAACTGAGACACCAATTGAAAAGGATGACGTATCAAGGGAGTCATAAATATTGTGAGTATTTGTTGCTACATACAAAATTTCGGAGTTACCATCCGGTAACAAGGGGAGGAGTAACTGCCATTAAATTCTTGTCAGTCGACTTTTATGATCAAAGCCCTTAAGCGTTTATGTAAAAAAAAACTAAAAGCAACCCCGCTACATGAAAATGCAGTGAAAGTTTATCGTTACTCCTGCTCTAGGTTATGATAGTGTGGAAAATTGGAAGGTGGAAGGCAGAAATTTCTCTGTGGATGTCTGTGCAAAAGGGCGTTGGTATCCGCAACTTGCAGTAATTTGATTCAACAACTGGTTTCTTTCGGCGTTACGATTTATTTTCTTTGCAGCTGGAAGGAAAGGCATTAGAAATTTGCTCCTTTAAATTTTGGAGAAGATACTCCCTTTAAATTTATTTGTGTTGATGTACACACGACAAAAGCAAGTTATTTAAGAAGAAGGTCTGGTGTTGGACTTTTGTACACTGATACGTTACTCCGTTTCACTAGCTACAAGAATTCCGAAAGGAAACTTATCTTCGCACGGCGGCCTTCATGCGCTTGCCTTTTGGTAACCTGGCAAACTTACCCGACTTATACCTGAGCTGGGTATCAACCACGTTTTGTACAACTTTTGAAAATAGCTAACTATGCAATTCAGAAAGCACAACCTGTGTCTAAGCCGCCGACTGCTCGAAATTGTCTCAATTTGGTTAATATTCAAAATTCTGTGTCTTAAGTGCATTGGATAGCATTAATAATAATAATAATTGTTGGCGCTACAGTCCACAGGGGGACCAGGGCCTAGCTTGCGCATCAACTACTCGTGTTGGGCGCGCTACTGTTCTCTCACGAGTAGAAAGGACCTACAGTTTTTTGCCGACTCCGAACGGCGAAATTTGAGAAGTTTTCTTAGACAGTTATTACTCTTTGCGTGCTGTCAGCAGCTCGAAAGAGGTGGTGCCGTGAAATATTAGAAAAATTGGTGTTGAACTGGGAGTCGAACCTAGACCCTTTGGCGTGTGAGCGTCGCACTCTACCCACTACGCCACGGCGACCACATTGGATAGCATTGTTGATCATAATTGTAATAATTGTAATGCAGTCGATTCAAGTTTTCAACCCAATGAGAACTGTATTCGTTTCACATTGTACCTGAGCTTGTCGAGCACTTTCGAGTGAAGAAATGGTTTGTACCTTTACTATTTTTAGGTTCAACTGAAATAAATGCTCAATGCTAACCAAGGAAAGGTTTGTATCCTTGACTTGAACCCACAAAATAGGTACATATTCGTACAAGGGCACATACAAAAATTCAACGCAAGCCTTGCACCACAGGATGCCATGATTCTAGTTAACCCAAAGGCGCCAAACCGCTTCTAAACTGAATTGAGGAATTCGGTATACTGAAGCCGTCGGCACAACTATTGAAAATCTACAGAAAACGAAAGCCTTTCATTCAGATAGGTTGCCATGGAAACGTTTCAGAGCTCATAAGTTCAGTTCTCCCTCTTGTGGATTCGGACGTGTTTCTTTGATCGCTCCATTTTTTTTTTAATTACAATTACATTTATTACATTAATAACTGTTTGCTGGCAAACTGTATATGTCAGTTCGTTGTGTAAAATTTGGAATGTCCGGTGTTATGTCCGGTACCTGGAATATGTTCCTTTCACAAACACAGAAGATGAAATTTCAAGCAAGAGCCAACGCCTGCAAGATTAGTCTAATATACAGTGTGGTGCCAAGTATTGTACAGCGCACTACCAGTTGCCTCTATCTTCGATTTCGAAAATCAAATCTTTCCACAAAGCGAAATTTTGAAGAAAACCATCGTGTTTCAGAATGATTTTCATAATCGTTTCATAGATTTTGAAGCTATATACGACAGCAGTGTGCGACGCTCACACGCCGAAAGTCTAGGTTCGATTCCCAGCTGAACAAATCGAATTTTTCACGACACCAACTTTTTCGAGTTGCTGACAACACTCCAAGAGTAATAAGTGTCTAAGGAAGCTTCTCAAACTTCACCGTTCGGGGTCGTCAAAAATCTATAGGTCCCTTCTACTCGTGAGAGAACAGTAGCGCACACAACACGAGTTAATGAGCAAGCTAGGCACTGATCTATTATTATTATTATTATACGACAGCATTCGTGAAACAAGGATCGAAATTTATGTTCCGTTTGAGTTTACCATCATATACATAGAGCATAGCGCCGTCGAATGTAAACTCCATTATTTAAATGAACTTAGTATGAGAGGCAGTTTCTTGTGCAAGTCTTCCCCTACAATCACTGGCACCGCCAAATGTCGTTATTGGTTAGCAATATTAAATTACTTAGTGATTTAATGGCTTTTGAATAGAGATGGTCCACAAAAGACGTGTGCTCAAAACTACAAAACGTAGATAATGTTTACCAATTCAAAGCAAATGTGAGCTCAAGGAAAATAACCTTCGTATATTTTTGACGTATAACCTTGCCTGTTTACCCATGTTTATCCTGCAGACCGCCTCGAAACGCTGCAGTCGCTGTTATGAACCAAATCGATGCCATAATACCGTGTCCAGATTTTCGTATCGAAGGAAATATTATCAAATAAGTGGGCAGGAGATTGAGCTACAAACTCAACATGCAGTTGCAACGTTAATGTGCAGTCTACTCTATAAAAAAGGAACCAGAAACTTCGATTACATGACTGGACCACATCGACCGAATGGACAGAAATGGTCTTCGATACCTAAAACGTTTGGGAAAAGTAGCGACCATTGGTTGAAATTTTGTGTTTGGGTTCCATTTCTTGTAGATAGACCCATTGTTTCTGATCTTTTTTCAACAACGAAATGCTAGAAAAAAGCCTGTGTGAAGAACCTGACTAATATGCAGTAAAAAGGAGAATAAATGGCCCTTTACTTTCCAATCTGTAGCACGTACCATTTTAAGGCAATGTCGTAATTTGTCATTATCAAGCATTAACCGAAAAATTTTTATTGGTTCGTGCCTTCGTTCAATTCAAGAACAACTCTTTCTATGTTTTCAAAATAGCATAAAACTTGGTAACGTGTATATTGCATTTGACAGTCAATGGAATCAACGAGCCAAGGATCGATAGACTCATTCCCTGGCTTGAAAAAAATCTAAGACAACTGACACCATGCACTGCGGGAGTGATCTTTGATCTAAGGTATAAAGCTGGGCCAAGCTCCGTTTGTCTGTTAATTTGACAGTGTCTCATGTATGACAATGCAATAAGGCAAAACTTCACCAATTATTAATGGGAAAGTAGAAACATTTTATTCAAAGTATTGTCCATTGTTTCCTACACATTTTGACCACCTTTCTGGCAATTTGTGAATACCACGCCAATAAAATTGTCCGTCCAATCAAAGCGAACCAATCAGACACCCAATTTTCGACCTCCTCGTAGGAATCAAAATGCTGCTCAGCCAATGCGTGTCCCATCGATGAAAACAAATGGTAGTCGGCAGGGCCCGGTGAATACGGCGGGTGGGGTAGCTGCTCAGACCCTAGTGGTTTGATTGTATCCTGAACCGGTTTTGCTTTGTGTGCAGGTGCATTGTCATGGAGCAAAATTACATTGCCGTGTCTTCTGGCCCATTGTGGTCGCTTCTCGATCAATGCATGGTCCAAATCGATCATTTGTTGTCGGTAACGATCATTATTAACGGTTTCACCAGGTTTTAAGAGCTCGTGATACAGCACACCTTTCTGGTCCCACCAAACACACAGCATTGTCTTCTTGTCGAATCGATCTGGTTTTGCAGTCGATGTTGATGGTTGTCCCAGATTAACCCAAGATTTTTTCCGTTTAGGATTCTTAAAATAAATCCATTTTTTATCGCTAGTAACAATCCGATTCGTATCTTTGAAGAAAAATTTCAGAAGTGTTTTTTTGGTTTTCCATCTGTCTTTCATTCAATTCATGTGGCACCCATTTTCCACACTTTTGGATCTTTCCCATAGCTTTTAAACGGTCAGAAATTGTTTGTTGTGCAACATTTAACATTGCTGCCATTTGCTTTTGACTCACAGTTTCATCTCCATCCAATATCGTAGACATTGGTATCTTGACTCTCACTTCATACCGGTAGACCTGGTATATATATCTTGAATGGCGCGAGAGTCCACAGTGGACCAGGGTCTATCTTGTTCTGCATGTTTTGTGCGTGCTACTGTTCTCTCACGAGAGAGAAAGGACCTACAGTTTTTTACCAACTCCGAACAGCGGATTTTGGGAAAATTTTTCTTAGAAAGTTATTAATTTGAGTCTCGGCAACAGCTCGAAAAAATGGTGCCGTGAAAAATGCGAGTTGTTTGTCCGAAAACCAAACGAGGACATTCGGCGTGTGAGCATCGCAATCTATCCATTACGCCAACGCGATCACAAAGCAACGAAAAGAAACTTAAGACTGGTCGACGTTTAAAATCGTAAAAATCAAAAATTTCCATGTGCAGGAAAACCCGCAGATTATAGTTCCGAAAAGCGAAATATTCCAAAATACAAAAAATTCACGAGAGTGGGGCCTGTGAGTGGGTTCTGGGAGTGGGGCCTGGGAGTGGCGCTGAGAGTGCGGCCTGAAAGTGAGGCCTGAAAGTGGGGCCTGAGAGTGGAGCCTGGAAGTGGGGCCTGTATGTGGTGTCTGAGAGTGCGGCCTGCTTGCCCAGTAAAATCCGCCTGCTTCGGTCGCTTTAAGATTTAGAGAAGGAAATTGATTAGTTTCTTTTGAGTGGTCAGTTAGACTGGTTTTAGGTTTCATTGAAATTCTTTGTCAATTTCCAATATTTCTTGTAGAAGTTGAAATATTTTTATGAGTTACTTGTTAGAGTTACCTCAAAATGCAAAAAGTACTAAACTTCAAATCGTAACATTGTTTTCAATATTGCATAAAGCGTTACATAAACGCTTGAAATGGCTGTAGCGGTGTTACTGATTTATTCCTCGCACTGAATGCAGATGCCACCTAAAACCCGTAAGTTACTGAAACCGAATCTGAGACCAGATTATTCCATAACACTCTATCACAAGAGAATAATTCCAGAGATTTGAATTTATAATTTCAGAAGTTAAGTGCCTCTGGAGGGAGTACCAAATTCTATGAAAATATTTCTCAAAAAACGGAACCTTTATGTCTACGCCAATGAACCACCGAAACCAGATTAACGAAGAGTTTCGATTAAGCAATTACTTGACACAACGTTTCAGGCACGAAATGTCAAAGAATCTGCAGACGGATGGAACCCTTGGCTTCGC
This sequence comes from Eristalinus aeneus, assembly GCA_955652365.1. Lineage (NCBI taxonomy): Eukaryota > Metazoa > Arthropoda > Insecta > Diptera > Syrphidae > Eristalinus > Eristalinus aeneus. The sequence goes on from OY019130.1 coordinate 74,853,157, forward strand.
ATGTAAAGCGGCTCATTAACATAGATTCCCTTTTCAGTTTGAAAACCGTTCAATAGAACGCTGACATTTCGTATTCAATGAATGGAATCAGAACGACCGTCAACTTACCATTAATTGGGTGCATAAGCAATTATGCGCGATGACCTAATAATTTAAAAGTTTTACGACTTTGACACACTTTACAAAAATAATACGACGGGGGAATAGAGGTACACACGAGAGGTTCTGTGAGGTGTTATTTCTGACATTCTAATCAGATGCTTGGAAGCGTGCGGAAATACTTATACGTGTGCGTACTACTAAGAATATTGAGCGAGTCTTAGAGTCTGTGCTTTATTTGCATTTGATTTTGTATTAACCTATATAGAGAGGGAACCGAGGTGGGGGTTTCCAACGAGCACACACCCACCATGGTCCTCGCTTAAATTAAATGTCACTGGTTCACTTTAATTACAATCGTAACCCACTTCAAACTCATCAAAGAAGCCTCTCATTCAAACTGATTGACTGCTTTTTTCCTTAATTTTCCGTTTAATGGCTCCTCGTGAAATTCCGATGAGGCATGAGAAATCAAAAATTGAATACTGACGTAAGGCACACCGAGAAAGTGAGCAATCAAATCATTTTTATCGGCGTCCTGTGAGTGATATAACTCCTCAATCTCCAGTCAACTCAGATTCAAATCTCAATTTAAGAAACAATTTGCGAATTAATTCGTTTAACAAAGTACACATTTAAACGCAGTTCACTTTAATGGTCAGCCGAGTACTTTCAGATCTCTTGACGATAGTAGCGACGCGACGACGAACGGCGTGTATCTTATGTTTTTCCTTGATTTCGATTTCTAGAGGGAAACCGGCTTTTCTCTGTCCAAAATGCTAGCAGTTCCTCCTCCATGAGAGTACACAATTGTTGCATAATTATCACCAGAGACCGGCCACTCTTGCAGACAGTAGATGCGTGTAGTTAATGTAACGAGATGCACGTGCGTAAACGTGATTTAATTGCTTTAGTGGAACATTCTGGGGGTTGTGCCACACAGCAGAGTGTTGGGGGTAATTAAAGTTAGGAAAGCTGAGGCCAAACTTTGGGATTATGTTTAATTGCCTTTTGGATGTCCATTCGCTTTCGTTTTTGTGGGGTTTTCTTACTGTGGGAAATGTATGGACAATCTACTTGCTTATCGAGGTGATACAAAATAATCGGCTTGTAATACAGATGGTTTTGACTGCACTAGAAAATAATGAAAAGTGATATTTTTATATTGCTCGTTAATAGCAAGAGCATTGTTTAATGCAATGAACAGGTTGTTAATGTGGATATGGTATGATGCCGTTTAAATATTCATTGAATGGTGCTTGGTGGAAGCTATCCGGCATGTTGATTACATCTGGAGGCGGCTGACTCTGGAGCTCACTCTGCAAATGAATTTAAATTGTACCAACCCGAAGGATGGGAATAATGAACTCATTCTTAAGTTCTTTTATTTTAAGAAACTTGCTGTTTTATGTGGCTGGAAACGCCTTTTTCAAAATGGCTGTTTAACGTGTGCTCAAGACTAAGAAATGATTCTTATATCATGATCTCCTGCAACCTCTAATTGCAAATCCAAGAACAACAGGCCTACCCATATTGAGTGATCAAAGGCCAGCAACCTCTTCTAAAACGCAATGCCTTCTAGCACATTTTCCGCTTTAAAAGTCATTGCAGCTGGTAATGGGTGAAATCGTATCGACTTTAAACCTCTGAGACAGGTGAACATTTTCTCAAAATCTTAGAATTCTTCTTTTTAGTGCGATAATACATTCCGGAATGGGCTCGACTTGCTTCTAAGAATCCTCTCCATCCGGTAATATTGCGATTGCCTATTGCGGATCACTCATAGATAGCTTAAGTTGAATTTTAAGGCTTACCAACTTAATTGAAATGTCAAACAAGTTTTGTTATTTGATAGTTGGTACTTCAGCTGTAAATCAGGTTTTGTTTGGAGTCTGTTGAAAATATGAAAATCTAAGCAAACTTTTCCGTCACATTTTGCTTATTATTTTAGAAAACGAAAAACCGAATCGCCAGCTTATAAAAGTTATGTGCTGTTAATGGTGGCGAAGCTTTAAAAGAACGGCTGTGTCAAAATTGGTTTGCCAAATTTCGCTCTGGTCATTTTTCGCTCAAAGATGAAAAACGCTCTGGTCGTCCAGTTGAAGTTGATGATGACCAATTCAAAGCAATAATCGATTCAGATCGTCACAGTACAACACGTGAGACTGTGATGTGGGGAAGCAGAGAGATTACAGAGAAGCTTCATGTTTCACATACATGCATTGGAAATTGCTTAAAACCACGTTACAACGCGGTCGATATATGGGTTACTCATGAACTGAAAGAAAGTCGTTTAACACAGCGCATTAACATTTGCGATTTGTTAGAGAAATGTAATGAAAATAATTCATTTTTCAACCGATTGATGGCTAGTGAGGAAGAATGGGGTGTTTACAACACTGTCAATCGGAAAAGATCGTGGAGCAAGCCAGACGAACCACCTAAAACAACATCAAAAGACGATATCCATTAAACGAAAGATATGTTATCAGTTTGGTGGGAATTCTCTTAGATTGGAATTTAATGCTTCCAAAACCCAATGGTGTTTACTGTCGTTAATGCGATTACAATATAATCAGCCGTTATCCATGAATGGCACTTGCGTTGTTGAAACCGAAAGACTTTCCATCCTCGGTATGTGTATCGACAATTAGTTGGAACGATTACATATTTGAGGTCGCCAAAAATGCTGCGAAATGTCTAGGCTTCTTTAAACGATGCAAGAAGTACTTCACCCCCTCTGTTCTGGCTACAATATACAAGGCATACATACGCCCAAATCTTGAGTATAACGCTCGTATTTGGTCATGTGCTTCTAAGACCTCCCTGCACCTGCTGGGTAGAATTCAAAAGCGAGCGATAAAACTTATAGCTGACAGTAATATTGCGAAGTCGATTGACTCGTTAGAACACCGACGTAATGTCGCGTCGTTGTCACTCTTTTATCACTATTTTAACAAGAAATGGCCAGATGAATTAGCCAGTTGCATTCCTCCCCTTCAAGAATTCACCCGCAATACACGCCTCGCTAGAAATGCCCACCAATTCACCCTCAAGCCCTCTTTCGGACGTACAGTCAAATTCAGAGACTCGTTCTTTAGCCGCACCACATGAATTTGGAATGCTCTTCCCAACTCGATTTTTCCTCCCCAATACAATCCACATGCATTTAAAACCAATGTACATCGGTACCTCCTCTCCCTCTCTTCCTCTATACCTTCGGCCCGTGCTGGGACTTGATCCGGTCATATAAGAGTACTCGCAACCCCTTTTGCACGCGTCAATTATAAAACAAAAAATAAAAGAGGAATTCTCTACTTGGAACTTTTACCACCCAAACTAACGAGCATTTCAATTGTTAGTATTATGGTGACGAAGCCTTAAAAGAACGGCTGTGTCAAAATTACCAAATTTCGTTCTGGTGATTTTTCACTCAGTGTTGAAGAACGCTCTGGTCGTCCAGTTGAAGTTGATGACGACCAATTCAAAACAATAATCGATAGGGATGGTCGCAACACGTGAGATTGTAGAGAAGCAGAGAGATTACAGAGAAGCTTCATGTTTCACATACATGCATTGAAAATTGCTTAAAACAGCGTTACAATGTGCGAAAACTCGATATATGGGTTACTCATGAACTGAAAGAAAGTCGTTTAACACAACGCAGTAATAGTTTTGTTAGAGAATTGTAATGAAAATGATGCATTTTTAAACCGTTTGTTAACTGGTGGGGAAAAATGGGGTGTTTACAACAATGTCAATCGAAAAAGATCGTGTAGCAACCCAGGCGAACCAGTTCAAACAACATCAAAAGCTGATATCCATCAAAAGAAAGTTATGGCATCAGTTTGGTGGGATAAAAGAGGAATGATCTACTTTGAACTTTTACCACCCAAACTATCGATCAATTCAAGGTCTACATTGAACAACTCATACAATTGAACAATGCAGTTGAGGACAAGCGGCTAGTATTGGCATATTGAAAAGGTGTTGTATTCCATCATGACAGTGCAAGGCGACACACATCTTTCTTCACTTAGCAAAAACTATTGGAGCTTGTTTGGGATGTTTTGCCACATCCACCATTTAGCCCTTACTTTGCACCAGCTGATTACTTTTTATTTCGATCTTTGAAGACCCTCTGAATGGTAAAAATTTCAATAATGATGATGGTGTCAAATCGTACCTGGTTCAGTTTTTAGCTGTTAAAAACCGGAAGTTTTATGAACGTGGAATTATGGTAAAACTGCTGCCTGAAACTTGGCGAAAGGTCATTCCTCAAAATGGGCAAAACATTTCAAAATAAAGTTATTTCGTTTCATGTAAAAGAATGCCTTTTATTTTTTAAAAATAATCCACAATTTCTTGCTTACAACCACATATTCTTTTGTTAGCTTCTTTGCGGTGGAAGAGATGAAGGGAATTGAGTGCATGTGTCCATGCTCACTGAGGGATGCCGTCTTCAATGAAATCGTTCTGAAACTGCAGAATTTTTTATTGCTGTCGGCGTTTTTTTTACCTAGCATCATTTTTAGGAGCCTTATACCAAGGCACTGGCGGCCGTAGCGTAGTGAGTAGAGTGCGAACCTCACACGCTGAAAGTCCAGGTTCGATTCCCGGCTGAACACCTCGAATTTTTACCACCGCACCTATTTCGAGCTGTGATCGCCGTTGCGTAGTGGGCAGAGTGCGACGCTCTTACGCCGAAGGGTTTAGGTTCGACGGCACCACCTCTTTCGAGCTACTGACAACACTCAAAGAGTAATTACTAAGCTTCTTAAATTTCGCCGTTCGGAGTCAGCAAAAACTGTAGGTCCCTTCTACTCGTGGGAGAACAATAGCGCGCACAACACGAGCAGTTGATGAGCCAGCTAGGCCCTGGTCCCCTCGTGGACTGCAACGCTACCCAATTATTTTTATTATTATTATTATACGGAGGCAGCAGAATCCACACATTATAAAACAAGTTCTTAAATTTTTGTAACGCGTATGATCTCCGCAAAATAAACTTTTTTATTCCACATCGAATACTGTTAGTGAGGATAGTTGTGATTCGATTGATTTGAAAAATGCGGTGAATGTTGGTCCGCATTGCCAACATACATTTGATAACGAAAAATTATGTTTTAGCTATCAAAAAACTGTTTAATATCTTGTTTTTAATTTTTCTACTTTGTCTGTTGTTTCATAAAAACAATGTCATTATAAGTTGCATGTCCTGCTTAAATTTTCTAAAAACTGGGAACCTTGCAACACTTCAACCAAAAAGACAAACATAGGCTATCATAGATAGGTAGGTCAGTAGAATGCCTCTACGACAGAAACCGTGACTTGACCTATACCAACAGAATGCACTTATTGTGCGCTGAAGTTTTAGCTGGCTTATGAGCGTACAGCCCCTCGTTAGGCCTATTTCGATAATCCGGTGATTGTTCTGATTTCCGTATGATGGTATGCAAGATCCCCAAAGAGGACGCTGCCAGCATCATAGAATCGCCTTTAAAATCAACCATGTCTTCTTCATCTCTACAGCTTCAGCGAAAGGTCAAGTGTGAGCTAATATCATCCCTACAGCTACTTCAAAAACCTTCAAAAATGTGTCAGCTGAAGTACAGTGAGTTTTGACGGCGCAGTGCCAAAACCAAAAACGACATTCCCAACTCTCTTTGACCTTGCCTGCAAATTCAGCTACTCACATAATTTCCATTATTTTCCAAAGAAAAAATAACTCTCATATACAACAGGAAACATTTGCTAATTTTGAGACACGTCGTGCCTTTAAAAAACAGACTGGAAGATATTTTCTCATTTTTGCCACTCTCATAAATTTCAAGGTGATTCGACTAATCCACTCAAGCAATGGGCAAGAGCTTGCTTTCAAAGCTCTGTCGACAAGAGAAAGTATTTATTCTGTTGCTTTGAATTCGTTTGTCTTTTTGACTTTACAAGCAGCGAGCAACAAATCAAAATCATAACAGTTGATATGAGAAAACATGTAGCAACAGAGTTATGCAATACATATGCGGCACCATGACTGGGAAGTGAAAATTCTGGTTGTCGACGGAGGCAACGGCCGCTCGAAACAAGAACAAAAAACAATAAAGCAGTAATTTTCACTTTATGCATGTAGGCGGGCAGTAAAAAGAATGTTAAACCCTAGTAGTTCTTGATTTGTTTATGCTTTCCTGTCTCCACAGACCAGGGTAGCAGCAGTTCAGGCCGTGTGGCGTGCGTGGGTTTAAAGGATTCTCTTAGTGTTTTATTTTCTGGAAAACGAGTTTGACGCCCTGCTCGTGACTCAACACCAAAACTAGGTCAAATCGTTCGAAAGCTTTCAAGCCATTGTTTGATTTTTTACTCAACACTTCCGCACGCACAGCACATTGGTGTCCGAACAAGTGAGAGCGGTTCTAATTGGCGAAGATTGAAAACGAATACGCGCCGAGAACACAGTTTTTTTGGAAAGTAAATCCCTAATGGAACTTCAGCCATAGTATAAAACGATTTAACGAAATGGAATGGCATTGTTGCGAATTCACTTTCATTTGATGTGATTATTCCCAAAAAAAGGTCAGATTTAAGTGAAATGGTTTAGAGCAATACTGCCATTAGTGTTTACGACTGACTTAATTTGAATGAACCAGTTGTTTCCCTGGACTGACGGGAATGATTTTCTGTAACCAAATCCTCTATGAAAAATAAGGGCGATACGATAAGTCACCACAACCGTGCAGCTCGTTCTCGAAAAAGACTAAAAGTTAGGTGCTTACAACTACAACAAAACACCAATCGTTGCCATAAGAAAGAATAACAATAAAATTAGAATCTGCGGCGATTATAAGGTAACAGTAAATCCTGCACTGCTCATCGATGAATACCCCTTACCTTCAATCGATGAATTATTCGCGTCAATGGCTGGAGGTAAAAAATTTACTAAAATAGACCTGTCAAAAGCGTACCTTCAGCTGGAGGTCCATCCGGACGATCGACATTTGCTTACATTAAATACACATAAAGGGTTGTTTAGGCCAAAGCGAATGATGTTTGGTATTGCATCGGCACCTGCAAAGTGGCAGCGTTTAATGGAACAAATTTTAAGAGACATCGATGGAGTAAAATTTTTTTTGGACGACATTAAGATTACAGCACCTAATGACGTAACACACTTGAGACGATTGAATGAAGTTCTGCGTCGATTACATCGTTACAATATGCGAGTGAATGTAGATAAATCAGAGTTCTTGGTAGATCAAATTGAATATTGTGGCTATGTAATAGATTGTCATGGAATTAGGAAAATGAAAGAAAAGATAGAAGTAAACTATTATGGTCGTTTTCTACAAAATTTGAGCTCAATTTTATATCCATTAAATAATCTACTCAAAAATAATACACAATTCATATGGAGTAAAGAATGTGAACGATCATTTTTAGAGATTAAGCGACAGATGCAATCTGATGTGGTATTAGCTCACTATGATCCAAAGCTGCCATTAGTACTTGCTACGGATGCGAGTTCATATGGAGTGGGGGCAGTTTTAAGCCACATTTTTAATGATGGATCAGAACGACCAATACAGTATGCGTCACAAACATTATCAGGAGCGCAACAACGTTACAGTCAAATCGATCGTGAAGCATACGCCGTTGTCTTTGGAATCAAACGGTTTTATCAGTACGTGTGTGGACGTTAGTTTATTTTAGTAACAGACAATAAGCCGATGTCTCAAATATTTTCACCTACAAAAGGATTACCAACTTTGTCAGCAACGCGGATGCAACATTACGCCATTTTTTTGGAATCATTCGACTACGAAGTACGCTACAAAAGATCGAAGGAAAATGCAAATGCGGATGCCATGTCTAGATTACCGATTAAGCAAACATCGAGTAGCGAAGAAGACGTAGACCACTTGGAAGTTAACGCAATTGAAAATTTACCAGTGACGGTGAAGGAATTGGCGGAGGCTACATTAAAAGACGAATCAGTCGGAAATTTGATCCAAGCATTGAAATGTGGTCGAGAATGCGAATCGAAAGATCGATTTGGAATTAAACAAACGGAATTTGCATTACAGCGAGGTTGTTTAATGAGAAACATAAGAGTTTATATTCCACCGATCTTAAGAAATCGAGTTCTTCAAGAATTACATTCTGCACATTTTGGTATGACCAAAATGAAGAATTTGGCACGAGGATACTGTTGGTGGACTTCCATGGACAAAGACATTGAGGAGATGGTGATGAATTGCACCAACTGTCAATCAACGCGGCCTGAGTCTGGAGGATTTCGACACACACACTGCTGGGAGAAACCTTCTAAGCCATTTGATCGAGTGCATGCAGATTTTGCGGGGCCTTTTATGGGTAAATATTTTTTCATACTTGTGGACGCGTTTTCGAAGTGGCCAGAGGTGCACATTTTACCGAATTTGACTACTGAAACTACAATTCGAAAATGTAGAGAAATATTTTCAACATTTGGACTTCCGAGCACCTTCGTAAGTGATTGGGGATCTCAATTCGTGTCATCAGAATTCCAAGAATTTCTGAAGCAGAACGGAATTTATCACAAGCGGGGAGCACCATACCATCCAGCCACAAATGGTCAGGCGGAAAGATATGTGCAGACTGTGAAAAATAAATTAAAGGCGGTGAAGTGTAATCGAAACGAAATTGAAAAGGTTTTGAGCAATATTTTAATGTCATACCGCAGAGCTATACATGCAGAAACAGGTAAATCTCCAGCTATGATCATATTTGGACGGCAAATAAGATCAAAATTAGATTTAATGCTACCTAAGGAGCCGATCAATCATCAGCCAACGGACGTAAGCACGCCAAAGTTTGCTATAAATCAGAGGGTGGCAGTGCGTGATTATTTATCGGGAGAAAAATGGAGATTTGGCCGAGTTATTGAAATCCTTGGTAAGTTACATTATAACATCAAATTAGATGATGGGCGGGTGTGGAAACGTCATGTTGACCAAATGAGAAGAATTGGCGAAAACATCGAAATAAATCCAACAGTATTACCAGAAACATCGATGGAAGACAACAACTATGAAACAATAGATCCCGAAGAAACTCATGAGAATAGTCCAACAAATATGCCAGAGTCCCTCGATGCTCCAAAAATGTCGGATTCGTTCGCTGAGCCCTCCGCGGTTTCGGGTGATTCAGGTGAGTCAATCAAGAGTATTCCCGATACAACCTCCTTAAGACGTTCTAAAAGAACTTGTCAAGCTCCCGATCGTTTTGGCCTCGGCAGAGTTAAGCTTTCTTGAAGCATTAAAGCTAAATATGTTTCGTTTTAATTAAGATTTACTATGATATTTTTGAATTATTTTGTATTGAATTACCTTGATAAAAGGCTATAAGACCTAACATAATGCTTAAATAATTATTCCGTTCATGAATTCTGAAGTTGTTATCTTTATCATATTTACTGTACTTTTATTTTGTTTTGGTGAAATACTTCTTAGGAGGGAAAAGCTGTTGCATATTGAATAAGATTGAACATTCTTGAATTACTTTGACAGCTCTCTCCATTGTGACTGGCACATAAATGTCTGTCACTTTTGACTGCAAAAAAGTCCATTCCACCATGTAACAACTATCACGTGTACAAAGAAACCAATAAATTAATTTAATCTCAACTATATGAAGTTCTTTCAATTATTGGATAGTGGTGTACATTACAACAGGTTTGTTCGCAGATTTGAAAGAACAGCATGTAATAAAATAACACATCGCTCAATAATTAACGGTAATGACACATAGGAAGCACGACTAAAAAAAATCCATATTAGATGTCTTCCCGAACCCGATTCAGACAACACAAAACAGTACAAAACAACACAAATCAATACAATGTCCGTTCGCGTATTCGGAGAAATGGGTTTTACGTCAAATGAGCGATCTCGACAGAGAGTCAAATATTTCCCTACCCTTTCCATTTTAACACAAAAAAATGTTTGATGGGTTTCTGTCAAATAGATTTGTGTGCGTAGAGAGATAAGTGAGCCCATATTTCTGTCTCAAATTTTGCTGTTGTTGCTGTTTTCTGTATCGAAAAAGCGAATTTGACATTTCTTAATGACATACTTTACACATTTGGTTTTGATGTGTTCCCGTACTTTGCCTCTTTCTGAGAAAGATTTAACTCCACTTCTAAACAAATGACAAACTTCAAAATTTTGTGCAGAAATTACTGGAACACACTTACTATTTTTAGGAAATACAAACATTCAAATGGTACCTGTAAAATTTTCATGACAAACTGCTACAGTTCTTCCAGTGGCAGTACTTTTGCGATTTTTAAAACAATGGAAAAATATAATTTCGTGTGCTGATTAAACACTACTTTTTCATGTTAAAAAAATACTGTGCAAGCTCAGCAGTGGCTTGAAAAGTTTTACAGGGACTCTGTTCCATCAAAAGCAACTATTTGTCAGTAGTGTGCTGACTTCAAACGTGGCCGTACAGACACCAACGATGCTGAACGCTTTGGAAGGCCAATGAGGTGAAGGTGAAGAAAACACAAAATCGGTTTGGTGGTGGGAAAGCGTGACATAGCTGACACCTTAAAGATATCAGAAAGCTGGGTGTACACTATTTCGCATGAACATTTTCAATGAGAATGCTGTTTTCTAAATGGGTTCCGCGTTTGCTCACAGTGGACCCAAACAACCACGTATCGATAATTCTGATAATTTTGTTTGGAACTGTTTCGCCAGAATAAACATGACTTTTTGCATCGCTATGTCATACTAGATGAAACATGGATCTACCACTACCCTCCAGAGTTAAATCGGCAGTCATCGGAGTGGACAGCAGCCGATGAAACACGCCCCAAGCCTCCAAAAACAGAATAGGTCGGCTGGCAAGATTATGGCAACTGCATATTGGGATTCGCAAGGAATTTTATTCATCGACTATCTTAAGAAAAGCAAAAGGAGCAAAAGCGCATACACCGTGACATTATTGGTGTATTTGAAGGCAGAAATTGAAATAAAAACGGTGCCATAAAAAGAAGAAAAGGGTTCTCTCTCAATAAGTCAAACTCTACAACTTGGGCTTTGAATGGCTTCCGCACCCACCGTATTCTCGGGATCTGGGCCTCAGCGACTTCTACATTTTTTCAGACCTCAAAAAGATAGTAATAATAATAATTGGGTGGTAATGCAGTCAACAGGGGGACCAGGATCTGGTTTTTTTTGAGTTTGTAAAGCATTTTTGTTAATACTTTCCAATTCGTTAACTTAGTTGCGAGACAAAAATGCTTAAAACTAGCTTTAATATCTAATCTGAAATATTAATCTTATATCTAACTTACTGACTCTAAACAAGTAATCTAAGCTAATCTATGTTCGTTTGGACCAGGACCTGGCTTACACATTAAATGCTCGTGTTGTACGCGCTTCTGTTCTTTCGCGAGTAGGGACTTACAGTTTTTTGCTGACTCCGAACGGCGAAATTTGAGAAGCTTTTTATTATATAGTTATAAATTTTTTGAGTGTTGTCAGCAGCTCGAAAGAGGTGAAGCCGTGAAAAATTCGAAAAATTCGTGTTGAGCTGGGAATCGAAACTAAACCTTCGTCGTCTAAAGGTCGCAGTCTACGCATTATGCTACGGCGGCCATCAGAGTTAAAGATGAATCTTTTAAATTCATGATAACTGACCCTCCTCAACAATCGGAAAACCATGATAGTCACGTGCTGTATTTGTAAGAGATGGCCCAACATGTCACGTAGCTTATGCCACATATTTTTACGGAAAGACACATTTGGTATCATACGCATACGTCTTAAGGCTTATGCGATTTACAGCCGATTAAAAATTTTGCGTAAAATATGTGAAGTCATTATTCTACGCCGACAAGTCCGATGTGGCATTTGGAGGACAACATTTCTCGAGTTGAAGCTGATATATGGTCAGAAATTATGGAAAAGATAATTGAAAATAGGCCCCCAGATTAAACTAACGTCTACGCTAATTGTGGCAGTCACATCCCGAAGGTCAGTCAAAATGTCGGAAGATTGTCTTTTGAACAAAATGAATTGATTGACAATTTAAGGAAAACCATTTAATATTAATTCATTTCAAAGTTCTATATCCTTACCGGTTTTGCATTACATTTCAGTCTTTGACTTACAACCCTGATGAGAACGTTGTTAGCAGCTTTGTGTGTTTCTAAGCCAATCCACGACTGCGTGGTATATGCCTAATGTCTCAATTCGATTTCTGAGCTAAATGTTGATCATTATACAGGAGAATATGTTTCTTTCATCTGATGAAGGTAGCAATCCTTGCCGAAACGAAATAACCTGGTTTCACTAAAAATCGACAATGACCCAAAAAGCCGACGGAGGAAAGAAACAGTTTCGCCTGCATAATAATAATTGATTTGGTCCATTTCAACAAACAACTTTAAATGCTTATTTTATTTTGAATTCCCAACAACACTAGTGCCTTTGAATGCCTGTGATGAACGGCAAATATGGGAGAACAAAAGTGAAGAGGGTTGCAAAAGGCTATAACCCTTCCTTTTATTCAGCAATTTGTTATGAATTCCTAAGGATCTTCCTCTTGTTTCTATTCTTATTTGTTTTCATTCAGATATTCAAAGGCAACCACGAACCAATTATCTATGGGCTTCATTTTCATTTTTTTCATTTCATATTCTTTTAAATCTCAATGATTTAATTTCATCTTTGTCCGAGAGGGTAGATATAACAATGAATAGTGGAGTATGAGGCTAATTGGATATTTGGTCAAATGGCTTAAAGTGTTGTCTTCAAACGAAGAATAATGCCGGGTCTGGGAACAAATTAACACAATACTGCATTTCCGTGAACTACAAGTTCCTCAGTTCAAAGAAAAATTCGTTAAATGTGAATACTGAAGCATGAAGAGTAATGTGTTCAATGTCTCTCTTTCAGTGTAAATTTTTCGTTTTTTTTAACACTCGAGAGCCATCTGTGGGTCAGGTATTCGTCTCTTCGGAAAGGACTCTAAATACTAGAGTCCTTGCTCCATTACAAATTGCAGAGGTATTTAATTCATTAATCCATCGTGTGCCTTGTTAAGTTTATGAAAGGAAGAAGAAATACAGTGCCACTCACCATCTAAATTCTATTTTGATTAATACTTGATTATGCAAGAGAATAAAAAGAACAATATCTCTTCCTCCTCGCTAGTCATTTTCCCATTTCAGATATGTGGTTGATACTCCTCTAGACCTCAAGCATTTAATTGTTATAAATGAGAACTGTTACATCATGGATTTTATGTGCGTATCAGTTTTCTTATGTGATCGTTGTGAATGCTTTAAAACTGGATTGGTGGGAGAAAATTCTGGTTTTTCAATCTCAAAAGAACAAAATGCTGGGCCCCCTTATACATAGGGGAGACCACAGTTTGGGTCTCTTTGCATACGTACACATTGGAAATACAAAATTTTAAATTAATTTGATATTCTCTGCGGACTGAAGAATTATTTTAGCAGCGTACACTTTGAAAATGTGCTTGTCTGAAGTATAATGGCCCACATTTGGAAGTGGTGGAAGTTGTCAAGAACGAACACTGCAAGCATAAATTTGCGTTGATTAGAAATGCGTGTTCCCTTTCGTACAAAGTACTATCGTCTACATAGTAAAAAACAAATAAATTCTAATGGAATGCTATCCACTAGCCATTACAACTCCGAAGAAATGACTTAAACATGAGGAGAAAACACCGGTCTCGAGAATAAGTTCTTCAGCACGTTCAAAGAAATCCAATGGGCAATCGAGTGTATATCTCAAGATGTGATGAATGCGTTCTAATATGTATACTTATAACAGTCTGATATATTTTTTTCATAGTTGTAGAGTCGCTTGTGTTTCGATAGGGATAGTATAGCTTCTGTAAAAATGGAGGGCGACCATGTATACGAGTATATTTTTATTTAGTGGCCATAATTTGCTGCTGCATTATCAATTCATTGATCAGTAGAAAAATATATTTTAAACAAGTATATACATGTCTAATGTGTGCTTTCAACAAGACCTTGCCACAAGCCGCACAGCATATGTTGTAACCGATATACTGAACGGTCAGTTTAATGATCGCGTTTTTGCTTGGATCATGTGAATAAACGCCATAACCTTTTTAGACGCTATGTGAAGTCATTGGTCTTTACCAACACGCTCAAAGCCTGTATTGAAAGTGAAATAACTAACCGCAAATTCCAACAAAATGCGGTGCAAAATTGGACTAAAACTTTTTCAAATGTGCTCATAGTGGTTATGCTATGGATATTAAATTTCATGCACTATCACCACTTATAATAATAATAATTGTTGGCGCGACAGTCCACAGTGGGACCAGGGCCTGGCTTGCTCATCAACTACTCGTGTTGTACGCGCTACTGTTTTCTCACGAGTAGACGGGACCTACAGTGTTTTGCCGACTCTGAACGGCTAAGTTTGAAAAGCTTTCTTGGACAGTTATTACTCTTTTAGTGTTGTCAGCAGCTCGAAAGAGGTGGTGCCGTGAAAAATTCAAGGTGTTCAGCCGGTAATCGTACCTAGATCCTTCGGCGTGTGAGCGTCGCACTCTACCCACTACACTAATGCAAAAAATTATTTAAGCTCAAGCGTGCCACTTAACATTCCGATCAAATTCACTCAAGTTCATGCAGTTTGACAGAGTCAAAAAATTGTACAGCTTAATTTTTCGATATAAGAAAATGAAAAACAAACAGAAGCCCCACACGAAGCTTAATAACACCGTCTCAAAGGAAACATGGCAACTCAATCAAAAGTGTGGAACAGAGGATATGATATTTATTGGGACCTCAACCTTTCCAGTTGAAGTCAAAATCACGTCAATTTTTAGGAGGAAAAGGATTCCATTTAACCATTCAAGAAAAGTCTAAATCTGAAATGAATACAAAAACAGTGGAGGCAATCAGTAGAAATGTGCTCTTATGATGGAAACAATCGCAGGCAATACCCCCAATACCAATAGTTGAATATAACTTTGGTTCCTTGAATACGAATCGTATATACTGGAGCTTGCTGTCAGCAAAACCCTGTAAAATGACCCATGACTGACACTTGTGCAGCCCTACAGCTCCTCTTACCCACAAGGACATCAGAGTTTGCAGTCAATTCACTGACAGTGCCTATCGAAAACGCCGTTTTTTCCTCTATGATGAAGCACATCTCGATACAATTTTAGATACTCGAGGTAAAATTAGGTAAAATATTAAATAACTGAATTATACAAAAGAGGGATCTGTCCAGCTCTGACTAAGGAAAGCAATAGGTAGGCAGACGTTAGAGCTATACTTTTGTGCTCTCAGCACATAAAAGATTAACAGCTCTTGTTGATGCTATAAAGCCTTGACCTGGCAGTCAAAGAAATCGCAAAGGTAAGCATTCGGTCTTTAAAAATATTAAAGAATACTTTATAAACGATAATAAAAAGCACTTCTTATGCGAATTTCGTTTTTATAGTTTTTTTTTTTTAAAGAAATATTGATACGAGATGTAGGAAAGGAATTAAATTAATTTCTTTTTTAAGAAATATTGATACGAGAAGTAGGAAAGGAATTGGTGCTTGTGGATACTGTCAAAGTTCTTGTCATTGCCTTCTCCAAAATTTACAGGAACCACCCAGTTAAAAACTCGACATGGCTACCTTTCCTGTGGGAGACAAGCCATACACTTACTTCCATATATTAAAGAATAATCATTGGAAACAACAAAATAAACAACAATTTTTAATTTGGCCACAATATGACGACAAAAAAAAAACAAACAAGCCCACACACAGTTGGTTTCGTGTCTTGTGTTGCTTTAACATAATTTAATAATTTTTTTTTAATTTTTGCCGAAAATTGAAGAAGAAGTTGGTCTAAATACTGGAAAAACAATTCGCTGAAAATGTCCTTTCACTATTTTCAGAATTATTTTTATGTATCTTAGACTTCAAATTTTAAATAACGTTCAAGGGCCGAAAATCTCATTTAATTTTTGCAAAAAATCTGTCATTTTACGTAAAGGAAACCGATAAAATTTGTTTACAGAAAAGACCAGCATTTGCATGTCTAGTATGTTTTTGAAGAAGTTTGTGCTTCGATTTTTCCCCCTGGTAGTGACCTGCAACCAAGCAGGCCATGCAAAATCCAACTGAAACTTTGGCTTAAAATAAAAGTTATATCATAAAGACAGACGCTTGAACCAAACTTTACATTTGAAAGCGCTTTTTCCATACCGACTTTCAACTTATTTTTCAATCTTAGATCCTCATGCAAACAGACTGCGGGAGCAGCAAACAATTCAATTTTTCAGTGTTTGGATGGAAATCATATAGACGGTAGGCTGATAAATTAGGCAGGTGTGAGACAATGCTACTCAGCTAGAAGATGAGATGAGAAGAAACAAAAAATACATTATGAATATGCGTTTAATTTCCCAACGCTTTATGCGGTCCTCATAATACCCCCGCCCGGATTCATTTATTTCCTCAAATCCCAATGACATGGTAAGAAAATGGCCCTCTGAGTACACACACAAGTCGTAGCCAATACTTACTGTGTCTGGGACTAGAACTTGGTGCTCATAAGATTAAACAACTGCAAAAACATGTTGCTAATAGTTCAGCCGCAATCGGAGCTCCATTGCCAGCAAAAGAAAACAACGGTCTAAACACCGGAAAAAAAATTTATCAAAAGTTTAACCTTCGGCAATTTTTCTAATGCCAGAATCAGATGCAAACAAAATTTGCAAAGCACCACATTTGCAAAAACTCAAGTAAAGTAAGTCGATATCTAGCAACGTCTGTTTTGTTACAAAATTTCGAAGCTTAGATACCCACTGACCTACTTGATAAAACACCATCAAAAGCATCTACAGGAAAAGACTTAAAACGGATTGATTTCTTGTTGCAAGTCCGTTAACTAGAACAAGTTTAGCAGATCGCAGAGTAGAAGAAATCGTTCACTGCATTCTAACCCATTGCATACTATCAAAATATGCGGCCAAAAGAACAGTCTCTGCCAGTTGTCATTGTCTCTCTCCTGCCCAAACCACTGATTCCACCAATCTAAGTTTAAAGCGCAACTTACGTGGTATCCAATCGAGGTTAAATGATGTCCAAAACAAAACGCAGTGAGCACATGAAAGTTTCAATTGGAAGTAACGCCAACAATAGCCAAATATTTGGGTCAAGTTTGTGGAACGAAGATTCATTCAATTAATAATTCGCCTCTGCAAATATGTATCCCGCAAACACGTGAACAAAATGTGAAACCAAATAAGGTGCAAGTAGAAAATCACTTAACTGCACCAAAACAGACACGCAACACGCGATATGATTAAAACAGATCGGAGACAAAATTTCGTATCCACTTAGCAGCGCGCGCTATCTCTCGTATGCAACTTACGTACGCCGGGCGACAGTAACCGGGTAACTAAATGCTCAAGTGGAGTTTCTGGTGGTTTTATTCGAGAGGTGTTCCCTCTGCAAAGGTGCTCTGGGTGAAAGAGGTTCTCGTCTTCACAGCTGTTGAATGGTATAAAGACGTAAGAGAAATAGTGAGAGATGCTGGTGGTCGTAAATGGTGTTTTCTATGTACCATGCACTCTCTTGTCTCTCTTTGCAGTGGGGACCTCCTACTGATAAGCACTGATCGGATCATGCCGACCACGTATTGTAAGAGAAACACGATTTGGTTAGAGGGGGCAGTTCATTGATTGAATTTGTTGACACAGTGAAACCTTCTTTAATTGTCGGTTATGTGGTAGAATCGAATCAAGTCATCGAGTCATCTAGTAGGGACACAGTCTATAGAGATAAATTTTTTGCTAAAGTTCATGACCATCGAAAAGGAATGCTTCGACTTCTGTTTTGTAAATCCTTCGCGACTGTTTTTTTTTTCCTCGTTCGCTAATAATTGCCATCAATTACCTGCAGAGTGACATTTTCAGGTTTATAAATTAAAATAAGTGTTACTGAACTTATCTGGAGAATCCAAGGCTTTAGGGTTGCGACTTCTTTTGTTAAAATTACGAAATTTTGTTACTCCATCTTGAGATTCATTCTCCAAACATTCACAAGCCAATTTCCAAAGCTGACAAAAAACGACTTTTGGCCAAATCCCCACACTAAAGAAAACCCTGACAAAAACCTCAAGTCTTACATCGACACACTCTACCTTCAAGTCAATTTTGAAACTTCCTCTGTTAATTGTGCTTGATGTGTTTCAATGTCCTTATAGAATTATTTTCTTCATTGAATACTAAGGACTATCCGTGTGAGCTTAAGGGATCTTCACTTCCCATGTTACAAGACTGTAGCCTTGAGTGTACTTGTTAAGTCAAGGTTGCTCAAAACTTGGATCTGGTTTGGCAGCAAGAAAATTCCGATGACACCAGTATTCATAAATTCGCAAAATCAGTACCGCACATTACAGCATTCTTGGCAAGAAACTCTTCGATCCGTTGACCGAATTGGGGGTGTACGAGAAGGAACTTTTCTTTCAAATATGATTTATGTCGCTGTACTGATTGGTTTTGTTACACCCGAACCGAATTTAAAACCTTGGATTTACATCAAACAGAGGATTCGCTGTCGTCTCCTTCAATTCTTTAATTTCCATAGAAGATCCTTAAACACAAAAACCCTGTATGCTGCAAGTGATATGAAAGAAAAATAACATCGTCACTGTCATGAGTTCCCGATTCCCTGCACTGTAAGCAATGAAAAGGCGCCGTTAGCTGCTCTGAGCGTCAGTTGGACCAAGAACGAAGTAGTCGCAGTCCCTTGCTTTTTGCTTGTTGCCCTTTCCAAACTGTCAACCTGTGCGAATTGAATTAGCCATTTCGTGACGTTCTAGTTTTTTTCAATCATGACATAAGAACAATAATCTCCACTGACGTCAATTTGAGTTTTCATCATTATCTCCGCCTTGGATATATCCGTACTAAACCGATTTTTCAACTCCGCAATAAATTACTTCAAAATAGGTTCCACTACGTTGAGTAAGGGGCGCCGTTCCAGACTTTTTGGATCAACTGAATTACTGTACGTTTACGTATGTTGCACCTGATCCCCGAGTTTCTTTATCATTCGGTAGGAGTTTAGAGCCTCGATCAAATCATTTCCAAGTGATCACAGTTTCCACCTTTTCAGTAACAACCCGAGAAGTGCGTGATGCATCTTCTTAATCTAAATTTTTGGAGAGGAATCGAACAAAGCACTTCTAGGTGCAGTATTAGTCATAACATCCTCACGTAAACTGTACAAATATATATCTCAAGGCGATTTTGTAGCATTCTTTCCTCCCTTTTTAATTAAAATAAACATAACATAGCTTATTTCTTCAGACAGTTCACCTACATCCAAGAAAACAGAAACTGACTACATGCTTTCGTCACAAAAATTTAGCCTTTAAGCTCCTCTTTCGAACATATGTTCGCTTAAAACAGTCATCCAAGATTGGCCAATTATGTAACACCAACAGCATCTAGTAGCAAAACACCACAGAGATTTTTATATTAACTTTAAACCACAAATTGATTATCTTTTTCGGGGAAAATGTGAATCCGACATAAAAGGACATGATCACGCTTTTTAAAATGTTCCTTTTTTGTAAATCCTGCCAGATGGATCAGAAAGCTTTGTCTAGCTTCGAGTAACTCAGAACAGATGCCTTATCCTTTCAAAAGAAAAATGCTAACTCAGGGATAAAAACGCCTCAATCGCGAATTCTGTGAACGGTACCAGAACGGTGCAGACCCAGTAGGCAGACGTCCTTAGATGGCATTGACTCGGTTAGATTGAGCATATTGTTGATCTATTCTTGAAAGATGGCTCCATCTGCAAATTGTGGCTGTAATTGGAAGCAGTCACCTGCTTCATTAAAAGATGTGACATTTTTTAACAATAATTTGCCTGCATCAGCGTCTGTTTGAGGCAAGAACTATTTTTGGTCTCTTCGAAAATGCCCGGATTCTTATTAAATAAACAACTTTTGAAGATTTTTTTTATTGGAAGTGCAGCTGAAGCCCATCGAATGCTTGAAGAAGTTTATAGCGAACCCGATCCGCTCGATTAATCGCGGAAAAAGCGGTTTCTACCCTTCAAAAGTGAATAAGGAATGTCTTGACCAGTTTAGGAAGTTTGAAGATGAGAAAGACTTTACTAGAAAGAAAAGGTTTAAGAAACTCGGATTCGTTCAAAGGCAAGAATATTGCTTGGATACAAGTTAAAACTGAGAAATGCCAAAAGTAGCAGTAGTAGTTACATTTATATTCATTGGTTAACATATCTTTTACATAAAAGGTGTAAAACTCAGCTTGCACAGAGGTACGAAAACAATTTTTCTTACTGCTGAGAAATGTTTTTATTATAAAGTGGGCAATTTTTATGATTAAGCATTCAAAGAAAAACAGTGACAAAAACCTTCATTTAATTTATTTTTCATATTATACATAAAAAAGAAAAGGTTAAAATAAAAACAAGAAATAAATACACGACAAAAATCAATTTAATGATAATATATAAAAAAAAGTAATGAACTGTATATATAATATTAAGAACAAAAAATAAAAAATAAATTGATTAATAAATAAATGAATAAATAAATTAATTGATTATCTAGTAAATGAATAATTTAATAAACAAATAAATAAGTAAATAAGTAAATGAATAAAAAAATAAATAAATAAACAAATAAATACATAAATTAATCAATAAATAATCAAGTAAATGAATAAATAGGTACATACAAAATTAAAAAATAAAGGTATAAACAATAAATTAGTAATAAATCAATGTTTTGTTCATCATTATAATTCGTTGTTTACAAGGTTTACTATAGGGGGATTATCAGAAAATTTGCAATTTCTGTAGAATTATTCGTTTATTACTTTAATTTTCCTTTTTGACTTGTGATACGCCCGCTTATTCATGAAATATCATCGTAGAAAATAGCCAGGGGGGGTTAAGCATCATTTTTAATGCTTCGTCCTGAGCAATTTGGAGTTTTATTATATGGGATTTTTCACAAACATCTCCCACAGGGCAGGCATACAAAATTATGGGTTGGAAGACAACTTTATATAAAATAATTTTGTTACTTTTACTTAGTAATAATTTGCGATTTATGATAGGATAGAGCATTTTTATATCTAGTCTTATTTTGTTTAGAGTATTTCTGACATGTTCGACGTAAGTCAGTCTCTGCTCTAAGTATACACCTAGATACCTGACAAAAGAGGCCTACGGGATAGTACAATTGTTCGCCCCCAAAAGGCCATTGGGTAGAAAAAAAACGCTTTTCTTTTTTGGGTGAAAAACTGGATTGTGTCTTCTATGGATCGTGTGTCCCCTTTTATTTTAATCTTCTAATCTGAAAAATTATCCACTGAGATATCACGTGCAACTTGGAGATTATTCAATGTGATACAACCCAGCTCATTTGAGCTGTAAAAGGCAATATCATTCGCAAATATATCAATCACAGTAAGGGTTATTGGGGAAGTCGGCAACAACCATGATGTAAAGAATTGGACATAGAAAAGACCCTTGAGGAACGCCAGAATGTATTAACTTAGTTGTTGAAGAGCTTTTATCAACAAAAAAATTTAAACTGTCTTTTGTCTTGAAAACTTTTTAGCAACTGTATGTGGACAATCAAAATGCAGGAACTTGCATAAAAGTCCATCGTGCGATATTGAATTAAATGCTTTTTCCACGTCGAGTAGGACCATTCCTACCCTGTGATAGCTTGTTGACAAGCTTTTGTTTTATATGTTTACATATACGAAGTACTTGGTGCGATGTACCATGACCTTGCTGAAAAACAAATTGATGGTTTGGTAACAAACCGGACTCTACGGCAAAATTTAGAAATGTTCTTTTTACGATTTTTTTCAAAAATCTCACCTAAGCCACTTAACAAACTTATTGGGCGATAGCTATTAGCATCATTTTAGGGGATTTCGAGGCTTGTGGATGGGAATAATTTTGGATACTTTCCATTCAGTTTCAAAATATTTCAATTTGAGTCATGAATTTTATTATAATGCATAGAAATACTATGCCCATTGTAGGAAGTTGCTTAAGAACAATATTCCTGACTCCATCCGGGGGGGACTTCTGATTACGGAGTTCCCTCAGATAAAATTGTACATCGTCGGAATTAATGAGACGAATTAATGAAACACCTATCAGGTACACGATCTGTGTTCGATTTACATTTAAAGCGTGTTGCACTTGAGGATCCATACTGCTGGGTGTTGACAATAAGGGATTGTTAAAACTGTTTTAAAACAGTATAAAGGACTTCTCACTTTTCTTCATCGCATGTGTATACAGAAGATAGTGTTTGAAGATGGGGAATAAATTTATTTCTGTTCCTTAAGAGTTTTGTTACATTCCAGAAGGGTTTGAGAGATGCCAAAAGGCTAGGTGAAAATTTCTGAACTACTTCTTGAAATACATCAAAGTAAGCGATTTACGGACTGATCTTATCTGGAGAGCGGATAAACTACAACAACCCCAAGAATCAAAACTTCAATGCAAAGGCTGGTGAAACCGTTCTACCATCGTCTATGTACATACGCCAAAGAACACCATCCACACTTTTGTGGTGGGATCAGACGGGTTTGATTTTCTATGAGCTGCTAAGGCCAGTGAAAAATGACCAGAAATGACCGAAAGACATTACAATGTAATTTTGCAACATGATAACCTTCAGCTCCATGTGTATGTGGTGGTCTAAGACCATTTGGAATCACTGAAATGGAGGTCTTACCTCACCCGCTGTATTCTTCAATATATACTCCAGACCTTGCTCCTTTCAATTACCACCTTTTTCGACGGCGAAATAATTTATGCTGTCACCGGTTAGGTTCTGTTGAAGAAATCGAAGAATGGCTCAATGATCGTATCGATGCCAGAGAATATTAAGAATTAACTATCAAAATTTACCAGACAGACGGGAAAATGCGTAGCTTCCGACGGACAAAATCTTGAGGGATTGAGGATTCTAGCGTTTTTTTTAATTAAGACAAAAATATGGACACAAAACTCAGAGTGAATTAATTTATACTTCCATCACAAACCTCACCCGTTGACCAAGAGAGTTTAAAACTCTGTGTCATTTGGTTGGAGAACGGAAGGATGAAATAAAGCCATCATTGCTTTCATTAACACTCAATTAGACTCGTAATTAACCAACAAAAACACATTTTCTAGACGAAATTCAACTTTATTCATCAACAAAGTTCTTGTTTCAAGAGTGATACAATGCCGCTCTAACAGTGCAACGACTTTTTTTTATAGAACGACTTATCTTAGGTCTCAAAATATGTCAGGTTTCAGTTTCGGTGATCACCCCCTCATTCGAGCCATTTTTGTTTAGTGGGTAGAGTGCGACGCTCACACGCCAAAGGGTTTAGGTTCGATTCCCGGCTGAACACCTCGAATTTCTTTTGAGCTGCTGACAACACTCAAAAAGTAATAACTGTCTAAGAAAGCTTCTCAAACTTCGCCGTTCAGAGTCGGCAAAAAACTGTAGGTCCCTTCTACTCGTGAGAGAAAAGTAGCGCGCACAACACGAGTAGTTGATGAACAAGCTGGGCCCTGGTCCCCTGTGGACTGTCGCCCATTCTTTTATTTATATTTATTATAAGCATCTTTTTGAAGTCTGAAAAGAAGTAGAAGCCGCTGGCCACCAATTCCGGCGAATACGGTGGGTGTGGAAGCAAATTTAAAGCCCAAAGTGCAATTTGGCATGGACTTGTGACACGGTGCATTGTCTTGGTGGAAGAGAACTTTTTTTTCTTCATATGACACCGTTTTTTGTTTTTCTTTTTTTTTGATTTCGTCCTTGAAAAGCACCAATAAGGCCATGTAGTATGCGCTGTTGATCGTTTTGCGTTTCTCAAGATAGTCGTTGAATAAAATTAGGTGCACATCGCCAAATACGGATGCCATAACCTTGCCAAAGTATTTTTGGACGCTCTGGGCGTGGTTCACCGGCTGACTTCCGATTTGACTTTTAAGTGTAGTGGTGGATCCATGTTTCATCTATTGTAACATACCAATGCAAAAACTTCTGTTCATTCTGGCGAAACAGTTCCCAGAAGCTCTCAGAATCATCGAAACGTGGTTGTTTTTGGTCCATTGTGAGTAAACGCGGCACCTATTTCGAAAACAGCTTTTTAATGGGCAAATGTACATGCAATATAGTGTACACACTGCCTTCTGACATCTCAAAGATATCTCACGCAGTTTCACTTTGCGGTTTTCCGTAACAAGTTTGTGTACTTTTTTGACGTTTTTAGGTGTAACCACCTCAATTTACCTTACAGACCGTACAACATTGTTGGTGTCTGACAACACCACCGACAAATAATTGGTTTTGATATAGCAAAATCCCTGTAACACTTTTCAAGCAGTTGCTGAGCTTGCACGGTATTCTTTCCCATCAAAAAGGGGTGTTTAATCAACACACGAAATTCTGTTTTACCCATAGTTTTAAGAATCGCAAAGGTAGCGTCACTTGAGGCACTGTAAATTGTAAGTTGTTGTTTGAATGTTTGTACTTTCTTAAAATAATATGTCAGTCCCGTGACTTATTGTGTGATGTGTTAATTACAGTGGTTTCAGTACAACTTGAGATTGAAGTCAGACAACATATAGCTAGGACTCAAACCCTTGAGGGGGTCGATTGGTAGAAAGCTTTAGTCATGGATCAGCGTATCGGCTTACTCCCACATCGCCAGTTGTAAAATAGCACCACGTGCTAAACTTTCTTAGGTTTCTGGCTGAAAGAAAACTTTACTACACTGAAGATGATCACAGAACTTAGGGTAAATTTCAGAACCACCAATCTATGCTCAAAACACGATCTTTATAAAACTTAACAGACAATGAAGAAATCAAGTCCCTGGTGTTGGGCATATACAGGTGCTTTAAAGATTGTCTACTTTATGCGGTCAACGTGATCTGGCAGACTTCAACACTCTTTGTTCGCAAAAAGAGTCTGTGAAGGAAATGTCCACTTTTTGTGCTTTTGAGGTCTGTTTTGTGTTTATTTGGTAAATCTTCTTAATGCCATTTTTTTTATTTCAGCACCGATCGCTTCTGTTTCATCTTTAATCACGTCCAGGAAGCTTTCATCCTTCGTAAACCGATGCATGTTATTTATGATTGTGTTTTTTTGTTCCTACTCCGTTTCAAGGTTATTTATTTGCCCCGTCAGTGCATGAAGGAGATTGTTTGTTTTTCCTTATTGTCTCTTTCAGGTCATTGTGGCTATTTGACAAAAACTCTACAGATCTCATAAAATCTTTCTGTGTTTCTTGTATTTCGGTGACGTCCCAGTGGATACCCGTGCTGCAGATTTCTAAAGGTCCACCGTGCTCATATACATCAGGATGCCTTTCTTCTCGAGGGACTTGTTCACCTGTTGTTGTGGGACATGATCGACAATATTGGCTCTTCCAGAATCTTCTCTGTTCATTGAACATCGCTTTGAAAGTTCTGGCTCTAATGTTCTTGTGTAGCCGAAGTGAAGCTTTCTGAGACAAGTAGATCACTTGGCATAGTTGGCTTCACTTAGAACGTCCTCTTCACAGTTTCTTCATCTTACCATTTTATATTTTTTTTTCAAGCCAACAAGTTCAAAGATTATGTTTAAAACCAAAAACTTTATAAGCCCTGTTGTTAGATTCCTCTTCGAACTTTGGAAAGGCACTCGTGGGATAAAAGACGTCTTCCACCTCCACCAGAACTATTCCCTGAACTGAGAACATGAAACATCTCTGTCGCTCTGTCAGAAGAACCTATGGCTTCCTCCAACAGGAATCTCTGCCCAAACTGCTAAAATCAATGCTACTGCTTCCCTTTTCTGAAAAATACCAGTTTCCATAATTTACATATTTCAGTCCAACTTAATAGCCATTTGAAAATCGACACTTATTTCTTTGAATTGTTCACAGCACTTCATCGTCCGAGTGAGTTGGCGTATTACAACTGGCACTACATTCGCCTTATCTCCCTGCTGGAAACAATCTTCTAAACAAATGCAAACCCAGCAAACCGATGAATTTATGGCACTTTCCCTTCAAATTAATCCAGCGATGACCTGCCAGGGAACACCTTATCCATCATCAGAGTAAGTGTTAACTGCACATCATTTGTTGCTCGTAACGAGCGGTAACCACTTCACAAGCACATTTCAATTGCGTTCTGCATCCTTTAGCAAGTCGGCGTCATTAGCCAGCAAATTTGTCTCAGCACTGCAGTCCACGAAGCAAAACAATATTTCTCAACGAATTTGCGCGATGATGAGGCAGTTTTGCTCCCACAGATGAAGGCATCAAGTGACTTACTGACCGAATCAGTTCGCATCGTTTATGCAGCGGTGATCACTGGCTGGAGAAAGAAAACCTCATCCGCTAGCTGGCCATCAATCAAATGTCACACTACAGTTTCTATTAATTGCTCCGCGCAGGAATGATTTTCAATGCGAACTCTGCACTGCACTAGGTCAGTTAATTACCATGCGGAAAACCATGCGATTCCCTCAGTTCACCTCGAGGTGTGGAAATATATTTGATTCACGCAGAAAAACTCCGAACGGGCATCCATCGTGCATAATGCACATTAGGCAGCGAATTTAGGGTTAAGTTGGTAATTGTTTCGGCACTTTCTAGGGAAGAATTTTATAATTGAATATCCTAAGGCGTTTGGCGAACACTGCACTTGGCAGTGAAGATGGACTCGGGCAGATGATTGATAAATGCTAATTGACTGCAGAGGGCTGCTTTTTGTGGGAGTTGGGAAATGGAAAGTGCAAGAAGAGAGAAAGTTTGTCACGCGCGCTATGCTAAGCGGTTCTATGAATAGACGTGTCCTTCCCTCGAAACAACTAACTAACGAGGTTTGCTATATCTATATAGTTCTTTGAGAAACTTAGGACTCAGGGTTGAAACACATGAACTCGGCAACTTACTTACATAAGTTAGTTTATGCCTCTATAATAATAATAATTGTATGGTGCGATGGTCCACAGTGGGACCAAGGCCAAGCTGGTTGTGTGCACTGTTCTCTCACGAGTAGAAGGGATCTACAGTTTTTTGCCGACACCGAACGACGAAGTGTGAAAAGCTTTTTTTTAACAATGAATGCTCCTTGAGTTTTGTCAGCAACTCGAAAGAGGTGGTGCCGGGAAAAATTCTAGGTGTTTAGCCGGGAATCGAACCTGATCCTTCAGCATGTGAGCGTCGCACTCCACCCACCTTTACCCCTATACCTTGTATTATATTTTTTCTGTGGTAGTGGGTAGAGTGCGACGCTCACACGCTGAAGGGTCTTTGTTCGACTCCCAGCTCAACACCAATTTTTCAAATTTTTCACGACACCACCTCTTTCGAGCTGCTGACAACACTCAAAGACTCACTCACTCAACTGTCTAACAAAGCTTCTCAAATTTCACCGTTCGGAGTCGGCAAAAAGCTGTAGGTCCCTTATACTCGTGAAAGAACAGTAGCGCGCACAACGCGAGTAGTTGATGAGCAAGCTAGGCCCTGGACCCCTTTTGGACTGTAGCGCCAACAATTATTATATTTTTACTAGTTTGCATTGTCTTCTTTCGAAAAAAAAAGTTTGTCCTAAAAAACAGACACTAGAGGTGTCAAAAACCTGAACATTCAAAAAAACAGAAAAATGTGTACCAAATAAGTGGTTCTCACTCCCATATTTGGGTGTGTTTTTTTTTCATTTTTGTTGCTGAACCGCATTTAGTACGTGAGTGAAGATTGTAAGAAATTAAGCAGAGAGAAATGTATAGTTCTTAAAATAAAAACTTGAAAATCTAAAATCGGCATTACAATTTAAATATAATTTCTGACATGGATGTCCAATTTTCGATGACTTTTTTCAATATTTATAGTATTAACGCGGCAATGTTATGCTCCCAGTGTTCAATCGTTCTGGGTTCATCGGCGACTCCGCTTATATCTTCAGCAAATAGTCAAAGGCGCAATTTACTGGTCCGTGACGTGTAACTATGCGGTTACCAAACATTTCTTTCAATAAATCCACTGTGGTGCGAGCTGTGTCACATGTTGTGCCATCTAGTTGAAACCACAGATTCTGCTTACCATGGTTGTTCGATTGTCAGTAACCATGGCTCCCTCCTCTCGACTATACTGGCAAAAACCCTTTGGCACCAGACTGATAGATCTTTATCACTGTTGTTTAAAATCCGATAAGTTCACTCTTAACAAGATCGATAACATCAGCAAATCCTGAAAAAGACCCAAGATGTACAAATCGACACTCGTCCATTTTAATTCCGCATATGACAGCGTAAATGAGGACGAGCTTTGCAGTGCCATTTCTTACATTGTGTATTCTACCAAATTCGTCAGATTCTGTAGCATGATGATAGAGAACACTTGCTAGTCCCTCAAGGTCAGTAACAAACTCCACGAGATCAAATAAGGTTTAAAATGAAGAGGCGCTCTGTCATGCGACTTTTCAATATCATTTCTTGAGAATATAGGGCTCAGCTCAGAAGTTAATACAAAGGCACGATCTATTGAACGTCAACTTCTTGCATACGCGGACAACATTAACATGATTGGAGGAACACAACGAGCCGTCAATAAGGCGTTTACTGGCATTGAAACGGAAACGGCTAAAATGAGTCTGAAGTTTAATGAGTGCAAAACAAAGTAAATGGTCTCATCAAGGAAAAACACACAACATCGACATCTCGGACAAAGCGTCACAGTATGCAGCAGAAACTTTTAGGTAGACAATGACTTAGTCTTTCTCTGCTCCGCAGTAAATATGGAAAACAACATTAGTACCGAAATCAAACGCAGTCTATCGCTGTTGTTGTTTTTTTTTCTGACTTTTTGACTCAACAGGCAAATGAGCAATAAAATCCTCCCTAGAAAGACTTGAATAACAGCCTAATTATAACAGTCCTTATTTATGGCGTGGATAAAGGAAGCACTTAGTATTTTAAAGTAAAAAAATAAATTTTTGGTTCTGCTTGCATTGATGGCATTTCGACTCATTCATTCGACGCATTCATCGATGCATTTTATAAGCTATACGAAGGCATGCACCTGGTTAAATGTCTTCGGATACAAAACTTAAGATGGCTACGTCATGTAAAGCGTATGGACGCACTGCTCTAACTCGAAAGGTCTTCTTGAGTGCGCAATTGAAGACAACCGACCAGAGATCGTGCAAGCATGAACAATTTGTTCGTTAAGGCTTAGGCTCTTCCTGCACTGTAGTACCGCTTAAAAGAAAACAAATCATGGCTCAATAGCGGTTGTCAATGACTGTTATGTTCTGAAAAACTTCGTTTTTACAGAAGTATTGACCAATTACTCCATTCACTCATTAAGCACCACAAATTACAAGTCTCTCAACACTTTTTTTTCATTTGTTTTTTGTTGCAGGTTGGAATATACTTCACTGCAGCGCTTCGACTCAAATACTTGTCCATTGTACTACCAGGCAGTAACCTTCGTTTAATGTAATATCTTGGTTTCCCGAAGAAAAACCAAGAGGCGCTTCTGTGATATAGAACTTGGGATTTCGGTTCACACCACGTCAGCGCCAAACAGCTGCCGAATATACGAGCAGAGGAGGGACACTGACAGAGAAAGTGCTCTGAAGTGTCTTCACCTTTTGCACAGGCGTTGCAAAGGATGACATCACTAAACCCAAGACTTAGGTGCATAGCGAAGGTAAAGTGTCCCTAAGTACGCCGAAAATTCATTTGCACTCGTTCTTTCTAGAGATAGCAGAAAAGACGCAGATTTCTTGCTAACGTTTGGGAGCATACTCTTGGTCATCCTGCATCCTGGAGAGTCACGCCATATGTGGTTGCACTGTAGGGAGACCCAACCGTCGACGGAGGCCCTGACCAAATATGCAGGTATTCCCAAGTTTGTTTCGGGCTCTGCAAATTCTTCTTCTGAACCTTACCTAGCTAGTTCATCGGCAAACTCGTTTCCCAAGATCCCGTTATGTCCCGAGACCCAAACAAGTCTTATCAAAATCAGTCTGCCGATCACACTAAGGGAAGACTTGCATTTCTAGGTTGTCTTGGAAGTGGTTAAGGGGTTAAGTATCGCCTTAAGCACAACTTGACTGTCGCAACTGACACTGATATTTCGCCCTTTCCACCAATTCTTTACAATATAATTGGTGGCCATTCGGATCGCGAAGTCTTCCGCCTGCAAGAATGTCGCAAAATTACCTAAGGAGGCGTGATCGCGGATGTGTCCCTTTTTTACGAAGGCCCCGCCACTTCTCCAGAACCCTTCTTCATCTTGGGGCCATCCGTTAAAATTCGACTACATTCGTTTCCCGGTTCAATTTCTGCCCGGAGCCAGTCAAACTTTGTTTAAGCGTCGCAACTGTTTTATTGGTGACCTCGCATCAGACGGCATGCCCATGAAGCTAGTGTCATAGGAGATGCGGTGTGCGAGGTCATGAATACTCCAGTGCGAGTGGAACCAAAGACTTTTTCTTTTTAGCCGAGAGATGGCCTTGAGTGAACATCCCCTGATGTGGAGGTCAAGGAGAGGAAGATTGATCATTGCTTCGGGAGCAGAGCCAGGCGTGCTGGGGAAGGCCTCTTTGCAGCCGAGACAAACCGTTCTTTGAAGCTTGGTGAAAGCATTAAATCGAAATCCTTCATTCATGTGCTTCCAAGAGGGTTGTGATAGTTGCTCCAGACCCAGAGCAACGTAGGTGAACTGACTGGGAATAAATCAAGACGTTATTACTTCCCCCACATCAAGCTGCCGACAGCTCATTTAATGGCATGTGCTTAACGCTGGAACAACTCCACTCCCACACGTCCTCCTTCAGACGCACAGAAAAAGCTTCTCAAACTTCACCGTTCACTGTCAGCAAAAAACTGTAGATCCCTTCTGTTTGTGAGAGAGAGAGAGAGAGAGAACAGTAGGGCCCACAGCACAATTTGATGAGCAAGCTAGACCCTGGTTTCCTTGGGGGACTGTCGCGCCATAAAATTCTTATTATTATTATTATTACGTTGCCAAATAGTCATTAGTAGCTATGTTGTTGGATCATAAGTAGCTATATTCACTCAAAATTTGGTGTGTTTTTTCAGTCATAGCGCTTGTGATGCTCGACGAAAAATTCGCTAGACCCACAGTATCTGCCAAAAGTTAATCACTGATTTCAATTGTTCAACACAGTAATAGAGACAATTAATGTCCGAAAATTATGTGCTAATTGTTCATTCAATTCAACTCAACAAATCAAAGCGAAATCAATCGAAATTATCAAATGCCCTTCTTTAACCGCAAATATAATAATAGACAAGCTAGAACATATACCAGTATGTCGCATACCGGTATGAACATAAAACAGAAATTATTAATGGGAAAGTAAAAACAATTTATTCAAAGTATTGGCCATTGTTTTCTACACATTTTGGCCACCTTTCTGGCAATTTGTGAATATCACGCTAATAAAATTGTTCGGCTTTTAAAGCAAACCAATCAGACACCCAATTTTCGTCTTCCTCGTAGGAATCAAAGTGCTGCTCAGCCAATGCGTGTCCCATCGATGAAAACAAATGGTAGTCGGAAGCAGCCAAGTCTGGTGAATACGGCGGGTGGGGTATTTGCTCCCAGGCAAGTGTTTTGATTGTATCCTGAACTGGTTTTGCTTTGTGTGCAGATGCATTGTCATGGAGCAATATTACCTTGCCGTGTCTTCTGGCCCATTCTGGTCGTTTCTCAATCAATGCATGGTTCAAATTGATCATTTGTTGTCGGCAGCGATCAGTATTAACGGTTTCACCAGGTTTTAGGAGCTCGTGATACAGCACACCTTTCTGGTCCAACACACAGCCTTGTCTTCTTGCCGAATCGATCTAGTTTTGCAGTCGATGTTGATGGTTGTCTCAGATAAACCCATAATTTTTTCCGTTTAGAATTCTTAAAATAAATCCATTTTTCATCGCAAGTAACAATCCGATGCAAAACCGATTTTCTTTCGTGTCTTTGAAGCAAAATTTCACAAGTGTTTTTTCGGTTTTCCATTTGTCTTTCATTCAATTCATGTGGCACACTTTTGGATCTTTCCCATAGCTTTTAAACGGTCAGAAATTGTTTGTTGTGCAACATTTAACATTGCTGCCATTTGCTTTTGACTCAAAGTGTCATCTCCATCCAATTCGGCGTCTTCAAACTTTTGGTAAGCACCCCTTTAAATTCCGTCAAAATTTGAATCCATTTAAGCCCTGGAATGATGTCCGTATGTCCCAAACATCACATGGGTCCTTCATTAAACCACTTAAAGTGGCTTCCATATTAAAGGCTTACGACGGGATTGGATTAGATCTGTCAGTTATGCAAAGTAGATGAAAGCATACCACTGCTCAGATGCAAATATCCGTCTCGGCATAGGGTTTGCAAATGTAACCAATTGAAGCGCACTTAAATGTGTATTAAACGTTATTGGTTCAAATTGGTCCGAAATCAATCGATTAGAATGTACACATACCACGGGTAGTTGCTTATGCTGGATATATATGATTAGGGATTTGGAAATGGGAAACTTGAAGGATTTACCACAAATATGCTAATTTGTGCTGATGTGTGCAAAGCGGGCAATGCTATAACCAATTACCTCATGAAAACCTCGCAATTTCTAGGAAACACACTTTAAACCTATGCAGGAGGAACACTTAAGAACTAACAAGGAGTGGGTTATATGTTCTACTGCATTTGATGCTTTTGATTTAGAGAGTTGGAGGGAGAATTTATTTAATGGACTGGAATATTTTAATGCTGCTTAAATTACGCAGACAAGGGCGAAACCAAAAGCTGGTAATGCAGAGGGAAATCAAGCTTAGTTCGGAAACTTAAGGCATCAGGCATACTCATAGCATACCCAAGTCAAGAGCCTCCTTTGTAAATGTCCATTCCCTGATTTATTATGAAGTGGGTAGCGTATTTCTGCCATAGTACAACAGTGCTTTAACAAAATAATTTGTGCACTGGCTTGCTCAGAGTTTTGGTTTACAAAAACTTACTACTGAAAAACCAGTCAAGAGATGAAGAACTTAATCGTAAATAATAATAAATAAATATTCTATTGTGCACCAAGTGAGCAAATTGGAATGACCTTTTTCTGGTGAGGGAGGAATAGCACGCACTACTTAATAGATAGTAGTCACTGACGACACTGGGCACAAACTCCTCTAATCGATGTCGCCTCACTTTATCCTAGTTAAAGTCGCCTTATTACATTTCTCTGCGTTCAGATATCACGCGGTTTGGAAAGGTTTGGTTAAAACGACTGGTTGGTGTATAGAAAGCGAATATACAAGTTAACGACACAAATATTACATTCCACGCGACGTCTGAATGACATCCGTTCTCACACCATGATCTACAAAACATCATCTTCAAGGTTGCTGACAATGGACATTATATCACGTACCGATGCATGGGAACAGCGTACTAATGGATTGCTATTTGACCCGTACCAGCAACCTATGGGAACGTCGTACGAACAGCGTGTCAACCGATCCACAACATCCAGCAGCAGAATTTAGTATTTAAGGTAGTGTAAGGAAATTTAGAGATATAGTTCATTTTAACTTGTAAGGGAAACCGCTGCACTACAGCGGGAAAATTAATAAATATTTTTCTTAAGTAAATTAATGTAAAATAGTTTAATTTACACATTAAGTTTTCCTTCCTTCGAAGTGACTTAAGAACAAAAGTCCAGTTTGACCTCTCCAACATGCTGGTTGAGGGGAATCAGCCAGATGCGAATGAAATGAAAAGCGCAAGGGCTGACCCATAGGCTTTTATAAGCGTCTACTGGACATGATAGGATTTTTGATGTTGTGTAGCGCCAGCGGCGAGAAGTCTTTCTTCTTTTTGATTTTGATTTTAGCTTGCCACGATTAGAATTTAAAAATATGATTTTTGCATCGTATTTGAAATAATATTATTTATTGAAGTAATCTGTAAGACAATAAAAGTCGGTAGATGATCCTTAGTCGCTTAGCAAACATCTGCTGTGTAAAGCGATACTGAGAGTTAACAATTAGAGAACGTAGTGTTTTGTGTTACTCTGTGATGGATTAAGATAAACAAAAAAAATCGATTTTTAAAAACGTAGCCGATCTCAATAAAAGTTACCTTTCCGGTTAGCTGATAATATGGGCCATATGGCTTGGGAATTTTTTCCCCAATAAGTGGCTTAATCACTCAGCGTTTGGCATCAAAGTTGTAAGAATAGGGAAGTTGTGTTCACTCAAAAGTACTTGACGCAACTTTGTTCAGTTGGTACATTATAAAACAAGTGTTTGTAACAAATGTTTTGCATCGAGTTTATCAATTAGCATATGTTTTTTGAATACAGTTAGATTTCACTGGTGTCCCACAAGGTTCCGTACTTGGACCAGTTCTCTTTAATATATATACGTCTGACATGCCCAGACTGCCCAACTGTGATATTGCTTTATTTGCTGATGATACCTGCATTTATTCTGCTGATTCAATCGGTTTCAATGTTGAAACTAATTTGCAATCTGCTCTCAATACTCTTAATCTATATTACAAAACGTGGAAAATTAAATTGAATGCCCTAAAGACTCAAGCTATTTTCTTTTCGCGATAAAGAAAACCTAGTTTGTTGCCAACAAACAATCTTCTACTCAATGGCGTTCAAATTGAGTGTAAAATGTTTAGGCATCTATTTAGATAAACGTTTAACTTTCAGTGTACATATCATCTGACAATTACTTGATTTCAAATTTAATCTCAACCCAAGCGCAATAATCAGACTTATTCTTAAATAATGTGTCTATTTTTGTTAATTTATGCACTTACTTATATTTATTTATTTATCCGCATTTATTTATTTATTTATTTATTTATCTATTTATTATTTATTTATTTATTTATTTATTTAATTATTTATTTTTTTTTGTTTAATTTATTTACTTATTTATTTATATATTTACTAATCTATTTAAAAACTTGTTACTATAAATCATATTACTTTTATATTTCTCTAATTTATATTTTACACATTATTTATTTATGTATTTACCTTTTATGTATTAATTTATCTAGCTCGCGCTAGTAACACCACTGCCTTGATCTTGACCCTTGAAATCAAGTAAAACTACCACTTCTCTTTTCCCTTCCTAAACACCACAAAATTTAATGAAGGTTTTTGTGGCTTTTCCTTCAAATTAATCTGTGATATATCATTTAAGGACTTGTATTAATATTTTAGTAGTAAGAAAATATGACCGCATCTCTAAAAATGTAAGATTCAAACACATAAATGTAATCTATTGCCACAATAAATAAAATCTAAAATTAGATTTCACTTGGTTATAAAGTACCGTTAGTCCAAAAACAAAATGGCGGATTACAAGAACCTAAAAGTTCTTTTTAAATAACGGTGCTTTTTGAATACGCAAACATCGAGCTAAATTTGAACTTAATTTTTTTAGTCTAATCATTTCTTTACTGAAAACTGGAGTCAAAAGTCACCGATGCTTTCCTAAACTATTTTTTTTAATTATTTGTGTATATACAACCCTGTTTAGAATAATGACACCATTATTGATTTTGCTAATAACTTCTTCCCATGGTGAGGTAGGCGATTCATATTCATTGCACAACATCTATATTGCATTAGTCATAATGCATCTTGTCAAAAAAAAGCATCCGAATACCGAAAATGCAACCTATTTTAAGTTGCGCAAACTAATATCGGCACGTTATTCTGAAGAGCCTTCTCGTAGCGTACACCAGTATTTGAAATTTCTTGACTTTAAACCTTATTTTACACATATTATTATAGATACTATATCAAAAGTGCAAGTGCAAGTGTAAGTGTCGAAAATATTGAACTATTCTTATTATATTCAAGGTGTCAAAATGAATTTTTTTTCTTGCGAAAAACAGGAGCTCTTTGAAATATGTTTGAATAGTAAATTTAGGACTTTTTATCATTTGGAATATCCGTTCTTCACGCGTGGATAAGAATGTTTGAATGCTTGCTCCACGTTGCTTATAAGTTGCCTGTTAAAGAATGACGTACATCTAAAGCTACAGAAGATTGTATGACCCAAAACAAGTCTCGCATTCAAGAAGCTTTCGAAACGGAATTGGGATTTAAAATTGATCGACCAAAGCCAGGATATGGCAATACGAACACTGGAAAGGTGGCCAGGCGCTTCTTTAAAAACGCGATACAAACGGGAGATTGTTTGTATCGCTGTATCCTTGGTATTATATGAGTTCACAAGATACTGACACATGGGCATGAAATAGTTTCTCAGAGTGTGTTACCAATTGATGAATTAAGTGAGGAAACATTAGAGGCAAGCAATAAGGATTTTAAAATGTATAGAGAGAATTTTAGTCGAAAAACATCTAAACAAGACACTTTTACAGATATTATGAATAGAATGTTAATATCTTC
Source organism: Eristalinus aeneus (assembly GCA_955652365.1). Classification (NCBI taxonomy): domain Eukaryota; kingdom Metazoa; phylum Arthropoda; class Insecta; order Diptera; family Syrphidae; genus Eristalinus; species Eristalinus aeneus. The sequence continues at coordinate 74,889,796 of OY019130.1, forward strand.
AGATCCATTTATTACAAACCAGAGAGTAAGGAATCCTGCAAAAAAAGTTCCATTTGATACTGAAGCTATTGATATATTCTTGCAACCCGATTTAAACAAGCAACCTCAAATTGAACAGAATAATTTGAAAATTAAATCTTGAAAATGTAAATAAAATGTTTTACTTTTATTTAAAACCCACATACACAAATTATTTTATTTTCAGATTTTCCAACTTTGTTAATTGTCTTAAAGTAAAGTTTTACTGTACTTCCAAAATTTTAATTTAAAAAGTAAGTAAACTGTTAATTTATTATATAATTTTATTTTAAATTGACTGCAGAATAAATAAAAATAATAAGTCCATGGTTATTTACTTTATTTTGTAAATCCAAACCCTCACTTCGCAAAAACTACCAAACAAGTACCATTTTTAAATTATTATAACGGTTCTTTCGGAAACCTGAGCAGTTACTGCTATTTTGACTTCGGATTTGAATTCAGCACACCCAAATCCTTTAGAGAAATATATTTTGGTTAACTCAACTAAAGGGCTTATAATTATCGCCGTCAAACGGCCATTTCTGCCCGCTGTGCGACGGAGGGTTCTGTAGCTGGGGCCTTCGTGGAAAAAGACAACATTAGACTTCAAGCCTTCTTTCAGATCCTAATGGCCACCAACTATATGGTGAAAAATAGGTGGAAAATAAGAAGTATCTGTGTCTGCAGCGACAGGCAAACTGTGCTCAATGCCTTACTCAACCCTATAACCACTTCCAAGATAGTTTAAGAATGCAACTCTTCCCTTAGTTTGGTCGACAGGCTAAATTCGCTAAGACTTGTTTGGGTTTCGAGTCATCACGGGAACCTGGGAAACGAGACTGCCGATGAACTAGCTAGGCTAGTTTCAGCAGAGGCATTCGTAGGGCCCGAACCCACAGTGGGACTACCCGCGTCCTTGGTCAGGGCATCCGGCTATGGTTGGGTCTGCCTACAGTACAACCAGAGATGGCATGACTCTCCAGAATGCAGGGTGACCAAGAGTATGCTCCCAAACCTTTGCAAGAAATCCGCGTCTTTTCTGCTATCTCTAGACACGAACCAGTGCAAACTATTGCCGGCGTACTATCGGAACACTTTACCTTTGCTATGCAACAAAATCGTCTTTGGCTTTGTGATGTCATCCTCTGCAACGCCTGTGGAGAAGGTGAGGCCACTTCAGAGCACTTTCTCTGTCAGTGTCCCACCTTTACTCGTATCAGGCGGCGTCTGTTTGGCGCTGATGTGATGGGAACCGAAAACCTAAGTTTTATATCACAGAAGCGTTTTTGGCTTCTCTTCTGAAAACCAGGAAATTACATTAAATGAAGGTTACTACCAGTATTTAGGTCTGAGTGCTCCAGTCCAATATCCCAATTTCCAACAAAAACTCTGCCGAGACTTGTGAAGCAACGTTTCGTAGAAATTCGCTGAGTTAAATGTAAAAAGCTAAGAGATATAAGAAATGTCAGAGGTTTCTGACATTTCATCTGTTGCCCACGTATTTTTATTGCAGGGAGGGGATATATTTTACTCTCTCTTCTACAAAAAATCAGGAAATAGAACGCCTTTTGACCGTTTGTCGGCGAATATTTTAGGCATTTGCAGCAATTCAAAGCAATTGGAAAAGACCTAATGAAACGTCTGTGTTCGCCTAAGTGTATGCCGTTCAGTAATAACTTATCGAAAGAAATTCAAACTTAACGACTTGAAGAAGAAGCTTAGCATATTTTCAGGCGGAATAGATCACTTAACATGGGCCACTGTGCGTCAACTAGTGGAAGACAGCCCAAGAAGTTCATTTTTCTTTCAAAAAATGCTCTTGAGGCACTAACAAATTGTATGAAGTAGATAAGTAAACTTGAGCAAATGCAGCTACTACACTTTAACGTCATTCTTTGGTTCATGTTGCGATAAAGCAGAGAACGTTAGTTCACGTAGGTACTACAACTCATGAACCCACAGCTTCCTATAAGCTGTTGCTTTCTTACTTTGCATATAACGAGCGCTTGGGCTTAAACGAAGTTTTTTCGAATATAATTTGCGAATTTTTGGAGAATTTTTTGCACTGATAGTTTTGATAAGAAAGAAGTTTTCAGAGAGTGCTTGCTTTTGAAGGAGGTATAACTTCAACCTTTATTTTGTATCCAGTATTTCACACATAAACATACTAAGAATACTTCTCCCAAAGCGTTTTTAAATCGAACAAATATATCTCCGGTGGTTTCTTACACGAAGTCGCATGCGATGGATAATGCAACAGTAAGAGCTTAAGATGTTTGCGCCACGACAGAAGGTTTCTCTTGTTGCTATAGCGGTACAGTCCGGGTTGGACCTGAGCCTCAGCCAACATGCCTCACGATCTTTCGCTAGCTGCCTCGAGTTGCTCACTCCAAGTTGGTTGAGGTCCTTCTCCACTTTTGTGCGCCACTTTAGTCTAGATCGTCCTCTGTTGCGTTGTAAAATGTTATTAATGGCTCAACTTCGAAGATTTTTCGCGCCGAAGTAGTGGTGTCCATACGCTCCACATAGCCTAGCCATCCTAAGCCTTGTATCCGTAGACGCTTGACCAAGCGCACATCGCTGTACAGCCCATAGAGATCGAAGTTAAATCTTCTCCTCTAGATGCCACCAACGCAAACAGGACCAAAACTCACACACAGAACTTTTCTCTCGAAAAGACTAAGGGCTTCCTCATCCGCTTGTAGTAACGTCCAGGTTTCCGTCCCATAATGTAGGACTGGGATGATCAAGCTGTTACATAAAGCAAGCTTAGTCCTTCGAGAGAGGGCCTTATTACTCAATTGCTCTTACACTCAATTGCCCTCTTGAGCCCAAAGAAACAGCGAATGGCAAGAGTGATTCTGCGTTTGATTTTGGTACTGATGTTGTTGCCCCTGTCTATCGGCGAAGACCTTGACTACGTCGAAGTTTCTGCTCCCTAGTGTGATGCTCTGTTCGAGATATCGATGTTGTGTGTTCTTCTTTAATGCCAATTTACTTTGTTTTGCCCTCATTAACCACCAGACCCATTTTACCCGCTTCCGCTTCAATGCCAGCAAGCGCTTTATTGACGGCTCGCTGTGTTCGTCCAATCACGTCAATGTCATCAGCGTAAACTACAAATTGAACTGGCTTTTGAGAGATCGTGAGTCTGGTGTTTACTTGTGAGTTTCGCACGATCTTCTCGAGGATGATGTTTAAGAAGTCACATGACAGTCCGGCGGCTTGTCTAAAACCTTTTCTGACATTGAAGGTGTCGGTGATTTCGTTACCGACCTTGACGGAGCAGCGATAGTTCTCAATCGTCATCTTACATAATCTGACGAGTTCGGTAAGTATTTCAAAACTAGACATGGCACTATATGGCTCGTCTCTATGCACACTTGCAAATGTGGGACTTAAAATCGACGAATAGGTGGTTAGTGCCGATTCGTACTTTTTGGGTCCTTTCCAGAATCTACCTTAAAGCGCAGATCTTGTCTATCGTGGACTTCCCAGGCCTGAAACCACGCTAATATGGACCTATCAGGTTATGGACAAATGCTTTCAGACGCTCACACAATACGGGAGAGATGATTTTTTATGCGATGTTGAGAAGGTTGATCCTTCGATATTTGGCGCAGTCAAAGGGGTTTCCTTTCGTCGCTGAGATTCCACTCATTCTTTAATCCGACCTTATCTTTCGGATGAGCTGGTGCAGGCGCCCAACCAAGTCATCTCCAGCTGCTTTAAAGAGTTCTGCGGCCACTCCATTCGCTCCAGCAGGTTTTTCGACTTCAGCTTCGATATAGCCATCTTCAGAAATAATTCATTTCCCCGTAAATACACGCAAACTCTTCAAAATATATTCCCTAGCACATAGGACATAAGAACTGCAGTAAATAAGTATTCTGACGACGTTCAGGGGAACTCCTATAAAATTGCTTTATAAACAGTTTGGCGACTACCTACAGCATGACAAACCGGATCAATCCATTCCCTAAAAGGCAACAACTTTTATTCAGCATCTCATTTAGTTTACCTCCACTTAGTACGTCAGTAGTCATCCGCTGAGATGACTGAGCATGAGACACAAGCGGGACGTCTAGGGAAACCTCACGCTTGCCAGGGGTGGCAACACAGTCTTAAACTCTCCAGAAAGGAGTTCTGTCCTCAGAAGTTGAACTCAGAATGAAAGGACCGGTGGCCCCAACGTGTCTCTTAAACAATATACTACGCCAACAGCTTAATTCTTAATGCAGCCTAGACTTCTGCGGACAATAATCAGCGTTACTGTGTTATTGGGGTAAATACATGCTTTCTAGTCCCACATAATAACTTCAGAAGCAGAGACACAGACGATGTGGCAACCATTTTCCACCTACTCCCCGAACGTCAAGCTTTTACAAGAAGAAGAAAGAAAGAAAGAAGGAAAGTACACTTTACTGCAGTAACTCAGCGCTCACTGGCCAAATGGCAAGCTCACATGGGCCTTAAAAATACTAGGGGAAACAGTGAACGTGACACATCAGTGGGCAAAAGGTGCCTTGAGGGTTGTGGTTGCTCTGAGGCTCTCGCCAAAACCAGCTTAACCTAAGCGACAATACACTACACCGTACAATATACTACATTGGCTTGACGCGTCAATCTTGAAGTCAAAAATTTTAGGGTATAGTGAGCATATCCTTCGAAAACGCTGGCTGAAAGCAGCGGGGCAAACTACCTCCATAAGCAAATACACACTTCTCCAAAATGTTCATTTTCAAATTTCATTTAATAAATAGAATAAATAATTTAAATACATGCACTCCGCTTAAACTAAACTTAATTGTGGTTTCACTCAGGTCCCTTCAAATGGCTGGGCAGGTCCAAGTTTATCGACCTGCCATAGCCCCCGTATCCGCTGCCGCTGTGTGCGCTAAAGTGTCCCCCGTGCCCATGTCCTTCCTCGTGGGTGGAGTGCGAATGTGAAGATGTGTACACCGGCTTCGCCACAATTTCGTATGTCGTTGACTTACCACCACCGGATGCGAGAGATTTTAACCCAATTACACCGGAAAGTGTAAGCGCCATCAAGGCCGTCATAAGCGCTTTGCCAGCCATTAAAGCGATCGCCCCCATTCCGATGGCCATAAGAGTTCCTGTGAATGTGGGATAGTTAATATTCGGAGTTGAGAAGAATTTTTGTCGCTACGGACCCTTCATCATGATTCCAGCAGCTATGAGAGCTTCCATTCCTCCCTTCTTTCCGAATTTTCCCTTTCTTCCAGTTGCTGCTGCATGAGCATCGACCAATGCAGCCGGATCTGGGAGCTTAAAGCGCATGTAATGCGACTGGAGGAAGTTGGTTAGCTTCGCGACTATGAATCCATTCAGACGCTGGTCAGGATCATTAGGAAAACTTCGGGAAATTTCTGGAAATTAGAAAATACCGTATAATGTCTGAACACCACAGAACACAAGGCATGTGTGCGATGCGACTTACCAGCAATTATTTCCGAGTTCTTCTGGTCGGTGGCATTGGCGTCCCTAACCACACTCAATCCGGGCAGAATACTGAACTCCCCTCGCTCCGACAGACGCTCCACAAGCTTCACAAACTCCAACTTCAAGCAAGTCCAACTCAGCTCATTATCACAGTTGTCCAGAGCCTTCTTTGTTGCCCTCCTATCGTCAATGCTTGCCGCACGTCCCACCGACAAGCTCGCCACCAGCACCACAAAGCCCACCAAAGTCTTAAATCCACAGGAATACATTCTGACTCGGAATCCTTTTGCTTCACCCACTTAGCCACTCCGCCTGTCCGACCAGATTGACACAATAGAACTAATGCTAATTTTCGAGTAGTCTATCTTTATATACCACTCACAAAGCAGAGCAAACCCTTTCCGCTTCGGAGGTGTGCGACACGCCATCTGCTACCGCGGGGCACATTCCGATGAAAGCAAAAATGATTCCGCCCCATTCATCCGTAGTGGACCTTTTGGGGGAATGGATGTCTATTAACGCAACTTCTCCACCCATTCGTCCGACGCTAGTTGGTACTTTCCTTCACAGCCACCATCTGTAGCGGCGGTGGTCGACTGTAATTAGACTGAGAATTATTTTCTTTGCATTTCCTCTGCTTCAGTGATTTCGCGTGGGCCTACAAAAAATAAACAAGTGCAGAGTTCTTAGGTGTCACCGCCATTAATTACGGCTATGCGGCTATGAGCCATCAGAAGAACGACAAGGGTCTCCAGCCAGCCTTGAAAGAAAAGTCGAAAGTGCCCATTCCTTTATTCATCCGGACGGACAAGTGTCAAGTGGAATGGAGGCATATTACTAGCCAAGACATCTTCGCTTCTCTGCTTACCCAAAACCTAATTTACTTTCAAAAGCTTCACTTTTACCGCAAAAATTCAATATTGTCAATGACATCCATCGGGATTCGTTTAAGAACTGGAGCATTAAACCGACTCGAAGGAGCGGTGCGGGAGAGTGTTGTGCCCTCAATCGTGTTTACTTTGCGTTCGGTGTAAGTGGCCACCACTGCTAATGGTCCGGTGGCTAGGCGACAATATCATTTATTTGTATACTGGAACCGCAATAATTTCACTGCAAACTGAAAATGAAAAAAAAAAACACACACACAGACACACATACTTTACACCACCTCGGGTAGCATTAAATTAATTGCGGGAAGTTTGAAGTTTTTATGAGGTTGGAGTACGAACATTCGCAGAAAAGTAATTACATGTGGTCGAGTTTAGAAGAAGCAATTATGGGAAGTTTGGGGTTTCAACTAAACGGCATCAAATTCATGCTTGAACCTTAATTAACGAATAAGCTTTTGCGATACAACAACCAGTAAATTCCGTTGAAAGCAAGAGTTATGATGACTTTTAAGTGTTGCCTTTGAGTGAAAGCCATGTCAAGTGCAGACGTTGTTAATGGCGCCTTTAATGCCGAGAACATCGAAAATTTAATGAGATCGTCCTCTCCACACAGTCATTTTGAGTGAACGACGGGCATATTGCAGTAGCTGGCTGGTCGAAGGTCCAGGAATTCATCAAGTTGGACAACACTTTTCGAGAGTCCTTGCTTTGTACATAGATGCTCTAATGCACTGCATTTTCAGAATTAATTTAAATTACCTATGGAAGATTTTAAAGCAATTTGTGTAAGCAATGTTGTTCGTGTAGGAATATGGTCTTGCGCACCCAGGGTAACCTTGTGGTTTGCACACAACCTGGAGACACTTTCCATATCAAATTAACATACAACACCCTGGTGGGCATAAACACTGGGCTGTTTATGACTGGTGGGTTACACAGACTGACGGCTGTAAAGTCGTTCTGAGACGACTGCATGTCTCCATCGCAGGTAGGTCTACAGACAGGGGAACCTAATTAAGTGCTCACTTGTCTTTTTGTCGTATGACCAGGAATACATTTTCCCATGGCGTAAGGCTAAAGGTCTTGGTCAGCTAGGCACCAAACTGAGATCATGATCAAGGGACAGTCTCTTCACTTTGGTAGGGAACGAGGCCTTTCGTAAACCTCTGCAGAATTTTGATTTTTAGAGTAATAATTGTCTAAGAAAAAGCTTTTCAAACTTCGCCTGTAGGTCTCTTCTACTCATGAGAGAACAGTAACGCGCACAACCTGACTATTTGATGAGCAACCTGGCCCTGGCCGCCCTGTGGACTGTCGCGCCATACAATTATTGATGTTTGGGTCGCAGGTCAAGGGGAAAATGGGACTTCATAATGAATAGGAAAAGTCCCTTGAACGCCAGTACCGAGTCAGACTGTTGAACTACCAGCTCCAGAGACAGCACAGTACATTAACCTCGATATTAGGTGTTAAACCACAGTCACCACGATACTCCCACAAAAGTGCCTTCCGCAAGATTTAGTTGGAACTGGGATTCCAGTGGCTCCTGATATCCCATGGCACCAAAATATATCCTGTGGTCAAGCTGTCACAACCCGCCAGGATCGCTCAAGACGAGGGTTTTAATGCCGCCATCGCACTAAGTGGTCTTCGTTTCATCAGTCTTTCAGTTAATCGTGTTTCGTATGTGATTTTAAATCAGCGGGTTCACAAATAGAGTCACATCATCTGGAGATACATCTACATTTGACGAACCTTCCAAACTAACGAAGATAAACGATTATCGGTTCTGCACTAAGAATGTGGGGTGTCTTGCCAGGCCAAGAAAATACCCTGAATTGCTGCTGAGCCCAGACCATTCAGAGAGTTGAGTGGGCTTGTGTCGTCCACTAAACATATAGCTACAAACCAAAGGTTACTACCATTTAGAGAGTGGAATTGGTCTCTGACATTCCCTACACAGTTTGCTTGAAAGCAGGAATCAACGCTGGTTTGAAAATTAATACTGAAAGCGTCAAAAGTGAGTAAACAAATATCTGATTACTGTATAAAGATGGAAATTGGGTCAAAAGTGAGACAAACAAAATTAACACAAAGAGAAACAATGACATTTCGTTTTGGAAAAACATTTTATTTAGTGATGAAAGCAAATTCGAAATTTTTAAGAGCCATATGAATAAAAAAACTTTGAAGAGCAAAAAATTAAGAATTTGCTGAAAAAAATATTATGCCTGACGTGAACCATGGGTGATGTGATGGTGTGGGTGTATGTAGCAGCATCTGGGGTCGCTAATCTTGTCTTCATTGATAGTACAATGAGGAAGGAAGTTTATCTAAATATTCTCAGGATCAACTTGCAACCGAGCGTAGACAAATTAGGTTTAGCTAGGAATTGGATCTTTTAGCAAGACAATGATCCTAAGCATACCTCACGTCTTGTTAAGGAATGGTTGCTTTATAGGACCCCAAAACAACTTGATCATGCCCCGCAATCACCGGACCTTAACCCAATAGAACACTTATGGGAGCATTTGGATAGAAGAATTCAACAGAGTACTATTAACAACAAGGAATACCTGAAAAAAGCTATAACAGAAGAATGGTCAAAAATTTCCCCCGACGTTACCAATGGCCGCCGTGGCGTTGTGGGTAGAGTGCGACGCTCACACGCCGAAGGTTGTAGGTTCGATTCCCAGCCCAACACCAATTTTTCGAATTTTTCACGGCACCACCTCTTTCGAGCTGCTGACAACACTCAAAGAGTAATAACTGTCTAAGATCGCCGTTCGGAGTCGGCAAAAAACTGTAGGTCCCTTCTACTCGTGAGAGAACAGTAGCGCGCACAACACGAGTAGTTGATGAGCAAGCTAGGCCCTGGTCCCCCATCGGACTGTAGCGCCAACAATTATTATTATGTTACCAATAAACTGCTAATGTCTATGCCACGTAGACTCAAGGAAGTAGACTTTATTACTTCCTTGAGTATACGTGAAGTCTAAGGAGGACCAACAAAGTACTAAATTTAATTTTTTTAAGCAATAAATAAGTACATTTGTTGATAGAAATGTATACTGTTTACTCACTTTTAACTCATAATATATGAAGTAGTTATAATTTTCATTAAAGAAAGTGTTTGTTTTTGTTTTTATCGTACTTTATTTTTTGAATAATTGATCACATTGAATAAAGCTGTTTTTGTGTATCAATGGAATTTGAATTTTGTTATCGTTTTGACCCAATTTTCATCTTTATACAGTAATCAGATATTTGCTTACTCACTTTTGACTCTCACAGTATATCGTGAACGGCAAACTCAGACAAAATGTGTTACACAGTAACAGCTCCTTTATCCCGGTTCATATCTGCACTTGTGAATGACGGTAATGTTTGTTTAGCAATCGATAATTGAGTAAACTGGTCTCGCATTATACGAACAGAACCCAAATTTGTTATTCTTTTTTCGTTAGCTGGGATTGTCGGTCACAACTGCAAGAAAAATGTCTAAATTGAATAATTTGTAATAGGCACATACGCATTAATGATTCATGTCATTCTAACCGTTTCTGGGAGCTTACGTAAGATGCCTTAAAAATTCCGTCTTCCTAGGTTCAGTAGGAATCCTTGGATTACAAAGCTTTGTCGAAAATTCTTTGTTTCCACTTCATTTCTTCTATTTCGTCGTCCAATAACGACCAATGGCTTTCTATAGCTCAAATTTGTGTTCTCTACACGCTCCTAATATGGCGTTGGCATCTTAGGCGTTGAAACCTATAGATATTGTTGTTTATTCTTCTACTTCAGATATTATCAATGCGAACATGACTAAACGCATTTTTCTCTCTCTCTAAAGTCGTCCTTCTCGTCTCTTTTAGGTTAATGTACTGTTACTCAAAGGCTTTTCGAACTCAAGAACTGCCATTTCGACACAAAGGTCGTTTTCCCTATTTACATGGATGCTGATTATTACCTCTTTCAAAATTGTGTTGTCACTGTTGTAGTAGAAAAAATAGTAAATAAAGAAATAGAACTAATCACTCTCTTCTAGATTTGGTTTTGAACACTAAGTAAACGGCTTACATGTACTTGCAAAAGCTTTGCTCAATCCATCTGACCAGGTTATCGACCAGGAATACAGTTTCATTATAAATAAAAGACAAAATATATTTTTTTCTTCTTTTCCATTTATCGACCAAGCAATAAAGATAAGGAACTGTGTGAGAGTTGTTTTTTTTCTATTCCGATCGCCCATCAACCGAACCGAAACTTTCCTCCTACACTGTTAAACTTTTTTAGTGATGTGGGATTATCGCTTTGATAGCCCTTTTCTTTCCTTACGTATCGCCATCTTTCAGTTGTTTTCGATTGAATGTTATCAAACTCTTCATTAAGCAGTTTGGTGGTTAAGCTCGTAAGCTAGCAGTTAAACGAACTTTTTGTCTCTGTTATAGATTTGTGAGTTTCGTATGTGATACGCTCCCCATACTCTTATTGCACTTATTGACGAGTTTGGTTTGCATGAAAAAGTTATGAGGTCAATTCAAAAAATAAGTTCGAGGATTACGTATATTTGGTCTGTGATGTTTGTATGCTCGTTTTGAAACATAGGTTTACACTTTCACCTCTATACGAGTGTTACCTTTTATATTTCGGGAATAGAAAACTAAAAGAAATATGTATCATCGAAAATAGCTTTTTGTTTTATAAAATATTTCCCAGTAAGATGTTTACACTTTTGCATGCGTTTGAACGAATTGCCGAAGCTCTTTTGCCACTCTGATTGAGGTATCTCCAAAACATGCATCAACCGCTTCTTCAGGTGTCGAAAAATGTTGACCTCTCATTCTATTTTTTACGTACGGGAGTAAAAAGAAGTCATTCGGTGCCAAATCAGAACTGCACGGCGGATGAATCATCAAATCGATGTTTTGATTGTTCAAAAATGCAGTTGTTTAAGCCGATGTGTGAAAGCTCGCATTGCGGTGGTGAAGAGTGATCCGCTTTCCTGATTTTTTGAAAGACAACTGGCAAACAAGTTGTTGTATACCACTGACTGTTCTGCGTTGTTCTAGTGGTATGATTGCGACATGTCCAGTTTTTCCCAAAAAACAGGCGACCATTTGCTGGGAAGTGCTTCTTGCGCGAGCAACTTTTCTTCGATTTGGCTCAATTTGAAACACCCATACAGTCAACTGCTGCTAACTTTCTGGCTCATACGCGTAAGTCCACGATTCATCACCTGTCACGATATCAGCACCGCGATCGTATTTTTGGAGCATTTCTTTCGACCAATCGTCGCGAGCCTTTTTTTGAGCGATTGACAAATTGTGTGGGAGCCAACGCGAACAAAATTTTTTTTGCGGTCAAATGTTCATGTAGTTTTGAATGTGTGCTGGTCCCACTAATGCCTACGGTTGTCTCAATCTCACGATAGGTCACATGACGATCTTGCAAGATCAGTTGGCGCACAGCATCAATGGTTTCCGGAACAACAACTGATTTTGGACGACCTTTACGAAATTCGTAGTGGAGTGAACTACGACCTCAGTTGAAATTACCATACCATCGATAAACACTGGTCCTTGATGGCGCTTCACCGCCAAAAATTGAATTAAGTTCATCGATGCACTGTTATTGAGTTTATCTACGTTGAAAGTTGTAGCAAATAATCGTGCGAAATTTTCACGATTTAATTCCATTTTCTGGGCGAGATGAATCTTTAAAGTTACGGTAAACAACACGAATAGCGCTCGTATGTCAAAACGTTCTGAGTACCTATAACCTCAAAAATGTCAAACTTGACGATAGAGCTGGAAGTTGCCAGATTGCAACACTAGGTTTGCCCAATTCCGAAATATAAAATGCAACCTTCGTAGCATATGTAGACATGTTGTGCATGTTCGGCAACAGCTTGCTTTCGAAAAAATGGATCAAAGAATGTGGAAAATTGAATAAAAAACACGTGAAATGTCGACACGATGAGGGTACTCTAAGTCAACAAAATGTTTCCAAGTGGTACAAGCTTTTCAAGAAGCTTGAATGACGACATTCACCCTGGAGGCTCCACCACATTAGCAACCGATTAAAATCATAAGAATGCGAAGGAAATTATTATAGAGAATCGTCGGCATATCTGTTGGCTCATTGCATGCATTTTGTTCGAAAGCAGTTCACTCGTTATAGCCAAAAGAAACACCATCATTTATCATCGCCACTGTATTCACCATCACCCTGCTACTTTTTTCTCACCCAGGTGAAAAGACCCATGGAAGGACGGCATTTTGCGATGGTCCAGGAGATATAAATTAAATCGCTGAGAGAGCTCGAGGTCATACTAAAAAGTTCATATTAGAACTGCCTCGATGATTGGAAAAAATTACAAGACTCATTACGCAATAAGTACCGCAGCTGGCATGTAAGGGGCGCCACTAACTAAAAATCCATATTAGATTTATGAAGTGCAAGCATTCAAATGATACCTATCAAATTCCCATGACAATCTGATTATTAGGTTACAAGTTACAGGGCTTCAAGTAACGCAACTTTTGTGATTTTTAAGACAATGAAAAAAGAAAATTTCGTGCGTTGATCAAACACAGCTTTTTAATAAGAAAAAATATCCTGCAAGCTCAGCAATGGCTTGAAAAGTCATCGGAAGTCACCGGGTAACGGGGTCACCGGGACTCTGTTCCATCAAAAACAGCTATTTGTCGGAGGTATGCTGACTTTAAACGTGCTTGTACAGACACCAACGATGCCGAACTCTCTGGAAAGTCTCTGGATGCAAGGAAATGAGGTGATTACACTTGAAAACGCCATTTAGCAAAAATATTTGCTATTCTCGCGTTTGCTAACATATAGACCAAAACCAACAATGTATCGATGATTATGAGAGCTGTTCCGCCAGAATAAACAGGACTTAATTCATCGGTATGTCACAATAAATGAAACATGGATCCACCACTACACTCCAGAGTCAGATCGGCAGTCAGCGGAATGGACAGCAGCTGGTGAACAACGCCCAAAGCGTCCAAAAACATAAAGGTCGGCTGAACAGTTTATGGCATCCGTTATGGGAAAGACTGGAAAGGTTATGGCATCCGTATAGGTAATGGGATGCGTACCGAATTTTTGTTCATCTACTGTCTTGAGAAAGCCAAAAGGATCAACAGCGAGTACTATATGGCGTTATTGGTGCAATATAACGAAGAAATTGCAAAAAAGAATTCTCTTCCACCAAGACAATGCACCGTGTCGTTGGTTATCATGGCCAAATTGCAGGATTTTTTTTTTAATTGCTTCTGCACCAGATCTGGCCCCCAGTGTCTTCTACCTCTTTTTAGACCGCAAGAAGATAATATTAATAATAATTGGGTGGCGCTACAGTCCACAGGGAGACCAGGTACTAGCTTGCTCATTAACTACTCGTGTTGTGCGCGCTACTGTTCTCTCTTGAGTATAGGAGACCTACAAATTTTTGCCGACCCCGAACTGCGAAGTGTAGACAGTTCTTACTTTTTGAATGTTGTCAGCAGCTCGAAAGAGGCGGTGCCGTGAAAATTCGATGTGTTCATCCAGGAATTGAATCTGGACCTTCGACGCGTGAGTGTCGCACTCTACCCACTACGCCACGGTGGCCACACCTCAAAAATATGCTCGCCGGAAAAGATATGGCTCGAATGAGGAGGTGATTGCCGAAACTGAACCTTAATTTGAGGCCAAAGATCAATCGTTTTATAAAAAAAGGTATTAGAGCGGCGTTCGGCTGATTGTATCACTCTTGAAGGAAACTATGTTGATGAATAAAGTTGATTTTTCTCTGAAAAATTTGGTTTTATTGGTTAGTCTCGGGACTTATTGAGTGATGTTGTAAGTGTGGACAAAATATATATTAATACATGTCATGGGTACCAGTTTTGTCTAAGGACATGAATGCACCTACCACTTCTTCGTGCTTTTCTGTGTCTGTCCAATGACTTCCCAGGGCTGAATCAGATCCTTGCCAACGGTTTTAGGTGTTCTCCGAAGGTTGACGTCAGGCTTCCACAGGTTGATTTATATCACGTTAAATGGTAAAACCAAACGGATGTGAGCAAACCTTTTTATATCTAGGCACTGAAGTTGTAATACTTTGTGCATTGTGTAAGCAATAATGAAACAGGTGACATTTTAAATCTGAATTCTATTTATTCAATTGCATGATGTCTCTTATAACATTAGTTAAAACTCTATGATGGTCTAATGGTCAACAGTGCACACAAGCAAATAATCCTGACTCGTCCTTCAAATTGTACAAGTGAGTGCGTGCAACGGAATGGACAATCTGTTGTTTGTTTAGTCGCGTGATGATAAATAGTTCCATGATTTAAATAAATAATTGCATTTTACGTTTAACTATTAAATAGAATAAATTAATTATCTTCGGAGTTATGTACATCCGTCTTATCTCTTGAAGAGCTTTCTCTCTCTCTTTCTCTGGGTTTCGTTTATGCGTTGTCCTTTGGTCGCATACTGGTCAAATTCCTTTCGTTTTGGTTTTAAGTATTCTACAAATTCTAATAAATTAATTTACAGAGGCTTATTTGGTTCTTTCTTTGGGTGGTTGCTATGCGCTAATTAATTTAGAAGGGTTGGGCCAAGCCGTAGTGGTTGTAGGCCAATTCTTGGGCGGTGGCTTGTCCGTTGCGACTCCAGTCGGAGTGGACAATTTCAGCGTTTAATGGGCTTCCGGTGATGTAAGCGGTGGTTACATGATCCTTCTTCTTAGCCAAGAGATCCTTGAAGAAGGTGGCACCTATTCGAAGATATTTTCAATCATGAGACAATCGATTGAATAGGACCCTGTGAGTGTGTACTTACCGGCAAAGATGAGAGCCAAGAAACTGATGGCAAGAGCCTTGAGGGAAATGAATTTCACAATCATGAAGAGAACCTTGAAGACAACCGCCTTCTTGAGCTTCAAAGCCAACAGAAGTGGCAACAGCATTTTCCTGACCCTCCTGGTGCGGGATTCTGTTGAAATAAGAAATGCAGCCGGAAATTTGTTAAATGACATTTGACAGTAGTGTGGTGAGTAGCAAAGAGTGAAAGTAATCAGTTAACCCTGCCGGTATGCAATCGGACTAGAGTCACACATGCTCCAATGAGTTTCCTAAAAGTATGCACCAACATAGTCGAAAACACGCCTCGGAATAAATTTGTGTTCAATTCGATTCAATCTGCCACAAAGTCTAAACTGTGCGGGCCTATGTGAATGTATTCCCTGAATGACAAATGTGGCATTGGGGATGCAGGACGAAAGAACAGTTATCAATAAGAGCTCTGCCTTGCAAACGACTCTTTTGTCTGAATTTTTTAGTGATGTCTGCTGGTGGCGGGATTCGGATGCCCCGCAATTTGAAAAGCAAAGAAAAGGCAATCGTTTGGATGAATACGTTATCGTCGGTGATGAATATTCCCATTTAAATGGGCGTTGTGGTTGCTAACTGATAGTCATGCACTTGACCTCATGGATTAAACCATTGCGAGGGTCCTAGGACGGGGTATTTTTCATGCGATAGGAACTGTGAGCATCCTTGTGTGTGCGAGTTCAAGACGCCGCACGGGATGAGTGAGTTCATGTGAGAGATTGAAAGTGTTAGCGTTTCGAGAATTGTCAAGTTTCTGAAGTGGTAGCTCACTCACTGAAACGTCACACCATTCTTCATCTCTCTTGTGGCAAGGCTCACGACACAACTTTCTCAGTTTGAGAAACATTGGCGGTTTGTTTCTTTCGAACGATGTTGCAATCATATTTATATCTTTTCAGTCAAACCGAAATCTGACGTTGATAGAAAGTACGAATTCGTCAGACACCACTACCACCGTCACGAGGATTTCTCCAAACTGGGTGAGACGCGTGTGGTGAAAGAGAAATAAAACGAAGAGATTTCACTTTGCGGATCGAATTCGAAAGTTGTTTTGGAATTTAAGCCAACAAACCAGTCAACACAACACATTCAGTTGCTACGACCACAACCACACTGGCTGGTAATAAACAATCACGGGCTGGTTGTGGCCGTCTCACACTGAACGTGACCGCCAAACCAAATTGCTTTCTCTCTCTCTTTATTTCCACTGACTGGCTTTTAAGGTCTACGAACTTGCACGCAGCGCCGTTGGTATGAGCGTTGCTGTGCCTTGACATGTGGATGCGTATGGGTGAGCTCGTTATGTTGGCTCGAGTACATAAATGCAGTTGGCTGTTAGTTACTTTCTTTTCTCCCACTGCCCTAGTTTGACAACAGGGTGGGGTGGTTTGCCGTGTAAACAAACACATTTTGGCTATGACTTGAGGGGGAAAACAGTCATATGGGTTTGTAATGCAACATTGCGGAAGTGAATAAAAGGCCCGTTGGTACTCTGTACTGTTTCCCTTTTGAGGGCTGACGAATCCGCGAAGAGAGAAGCAAAGCACACGAACGAGAAATGAATTTCCGGCGTTGCACAGAACTTGCAGTGGATTGCCACTGTGGGCTGTGTGCCTATGTGAAATGAAATTAATCTTGAAGTGGTTAAGGTATGGGGAAGTGGAGCCAACAACATCATTGTTGCTATGAAATACAAACAACGGTTATTATTGTTCTTTGATTACTTCGTATAGCCTCTGTGCCCTCTCTGTGAATGTGTGCGAATGCACATAATCTACCAGAAAGTACTATACAGTTGCGCTTTCTAATAACTGGTATGGGAACCAGACGTTTACCCGTGTGTCTGTCTGGTTTGACAAATTGTGACTTTGGTCGAGATCAACGCCTGGGCCTTTGAGGTGGATGCTGGGAAATAGAAAGTTTTCAAGAGATTATTGGTTTTGTATTTAAAGCAACGCAGCAGAGACGTGATGCTAAGCAGATGCCCGTAGATGTGCAACTTGCGCAAATGGGTTCATCAGTTGAGCCAAATGCAGTCTCAACGAATTTCTGTTGAACTCAGAAGGCACACACGACAACTAGACGTTTTTGGAAGAAGGGTACAGTGTGAAATGCGTCTCGTTATGAATAACAAAATTTTCAACATTTTTGGAATAAAATCCCTTAGGTCGTGAAGGAAGTGAAGGAAACACTTCCTGATTGTTCGAAATTAGATCAGTCCTGATTTACTTCAACACTGCTAGAGAAGTTCCTAAAACAGCTTTCACTACAGAAAGTTGAGCCAAGTTTAAAGGGACAGTTCTCAAGTTTGAAGGAAATAGAAAATTCGTCGCTTTTAGGAAATAATTTTCAAAAGTTGCATTGAAAACGTTTCTTTTGAATATTTGTGCAAATTAAAAAAATTCGTTACACATTTTATGAGCTTTTCCGATCCAACAAAGTGTTTCTTTGGAAGAAAGAAAGTTATTGAGCCACGTTGAGCCAAGTTTCAAAGGACAGTTCTCAAGTTTGAAGGAAGTAGAAAATTCGTCGCTTTCATGAAATAATTTTCAAAAGTTGCATTGAAAACGTTATTTTTGAATATTTCTACAAATTAAAAAACTTGTTATGAATTTTCTTAGCTATTCCAATCCAACAAAGTGCTTCTTTGGAAGGAATGAAAAGTTTATAGAAAATTTCGAAAAACTTTGTTCAAAAAAATTGATCGAAAAATGTCGAGTGGTCCTCACACTTATCACTGAAAAAATATTTGTTTTGACAGAATACATATATCCCTCACCCTTACCATCAGCAGAGCGTCCAGCGAATTCATCTTCAGTTTCGTCATCTTCACCAGGGAACGACAAATTCAATTCGTGCGATTCCATGTAACGTTCGACACGATCCTCGAATGTCTCAGCACCATTTGATTCACCGAAGGCACGACCATTTTCCACACGTTCGATACGTAATCCTCCGAACAAGGGAATAGTTTGTTCATTGTCGATTTTGTTGAGGGCGTTGATCAAATCTTTATCACTGTTATCCTGATGTGGGAGGGCAGCAGCGGTGGCGCACACAACAGCAAGGAGTAGGAATCCGTATTTTGAAAACATTTTGAAAGGAGTTTGTTGTTTTGAAAATTATTTAATTAAATAAAATTTCTTGGTTCTGATCACTGAACACTTGACCGGATCGAGTGGACGATTTGCTTTGTGATTGATTAGCAATCGTTCAAGCTATTTATTTAGACGAAGTTATCAATCATGGTCGTTGCTGGTATTCAATGGAAATCAAAGAGCACCTGCCAAATTGTATACGGCCGAGTGTAAAACGAAGGAATGTAATCAAAGCGCACTCGCACTTGGTGGGGGCGAAACGGCTATCCAACTTGAATGGCATTACGTTATGTCCATCCGAATACTTCTTCAATTAGTATTCTTCCTATGAGACACTTATAAAAATATGTTACACTACGTGACACAATTCTTTCAGTCATGCTTGTGTGCTTAATTAAATGCACTATGCCCCCAGGGCGGAATCTCTCTACACCCACACTCTTGAGGAAGCCACCAAACTTGGAGGGTTTGCGCGATGGCCTCTTTCTGTGTCCGCAAACCGTTCGATTTTCGTTTTCAATTCCAACACCAGCCCGTATTGTCATTCCGTTCACGGGCATGCCAGTTGGATCGCTATCCCTCCGCAATGTATCATCACTTCTCTCCAATCCGAAATAGTTATCCAAAGAAAGCCTCTCCATATGGGGCTGCATGCTTTCAGGTCTTTCCGCATATGCACACTCTCTCGCCGTGTACTGGTATTCAATCATATTTGTGTATGAGCCGGGCCGTCAGCGGTCAGTTATGGAATTTGTAGCGAGACAATTTGTGTCGAATTTGGTTTGCGTTTCAAAATCGCTTTGGGAAGTGCGTGCACGAGTGTGTGTGCGGAGGTAGCCCCACATTTAAATTGGGTGCGCTTTGGGCTTGGGCAATGGGATTGAACATTTATTTCTTTTTCTGTTCTCAATAATTTGTCTGGCCGGTTGGGTGACTGTGTGTTTACGAAAATATTAAAATTGCATATCAATTCAGAATTTGTGACCGACTTCATGAGGAAATTGATATTTCAAACACTTTCTTTTCAAATGCCACACAGGGTGGGAGGCATACTTGCGCATAGATTTTTCCGTTTTTTTTTTTCTTCTGTGAATTAGAATTTCTAAATAGGCCTTTGACTATGCTGCGATTAAGTTAATCGCTTAAACGGTCCCTTTATTTGCATATCGGGAATGAATGCCGTTTTCGATTTCATTTAACTCGACATTTTTATTGGCTTTTCTCGATCATGCTTACATTGTAGGCTTTGTGAATTGAAATCTCATTTAAAGGACAGCTGTACACCGTATA
This sequence comes from Eristalinus aeneus, assembly GCA_955652365.1. Classification (NCBI taxonomy): domain Eukaryota; kingdom Metazoa; phylum Arthropoda; class Insecta; order Diptera; family Syrphidae; genus Eristalinus; species Eristalinus aeneus. Next base: position 74,909,467 of record OY019130.1, read on the forward strand.
TTATGAATAATTCAAAGCAAATATATGGTCTGTGAATATTTTGGGTAGTTTTTGGAATTCTTTCACTTCTGTGGAAGATATCCCTATCAATTACGGGATGGGAAGGAGCAGATTAATTGAATCCTAATTTTGAGCTTATCCGAACCTCAGGGACAACGCAACAGAGGACGTCTCAGACTGAGATGGCGCACACAAGTGGAAAAGGACCTCAACCAACTTGGAGTGCGCAATCGGAGACAGCTGGCAAGAGATCGTGCTAGGTGGAGAGGCATGTTGGTTGAGGCCCAGGTCCACCCCGGACTGTAGCGCCATTCGAAGAAGAAGAAGAAGAACTTCGAGCACTTAGAGTGTGGCATTCGAGTTCAGTAACTGAATGATTGGATTCTCTAAGTGATTACAGTCGTCGCATTAAGAAGCTTATTTCGATGCAGGATCGATTAATTGTAGTAGACAAATTATGTTGTAGCTTAAATAATTCGAAGTTTTCGCGAAAAAACGTGCAAGATGAGGACGCGTGGCCTGTTGTATGGATTAATGAACCTGACTTGTAGATATAGCTTGACCAGAGACTATGTGCTAGTGTCCCGGGAGGTTGAGAGTCCCTTTAACTTCGGTTTCAGCCTGACTAAACGGTAGGCTCTCTTGTGGCAATATCGTGTAGTTTTCCACCCAACATCAGGGGCAGAGTCGAGGTTAGTGTACTGTACTGACCTGTTTAGTTTATTGTTAATTCAGTACCAGGCATGGCGGTTAGGGGACTTCCCCGATGCAGTGTGGAGTTGCAATCTCAACCGAGTGCTGCGACATAGAGAGCCGCAGAGGTTTTAGGAAGGTCCCACAGCAAACCAAGGTGGAGTGATTGTCCCTCAAGCATGATCTCTGTTTAGTGCTTGGGTAATGAAGGCGTTTAAAAAACAATAATTGGGTGGCGCAAGAGGATCGGGGCCCAGCTTCCTCATCAACTACTCGTGTTGTGCACGCTTCTGTTCTCTCACGAGTGCAGGGGACCAAAAGTTTTTCTGCCAACTCCTAACGGCAGTGTTTAAGAAGCTTTTTCTTAAACAATTATAGCTCTTTGAGTGTTGTCAGCAGCTCGAAAGGAGTGGTGCCGTGAAAAATTCGATTTGATATCGAATCTGGGCCTGCGGTGTGAGTGTCGCACCCTATCCACTACGCCACAGCTGCCACGAAGTTGTTTAGTCTTGTACTATTTACCACTGTTGGGAAAATGGACCCCGTGATATACATATGTGACCATGTAAAACAATACCACGTCTGTACGGCTGAATGTAATTATCACAGTAAACAGCCATTTGACAAAAAGTTGGTCTTACTTTCCGATAACACCTCATATATTACGTGTTACCACCAGAAGTTGGCTATTGCCGATATTTTGTCCCAATTGAATTTGTCAAAATTGAAAGAATAAAGTGCTTTTTGATTCAAACTTTAAAGGGAAATTGTGCAGCCAAATCAAGGAGCCAAATGGATGCTTCGGTGCAGCTTGTTAGACTATTTTTTACTTGGACGGACTTCGGATTTAAATCAATCCCGCTAAATTAAATTAAAAATGCTCGCTTATTCAACTGATTACTATTTGATAATTTGACAGGCCATCGGTTATAGGTGTGCAAGTTTGCTGATTGGATAATTTTCTGCGTGAAATAACGCGCATACTGTTTGCGGGTTTACGTTCTTGGCACAACAATCGCAATTGGGTCGCGATTCCAACTAATTTCTGTTAAAAAACGGGACTTGTGTTGTACACCAGAGAACACGAAACAACAACTTCTCTGGGTGAATGAACTCCGAAGAAGGCAGAGACTGTCCTATTGCCCAGGAAGGCGGGTGGTGATTAAAAGGATTGAATAAAGAGATGCCCAACTGCAGCGGAGCTCTGCTATGCTAAATATTTGACAAATGCACTTTCGTACAAATTGGTCGACTTAGCCTACAGAACGCTGGCTTATTCACCCTTATTTCACCATAGGCACTCGCCATTCAGAAATCTAAAAATGCTACAGGGGCTATCATGACCAAAAGTTTACTTTTCGGCCTTTAAGGGTATATTTTAAAAAATGTTAGAAAAGCTATATCATTACCATTGGTGCGTGTCCAGTGTATCCCTTATGCTTTCTTCGCTTTTGTAGGCCAAGACTTTCGGGCCCGGGTGCATATGCTTTTATTGAAATATTTAGTGCCTCCCTAATGCTTGCTTCGCTTTTGTAAACCAAGACTTTCGGGCCCGGGTGCATATGCTTTTATTGAAATAAGCCTGTTTTAGTGTGACCGCCGTGGTGTTGTGGGTTGGGTGCGACGCTCACACCCCAAAGGTCAAGGTTCGATCCTCAAATACCTCAAATTTTTCACGGCACCATATCTTTCAAGCTGCTGAAAGCTGCTCTCTTAGAGCTCCTCAAACACCGCCGTTTAAAGTCGGCGAAAAACTGTAGGTCCCCTCTACACGTGAGAGGACAGTACACGTGAGAGGACAGTACACGTGAGAGGACAGTACACGTGAGAGGACAGTACACGTGAGAGGACTACAGCACGAGTAGTTGATGAACAAGGTAGGCCTCGGTCCCCCTGTGGACTGTTGCGCCATAAAATTTTTATTATTAAGCTTGTTTTACTGGAACGTCCCACAACATAGACTTTTACGACTCATTCTGAAATCCTTTGCAGATGTACCTTAAATCTAGTTCATACACCCTTAGCATGCGACTAATCTGTAAACTGTCTACTTTTCACCTTTGGATACATTCGGGTAAGAGACTGCTCACAACCCCAAGGTGGATGGATCAAATCGGTTAACTAGTCTTGTTGTTCTCGGAAATAGATCCTGCAGAGTTAGAATCGACCGCGGAGGATCGCCCAACCTGGAGGTCTCATTTGCTAACAATTCCCCAAAGATCCCTTGAGTAAAACGAAAGTGATTAAGATGAGTGTTGTCCTGTTTTTTTAAACAGTTTTTCCTATACATGTTTAAAACGAGAAATCGTGATTCCTTTTTTTTGGCTGAAGCAAAATACCTCCGGCCGAAATCACTATACTGGCTATAAGCGTCGTCTAGCTCGTATTGTAGTCGCGTGTCCACAACTTCTGCACACAAGATGAATAGACATCCCTTGAGCTCAGTTCAGAACAAAACAAACCAAAACGTTTAACCCCTGAGAAAATGCAATTTTGCATCAGCATAAGCTTTCACTTTCTCCAAAGCTTCCTAATAATAGATTTTATTTCTTTCCTTGCAATACATTTTGCTTAATGAAAGTGTCATTCTCCTTCGGTCATTTCTTGACTACAAATACACACGCCGTGTAAAGTCTTCAGCTTGCAGGCACGTTTTAAGAATAAATATCAAAAGCTAAGTACATCTTGTGAAACTCGATATGTTAAATTCAAAGAAGACGAAAACAGAGGAAAAAACTTCACTTTTTATGCCCGAGTGGCTTGGTCGAATAGATAAAAGGCTTGGGATCATTATAGGAACAAAATTTGTCTTTGGGCAGTATTTCATTGTTTGAGGAGAAGTAAGAAAACTCAATTTATTCGAAGCAATTTCAATTTACGATTTGTTTGATGTCTGTCTTAATCACACGCAACACAGATCATTTCTTTCTTTTCACAGGGTGTGTCAAAGGAAAGCAAAGAAAAATCTGGCTTTATATATATATACTGGGCTGTATATATATATATATATAAATATATATATATATATATATGTCTGGCGTTATATTTATATATACATATATGTATATTTATTTATAAAAAATAAAATGTGACAAAATATATGTAACAATTTTTGGAAAGAAATTTTTAGAAAAGACATCAATTGGATAGAGTAACACCCTACAATAGGAGCAGGGCCTGGTTTGTTTAGCAATTGCATGTTGCGAACGACGAAATTTTAAATACTTTCTGGGACAATAAGCAAAGAGTTTAACAAATTGTTGACTTTCATAATTTTGAAATTGAGGGAAGCTTCTATGTATTTAGGAACTATAGGGTTCTTGTGCCCAAAATGCCTTCCTCTTCACCATTAAATTTCCAAATGAAAATTTAAGACAGCTCCGCAGGGATCGAAATAAGTGGCAATTCAAACCAAACTGCCCACACATTCAATATACATACTTCAGTTAAGACAATAAGGGAAATAATCAACAATCTCGTTTCAATAAACTGCGGTATTCTTGAATGTTTTTCCGAGTTGGAAAAAAATCAACTAAAAACCACAAGAGTTAACACCCTTACTTTGCTCTTGTGTTCTCTTGCCTGCAGCCATTTACATGATAAAACCTCTTGCGGATATTAAACAATTATCCTTAGGGTCATGATTTCCAGAAATTGGTTTAAAACAAGAACACTCGTACGTTTTGAATGCCTTCCCACCCAAAATGGCCAGAAACGACTTGGTCAACAACATACATATACTTCATGCATTGTTGCCATTAGATTTATAAAATTCTAGAGTACAATCAATGTGTTCGTTCGTCTGAACACCTTCTCTGTTGATCTGCAATTGCCCCTCGGTTTAAATTTCTTTCTTAAATCTAGCCTCAGTCCCAAGCAGAAGCCAGCTTTTGAACTACTCCTCTTTCCAATCCAACTATTTTAATACCAATTCTGGGGTTTTCATCTTTTGTGAAATTTTATTTCGCCCATGAAATTTTTAGTTCACTTTCACCGTTTCTTTTAAACAAATCCGAAACAGATACTCAGTACGCTTCAAACGTCTTCTCCATGATTGCAATATAAATGACTGTACAACCTGCTAAGTAGAATCGCCTTAATTTAAGCTTTTTATAACTATAAAAACCTCCTTAGTTAATGACAACAAGAAGAAAGGTGTTTCCGATGCGACAAAGTTTACTGATGCAGAAACTTCTGGCATGTGAGCCTATACACTGATTCACTACATCAAGGCTTTTTATAAACATGTAAATCTCCTTAGGTAATGACAACAAGAAGAAAGGTGTTTCCAATGCGAAAAAGTTTAAAGCCAAGGCACCGAAGCAGGAACTTCTGAAATGGGGGACAATACACTGATTCACTACAGCAAGCATTGCAGTCATTTTTTTAGAATATGGAAACAAAATAGGAAAAATATTCGCAATTGTCACCAATTTGACATCAAAACAGACAACTTATTTTAGAGAAACCCAATACATAGCTTTCCAAAAACTCTTCCACAATTTGTTAACAAATTATTCTCTAGCCCGAAAGGCCCACTTATTTGGGCATAAAAAGTAATATTTGCAGATTTGAAAAAAAATTGATTTATACCCCATAATATTTTGCCTTTGGAGATTTACCTGCTAGAAGAAGGAGAATAAAGGCTTATCGAGGCGCATGATCGTACATTAGTCAAATGTCACTTCCTCAAGTTTATGGAACTCCTCGCACAACATCTGGAATATAAACATCACCCACAAGAACATGACGATGTCTCAGCAGTATGTGTTGCGATGTTGGTTACAACAATCATTCACTTGTCCTGTGTCCTCCGTAAAAAAAAAAATGTTTCCATAACAGGTGTAAAGGTTCCTTATCAAAGTTGCCGTCTCTCTCTGCGCAAACATCAAAGGTGTTCGAAACATCAAAAAGTTTCTTCCTCTTTCGTCACATTTACGGTCAGAGCTCAGAAAATCAATCAAACTCAGTTAACACCATCAGTGTCGGGAAACTGAGTAGTGTCATTATCCGGTTTATCAGTATCAGGAACCTAGTACTGCAACTGTGTATAAAGAATTATTGACTAAGACTGATCTTCACACAAAGAAGTGCTCAATATTTTTGTTTTTTAATCTAGACTGACATAATTTTAAATAAATACGACTTGCAACACCAACACGATTAATATCCCCTGATGAAGGCCGCAAACAATGCCGAAACGTTGGGATAGGAACAATGAAATAACCTAGTTTCATTGAAAATCAACAGTCAACAGCCGACGAAGGAAAGAAACAGTTTTTTCTGCATAACAATAATTGATTTGGTCAATTTTAACACAGAGCTTTATTAAGAATAACATCAATTCAACATTTTACATTCCGTTGTTCCATTCCTAATTTTCTTCTTTGAGGTTGGGAAACTCTGTATTGGAACACTAAGACTCGAAAATTAGTCAGTCTACATTTTATGTAAATTCTTGTCTTCTGGAGAAATACTAATAAAGGCTTCTGTGATAAAAAGGCTAGCATTTCAGCTCCAAACACATAAGCACCAAGTACCCGCCGCATGAAAGTCAAAGATAGACTTTGTATGATAAGAAACAACGGATAAAGTTCTGAATAGTACTCACCCCCGATTTCCTTGAAATTTTTTTTATAGGTAGCCCTGCACAAAGGAAGCCCAAAATCCGAATGGTTTTTTTCCCGCTAATAACGGGATAGGGCGAAAAGGACTTTTTTGGGTATTCAGGACTTAATATATTCGAAAAGGTATGTTGCATGCGAATAAAATGGGAATCAAGTTAAAGCTAGAAGAAAGTACTTTTTTTTTGTTGTATATACCATTACAATCCATCAACAACTTTTGAAGTTATAGCGAATTATGTGAAAAAATCATTTTTTCAATAATATAATTTAATTTTCTCTAAAAAATTTTTACCAATGTGTATTGTTTTCAATGTTATATAAGAGCTCACCTTTTTACCTTTTTAACGATACCAAACATAATATACTTACTGCCATAAAAAATAAAAAACAAACCTCTTATTTTCTTCCACATAACTCTTGCTAATACTCCAAATGGCTGGTAATTTCAATTGTTTAAGCTTATCATACACAAAAAGTGGAATATGTATGGGGGGCATGCTGCCCCCTGCAACTCCCCTGCTTGGGGTAGGTGCAAGTTTGGTTGTATTCAATGAGTACTTGTTTTAATGTTGAAAAATAAATACTTACAAAACAAAAACATATTTTGACCCAATTTTCATCTTTATACAGTAACCAGATATTTGTTTGACGCTCACAGTAAATCAATTTGTGCGGCTTAAGGCGCTCACATAGTATCTTGTAATCGATGTTTGGCATGGATATAGACATGTCAGCCAATTCCTGATTGATGCGTCAACATTTGCTTCCATCTGAGAAATAGAACATGTTATCCATATCTACTCTAAGAATCCAGTGATCTGTACCCAATTTTTTCTGCACTGCACTTGTATTATTTTGGTGGCTGCCGTGGCCACTCACTATGTAGAGTGCGACACTCACACGCCGAAAGTCAAGGTTCGATTCCCGGCTGAACATCTCGAATTTTTCACGGCACCACCCCTATCGAGCTGTTGACAACACTCAAAGATTAATAACTGTCTAAGAAAATGCTTCTGAAATTTCGCCGTCCGAAGTCGGCAAAAAACTGTAGATTTCTTCTAATCGTGAGTTTGTAGGTCCCTTATACAGTAGTAGTTCATGAAAAAGCTGGGCTCTGGTCCCCCTGTGGTCTGTACCGCTACCCAATAATTTTTAATATGACTTGCATTGTTTTCCATTATCTTCGTTCTAAACAAAAATATAATACACGAGTCGGCTCATAAATAGCCCCAGCTGCAACTGTTAGTTTAATTTTCAAACTTTCCCTCACTTCACCTCAATAGCGGGTCTTAGCTGGCTCATATGCATCTTTTATATTGGACATGGCTTTTCCTTTTTTTAATAGTTTGTGTGATAAATTATTTCTACAAGAGTGTTGAGATATTCCTTAACCCACTAGTAGATGGCCTATCTCGCTCAAAGCAAGGAACGACGTCTACTCCACCTGAGATTTCATCATATCCTACCGCTTTCGCCTCGTGACAGAATGGCGGAACTTCAATTGTAGGCAGAGACCTGCTCCATTCTATAAATGAATAGAATCAAAAATCAAAAATCGACCACTGAACGCGCGAGCAACCAATTCATTTGTTCACATTGTTAAGCAGTCAATTCTTTGAACTCAATTGACCGCATGCTGAACACACTAAACGTTTTAATGAAACAAGTGTTTCATGGAATCTGCGAACCATTCACAAAAACAGAAAGCCATTGATTGAATTCATAAAAAAGTTCACGTTTATTTCGGTCATTTTGTACAATAAATTAACAAATAATTTACATTTGCAACGATATCTATTAAAGGGTAAGTGCTTGCAAATAAATTAATTATTGTAATTAACTAGAAACACACAGGTGACATACAATGGGGTCGGTACACACTTGCTGTGAACCTCATTGATATGGCTTGGACATTGTTTGCGATGTTTTTGTTTCGATTTCGTTGAATTAAATAAATTAAGCTACAAACTAGAAAACAAAAGGCACAACTCTCGACAGATGAGTGAATGAACATTCACGGGCGTTTTACTGAGCTGGAACTTGGCCTTGGTAGGCGAGTTCTTGCGCATCATCGTCATCGCCCAAGCTGCGGGCATATGGGTAGGATGAACCGCCAGATGACCAGCCTTGCTGAGCAGGTTGTTGCCATCCAGAGCTGGCAGAGCTAGCACCGCCAAGACCACTCAATTTACCGGCACCGCTGAAGAGTTTCGATGCGCTCACAGCCAAGGCCAAGAGCAGGGCAATCTTAGCGACAACGATGGCCTTGGTAGCGAGCAAGGCAAGACCGCCCAACACAAGTGGAACCAGAGCGAACAATTTAGCACCGACAGCCAAGAGCAATGGTCCGACGAGTTTCTTCATCTTGCCACGACCTAAAAATACATGCAACCGTCAGATGCATTAGATGAAAAGTGCCAACCGGCCGGTTTTGTGTTGTATTACCTTCTTCGATGGCGCGGGCAACCTCTTGGGTAGTTTCTTTTGGTACCTTGACTTCCAAGTTGTGTGATCCGAAGAAATCGGTAACCGATTGCATAGCCATATCCATGAGACGTCCATTCCTGTCCTCACCCTCGGCAGGCAGCTGGGACATGATGTCATTTTCAGTCAGCGCTTTGCCACTGCGGGCAACTGGAGCAGCTGGATCTCTGTGTAAAAGAAGAAAACAAACGTTTTATTTATCCATGCGCAATGTCCGTAGGAAAGTAGAGAAATGCTGTGGATCAATGAAATCCGCACACTCTGACGCAATATGCTGCAATTCTGTGCGTTCAGCGCTCATCATTCACCAAACTGGTTCTATGCACAACACAGTACGGGTATCACTTGTTTCTGTTTGATTTGTAATTTCACTTGGGGCACTAATTCGCATCTCATAATGATGTAATTTTCACAACAAAAAATTGTTTCTCAGTATTTTTTTTGAGTGTTGCGTTTGTTGCGTTTTTTGTTTTTTCAAAATTTATCGCACCTTGTGAATGTAACTCCATTGGCGACGACGATGTTGCTGCTCCTGGCCGCACGGTTCAATGCTGTAATCCCTTTAACCGCCAGACATGTGGTAATATCCTCACTTTCGAAACAGGATCCTAGGTATTTTGCCGCCCTCGAGAGGGTGCCTTCACTTTCGATCTTGTTATCGGTAACACTGGGGGCAGCTAAGGCCACGGCAAAGAGCATAACGGACACAACGAACACTTTCATGTTGAGTTTTTTTTGGTTTTTTGTAAATTTTTCGAACTGAACCGCACGACACTACAACTGCGCTGTGTGATGTATCACTTGTGAGATGTGAGAATGATTTGATGTACTTGTCCGGACACTGGCACCCTTTTATACCACTTTAAAAGTATTTTTTTCGGATATATCGCCGGTCTCGACTCGGTTGGCTGTTACGTACACGCCTGCCTGTGCCCCGATCGCCCGCCCCACCATCTCGTGCAGCACCGCAGCTCGGCTCTGATCTTCCATCCCTCATTGCTCGCGTTCATTGTTTACTGGTGTAATGCGCGCGAAGAGATGGTAACATCTGGAGGGGGGCCATGCGGCAGCCGTTTTCGTCAATATTTACTCTCGCGAAAAATACACAAAAAACCGTAAGTAACGAGCGAACCAGAAAAAATAGAAAAAGATACTGCTCTCAGATACTTACCATACTCACGGATGACAGTCAAGCGGCGCGTACTCTCTTCGTGCGAACGGCTCTTTTACTCACGCGATCAAGCATTCGACGCTCGTGCGTAAGCATAAATTCCATCCGGGGGAGAGCAACAGAGACAGAGCGCAAAAAAGCTCGTAAAAATACCAAAGTAGAAAAAAAAGAATAACACACAGTTGCCTTTGAACAATCAGATACCTTAACTCATCGGAGCTCTCATCGGAGTGGTCGCATTTACATCTTTTCGTTCATTAGCAGAGCACACATACTTGGCCAATACCGCCTGGCTGGCCGGCTGCCTGACTGCCTGACTGCTGACGACTTGCCACTCTCACTCTTTCACTCCAAAAGAAGTGCGCCAGAGAAGGAAGACCACTGCAATTTTTGGATCATTTTGTTGGCAACCGAAAAGAAAAGTGCTGCGAGAAGTGGACATGATGGCACTTAACATTGAGAGAGTTGACACTTCTAGATTGCACGCAGTCAGGGCGGAGCTCTGCTGCCACAGTTTCTTCAAAAATCCCTCACCTCTGAAGCTCAACTTGATCAGTGAAGAAAAGTGGACATTCCGGAATGTGAAAGAGAAAGAGGTGGTCGCTCGTAAACTGTGATGTCGGCTAATTAAACTAATTTCGGCGATGGTACTGTGTGACAGCAAACGCTTCCCAGGTTTGTCTGAGTGGCATGATGAATACCAAATTGTTGAACAATCGACCGGTGCAAGTGTGAATTTATCTCAATGAGTCCGACCAACAAGGGATGTCTGAATGAATCGAATCACTTGTATCACGGCGCATCAACGGGGGCAAATATCGGTTGTGCTAATTTTTACGTAACCGCTGTGCGACACGAACTCACAATTAAGTTCGCGTTCCGTAATTTTGTCTTGGTCTGTTTGTGGAGTGTTCTAATTGATTGTGAAGGCAATTAGTGCTGCACAGCAGCAACGACTTGTGATGAGATCAATGTCGAGGGGAGTTTCTTGATGATGATCGCAAAGAGACTGAAGTCCCTATGCTCTCGGTGACAATGTGAATGAGTAACAGGGAGACAGTTTGTTGTAGTTGGTGCACTTTACATTTTCATTTCAGTTTGAGGACTTTTAGGGATTTGTTGGAAGCCCTTCATGCTTGTCTTTGTATGCAGGGGCTGCAAGTTCTAGTAAGTTTGTTCCTTGTTCAAATCAGATTCTTCGAATTAGACCACATGCCAAATAAGCATTGAGATTTTTTGAGATTTATTCAAGTTCGTCCAACTTTTGAAGAAAAAAAATCGTCGTTTGAACGTAGACTTAGACAAGGCCAAGATTCGACCAACCTCAATACGTATCAGGTTTTCTTTGAGTAGTCAAAAGTCTAAGTCACAATATTCGGACAGCTTTTTGCATTAAACTCGTCATTGAATAATCTGTAGAATAAAATAAATTAAGTGGCACTGCAGACCACAAGGAACTTCGACTTTACTTTCTTCAGTAAATATTCGTGTCGTGCATGATATAGTAGTTGTCGGCGACAATAATCGCCTGTGAATGGCAACATTTGAGAAGATCTTGCGCTGCCAGTAAAATCTTCTCGTTGGGTGTCGGAAGTTGGTGCAATGGTCAGTTATCTCAGATGTGCGTTGTTATACGTCACTTATGAAATGAAGTCAAACTTCACATGAAGTGGGTAGCAATTTTAAAACCGGCATTATTTTCTACCAAAGTTGCCATCTGGAGACTTTTTCATACATAATACGTACAGTGAAACATTTGGTGGGGAACCTCCTTTAATCCGACGACGGTCATGATTTGCGGGTGGAGTGCATTGTCCGTCCTCAAGTAGTTTTTAGAATCCTTTTGGACCACAACGGGCTGTCCTCATCTCCTTAATTTAAGACAATTCCTCGAAAAAATCGTCTTCATGCCCGCAGGTGTAGTATTAAATTCTCTGAGTTAGTGGTGTGGACGAAGAACTCCTTCTCATAACTGCTCTTGGCTGTGACGAATGCCAGATCTGGTTAAACCTCCCTGTTAGTTTTGCGAATGAATGGTCCTTCAAACAACTGCAAGCTTTTCTGTCGTTACTAGACGCATGTTGAGTCCGGTTGTTGGCGCGGCGATCCTGGACACGTTGGATACTACAAGGTTATCAAATACCTCCCTTCAACCTTTTTGTCTTTTGAATTTTTCGGCTATGTACATAGCGCTACAGAGCTGGTATCTGGCAATACTATACATCATTTGAAAGGTCTTGACCTACAAAACGACGCTATGCACGACTAGTTTGGATATTGCGTTCAACAGGACGTGTAAACACAGAGTTCACTAACGCCGAAATTCGCACTATTTTAAAGTTTTCCTTCGTTAAAAGCAAATTCGCTATAGACACGTTCCGTGTTTCCAGGCATGGTAATCTTTCACTTCGAACAGTGGAGGAATGGTTTCGACTACTCAGAGCCGGCGAAAACGAAACCTTGGATAAGCCAGCCGGCGGAATACCGGTGACTACGAATACCGATCGAATCATGGAAATCATCGAATTAGACCGGCATATGGCATCTCGTGACATCGCCCAGGAGATGAGAGTTAGTCACCAAAGCACTTTAAACTATCTGCACAAGGCTGGATACAAAAAAAAAGCCAGACCACACACTTCGTTGATGACTCGTCAGAAGCTGCGGGAGCTCGGATGGGAGGTTTTATCGCAGCCACCATAGAACATGGACATAGCGCCAAGTGATTACCACCTGTTCCTCTCCATGGCAAACGTCTTTGGTTGTGTGAAGTTGAACTCAAAGGAGAGAGCAGTTCCCCAATATAGAAGAAGAAGATCAATGTTCCTTTAGAAGACCAATGTTCCTTTAGAAGATCAATGTTCCTTTAGAAGATCAATGTTCCTTTAGCTTTCATCTTTCGGTAAGACATTCTGTGAGGTCACTGTTCAAAACGATCACATGTGTATATCTCAACTGCCTTTTCCTTCATTATAGGGCGCCTTCTGATCCCGCCCATCAAAAGATCTTCGTTAAGAGGCAATAATACCGATATGGGCGCTCTCAGTCAAAGTAACTCTGACAACGACAGTAATAACAATAAAAATAATAATTGAATTGCGCGACAGTTCACAGGGGACCAGGGCCTAGCTTGCTCATCAACTACTTGTGCTGCGCCCGCTACTGTTCTCTCATAAGTAAAAGGGACCTACAACTTTTTGCCGACTCCGTGCGGCGAAGTTTGAGAAGCTTTCTTAGACAGTTATTACACTTTGAGTGTTATCAGCAGCTCGAAAGAGGTGGTGCCGTGAAAAATTCGAGGTGTTCAGCCGGAAATCGAACCTAGACCCTTCGGCGTGTGAGCGTCGCACTCTACCCACTAAGCCATAATGCCCACAACGAAACTACTGCCCTTATAATCGTCCGTAACCAAAGAAGCGACTTTCTTATCAAAAAGGTCTACGCTCGCCCCGAATAATGCCGCTTCTCATACATCTATCGCCCTGCGTAATTTAATGAGGATGAAATTGCCAAAGCGCCGCTATGTTGCCTTAAAAGAGTCAAAAAAGGTTTTCTGCCTACGTTATGCTTCATTAGATAAGTTCGACCTACGTACAGAAGTCATTCCATGTCATCGCTAGGTACACGACAGTAGTGGAGAGTAGAAACGAATCGTTTCCCCCTTTCCATATGTTCGTCTGTAGGGCTCATAAGCGTAGAAAGATTCATTTGGGAATCTGTCGATCAGAACTATCCGCTAATTTTAAATTATCCAACTGGTCTCAGATCCACGAGACGGGTCATATCGAATAAATTGTGGAGCCAGCCTCTTTTTTTTTTTCAAGTAAAACTATTTCTTACTTGTCAGAGGACATTGCCTGAGTGAAGTCACTGCTATTGAAGTTATTCTGCTCCTTTTGGGAGTTCACGGGTGTCTTGTAAGCGTCAAATTGTTACTTTGCTTTCGTTAGCCTCTTAATTAATTTGACCAACATTGCTACCACTTCAATGTAATTGCGAGCTTAATAATAATAATTGTTGTTCACGACAGTCCACAGGGTTGCCATGGCCTAGCTTGTTCATCCACTACTCGTGTAGTGCGTGCTAATGTTGCCTCACGAGTAAAAGGGACCTACAGTTTTCTGCCGATTCCGAATGGCGAAGTTTGAAAAGCTTTCATAGACAGTCATTGCTCCTTGAGTGCTGTTAGCAACTCGAAAGAGGTGGTGCCATGAAAAATACGAGATGTTCAGACGGGAATTGAACCTAAACCCTTCGGCGTGTGAAAGTCGCACTCTATCCACTACGTCATGGCGGCCACAATTGCGAGCTTGCCAGTCGTAATTCCATTACATGTGAGTCCTTTTCTCGCAAGCAACATATCGGTGACATTTTCACTTTGATTTATGACAGCACAGTAATACACTTTACGTCGAACATACCGTACAGGGTGTGATAAAGGGAAATCCCTACTTAGGGCTTTGAAAACATCACTTCTTTAGCCGTATTTGTCTCAAATTGATTGCGAAAGGCAATCTCTACCGGTCCGATAGAGAGCACTTCCTGCAAGTCAGCGAATCTGTAAACAAACTGCTTGTCAATTGGGCCAACTAGACTGTGAGTCAACAAAGACTGTTCGAAGCACGGAAATCTTGATAATTCTTATTCATTCATTCTAATTCAAAGCTTCTTTCCAAATACCTTTCTTTTTCGACTCAAATTCTGAAAGTTTCGTTTCTCTGTGTGATTCTCAATTATTATTCCTGTGTGCACTGTTCCTGGAATATTTGTGCCTCGAAAGGGAAGGTGGTCACACCAAAAATAAGTAAAAAACCAGATGGTGGGATAGAATCTCCCAAAATCGATCGACCTAGCAATGATTTTCTTCCATTGACCAGTGCCTCGTTGAGGTCCGAGTTCAAACGGGCGGTTTCCGGGAAAAAGAGAAATTCAACGCGATCCCTGTCCCCACCCTCTGTAAACACACAAGATCTAGAACCCAAATCGTGTCCACGTAATGGAACCAATTATCTCAAGAGCTATGTCCACAGATTGACTCGGTTAGCCCATGTTCACCCATTATAACGTGTCCCAAGGAGGGCTAATGACTCCATCTCACTCCATCGTGGTTAAAACCATTTATTTGGCCATTCTCGTTTTTTTTTTTTTGTTTTTGTGTCACCTCATTGAGATCGGGTAACAATTTCTCCAGAATGCTTGACAAGCCTGTGCCGGTGAAACAAAAAAAAAAAAAAAAACGAAATGAAAAAAATACATCAAACGGCGGACGCCTGCCTCTCAACTACCTGAGAAACAAAAAGCACAAAAAAAAGAATACATCCGTCCAGCAGCGAGTTTTCATTTTCTACTGCTAAAAGCTTGAAATCCATTTCATGTCGCCTTTGTCCGTCAGTCACACCTCAAAACCGACGGCAAGCCTAATGAGACAATCAGACATACCCGCGCACAGCCCACGGCCGGGGTTTGAACGCACACATTCATTTGTGGACATATGCAGACGACAGTAGAAAATTTGTTTCATTGTTCCTCCTGAACTGTTGTAGTAAATTCCGAAACGCACGCCAAGAATCGCACGACAGTCATGATGGGAATATTACAAAGTTTTGCGGTAGTAGTCATTAGCATGCCAAATAGAAGCATAACTGGGCCTTCCTCCGCTTCGCCGTTTAATTGGAAAGGCTAACAAGGTGGGCCGATGCGAGCAGTATGTCTCGCACCTGTCCATAAACTAGAGCGAACACACGTCTAAATGAGGACGTGCGCAGAAAAGCTTCAAGTGCATTGTATTTCCGCCATCGTACGATGGATACCGTCATCAGAAGTATGCGCACTCTTCTGAAGGGAGTATCCGTGTAGCTTTGCTGACGACCGGCTTGCCGAGTCCACCGACGTATGGTTACATAACTTTCACTTCGACGGGCCCAGGCCCGCATTGGGAGACTCGTAGGCATGCATCGGCTTAGGCCGTGCATCGCTTGTGTGGCAGCACCGCGTTTCGTATCCGTAAAATATTACATGAAGTTTCACTGGCAACATTTTTGATTGATGATGATGATATGTATTGGCGGAAGGAACGTGACTTGAATGGAAAACGCAGGCTATCGCAGGGAATCAGCCTCTTCTGCGTCTGAGTGCTGAGCCGATTTCAGACACGGATATCACTTCAATTCGAATGAGGTGAATCGCGATGATTCACGGAATGATGTGAATCGATTCGGAGAACCGGTTAATCACAAGAACCATGAAAAAGAGGATGTTTCTGGGGAAATTCGACTGATTTTCAGGAATTTGGTCAGAAGCATGCATTAATCCGTGGCCATGGATATAGGCTCAGGATTGTAAAAAAAAAAGTTGTGACGTTGCCTCTTCGTACAGTCGGTAAGTCTGTAAAGAACATTGTTTAAGGATTTTGGTGATGGTCACATTTTTTGCTTCAAAAGGATGGGATGCGAGTGGGAAGCTACACGTATGACTTAAAAGCGATCAACACGCAAACTATTGTGGGTTCGACTGACTCTCTGTCCTCGCTACGATAGCA
Source organism: Eristalinus aeneus (assembly GCA_955652365.1). Lineage (NCBI taxonomy): Eukaryota > Metazoa > Arthropoda > Insecta > Diptera > Syrphidae > Eristalinus > Eristalinus aeneus. The sequence continues at coordinate 74,925,980 of OY019130.1, forward strand.
TTCAGTCAGTTCTTAAATAAAGGTGGCTCAGCATTTACGTCAAAAAGCGCGTCAATAGGTACCAGAGGTTATATAATATTAATAATAATTGGGTGGCGCTACAGTCCACAGAAGGACCAGGACCCAGCTTGCTCAAATTCTACTCGTGTAGTGCGCTACTGTTCTCTCGCGAGTAGAAGGGACCTACAGTCTTTTGCCGGCTACGAACGACGAAGTATGTCAGCAGATCGACAGAGGTGGTATCGTCAAAAACGCGGGGTGTTCAGCCGGGGATAGAATCTGAACCTTCGGAGTGTGAGTGTCCAGATCTGCCCACTACGTCACGACGACCACGGTTTCCAGAGGTTTCTTACTGTTTGAAAATATTACTTCGAGTAATTGTGAGATCCACGCGGCCTTACACTGCATAATGGTTTCCTTTTGTTTTGAAATCGCTTGACGGATAGTTGAGTTTTAATTAACCGGCCTTGACAGTCTGAGCTGTACACACGAGGTGGAGGGACCAGAGATTTGTCACTGAAATTTTGGTTCTTAGCACAAGTCTGTTGTTTCCCAGACGAGCTAACAAAGGAAGCTAAATGGAATCGAAATATCTTAAAATATTGTATTTTGCATGAATAAGAAAGATTCTCTGCGACAATACGTGCTCAGTGCTCAGTGTTCTCAAAAATTATTAAACCCTCAAGCCTGGTGAATGCAATGTGACTGTGTGAAGCAATCTGATAAAATGTTTTTATGTTATTTCGGTAGAGCAGTCCATGCTCTGGCAGACAAGTGAGGGGTTGACGTTGAAAAATTGCACTCGTGAGGAGGAAGAATGTTAGCACCAACGTTTTCAAAGACTTAATGTTCCCAGTTTTAAAACATAAGCTAAAAGTTCCCAAGCATTTGTTATGGAGGATATTCCTCTATCATGGTCGCTTGCAGATAACCTTGATTTACACAGCAAAATAATTTGGAAACGAAACCTTTAGAACGTGTGACACTTTGACAGAAAATCTGTGAGCAACGATTCACAAGGGGCCTTGTAGGACAAAATTTTCCTGTTCTTAATTTGAGAACGAACTCATTGACAGGGAATACGTCCATGAAGAGTATGTTTATGAAGGGTACGTCCATGAAGGTAGAAAGCAAGTTCTGCTAAGTCTGCCTCTTTGTAACTTATGAGACTCTTGTTCCTGTCAACACTCAAAGTGCACTTCTGAAACACTTGCGGTTCGGAGTAAACATCAGGGCCTTTTCTTCGAGAGGGTAATGAAGCATACATTAAACTAGTTGTGGCTAAAGGAACTAAGCCCTCTCTCCTTGTAGGTTAAACCCAAATTGAATTCTTGGCACACCTAGGAAATTTCTGCCGGACTAATTTGTAATAATGGCTTGATTGTTCTTTGTCACTCCGTCAAAATCAGTAAACCTAAAATGATAATTTGCCCCATGAACCGTTGGGTCTAATATATCTTCCTTAAGTATTTTCTCTTCGTTCTCAGATTTCTGGATATGCTATCTAAGAAGGGTGCCCTTGTTACGTTTCACACTCCACACTTATCGGTTCAGTTGTAGGAAGTTTTACCAATTTTGTTCTACTTGGCCTAGCAGTGACTGAAATTGATTTTTGTAAAAAGTGCTTCTTAAATACTGCAGAAGTCTGCTTTTGGCAACGTTACCAACATTTTGTTATTTCGTCTACTGACAGTTATGCCAAATTTCATTGTTTTTACTTCAAAACTTATCCGCAACGTCTTTTATCCATCCCCTCTCCTTTTCCTATTTTCGCCTTAGGCAGCCACTGCTCTATCTATCTCAATGCATAGATCAATAATCCTCCTGTCTTCTCTTTGATGTTTCTCTAGAATTAAGGTATTGGTTAAGGTGATGTTGTATCCTTAGACTTAAAGTAAAGGGAAAGAGGATCCAATTATTCTTTAAGCTTAAACTAGTCTATCAAGCAAGAAGTAGTCACATTTACCACAATCCCAATTGATGAAAATGCAGTTTCAAATAGTGACAATAACTAAATAAGATGAGTTTAGAAGCGCTGTTCAATCTTGCTACACGATTTTATAAGATTTAAAATTCCGTAGTTTCAGATAAGGTTGGATTGAATTTCGGAAGAAAAACGAAAAATGCAGACCTGTGAAAGTTACATTTGGCTTAGAAAGTCCCCTCAAGTTTCTCGATGACATTTTAGTTTTGGCCTATGTGTGGAACTCTATTCTTTATGAGCTAAAACTGTGTTCAAATGATTTTCAGCAACTCAACTAAATATTTTCCCGTCAAACTTATTGTAAAGAGTTCAAAACAAACAGCACGCATGGGGTCAGAACTACACGAAGATGCTCGTCATCTAAGTTCGATTAATTTATCCCGGGACTTATTGAGCGATCTGTTATGTGAGGTTAAGCACGGTCGTAATGTCATCCAATTCATTCGAAATCGACTGACTGTTAAATGTTCTTGGAGCTAATAAAGGTCGTGGTTTAAATATCTCCTCCCAATGCAATCATCGCAAACAGGACCAAAAATCTTACGCAGAACTTTTCCTTTAAAAGAACTAAAAGTTTCTTCTTCCGCTTTTTGTAACATCCAAGTTTTCTCGCTGTAAATCAGGACTGGGATTATGTTGGCTGTTATATAAAGCCAGATTGGTGTTTCGAGCGCATTTGCCTTTTGAGCCTAAGTAGTGATGTTGTCCCTATTTACCGCGGTAAACGAAGTTCTTGTTTACTTCAAAGTTTCAGTTGCAATGTTCTATCAGAGACAACGATGTTATATAATTCACGGTTCGGTTTGCCGTCATTTGCCGTCAAACCCTTTTTAGCAGCTTCGGCTTCAATGCCAGCAAATGTCTCACTGACGGCTCGCTGTGTTCATCCAATCACGCCAATATCGTCTACGTAAACTAGCAGTTGAGCTGAATTTTGTAAAATCGTGTCTCTGGTGTTGATTTGTGAGCTACGCACGATCTTCTTAAGATTGATGTAAAGAAGTCCCATCACAACGAGTTGCCTTGTTTAAAACCTCTTTTGTCATTTAAGGTCTCGGTTAGTTCGTTACTGAATTTGACGGAGCAGAGCGAGTTCTTCATCGTCAGCCTACACAATCTGACGAGCTTGGAAGGAATTCCAAAAATATATATAGCACTGTGTAGCTCGTTCGTATACATTGTGTCAAATGCGACTTTAACACCGATGAAAGGATGTCGGGTATCGATTTTCACCTGTTTGGTCTTTTCCAGGATCTGCCGTAAAGTTAGGATCTGGACCTGGGCTAAAACCACACTGATTGAAACCTATCAGGTTGCGATCACAAACGGTTTCGAACGATAACATAATACGGTAGAGGGAATCTCGTAGACAATGTTGAAGAAGCTGAAGACTCTCGGTAGTTGGCGCAGTCAAAAGGATCTCCTTTCTTGTGGACCGCACAAACGACATGAGATTTCACTCATCGGGCATGCTTTCCGCCCGACCCAACTTTAATCCACTTTAATGTCATTCTTCCTGAGTTTAAGGTGAGCTCAGGCAAATTATATTAGAAGTTATCCGAAACTTCATGCTGCATTTTAAAACTGTACTTTGTTACACGAATATTAACGTTGAATGAACGGTATGGAAACTCATTTTGGCCATTGTAACTGCAGGAGTAACCGTATTATCCACTTGAATGAATGAAATAACGTTTTAAGTCGAAAACGTTATCGCTTGTCCTGCGATATAAGACTCAAAACAGTTTACAAAGCTCACTCTGGAGACGATATGATAGCATGGCAAAGACAACGATTGTTCGCAGCAACATCGTCTATTCCCAAAGTCGTTGGTACCAAAAATCAATTCATTTCCATCTGCGTGCATAATTCATAGCCGACGCTCAACACTTTGCGTGGTACGTGCGTATTTTCCCCTCAATTTGTGTTCCGTAGAAAGTTTTGCCCAATTGCGTAGAAACTACATAAATTAATAAACTCAAAAAAAAGAAGAGTTAAGTAATTTACAAACCCCATCGCCTCCGAAATTTTAAACAAAAGCGTCTAAGTGCTGTATGCACTATCCCCACGCTGCCCGTCGATGTCATTATTTGCTCGCCGTATTCTTCGCATACCCGTGCATGCTGTGGAGCATGAAACCAATTATGCGCCATTACCATGAAAAGTCTAGTGTATTGTGTGCATAGGCAAATCTTTGCCGGCCCGTCTTCTACCTCTGTCAGCAGGTGGAGAGAGGTGCAGGAGAGGGAGGGGCAGGATTACATATCATGCGGATCTGAATTGATCGTACTGATGGTACACCAATTCACGATGCGAACCAGTTGCTAATTGCGAACGGCGCATGGTTTAGTGGTGGCCCATTATACGTATCATGTAATATGTACTGATGACGTCGTTGCTAAGACTTTCTTTAGCAGTTCGCACTGGGCAATGCTTTTGTGGGCACCGAGATGGGCTCCGAATCTTCGGCTGTTGTTGCTGGTTAATCTGCTTTTGAATCCACTGTGATATTACACAAGCTTTATTTAGTTTCCCATTTGCATGAGGTCTTGTTGCAATGAATTCGTGTTCGATTCGTGCATTTTTAATTAGCTGACAGATAGGCGTACACGTGAGTCTGCTTCATCCGTTTGTCGTAGTAGGCGGCCACGACGTGTTTTGAAACCGCTTGTGTCGTGTTTGCTGGACTGATGTCATAACATTGCACCGGCTTTGGGTCACGATCGCGGCAAAATAAATGTTTAATTTAAATATTATTTTGCGTGAACGCAATATTGACTATTCGGAAGGAAAATGAGAAAAAAGCTATTTGCTCATCTTTTTTGGCGACTGAAGCGGTTTAAAAGCACGATGGGGTATGGTTCAATCTGCATAAGAAGCTTCATTGTAATGCAAAGTAATTTAAAATTCACTGTGGAAAATAAGCATTTAACGTTTCAGCCTTGCTTTCCGGAAACAGTAGGCGTTTGACTGAAAAGATTATCTTTTATGAGCGTCGTTAATTAGAAAGATTCGTTACCTACCAGTGGCACTACTTGAATTGAGCTCCATTCTTCAGAGCTTGCAGTTTCTAGCTATTGGACAAATACAAAATTACCAATAAATTATAAAAAGAATTTTAGCGGGGTCTCTAGAGAATTCTATTTGTCCTGGAGATTATGACAGACATGATTATGAAATGCTATATTCTACGGCCGCTTTCGATGCTGTGAATAGAAATCTTTTGTAATGTCAAATGGGAATCTCCTCGCGATTTGAAAAAGTATTGCAAAATAATTAAGAAGACACTGTATTGGTAGCTTGGAAAACTGGAATCCTTTCAGAACTGTTCAAGAGGAGACAGTAGTATAGGGGTATTTTTTTAGTCCAACATTATTTACATTTTTCTTAGCCGATAAAGCTGCCTTTGTACCTGGTAGAGGAGTACAGTGCCGGAGTTATTTTCAAGGTCATGGTTTTTGACATCCTGGCATCATTGGAGTCGCTGCAACTGATAATTTATAGGTTAGATGAACACTGCCTATTGTACAGCCTTATAATAATAATAATTATAATAATAATTGTTGGCGCTACAGTCCAAAGGGGGACCAGGGCCTAGCTTGCTCATCAACTACTCGTGTTGTGCGCGCTACTCTTCTCTCACGAGTAGAAGGGACCTACAGTTTTTTGCCGACTCCGAACGGCGAAATTTGAGAAGCTTTCTTAGACAGTTATTACTCTTTGTGTGTTGTCAGCAGCTCGAAAGAGATGGTGCCGTGAAATATTAGAAAAATTGATGTCGAACTGGGAGTCGAACCTAGACCCTTCGGAGTGTGAGCGTCGCACTCTACCCACTACGCCACGGCGACCACAGCCTTATAATTAGCCAAATTTAAGTTATGGAAAATGTCACGCAATGAAAATGTACTAGAACGGCCAACGAATAGAAGGAAAAGAATATAAATATATATGCGTCCTGTTTACATATAGCCCCAATAGTCAAACTCACTTAAAACACAAAAGAAGTCTACAACGACAATAAGTCTAACCTTAAAATATGGTCTTAGTAACTTCAACGTAGTCCAAAGCTGTACTTTCAGTATACTTGAAACAGAAGCTGGATTGATGATGCTTTACGCAAGGGCAAGTCTGGGTATATACTGTGAGAGTCAAAAGTGAGTAAACAAATATCTGATTACTGTCTAAAGATGAAAATTGGGTTTAAACAACAACAAAACTCAAATTCCATTGATACACAAAAACAGCTTTATTCAATGTGATCAATTATTCAAAACATTTTATTTAGTGATGAAAGCAAATTCGAAATTTTCAAGAGTCATATGAATAAAAAAATTTGGAGAGCAAAAAATTAAGAATTTACTGAAAAAATATTAGGCCGGTCGTGAAACATGGGAGAGGTTTAGTGATGGGGTGGGGATGTGTAGCAGCATCTGGTGTCGATAATATTGTCTTCATTGATAGTACAATGCGGAAGGAAGATTATCTAAATATTCTTAGGACCAACTTGCAACCGAGCGTAGACAAATAAGGTTTAGCTAGGAATCGGATCTTTCAGCAAGACAATGATCCTAAGCATACCTCACGTCTTGTTAAGGAATGGTTGCTTTATAGGACCCCAAAACAGCTTGATCATACTCCGGTATCAGAGGACCTTAACCCAATAGAACACTTATGGGAGCATTTGTATAGAAGAATTCGACAGAGTACTATTAACAACAAGGAAGACCTGAAGAAAGCTATAACAGAAGAATGGTCAAAAATTTGCACCGATATTACCAATAAACTGGTAATGTCTATGCCACGTAGACTCAAGGAAGTAATCAAGTCTAAAGGAGGACCAACAAAGTATTAAATTTAATTTTTGAGGCAATAAATAAGTACATCTGTTGATAGAAATGTATACTGTTTACTCATTTTCGACTCGTAATATATGAAGTAGTTACAGTTTTCATTAAAGACAGTATTTGTTTTAATTTTTACCGTACTTTATTTTTTGGATAATTGATCAAATTGAATAAAACTGCTTTTGTGTATCAATGGAATTTGAGTTTTGTTGTTGTTTTGATCCAATTTTCAGTAATCAGATATTTGTTTACTCACTTTTGACGCTCACAGTAAATCTTATGAAGAAGTTGAAAAGTTGTTTCGTTTCTTTGTCAAAACAGTCGAAATGATTCTTGCGACAGGTCTACTACAAGTGCAAGTAAACTAAACGAGATCTGTTTAAAAAATTAAAATTGATGATACATTTGGTTAATTTTTTTTTATTTTGTTATGTTGGTACAAGTATCCTCGTCGCGGACATATATACAAAAAATCAATAATCAAGTGTACGTAGTTCGTGAAGTACAGCTTATTCAGATACCGTATATTACGGGTGATGAGAAAGTCGGTGACTTCCAAAGGTAGTAGCTCTACATACAATAAAAAGCCAAATGGTTTTAAGAATGAATGGGGGTAGTTCGTGGTTATGACCCTGGTTTGAACTTTACAGAAATAAGTTGAAAAATGTCGTTAAATTGACTTATAGAAGAGGTTAATAAGGAGCCTCGACAAATTTCCTGAGTTAAACAGCGAGATCATAAACGCTCATAAACGATTTTAATGATTTCCACTCAATTGAAGAAATCGCTGAACTATTGAATAAAAGTTTTGTTCCACATAGAGATGACCTTCTAATCCGATGCAGCATATTCCACATTTAAGCGGCATATGTCAAATACTGGTGGAGACATGGCAACACATTCTTAGGAAGAATATTCCTACGGATAAGGAATGAAAACCATTACTTCACAAAATTAATTGATTGATTGGTTGTTTGACGCGACAGTCTACCAGGGCCTAGCTCGCTCATATACTACTCGTGTGCGCGCTACTATTCTCTCACGAGTAAAAGGGACATACAGCTTTCTGTCGACTTCGAATGGCGAAATTTGAGAAGCTTTTTCTTGGACAGGTAATACTCTTTGAGTGTTGTCAGCAACTCGAAAGACTTTACGAAATGGATGTAAAAAAAATTATGAACAGTATGTAAATTAATTGTTTGCAAAATTAAAAAATGTTCATAATATCAACTGAAAGAAAATAATAACAAGTCACTGCTTTTTGTGTTTAGTTTCTTTATAATTTTATTTACACACTTGTTTTAACAACATACAGTATACAAAAGCAATTCCATTTCCAAAGTCAGTACGATACAAATAGGAAACACCAAAAAATTTACATTCTTTTCTGCCAAATAACTGCAAACTGCAAAAAAGGGACGGAATAACGATAACAGCATTTGTCGCGTCAACTATTATTATACAAAATATCCTGTTGAAATATCACAACTTTTTCTTATTATGTTACACTCCGGGGAGGACCTGGGCTTCAACCAACATGCCTCCCCAGCCAGCACGGTCTTTCGTTAACTGCCTCTAATTGCGCACATCAAGTTGGTTGAAGTCCTTCTCCCATTGTGTGCGCAACATTAGCCTAGGCCGTCCTCTGTTGCGTTGCCCGAATGGCTCAGAATCGAAGCCTTTTTGGGGCCGGAACAGTGGTGTCCAATCGCTCTACATGGCCCAGGGATCTTAAGCGTTGTATCGGAAGACACCTGACCTTGTGCATGTCGCTGTATAGCCCATAGAGCTCGTCAATGTATCTTCTCCTCTCCATACCATCAACGAAAACAGAACCAACAATTGCACGTAAGACTTTTCTCTCGAAAAAACTAAGGGCTTCCTCATCCACCTTTGCTAACGTCCAAGATTCTGTGCCATAAAGTAGGACGGGGATGATCAAGCTGTTATATAAAGCGAGCTTAGGTATTCGAGAGAGGGCTTTATTATTCAATTGCCTTTTGAGGCCAAAGAAATAGCGATTGGCAAGAGTGATTCTGCGTTTGATTTCGGTACTGATGTTGTTGTCCCTGTTTACCGCGGAGCCGAGGTAGACGAAGTCCTTGACTATTTCGAAGTTTCTGCTACCTAGTGTGATGCTCCGTCCGAGACGTCGATATTGTGTGTCCTGTTTTGATGACAGCATGTACTTTGTTTTGCTCATTAACCACCAGACCCATTTTAGCCGCTTGCGCTTAAATAACAGCAAACGCCTCATTGACAGCTAGCTGTGTTCGTCCAATCACGTCAATGTCGTCAGCGTAAACTAGTAAATCAACTGACTTTTGGAAGATCGTGCCTCTGGTGTTGGCTTGTGACTTACACAAGATCTTCTCGAGGATGATGTTAAAAAAGTCACAAGACAGTGCGTCGCCTTGTCTAAGACCTTTTTTGACATTGAACTTCTCGGTGATTTTGTTACCTACCTTAACGAAGCAGCGAGAGTTCCCCACCGTTATCCTACACAATCTGACGAGTTTGGTAGAAATGCCAAAACTACATATAACACTGTATAGATCGTCTCTATGCACACTGTCAAATGTGGGACTTAAAATCGACGAATAGGTGGTGGGTGTCGAATTGCACTTCTTGGATCCTTTCCAAGATCTGCGGTAAAGTGAAGATCTGGTCTATCGTGGACTTCCCCGGCCTGAAACCACACTGATAGGGACCTATCAGATTAAGGTTTCAGACGCTCACACAATGAAGGCTTCTTCTTCTTCTTCTTGTGGCGCTCCAGTCCGGGGTGGACCTGGGCCTCAACCAACACGCCTCTCCAGCCAGCACGATCTTTCGCCAGCTGTCTCCAGTTGCGCACTCCAAGTTAGTTGAGGTCCTTCTCCACTTGTGTGCGCCACTTCAGACTAGGTCGTCCTCTGTTGCGTTGTCCCAATGGCTGGGATTCCAAGACTTTTCGGGCCGGAGCAGTGGTGTCCATACGCTCTACATGGCCTAGCCATCTTAAGCGTTGTATCCGTAGACGCTCGACCAGGCGCATGTCGCTGTACAGCCTATAGAGTTCGTCATTAAATCTTCTCCTCCAGATGCCATCAACGCAAACAGGACCAAAAATCGCACGCAAAACTTTTCTCTCGAAAAGACTAAGGGCTTCCTCATCCGCCTTTGCTAACGTCCAAGATTCCACGCCATATAGTAGGACGGGGATGATCAAGCTGTTATATAAAGCGAGCTTAGTCCTTTTAGAGAGGGCTTTATTACTCAATGGCCTCTTGAGCCATTAACTACCTGGAAGTATCTGCTGCCTATTGTGATGCTCCGTCCGAGACGTCGATGTTGTGTGTCCTTCCTTGATGACAGCATGTACTTCGTTTTGCCCTCATTTACCACTAGACCCATTTTAGCCGCTTCCGCTTCAATGCCAGCAATCGCGTCAATGTCATCAGCGTAAGCTAGCAATTGAACTGACTTCTGGAAGATCGTGCCTCTGGTGTTGACTTGTGAGTTACGCACGATCTTCTCGAGGATGATGTTAAGGAAGTCACATGACAGTGCGTCGCCTTGTCTAAAACCTTTTTTGACATTGAAGTTCTCGGTGAGTTCGGTACCGACCTTGACGGAGCAGAGAGAGTTCTCCATCGTCATCCTACACAATCTGACGAGTTTGGTAGGAATGCCAAAACTAGACATGTCACTGTATAGCTCGTCTCTATGCACACTGTCATAAGTAGCCTTGAAATCGACTAATAGGTGGTGAGTGTCAATTTGCATTTCTTTTACAGGATGTGCCGTAATGTAAAGATCTGGTCTATTGTGGACTTCCCTGGCCTGAAACCACACTGAAAGGGACCTATCAGGTCATGGACAAACGGCTTCAGACGCTCACACAATACGGCAGAGAGGATCTTGTATGCGATGTTCAGGAGACTAATCCCTCTGTAGTTGGCGCAGTCAAAGGGGTCTCCTTTCTTGTGGACCGGATAAACGACGCTGAGATTCCACTCATCGGGCATGCTTTCCTCCGACCATATCTTACAGAAGAGCTGGTTCATGCGGCCAACCAGGTAAACTGCTACCTGTTAAAGTGCGAACTGTTTATAACATAATAAATCGGGCAGAAAGCTAAAATCGATTGGAGTTAAGAAATTCTGAAGGCCAACCAAGAAAGCTGTCCCGAAGAGATGAGTCCAAGATAATCAGAAGTAATGTTGACAAGCCCCAAATGAGCTTAAGGCAAGTAGCTACGGAAGTCACAACAAATTGCAATACGCAGGTTTTTCATGAGACTATTCGGCACGTGCTTCACAAACTTAAATACATGTCAAGAATAGCTCATAATAAGCCGTTACTCTCTGAGATAAAAAAAAGAATTTCTTTTGTACTGCATCACATTTTCAAACCCGCGAGGTTCTCGAATGAAGTAATTCTTGGTGACGAGACAAAAATATGTTGTATTACAACAATAGACTTCAAACGGTGTGGCGAAAGCAAAGCTCAGCCCTGAACTCAAGAAATACGTCCACAGTGAAGTTTGGTAATCTCTCTGTTATGGTGTTGGGAAGAATTTCTTCCGAGGGTGTAGGAGAGGTGAGGATTTTCAATGATATAATGACGAAGGAATTGCACTTGGATATCCTGAGAAACTAACTGACCAAGAGCGAAACAAATTTCGGATTTATTAATCCAGATAATCCTCAAAAGCTGCAACCCAAATTGTACCAAGATAATGATCCGAAGCACAAGTCACTCCTGTTCTTTGGTTGCTTAATAATTGTAGCAAAGTCCTCAACACGCCCGCAGAGAGTCTAGACATGAACCTAATAGAAAACTTGTGGGCATTTTTAAAGAAAAATGCGGCAAAACGGACTCCTCCGTCAAAAGACGAGTTACTCAGAGCAATACAAGAGGAGTGAAAAATGATACAAGACTGCTACGAACTTGTTCTTCTTCTTGTGGCGCTAAAGTCTGGACCTGGGCCTCAACCAACATGCCTCTCCCGCCAGCACGATCTTTCGCCAGCTGTTTCCAGTTGCGCACTCTAAGTTGGTTGAGGTCCTTCTCCGCTTGCGTAACTTTAGTCTAGTTCGATTGCTATGATATGAAATATTTAATTGCATCAATGCCAAGACGACTTCAAGCAATTGAAGCCAACGGTGATCACAACGAATACTCGTATTAAAGTAAAAGGTTGTCAAATATCCCTTCCGCCTTTTTGTCTTTTGAATTATCTGGATATGTTCTCGTATCTGACAATACTATACATCATTTGAAAGGTCTTGACATAAATTACAAAACGACGCTATGCACGTTTGGATATTGGGCTCAACAGTTATAGACGTGTAAACATGGAGTTCACTAACGCCGAAATTCGCGCTATTTTAAAGTTTTCCTTCGTTAAAGGCAAATCCGCTAGAGAAACGTTCCGTGAGATGAATGGTGCTTCGGGGCATGGTAATCTATCACTTCGAACCATGGAGGAGTGGTTTTGACGACTCAGAGCCGGAGAAAACGACACCATAGATAAGCCAGCCGGCGGAAAACCTGTGACGACGAATACCGATCGAATCATGGAAATCATCGAGTTAGACCGTCATGTAGCATCTCGTGACATCGCCCAGGAGATGGGAGTTAGTCACCTAACCATTTAAAACCATCTGCAGAAGGCTGCATACAAAAAAAGCTTGATGTTTGGGTGCCGCGTGATTTGAGGCAAACAAACTTTCTGGACTGAATCAATCCCTGCACATGCTCAAACGGAACAAATTCGACCCATTTTTGGAGCGGATGGTGGCTGGCGGCGACAATATCAAGCGAAAACGGTCGTGGTTGAAGGTCGGTGAATCGTCCCCAACAGTTGCCAAGCCGGGATTGACGGCCGGGAAGGTTTTACTGTGTGTTTGGTGGGATTGGAGGGGAATCATCACAGACCCTTAATTCTACCATCTCCTGCGAACAACTGGATCGCTTGAAGCAGGCGATCGACCAGAAGCGTCCAGAATTGGCCAGCAGGAAGGGTGTAGTGTTCCACCAGGACAACCCCAGACCACACACTTCGTTGATGACTCGTCAGAAGCTACGGGAGCTCGGATGGGATGTTTTATCGCATCAACCCTATAGCCCGGACATAGCGCCAAGTGGTTACCTCCTGTTTTTGTCCATGGCGAACGCCCTTGGTGGTGTGAAGTTGAACTCAAAAGAGGCTTGTGAAAAGTGGCTGTCCGAGTTCTACGCAACCAAGGAGGGGGCTTCTACGAGGGGGATATTATGAAGTTGCCGTCTAGATGGAAACAGATTATCAAACAAAACAGCGCATATTTGAACACATTTTATGAAGCATTGAATGAAGAGCAAAAAACTGAAGGGAGATATTTGGCAACCGTATATTTAAGAATACTACTTTTTTCGGTTGCATTTTGAAAACAATTATTTGACAGTACAAAATGTAAATTATTGTGTTTTTTCTTATTTGTATCGCACTGACCTTGGAAATTGTGTTGTTTTAGTTAATCTTGTTGTTTTATGAAAAAATATGTGAATAAAATTATAAAGAAATTATACATAAAAACAGTTTGATTTTATTATTTTCTTTATTTTAGTTGAAATTACGAAAAGTTGTTCATTTTGCAAGCAATTATTTGAAAAACTGTAAATAACTTAATTAATGAAAATTCGACTGACGTCTTACATTTCTATTTGACAAATTACGAACACAAAAAATCGACATTTTAGTTTCCTTCTTGAACCACTGTTCACAATCCACTGAATTTTGTGCCTTTTTTCTAACCAGTAGTCTGTTTTACTATTCGCTACTTCTTTCTGCGAAAACTGCTTCATATCAACGCCTACCACAATTTGAATTTCTAATTTGAATTTGAACAAAAGGAATATTTTTGAATGTACTGCAATTGTAACAAATTGTATTGAGTTACAAGAAAAATATTTTTAGAGAGAAAATTACTAGAGATTATACGTATAACTAGTAACATTTTAAGTAATGATGTCAGTCGAATTATATATTCGAACTATTTAAAGCAGCTGGAGATGACCTGGTTGGGCGCATGTACCAGCTCATCTGGTCGGAGGAAAGCTTGCCCGATGAGTGAAATCTCTGCGTCGTTTGCCCGTTTCACAAGAAAGGAGACCCCTTTGACTGCGCCAACTACCGAGAGATAAGTCTCCTGAACATTGCATACAAGATCCTCTCTGCCGTATTGTGTGACCGTCTGAAGCCGGTTGTCCATGACCTGATAGGGCCCTATCAGTGTGGTTTCAGGCCAGGGAAGTCCCAAATAGACAATATCTTTACATTACGGCACATCCTGGAAAAGATCCAAGAAATGCAAATTGACACTCACCATCTATTCGTCGATTTCAAGGCTGCTTATGACAGTGTGCATAGAGACGTGCTATACAGTGACATGCCTAGTTTTGGCATTCCTACTAAACTCTTTAGATTGTGTAGGATGACGATGGAGAACTCTCGCTGCTCCGTCAATGTCGGTAACGAACTCACCGAGACCTTCAATGTCAAAAAAGTTTTTAGACAAGGTGACGCACTGTCATGTGACTTCTTTAACATCATCCTTCTCGAGGATCGTGCGTAATTCACAAGTCAACACCAGGGCACGATCTTCCAGAAGTCAGTTCAATTGCTAGCATACGCGGATGACATTGACGTGATTGGACGAACACAGCGAGCCGTCAATGAGGCGTTTGCTGGCATTGAAGCGGAAGATGCTAAAATGTGTCAGGCGGTAAAACTAAGTACAAAACTAAGTACATGCTGTCATCAAGGAAGGACACACAACATCGACGTCTCGGACGGAGCGCCACAATAGGCAGCAGAAACTTCGAGGTAGTCAAGGACTTCATCTACCTCGGCTCCGTGGTAAACAGAGACAACAACATCAGTACCGAAATCAAACGCAGAATCACCCTTTCCATTCGCTGTTTCTCTGGGCTCAAGAGGCAATTGAGTAGTAAAACCCTTTCTCGAAGGACTAAGCTCGCTTTATTTAACAGCTTGATCATCCCCGTCCTACTTTATGGCGCAGAATCTTGGACGTTAGCAAAGGCGGATGAGGAAGCCCTTAGTCTCTTCGAGAGAAAAGTTCTGCGTGCGATTTTTGGTCCTGTTTGGGTTGATGGCATCTGGAGGAAAAGATTTAATGACGAACTCTATGGGCTGTATAGCGACATGCGCCTGGTCAACCGTCTACGGATGCAACGCTTAAGATGGCTAGGCCATGTATAGCGTATGGACACCACTGCTCAGGCCCGAAAAGTCTTTGAATCCGAGCCATTGGGACAAGGCAACAGAGGACGACCTAGACTAAAGTGGCGCACACAAGTGGAGAAGGACCTCAACCAACTTAGAGTGCGCAACTGGAGACAGCTGGCGAAAGATCGTGCTGGCTGGAGAGGCATGTTGGTTGAGGCCCAGTTCCACCCCGGACTGTAGCGCCATAAGAAAAAGAAGAAGAAGGCAGACGGCAAAGCCAAATCCTAAAACTTATGTGCTCTAATACTCAAATTACTGCTTTCAATGGCTAATTTTGTCTTTATGGTGGTGTCGTTACATGGTTCCTTCGGTTGTAGATCTGCTCCAGATTCCATCTGCTATAATACCTCCGATGGCCTCAAAATGTTCACTGTGGAATAGTACAGCCTTAATACACGTTCTTAATCGGGTCATTATCGGTTCAGGCACATTTAGTAGCATTTCTTTAAAGGTCTTAAGAACACATACTTCCTTCGTATGTAACGCGTAAGAGGCGAAAGATTTATTCGACACTGAAGAGAAGCCAGAGACCCAGTTCCAATGATGGCCGCGATCTAGGTAGGTATTTGCGACAAGCTGTGTTGAAGGCCATATTCAATCCTCTAATCACTTCGAAGATAGTTCAAGATTTCAAATTTTTTCCTCAACGTGGTCAACAGACTAAATTCATTAAAACTTGTCTGTGTCTCGTGCCACCATTGGTAATTGGGAAACCAGATTGGCGATGAACTTGCTAGGCAACGATCAAAAGAGGCACATGAATCCACTTTTGAATTGTCCAGGCCTTTAATCGGCAATTGGGTCTCTCAACAGCACAACCAGTGATTGATTAACTCTACAGGATGCAGACTGACCACTTCTATGTTCCAAACGAAAGTAATATAACTGCGGAGACAACGACCACAATTTTTTCAGATTTGGCAGCAATGGATAATGCGACTGCAGTTTGAATTGAACCAGTTGGTCATACCCTAGAACCACGGATCAGTTTTGAGCAGCTGGAAGGCTGTAGCCGCTTCTTGATATTTATTCGATTTCCCTAATAATTGACCAATGAATTTGGGTGACGGGAAGTGAAATAACTATCCTTCTCCGTCCTATAACTTCTATAAAACAAATGATGGGGCATGCTTCGGATATACTCATGCCCTTCGACATCATTGGTTTAAGACCACTCTGTTTTGGCGTCATTCTTAAGGAGCGAAAATTCTTCATTTCTTTTATAACCGGAACTATGAAAACTTAACCAAGCGCATGTTTCCAAATGTTGTTAAGAAGTCGAAAGATTTCTTATTTCCTCTTGAAAGGACAGACTGCACGTGACTTATCAGCAGGTCTCTACATCTTCACCAAATGTGCATTCTTTGGCTGAGTTATGACAACCTCTGTGATGTTTGTGAGGAGGACAACAACATAGCACTTTGTCGCTACTTTGTTTTTCTGGGATACGGTGACTGAAACTTGCATCTGATGACAATGACTGAAAAGTGAAGTGGCTTACGTTACATTCACCGCGAAGGAGGTAGTGGAGGGGAAGTAAAAATGTCAACACACAGAAGCAGAAGCTCTTATCCCTCCAAAGCACGAGTGTAAAGTGCACCGAAAAGCAAACAAATCATAAGGTAGAGTATCAGTAAGTGCCTGGAAGCTATGAATGTTAATTTAATGTTCCGGACTAAATTAACTACCGGATTAGAAAAAAATGGAGTGTCTCATAACAGTGGGATGCACGTGGAATGATGCTGGCAAAGATCTGGTGCAGTTTCGCATTGCCACCGAGCAGCAGAAAGTTTTAATGAATTCATCTGAAATTTTTTTCAAAGGAGGAGTCTCTTAAGCATTTGCATAATGCACTTGGTTGCATACACAAACTAGTCCAGAAAGCTGTTATGTAAATTTCCCAATCAAAGGCAGATCATCCGTCCATTGGTCGTTCGAGTTATGTAGATTTTGAATTGCAAAAGAGCATTCCGGGCTGCCCAGAATGCATGGTAGGTGTACACAAATTTCATCACGGCAAATCTCGATCAGATTTCTATTTAGTGGGCAAATGATTACGCAATGCCAAGCATTGCCGGAGCATATAAGCAGTTCGCACGCCTTCTGCCCCCGTCTGCAATAATGAATTGCACGAGCATGTCCACGGGCATACACGGGTACCGACGATATTGAAAACGACTTCAACGCCCATTTGATGGCAGATAACTTTCGTTTTATTCAAATCTTCTGTGCAAATAGCCGAGAAAGAAGATTGAATTGCATGTGATAATGATCGGCATTCGATCCCAATTAATTTGATAGCCATCCACGCGTTAAGGCGATTGCGATCTGCATGCATAACAAAACTGCTTTCGGCGACTGTGCGCGCTTGCTGCCTTCTCAGTATGTTACCCCCATCTTTGAAGTGCGTACATTACGCATTAATCAGTTCGGTTACTCGGCGAGATTGAGTGGAGAATTTTAACGATAAACCCATGAGCGCCGGCCCTGCGATGTGATGAGGGCCCAGTGAAAGTTCGGCAATTACTTCAGAGTGACCCAACTGGACTGAACATCACCAGCATGCCGGTCTCGGAAGGAACAAACAACGACTGCAAATGGACGGAAAAAGAAGAAGAAAGAAAAACTCCAGCTTCAACGAAACGTCTACAATTAACATAAACATAAAAACGATTACTTAACAATTTTGTATCATCGGTTTCACTTTCTTTTAAGAGCCGGCACGACGACAGCGGCTAAAGCAACGGCCACGACAACAGCGACGGTCATGACAGCACCGACGACGGCGTCAACGACAGCGGCAATGCATTGGTGACAACGACAGTGCTACAACCACAGCCGCGGAAAGTGTCATTACCACAAGAAGAGATACCCACCGAGCAGTCACTGGCCACTTCCGTGGAATCTGGTGGCCGTCGGAGAGAAGCGTATCTGCAGCTTTGTGTGCGCGCCTGGGTGAAGATCACTGCGATCAGCAGCGCTGCTGCTTACGACACACATCTTCAAGTCTCTCTTGCGTCCAATGAGAATTATAAAATCATTTAATGATGTAATTAGCATTCGGGTGGATTATCGCTGCCGCACTATGATACATCACTTCGATGCAGGTGATGAAAGAATTTCACCTGAACACTCATCAGCACGTGCTGCCGCTGTGGCGATGAGATTCAGATGAGACGGCCGGATAACACGAGCATTTGGGTGCGCTCACACCGTTGTGCTCAGATTTCTTGAATGGGTATTTCATGGTGGCAGTTGCTCATTCATAAAATCGTGCAATACAAACAGATGTATGGGATAAGACACAGATACCAGTTGGCCAGGAATGGGCTGGGTCTCCTCTTGACGTCGGCACTTTCTCATTGGGCAAATATTGACTTTTCTCATTTGCACAAATGAAAAGAAAATCAATTTCACCTGCTGGAATTTCTGCGTTTAACCCAAATACGCATTATCTCCGCGCCGTTTGAGGTTGATTCACACACTTGTGGACCGGGTCGGTGCGTTAAAAGCTCGTCAACAGAGTGTAGCATGAGGCAATGCTCG
Organism: Eristalinus aeneus; assembly: GCA_955652365.1. NCBI lineage: Eukaryota > Metazoa > Arthropoda > Insecta > Diptera > Syrphidae > Eristalinus > Eristalinus aeneus. The sequence continues at coordinate 74,944,632 of OY019130.1, forward strand.
ACCAGAATGGCAGACAATAGAGAAGAGAATCATGGTGATGGAATGTTGAGCAATTTGCAATTTGAATATTTAGCAGGATTTCTTTTCTTCCGACGACAGTCTGTGAGTTTCATGCAAAACATTTTTTGTGGATAAAGATTAAAATGGAAATGTGTGCGATACTTGAATCGAGAAAATGGAAAGTGGTCTGTGGAATTAGATTTCCACACGGGCAATAAACAGACACTTGCGGCAGTGTGTCTTTCGCACCGTCTTTGGATGTCACAATCAAAATTTTAACCCGAGGCGTACTTTGTTCGGCGGCAAACTTGATGTGAGAGGTCATAGAGCAATATCTGCAGTTCCAGAACTGTATGGTTGTTATAAAATTACTTCTGCACGTTCTGTTTCGGTTGTTGCATAGTTCTTTCAGATTTAATCGTCTGAGGAATATTTTATTAGATAGGAATGAAACAAAGAAAGAAACTAATTCCTTCCTGTCTATGCGCACATAAAGAGTATTGGCTATGCGTACTAAACGACGAGGAATTTCTTAGCCTCAATGTCAAGTCATTCCTTTGTGGCTTTAAAGCAAAGATAAGCAACAAAAGTCTCATTGATCGAGCAGTCGGTGAACAAAGCCTGCAAGAATTTATTTTTCATGACGGATTTATACCAATTAACTTTGATAATAATAATAATAATAACTGTACGGCGCTACAGCCAACAGGGGACCACGGCCCCCCGCTCATCAACTACTCGTGTTGTGCGAGCTACTGTTCTTTTACGAGTAGAAGAGACCTACAGTTTTTTTGCTGATTCCGAATGACAATCTTTGAGTGTTGCCAGCAGTTCGAAAGAGGTGGTGCCGTGGAAAATGCGAATTGTTCAGTTGGGAATCGAACCTAGACATTCTGCGTGTGAGCGTCGAACTCTACCCACTACGCCACGGCGGCCACATTTGACTTTGATGCAGCGTGAAATATATACAGCATACAACTTATCATGCAACCTTAAGTTATCCATCCTACAACGTAACATCCACAGAGGAACATGGTTGCTTCCAGATCAATTTACTTTCAGTCAAATTGATTGAGAGTATCCTTTTTATCGGTTGAACGTTGCCGTTCTATATCTATCCCTTTTTCAGAATCCATTAAATCACTAAACCTATGCAAATTCAGTGCAGAAGACCGGCAAAGTATTATCTCATTGAACTTCAATGTCCCACAAATAGTGTGCTGACCAGCGGCAACACTTTCAAGAGGCTATCATAAAAGCTGCAGCAGAGGTGCCAGGGTTCAATCCGCCACCTAAAAGGAACCCTCAGTTCGATGGTGCATGTCAGCGAGCACATACAAACGTACTGAGGCAGTTCTCCAGCACAACGGAAGGATAAGGAGGATTAAGTACTGGCTGTTAAGGAAGAGTGTCATTTAACAAGTGACTCAAGTGGAAGTTTCGGTCCGCACAGTTCTTGATTGATTCAATTGAATTACCCAAAATCTTAAAAGCAAAGTGCATTAAAAATACTGATTTTTTTCATCAATATTTAATATTTAATCTCCGAAACCCTTTCTGGACAAAGATTTAGTTTTCTCCTAAGAATATTCTTTGCTTTCACGTTTTGTCTCTTAACGTTCCGTTAAAGTTCTGACATAAATAACAGTATGGATCTTTGCGGTGAATGCCTCTCTGACCTAATAGCCAATGGACACTTTGTGACATGCTATGTAGATGCGAACGCAAATTGCACAGTTAATGCATTTTTTCGATTCCCGAGAAAATCTATTGAAAAATGCCTATAAACAGAAAGAAAGAATTTAGATGTCCTGTTTGTGGAGGGGAACTTACAGCGCTTCCCGCACCCAAGGAAACAGTGGAAACCACTGCAACTTAACCACTGACAAAACCAACGAGGTGCTCGAGCTCATCAGAACCCAGCAGCAGCTACAACCACAAAACCGACTCCTGATAACAATATTGACATAACTATAAAAAAAAAACGTGATGGACATACCAGGTATACCGGTACGAAATTAACTTTTGTTTTTGGAAATAAAACAGCAATTATTAATGGGAAAGTAAAAACATTTCATTTCAAAGTATTGGCCATTGTTTTCTACACATTTTGACCACCTCTGTAAATACCACGCCAGTAAAATTGTTCGTCTTTTAAAGCAAGCCAATCAGACACTCAATTTTCGACATCCTTGTAGGAATCCAAATGCTGCTCAGCCAATGCGTGTCCCATCGATGAAAACAAATGGTAGTCGGAAGGAGCCAAGTCTGGTGAATACGGCGGGTGGGGTACTTGCTCCCAGCCAAGTGTTTTGATTGTATCCTGAACCGGTTTCGCTTTGTGTGCAGGTGCATTATCATGGAGCAAAATTACCTTTCCGTGTCTCCTGGCCCATTCTGGTCGTTTCTCGATCAATGCATGCTTCAAATTGATCATTTGTTGTCCGTAGCGATCAGTATTAACGGTTTCACCAGGAGTTTAGGAGCTCGTGGTGCAACACACCTTTCTTTCCCATCAAACCCACAGCATTGTCTTCTTGCCGAATCGATCTGGTTTCGCAGTCGATGTTGATGGTTGTCCTAGATTTACCCATGATATTTTCCATTTAATATAGTAATTGTTGGCGCTACAGTCCAAAGGGGGCCAGGGCCTAGCTTGCTCATCAACTTCTCGTGTTGTGCGCGCTACTGTTCTCTCACGAGTAGAAGGGACCTACAGTTTTTGCCAACTCCGAACGGCGAAATTTGAGAAACTTTCTTAGGCAGTTATTACTCTTTGAGTGTTGTCAGCAGCTCGAAAGAGGTGGTACCGTGAAATATTAGAAAAATTGGTGTTGAACTGGGAGTCGAACCTAGACCCTTCGGCGTGTGAGCGTCGCACTCTACCCACTACGCCACGGCTATATTTTCCATTTAGGATTCTTAAAATAAATCCATTTTTCATCGCCAGTAACAATCCGATGCGTGTCTTTGAAGCAAAATTTCACAAGTGTTTTTTCGGTTTTCCATCTGTCTTTTATTCAATTCATGTGGCATCCATTTTCCATACTTTTGGATCCTTCCCATAGCTTTTAAACGGTCAGAAATTGTTTATTGTGCAACATTTAACATTTAACACGGCCAGTTGCCTTTGACTCAAAGTGTCATCTCCATCCAATATCGTTTGCAATTTGGCGTCTTCAAACGTTTTTGGTGGTCTTCTACGTTCTTCATTTCTCACTTCAAAATCATTATTTCTGAACCGTTGAAACCATCGTTTGCATGTTGCTTCTGATAGAGCATGATCACCATATGTCTCGACAAGCATTCGATGCGACTCTGCAGCACTTTTCTTCAAATGGAAACAAAAAATTAATGCTTTCCGCAAATCATCACTTTTTGGTACAAAATTCGACATTGTTAACACGATGGAAAAATATGATGTTGTCTGTTCAATGACTTGATGTATACTAAATATTTTAACTGTGAGCGTCGCACCAAAACAAAAAGGATCAGCAAATACGAGGGGCGTTCATTATATTCTCGGAATCGATATTTAGGAAAATGCGAATTCAATTTAAATTGTTTTTACTTTTGAATATAATCTCTCCTAACATCAACGCATTTGTTACATCTTGACATAAGCTTTTCCACACGCTCAAAAAAATAATTTTGCAAAATACCCATTTTTTGCCGACTTGAGTTCTGCATCATCCGAAAATCCTTTTCTACGAACACATTTTGTCCAATCCGGAAATAATTACTGGGAGCAAGGTCTGGCTTATGGAGTGGGTGTTGGATTTCTTCGAAACCACAATCTCGCGCAGCAGCCTTTGAAACTCGTGCCATCTGAACAGGAGCGTTGTCATGAAGAAACAACACACTGCTGCGAGTTTACCCCTATTTTATTCTTTTTAATTTTCTTTCGCAAACTATGTAAAGTGGAAGCGTGGGAAGTGGCGTTGATGATTTCACCTATTTTTGTGCTCAATGAGCCAGATTCCCTTGGATGCCCAAAAAACTGTGGCCATGAGCTTCTCGGCAGACGGAGTGACTTCGAACTTCATCGGGGGGTCTGTTCCCTTTTTTATGCCACTGCATAGACCCTTATTTGCATTCAGGGTCATAGTGATGAACCCATGTTTTGTGCCTAGTAACAATTTCATCACAACATCAGTACCGAAATCAAGCGCAGAATCACTCCTGCCAATCGCTGTTTCTTTGGGCTCAAGAGGCAATTGAGTAATAAAGCCCTCTCCCGAACGACCAAAGTGACTTTGTACAACACCTTGATCATCCCAGTCCTGCTTTTCGGCGCAGAAACCTGGACGCTACTAAAAGCGGATGAGGAAGCCATTGGTCTCTTCGAGAGAAAAGTTCTGCGTGCGATTTTTGGTTCTGTTTGCGTTGATGGCATCTGGAGGAGAACCACGAACTGTATGGGCTGTAAGGCGGCATAAGCCTAGTCAAGCGTCTACGGATACAACGCTTAAGGTGGCTAGGCCATGTAGAGCGCATGGACAGCACTGCTCCGGCCCGAAGAGTTTTCGAATCCGAACCACAGGGACAACGCAACAGAGGACGTCCTAGACTGAGATGGCGCACACAAGTGGAAAAGGACCTCAACTATCTTGGAGTGCGCAATTGGAGACAGCTGGCAAGAGATTGTGTTAGCTGGAGAGGCATGTTGGTTGAGGCCCAGGTCCACCCCGGACTGTAGCGCCATCCGAAGAAGAAGAAGAACAATTTTTTTTTTTTTTTTTTATATAATTGACGCGTGCAAAAGGGGTTGCGAGTACCCTTAAGTAACCGGATCAAGTCACAGCACGGGCCGAAGGTATAGAGGAAGAGAGGGAGAGGAGGTACCGATGCACATTGGTTTTAAATGCCTGTGGATTGTAATGAGGAGGAAAAATCGAGCTGGGAAGAGCATTCCAGATTCGTGTAGTGCGGCTAAAGAACGAGTCTCTGAATTTGACTGTACGTCCGAAAGAGGGCTTGAGGGTGAATTGATGGGCATTCCTAGCGAGGCGTGTATTGCGGGTGAATTCTTGAAGGGGAGGAATGCAACTGGCTAATTCGTCTGAGCATTTCTTGTTGAAATAGCGGTAAAAAAGTGACAATGACGCGACATTACGTCGGTGTTCTAACGAGTCAATCGACTTCGCAATATTACTGTCACCTATAAGTTTTATCGCTCGCTTTTGAATTCTATCCAGCAGGTGCAGGGAGGTCTTAGAAGCACCTGACCAGATAGGAGCGTTATACTCAAGTTTTGGGCGTATGTATGCCTTGTATATTGTAGCCAGATCAGAGGGGGTGAAGTACTTCTTGCATCGATTAAGGAAACCTAGACATTTCGCAGCATTTTTGGCGACCTCAAATATGTGATCGTTCCAACTAATTGTTGGGTTGATACACATACCGAGGATGGAAAGTCTTTCGGTTTCAACAACGCAAGTGCCGTTCATGGATAACGGCTGATTATTTTGTGATCGCTTTAACGACAGTAGACAGCACTGTGTTTTGGAAGCATTAAATTCCACTCTATTCTTATTTCCCCAATCGATTATGCTGTCAAGGTCGGAATTTAATGTGCTTAACATACGCTGCCGTTCCGAGTCTAAGGCCGAAGTGGAGGGACGTGAGCCAAGGAACGAATATGAAAAGCTGAGGGTACTGTCATCAGCGAAGGAATGAATAGGATTAGAAGTAGCAGACAAGAGATCATTTATAAAAATGAGAAAGAGTGTCGGAGACAAAACAGAGCCCTGGGGAACACCAGCATTAATATACTTGTATTGAACGATTCGAAAGGTAATTTCTAATCCATTGAAGAAGAGACTCATCGATTCCAAAAGCACGCATTTTCGACAAGAGAGCCTGGTGCCAGACCCTGTCAAATGCCTTAGAAATATCAAGCGCAACAATCTTGCTTTCTCCTGCATTGTGCAAAGATTGGTTCCACTTTTCAGTGAGATATGCCATCAGATCACCAGTGGAACGGTTGCTTCGGAAGCCGTACTGCCGGTCATTAAGAAGCTTCCGGGACTCAAGATATTTCATAAGCTGACGGTTTATCAGCGTTTCCATGACCTTGGAGAGAAGGGACGTTAGTGCTATGGGTCGGTAGGAGGTGGGTGACGAACATTCGCCCTTTTTAGGGACGGGCTGGACAAATGCAGTTTTCCACTTACTCGGAAAGAGCCCTGAAGAGTAGGACAGATGGAAAAGCTTACGCAGTGGTTTTGCCAGCGTAGAAGAACACCTCTTCAGAAGAACAGGGGGTATACCATCCGGGCCAGCGGATTTGTGTATGTTTAGATCTTTAAGTACTCTTGCTACTGTACGAGTGCGAAAATGGATTTGCCCCATGGAGAAATTTACGCTCTATTTGATCCATAATACTGTCCGCGTTCTCACTACATATCTGCAAAAGCTCTCTACAGCATGCGATTCTCACTTTTTCTGAGGCGCTGTAAGCATTCGTGGCACCCACCTTGCACTGATCTTTGAAATGTTAAGGTGGTCATGAAGAATGGTGTGAATGGTTCGAGGGTTGCCTTTTATATTTCGGGATTAGAGAACAAAAACAAATATTAATCATCGAAAATAACTTTTTGTTTTTCAAAATATTCCCCATTAAGATCTATACACTCTTGCATGTGTTTGAAAAAATTGTAGAAGCACTTTTGCCAATCTGATTGAGGAATCTCCAAAATGTGCATTCTGTACGCGTCAACCGTTTCTTCAGGTGTCAAAAAACATTTACGGGATCAAAAGAAGTCATTCGGGGCAAAGTCAGGACTATACGGTGTATGACTCATCAAATCGATGTTTTGATTGGTCAAAACTGAAGTTGTTTGAGCCGATGTGTGAGAGCTCACATTGTCGTGGTGAAGAGTGATCCGTTTTCGGCGGCTGGTTTTCCTCATTTCTTGGAACACAACTGGCAAACAAATGGTTGTGTACTACTCAGAATTGACTGTTCTGCGCTGTTTTAGTGGTACGGTTGCGACAAGTTCAGTTTTTCCGAAAAAACAGGCGACCATTTGCTTGGAAGTGCTTCGTGAGAGAGTAACTTCTGTTGTATTTGGCTCAATTTGAAACACCCATACAGTCGACTGCTGCTAACTTTCGGGCTCATACGCGTAAATCCACGATTCATTACCTGTCAGGATATCATAGAGGTGTTTCGAAGCACCGCGATCGTATTTTTCGAGCATTTCTTTCGAGCAATAGACACGAGCCTCTTTGAGCGATTGACAAATTGTATGGGATCCAACGCGAACAAATTTTTTTTGACGGTCAAATGTTCATGCAGTAGTGAATGTATGCGGGTCCCAGTAATGCCTAAGGTCGCCTCAATCTCACGAAAGGTCACATGACGGTCTCGCAATATCAGTTGGCGCACATTATCAATGGTTTCCGGAACAACAACTGATTTTGGACGACCTTCACCAGAATCGTCATGGAGTGAACTACGACTTCGGTTGCATTCATCATACCCTCGATAAACGCTGGTCCTTGATGGAGCTTCATCGCCAAAAATTGCATTAAGTTCATCGATGCACTGTTGTTGAGTTAATTCACGTCGAAAGTTGTAAAAAATAATCGCACGAAAAGTTTCACGATTTAATTCCATTTTTTGGGCGATATGAATTTTTTAGCTACTGTAAACAACACTCGTATGTCAAAACGTTCTGAGTACGTATAACCTCAAAAATGTCAAACCTTACGATAGAGTTAGCAGTTGCCAGATTGCAACACTAGGGTTGCCCAATCCCGAATCATAAAAGGCAACTTTCGTTTACAAAAACTGTATTTTTTTCCGATATTGATCTTGTTATTCAACTTTATAAAAACACTATCTGAACAACTGAACGGGGAATCGCAAGACTAGTTATAAGTATAATTCTCGATAGGGTTGTTGCTTGTAGTTTCCGCTTGTACAAAATAAACTACTCTTGTAAAGTTAGTTGGTGTCACAAATTACATCTTAGTTGTAAATGAACGTAGATTCCTAAATCCCTTACATATAAATTATTTGTAATTATGAAATGTAAAAGTAAAGCTTCAATAAAATATGAGAATGATATATGAAAATAAAATCTTTCTTCTCCGCATCGCGCTTTTTTATGAAGTTTGAATGGATAGGCCTACACGATTTTGACAGAGGCATTGCGTCAAATTTTGTCTTCATTCGAAACTGTATGTAACCAGCCAACAGGTCTTGACAAAATTCAAATGCATTACGATGATTCCACGAATTTCATAGTGCTATGATTTAACAATTTTAAACATAAGAAGTGTGAATAGAGTCCGCGCAGTCAGGGTTTCGTATTTTTTACGTTTCTTAAAAGCAATTCAAGTTCCAATAAAGTTTTTTTTATTTATTGAAAATGGACACCAAATCAGCAGATTCAGAATCGGTGGCTGAAGTCGTCATGGATCCATATTTCACAATTTCTTGCTAGGACTCAGAATCAACCGAATTTCATAGGAAGTGCCGGGCAGAAGTGTCGGAGGTGATGTGAAGATCTGGTCTATTGTGGACTTCCCTGGCCTGAAACTACACTGGTAGGGATCTATCAGGTCACTGACAAACGGTTTCAGACGCTCACACAGTACGGCAGAGAGGATATTGTAAGCGATGTTCAGGAGACTTAACCCTCGGTAGTTGGCGCAGTCAAAGGCGTCTCCTTTTTGTGAACCGGGCAGACGAGGCTGAGATTCCACTCATCGGGCATGCTTTCCTCCGACCATATCTTACAGATGAGCTGGTGCATGCGCCCAACCAGGTCATCTCCAGCTGCTTTAAATAGTTCTGCGGACAGTCCGTCCGCTCCAGCAGCTTTGTTCGACTTTAGCTTGGATATTGCTATATACAGCTCGCCGGGGGACGGAATGCTTGTCTATCATCGTCCAAATTGACTGGAACATTCTGCCTAACAGCGGGATTTGGGTCGTCATCGCCGTTTAGGAGTCTGCAGAAATGATCCTTCCAGATTCTCAGCACAGACTGCGACTCTACTACTAGTTGTCCATTTTGGTCCCGGCAGACCTTGGTCCGAACCTTGTATCCTCCGGATAGCTTTCTTATCTTTCGTTAAAAATTTCGGACTTCAATCCTGCTATAGCACCTTTCCATTTCCTCGACCGCGCGCTTCTTAAGCTCCGTCTTCTTAATTCTGAGAAGCCGGTGCTCTTCCCTTCTTTTTTGTTCGTAGAGCTCACGAACAACCCTCGTTGTTCGATGCAGCGTCGCCTTATAGGCGTCTTGTTTAGCTGCGTGCGCTTGCCTGCACTCGTCGTCAAACCATGAGTTCCTTCTGGGTGGTGACGTGAAACCCAGCACATCAGTGGCAGCTTCTTTGATGGCTTCTTGACAACGTTTCCATTCTTCTCTTATGCTTAGTGCAGGCAGCGTCGAACTCTGAGCGAGTATCAGGGAGACTCGGTCGGAAAAGTTCCCAGCAATCGGCTGCTATTGTAGCTTTTCGACGTCAAACCGTTTTGCCTGTGACCAACATTGTCACTTAACTTTAATTTATCTGTCAATTGATACCACATCAGGGGCCGTCCTTCTAGATTTTCAAATATTCTCCCCAAGTGCCGCCAAGAAAGCCCGATTATGAAATTTTAAAAGGTTTCGTGCCGCAAGAACATCCCAAACCATTCCGTAGGAAAAGTCATAGAATATCGTCTTGAATGGCTGCAGAGAAGAAAGAACATCTTTCACCCGTGTCTACAAACCACTGTGTCACTCATCTCAATGCATTGCGATATTCAAAGGAATGCATTCAAATTTCAATTTGAAGAAAACTCTTGTGCAAATAGAATACACTGCATTGTTGTCAGCCCATTCCCAGGCAGAAAATCAATTTCAGTTTGGATTCATCTCACAGGGGAACTCACATTCAAAACGATGCTATCTCGGGCGTACTTATTCGGTATGACGTGCCGGTTCTATTGTCAGTGAACTTTCAAATTTTATTTCACTTCTTTCTTCAAATTCCATTCTTCACGGATCAGTACAGTTGCAGACTATCATTCGGTAGCTTCGGGGTAAAAGGGAAAGTTCAGCATAACAACAGAAATCGCAATTAATTTTGTAGTAGATTCTTCAGTCACTCGGGTATGTGGGCGGGGGGCGAAAAACGCTTGCGCTTTAATTGATTGCATAACTCTAACTCTTGGGGTTTCACTTTAATAATTTTTTAATCTCAATCTTTTGTTCTTCTCCAGCGGACGTGCTTTGGTTGCTCTACCGGCAGACCAGTCTGTCGTAGACAGAGGAAATCTCTGGTCTATCATCGAAAGGGGGATTGCGCTACTTGCTTGAAAGAAGAGCCTAAAAGGTCGGCACTTTATGCCCGCGTTTGGTTGGTTTTAAAACGATTTAGATTCAGGCTGATCTGATAAAAGCAACTCTTGCATGTGGTAAATGCTTTGGATTGTTAATTGCTGAGAATTCGAACAAAGGTCGATGCATAGAGAGAAACTACAAACGGAAGGATGTTCCAATTTGAAGCAGATCACCGGGTCGCCCAATACTAGAAGACGATGAAAATGTAGGTCAACGGGTCAGAAACCTAATCGATGTTTTAAAGAAATTTCATTTCTTTGTTATACAATGGAATGCGGATGCAGTTCCCTCTCCCTTTTCCATTAGCTCGGACCGACTCTTCGAAGTTGAGGCCTTCAGATTGATTTGCGTGACAATGCTGTAACCCGAAAACGCCATTTGTACGGCACAAAAAATGCACTCAACGTTGACAACAGATCGCAACCAAATCAGCGGAGTGTCGGATGGAGAGCAGTTGCGGCAAGTTTCAACCCCTGTGAGTGCGGGGCTTATAATAATTGTTGGCGCGACAGTCCGCAGGGAGACCAGGGCCTAGCTTGCTAATTAACTACTTGTGTTGTGCGCGCTACTGTTCTATCACGAGTAGAGTAGAGTAGGGAGTTTTCTACCGACTAAGAACGGCGAAGTTTGAGAAGTTTTCTTAGACAGTTGCTACTCTTTGGGTGTTGTCAGCAGCTCGAAAGAGGTGGTGCTGTGAAAAATTCGAGTTGTTCGCACCTTACCCGCTACACCACGGCGGCCTAGAATGCGGGGCTTGTCGGACAATATTCACTACTTCAGATGTGAGTGTAAATCTGAGGAATATTTCAAAATTCAACTGGACACAGCTCTGACTGCACTGCAGCCCTGAATGCTAAACATCCGCACTGAAGCGTGACAGTTTCCTAATCACACTTGCGGTCGATTAGTAATGCAAGCGCTTGTTCAATTATTTACTGGTTCACATGCGCACCTCTGACAGTGAAACTGTTATCGTGGACGGTCCTAAAGTCGTCCACGTGCCAGCCACTGCAACCGGATGGCACTTGACCAGTCCAGTTCACAAGACGTTCAACCACTACAAATGAACATCGGCGCGTCAGACTTGCAAATTGATTCACTATCGTGCAACGTGCGTCAATAAATTGCGTTAGTGATGTGGGGAGTCAACAACTTCTGCTGGAATCACGCGTGGACGCAACGCCTTGTATTATGTTTCGTACAATTTTCACTTTCATGTCATAATTGATTTGAGACGATTTGGTTTTTCAGTTACAGACTCATGTGAGGTGCATGTGGCGTCATGTGCGTACGTAGTTGTGTAACGAATTAGCCGCGTCGGCCTACCGCTGCAGTGGCGTGGTGGGAAAAATTAAAAATTCTTTGACGGCACGCTGAGTAGGATGGCTGTTGAATGTTGAAGAAGTCTTACGGATGCGGCAACGGCGACGGCGTGTGTTTTTGGGAACAAGCGGAAATTTGCCGAAAAAAGAAAATCAATGACAAAATAACTGACGTCGCTGGTCGTGTCATTCAAAACGGAGGCGTGGGTGCTTTTCAAGCGAATGTTAATCGGCGTTAAGATATATTTGGTAATCTGGGCCATCATCTGGTGGTGGTATTTCCTAAAACGAAAGCTCGAAACTAGCATGAATTCATAATTTCAGAGCTCCTAATGCAAGGCATAAATCTAACAAATAATGAGATACTGTTGCAGTGCTATGTGAGTGAGAGTTGAGTTGGATGAATGCGGAATACCTAATCCAAATGCGGACACGCACCTGAGCCAGAGTGTTGAGTTCGCGTCCGTTATCACTCAGCCTACACGCAGTTCTTTCCCTGGAATTGAATGAATTCAGAGGTGAGGACGATTACTGCGGACGTTGAAGTGTGAAAGAACTAAGTGTAAGTCACGTTAATGTCCGATAAATTGAGGGATAGAAGTCGCCATAGTTATTCGTGTACAGAGGCGTACGGCACATGGACCGCAAGATGCTGTTGGCGGTTTACAAGACCAACCTGACTCGTGATTCTAAGGTGGGACCGCCTTTGACATTACTTTGAAGCCTAAACCATAATAGAGAGCTGTGCACACAAGAGGACAGCAATAATGGGAAGATAAAGTGCACTCAGGTGTGATTCATTCTCAAATGAAAACAAAAAAATTACGGAAGTAGTGCAGGCGACTTATAGAAATGTGCTACTTGCTTTACGCCTGCATTTAATTCATGCAAGTAGTGTTTGTCTAACGTAAATAAGCCGCCGTTAATTCAGCCCTAAGGCTCTTCAAGTCTACTCGTGAAATTTTCCCAGTCACCCCACTTCATTCAATATCACATTGTGGCGTAGTGGGTGGAGTCTTATTCCCAGCTGAACGCGTGGAATTTTTCACGGCAACGTATCAGTGTCAGCGGCAACGTGTCAGAAACTTAATTGAAGTTTTAAAGAAATGGCATTTCTTTGTTTTACAATCGAAAGCGGATGCAGTCCTTCGAGCTGTTGACAACACTCAAAGACTAATAATTGTCGAAGTAAAAGCTTCTCAAACCTCGCCGGGTAGGTCCCTTCTACTCCTGAGAGAATAGTAGCGCGCACAAAACGAGTAGTTGATGGTCAAGCTAGGCCCTGGCCCCTTTGGACTGTCACGCCATTCAATTATTGTAGATATTATGAACACGAATTGCGGTGATCAATAAAAATAGATAACCTACAAAGTGAATTCTTTGCTTCTTTCTGTCGCCGCCAACAGTGGATAGGATGGAGCATCGCTCTTGCTAATCGCTGTTTCCTTGGACTCAATAGGCAATTAAGGTGTTGAGCATTCTTTCGAAAGACTTCTTCTTCTTCTTATGGCGCTACAGTCCGGAGTGAACCTGGGCCGCAACCAACATGCCTCTCATGCAAGCACGATCTTCCGCTAGCTGCCTCCGATTGCGCACTCCAAGTTGGTTCAGATCCTTCTCCACTTGTGTGCGCCACTTTAATCTAGGTCGTCCTCTGTTATGTTATCCCAGTGGCTCGAATACGAAAACTTTTCGGGCCGGAGCAGTGCTGTCCATACGCTCTACATGACCTTGCAATCTTAAGCGTTGTATCCGAAGACGCTTGAACAGGCGCAAGTCGCTGTCGCCATCAACGCAAACAGGACCAAGAATCGCACGCAAAACTTTTCTTGCGAGAAGTCTTCTTCATCCGCCATAAAGTAGGACTGGGATAATCAAGCTGTTATATAAACTAAGCTTAGTCCTACGAGAGAGGGCTTCATTACCCAATTGCCTCTCGAGCCCAAAGAAACAGCGATTGGCAAGAGTGATTCATCGTTTCATTTCGGTACTGATGTTGGTTTGCCTGTTTACCGCGGAGCCGATGTATACGAAGTCCTTGACTACTTCGAAGTTTCTGCTGTCTAGTGTGAGAACCTGTCCGAGACGTCGATGTTGTGTTTCCTTTTTGATAACAGCATGTACTTCGCCTTGCCCTCATCTAACGCCAGACCTATTTTACCCGTCTCTGCCTCAATGTCAGCAAACGCCTCATTGACAGCACGCTGTGTTCGTCCAATCACGTCAATGTCATCAGCGTAAGCTATTAATTGGACTGACTTTTGGAAGATCGTGAGTCTGGCGTTGACTTGTGAGTTACGCATGATCTTCTCAAGGATTATTATGAAGAAGTCACATAACAGTGCGTCGCCTTGTCTAACCCCTTTTTTGACAATGAAGGTCTCTTTGAGTTCATTACCGACCTTGACGGAGTAGCAAGAGTTGCCCATCGTCATCCTACATAATGTGACGAGTTTGGTAGAAATGTCAAAACTAGATATGGCATTCTATAGCTCGGCTCTATGCACACTGTCATATGCGGCCTTAAAGTCGACAAATAGGTAGTGAGTGTCGATTTGCACTTCGTGAGTCCTTTTCAGCCAGTTGCGTCGTTCAAATAAAGTCGATTTTTCCTGTGTCTAGGACTGGATGTGGCCAAATAAAAAATGAACCGGGGAGGGAATGTACTTGGATTTTCTTGTACGGGTCTAAAACGAAAGAGGATCAGGAGCTGGAGCCCTGGTGGAAAACGACAACATTAAATTTGATTCGACAACGGGCGCTCGAATGTAAATTTTGACGATCATAATGATCGCGAACTATAATGTGAAGAATAGGTGGAAGAGGCGAATTATCAGCGTCTGTAGCGACAGTTTGTTTTTTGTTGAAGGTTGAAATACACTGCACCGGAGCACTCAGACTCAAATACTGGTCCATTGTACTAAAGCTACAGCCTTTCATAACCATCTAATTAATTCTAAGACAGTACAGTAATGCAAGTCTTAATTTGTTGGGTAGACTAAATTCGCTTAGTCTGGGTCACGGAACATCACTGATTTATGGGAAACGAGAATTCCCACTACATTTCTGGGCAAGAAATAAAGGAGGCATAGATCCTAATCCATCTTGGGACTATCTGCGTCCTTGGACGTGGTTTCTTGAAACACTTGGGTTTCTCTATAACACAACCAGAGATGGCACGACTCTCCAAAATGCATGCTGACCAAGCATATGCTCCTAAACGACAGCAAGAAATTCGTGGCATTCCTTCCATCTCTAGACAGGAAAAACTGCAGATTTCTTGTTTGCATACTAGCAGATACTTAACTTTTGCTAAGCACTTACTATAAGTGTACTTGGGCTAAGTTGAAGTACTTGGAGTGAAGACACTGAAGAGCACTTCTTCTGTCACGGTCCTGCCCTTGCAACGAATTGGTGGTGGCTCTTCGGTGCTGATATGGGTGAAACTGAAACCCTAAGGTCTTCATCACAAAAGGGCTTGCTGTTATTACTCCGGTATACCACGAAATCACATAAAATGTAGGTTTGACCAGACTTAGAGCCGTAATGGCCCAGTCTAGCGTTTGTGACATTGGAGACTATATTTTTTGGACTTTACAACCGTAATCCACTACATAAATCAATTTTTGGTAAATAATACGTTTTTATTTCTTTTCTAATTTTTGATCGTTTTTAAGGAAAACACAAGAAAACTGACAACTGACTCCAAAAAAGTAAAAGTTGATGTTCCAGAGAGCGTTTATCAAAGTGAACGGCTTGCTTCTTATGGAGTCTAGACAATTCGGTACCATCAACCCATCGACCATTAACCTATCATATAGTACGATATTGGAACGTTTTTAGTTATTTTTTGTTAAATTGCACGTCTCCCCTTATTGTCATTATCTGTAAACTGCCTTGTTCCTTAGCTTTCGTCACGTATTTTTCATGTGTCCAACTATAACCCCTTAGGTCAGTTCCCCAGTCTGCCTTTACTCATTGCTCAAATGAAGCACCCTTTGTCCCAGACAAAGAAATTCCCGATTTCTGCTTTGCCGAACTTCACAAATACTGTTCGCCTCACACATACTCTTGTGCGTGTTCATTGAATTATGAAACTTATCCCTTTCTAATACATCAATTTATCATCCGCAAATCCATATTTCAGCTAACCGCAACGAATAGAGTTGCAACCCACAAGCACGTCCAGGGCAATGTTCGCCGCAGTACAACGAGGGTTCAACTGCACTTTACTGTGCTTGCGCACGTAATCGCCCTCTCAAGTTAAGTCAAGCCTCCCGTCTGGATGCAAAGCGTGGTGCACAAGAATCCGCCTAGTGCCGTTCTCCCCAATCAAATTAATAGTCTGAACTGAAAGGCATTAAAAAACTTGCCCAAGTGAATCCATGCGTAGCAATTCCCACATGCCCACAACAAAAACAAAAGAGTCAAAGAACTCCTTGAACTTCTCAAGAACATTGCGCTTGCTAGTCGGCAGTGCAATTTCACCAACCAGACATGCCGAAACGAGCGCTTCTTCTTCTCAGTGTTTTCAGCGGAGTGCTGTGTTCCTCCACCGATGTCAGACTGCCGGGAGACGTTGAAAAGGATTTCGTTACAGGCATTCGCATACCAGACACAATTGGGGATAGACGCATTGTTAAAGTCGTGGATGAGGGTAAATATTCCAGCCAAATGATGCGTGTAGGTGAGTTCAAAGAATTTTCACCCCTCAATCTAAAAAATTCAGACTCATTGGTTTTAATCTTTCAGGCAGAGGACATCTGCACAAACACAAGAAAATCTTTAATCACATTTATCCGATCCTGGCCGCCCTGCTATTCGCCAAGGTTGTGGTGGTGCCTTTGATACTTAAGATGCTCATTGCCGCCACTTCATCGGCATTTGTGATGAGTAAGCTTGCTTTGGCGACATCAGTTTTTATGGCACTCGGCTGGTTATTGGGAGCGACGAGAGAGCGGGCGAAACTGCAAATTGTTCAGTACCCGGTCAATACTTCCAAGAAAGTCTACGGTGGATGGTACGTGAAAAAGTCGCCAAATCACGCGACAGCATACTCGGACTGGGGATCTGACGCCGATGAGGGCAATGACAAAAGTTTCTTTCTCTGAGGTGTGTGTTGTGCGTGTTTCCGAAAATTGAATACTTGTGCGGTAAATGATGTGTATAACGTTTTGTTTTTACATTTTGTACGCTCTACTTGAGCAGCAACTTTTAACAGATAATTTCTTAGAGAACATGCATTTCTACAATTAAGGATTTTCTTGTGTTTTAGGATACGGTGGGGACATTCAGATATTCTGTTTGATTTTCAAATTAAAATAGCTTCCAGGGGTAAAAGTACACTTCTAATAAAAAAAAGAAGAAACGCATTTCATTTGTTCTTTAACTTTACTTCGTTTTGTTTATGTTGGGATGCAAATAAAATTCAAAAGATGACCCAACCTGCGACTTGTGGAGTATATTGGAAGCAATTACCTACTACATTTGAAGGGTGAGACATTTGTGAGCAGTAATTAGTGTGTATTAGCGTCTGTTTCAGACAAAAATTTTGTTTTTTGCGTCTTCGATAATGTCGGAATTTGTTTTAAAGGAACCGCATTTGCGGGAAGTTTCGAGTTTATTTTTTACTTGGAAGTTTAGCTGAAACCCGTCGAATGCTTGAGGAAGTTTATGGTGAATTTCCTCTGGCCTAGAAATAACTCATTGATTGGTTGGTCGTCGAAGTGCCAAAAAGGTTTGAAAATAAGAAATGGGAGACTTTTCGTGCATCTGCTAAGTGAACCAACAAAAAATTTCCCTTTTGTTAAGGAAATTTGAAATAAGTTATAAGCAAGACACTTAGATGTCGTACGAGTTGAAATGGAGAGATGTCGAAAAGTGATTTTTCACTTAGGAGCTGTACCTGAATAAACCTTACAGGAAAGGATTTTTGCAACCGGTAGGTCTATCGTGTAAGTGAAAATAAACCATACAAATCCCAAATGTAAAGCCTGATAAGCACGTTCCACCACCGTACACATCGACGATAAGGGAAAATATTCACGGTTCGAAAATTGTACTCTGGATACGGAGGGTCTGGACAGATATGGGGCTCTTAAAACCAGGCCAGACCGTTGATGGGAAACGTTATCGTCTACAACTTATGCGCTGAGCAGTGCCTTGGGTAAAAAAGGCAAGAAACAACACTCGACCTTACTTGGCTGTAGAGCTCAAAAACTAGAGTTGAAGTTCTGACTTCTTCCTGCGTGTATTTAGCTTGGAGCAACTTGAATTTGATCGTATTCTGATCGGACTTGAACGGGAATCCTGGAAAGACTCAATCTTTCTCCTACGCCTAGCAAGTGAGGAATTTAGAGTGGTATCAAGCAGGTTTGCTAATTTTAACCAAGTTTCTAGACGACGAGCAATGCACAGCGAACTGCTTTGAATTTAAACGAAGAATGTCGCTGAACTCTGAAAACGTTCAATGTGTGTGTAGTGTCCGGAGGTTTAAGGATCTTCATCAAATGATGTCAGTAGAGAGGGAAACAAAAATCGTGGAACTGAAAATCAAGACGGAACCATAAATGTTCCTCGAAAGTGATACGAAAAAGTTAACAATTTCAAATACTTTAAGAACAGTGTCAATATTGAAAACAGTATCGGACAGGATGTCGGCAGCAGGCACCTTGGATATTGGCCAATATTAAGAACAATAACCATTTAGGTAGACTGAAATGGTTGAAACCTTCGATCAAGTGTTAAAAGCTTTGTTACACAGTCGTATTCTTTCGTTTCACAAGCCTTCGTCTCTGAAAAATATAAAGTGTTTAAAAATTAATAAGTAACGAATCATAAGTTAGGAATCTCTTGACTCAAAACCTCAAATCGAAAATGGTAGCGAATAAAACACATTCCGAAAATAGAGCCAAGCCAGTTTGCACACAGTGGTTGGCTGGACGATCGAGGCTTGCCGGCATTGAGGAGGAATCGGCGCGCTTTGAAAAGAGCTGGAAGCTGTTAGAGAAAGTTTTGTGCAAGCAAATTTGATTGCACTTATTGATAGACAAGGTTCTATTTTCCAAAAAGGTAGGACTCATTTCGCATGATGAGACCTATTTTTGGTTTAAAGGGTTTAACAACAAGCATAACGTGGATTATCAGAAATCCATCCGTGCTTCATGAAGCAGCATTGAATTTCGAGAAAATATTTTTTTGGTTTGGGTTTCATGCCGGAGGTATCGTCTGAATATTTGGTCGCCGTAGGGTAGTGGGTAGAGTGCGACGCTCACACGCCGAAGGGTCTAGGTTCGACTCCCAGCTTAATACCATTTTTTCGAATTTTTCACGGCACCACCTCTTTCGAGATGCTGACTACACTCAAAGAGTAATAACTGTCTAAGAAAGCTCCTCAAATTTCGCCGTTCGGAGTCGGAAAAAAACTGTAGGTCCCTTCTACTCGTGAGAGAACAGTAGCGCGCACAACACGAGTAGTTGACGAGCAAGCTAAGCCCTGGTCCCCCTTTGGACTGTAGCGCCAATAATTATAATTATTATATCGTCTGAATATATTTTTTGATGTTCAATGGAAATCTATGTCGCACCATGATACATTTTGATTTTTGTCTTCTTTAGGAGAAAGCTTAGCAATGAAGTGCAGCTTACTTAAACTTCATGGCAGGGACCATCAAGGTGTGCTACAATCGAGGAGGAATCGTCTTGAGAACGGGTAACAAGCTGTTGGACCACATTTCTGGTAGCCGGATATGGTGTCGCTTGTTGATAGGTAAGGTCCTTCTTCCCGAAAGAGAGGGATTCACTCTTTGAGTGAAAGCCAAGTAATGCAGTGGTGCCTGCTTACACTATCTGAGAAGTAATCTGTGCGCCCAAGGCGAACTACAATCAAAAAGAAATTGGGGCGCCTTTAGAAGGATTGGAAGCTGTTGGAGCACATATGTGGCAAGCGCACTTGGTGTTAATTGCTAATTGGCAAGAAAGAGTGATAAATAAGCAGCCCAGTGCAGCCTGCCCCTATTATAAGAAAGCTGGACGACCGAGGTGTACTACAATCGAGGAGGAATCGACGTACCTTGAGGAAGAGCTGGAGTCCGTTGAAGCATGTTTCGTGCAACTGCAAATCAAGAACTACTGCCTGTTCACACTAAGTAGGCTTACGGATGGAGGTGTACAACTATCAAGGAGGAATCGGAGTGACTTAAAAAGACTTGTTGAATCATAAACCTACGTAACAGGAGAAGAACAAGGGAACATTTGCTTGCAGCGTGGTACCCAGAATACTTACGTGAACTCCATAGCTTATTTTTATACTCGAAACCTTCATGTGAAGTAAGTTTTTTGCCTCTCTCAAATGAAAACAGTTGCTCTATACTTGACGGAAGTGGGGAATTATTTCAAAAAATATATATATAAACAGAAGCTGTGGAATGGCGATGTCAAGTGGGAGTGCCGTGTCATCCTCCGACGCATGCACACGTGTCGTCGCTGCATGCACTTAATAAACAACAAAAAAAAAAGAATTCCTCGCGTCGTTCTTAAGAACATTTAACGCGGTCCGCCCAACACCTCCGCGAGTGAAAAAAAAAAAAATAAAAAAATAATTAAATAAATTCTTACATAAAAAAAAAAAAAAAGTGCAGTGTAGTGCAGTGTAGTGCAGTGAAGTGATTCGGTAGAGCGCACTCGGCCCGCTCCCCCCTCTCCCACTCCTTCACAAGCCACTGTTGGGCATTCTCGGTCGCAACTCCCGTTTGATTTACCAGACGGGCTGGGGCGATGTCCGAGTCTGCCTAACATCTGACATAGCGGATTCGGAAGTGTGAATTTTTGTAAGTGGACCAATTCAAGTCAATGTACGGGCATAACACCTACGTTGATTTGTTTTGTGAAGCTAATAGCAGAATTTACACTTCTGAACTCTGCTTACTTTCACCAACTGCATTGTCGGAGTTGGTTTTCAAATGCCTACGACTGACATGAGGGGGCAATTTCGTGTTGACGTGAGCAACATTCGCGGACTGAGAACTAATCTCTTTGCCGTTTACGTCCACCTCTCTCGTCACAAACCAGCTGTCTTGGCGCTGAGCGAAACACAGGTGGGTGAGAATACCGATTTATCGGATTTGAACCTGCCTGGATATAGCTTGGTGCCCTTATTCTTTTTACACCGCAGTCTCGCCATTTATGTGCGTAGTGATGTTGCTTACCAAATTCAACCACAATATGGCCACTGTTCCAATCCGAAATTTAATTTTCTGTGGTTAAAACTCCTCGTCCGTAAGCATTTAATCCACTACTGCTTTATTTATAGAAGTCCAAACCTGGATAGCAACTCAACTTATAATGAGTTTGATGCGCTGTCTGACTCCATCACAAGAATTGTATCCCTGTACCCTCGCACTGAAATCGCTATTGCGGGCGATTTCAATGTACACAATTCTACTTGGCTTCGACATTCAGGCCAGACAACACCCGAAGGAAGGTATGTTGAAATCTTCGCTGAGGTAAATAACTTAACCCAGCTTGTGAATGAGCCAACACGAATACCTGACATTGCAGATCATACCGCTAACACCTTGGATCTGTTTCTCACTCCTCATCCGGAAAAATATTCAATTGATATATTGTCGCCTCTAGGCTCGTCCGACCGCTGTGTCGTGTCAGCCAAATTCTCGTACTCCTCCCACACAGTTAGAGAACAAATTCCGAAAAGAACAGTATGGCTCTACGAGAAAGCCAACTGGAGCGGACTTAACAACTTCTTTAGGAATTTTAACTGGTCACTATGCTTCCTCGATAGTGACGTGGATGCCGCTACTGATGCGATCACAAACATTATTTCGCTGGGCATGAGGTCCTTCATTCCTCACAGAGTGAAGAGCATCAAGCCTAAGGCAAATGCGTGGTTCGACTTGAGCTGCAAAGAGGCTATCAGGGTGAGAGAGTTGAGTTTCCGGGATTATAAAGCCAACCCTTCTGAGGAAGCCCGGAAAAAGTTCAAACGGATCCGAAATGACTGTAATGCATTAATAAGATGTGTTAAATTCTCCTTTGACCAAAAGTTGAGGCAAAAAGTTCTACAATGCCCCAAGGGTAGCAGAAGCTTTTGGTCTTTCGTAAAAAACATAAGGAATTCAGCCTCGTCTTCGATCCCAACGCTCATTTGCAATGACATTCCAGCTGTCAGCTCTTTGGACAAAGCTAATCTGCTTGCTGCACACTTTGCAGCTAGCTCAACGCTGCCAGATAACACTTTGTCCCCACCTGTACTTGAGAGCGTAAATTTCTCCATGGGGCAAATCCATTTTCGCACTCGTACAGTAGCAAGAGTACTTAAAGATCTAAACATACACAAATCCGCTGGACCGGGTGGTATACCCCCTGTTCTTCTGAAGAGGTGTTCTTCTACGCTGGCAAAACCACTGCGTAAGCTTTTCCATCTGTCCTACTCTTCAGGGCTCTTTCCGAGTAAGTGGAAAACTGCATTTGTCCAGCCCGTCCCTAAAAAGGGCGAATGTTCGTCACCCACCTCCTACCGACCCATAGCACTAACGTCCCTTCTCTCCAAGGTCATGGAAACGCTGATAAACCGTCAGCTTATGAAATATCTTGAGTCCCGGAAGCTTCTTAATGACCGGCAGTACGGCTTCCGAAGCAACCGTTCCACCGGTGATCTGATGGCATATCTCACTGAAAAGTGGAACCAATCTTTGCACAATGCAGGAGAAAGCAAGATTGTTGCGCTTGATATTTCTAAGGCATTTGACAGGGCATTTGCAATCCGTCAACAAAAGCCAGAACCATCAACAAAGATGTTTAAGGGAAGAATTCGTTCGTATTTCCTTAGTTTGCAGAGTTCACCACACTGCTCTAATAAATTCCACCCGTTTCAGTAGTATCATTTTCCATTTCAGTTGATATAGAGCAGCACAAGGATGTCACCCTGTCGTCACAAATGACTTCCCTTTATCAGCTTGGACCCTATTGCTCTTACCTATATTGGCCCGTCTAAGGTTTTTATGCCAGCACTCAAATTCGATCATCAAATCAAATCAAATTTTTTAAATTTCAATTTTTTAAATCAAATCATTTTTTTTAAACTTCAGTCCATCCATAAAAATTCTCCGTTTTATCAAAGGTACACCTGAGCATACACTAGACGTACAACACTATTCGAATGAAGTACAACAAATTATAAAATAACTTAAATACATTTATTTTCCATAATTTTCATTAATATCTTAAACAAAACTATTTACAGTTTACAGCAGACCGCAATTACTTCTGCTCACTGAATTACCACTGCTTCAGCTCGAACTTGCTCTCACTTTTCAAGCTCATCACTGCCGCAAACAGAGCAAAAAAGAATCCGGCCAGGCCCGTCGTCCCGACCAGCAGTATCAGACCCCCAATCAGCAACGGCACAAGCGTCACAAACTTCAGCTTGTACGCTATCAGCAGTGGCAACAGAAACTTCTTGTACTTCTTTTTCTTCTTTTTCACTTTCTTGATCTTACGGGAGGTGCCTGTTGCTGACGCCAGTCCTTCGTTCACCATATCATCATCTGTCAGAAGAATCACGAAACAAAATAAATGAATACGCTCGAATTTGCTTAAAAGAATTTCAACTTTTGCTGAGGTATAAGAGACGGGTGGCAGCGCGAAAAAGTTTGTACACGTATGCCGGCATGCTTACATGACGACGCACGTCACCTGAACTTATGATATGACTTTGCTTTGGGGCTTGACGGTAAAAGACAGCGCGTATACTTTGCAAACTTTTTTTCAAGTTCATTCCTAATTCTCATTACTTTGCAACGCCTTATGATGTGTCGTTACTCCGCAAGGCTGCGAATCGGGAGCAATGTCTTCCTTCGGTTGCCTAGAGAGACTTTGGTAATTTGCTTTTGTTTTGGGCACTTTTAATTGCCTTTGAAGTCGATTGAGTATTCAGGCCAACGCACCGAAGACGTTGAAGGAATTATTTTTTTAACGCCTCTGTAAACATGACAGCACGCATGGTGTTCGCTTACTTGTCAAAAGTCAAACACGAATGGAGCGTTCACACTTGATCACATTGTTCTCCAAAAGATTATCAACTGGCAGAAACCAGGAATGATTCAAAAATGTTCACTTTAACGCAACAACGTCGGAAACCTAACAATTGTCTTCCAAAGCCAACTCATCAAGAATGACACCAAAACTTTAGGTCAGTACACCAAATAGGACTCAGTTTAAATTACATACCTTCATTAAAAAAGTCACTCATTAAGGCACAAATATTCTTGACAGCGGCAACAGCTCGTCCCAAAGGCAGTACCAACTTCTCCCCGTCATTCTGGATTTCCCTCGGATGATAGTCATTGCTCGCATCATGCAAACTCATGATGTAGGAGTCCGTTTGCTCATGATCCAGATAATTTTGCATCGGCACCTCACTCTGGTTGATATGCAATCGCCGCAGACTGTCAATGTCAGCACCGATTGCCACGTTTGTTTTCGAATCAGCGGGCAGGATGATCCAATTGCTCCAGTCATAGGAAAACCCGGCGTCCACACTCAAAAACTGACACAGCAGAGCCAGAATCAAATTTTTACTTCGCAGCATCCTTGCACTCAACTGCGACACGCACAAAACCGTTTCACCACACGACGATCACCACGATCAACACTAGAATGGTCCAGTACGCATTCATCAATTCACCGGCAACAACTGATTGGCATCCTATGACGTCGGCAGCCTTTATAGACCATGTACACGATTTGGGGAATGTTGCTCCCAAAAGCCGAACTTCGACACTGACCGACAGTGGTTTCTGGTGCGCACTCTACCCGCAATCGCAGAATTCTTGACCAACGAGTGATTTGAAGTGTGTAAACGCTGCCGAGTTTAATGGAGCGTCCCTTTCATTCTGCCGTATTTCACCAATGATACCAGATCTCCGAGAACTCATAAAATACAACATCCGTTGAGGGCCATTTTAACGACCTCGGTAAGACGAACAATTCACTCTCTGCCCCAAAGTACCGGATGGATGGAGCTTCACGCACGACCGCAGGAGGGACAGAACAGATGTCGTCTGAGCGTATTCGAGTCTATCATAACCCTGCATCACCGCACTTCAAATGCAACGTACTGTGCAAATTGCTAGGTTCGAACTACGAATATTATGGCACTCGTCATACTTAACGTGAGATTTTGAGCGATAGCTACATTTGCCTGTTCGCAGTTCGCGTCGGATGCAAATGAAGACGTTTGCATTTTGACATATCACTTGGCACTCACTTAGAGGGGAACAAATGTGCAATTAGGGCCAGAGGCCTAGCTCCGGGCTGGGTCTGCTTAGAGATTACAGTTGGGTATTAAATAAATTGCCCATAATTTGCCGATTGCAAATTGTAGGCCTTCAGAGTGTGTGTGTGCCAGGAATTCTGCACGTATCTGCCAGGGGCGTCAATGGGTACATTTGTTTAAGATCAGAGCGGAATGAATTGCAGGAAATTGCTGGGGTATGGATGCAAACTGCAGTTTGGAGCAGCAAGATGAGTTATGTTAAGTGCTTTCGAAAGCTTGTAATTGGGCGTGATGATTTCGCAAATGCGGGCTGGGGTTAAGCTGTGTGCAGCATCATTTTGACTCATAGGGAAGAAAGCATTCCTTATCGCGTCGGAAGAAATGAGTCATTGGGTCCGGTTTGAAGGTGCTCCAAAAAGAAGGTTATTGTGGAAAATATGATCGGACAGGACTTTCTACTTTAGAGATATTTGGTTTATTGTCGCTTGCTGCAATGCTTTCTTAGAATATTGGATAAGTGCGTTAGCGCACACTCCGAAGACCTTAGGTCTAATTCAAAGACTAAATAATCTTGCATTTTTATTTTTACTCCACAGAAAGTTGCTTTGAAAATTATTTCAACTTTAGCGGTCGTTCGAAATCCGCAATGACGTGGTTTCTTGAGCGTGGGACTCTTTGTGAGAAAACGCATGGCAGGAGTCGTTCTTGAGGAAGCCGTATTCTCCTTTGGATTAATGCGCCTTCTGAACACTCGACACTTACACTACTTACACCACTACTTACAAGATCGTATCCAGCGTGCTCTGTGAACGTTCAGCAAGTACCAGTGCAGCTTCCGGCCCGCCAAATCGACTATAGACCAAATCTTCCCACTAAGGTAGATCCTGGAGAAGACTAGCGAGTTTCAAATCGATACTCACCATCTATTCATCGACGTCAAGTCAATCGGAAAGCATTATCTTCTCCAAGCCAATTCAGCTTTTGGGATACGCTGATAACATCAACATTATCGCGCGATCCCAACGCGCCGTAGTGAAAGCTTTCACGGCAATCGAGGAACAGGCGAAACGAGCTGGTCTAAAGGTCAACGAGAACAAAACCAAATGTATGCTGTCGAGCAAAACCTATCCCGCACACCACCTAGACCAAAACGTTACAATTGATAGCTTCAACTCTACGAGCTGTACAAGGGTGTGGATGTAGTCCGGAAAGCAAAAATCCGTCGACTATACTAGCTCGGCCACATCGAGCGAATGGGCAACAACGCTCCAGCTAAAAGGCTCTTCGACTCCGAGCCTCCTGGCTCGAGACGGAGAGGAAAAACGAACCTCCGGTACAGAGACCAAGTCATTTTGGATGTAAGACTACTTGGCCTTGATGACTGGAAGCAGCGTGCGCAGGACCGTCACCAATGGAAGGCAGCAATTGCTCAAGCTCCGACCGATCTTGATTCGTCTGCTTGATAAGTAAGTAAATAAGACACCATCAGATTATGCAATTTTTTTCAAATGGTACGTACCGCACACTACGTCGATTTTTAAAAGGACAGCATTTGCTTGAAGGGATGTTTCAACTAATCGTCATGCCATATTTGTAGTGATGATAATCCTCAAGGGTGTGTTAAGACAAAAAAATTACATTAAATGTAGGATAATGGCTGGTTGTACAATAAACCAGTTTTCGAGTCTGAGAGCTTCAGTGCAGTGTTTCCATACTTCTAAATAAAAAAATTTCAACACCGGGACATCCACTGAAACTAACTGGTTGGTGTGCATTAAGTATTTGTAGAATGGTTCTTTCGTTGTTTTTCTTTAACTAAGCAGTGTGAATAGTAACCGCTATAGAGCCTGACTTTTTCATTCATCATTGCACAACCATGCTTCGCAGGAGCTGCAGTTTAAACATGACGGCGCAACATGTCAAAGAATTCCTACAACTCATGATTTATGAAGAAAAAACGATTTGTAAATGCAAAGTTTCATGTCACGGATTTGTGAATTTTCTGAAAATCGTGTTAAATCATGCTATTTAACGTCACTTGATAACTTCTTTGAATACGTGAAGTAGCTTTTCTACGCCGATAAGCCCGAAATGATTCATCAGACTACATTTGCAGCGTTTTTGCTGATATACGAATACAAGTATTAGAAATACATTTTCAAAACGTTCCAAATAAATTTTATGAGATGGATACCATACTATTGCTGGAGTTCCCCAGGGCTCCATTTTAACATCGACATACTTCTTCATATTAATAAATCATCATTTGCTTGTAGCCTCATGTCAAACCCTCTCCTTGGTTGAAAACAGTACCTTCAGTTTTTCATATTCTTTACCTGGATCCCGCCTTCTTTTCAGCCACACCTTGGCACGTCGGAGTACATTAATCTCATTAAGTTCTGATCTTCACAAATAATCGAATTGAGTGGAATTATATGCTTCCAAAACCCAGTGCTGTCTCCTGTTATTGAAACGTTTTCAGAATAACCAGTCATTATTCATGGACGGCTCTTGAGTTGTTAAAACCGAACTACTTTCTATTAAGTTGGAACGATCACATAATTAAGGAAATATTTTTCCCCTTTAAGTCTGATCATAACTTATTAGGCGTAACTGATGTGCCAGCCACATCATCTGGAACTTATTAGGCGTATGTTTGACATCTTTGGCCGCCGTGGCGTAGTGGGTAGAGGCTACGCACACACGCCGAAGGGCGTTCCATTCCCGGCTGAACGCCTCGAATTTTTTACGGCACCACCTCTTTCGAGCTGCTGGTAACACTTAAAGAGTAATAACTGTCTAAGAAAGCTTCTCAAACTTCGCCGTTCGGAGTCGGCAAAAAACTGTAGGTCCCTTCTATTCGTGAAAGAACAGTAACGCGCACAAAACGAATAGTTGATGCGCAAGCTAGGCCTTGGTCCCCCGCGGACTGTCGAGCCAACAATTATTATTATTATTATTATATTTGCCATCTGCCCGAAGTTTGAGCATAATGCTCATATCTGGTCTGAAACTAGCAGGATCTCCCTGCACTTACTTGATAGAATTCAACAAACTAATTGAGAATAAAAGTGCTGCGATGCTGATTGGCTCGCTAGAACAGCGATGTTATGTTCTATCTTCATCAGTCTTTTATATCCACTTTAACAAAAAATGCTCTTCTCAATCAGTTCTCTCTCTCTCAATGCTCTCAATGCATTGTCCCCCACTAAGAATTTACCCGCAATAAGCGCCTCGCTAGAAGTGCCCACTAGTTCACCCTTAAGAACCATATCGGACGTACAACTTGTTTCGCAGCCCACCAACGTGTACCAGTACCTCATTTTCCTATCTTCCTCCTTTTCTTCAGATCGTGCTGTGAGCTTATCTCGTTACCTTATGGGTACTAAATATTTCTTTTAGCGCACGCCAATTACTTAAAAAAATGGAAAACAAAACTTGCTTTGGCTGCGTCTGAGCCAGCCTTAGCGGTTGCATACCTATGTTTAAGTTATATGCATAGCTTATGCCAATTTTAAAAATAAATCTTTATTTTATTGCATTTTATACTTCTATACTTCTTAAATAAACGTCCATTAAAAGCAACCTTGCAGTGTTTGAATTAATTTAAATCAGAGATGTAAAAGACTGCAATCTTTTGACTCTGAAAGTCAATTGACTTCATACATCTGACTCTTCAATTCATAATTTAACTCTGCGAACCAGATTTCAATATTGAAATTATAAGTCTTTTTGAAGTCTTGATTGGACCAATCTTTTCGGCCAGTCTGTTGATTTGAAATCAATTGACTGCAAGTCTATTGACTAGCAGTGCAATCACTAAAATCACTTCGAAGTCTTCACCATTCACTTGAAGTCTTTGGGACTTCAAAGTTTTAAGTTGCAGTCTTTGGGACTGCAACAAATTTTCGTTGCAATCATTGGGATTTCAGCACGTGAGCAGGTTTGTCATATGTGTGTCTACCAAAATTCTCCAAAACTGAGTTAAATTTTTTTCTTAAAAGATGAGGAGGCTCCTCCGCCTCAATAGACAGATTTAGACCGCATTCAGAAGCTGTTTTTTTCCATTCCTCGCAAATGTATCCGTTTGTTCTAATTATACTTCTTAAAACTACGTTTGATAATCTGCATTCGCTCATCTGTATTATTTTTAAAATATAGTTGAAGTGCATTTTGATGGTATACAAGAGCAACGGAGGAGTTCCCGTTTCAATATGTAGCATATAGTTGGGGGTATTTTTTGGTAACCGAAAGATCTTCTTCAAAAAGTAGCGAAGGAATTTTTCCACATCATCATAGCCTTTGTAGCCCCATACCTGGGATCCGTAGAACATTATAGAAGCTGCGGTTGAGTGGAATAAAGTTTGTTTTGCACTTTTCGATACATATTTATTTTTGAAGCAACGTTCCCGCCGTGGCGTAGTGGGTAGAGTGCGACGCTCACACGCCGATGTTCGATCCCCAGCTCAACACCAATTTTTCTAATATTTCACGGCACCACCTCTTTCGAGCTGCTGACAACACTCAAAGAATAATAACTGTCTAAGAAAGCTTCTCAAATTTCGCCGTTCGGAGTCGGCAAAAAACTGTAGGTCCCTTCTACTCGTGAGAGAACAGTAGCGCGCACAACACGAGTAGTTGATGAGCAAGCTAGGCCCTGGTCCCCCTGTGGACTGTAGCGCCAACAATTATTATTATTAACGTTCCCAAATCGAACAGATAGCTCTTTTAGCAACAGCTAATTTTTCCTCAAAGTGTGGTTTCAAATTTAAAGAGGACGATATTAGGATACCTAGGTATTTGTATCTGGATACTACCTCAATCTCTTCCCCGTCCAACTTCCACTTTTCGAAAGATGAGACGCGTCCCCCTGCGTTTCTGAATATCATCATTTTCGATTTACCAAGGTTTATAGTCAGATTCCAATAAGGGAGTACCTGAGTCGATTAAAACGTCGTACATCTACGGATACACGACCATAATCACCAAATGGTCAAAATAGCGAGCATTTGACGTTGAACGTCCTCCGGGAAAGGTGAAGACTCTCCTTTGAACCGTAAAAGTTATATGCACCAAATTCTGGAAGTTACAAAGACAAACCTGCATTTACTGCCTAGCCAGGAGTTCACATACAATGTAGAAAGTCTTTATAAATATAGTGACGCAATTTTTTTGCAACAGATTGTGTATTACAGAGCATGTTACGCTGATTACACACTGCTGAGCCGCTCAGCTGATCAGGTGAATGACCTGTATCCTTTGTTTTCTCAATGTATAAATACGCTGACTATTATAAGCACGGCGCTTAGTGTGCTAGAATAATATGGAAGATGTTGTCTGTAGAGTCGTCCTTCTCTAGCGTTCTACTATGCGAATTGTTTCTTTTCCAAATTTATGAAAAATTGCCTCTACTTAGCCCCAAACTATTCTCCCATCGTGTTCTATAAATTTTGCCTTCTTTGTGCTTCCAAATTTGAAAAACACACTCGTCGGGCAGGAGTTTGAATTGACTGGAATGGTTATCGCTTTCCAGACCATCGCTGATGATATACTGAACCCATAATTGTTGTTTTTCCTTTCAAGACTATCGGGCCACGGTCTTAGCACAAAATCTAGTTCACAGGCAACTGTCATTCGTTTTCGAAATATGTCACTTAATTCCAACCAGTATGCGAATCTGTTAGACACTAATTAGCAGACACCGTGACTAGACAAACAGCAAACTTGCGTGGCAGTCTGCTGCAAACGCCTATTGCCTTCAATTATCCACAGTCCCCGAACTCATGTATTATTTAACAAGTCAAGCGGTGATGCCACTTCGGCAAGTCTTCGCCTCATTAAAGATGCCGCGGAGAGCGACCGAAAAGGTGGCTGCCTTTTCAAATCCACAATCACATCCAGCAACAGGCAATAAATCATTTTGTTTAATTTGAATGCCATTTGACGGGAGGTGCGATTTGTCAGATACCGCGATTCGGCGCCATTGTGTGTCGTGCGCCCCATAGAAATTCAATTCAAAGTCATCGATCGTCTAAGTGAGGCAAATAACGAGGTGTTGAACTCTATCGCATAACTGAAATCGACGCATGTGCCGGCCTCGAGCTGCAGTAGCTGTCGGTCTGCGATTGGATACGATCTCTTGATTCAGTGCAGCTTCTACAGATCTCTGTGTCTGGGGGATACCCGGGCAGCAGTAGCGTGTGGCGGCAATAGCCGTTGGCTACACTCACACCGTACCAACTATTGAGGAAGTAATTTCCTTGAGGCGTTTGTGTTGGGAGCGCTCACGTGCTGCCACCTGAGACTGATTCGTAACTGCCGGTTCAATGGCTAATTGTTTTTTTGCTCCCTTACGGTACTTTGGAAATTATTCTTTCCGAGTGCCGTGTATTTGTGTGGAGTGCGTCACGGCGGCAGAATGCGAGTAGCTGTCCAAATGACGGCACCGATCAGGCGATTCGACATTTGAGTGATGGCCTCAATTGGTTTATTCAAATTGTGCTTGTAACTGGGACGCATACAACAAACGGAGTCTGTATGCGAGCGTAGATGAAATGCTTTGCTTCGCGGATACGTTTCGACATTTCGCTTTCTACTACATTGCGCTGGCGTGTTGCCAAAAGTAAAAGTGGATTTGGGTTTCGGGCAATCGAATACCTTTTCAGAGTTTATGGGACGACATTTTTTCAGTGGAATGTTGGAGGGAATGGTCGATAAGCTGCAATCCTTGAAGTGCAACTCAAACGACCCGGCCCAGGTAACTAAAACGTAGACTCTGACGACAATCAACCTAGGGGTACTTAGTTTACGAGTGAGACCATTTCGATTAAAAGGAACATAGAGCTAACTTGCTCATCAGACCAGCAAGCATTGAATTTAGGAAGTTGAAGAAATTTTAGGCTTCTGAAACGATCAAGATTGACTTTGATACGAAAAGGCAAGTCTTAAATTTTTCTGTTTCTCGAAGGTCGGATTTGCTAAGCCTGAAGGCAAACCTCTTAACTAAAGCGTTATTGCAGTACCGATTCACGCCTCCACGAATTGAAATCGTCGTGCATTTGGTGTCTACCTGCATGCGTGTCCTTGCACAAATCGAAGAGTTTCATCTAAATTTTGGTCTCCGCCTTCACTAACTTAAGAAGACGCAGATAGGATCAAAAATGCGACACAAATTTTAATCGTTCAAGGGTGATTGCCTTTATGATTTTGCTTCTCACCCAGTTTTGAGTTCCATAGGATAACACCAGACAGATGGGGCATGACGTATTCCTTCTTAGTTTAAATTAACGTCGATTGTCTAAGATCAATTTTATGCAGGATTCCTATTTCTGTCACGCGGATGGTAACTTTGTAATTAAAGGTTTCCGCTGATATTATTGACATTTTGTACAAGAACTATTTGAGCAATTAAGTTTCCGTTGATAACATTTTTATATAAAGTTTGTTTTTCTTAGAGATACTCTATTTCAAAGTAGAATAAAACAAATAAGTTGTTTCGAAGTTATAAAGAAGTTTTTAAGTTTTTTTATTTAAAAGATAATGTCCTTGAATTATTTCTTAAAAATTCTTTTGGGCAAATCAGATTTACGGTTGGCTTGAAAGAGTAAAACTTGGGGCTTCAATTTTAGATGATTTTTCCAACATTTGTGGCCATATATCAGCAATAACACGTCGAGTTTTATTTTCAGTTTCTTCAGCGCAAATTAGCGATGCAAATTAGCGTTTCCCAAACGACCATGAATCAATGATAAATCAAAAGTTTTGGAGGCCAATTTAAGTGTGCGTGACGTGAAACTGCGCGGACACCTAATGTCTCTTTCAAGCATCAATTGTGTCACAAACTAGGTAAAACGGTGCTCCACCTGGTTGAATCCACAGCTTCTGCACATCATGTTTGTTCAATTGAAGATCGAAGTCAGAAAGCATGTCTCCTAAGCAGTCGCTGACTTACCTTCTTCTTCTTCTTTTTCTTATGGCGCTACAGTCCGGGGTGGAACTGGGCCTCAACCAACATGCCTCTTTAGCCAGCACGATCTTTCACCGGTTGCATCGATTCCGTGGTTTAGGTAGTTCTCCTTTCCGGCAGGAGCAGTGGTGTCCGACTACATGGCGTAGCCATCTTAACCGTTGTATCCGTAGACGCTTGACCAGGCGCATGTCGCTGTACAGCCCATAGAGTTCGTCATTGTATCTTCTCCTCCAGATGCCATCAACGCAAACAGGACCAAAAATCGCACGCAAAACTTTTCTCTCGAAAAAACTAAGAGCTTCCTCATCCGTTTTTGCTAACGTTCAAGTTTCCGCGCCATAAAGTAGGATTCGGATAATCAAGCTGATATATAAAGCGAGCTTAGCCTTTCGAGAGAGGGCTTTATTACTTAATTGCCTCTTGAGCCCAAAGAAACAGCGATTGGCAAGAGTGATTCTGCGATTGATTTCGGTACTAATGCTGTTGTCCCTGTTTACCGCGATGCCGAGGTAGACTAAGTCCTTGACTACCTCGAAGTTTCTGCTGCCTAGTGTGACGCTCCGTCCGAGACGTCGATGTTGTGTGTCCTTCCTTGATGACAGCATGTTCTTAGGTTTGCCCTCATTTACCCAGACCCATTTTAGCCGCTTCCGCTTCAATACCAGCAAACACTTCATTGATGGCTCGCTGTGTTCGTCCAACCACGTCAATGTCAACAGCGTAAGCTAGTTATTGGACTGACTTTTCGAAGATCGTGCCTCTGTTGTAGACTTGTGAGTTACGCACGATCTTCTCGAGGATGATGTTAAAGAAGTCACATGACGGTGCGTCACCTTGTCCAATTTTGAAATTGAAGGTCTCAGTGAGTTCGTTACCGACCTTGACAAATTAGCAAGAGTTCTCCATCCTTCATAATCTGACGACTTTAGTAGAAATGCCAAAACTTGACATGGCACTGTATAGCTCGTCCTTATGCATATTGGTGCTTTGAAAATTCAACGAAAGCCACCAATGAGTGTAATCTTCATCAATTTCTTATAATAATAAATAATAATAATTGTTGGGGCGACAGTCCACAGGGGGACCAAGGCCTAGCTTGTCCATTAACTACTCGTGTTGTGCGCGCTACGGTTCTCTTGCGATTGGAAGATACCTTCAGTTTTTGCCGACTCCGAACGGCGAGGTATGAGAAGCTTTTTTAGACAGTTATTACTCTTTGAGTGTTGTCAGCAGCTCGAAAGGGGTGGTGCCGTAGAAAAATGCTTGGTATTCAGCCGGAAATCGTACCTAGACCCTTCGGCATGGCGGCCACCATCAAATACTTAGTTGCCAAAAATATTAAACTGATTTCACTTAAATTGGGGTTCAAAGAAGAATTTGGAATATCAATTAACGTCTACGAAGAGCAAGTTCCTGGTATATTCCTCCCACTCTGAACGCGAACTTTTTAAACTTTGTATTTATTGTAAAAGACGTTTGCGTGATTTTAGATTAATGAGAAATTAAATCAATACTATCCATGTCGAGGACCACTTCTGGTTGCTGTTCAGACATGCGTCGCTGCTGTGTGGAAAGTAAGATTTCACTTCTAAATGTTTACTTTTCCCAAAACACGGTACATTTCTAACGCTGAAATTAACTCAAAAGATATAATTCTTGACAACGGAATAGGCTTGAGTTCAGAAACAAATGGCTAACTACGAGAAACAGAAAGAAAGACCATTTTTCCCTACCGACAGCTGCTGTTTTCTAAATATGAATGTGGGAGTTTGAAATACATCATTCAAAGGACAAAAAAGGGCGACAATATTAAAAATGTGTCTGACACAAATTACTTCAAAAGTTGAATTATGTAAAATTAAATTCGGTACTTAAAATTGTTTCACGTGTCCAAAATTTCGCTTTTCATATTCCGAAATCCGGTCGAAGGAATCCCCCTGACAAGTAATTAAATTCAAAAACATTGAAATGCGCAGCACACGGGGACATATTGTTTCAGGAATAGTCCCCCTAAGATATGTTGCATGTGTTCGGTTTAACATGTCACGCCGAGAGACAGTTGGGAGAAAGTCGAAAGCAATTATGTAGCTCTCTTTGGATTTTAACAAAACGTTTCAGGCGAGACACGGTGACACCGAGTGCCAGTGTCAACTGAAGCATACATTTAGGAGAATTTCTTATGCGGTGACTTGACTCTTCTCTTCAGATACGCCGTGTTGGGCAAAAAAAATAATTTAAAGTTACTTTGCTGGACGATTGCACTTGTTGACCCGTCTGACGTACGAATAAGTGAAACCCTCAGTAGGAGGTGAACAACAGACCAAGAACTAGTTCTGTTTTTACGCGACTGTATAGCAAGAACCGAATGAAAAAAATAAATTCCTTCATAAGTCACAGTTGGAGCGGTGGCCACTGGATTTCCTAACAACGCTGCCGTCTTTGCGATGAGATGAGTCGTTGAGTGTGGCTTTGAGTTAACTGGATCTAATTAATTATAGAGCTTGTCTTAAAAGAGTGAACGATTTTTCATTAGAAACGGAACAGTTTTCCTCATGTACGCAAATTAATTAATTAATTTCCAAGAAAGAATAAAGAAAACTGTTTTTCAAAAACAGTACAATTCCAATATTACAAATATGATATGACGAACACCACTGCACCGTCCGAGGACTGGTTCTCGATTACCTTTTTTAATATTCTGCCCCGAGTAAGTCACTTCGTTATTCTTTGTCTGATGTATTGTGGGTGGTGGTTGAAATGTGAGCCGATGCACGTGTTTGAAAATCATTCCGATGCTCAAGTGGTTTCTTGGATTTAAGTATCGCTTGTGTCATAAACAGCAGTGTTTATGAATCCCAGATTGTATTTACGAGTGGATCTTAGTGTTAACTTGCATTTTACCGGATACTTACTGCACTACTTTTTGAGTTTCTACACCGAACATCTTGCAACTTTCGATTTTATAATGAAATCGGCCTATATCCAAACTATGGTTAATTTTTTCAAGAGGTACTTGCGTTTGATTATTCTTTGGTTTAAATTTTGCATCATTCAAAGACAAAACCTAGCCCAATGCGTTGTCGAGCAGCAGCCTACAGGTTTTTTTGGTACTTCTATTAATACACCAGCGACTCTGTATCGGCACAGGATACGAGCTCCTGTGTTTAACATCTTCCCAGTCGCCGTACATTTTTTGAAAGTTTAACCGTGGCACAGTTTAGTATTTGTCGAAAGTGTGAGGAAATGTTGGCGAACAGAAAATTGGAAAAGTTTTGTCGGAGACATGGGTAAATGCTATTTTAATAATTTTTTGGGGGGAAGACCTAAGCGAAGTTCACGGCGAACTCATCTGTTAAAATT
Organism: Eristalinus aeneus; assembly: GCA_955652365.1. NCBI lineage: Eukaryota > Metazoa > Arthropoda > Insecta > Diptera > Syrphidae > Eristalinus > Eristalinus aeneus. Next base: position 74,980,925 of record OY019130.1, read on the forward strand.
AGGTTTAACAAAGCCTCAGAAATTCCTTTCTGGTATTTTCTGCAAAAGCTGTACAAATGCACATAACACAATAAGTCATACTTGACTTTATTCATGAACATAGTTTCCTTCAAGAGTGATGCAATCAGTTCACGCCGCTCTAACATTGTAATACCTCTTTTATAGAATGAATTTTATTTGGCCTCAAAAAAAAGCTCATTTTCGCCGATCACCTCCTATTTCGAAGTGACTGAGACCTGAAAAGAGCAAAAAGCCGCTGGAGGCCTGATCTGGGGAATACGGTGTGCGCTGAAGCAATTCAAAGCATTTTTTTTTGTATAATTGACGCGTGCAAGAGGTGTTGCGAGTACCCTTAAGTGACCGAATTAAGTCACAGCACGGGCCAAAGGTATGAAGATATAGCGGAAGAGAGGGAGAGGAAGTACCGATGCACATTGGTTTTAAATGTCTGTGGATTGTAATGAGGAGGAAAAATCGAGCTGTGAAGAGCATTACAGATTGGTGTAGATCGGCTAAAGAACGAGCCTCTGAATTTGACTGTACGTCCGAAAGAGTGCTTGAAGGGTGAATTGGTGGGCATTCCTAGCGAGGCGTATATTGCGGGTGAATTCTTGAAGGGGAAAAATGCAACTGGCTAATTCATCTGAGCATTTCTTGTTAAAATAGCGATAAAAAAGTGACAACGACGCGACATTACGTCGGTGTTCTAACGAGTCAATCGACTTCGCAATATTACTGTCACCTATAAGTTTTAACACTCGCTTTTGAATTCTATCCAGCAGGTGCAGGGAGGTCTTGGAAGCACCTGTCCAAATAGGAGCGTTATGCTCAAGTTTTGGGCGTATGTAGGCCTTGTATATTGTAGCCAGATCAGAGGGGGTGAAGTACTCCTTGCATCGTTTAAGGAAGTCTAGACATTTCGCAGCATTTTTGGCGACCTCAAATATTGGTGCAACTTGGCCATAGTAGCCAACGACTTGTGACGCGTTGCATTGTCCGTTTCATATGGAACCGTTTTTCAATTTCTTACTTCACATGCACCAATCATGTCATGTAGTATTCGTTGTTGATCTTTTTGTTTTTCTTAAGATAGGCGATGAATACAATTTCGTCTGCATCCCAGGATACGGATGCCATTACCTTCCCAGCCAACCTTTGGGTGTCTGGATGCTTTGGGCGTAGTTCACAGGCTGCTGTCTACTCTGCTGACTGCTGATTTGACTCTGGAGTGTAGTGGTGGATCCATGTTTCATCCACTGTGACATACCGGCGCAAAACGTCCTGTTTATTCTGGCGAAACAGCTCAAAACAGCTCTCAGAATCAGCAATGAGTTGTTTGTGAGCAAATGCGGCACCCATTTCGAAAACAGCATTCTCATGGACAAATGTTGATTCAAAATAGTGAATACACAGCCTTCTGATATCTTAAAGGTGTCAGCTATCTCACGCAATATCACTTTGCGGGTTTCCAAAACGATTTTGTGTACTTTTTTGAAGTGTAACGTGAGGTGTAACCACTTCAATTTACCTTCCAGAGCGTACAGCATTGTTGGTGGCTGTACGGCCACGTTTAAATTCAGCATACGATCAACAAATAGTTGTTTTTGATAGAACAGAGTCGGTGTAACACTTTTCAAGCTATTATTGCACGGTATTTTTGTCTTATCCTAAAAGCAGTGCCAACAAACTTAATTTTGTTTTTTTCATTATTTTAAAAATCGCAAAAGTAGCGTCACTTGAAGCACTGTAACTTGTAACCTACTAATCATATTGGGATGTTTATCAATCTAAGAAAATGGAGTTTCGTATTTTCGCTTTTCAGGATTTTTGTCTTACTGAGTTCTGGTTATGTCTGTATCTAATGTTTTAGGGTTTTGGTTATATCGAGATATTATGAGTATCGGAATTTTGGACATATCGCGTTATTGGGCATGTTTTGATACTGGACATATCGAATTTTGAGTACAAAAGGATTTTCGACACTTCAGTTTTTTAAGTTTTTATGTTTTCAGCATGTCGGGATTGTATGCATTTTTAGACCTTGCAAGAATTGGAGGTTCTGAACAATTCACAGTTTTAGGTATTTCGAAAGGCCGCTTCTTGTAGAATTTACAATTTTGTTTGACACCCGCATAATCAATTAGAAAATTGAGTGACTTTTATTATATTACCTAATTCGATAGACTCACTTTATGTAAAGCAATAAACCCAACCAGAGTGACTCGTGATAATTTTGATTTCATTTGGAAATAGCACATGCTGTCTTTTATTGAGTTTTGTTCATTTTTTCACCAGCTTTGTTAAAATTTCCCGTTTATAACCACAATATAAATTCAAAGGCCAAATTTCAAATTTAAATTTTAAAACACACACGAAAATAATCCTCTTGATCGGTTCAAGATATATGTGGCGAGTCTTTTACCCTTTTCGGACACGTGCCTGCAGTCAGACCTTTTTATTTATTCTTCATAATTCTGCATGTAATGTGGTTTCAACGGAAATTAATTCCGACCAGTATCTCTCGAAAAGTTTTGCTTTCGATTTTTGCTCCTCTTTGCTTTGATGGCATTTGGAGGAGAAGACTTAACGACGAACTCTAAGAGCTGTACAGCGACATGCGTCTGGTCAAGCGTCTCCGGATGCAACGGTTAAGATGGCTACGCCATGTAGTGGGACACCACTGCACCTGTCGGAAAAAATTTCTAATCTGAGACATTGGGACAACGCAACAGAGGATGGCCTAAGGTAAACCACAGAACCGACGGTACTGGCGAAAGATCGTGCTGGCAGGGGAGGCGTGTTGGTTGAGGCCCAGGTCCGACACAGACTGTAGCTCCAGAAGAAGAAGAAGAAGAATGACGCCTATGTTTAAATTAAATGCGTGTAAAAAGATTAAAAGTGCCTTCAGTACATTTCATTTATTCTAGAAGCTTAATGGAAGTCAAGGCAGACTTGTAGGTTACTGTGCAATAAGTAGATTTATGTGTCTAGAACACAATCACAGCAAGTCTTCAATGGAAGATTGATGCAGTGGAAATGTGTCAAAAGGAGAGATGTTCAAAAAGTTTTCAAATTTTCTAACTGACAATTTACCCCTAACAACAAGAGATGCCGTAGAAAGCTCTCATTCTTTTTGTTATTAATAAAAGGTACTATTGCCAGAGTGGATGCGAAACATAAAGGCGATAGGCGGGACAATAGGGAAATCGGTTGGTAACAAAATGCTGGATTATGGAATGGAAAAGGTGGATATAATGGTATTATTTAACATCCAATCAACACTAAAACAGTTATTTGGTACATCTTGAAATAAGAAACTTAACGGAAGCGAAAGATGGAATAAAAGGAGGAGGAGGCAGAGAGTTTACTTGAAATGTTGAAGTTTACACCTATATTGTAGTTTTGTTGTTGGTTTCTTGTCAAATAAATTGATGTGCGTGCAAAGACAACTGAGCATAGACCAGAAACCATTAAGGAATCAACTGAACCAACTGAACAGCTGATCAAACATCTGATTTTCCCTTTGTCTATCGACCGTTTGACTGTTTTTGTAGAAAAAGAAAACCCAATTTCTGAAAATTATTTACGTAACATCGAACATTGTTTCATTTTACTCACATATCTATACGTTTCCCTCCAAAATTGGCAAGATGACGGCTAATGCGTCAATTTTTTCCTTCAATATTGTCAAAAACTCGTAAATTGCCCACTGTTCGTGAATTCATCAGCCATTTTGTATACATTCAACACAACGCGTTCGGAAAATCTACTGCAAATCGTTTACGAAAGTTAGTGTAATCGGAACTTAAAATAGGATTTGTTTCTAATAACTGGATAATTTGTATTATATTTAACAACTTATGAAATATGTAGGAAAACAAGGGAGTAATACGTGCTCAAAAGCCACATATTTGGAAAAGGCTTATTATCAGTTGATATTCCGAGTTACGCGTACTGTAATTAAAATAAATATATGTTGCTATATATTTTTATTACAAAATGTTATTCTTATTGTTCAAATGACACTCATTCAATATGAAAGGTGTTTTTATCAATAAAAACAATGAAACCTAACCAAAAAAAAGTATCAAACCTATTTCGTGCAATGAAAATAACAACAATAAAGATAAGACGAATATATTTTTCGAAACATTTTTGTCTACTATAATTTAACTCAGAACGAAGATATATGACAATTGTTATACAATAAATATATTTAAAACAATTAAGTTGGTTCGAAATGAGAACATATTTACAAATTTAAGATACTTTCTGAGTATTATTTCAGGCAATAAGAACAAAAATAATATCAGAAATAATATCTATTAACATTAGTTATAAAATTGATGCACATGTATAGAAAGTTTTAGTTTTTAAAATCAGTTTTAATATTCAAAATCAGTAGCAGTTATTCACTTTTTTTTGTAATGTTTATTAGTTCATAAGAAATATTTAGTACATTTTTGCGTTCAAACTAAGTTTATGTCCACATTTTGTTTTTGAAATAATCATAAAGTTTTACGTATACGGCTTTTCTGATGCAGCTTCTGCCTTACAAACATTTCTAAACGTGGATATCGGCAACCATTTGTGTTGGAAAAAACTATACGTTCTCTCTTTCATTTTTTTGATTTACATGCCCTTTCCTTCTAACAGTTTGAAGAGTGAGAGGATCCAGCGTATAGGCAGTTCACACACATTCTCATTTAAAAACAAAACAAAATTCTGTCTGTGAATCAGCTGTTCAGGAGGGGAAATGTCTTAAAAAACGTTGTCAAAATTAATTCAAGGGCGGGAGACGAGGGAGTTGACTGTCTCCCTATTGGTCTCTGACATAAGTAAATTATCTCTGTGTATGTGACTCAAATCTTGGTAATGCTTTTGTTTTTTGTATTGAATATATCGAAAAGGAATTTGATATTTTCTAATGACGTACTTTATACATTTAGTTTGGATGCGTTCCCGTACTTTCCCTTTTTCTGACAGAGATTTACCACCACTCTGTAACAAATGACAGCCTTCAGACTTTAGTACAGAAAGTTCTGGAACCTATTTGCGCCCCAGTAAAGCAGAGAGGTATAAGTAAAGTGGTTTTGTACTGGGTGCCTGAAGAAGTTTCTAGAAAATCTTTAATTATAAGAAAAAACTGTAAACACCCAGAAAAAAAGATATCACATTGTCACAAAAAAGGAATTTTATTCACGTTTTTGTGATCTTCGCGTAAATAACTGTGAAGGATATCAAAGAAAAAGGCGCATTCTGTGATTTTATTTTTTTGGGAGTGCCAAAAGTTGTAAAATGGGTAGTGGAAAAAAATAACTAGTGCCAAAATAAAGGCTATTAAAAAACTTCACCAAGAAAATTTCAAAATTGCGTATATTAGCTTTTTAGGGAAAGAAGCCGAAAAGTGATCTCAAATTTCTTTAAAGACCCTGAAAATTACGGAAATAAGAGTAGCTCAGGGCGCTCAAGGGCTATCAGTGAGAGAGATAGTCGAGCAATTCTAAGAGTTGCATCGAATTCGGACTTAATGGCTCGCAAAATCGCTGAACAAGCAGGTGTCACGACCAATGTAAGAAACGTCCAAATACTATTGAAAGAGTCTCCAGTTATTCATCGCAAAAAAATTAAGAAGAAACCACCACTCGCTATGGAGCATCTTCGTTGGAAAAAACGATGGCGTCGGGTAATATTCACGGACGAGAAGAAGTTTAATCTCGACCGTCCCGATGGTCTGGCATATTATTATCACGACTTAAGAAAAGAGGAGACAATATTGAGTCGTCGGCAACATGGTGGAGGAGCTTATATGATATGTGCTCGAATAGGATAACATGGTAAAACTGATATAAAGTTCATACTACAAAGAATAGACAGCAAAAATTTCCTGGATTTGATTGCCGATGAAACAACAGAATCAACTGGTGAAATTACGGACTTGCCGCTTATTTTTCATCAAGACAATGCTGCGGTGCATACGGCGAAAATTGTTAAAAAATATTTTCCAGATAACAACGTTGATGTTTTAGATTGGCCAGCACGATCGCCAGATATAAATATTATTGAAAACTGTTGGGGTCTTCTTGCCAGGGATGTTTATGCTGAAAACAGGCAATACAAAAGTGTTAATGAGCTTAAACAAAGAATTGTGTCAAATTAGCACAAAAAAGCATTAAAAATTGTTTAAATCCTTACCAAGCAGAATGGCAGAGATAAAAAAAAAAGTGGAGGAACTACTCATTATTAAGAGTTAAAAAAAAATGAAATAGTAACACATATGATATTTTTTTTAAGCTATGCTGTCTTTTTTTCGCACCAAAATTTGTTTTTTTTTTTTTTTTGTATTGCATTACTTTGCTCAAAAACTTCTATACATGAATAAGAAGTATTCCAATTTGTGCTCAAAAATAAATTCATTGTGTTTTCTTTGTGTACAAAATAAAAAAAAGGTTAAAAAACGTGTGTGAATTTTGTTTATACATGGTTCCCTAGTTGGTGCTTCATCTACAAATACTTTTGTGTACGCTTAACGGCTTGTTCTACTATTCTTGGAAAACGACGTTGTCCTCACCACCGATAATCTGGGTTGGCAAGGTGTCGAATGGGGAAAAGTTTAACGACGATGCGACAGCGCCATATACATCCTTCGGAATTAATGGAAGGGTTACCTCAAATGCACATCACACAGCGAACATTTTTTTATCATGCTGTGAAGAACTGGGAATGGCAACATAATTCCAGCAATGATTCCAGTTCAAGTCAACAGTGTGGTCATTTTCCCTCGCCGCTTATAGACCATTCAAAGAATCTCGTCAACATGCCCCAATTCGTTCGGTGAAAGTGCTCCGCCGCAAACCGAATGAAAACCGAGGATTTCCAAAATAATCTCCGCAACGATGCAAAACAAGCAAACTTTTGAAGCATTCGAATATATTTTATTATAAAATATCGCTTAGCACACATTTTTTTCAAGTGGTTTAAAGTTACGATGCTGAAAGTGTTGAAAGTTGACAAAGAAAAAGTGAGACACTTAACACTGTCATGTTCGCTGTTACAAAATATGTACGTTTTAAATAAATACAATAAATTAAATAAATTATTGAACATCTATCCTACGGCAAAGACATTAAATTACAAATTATAACAAAAGAAACTGTAACCATACAGAAAATCTATGACTTTTGCACATCTTGTTTCTGGGAGCGTTGCTGCTGCACCTTGCTGTAACTACGGTACGCTAAGTCTTGGGCTTCATTCAATGAGCGTCTGTCCCATCCACTGCTGCCACCGCCACCAGAAGACCAGCCACCACCACCACCGCCAGATGACCATCCTGAGCTGCCGCCACCATGTCCGCTGCCACCACGACCAGACATCAGTTTCTTCAGCCCAATAATACCGGCCAACAGCAGTGCAATTTTCGAGATTATCAGCGCCTTGCCGGCGAGAATGTACAGTGCACCCATCGCCAGAGGAATCATTCCCATCAGCTTCATGGCCATTCCCATCATCATCATGCCCATCATTTTTTTCATCTTTCCACGTCCTGAAATGATTTCGCAAAAAGAACATAAATTAAATTGTGCTGCTTATTAAGCGGGGAAAATTCAGCTTTGCCCGCCCGAGGGGTTGAAGTATCCTACAGAATGTCTTTCGCAGACGATAAACAATTCCAGAAGAGTGTCAGAGGATTTCAATTTCGCACTACACTAGCAACAGTGACATACCATTGTTGGTATGTTTCCGATTAAAGGATGACTTAGTGAATGCGAGCGACAGATGTGCTTGTGCTATTTTACACACATTTGCATGATATGCAAATTGATTGCCTCAACTGAGGGAAAATTTACAAAGCTTTGAATTTAATTCGAAGGAGGTTGCAGGAACGTCTGCGTTCAGTGCAACTGAATGCCTTTGAAGGGGGAATGTATGCTACTGACAAGACACAAGTGACACTCTCCGTCTAAGTGGGTTTCTCTTAATTGCTACATAATTCTGGATTTCCCTTTCTTTCAACCGTTTATCGGTAGGAGAAATTAAAAGAAATATAGGACAGTGGAGAAAATTACGCGAATGACTAGGTGTCGTGTTGTTGTAAAAACAATGCGAATAAGAAACAAGACTTACTTTTATAGAGTCGCTCTTTTTGGTTCAACTGTAGGAAGGCGCGTTACGAAACTACTGACAGCGACAGTTAAGCTTCGCGCTGACAGTGCTTTCATCTCTCTTAATAATAAAAATGAACGTCCTCATTTGAATTTGGGCACTTGGACGATTTAGAAATTTTTCGGGTCAATGTGCGAGTGTGAATTGATTGCATTGAGTGTTCAAAAGCTTTAAACAATAAAGTGCGGAAGCGTTTTAAATTTTTGATTGACTTTTAAACCGAAATTATTCTCACTGAAAGTGTGCGTTCTCTTGAGCTGTCACCTTTCCCATCAGCTACCGTGTTGACAGACGCAATGAATACTAGGTCTCGTAGGCGTTGGGCTAAAGTTTAAACATTTTTGAACCCAAAACTTCACATGAAAATAAAATATTTCACAGGTTTTCGCAAATATCAGCCATAATGGGGTGGTAGGAGAGGAATGTGGTAATTCATCCACAATCCATGATAATAATAATAATTGCTGTTGACAGCTTGCCCATCAACTACTCGTGTTGTGCGCGCTACTGTTCTCTCACGAGTAGAAGGGACCTACAATTTTTTGCCGAACGGCGAAATTTGAGAAGCTTTCTTTTACAGTTATTGATCTTTGAGTGTTGTCAGCAGCTCGAAAGTGGTGGTGCAGTTAAAAATTCGAAAAATTGGTGTTGAGCAGGGAATCGAACCTAGACCCTTCGGCATGTGAGCGTCGCACTCTACTCACTACGCCACGGCTACCACACCCATTTTCCATGAACTTCACATAATTCCCGACTGGTTTCCGAAACTTGTTGCACTTTCCTCAATTTGCTTATCGCTGACAGCTCCCCTATCCACTCAAGAAGACACCTACCGAGTGCCTGTCAGTCAACCTTCAAATGAGCCAAAAGGCAAAAAAGACTCCTCACTCATCACTTAACAAGTAACTGATACTTGCAAGAACGACGTGTAATCACACCGGTTGTTGATGCTGAAAGAAAAAAACAGAAAACCAAGTAACTGCAAGTACTCAATAAAAATTAATTGTCCTGTCGGAGTGATTCATCATTTAGCGTCTACAAGCAATTAAATTGAACGCATGATGCGACCGGGGAATAGATTCGCTTTCACACACTCATGGGATTCATTTATCTCCTGTTGAAGTGCATCATTGCTCAGCAACAAGAAATGTCTATTGAGGCGGCATGAAGCCGTTTCGGCGCAAAAGGTGTTTTCATGCCAAATGAATCGTAATTGTATACAAAGTCTGCACTAAACCTAGATATGCAGACCATTACGAGAGTAGTGGTATCGCGTTGGCAATTAAACATGCTAGATAGAATCAGTAACGTATTAGTGATAGCTGGAATATGTATAATTTGCGGTACATTCCCGCACAGCAGAGCTATTGCGCCATTGTTCTTTCACATTCAGATACTGAGAAATCTTCCAAGAGAAACACCCGTGGCATGATTATGACAACTGTGGGTGGAATTGAATGGAAATGACCTGAAAACCGTGAACATGAACAAACAACTGATTCTCTGTTTGTTATAACGTTCGTTAACTTTGATGGACTACGTCTATGAGAATTGCTTAATGTGACGTCAAAAGATTAAGGCAGTTTTTTGGAGCAATTGAAAACTAAAGACAATCCGTTCTGTATGTTAAATAGAATTAAGAAAAAGTTGGTTTTGTGTTCATATTTAAGGAGACGTTGTCTAGCAACAGTCAGAAGAAACATGAAATTATATTCAATCAAAATATTTAAAAGGCCAGGAATCGATAATGTGGTCGCCGTGGCGTAGTGGGTAGAGTGCGACGCTCACACGCCGAAGAGTCTAGGTTCGATTCTCAGCTCAACACCAATTTTTCGAATTTTTCACGGCACCACCTCTTTCGAGCTGCTGACAACATTCAAAGAGTAATAACTGTCTAAGAAAGCTTCTCGAATTTCGCCGTTCGGAGTCGTCAACAAACTGTAGGTCCCTTCTACTCGTGAGAGAACAGTAGCGCGCACAACACGAGTAGTCGATGAGCAAGCTAGGCCCTGGTTCCCCTTTGGACTGTAGCGCCAACAATTATTATTAGAAATCGCAAATTCGAAACTTCCCAAAAATTCCAAAACCGGGAAATCAAACCAACGAACAAATTATGATATCTTAAATCAAATTCGATAGAGACTACAAGAAATTAGTGAATAAAAACCCATTTCGTTCGTTCGCTGCAGGGCTTAGAGTAAATGTTGATTTTGGGTAATGCAAACTCCACCCTGTTAATTTTGGATATGCTGCCAACTTCCAAGATTTCACAATTATTGTCTTTTTGAAATTCGAAGTATTTTCAAGTTCTTTTCATTTTAGAAGTCTTTTTCGTGACTTGGAGAAAATACAAACAACTGGTTAATTCTGAGTTTTTAATACCGATGTGAGCCATATTTATATGAGAGTGGCAAATCATGTTTTCTGATTGCATTTCTTCCAGCATTTTGTCATACTCCATAATAGATGAATATGATTGCGAAAGAAATGATCAGCGAAGGATATAGTAAAAGTACAGGATGTTTAAATGGATATCACATCTGACCGGCAAGTGTAGCTCATTGACTCGAGCACACAACGAAGGGTCTATGTTACAAAAAATGCTGTAGAGATTTTGACAGTCGTATCACATCTCTAAAAATTAGCCATTAGACGTTGATCCCCTTTTATGGAAGAAAAACTCCATATGAATAGAATTCGAGGAATTATGTGAGTTTAAATATATTCCTGTATATGAATTAAGAACAGTGCTGTACATGGATATTTATTATTATTATTGTTGGCGCGACAGTCCACAGATGGACCAGGGCCTAGCTTGCTCATCAACAACTCGTGGTGTTCGGGCTACTGTTCTTTCACGAGTAGAAGGGACCTACAGTTTTTTGCCGACTTCGAAGGGCGAATTTTTTGAGTGCTGTCAGCAGCTCGAAATAGGTGCTGCCGTGACAAATTCGAGGTGTTCAGCTGGGAATCGAGCCTAAACCCTTCGGCGTTTGAGTGTTGTACTCTACTTACTACGCTACGGCGACCACACATGGATATTTGAATAAAGAAAAAGCAGTGAGAATGAAAGGAGCCACAGACGTATAGTTCCCAAAGGACTAAACAAATTTGGTACACAAAATTGCACCCAATATCACTTTTTAAATAAAAAAAATTAAGGAAAGTTCTCAAAAAAGTGTGGAATGAGAAGTCAAGATGGTCTCCCTGTTTTAAAAACGTACGCCGTCGTGGCGTAGTGGGCAGAGTGCAACACTCACACGCCGAAGATACAGGTTTGTTCCCCAGCTGAACACATCAAATTTTTTCACGGCATCACCTCTTTCAAGCTGCTGACAACACTCAAAGAGTAGAAAATGTCTAAGAAAAACCTTCTCAAACCTTTGCCGTTCGGAGCCGGCAAAAAACTGTAGGTCCCTTCCACTCGTGAGAGAACAGTAGCCTGCACAACACGATTTGTCCATGAGCAAGCTAGACCGTGATCCCATGTGAAATGAAGCGCCCTCCAATTATTATTATTAAGAAAAAAAAAGTTGTGGAAGAATACTGCAGAAATTGGAGAGACCTCAATAGGGATTTGTAAAAGAAATTGATTTATATTCAACAAATAAGTTTGTAGGTTCATCTAGCTGGTGCCACAAGCCACACACAGACTTAAAAATGGATTTTATTGAGAGGAATTATGGCAAAAATGTTATTTCTAGAAATGGGTAAATCGAAAGACCATTTCGTGCGTGAGACTTAACGCTGCTAGACAGTTTTCTCTGGGGCTACCTTAAGTTGTGGTTTATGCCAGCAAACCGACAATAGTGAAAGAGCTCGGAACTAGAATTGAACGCAAGATAGCTGCCGCTAAAGATGAAATGTGTGTCGGGGTCGTTGCAAGTTTGGTCGAATTGACCTCTGGATATCACATCATCGCATTGTACAACGTTTTTAAAACATCTCAAATTTGTCAAGTTATAGATAAATAGTCCTTTAAAAGAATTTTGCAAATAGAATCTAAAACATTTGAGCCGAATAGGAGAAAATGTGCTAAGGAGGACAGTAAATAAATGAACTAAACAGAAATATAAATCAATGTGCTTGTAAACGCTTTTTAAATAGTTATGTATGCTTACGCTTGCTTCCCATATATTTACTTCTTATTTATAGCTTTACTTCTTTATAATAACCTAAGTGAATGCGAATTGTATCAACGCATTAATTATTTATCTCAGAAAGTAATTTCCATAATATCGTATGGATTAAATGTATCAGACGTAGTGAATATAATTTATCAAGCATCATTTTACGAAATCCTTGTATGAAGTACTGAATCCTAAGGCTGAGCCATAGACTGTGGTTCAGGACAGGAATTTATTTTTTCGCGTTACTTGTTCCTAACATACGTGTCGGTTTATATGATCTGAAGGGCTTTCCTGAAAGTCTCTCACTTCCGCACTTAAGGTGCTACTTAATTTAACACAACGTAGTAACAGATTATTATTGAAGAAGACCTTGCATCATGTGGACATATGTTTTTCATTGTGAAATCCTCAACTCAGTCTCTACGTTTCATATGAAATTCTGTTCCACGTTGTTTAATGCGTTTCATTATTTCATATTAACAGAATATATGGCGAGGCCACTCTTATCAGAAATCATCTCAAGACTCATGCCAAAACTTCAAAAGTCGCATGTTCAAGTTTGTTGGTTTGAATTATACAAAGAATGCCTATTTGAATCATTTCTCTTTGAATTCTTCCTGTGTACTTTTTTTTATTTTTGAAACAAGTTGGCGTCGGTCCCGTACAGGCGTAAATCTTACACCAAACCTCTATATCAGCAATTGAAATCAGAGAGGTTACAAATTCGAATTAATTCCAAAAAACTGGCCGACTGATCGTATCATCTGTGGCGGTACTTGGATTCTAGTTCTTGACCCCATTCATTTCATTCTTTAATTTGCGCTTTCCCGGACCAAGTTAAGTATAGCTTCAAATTTAAATCGTTGGATGAAGATTTGCGGAAGCTGACATGGAAACTAATAGACATGCGGATATTGCGGGATAAGGAAACCACATATCAAAGTAACTTAATAGTGTTAAGATTAAAGGAGTTTTCTGTTTTAACGTGTATGGACGTATTCAGTTCGATGAGCATCAATTTTTAATGAAATGACAAAAGTTCTAAAAGAATAAATATTTCAAAAGTGTGGGTGGGATTTGTTTTAAGAAATTTTGAGCTTCTAGAAAATAGAGATGCAACTCTGAAGAAAATTACCAGCTTTCTTGTAGTAGTATAAACTGCATAGGGATATTTTACTTAAATGAAGGTAGTTTACCTACAGTAGGACAACTACTTTATGAGTCATTGCTAGGAAACAGGGTATTCTGTCGTAAATATATTTCATTAAAATTACAAAAAGAATAATAATAATTGTATGGCGGGACAGTTTACAGGGGACCAAGGCTTAGCTTGTCCATCAACTATTCTAGTTGTGCGCGCTACTGTTCTTTCACGAGTAGAAGGGACCTATAGTTTTTTGCCAACTCTGAACAGCGAAGTTTTGAGAAGCTTGTTCTTAGACAGTTATAACTCTTTCAGTGTCGTTCGCAGCTCGAAAGAGCTGGTGTCGTGATAAATTCAAGTCGGGAATCGAACCGTCGTGTGAATGTTGCATTCAACCCACTACGCCACGGCGGCCAAAAATTTAAAAAAGAAAAATTTAAATCCAGGACGAGTGTGCTTGTCTAAACATTTCTACTTCAGCTCTAAATCCAAACAAAAACGGAAACACGAATCTGTACGTAGAATTTAGCACAGTTACAGCTTAGAAAGGTTGGTGAGATACAGGAATCTTGTCTCCTCGAATTGCTTATATTCAAAAATTACCAATCTGAGCACAAATATGGGCTGCACCCATTTTGTTTTTAAATCCACCTCCTCCAGACCTTAGGGCCTTTCCGGGTTTCACGATTTCTACTACAACGATCATCTCTAGAGATTTCTACATTTGTTGCTAGTTCAACATAGTTTAACATTTTTAATGCAGGACTGTCCCGCTTGGGCATATGAATGGTCGGAGTGAAGGCACTTGCCACAAATTTTGGAAGTTTTTATATAACTACTTGTCATTTGAAGGATTACGAATGTCAGTATGTGATCACAGTCAAGGCACTCCAATTCCGAAAGGCTAAGAAAAATTTGGAGAAAAATTTTTGCAAGTCACGCAACATCTCGACAGTCTCTTTCCAGTTTTACAAAGAAATGAGGAAAACTTTTCAAATGTCTACTCAAGACGACAAAACAACAACACAACTGCGACCTGAAAATTCCAACAAAACCAACAAAGCCTTCTTCAGGCACTGTAGTCGGCTTATAAGCTAGGGAATTGTTGTCTTGAATGTCTCTTATGGCAGGAAGGTGCAACTGGGGAGTCACTGCTTCTATAATACCTTGAGTACAATTTTCCCGAAGATTGGATTTCATTCTTCAAGCCGCGGATGTTGTTTGTATTTTTTTGATTGCTATCAATCAAACATTGTGTTCTAAAACTTCATTCCTTAGGAAAAAAATTGTTCCTCGAAGCCACATCCACCACAAACCCAAACGAAAATGAAATTCTCGATCCCTCCCCAAATTGAACGAATCAATTTCAACCCACCTTCTTCCAGGCCCCGTCCGATCTCCTCTGACGTTAATTTGGGAAAGTTCACTTGCATTGAGTGTCCATTGAAGAACCGACTCAACCGATCGATCAGCATCGTCGTCAACTTTGTGTCACGGTCGTCAACAGATCGCGGCAGAATCGATTCCAATTCATTTTCACTGACTGGACGGGCAATTGGAGTGTCCGGCAACCGCACCACTTTTATTCCATCGGCCACAGTAATAGCGTCTATCGTTGAAATCCGATCTATGAAGGAGATTGTTTTCTTCTTCAGACAAGGCACAAACCCGCCTTCAGACTTAGCACACTCATCGTACACACGCAAGACAGTGCGCATACCAGCATTCTGATATGCTGAGCCATTTGCACTAATATCCTCACTGGCGGCTGCACACGACGGCAGGAGTGCACCGAGGATCACCACACTTAGGATACCGGCAGTTTTTTGAAGCACCATTGTCACTTGTTTTTGATTTGAATGGGGATACCGATGAAGTGCGTCCTTCAGGTACTCACTCGTGCACTAGGTAAGAGACTACACTCCACACGGATGACAACAACAAACGCTATGCGACGACTCGAGTAACGCCAAGCGCAGTCAACAGATAACTGATGCCGAATGATAGCGGCGTTAATTCTTTTATAGACCCTCTTCTTCGTCTGCCTGTCACAACATTCATAAGACAGCGCTTCCGAAACCAACACCAAGGCAAGACCTCCACGAGTTCCATGGAATGGGAAGAGTTCGTGCGATAGTTGGTTTCTATGTGCACCAAGTACAAGTACCTAACCCAGGCAGCCGCCAGTCTATTAACCATTGTGCGTTCTGTTGGTCGGCAGATACATACGGCTAGGTGCATGGGGCTTGGGAACATTGCTGCGTTCGGTGGATGTGGTGGCTATCACTCATATATGGCGCATTCATTAATTTTTGTGGAAGAAGACCCTGGGGAAGAGTGTTCGTACGACATCTGTCGACGATGCGGATACACTGCTGCTTTCGGTTGCACTTTACACGGTACAGGTGCCCCTTAAGGAGCCGAGTGCTAATAAAAGTAATTCGAGTTGAAGAGGTCAACCGGTCAAAGTGGAGAGACCTAATGAGGTGAGAAAACAATCTGAAGCAGTTGGAAGCGGAAAGACGCAGGAAAAGTGCAACAGGTTTTCTGTGGTTTCTGCAGCGGCTTATCGAAGTCCAATCATGAAGAGTCTCTTTGTTAAGTGGGAACAATGCAACACCAAGAAAATGTTTGAGGTTGAATGCACCCGTATCGAAAAAGGGAAAGTTTGATATCACTGCTAAGGACTTATGGGCGGTTGGAAGAGTGATCGGAGAGTTTCATCCGCTTGCGGTGGCATCGCACTTAGCCGTGGATAAATGTGGGCGTGATTGGGTATTTGGTTGTCCCTCTCCCTCACACTCGATGCGAGCCATTGCTGTTATAAATGGTTTTGTGCTTAGGTCTTCATTGAATGTCGCCAACAGCGACACAGAGAAGATGGGAGAGATCACTTACTTACCAGTAGCTAGCACTACAGAGACTCCTTCTGCTTTTCCAAGGGGAATTTATTTCTGGCGATAACAAGTAAAGCACGAAGTTTTTGGGAAGAGCAGCAAGAATGAGTACTTGGGGAGTTGCTGTCGAAGGAATTAGTTAAAGTAAGAGACGGGAATTCATCAGAATCGGAACGAGTGTCTTAAATCAAAGCGAGGTAAACTAGTGAAGAAATATCGTTGCTGGAGGGCAAAGACTTCTCGTAAAATAATCTGAAGCAGTTCGAAACATTCGTGAATGACGAGAAGGACCTCTGCTTCGTAACCAAGAGAAGAACAAAAGGCTTTGACTATGCCTACAAGGACTATCCACCTGTCTTGTGAATGTCAGTGGTTATATTAGAGTGCTGTCAGACGAATTAAATCGAAGTAACGCTGCACAAGCCCTAGAAGTATTTCTCATGGCTGTGCACATCTGCGGTAAACAAATGTAGAAAGAAAGCGAAATAGCGACTATTTTATGCAACATTTCAACATCAACATCGACTACCGAAGAGCAATGAATTCCACACATTGGTTCCATTCCACACATTGTTGCCGGGTATGGCCGTGTAAGTTCTAGGAAGGATTTCAAATCTGTCCGCCCTTTAAGGCTTCAAGTCGACTATCCCCGAAGCTTACAACGTTTAGGAGGGAAATCCAAATTCACACCGATTTTCAAGCAGGAATAAAAAAAAACCGTTCGAATCAGAACTTAATGCAATGAAGTGTAATGGAGTGGTAAGCTCCCCGAAATTATGAAGTCAAGTAGCTAGCAGCGACGATCACAGCAATGTCTTGTGAAATTTGTGTACAGCCCCTGCATTCATTTTTCTGGTTAGGATTTGAAAACAGCTCGAATGGATACAAGGACAAACAAACTTTTCATTCCTGTTTTTTCTTGAAATCTTGGAGTACTTCTCTGAATAGCTCCAGCAGGCTGCTGAAAAATTCGGAACTAAGTCGTTTAAATTAATTTCTCCCAGGGACTTAGGTAACATTTCATTACTTCAGGAACACCAACACCTCGGTATCCCTCTCGCTACATGCAAGTTAGTACTGCATTTGAACGCGATCCATCAGACTAATCAAAGATGGTCTCCAAGGAGGTGTGACCCTCTCTTGAACCCAAACGCTAAAGACTGCTACTATCGCTCAAAAGATCAGACATAAGCCTGGTCATGTTAGCCATAACGTGGCACTGTCTAATCGGCGAGCATGCTAGCAGGCTGAACTCAACACGCTACTCCAACAAAGTGTGCAAAGCCATATCCAGGCATTTGCTGTTACAGGTAACACTGAGCTGAACACAACGCAAGAGCATGATCTTAAGGATGAATCGCGGAATTAAATGAGCTTAACATACGCTGCCGTTTCAAGTCTATAGTCACAGAGGAGGGTCGAGAGCAGAATAACGAATATGAAAAATTTAGGGTACTGTCATCAGCGAAGGAGTGAATTGGATAAGAAGTGACAGATAGAAAATGAAAAGTGTTGGTAACCAAACGGAGCCCTGGGGAATACCAGCGTTCATATGGTGAATATCAGACTTGAACACATCTTATCCAACTTGTACGAAGGTTTCCTTTTATATTTCTGGCAGCTGATAGCTCTATGGTAAAGTTTGATATACGAGCGCTATTTGTGTTGTTTACAGAAAGTTAAAAGATTCATCTCCCCAAAAAATGGAATTAAATTGAAGATTTTCGTGCGATTATTTTTTACAACTTTCGACGTGGATTAACTCAACAGCAGTGAATCGATGAACTTAATTAAATTTTTGGCGATAAAACTCCATTAAGGACCAATTTTTATAGATGATATGGTGAATTCAACCAAGGTCGTAGTTCACTCCAAGACGAATTTCATGAAGGTTGTCCAAAATTAGTTGTTGTTCCAGAAACCATTGATGCTGTGTGCCGACTGATATTGCAAGATCGTCATGTGACCTATCGTGAGATTGAGATGACCTTAGGCATTAGTGGGATCAGCATTCATTTAATATTGCATGAACATTTGACCGTCAAAAAATTTGTTCCGGTTGGATCCCAAACAATTTGTCCATCGCTCATAAAAGGGCTCGTGGTCGAAAGAAATGCTCCAAAAATACGATCGCGGTGCTTCAAAACACAGACTTAGTCAGATACATCGTGACAGGTAGTGAATCATGGAATTACGCGTATGAGCCCGAAAAGAGGCAGCAGTCGATTGTATTTGTGTTTCAAATTGAGCCAAATCCAACAAAAGTTGCTCGCGCACGAAGCACTTCTAAGCATATCGTCGCCTGTTTTTTCGGAAAAACTGGACATGTCGCAACCATACAACAAGAACAACGCAGAACAGTCAACTCTGAGTGGTACACAACCATATGTTTGCCAGTTGTCTTCTAAGAAGTCAGGAAAACCAACCGCCGAAGACGAATCACTCTTCAACACGATAAGGAGAGCTCTCACATATCGGCTCAAACAACTGCATTTTCGAGCACTCAAAACATCGATTTGATAAGTCATCCGCCGCATAGTCCTGACTTGGCGACGAATGACTTCCCGTACGTAAAAAAAAAATGAGAGGTCAACGTTTTTCGACTCCTGAAGAAGCGGTTAATGTGTTCAAAATGCATGTTTTGGGGATACCTCAATCAGAGAGGCGAAAGTGCTTGACAATTGGTTTAAACGCATGCTATAGTGTATAGATCTTAATGGGGAAAATTTTGAAAAACAATAAAGCTATTTTCGATGATTAGTATTTGTTTTGTGGCCGCTGGGGCGTAGTGGGTAGAGTGCGACGCTCACCCGCCGAATGGTCTAATTTCGATTTACGGCCGAATACCTCGAATTTTTCACGGCACCACCTCTTTCAAGCTGCTGACAGCAATCAAAGATTAATAACTGTCTAAGAAAGCTTCTCAAATTTCGCCGTTCGGAGTAGGCAAAAAACTGTAGGTCCATTCTACTCGTGAAAGAACAGTAGCGCGCACAACACGAGTAGTTGATGCGCAAGCTAGGCCCTGGTACCTTTGTGGACTGTCGCGCCAATAATTATTATTACTATGTTAATATTTGTTTTTGTTCTCTTATCCCGAAATAAAAAGGCAACCATCGTATTGAATAATACGAAAGGTAATTTCTAATCCATTGAAGAAAAGATTCATCGACGACAAAGGTACCTTTTTTCGACAAGAAACCCTGATGCAATGCTCTGTCAAATGCTTTGGAAATATCAATCGCGACCATCTGGCTTTCTCTAACATTGTGCAATGATTGGTTCCACTTTTCGGTGAGATTAAATAACCAGTAAAGCTCTTGCAGTGGAAGCCTTATTGTTGGCCATTAAGAAGCTTCCGGGTTTCAAGATATAATATTTCAAATCTGCGAAATTATTAAGCAGTTTTATAAAGCAGCAGTTTTATAAAGCAACTCCTTTAAATTTGTCGTGAAGAATGCGAGGTGTTCACTCTATGAATCTAAGCTCATTATAACGGTGGCTAGCGACTTAACAAATGTAAACGAAAGTCTCGAATTCAATGGCTAAACGGTGACAATGCATGAAACAAAGTGATTGGCCTCTCGGTCTTTAAAAAAATAATACCCCACACAGAAAGGAAGTTCGAAACATAACACACGTCTAATAAAACACACACAAACGTTTTCATGGACAAAATAGGACAAAGTATTATTTGCAAAGAGTAGATTTAATTGAGCAAGCCAAAAGTTGTGAGGGTTCCAGTCAGTGAGTGGTAGTATTCAAGCATTTGTCAATATTTTATGCGTCATGTGAAAAAGTCTCTGAGCTTACAAAGCCTTGCATTGAAAAATGTTGGCCGACTAACGCCTAAGTGCGTGGAGCCGGAATTGCTGAAACATTTCAATCGACCTACAGCGGTGTAGGATCTTTTAAGAAATGGGAAAACTGTTTTTTGATGTTGGAGCCAAAAGAACAGGGAAGAGGAATGCATTGGACTGCTTGAAAATATCTTTCGACTGAAATAAGATGTGTTGTGGTACAGCTTGAATATTTTTTTGTTTGGCGACATCATACAATTAACAAATTCCTTTGGAGATCAATAGGGTGGAGAGACCAGTTGGAATCTGTATCGCGGGAGCCCCTCGTTTGACACAGTCTGCTGCCCTAAACATGGCCTTGAGTCTGTTGCTCATTAATAATGACTGGGAGATTATAGTCTAACAGTTGGCTCTTAGTTATGAGGATACCAATTGATAGAGAGACATAGCCGATTCACTAATTTGCTGTGTAGGCGTCAAAGGCAGATATCAATCCGAAATCTGGAAAAAGAGTTGACTTTGAACGTCGCCTTGTACGGATTGGACTAAAATTTAACAATTTCCGAGACATCAGTCAATACCTATAACCTCTCGTTTATAGTATCCTCCCTTCAGGAGACTCTTTAACTTCAGGAAAAAGGAAGTCTCATTGTCTTGTTTTTGGCCAAAATTTCGTACGCATGCAAAAATCTCTTGCCCAAAACGTTGATAAAAATCGAATGCAAGAGCCAATTAATACGTTAAGGTCGTCAAGAACTTCCCAAACTTTTTTCCGTGTCCAGGCACTTGACACGCTGCTCGCTGTTATCTGAGGGCACTTTAAAACAAGTTACACTAATACTCGCAAGCTTCCGCGAACTTAGTTTTTTCTTCACTTGAAAGCTTCCGCGAACTTAATTTTTTTTCACTTGAAAATTTAATTGAGAGTTTTTGATCCGTTCCTTGCAATAGCTAAAAATTTGAAAGAGCCAAAATGTGGAAGCAGAGCATTGGTGACAAATCAAATGAACAGTCAAAGCTCAGTTCAGTGTTCTATTTTCAATGTGCCTGACAAGCAGCAGTCAATATTTCCTATGCTTCAGTAAGCCTTTAATAAAAATGATCCGTGATCCATTGTGGTGAGCTTACCAGCGACGATTGTTCTAAAAAGCAAGCAAGGCGGATGTTCTCCCATTTGCAACCCATAGGGAGAAATGCATAACGCCTAGCCAAAAGCACACCCATTTTTATTTGCGCTTTTTTGAGGTTAATAAACTCTGAACTGGAGCGCTCAAACTAAAAGAGTGGTCCATGGAGTAACTGGCAGTAAGGTGCGATAATCCACTAGGGAACCAGGGCCTAGCTTGCCCATCAACTACTCGTGTTGTGCACGCTACTGTTCTCTTACAAGTAAAATGGACCTACAGTTTTTTACCGACTTCGAACAATGAATTTTGAGGAGCATTTTCTTAGACAATTAATAGTCTTTGATTGTTGTCAGCAACTCGAAAGAGGTGGTACCGTGATAAATTCGAGGTGTTCACCCGGGAATCGAATCTGGACCTTCGGCGTGTGTGCATCGCACTATGACCCGTCGGCCACGTAACTGGCAGTAACCTATATACAATGTAATTTCTTGAGCTTCCAAGTGAACTCCAACAAGCACTTCTGTGATAAAGGGCCTAGGGTTTCAGCTCCAACCACATCACCAGCAGGCAGACGCCACCTGTTTCGCGAGACATTGACACATAAAGTGTAATGCAGTGTCTTCACCTTCTCTACAGGCGTTCGTTTAGCGAATAAAAAGTGTTTCGTTTGTATGCCAACAAGTAATTTGCAGTCTTTCCAACTTGGTGATAGAAGAAAAGCCGCGAATTTCTGGCTAACGTTTAAGAGCATGCACTTGATGGTCCTGGAGAGTCCCTATTTCTGGATGTGCTCTCAAGACCCAATCGTCGACGGAAGCCCTAATCAAGGGAGTCGACACTCTTAAGGTGGTTTCGAGCCATGCGAATATGTCTCTTCATCCTTGCTTAGCTAGTTCATCGATAATCTTTTCACTTTTGCGCTTACAAATATACAAGTAATTGAACTCAACATGGGACGGAGGTACAGGGCAGAAATGTAGAAAAGATTGCACGTTGGGTTTGAATGCCTGTAGATTGTAATGAGGATTAAACATATAGACTGCTCCGTATCTCCAGGGTGCAGCTGGAAATTTTGGTTGCTCCTCTTTTGTAAACAAGAAAAAAAATGATAAAGGAAAAATAATTACGTTTCCATTAATACCGCTAACTAAAGTAGCCATCAATGACCTTTTCATATGGATAATGTCCGTCAAGCAATCGAATATGAAATATTCGATATTGATCAAATAATGCTCAGGAGATATACCCGCGCAGGGGCTATGTCGAGTAGTAAGCACGCAAAAAGTTATGGATCTTGTAGGGCCAGAAATACTAAAATGTCGCTCTCTTATAATAGATCACTCAATAAGTCTCGGGACATATAAGGGGCGCCACTATCAAGAATATTTAATTCAATATATTTTTTTTTATTTTTGGCTCCCCCCATATGTACCGAGTGATGTGTTATGTAAGATCTTCGCTTGTAGCTGGAAGACGAGGATCGGAAACTTCACAAAAACTTAGAACTCACAGCCCGAAAGAGGTGGAATAATAGATTTATTTCAATCGATATTCAATTGCCTTCACTTCGTCGTCCTTGTGTCAATAGAACACTTCAGAAAGCTGCCTCAACCTTACCATAAGCAGTGACCGACACAATGAGTGCCAATAAGTACGAGTTTAAATGGATGACTTGACTTTGGAGCGACCGTATGTACCCTCTTTCAAAACTTCAGTTCAATAGCTGTGTGTAGCTACTCTGATGCTATACCGAAAAAAAGAAACGAGAGGCAAAGCGTGCGTGGAGCACAAAATCAAAAAACGTTATAGAAATGTGTTCATACCTTACGTCAACTCTTCCTGCAATCCTTCGGTAAGGCACTAAGCCAATAGTAGTTTTGTAGCCTTTTTTTTGATTAATTTTGAAAAAAGTGTCGAAAGCAATCAGCCTCTTTCGCAAACTCTGGCAACCCTCCTTGCTTTAATTTATTTGGCATTTACCTGGAAACGGCCAACGAAGTATGTCGCAAAGAACAAACCATAAGCAGCCATAACTAGGTTTATTCGGTGTTCACTTGTGACAGTCAGCATTGTTCTTTGCGGGGCGGCGACTCCATTCAACAATACGCGCAGTGTATGTACACGCTGTACTCTCAGTTGAATTACTTCCGGTCTGTTGCACCTGTCTACTGTTGGAATCCAATGCGGGCAATGCACGTACAATAATGCAGTCCTCTCACGTGATAAACAATCGTCAGGCAGTTGGTAGAGCGCCGAAGAACTACTGCCCCAAATATCACAGCCATCACTTATCGGTCTCATCTACCTACAGGCCCAAATCTAAGGCGCACAGAAAAAGCGGTCGACAAAGTGCATTAGTGACGAAACGAAGAAAAAGTTGCATCCATCATCCGCGCCGAGAGAGATTTATAATGCGATAATCCCAGATATCGTACTTCTTGGCATTGTCTATCCCCTAGCGGAGCACATTCTCCTCGTCGAGATGCAGATGCGCGCACTCAAAGTGCATCAACGAGTGACTTCGAATATTGCCAACGATAATGACACAAGTTCAGTTCGCTATGAAATATCTCACTCTGCCTGGAGCGCAATGCGCCACGAGAACGGCAAAAAAGTATTTAGCCGAGGTCACGTTTTCGATTTCATTTTCTTTTTGAGAATGCACATTTGACAGCGTGGTGTAGTCTGCACGTTTGAAACTTTCGCAGCTCATGAACGCATCGAGTTCGTTCGTCGTCTTGTGAGTTTCTCCAGAATGATGAGCAAAGATGAACCAGAGCCTCTGCGGACGAAGGTGAAATGTCCCACACGCTTTGCGATTTAGATTAAAAAGAGAAAAGTTTCGCTGTTACTCATGTGAACTCCCAGCAGAGCACATAACTCCGCGAGACCTCATAATTCAGTGAGAGTACAAGACAGGCATTGTGCTATGGCGGCAATCCAGAAGACAATCGTGGTCAGCTTTTGACGGAACTGGAGTAGGAATAAATTAGGCAGATGGGTAGGTAAAAAGACGTCGATGTTCTCACGATTTTGCTGTTGGGCAAATTCACTAGTAAGCATGTCTTTTGGCAGCCTAAACTAACGGTCAGCGTTTATTAATCTAATGAAGGCTATGAAATGGAAATCGTTTTCCGTCATTCACGAGAAATGCTTTCTGATTGTGTCGAGATTTATTATCATTTTCTCTTTCATTCATTCGTCGAAATTGGCCGCTCGGCTTCTTGGGATACAAGAAGAAACTCTGTTTGGATTGCTGTACTGGCAGATCCTCGCAAAAGTGTCATCTGGATGCGTAGAACTAACTGTGTTTTTAGCAAGTCGATTCAAGAGACTAGCTTACCGGACTGACGTGGGCGGTTATGCCCTAACGTCACGGTATTAAACTTTAAACAAAAAAAATGCACGGATTGTCCTTAAATAAGACAAGTTGTGTATAGGTGCAACTCTGTACAGAAATCAGACGTAGAGTGATTATTGTCCATTTCACCCACAAGTTGATATTTTCTTGACAAAGGGCGCAAAAGCATCAAATCTGTCAAAATTGAATAACAGAGCTTGTGGTCTTTCGAGATGATAGTTGAATGAACAATTATTGGCCCGATTGTGTGGGACTTACGCCGGCAAGTGGCTATGTATCCTGGGCTATGTGGGAGGTTATATAACACTTTTTCGGGACGAATGTTACGAATAATAATAATTGTTGGCGCTACAGTCCAAAGGGGGATCGGGGCCTAGGTTGCTCATCAACTACTCGCGTTGTGCGCGCTGCTCTTCTATCACGAGCAAAAGAAACCTACAGTTTTTTGCCGACTCCGAACGGCGAAATTTGAGAAGCTTTCTTAGACAGTTATTACTCTTTAAGTGTTGTCAGGAGCTCGAACTTCTGACAACACTAAAAGAGTAATAACCGTGAAAAATTGGAGAAATCGGTGTTGAGCTCTAAGTCGAACTTAGACCCTTCGGCGTGTGAGCGTCGCACTCTCCCACTACTCTACTCTACTACGCCACGGCGACCACGAAGCCTTAAAAGAGCGGAAGCGTTAAAATTGGTCTCTGCCGTAACGAAGTGGGTGGAGTGCAACATTCACACGCCGAAGGTCCAGGTGAGGAAGTTTTAACAGAACGGCAGTGTCAAAGTGCTGGCCGCCGTAGCATAGTGGGTCGAGTCCACCACTCGAAGGTTCTGGTTCGTTTCCCGGCTGAGCACTTCGCTTTTATCACGGCAACACCTTTTTCGAGCTGCTGACAACACTCAAAAAGTAATATTCATCCAAGAAAAAGCTTCTCATTCTTCGCCGTTCGGAGCCGGCAAAAAACTTTAGGTTTCTTCTATTGTAGGTTCCTTCTACAGTAGTGCGTAAAATGTCATGTGCTGTGTATGGTGACGAAGCTTTGAAAGAACGGCAGTGCCGAAATTGATTTGCCAAATTTCGTTCTGGCGATTTTTCATTAAAGACGAAAATGCTCTGGTCGTCCAGCTGAAGTCGATGACGACCAAATCAAAGCAATAATCAGATCGTCACAGTGCAACACGTCATGTATCACATTCATGCATTGAAAATCGCTTAAAACAACTTTGCTATGTACGAGAACTCGATACATATATAGATTCCTCATAAAGTAAAACAAAATCATTTAGCACAACGCATTAACATCAGCGATTTGTTAAAGAAACGTAGTGAAAATGATCAATTTTTTAAAACGGCTGATTACTGGTAATTGTGGAAGAGTCTTATTCATCGTCGGCTGTTTTGGTCATTAGTTTACAACAATGTCAATCAAGATCGTGGAGTAACCACGTTAACCAGCTCAAAAACCACAAAAAGTTGAAATTCATCAAAAGAAAGTATTGTTATAAGTTTGGTGGGATAACAAAAGAATTGTCTACTTCGAAACTTTATAACTCAACCGAACGATCAATTCAGATGTCTATATGGAACAACTAACAATAATGAACAATGCAATTGAAGAAAAGCGCCCCGAATAGACAAATTGAAAAGCTGTTGTATCTCATCATGATAATGAAAGGCCACACTCATATTGGGTCTTCTTCTTCTTGTTCTTGTGGCGCTACAGTCCGATGTGGACCTGGGCCTCTCCAGCCAGCACGATCTTTCGCCAGCTGTCTCCAGCTGCGCACTCCAAGTTGGTTGAGGTCCTTCTCCACTTGTGTGCGCCACTTCAGTCTAGGCCGTCCTCTGTTGCGTTGTCCCAATGGCTCGGATTCAAAGACTTTTCGGGCCGGAGCAGTGGTGTCCATACGCTCTACATGGCCTAGCCATCTTAAGCGTTGTATCCGTAGACGCTTAACCAGGCGCATGTCGCTGTACAGCCTATAGAGTTCGTCATTAAATCTTCTCCTCCAGATGCCATCAACGCAAACAGGACCAAAAATCGCACGCAAAACTTTTCTCTCGAAAAGACTAAGGGCTTCCTCATCCGCCTTTGCTAACGTCCAAGATTCTGCGCCATATAGTAGGACGGGGATGATCAAGCTGTTATATAAAGCCAGTTTAGTCCTTCGATAAGTCACATGACAGTGCGTCGCCTTGTCTAAAACCTTTTTTGACATTGAAGGTCTCGGTGAGTTCGGTACCTTGACGGAGCAGCGAGAGTTCTCCATCGTCATCCTACACAATCTGACGAGTTTGGTAGGAATGCCAAAACTAGACATGGCACTGTATAGCTTGTCTCTATGCACACTGTCATATGCAGCCTTGAAATCGACGAATAGGTGGTGAGTGTCAATTTGCATTTCTTGGGTCTTTTCCAGGATCTGCCGTAATGTGAAGATCTGGTCTATTGTGGACTTCCCTGGCCTGAAACCACACTGATATGGACCTATCAGGTCATGGACAAATGGTTTCAGATGCTCACACAATACGGCAGGGATGATCTTGTATGTGATGTTCAGGAGACTAATCCCTCTGTAGTTGGCGCAGCCAAAGGGGTCTCCTTTCTTGTGGACCGGTCAGACGACGCTGAGATTCCACTCATCGGGCAAGCTTTCCTCCGACCATATCTTACAGATGAGCTGGTGCATACGCCCAACCAGGTCATCTCCAGCTGCTTTAAATAGTTCTGCGGACAGTCCGTCCGCTCCAGCAGCTTTATTCGACTTCAGCTTGGATATTGCTATCTTCAGCTCGTCGGGGGACGGAATGCTTGTCTATCATCGTCCAAATTGAGTGGAACATTCTGCCTAACAGCGGGATTTGGGTCGTCATCGCCGTTTAGGAGTCTGCAGAAATGATCCTTCCTGATTCTCAGTACAGACTGCGACTCTACTACGAGTGGTCCATTTTGGTCCCGGCAGGCCTTGGTCCGAACCTTGTATCCTCCGGATAGCTGTTTTAACTTTCGGTAAAACTTTCGGACTTCATTCTTTCCAAAACACCTTTCCATTTCCTCGACCGCGCGCTTCTCATGCTCCTTCTTTTTTCTTCTGAGAAGCCGGTGCTCTTCCCTTCTTCTCTGTTCGTAGAGTTCACGAACAGCCCGCGTTGTTCAATGCAGCGTCGCCTTATAGGCGTCTTGTTTAGCTGCGTGCGCTTGCCTGCACCCGTCCTCAAACCATGGGTTCCTTCTGGGTGGTGACGTGAAACCCAGCACATCAGTGGCAGCATCTTTGATGGCTTGTTGACAACGTTTCCTTTCTTCTTCTATGCTTAGTGCAGGAAGCGTCGAACTCTGGGCGAGTTTCCGGGAGACTCGGTCGGCAAAGTTCCCAGCAATCAGCTGCGATTGTAGCTCTTCGACGTCAAACCGTTTTGGCCTTTCTCGACTCCGTTGCTCTCTCGATATCCGGGTTCTTACCTTTTCTACAACAAGGTGATGATCCGAGTCAATGTTTGCACCTCGGAAGGTTCGGACATCGAGAATACTGGAGGAGTGTCTGACGTCGATCGCAACGTGATCAATCTGGTTGACGGTTGATTGCTCAGGAGATCGTCAGGTTCTTTTGTGAATGTTCAGGTGTGGGAACCGCGTGCTAGCCACAGAGAGGTTTCGCCCCGAGGCGAAGTCGAACAGCCTGAGTCCGTTTCCGGATGTCTTGTCGTGCAGGCTGTGTTTACCGATGACTCCAGCAAAGATGTCCTCCTTTCCCAGCTGAGCGTTGAAATCTCCTAGAACGATCGTGTTGTCATAGCTGGGGCATGGATCGTATGTTCTTTCTAGGAGATCATAGAAGTCATCCTTCTTCTCTGTCGGGGCGTGAGCGCATATTGGGCTGATGTTCCCGAATTTAGCCTTGATGCGGATTGTCATGAGGCGTTCGCTGACTGGGTCGTAGCTCAAGACTTTTTGCCTAAGTCTGCCTCGAACAACAAATCCGCATCCGAATAAGCGCTGCCTTCTCTCTCTATAGCAACTGCTGTAGTAGCTATCGCAGTTCTTCATCGCTTTTATGCCAGGCCCATCCCATCACATTTCCTGGATGGCGGTTATGTCAGCTTTGTAGCTGTCAAGGGCCTCCGCAAGTTGTTCGGCTGCACGTGGCCTGTTAAGGGACCTCACATTCCACGTGCAAAATCGAAAATCATTGTCCTTAAAACGTTTGCTGGGATCGTCAACAGTTGATCCTTCACTATCCGAGGCATGATGTTGTCTCTGAACTTCTGGTTTTTACGTGGTGAGGAAGTTACCCTCACGCACAACCCACAGACTGGTAGGCCAGGCCCCATATTTAAATCCTCGGGCAGAGGGGGTCGCTGCATACATTAGTTCACCATACAACGGGTGTTGTGATGGCTATCCAGGGGGCGCCACTTGGAGGCTGTATATCAACTTGACCTGTGCACTAACGAGGATTGCCTTGGCAGCTCGCCATGTTGAGCGCAATCAACGACGTTACCTCGCGTGCATAGGCCCATGCCCCCTATTTCATCTCATCATCTTTGGTCACTCGACGAAAATTATTGGAGCTTCATTGGGAATTTTGCCGCATCTACCATATAGTCCTCACCTCGCACCTTTTGATTTCTTTTAATTTCTATGTTTGCAAAATTCCTTGAATTGTAAAAATTTGATGATGTCAAATCGTACCTGCTTCAGATTTTCCCTGATAAAAATCAAAAGTTTCTTGAACGTGAAATTATGAAGCTGACTGAAAAATGGCATAAGGTTATTGCTCGAAGTGGGTTGTACATTACAGAATAAAGTTATTTAGTTCCATGAAAAAATTGTTTTTTATTACAAAAAAATCAATTGAAAGCTTGATTACTTCAGTGTTCGTAATTTTCCGTTTCACACAATTCCCCTGTTTTCCTTGAACCGCCGAACATATCCAAGTCATCGGACATGTCTAGCTGAAATGTGTGTTACGATTGAAACTCGTTCCGACAGTTTAACTAGAAATACAACCATTTCAATTTGGTCTTGTGTTTCCTGACGCTTGAGTGCCCTTCAATCTTCATCCACTGTCAGCTAAAATTTTGTCCCAGGGACGCCCAGACATTTCGACAGGCGTACCCTCTCCATCCTAACTCCAACTCCCAGTTTCAAAGCCACCCGCATGCACAAGTATTGAATCTATGCAGTCGTTCGCTGTTACCAAGCTCACGCCCAGGAAAGAAATGCGCGGGGACAAGCTTTCATTCACGTGGACATCCCCTAGAATGTGCGGAGTGTGTCTTGCGGTCGTGAGGCTGATTAGTTTCAACTTCACCTAATGGCATTGTTCGGTTACTTTCCAAATGCTTGTGACTGCCACAATGAGTAAGAAAGTCTTTTCACGATCACATGCACAACATATGTTGCGAGTCGGGATTCATGAGGAGCGCACGACTTCACGGCGGGAGCCGTCTTCATACGCTCTGACAGCATTTTACGTTGACTTTGATCTACCTCCATCCAAGGCAGGCACACCTCAAAGTGAGTTGTATTCCTACCAGCAAACCTTAAAACATCGGTTCTTGTATGCACCTGACGGGTATGACAATAAGCTCGTTTTCAGGCACTAATAACACGGAGCACCCGCTTAT
This sequence comes from Eristalinus aeneus, assembly GCA_955652365.1. Lineage (NCBI taxonomy): Eukaryota > Metazoa > Arthropoda > Insecta > Diptera > Syrphidae > Eristalinus > Eristalinus aeneus. The sequence continues at coordinate 75,011,176 of OY019130.1, forward strand.
CTTGGGTTTCATTTGTCTGCATGCCCGAACACGTAGGAGAAATGCATGCAGGCGAAGAAGCGGAAACAAAGGAAAGACATTTCGGGGAGGTGTACTTCACAGAAACTCCTCCACCGTCTTTTGCACATAGTCTGGAAGTAAACATGCTTCTGCGTTTGTATCTCCCGCTGCAAAACTACATGCAAGTGTATAATTTGTGAGCCAGAATTACCAAGTTGCCGCTCGGTGTGTGCATCTGCCAGCTGCTCGACTGTGTTGCTGCATCAGCACTTATTCAATTACCACGGCCATGCTGACACAGTGACGTATCTACGTATGCGATGGTCGCGTCTAGGGGGTTCTTTCTCGTCGGTGGCCAATATTCAGTGAATAGATTTGAAGACGCTTTCCAGTGGGAAAATGTGGGTGAACGGGAGGAATAGAAGCGAAGAAGGTGAATGGCTTAGCATCTTCGTTGCCGTAAGGTCTGTTCAGAGGTACTTCACTTTCTATGGTGCGGCTGGAAGAAGTTGTTTGCCTTTCGTCCGGGTGCTTGTATGCCAAGGAATTTCAGGTGGCAGGAGACTCAGTCGTAGTTTGATGTGTACATTTGTGTGGCTTTCACTTTTCCCATTTTCACGACTTCACCTCAAGACTCTCTCGATGATAGATTTACCGACACGTGAACTGCGGTACACACTTGAGGTAGATATTTAGAATTGTTTCTGTAATTTTGATAAGTACCGTTGTGAGCTGAGCTGTTGTGGTGTGAACACTTATCACTGATAAGCTGGGCAATATTGAAGTGTTCAACAGGTGGAATCTGGAATTGTTTTTTGGGAAGGCAGTGAACTGTAGATGATGATTTTGTGGGTACATGAGGAGAGAGGGGGAACGGTTTAGACCGTTTCAGTGAGATGGAAACAGGAATTGATTAGTGTTTGCCCACTTCAGACACAGTTTTGAGCTGGCCATGTGACATTTTTGCTGGCTGTGTAGAAGGAAATAAGAATATTTCTTTGAACTTACTACTGACTCTTTGTTTGATGCATAAAAATACTTAATTAAAGGCTTGTTGTTAGGGCAAAAGCGGAGAGTTTTGAAAGTGGAATTCATTCTATAGGAACCAGTTGGTACACTTAATTAACTTTATCGTAAGGGAAGAGTTGTCCGTTGGCTTGTAAGAGGCAAAAACTGTTTATTCGTTTACTGGTCACAATCCTGAGTGTGAATACTAATGGTACCATATACATGATTGCTAGTTTTTCAAGCAGGGCGATGAGATGAAGAAGTAGATGAGTTACATGACGTGCTCTTTAGCCAACTCTAAGTGAGCAGCTACATTCAAAAATCGGTCAACTAAAGAGTGCTCCATGTAAAGAAAACATTGCAACTTGGGAGGGACCGATTTTGCCACTAAACAAAAATTTCTCTTTGAGTGTAATTAGTAGCTCGAAAGAGATGGCTCCGTGAAAAATTCGAGGTGTTCAACTGGGGATTGATCCTGAACTTTGGCGTTTGAGTGTTGCGGCCAAAGGTTCGAGGTGTTCAACTGGGGATTGATCCTGAACTTTCTACATATGAGGGTCGCACACTACCCACAGCGCCATGGCGGCCAAAGTGAATTTAATTTCTGTTTGTGTTATTTGCTTCGTCTAGTCATCGCATCATACAAGGTGTTTAACTACAAGCGGTGTTAAGATATTCCACGTCCTTATCTTTCGGTTTCCAAAATACTGAGGTAATGGTGTCTTCTGTTAGTCAATTTGTAGTTTGCTATCCAACCGTTCTTCTAAACAAGATTTTTGTTGCATCTTTATCTTAAAGTGAAACGTACTCGTACTCGTCGGCATCCGAAAACATGCGAAAAATTGTTCAAAGTTCATTCGGACGTCCAGGAGGCCAGCAGTGGTCGAAGAAGGATCTTAGGCTAAAAACCCAAATTCCGCATACCCGGGTATTGCTTAAACTTATGTAAGGTGCTATAGCTGTCTCCAAACCTAGTGGTCTTCTGTCCTCGAACCAACCTTTCACGATTTTTAAACTGGCAATTACACGTCCAAGAAGAAATCCCAAAACATTAGTAATAAGAGCCACCAATCAGTCTTGAAATATATTGTTAGAGAACACGAAAACGCATGAATTCTTTATAAAGTATCAAGACGTTGGTATTTTATTTCATGCATGTAGACACCCCACAGTTCAATTTATTCTTTAGCGAATCCTGTGGCCATGGTGGCGAAGGAGGTAAAGTGTGACATTTCGAAGGTCCCAGATTCGATTCCTAGACTGAGAACCTCGCATTTTTCTCAGGCCACCACTCTTTTGAACTGCTGACAACACACCAAGAAGTAGTGGCTCATGAAAAGAGTATTCTTTCTTCAACTCCTTAAGTTTCGCCGTATGAATTTGGCGGAAAATGTCCTTCTACTCGTGAAAGAACAGTAGCACGCACAATACAAGTAGTTTTTAAAGAAGCTAGGCCCTAGACTGTAAGGATCATTTCTGTAGACCCTTAACGGCGATAATAGCCTAAATGCCGCAGTTAGGCAGAATGTTCTGCTCAATTTGGACGATGAAAAATAATAATTCCGTCCTCCCAACAAGGTGATGATAGCAATATCGAAGCTGAAGTCAAATAAAGCTTCTGGAGCGGACGGACTCGCCGCTGATCTATTTAAAGCAGCTGGAGAAGACCTGGTTGGGCACATGCACCAGCTCATCTGTAAGATATGGTCGGAGGGAAACATCTCCGTTGAATTGAATCCAGGAGTCGTTCCACAAGAAAGGAGATTTTGACGCTGCTCCCGTTGAATGCGCTAATTATCGAAGGACCAGACTTCTTAAGATCGCCTACAAGATCCTCTCTGCAGTATAATGTGAGCGCCTGCAACATATTTCCCACAACCTGATGATGGTGTGGTTTCAGACTAGCGAAGACAACGATGGATCAAATTTTCACATTAAGGCAGGTCCTGGAAAGGATCCAAGAAGTACAAATCGACACTCACCACCTATTCGTTGATTTAAAGGCCGCATACGACAATGTGCATAGAGACAAGCTATACAGCGCCATGTCTAAATTTGGCATTCATACTAAACTCGTCAGATTGTAAAGGATGACGATGGACAACTCTCGCTGCTCGGTTACAAACTCAACGAGACCTTTAATGTCAAAAACGTTTTAGACAAGACGATGCACTGTAATGTAACTTCTTTAACACCATTCTCGAGAAAGTCGTTCGTAACTCACAAGTTAACACCAGAGGCACAATCTTTCAAAAGTCACATTGACGTGATTGGGTGAACACAGCGAGCTGTCAATAAGGCGTTTGCCGCAATTGAAGTGGCTAAAATGGGTCAGGTGGTTAATGAGTACTGAAGTCATCAAGGCCAGGTAAGTGGTAAGTCTGAATGCAATGATAAGCTAATGTTAATTTATATAACATAAATTATAATGTTTTACCTCGACAATGTTGGGAAGTACACCATGATTTTACAGGTATTATCCACTCCGGTGTTTGTCGGTGTTTCAGAATGTATGTTGGGTTTGTGTTGTTTTACTAAATTATTTATAAGTTTTTCAGGATAACCATTGTCCATAATGATATTTGCGATAATTCTTTGATTATTTTGATATAACCTTCTGTCACTCAGCTTGAACACTTTTTCGACCAAGTTTGAAGCTGTGTTAATTATAAACCCTTCAAACCCGAGCAAAAAAAAAATATCGAAATAATTCAGTTTTTCTGTTTTTTGTTGGTAAATATTGGCTAGTGAGCTGATTTTGGTTAATAAAAAATAATTTTTGTATTTGTAACTATTAGTTTTAGATGGTACACATATGTGGACTACGGTAGAATATGTGGAAAAAACATATTTTTATTTTTAGTTTCTGTTAACTTTTAAAATTCAATTTTTACAGTAGAATCCTCACAAAAATACATACTTACAACTAAGTTTAAAAAGAAACTAAATAAACTAAATTATAAATGCACTTTACGCCCAGTCTTTAACGAACTATAACGAAAAATATATTAAATTAATCTTAATTCAAAAAGGAATTGACAGAAACTTGACTTAAAGTAGACAGAAATTCAAATTTGCATAAGAAAAATTAAGGCCCTAGAAAGAACAAATTAATTATTCCTTCTTATGGTGTGTCAAAAACAATTATTGCTATTTGTGCAAAGATATAACTTGCACTTTTTTGCATATAGTGCGTGTGCGAGAAGAGCAACTGAGAGCCCGACACTTTGAAGCACCCTTTGCTTCAATGAATTGATGAAAATGCTTTAAACCGTTATAACGCTCTTCTACTGTAAGTGGTAGGCTCATTTTTCTCATTTTTTCGGGTAATTTTTTTGATTCAGAGTTCGAGTTGAGTAGTGTTAAACCGATTCTTAGCAACTACTTCATTGGCTTTGGAAAATCCTATTAAAGCTTTTGCAACATACACTTTGAATTCCAGAAGTGTAATGTTCCTTTCCTTATATACTTTTTGCTGTCTTTTGTGCATTATTCAGCAGTTGACAATAACCAGATCCACTAAATGGTTAACTTTTCTAATGGTCCATTTGTTAGTTCGGATATAGCAGCGATATAGTGAGATATAGCGGTTACAGGAATGAACGCCACCCATGTATTAGTTGTACATATAAACACTGAAAGGTTGGGGTAATGCAACCCTACAAGCGTGTTCCTTGGACCACCGTGTCGGGTTGAGCTCCAGTATAAGTTGATAAAAGAAGCGCTTCTTTTGTTGTCCTTCCACTTAACTGCTGTTACACCACCATCTTATCAAACGCATTCTTCCCACTCACCTCTTTTCATTTTTCTATTCTCCTTGAACTTTTTAATTACAGGTCCAATGCGGTTCTTCATAACAGTGCCGGGTTGATAAATATTTTTCTGTCTGAGTGCATCGACACACTTGACAAAAAATTATCTGTGTATACAACCTCCTTCTGTTACAACATTGGTCCAAAGCTTTATTACAGAGGCTCCCAAACCAAACTTCCTCATTTTTTTCCCCCAACAGAACTTTTTCCAGTATAGATGTGGAAATTCAAGACTAAGCCATCGCTAGCTGCAAGAATGAAATTTTTTAAGCCCAGTGGATTTGGCTTTGCGGGCATGTACTGCCGAAAGCCGCAACCTCCAGAAAAAGGAATCATTTGCTCAACTATGGCTGTATTGTACGGAATCGGCAAAGTCAAACATTTCTTTAAATACTTCATTTAATATGCATTCGAAGTAGTCATGGTCACTATTAGAGAGATCTGCATCACTGTCGTGCAAATATTGTTCCAGCTCTGTGTCAGTGAGCTTTTTGGTAAGATCTACGTATTCAAATTGAAAAAGTAGCAAATTGTTGTGTGTAGTGTAGATGTAGATATAAAAAAATATGCTGATAAAGTTGACAATTCTATATGACGAAGCATCCAAAATACACATATGTGGACTAAGCAAAATTAGGCGGTGGAAGCTTTTTTTAGTTCAAACACCCGAAGTACACGTATGTGTGTTCACTATTTAGATGAAAATAACTCTTAAAACCTGAAATTAATTTGCAATTCACTGATTTAACAGTTCATCCTTTTCACATTTTAATAAATTTTAAAGAACAAATCGAGCTGTTAATTATATTTTTTAACTTACCACGGTGGAAAGCCTTTTGACGCGATATTGTTGTAATTCACTTTTGAATAAAACTGTCAAAATAATAAGAGACGTTTACGATTTACGTTTTTAAGAGAAATCATATGTTCTCTTGGGACTCCAATAATAATAATAATTGTTGGCGCTACAGTCCAAAGGGGGACCAGGGCCTAGCTTGCTCATCAACTACTCGTGTTGTGCGCGCTACTGTTCTCTCACGAGTAGAAGGGACCTACAGTTTTTTGCCGACTCCGAACGGCGAAATTTGAGAAGCTTTCTTAGACAGTTATTACTCTTTGAGTGTTGTCAGCAGCTCGAAAGAGGTGGTGCCGTGAAATATTAGAAAAATTGGTGTTGAACTGGGAGTCGAACCTAGACCCTTCGGCGCGTGAGCGTCGCACTCTACCCACTACGCCACGGCGACCAACGACTCCAATAATAATACAATTAAAAAATCCCTGAAACACGCTTCGAATAGAGCGAAGATCTGAGTCCACGTATGTGTACTCTTTCACTGAAGATGATAATGTGCTTGGCTTGGGTAGAACGATATTTCTTCTTAATATTTTCTTTTAATTTCTAAACAGGGGAAGGAGGCATTCAATTGCTTTAGTTTGTTTAACAGTCAAGGGGCTTGAGCCTTTCGACCATCTTAAAATTCATTCACTGTTAAGTTCTCCGTTTTTTGAGTCGCACTCCATTACGAACAGAAAGGCTGACAGCTTCAAAGAACGAAAGCTAAGTGTGCCTTTCATAGACAATTATATCTTATCTAGTATTGTGTGTAGCTGCATTTAAGCGGTGACGAGTCAAAATGCGTAAAGAACGTTCAGAAAAAGTTTCAAATCTAAGACCTGAAGCGTGTAGTCCATTCATATCCACTATACGCCACAAAAAAAATGCTATACAAGCCTAATTCGCAAAAATTGGATATTACTAATATTTCTAAAGCTTACTGCTTAGGTTGGTCTATGTCCTCCGAAATTTTAAAATTGTAGTTCCACTCTGAAAAGACCTTACGACATCAGGATGTTAAACTCAGTAGCATAGTTCGTATAAAGAGCTGCTCACATTTAAATTGAAACGTTCTAATAAACGACATATTCCCATGTACGATGTGATCAAGCAGTCATTGAACTATATTCGCTCCACCTTTATACTTATAAATCACTCAGACACCTGTGATTTAGCCAATAAAGACGCCTTCAATTTCACCCATACCCGACAGCACCGAGTCTCATTGACACTGACTCACCCACCTTGTATTTACCTTCAGAGAAATGTTCACCATCAGCGGGTCGCAAAGCGATATACTGCACTATGTTACCTGTGTTGATATTTTCGCCCCGAGCATACGTTGGTGTGCATTTAATGAAAGTACATGCGCGCTGAGAAACTGAAAATCCGACAGCACCTGAAGTATATGTGTAATTAGCCTCGATCAGAGGAATCCGCAACAAACACAGGAAAACTGCAGCAATTTCTATTTTCATTTTCTGTTGACAATCCCATCCCTACACTACAATGTAGAAGTGAAGGTATGTGCGTTTAATTCTGCACAAGGATAGCCTCGGATGGTTGTGCTAAATTTTAGTTTTAGGCAAGCTCTCACCACTATTACCATTATGTGGTCAATTTCCTTCGCTCTACGATTTACGAGATGTGCCATGATCGGCGGATGCAATCCATCCAGGTAATTGAGAGAAATTTCCCCCAATTACTGATGCTGTTCTGGCCACGCAATCAACCCTCGAATTGGTTGTAATCAATGGAAGTGTGCACAGTTGTGGAATACGCTGGCAGCGTCACTGATTTGGTCATGAATACTTTCATCGACTTATGCAGGTTTCGCTAATTGAAACCCATTGTTTTCGACGAAATTTAATTAGGCCCTCCAGTGAGGAAATGATGCTTTGAAAAGCTGAATTCAATATCGGATATCCCTAACTATTATATTCCATTGATGCTTTTGGAAAATTTAAAATTTCTCTTCAACATTGTATAAACAATGGAAGTTTATTCAAATTTCCTGAATTGTGATAGAAACATGATAAGCTGTTGACGTGCACTCAATTCTTTACACGCCGCTGATTTCCCAGAAATTTCCTGAAATGGAAACATTTTGCTTGAATATAATACAAGATCGGATTTCATTTCATCTGATATTAAAAAAGATATTTTGAAATGATTTGTTATGCCCTCCGTCAGATCAAACATTTTGAGAGCTTTGGAATGAGTGTGGTGATGGTTGATGTTTGATTTGGGAAAACTTACTTTAAAATTGGATCAAAATGAATATGAATACCAAAAACTGATGCCTATTTATTTTCTCGTGTTGCAATCAAAAAAATAGTGAACCAGTTCCAACGTACACTCTGCTGTATACATGGCTTCATATAAAACGCATATTGAAGTATATCCGGTCTACAAGGTGACAAGAGTCTCGCTTCTTCAGAGTCTACTTGTGTTTAGTTAAGTTTAACTTATAATGCATTTTTATTATCCTAATTCAGTTTCTTACTTGCTAGATAAGAATACTTACAACTAGTTTACCAAAGTAATCTACTGATCTTAATTCCAACTTACTGACTCTTCATGAGTACTCTAAGCTAATCTAGGGTTTTTGTTTTCTGCTATTTGGCTTCATGTATTATTATAATTAAGTACTTAAACCTACATACATACATTTATTAACATTCTCTAAGAAAATTAGAAAAACTTGGATTTCAGTATTCTTTGTTCTTAACCTAACTTATAAAAATATTTAACCTTGCTAAATACCTAAAAAAGATTTAAACTTAAGCTAATGTCTATTTACATTATATAAACATAAAACTTAGCTCTGTGGCCGCCGTGGCGTAGTGGGTAGAGTGCGACGCTCACACGCCGAAGGGTTTAGGTTCGATTCCCAGCTCAACACCAATTTTTTTAATATTTCACGGCACCACCTCTTTCGAGCTGCTGACAACACTCAAAGAGTAATAACTGTCTAAGAAAGCTTCTCAAATTTCGCCGTTCGGAGTCGGCAAAAAAACTGTAGGTCCCTTCTACTCGTGGGAGAACAGAAGCGCGCACAACACGAGTAGTTGATGAGCAAGCTAGGCATTGGTCCCCCTCTGGACTGTAGCGCCAACAATTATTATTATTAAAACTTAGCTCTACCTATCATTATAACTGATTTTGACTGTGTCCGTAAGACTATACGGCCACGTGCATCAGGGCGTATATGTTATTTATATTCTTAACATGGTTGTCAAATATCTCCGCCTTTTTATCTTTTGAATTTTCCGGCTATGTACAAAGCACTACAGAGCTCGTGGCAATACTGTTCATCATATGAAAGGTCTTGACATAACATACAAAACGACGCTATGAATGATTAGTGTAGATATTGCGTTCAACAATTATAGTCATGTAAACATGGTGTTCACTTACGCCGAAATTCGCGCTTTAAAGGCAAATCCGCTAGAGAAACGTTCCGTGAGATTAATGGCTTACGGATTTTTGAGGGATGATACTCTATCACTTCGAACCGTGGATTCAGATGACACCACGAATAACCCAGCCGGCGAAAGGACTGTGACTACGAATACCGATCGAATCATGGGAACCATCGAGTTAGACCGGAATGTGGCATCTCGTGACATCGCCCAGGAGATGGGACTTAGTCACCAAACCATTTTAAACCATCTGCAGAAGCCTGGATACAAAAAAAGCTTGATGTTTGGGTGCCGCAAGATTTGACAAAAAGCCTTCTGGACCGAATCAGCGACTGCGATATGCTGCTGAAACGGAACGAACTCGTAACGAACTCAGTGGCGACGAAAAATGGATCGCATACAACAATATCAAGTGAAAACGGTCGTGGTTGAAGGCCGTCCCAAACAGTGGTCAAGCCTGAATTAACGGCCAAGAAGGTTTTGCTGTGTGTTTGGTGGGATTGGAAGGGAATCATCCACTATGAGCTGCTCACATATGGCCACCCGTTTGATTCTACCATCGACTGCGAACGACTGGACCGCTTGAAGCAGGCGATTGATCAAAAGCGTTCAGAATTGGTCAACAGGAAGGGTATAGTGTTCCACCAGGACAACGCCAGATCACACACTTCGGTGATGACTCGTCAGAAGCTACGGGAGCTCGAATGGGAGGTTTTATCGCATCCACAATATAGCCCGTACATAGCGCCAAAACCTTACCACCTGTTCCGATCACTGTAATACTTTTTATGAAACATTGAGTGAAGAGGATAAAGAGCGGTTTTTGTTTTTTGTGAAACGAACTTAGACCTTCGGCGTGAGAGCGTCGCACTCTACCCACTACGCCACGGAGGGCGAAGACCACTTGCTCTAATACTATCTCGTCACATTTACACTCACACGTCGCATCTTTTTTTCTACGCTATCAGACTCTGGAACTTAGTACCAACCAATATACGAACTACTTTCAATAGTAAACGTTTTAAACATGTCGTTTTTGTCAACATTCCATCTTTCTCCTAAATCATCTTTCATATACATATGTTCATAATTTTAAAAAATCTTAATTTTTATCTATTGTCTTGTTATATTATATTATAGAAACATAAAAGACACACACCTATTGTCTCCATATTAAAGATATATTAGATTGAATCGAATGAACGCATAGTTTCATAGGCGCAAATGTTGCACTTTATTTACCAAGCCACCATAGCATACAGTCTAAGTTCGGAAAAGTTGACGTTACCATAGAGAACTTTTAATTCAAACTTAAGCTCCCACAGGTCACTTTGTTTTTGATCAACTTTTGAAGTAAGATACTTTTCTTCAAAGTCGGATCATCTATACAAAATCCATAACGCAGTAGGCATTCCGAAAAAATGTGACGGGTGTTGTCTTAGAGGAGGAGAACCTTATGTTGGAAACACTTTTGTAATTGACATCCATTTTTACAGCTGTCACGTGAATTCTTTGTAGTTTGGTTTGACATTTCAAACAATGCTTCGAACAATGCTTCAGTTATACAAACTTTTCTTCAAATTATGGAACTCTTAGAAATATATATCGAGCATAGAGTCTATATTGATAAAGATGACATTGCAACAGATGAACAGAATGCCTAAAATTTCATAGAGACACTGTTTGGCGTGTTTATTTGGTTGGTGGAATGATTGATCCGTGTTTTTTTTAAAACGATTCTGGCTAGAAAGTTACAGTAAATGATGACCCCTATAGACCCATGTCTATAGGTCTATTCGTTCTTTATTGAAAAAAAAAAAAAAACAAATCACACAAAGGGGACGCCACTAACGAAAAATCCACAGTTTACTATGGTTTTTTTTTTTTGCTAAAGCTTGAAGAAAATGTCACACACAGACTGGTGCCACAATTGATTTGTTGATAGAAATCTTTGAAACGCACTTAATGTCATGAATTGGTCTCCAATGACGTCGATTTTCTGCTGAATTATGAGAAGTCGCAAGTCTAAGCTGAAAAGCCCGAAACGATTGACCATCTAAAGGACAAAACATTTGGCGCGGTGAAATCTATTATGGTAATCCATTTGGACTTCACCAGAGTGACGTTATAATTGAAGCCAAGAACGGCAACTTTTTCGTGTAAAAAAATTTACAACAACCCTTTCCGAATACACCACGAAGGGTGCTAGAATCGACACTAACGATCTGAAAACAGGTTCCTTGTCCGACTAACACCATACGAGAGGTGATATAAGAACGAAGGTCTCTCATTTTAAGCCCCCTCTAAAGGGCTTACTATTATCAAAGAATAATGAAAAAGCGTTTAGCAAAGCTCAGATATGTGGAATAGAAAGGCTTGCTTATTAGTCGCTTCATACTGCAAATCAAGAAGGCAAACCTTGTGACCCTTGTGCCTGTTCGGGAAACTCAAAAAAAGTATTCCTTTAGAACCAGAAAGCAGAAAATGTTTTTATTATTTTATTCAATTCAAATTTAAACTCAGAAAAGATCGCAAGGAAAAAGTTACCCAACATCCGCACAAAGTGCGTGTCAGAAATTTCGTATCCTCTTAATGATGTTTCCTCCGCTTCGTACTCTTCTAAATGTGTAGGAGAGCATAATGAAAAATAATTAGGGCCTTTGGTTATTACTTCTGTATGTTGCTCCCAAGACCCTTTTCTATAGGTGGCTTGGGAACGATTACGAAATGAACAGGCCTGTTGACCTAATGCCCAAGATAATGTTTTTTTTTTCTTCTTATTTAAAAGTACTTTTTCCCTTGAATATGTTCCTAATTTCCTACTTTGCACTGCACAAATGCCCTTTACCCAAATGGACCACTTTGTGTAATGGGTCGAGCCCAAGTTCTTCCAACTCTATTTCACTTTCTTATGCTAATTAATTGCCGCTAATGACCCAACCGAACCATCTTCCGGGCACTCTGGCTTTAACAGTTGATTGATTGCGCCTTGGACAGTCATAAACCGACCTCTCACCAACGGATGCTCCACGAGTACGTGAATTCTCTTTAATGGGCGTCGTTTGATTCCCCTCCTCGGTTGGCTTACCTCCCGAGCACCACAAATGCGAAGGAAAAGGTTCTCTGACAGTCACTCAGGTAAGTATCCCAATTTTCACTCATCGCATTAGTAACCCAGTTTAAAGCATTTGTAAGTGCAATTTAAAAACTGGGAGGAAAGTCCGCGGCGCATCATAAACACAGAAAACCGAGTCAATGTTTTCGTTCCAAATTTGCCGGACGGATGATGCTGCTCTGTGCCTTAAATTTAATTAGCGGTTAATTGCACCATGTCTGTGTACAGACTCTAATCAACGTACGGTCTCCAGGAGATGCTTACAGTTTGAAGTGCGTCCCATGGGAACGCTGTCATTCGCGCTCCACAGACAGACACATGTATGCTGGTAATTGAAATTTTCTACTCAGCTCTCTGCTACCACGCAAAAGAAAGTATTTTAATGGCACGCTAATAGGACGCCGAAAAGATTCCCTTAAAAAAATTTACTTTGGAACAGGAGAATAATAAAGTAAGTTTCATCGTCAGTTGTGTGTATTTGTATACTTTAAAGTAACACAGCCACCACAAACTCTTAGAGCATATCAGAATGCAGGCACCTACTAGAGTTGAACAGTAAGCAGGTAGCCACTACAGCAGCTTTAATAGGCCAGTAGGCAGGCAGCCTCTGCAGCAGTTCCTAGCTCCTCTAGCCGAGTAGGTAGGAAGCCACTACAGCAGCTCCTCACCTAGAGTAACACAGCCACAGCGGTAGCCCCTCTAGACCAGTAGATAGGAAGCCACTACAGCAGCTCCTCACCTATTGTAACGCAGCCTCTTCCGTAGCTCCTCTAGACCAGTAGGCAGGCAGCCACTGCAGCAGCTCCTCACCTAGAGTAACACAGCCACAGCGGTAGCCCCTCTAGACCAGTAGATAGGAAGCCACTACAGCAGCTCCTCACCTATTGTAACGCAGCCACTGCAGCAGCTCCTCACCTAGAGTAACACAGCCACTGCAGCAGCTCCTCACCTAGAGTAACACAGCCACTGCGGTAGCTCCTCTAGACCAGTAGGCAGGCAGTCACTGCAGCAGCTCCTAACCTAGAGTAACACAGCCACTGCGGTAGCTGATCTAGACCAGTAGATAGGAAGCCATTACAGCAGCTCCTCACCTATTGTAACACAGACTCTTCCGTAGCTCCTTTAGACCAGTAGGCAGGTAGCCACTACAAAAGCTTTAATAAGCCAGTAGGCAGGCAGCCTGTGCAGCAGTTCCTAGCTCCTCTAGCCGAGTAGGTAGGAAGCCACTACAGCAGCTCCTCACCTATTGTAACACAGCCTCTGCCGTAGCTCCTCTAGACCAGTAGGCAGGCAGCCTCTGCAGCAGTTCCTAGCTCCTCTAGCCCAGTAGATAGGAAGCCACTACAGCAGCTCCTCACCTATTGTAACACAGCTACTGCCGTAGCTCCTTTAGACCAGTAGATAGGAAGCCACTACAGCAGCTCCTCACCTATTGTAACGCAGCCTCTTCCGTAGCTCCTCTAGACCAGTAGATAGGAAGCCACTACAGCAGCTCCTCACCTATTGTAACGCAGCCTCTTCCGTAGCTCCTCTAGACCAGTAGGCAGGCAGCCACTGCAGCAGCTCCTCACCTAGAGTAACACAGCCACTGCGGTAGCTCCTCTAGACCAGTAGGCAGGCAGTCACTGCAGCAGCTCCTAACCTAGAGTAACACAGCCACTGCGGTAGCTGATCTAGACCAGTAGATAGGAAGCCATTACAGCAGCTCCTCACCTATTGTAACACAGACTCTTCCGTAGCTCCTTTAGACCAGTAGGCAGGTAGCCACTACAAAAGCTTTAATAGGCCAGTAGGCAGGCAGCCTGTGCAGCAGTTCCTAGCTCCTCTAGCCGAGTAGGTTGGAAGCCACTACAAGAGCTCCTCACGTATTGCAACACAGACTCTTCCGTAGCTCCTCTAGACCAGTAGGCAGGCAGCCGCTGCAGCAACCCCTCACCTAGAGCAACAAAGCCACTGCCATAGCTCCTCTTAACCAGCAAGTAGGAAGCCACTACAGCAACTCCTCACCTATTACAGCACAGCCTCTTCCGTAGCTCCTTTGGACCAGTAGGCAGGCCGCTACTGTAGCAGCTCTTCATCTAGAGTAACACAGCCGCTGACGTAGCTTCCTTAGACCAGTAGGCAGCCAGCCACTACAGCAGCTCCTCACCTAGGGTAACACAGCCAATGTGGCAGCTTCTCCCTGCAATAGACCAGTACATAAGCAGTCACCACAGCAGCTCCTCGCTCTTCTAGACCAGTAGGCAGGCACCTAAAGTAAGCTAAAGTCAGGGAGTTTAGTCCCTTATAGTCGACCGACAAGGTCGCAGCTACTTCCAATTTACCATAACTACAAACAATACGTCGAGGGAGATTCTTCCTTTGCTCCCACCCACCAAAGGTTTCTGTGTTATAGCTTACAATCTGCAATGTCTCGAAGGCAGGTGAATTTGCTAACCCGTGACAGCGCTTAGCCCGGTCGTATTTGACTCGCCCGTCCACAACTTTACAGACGATGTGATAGCACATCGAAAAGTGTTCTTTATGAGGCCTAAACTGTATCAGGAACTAAGCCGATGTTAACTGTATGGTGCGCAAGATTTTAGTAATAGGTCAGGTGGCTACCCAAGCTTATAAATTGTTGTATAAGAACCCATTGTAGTACTCTGACCCGGAAGGTGATGCAATTTTTAGCCAGCTCACATTGTTGGGAGATCAACCTTGTACTTCCAGCATTGCGTCATATATAAACCGTGGAATGATATAGTTGAAGAACAGTGTTTTATTTAAACAAGACCGCTAGGTCCATTAAGAAAACAAAACAAAGGTCTCTTTTAGAGTGATTCCTGTCTTAGAGCCAAGGTAATCTGCTCACAGCTAAATTTAAACGATCTTTCCTCCGACTTATCAGACTATACCAATTGATCATTCATCAAGAATCCTCTTGTGGTCAATAACATTTATTTCATTTTCAATGCCTTAAGCGAAATTCGCATGCACTCCTAGAAATGGAATAAGAAGTGATCGCTCCTTCAAGGGGTAAGGATTTGGAGTTTGCTAACTTGTATAGGAATGATGAGGAAAATATGAATATTCATGTAAATGCATCCTTAGGTATATACAATAAGTGTATAATAGGTGCACAGGTAATGTAGTTTGTTGTGACATTAGTAACTGCGGATTTGTCATGTAACCGGACTTGGAGGATTTTTTTCTTGTTTATGGATCTGGCAATAAATGAGCAAGGCTAAGTACATGCTGTCATCAAGAAAGGACACATAACATCGACATCTCGGAGAGAGCGTCACAGTAGACAGTAGAGACTTCGAGGTAGTCAAGGACTTCGTCTACCTCGGCTCCGCGGTAAACAGGGACAACAACATCAGTACCGAAATCAAACGCGGAATAACTCTTGCCAATCGCTGTTTCTTTGGGCTCAAGAGGCAATTGAATAATAAAGCCCTCTCTCGAAGGATTAAGCTCACTTCATTTAACAGCTTAATCATCCCAGCCCTACTTTATGGCGCAGGAACTTGGACGTGAGCAAAAGCGAATGAGGAAGCTCTTAGTCTTTTCGAGAGAAAAGTTTTTCATGTATTCAACCGAGGTCGTAGTTTACTCCAAGATGAATTTCATGAAGGTCGTCCAAAATAAGTTGTTGTTCCGGAAACCAATGATGCTGTGCGCCAACTGATATTGCAAGATCATCATGTGAGCTATCGTGACATTGAGACAACCTTAATCATTAGTGGGACCCGCATACATTCAATATTGCATGAACATTTTACCGTCAAAAAATTTGTTCGCGTTGGATCCCATACAATTTGTCAATCGCTCAAAAAAGGCTCGATATTTTATTTATAATTGGTCGAAAGAAATGCTCCAAAAATACGATCACGATGCTTCGCAACTCGTCGTCTCTGACATCGTGACAGGTGATAAATCGTGGATTTACGCGTATGAGCCCGAAAATAAACAGCAGTCGACTGTATGGGTGTTTCAAATTGAGCCAAATCCAACAAAAGTTGATCGCGCACGACGCACTTCCAAGCAAATGATCGCCTGTTTTCTCGGAAAAAGTGGACATGTCGCAACCGTGCCACTAGAACAACGCAGGACAGTCAATTCTGAGTGATACACAACCTTATGTTTGCCGGTTGTCTTCCAAGAATTCAGGAAAATCAACCGCCGAAGACGGATCACTCTTCACCATGATAAGGAGAGCTCTCGCATATCGGCACAAGCAACTGCATTTTTGAGCACTCAAAACATCGATTTGATGAGTCCTCACTTGGCACCGAACGACTTCATTTTATTCCCGTACGTAAAAAATAAAATGAGAGGAGCGGTTGATGTGTTCAAAATGCATGTTTTGGAGATACCTCAATCAGAGTGGCAAAAGTGCTTCGACAATTGGTACAAAGGCATGCAAAAGTGTAAAGATCTGAATGGGGAATATTTTGAAAAGCAATTGAGCTATTTTCGATGATTAATGTTTGTTTTTGTTCTCTAATCCCGAAATAAAAAAAGCAGCCCTCGTATTAAATAAAATATAACCGCATCCCATAATTATTATTTTTATGAATCGGTTGTGTGCTTAGTGGGTTTACACAAGCCTTAATGATGTAAACTCCTTAAAAATGAGTTCAGTGTAACAGTAAATGTGTTCCAAATTTGTAAATATAACTATCTCTGTACAATGTTTTAAATGTTTTTCGTGAGCGAAATAAAACGACTCCCGAACCAAACTTGTATTACGTTTTGCCCCACAGACTGTTGCTCCACAATCGAAAACAAAAGTTGATTACTTGTCCCACCCAACGGGTGAAAACGCTGCAGTAACCGTTCTTCATTCTTTCATTCTATCGAACTCAACTCCTCATTAAAGAGACTAATTGCGCAGCCTCCGCGATTCGAGTTGGATTATATATTCGATTTCGAGAAGCGCAGTGGGTAACCACCAGAGATTGATTGAGTCGGACTTAGAATTTAATAAGCACCTGCATCAATGCTAGTCATGAGTTGAAGAATTCATTAGTTCCAAGCTGATTCTTTTTGACAAAGCGATTTTCTTTCCCATTCTGAGGTTACCGTCAGCATGGAGAGAAAATATAAATGGCCCTACACCTCCACATCAATTTTCTCATGTCACGGTCAGTTGAGCTGGCTGCTAATTAATGTATACTTCCAACGTACCGCATGAAAATCGCCCTGTCAATGCTGGAAGTGAAAGTAAGTGGCGTCAAAGGTGAAGTATGCGCAGTTGTGACTTGATACATGAGACCACAACCGACACAGCAAAGTCAGTTGGGGTTCGCGAGGAACGTGAGCAAAAAGCGCTGGTACTTTTGTAATCCGTACTTGATTAATGCCATTTAAAGAGTCAACTTAGCGCCTTATATGAGGGGAAAGAATTCTTATTATTTGCTGGTGGTTTCATTGCTTGTGTATTGTCTGTTTTTATGTTCCTGGGAGAAACGACTGTGGGAATTTGAAGAAAAAGTTTGACTGGTTTGCAGGTTGTGCACATCCGTTTCAAGACACTTTCTACCAGTGTTTGGAGTTGAAATTGAAATTATAATAAAGCCGTCTTATCATTCAGTGCAGGAGGGGATACGTTTTTTCCTGGAGGTGGAGAAGGAGAAACTTGGCGCAAATGTGAAATACAAAAAACAACTTCTGTTGGAGAACTGTTTCATTTTGTCCACAGTAAAGGAAAGAGAGTGAGCAAAAAATATTTACTTGTATTTAAAATAAATGTGTGTTCCGATCAACAATCGAGTCAGATTTTTGAATTCTAATTTAGGAGTAAAATGATGTCGGTGACTTTAATTTCAAATAGAGCTTCCTCAATAGGGCATTTATTTTACTTTAGTATTTTGTTTCTTGTCCCTTTACTACAATACAACATCTCTGAGAATTGGGATTAATTAGTTCTGAGTAAATGAAACAGATTCTGTTGTTTTAAATGGCTTGAATGGTTGGCTCTTTTTTTTTCACTCAGACTCAAATACTGGTCCATTGTATTACCAGGCAGTAACCTTCATTTAATGTAATTTCTTGGTTTTCCGAAGAAAAACCAAGATGCGCTTCTGTGATATAGAACTTAGGTTTTCAGTTCCCACCACATCAGCGCCAAATAACCGCCACCTGATACGAGCGAAGGCAGGACACTGACAGAGTCCTGAAGTGTCTTCACCTTCTCCACAGGCGTCGTATAGTGTGACATCACTAAGCCCAAGCCGACTCAGGTGCATAGCGAAGGTAAAGTGTGCCGTTAATACGCCAACAAATCTTCTGCACTCGTTTCTGTCTAGAGATAGCAGAAAAGAAGCGGATTTCTTGCAGACGTTGGGGAGCATACTCTTGGTCACCCTGCATCCTGGAGAGTCACGCCATCTTTGGTTGTTCTGTAGGGAGACCCAACCATCGATGGAGGCCCTGACCAGGGACGCGATTAGTCAAGGCGGGTTCGGGTCCTACGAATGCCTCTGCTGAACCTAGCCTGGCTAGTTCATCGGCAGTTTCGTTTCCCAGGATCCCGTGATGACCAGGGACCCAGACAAGTCTTAGCGAATTCAGCCTGCCGACCGAATTAAGGGAAGACTTGCATTCCTGAACTATCTTGGAAGAGGTTAAAGGGTTGAGGAAGGCCTTGAGCACAGCTGTCGCTGCAGAAGCAGATACTTCTTCCCTTCCACCTATTCTTCACAATGTAGTTTGTGGCCATTAGGATCGCGAAGGCTTCCGCCTGGAAGACCGACGCGAAGTTTCCTAAGGAGGCGTAAAAGTCTAATGTTGTCGTTTTCGACGAATGCTCCAGCTCCAGAACCCTCCGTTGTCTTGGAGCCGTCCGTGAAAATCCGACTACATTCCTTTCCCGGTTCAGTTTCTGGCCACAGCCAGTCCAGGACACGTGGAAAGTCGACTTTGTAAAAGCGTCGCAACTGTATTATTGGCGACCTCGCATCAGACGGCATGTCCATGAGAGTAGTATCATAGGAGATGCCGTGTGCGAGGTCATCAAAACTCCAGTGCGAGTGGAACCAAAGACCATTCCTTTTTAGTCGAGAGATGGCCTTAAGTGTACATCCCATGATGTGGTGATCAAGGGGTGGCGGGAGATTAATCAGAGCATCAAGATCAGAGCCAAGCGTGCTGGGGAAAGCCCCTGTGCAACCGAGACATGGTGCATGGTTGGCTCTTACTGACGAAAACTTAATTTTTAAGTCAACCTTCAATTAAATAAATAAGGACACTCAATACCTTAAGAAGTTAACGGTTTAATTTCGAATCATGGGCTTCGTAATGAATTGGAAACGTCAAATAACAGTAGTAAGATTAATCGGGGTAATTATTCATCATTTACTATTTTAAATAATGTTTCCTAAGCATAAACTTGTTGTCACCCTTAATGTGATTAAAATATTGCGAAGCTAAGTTTTGTAAAATTTGTGTGTGCCGTCGTGAAGTGGAGTCTAAGGTGCGACTTTCAAAAGCCGAAAGTCCCAGTTAAGCATTTTCACACGATACCACCTCTTTTTTGAGGTGCTATTAACACCCAGTGTAGCGGCCGTGGCGTAGTGGGTAGAGTGCGACGCTCACACGCCGAAGGGCCAAGATTCGACTCCCGGCTGAACACCCTGAATTTTTTCACGGCACCACCTCTTTCGAGCTGCTGACAACACTCAAAGAGTATTAAATGTCTAAGAAAGCTTCTCCAACTTCGCCGTTTGGAGTCGGGAATAAAATGTAGGTCTCTTCTACTCATGAGAGAACAATATCACGCAAAACACAAGTAGTTGATGAGCAAGCTAGGTCCTGATCCCCCTGTGGACTGTAGCGCCAACAATTAGTATTATTATTATTCACAACGCCCAGTCGAATAAAGCTGTTAGAGCGGACGGACTGCCCGTATCACTATTTAAAGCAGCTGGAGATGACCTGGTTGGGCGCATGCACCAGCTCATCTGTAAGATATGATCGGAGGAAAGCATGCCCGAAGAGTGGAATCTCAGCGTCTTTTATCCGGTCCACCAGAAGCAAGACCCTTTTGACTGCATCAATTATCGAGGGATCAACCTTCTTGACATCGGCTACAAGATACTCCCTGCCGTATTGTGTGACCGTCTGATACCGTTTGCCCGTAACCTGATAGGTCAGGAGAGGGAAGTCCACGATAGACCAGATCTTCATAGTTCGGGAGATCCTGGAAGAGACCCAAAAAGTACAAATCGACACTCACCACATATTCGCTGACTTAAAGATCGCATATGACAGTGAGCATAGTCACGAGCTATACATGTCTAGTTTTGGCATTCCTACCAAACTCGTCAGATTGTGTAGGATGACGATGGAGGACTCTCGCTGCTCCATCAAGGTCAGTAACGAACCCACCGAGGCCTTCAATGTCAAAAAAGGTTTTAGTCAAGGCGACGCACTGTCATGTGACTTCTTTAACATCATCCTCGAGAAGATCGTGCGTAACTCACAAGTCAACACCAGAGGCACGATCTTCCAGAAGTCAGTTCAATTGCTAGCTTACTCTAATGACATTGACGTGATTGGACGAACACAGCGAGCCGTCAATGAGGTGCTTGCTGGCAAAGAAGCAGAAGCGGCTAAAATGGGTCCGGCAAAACGAAGTACATGCTGTCATCAAGGAAGCACATACAACATCGCATATCGGAGAGAGAGTCACCCTAGGCAGCAGAAACTTCGAGGTAGTCTAGGACTTCGTCTACCTCGGCTTCGAGGTAATTAGGGACAACAACAGCTTTACTGAAATCAAACGCAAAATAACTCTTGCAAATCGCTGTTTCTTTTGGCTCAAGAAGTAAATGAGTGATAAAGCCCTCTCTCGAAGGACTAATTTTGCTTTATATAACAGCTTGATCATCCCCGTCCTACTCTATGTCGCGGAAACATGGACAGTGCCAAAGGCGGATGAGGAAGCCCTTAGTCTTTTCGAGAGTAAAGTTTAGTGTGCGATTTGTTTTTTTGGGTCTGGGTTGCGTTAATGGCATCTGGAAGAGAAGATATAATGACGAACTCTATGGGCTGCACAGTGACATGCCCCTGGTCAAGCGTCTTGGGATACAACGCTAAAGGTGGCTAGTCCATGTAAAGCATATGGACGCCACTGCTTCGGCCCGAAGAATTTTCTAATTAAAGCCATTGGGACAATGCAACAGAGGACGGCCTAGGCTAAACTTGAGCATACAATTTGAGAAGGACCTCAACCAACTTTGAATGCGCAAGTGGAGGCAGCTAGCGGAAGATTGTGCTGGCTGGAGAGGCACGTTGATTGAGGCCCCGGTCCACCCCCACCCCCAAACAGAAGAAGAAGAAATTTAAAACGTTTAGCATTAATAATAGTTCGTATATTAGTTGATATTGAGTTTCAGCATTACGACGAGTTTGAGTAAAGGTGACGAGATTGTATTAGGGCATGCGTTCTTGCGCCTCCGTGGCGTAATGGGTAGCGTGCGATGCTCACACGCCAAAGTTTAGGTTCTGTAAACGGCTGTACATTTCGTACTTTTCACGGCACCACCTCTTTCGAGCTGGTGAGAAAAAATAAAGGAGTAATAACTGTCTAAGTAAGCTTAGCAAACTTCACCCTTCGGAGTCCGTAGAAAACTGTAGATCCCTTCTACTCGTGAGAGAAAGGTAGCGCGCACAATACGAATAGTTGATGAGCAAGCGAGGCCTATCGACTGTATCACTACCCAATTATTTATTATTACTATATTGCGTTGCGCAGTTGGTATTCATTTTCTAGTAATTCTCGACCAAAATTAAATATTGGTGTTTTTCTAGAAATGAAATACAATCAAAATTGAGGAACAATATCATCTCATGTGGAATACAGTGTTCACTTGCACACGAGACTGTATTTCATTTCACTGGAGGCAATCCTCAAATAATTCTTCACGTTACAGCCCGTCTTACCGTTGATCTGCGCCCAGCGCACCATGCCACAAATGAAAGCAGAAAAACACTTGACAAATTAGTATTATTTCATAACGTGATTGAAGATCTCTGCCTCCTCTCCATGACGCATACACTTTATAATCTCCACCGCACAAATTCAATTTCATTTGAAAAGAGTACGATTTCGATGCAGTAAGCGTTCCAGTTCATTACTGCTTCAGCACTGGGTGAATGAAAAATTAATCAGTAATGGCAAGACTTTCTCCGTCGATACATACCCTTGACTGTATCTGTTCAATTTTTGATTGATTAAAAAGTCCCACAGCCCTCAAGGGATACGATTACCTGACGGTGACAGCGTAATTGCGCTTACCTCTCCGGACGGAATTTTCTCTTTGTCAGGCGAGGATATATATTGATCCCATTTTTTATCACAAA
Source organism: Eristalinus aeneus (assembly GCA_955652365.1). NCBI lineage: Eukaryota > Metazoa > Arthropoda > Insecta > Diptera > Syrphidae > Eristalinus > Eristalinus aeneus. Next base: position 75,033,724 of record OY019130.1, read on the forward strand.
TTATTAATAGTCTGAAAGCGCCTGTGTCTTTGCGGCCGCAGAGCTCATCCCTTTACTACTGCTGGGGTCAATATTGTTGGTAGAAAAAAAAAAAAATTGGAAAGCGGTTGATTTTGGCCAAAAGAAACTGTTAAGATTGACTGGAATCGCAGTGGATGCTCTTGCAATGCAGGGAAACAAGACGGACTTATGTGCAGAATTTCCTGATTTGTATTCCGTAGCGGAAAAATGCCTTGGACTAGCCATCAGACTGTTAATTGGGGCGAGTAACTTTAGCAGAATTGTGTCAGTTTCAGTGACGCAATCCTCAACCCATTTTCCATAAAAAACGTCTTTCGCCATTAAAAGGGAGCAAGCAAGATGTCAAAAAATGCAAGTCTCCTCGCACATCACTAGTATTTGCTGTGGATTTCAAACGGAGGTCCTTACTGCACGGCACCGCCATCCAGTTTTCCATATTCATGCTATCAGAGAATTATCCACTCTGCCAGCTGGGAAGAACGTGAAGTAGGCGGTTCCATAGTCTCGTCCACACCTGCCACAGGAAGCGCTGTGGGCTTCGTCTAATCGAAATGAATGTATACCAATTAAACGCCTTAAAGGGAAGGATGTGGCAAAAAGACCATCTGAGGCTAATGGCATATTAATTTCGCTGTGAAACACGTAATGCACTCAGACTGCTGGATGGAGAAGAACATGTGCCCTTGAGAAAGGACTGAGGACTTTGCACTGCACTTAAGAAGTTCATAAACTTCGCAATTCCGCTGAGTGTGACTGTACCCATAGCCGTACTAAGTTCACCGAGTGTGACTGTGCCCGTAAGAGCAATTAATATGTGAATATAAAATAACTCACTCATCCTGCTCCTCTGAAGTGATGTTATAATTAATATTTTGATGGCGCGACAGTCCACAGGGACTCTGGTCTAGCTTGCTCATCAACTACTCGTGTTGTGCGCGCTACTGTTCCCTCACGAGTAGAAGGGACCCACAGTTTTTTGTCGACTCTGAACGGCTAAGTTTGAGAAGCTTTTTCTTAGACAGTTGTTACACATTGAGTGTTGTCAGCAGCTCGAAAGAGGTGGTGCCGTGAAAAATTTTGAGTGTTCAGCCGGGAATCGAGTCTAGACCTTCTGCGTCTAAGTGTCGCACTCTACCCACTACACCACGGCGGCCGCCGTTATACTGCTCGTAAGTCAAGGGCAAGTTTGAGAAGAATAAACAATTGACTAGGATCTGTTTGCAAGCAGAGCGATTTAAGGCCGATGCCGGTATTGGTCGGCCGCCTTTTCTTTTCCCATTTAAAGTAAGTCCGTTCAGCCATTCAGCATGCCCGATGAGTGGAATCTCAGCGTCGTTTGCCCGGTCCACAAGAAAGGAGACCCCTTTGACTGCGCCAACTACAGAGGGATTAGTCTCCTGAACATCGCATACAAGATCCTCTCTGCTGTATTGTGTGAGCGTCTGAAGCCGTTTGTCCATGACCTGATAGGTCGATATCAGTGTGGTTTCAGGCCAGGGAAGTCCACAATAGACAAGATCTTTACATTACGGCACATCCTGGAAAAGACCCAAGAAATGCAAATTGACACTCACCACATATTCGTCGATTTCAAGGCTGCATATGACAGTGTGCATAGAGACGAGCTATACAGTGCCATGTCCAGTTTTGGCATTCCTACCAAACTCGTAGGATGACGATGGAAAACTCTCGCTGCTCCGTCACCTTCAATGTCAAAAAAGGTTTTAGACAAGCCGACGCACTGTCATGTGATTTCTTTAACATCATCCTCGAGAAGATCGTGCGTAACTCACAAGACAACACCAGAGGCACGATCTTCCAGAAGTCACTTTAATTGCTAGCACACGCTGATGACATTGACGTGATTGGACGAACACAGCGAGCCGTCAATGAGGCGTTTGCTGGCATTGAAGCGGAAGCGGCTAAAGTGGGTCTTGCGGTAAATGAGGGCAAAACTAAGTGCATGCTGTCATCAAGGAAGGACACACAACATCGACGTCTCGGACGAAGCGTCACACTAGGCAGCTTCTAAACTTCGAGGTAGTTAAGGACTTCGTCTACCTCGGCTCCGCGGTAAACAGGGACAACAACATCAGTACCGAAATCAAACGCAGAATCACTCTTGCCAACCGCTGTTTCTTTGGGCTCAAGAGGCAATTGAGTAATAAAGCCCTCTCTCGAAGGACTAAGCTCGCTTTATATAACAGCTTGATCATCCCCGTCCTACTATATGGCGCAGAATCTTGGACGTTAGCAAAGGCGGATGAGGAAGCCCTTAGTCTTTTCGAGAGAAAAGTTTTGCGTGCGATTTTTGGTCCTGTTTGCGTTGATGGCATCTGGAGGAGAAGATTTAATGACGAACTCTATAGGCTGTAATGCGACATGCGCCTGGTCAAGCGTCTACGGATACAACGCTTAAGATGGCTAGGCCATGTAGAACGTATGGACACCACTGCTCCGGCCCGAAAAGTCTTTGAATCCGAGCCATTGGGACAACGCAACAGAGGACGACCTAGACTGAAGTTGCGCACACAAGTGAAGAAGGACCTCAACCAACTTGGAGTGCACAACTGGAGACAGCTGGCGAAAGATCGTGCTGGCTGGAGAAGCATGTTGGTTGAGGCCCAGGTCCACCCCGGACTGTAGCGCCACAAGAAGAAGAAGAAGTTCAACCATTATGAGCACAGGACCTAAGAATCTGCCTGACATCAAATTTGAACTAATCACTAACCTGTGGAGTGGGTTTTGAAGACAACGAAAGAACTGGTCACTTAAAAAAATGGTGGTTAGTTGCAAAGCTTTTACGAGTTTCCGCAAAGGTCGAAAGAAACTTCGACACACAGGGATGATGTTTAAGACCCATGCATATTGTCACCCTTCAGGTGTCATGCGTATAGACAAAAGAAATGAAAACTGGATTAGCATCGAGGACACGTCAGAAGTCAGAAGCTCAGATTTCAAGCCCGTGACTTATGGTTCTAAGCTAGTTTTAAATACTACCAAAAATTTAAAGAGAACGACACTCCCATATCGTGTGTATCCTTAAATAGATTAAAATCAAATCAAAAATACATCTTTTAACAGTCTCCTGCAATACCACACCCTCATACGAATAAGTTTGCAGATTTTTTTCTTCGACTGTCTACTCAGACACTTCGACAGAAATAAATTAAATATCCAAGTTCAAGTTCAATGTCAACTAAGCGCAGACCGTGAAAACGCTGATGACGCGGCACATTCGCCGCCGACGGTTGTTTGTTTAGTCCGGCTTGCTGACTTAATGGATTGTCTGGGGCACGTGTGGGGTTCGTCTGCGCGTGTTTCCTCCGAATATCCTCGTTCATCTACAAGTGTCAAGGGACGAGAGGTTATCGCACTCCACAAAGGGGAATGTGAAGGTGCTGAAGAAGAAATTGCGAGTTCGTGTCGGATTAAATTAATTGTGGATTAAGGCAAACTATGATGAAAACGTGGGAGAACATTAGCGCGCACAACACGAGTAGCTGATGAGCAAGCTAGATCCTGGTCCCTGTGGACTGTCGCGCCAACAATAATTATTATTATTATGATGGAGACGAATCACAAATAGATTTCGATGCTCATCATTTATTTGTTCTTCGAACTGATCCTCAGGAGTTCTACAAAACTGCTTTGCTTGTGGTGGTGTTTTTTCTCTTATGACATTTCTTGATTGAAAATGTCACGAATCTCTTGGGTGCAAACAGATGCTGGAGTTGTTCAAAACTAAAGAATTCTGCAGCGTTGGTATTCAGTGTGAGGACTGACAAGGCGCCTAATGAATGATTTGTTATTTAAAAGGTAAACATTTATGGCGATTTTGTTTAACGGGAACAAGTGAGTCTTTACGCCAATACTGATCGCCTTCATCCTAAATGTCGAATTTCCTTGAGTTTATTTAGATTCTGATCACTGGATATCACTTCATTGGTTTTTGTACAAATAAAGGGCTTCCCAATGTGGACATTACATATTTAAGTTAAACTTTTGAATATAAGTTAACGACGAAGATGATTTTGTGTGAACAAAATTTCTAGGAAGAAACGGAATCTGCTTGACACCGCGACATTCCAGCAACCCACGGTATGCAGCATGACCCCCGATGCAGTGGTCTAGCTGCACTAGGGCATAAGTCAGTCTTAAGTGAGAAGTGGAATAATGAAGAAGCTTCTTCTTCTTCGGATGGCGCTACAGTCCGGGGTGGGCCTGGGCCTCAACCAACATGCCTCTCCAGCTAGCACGATCTCTTGCCATCTGCCTCCAATTGCGCACTCCAAGTTGGTTGAGGTCCTTTTCCACTTGTGTGCGCCATCTCAGTGTAGGACGTCCTCTGTTGCGTTATCCCTGTGGTTCGGATTCAAAGGCTATATAAAGACTATATAAATAGGGAAGCTTAGCCTCCAAGAAAATATTTTTTGGAAAATTTAATTAAAGAAAAATGTCTGCTCTTGTCACTTTTAATTAATTCAGCAAACATCTTCATCGTGGAACAACAACGAGAATGGTTTGCAAATAATACAAATTTCCTACCGAAACTCGAGTCACGCATCTTCGAGTCGCGATATACCCGATTTTTTGTCGTAATCCTGGTCATAGTAGACAGGCAATAACAAGTTAAATGCAAAATTTTGAATCTTTCTGCCCGTTGTGTGATGTTGCCGTATCTTTTCGGGCCGGAGCACTTGTGTACAGCGTTGTATCCGAAGACGGATTATGTCTTCGAATCTGAGCCATTGAGACAACGCAACAGAAGAAAGCTGAGGTGCACAGAAGTGGAGAAGGACCTCAACAAACCTGAAGTGCGCAACTGGAGGCAGCGAGCTAGCTGGAAAGGCATGTTGGTTAAGGCTCAGGTCCTCCCAGGACTACAGCGCCACAGGAAAAAGAAGAAAAAGATGTTACTGCGTCAGTTAGACATCGCGTTTGTTGAGAAAACTCAAACTGTTTGGTCTTCTGTGAAACGGGCGATATAGTTGCGAACTTCGCTGTATGATTGTCCATCAAATTAATGATTTTCAATAAAGAAAACGTGGTTACTCATGCTGAGGCCTTACGAGTATTTAGCAGGAGCAAATCAAATTCAATTCAAAGGCAGTACAAGAGAAGCTCAAACAGAAAAAGAGAAAGAAGGAGAAAAATGACAAATCAAGTGGCAGAGTGAAGAGTGAATTAAAGATTTTACTAGAATAACATATTGAGTTTAGTTCAGTGGTAAGAACAATGTAATACAAATATCGCTACCGCAGAAAAATACCGAAATCAGTCGATTCCTCGGGATTCTTAAAAATTGTGTATCGCTCAGATCACATTTGGGTGAGGATCTCGACTAACAACCACACAAGATCGAAACTGACTCAAAAATTGATGCCAAAGGACCGTTTGAAGCTGCGTATGCTTTCCAATTGTGTTCTTGGAATCTTGTTAAGGTGCATGAAAATGATGAATTCCATCACAAAATCATTCCATTCAGTGACGAAGGCCATAATTACCTCAAAGGCAATCGAAATTTGCGTAGTGGCAACGATTCACCATTTTATCTACAAAAATAACTCTTTGGTGCGGCTTGCATTCTGTTCCCGTTCTTAGGCCATATTCGTTCGTCGACGATAATCATCACTACGGTACTGTGAATGGCTAGCTTTATCGCACCAGAGTTAAGGATTAATTTTCGCCCGATCTAGAAAATGTGGTCTTAGACCATATATGGTTGCAACAGGATGGTGCTACAAGTGATACAGAACATTCTTCAATCGATGTATGCATGAATCATTAGTTTATCTGGTTAAGAAAGGTTAAGAACCAACATTGAACGCGAAAAAAAATGTAAATTGGGTTGAACGAAACGAACCGGCAGCTGCAAAAGTATCCATATAAAAGGAGATGACTTTTATTTAAAAATGTCCGAATAGTGTTTGATGTCCGCATATAAATCTTTTGTGCAATTTTTTAATTAACTTGCGTTTTATTTACAAATGAAGTTGTCAAGCCCTTATTGGAAACCCGTTAGTAGAGCCCATATAGTAGTGTTTTCATTTCACAGCCTTATTGTTTCCTCTGCTGATTAAAATGAGTTTTTTTCAAACCCTTTCTAGTGCAGTTTTAAAAATCAGTCTTAGCAGGAGCGAACAACCAACGCCACCGGATAACTATTTTCGGCGAAAACTCATGTATTCACGAGAAGCGCACTTTCCTTTCAGAGGCTTCGTTAATCAATGAAATTGCAATTCGCATGCAATACCGAGGCTTCAAAGGATCCATAGAATCAGAGGACCAATTCTTGGAATATGAGGGAAAAGGGTTTTGGACAGCGGTGGATTTGTCCAAGCAATGTTAACTGACTTTTTTATTCACTGAGAATGAAAAAGTGGCACTTGTGGGCTTGCCCAACACGCTACACATCCGCCCATCGATTTCCGATTTTCGATGTCAGCCACATCGGTTGGCTGCTATTTGAACCCCTTGGACTTGCTATTGTGATAAAAGGTTGAGGACTGGATGCGAATATGGAAATAATATCATCATCCGATTCGTGAGCTACTGCAAAATGTCAACGTCACGCTCCTAGAAAATTTACGTGTTCGGTTTACGTTTATTTTACCGGTGCCGATAGTGAATTTACACTTACTCCAGTATTCTTGTTATTTCTGTATTGCTTACTTGACCATACTGGTGGCTTAAGCGGCAACTGCTTAATCCAATAATCCTCGGAAAGAGGTAGGTCTTGATAGTAGAACTCATTACGTGCTTTCAAAGAAAGACAATTTTCTGAAAATCCTCATCCGCTTAAAGCCTGTTTTTGACAAGGTAACTATTGATGTCAATCGTAACTCAACCCGGGACGAAGACTGTGGCCAGTATGATATTCCAGGATAAAGAATGTCTTGACGCATAGGAGTGTGCTCTTTTCTCTGTCATGCAGTAGATCCGACAGTAAAAAAGTCTTCGGGAATGGTGCACCTCAGATGTGTACCAGATGATGCATAGCAGATTTATCCCAAAAGAACGGGAAGCCTTAGACTTACTGTAATAGCAATGGGCTGACAGTCAAACTTCCAACAGGCGAGATTGTCATCTTGAAGAGAAAGAGGACATCTCCGACTCTGGTTTGACATAAATATGTCACTATGAGTTTTTCAAGTGAAGGCAAGACCGCACTGAATTGGAGAAAAGTTTGAGCTCCACGTTTGTTAACAAAAAGAAAGTCTTCTTTTCTATTACGCATCCGCCGTTTCGTGAATTTTTCTATTTGCACTCTTAACAGAGCGTCACTTGTCTCAAAACGAAGTCAAATGGAGGCGGTAATACAGTAATACAGACCTCGCAGTTACAAACACTGACGCCGGAGGTGGAGGTGGCGGCGGTCATAGTGGCTACAGTGGTTGGCATCGCAACCTTCCGCACAATGCACACGTTTACCAGTCTTCGCGGTTCCTACCTTATAGAGAGCACTGTGAAGGGTCGCCTCCAGATGATGTGACTGGATTTTATAAAACACATAGCAGGTATACCGGTATGAGCTTCAAGATACAGATGTCTCGACAGGGAACATTTGTTGTGAACGAGCACTTATTTTTTTTTTTTTTTTTTTGCTTGTTTGGTATGACAATTGTGAAAAATATTTAGTATATATCAAGTCATTGAACAGACAACATCATATTTTTTTCATCGTGTTAAAAATGTCGAATTTTGTACCAGAAAGTGATGATTTGCGGAAAGCATTAATATTTTGTTTTGATTTGAAGAAAAGTGCTGCAGAGTCGCATCGAATGCTTGTCGGGGCATATGGTGATCATGCTCTATCAGAAGCAACATGCAGAAGATGGTTCAGATATAATGATTTTGATGTGAGAAATGAAGAACGTGGAAGACCACCAAAAAAGTTTGAAGACGCCAAGTTGCAAACGACATTGGATGCAGATGAAACTTTGAGTCAAAAGCAAATAGCAGCAATGTTAAATGTTGCACAACAAACAATTTCTGGCCGTTTAAAAGCAATGGTAAAGATCCAAAAGTGTGCAAAATGGGTGTCACATGAATTGAATGAAAGACAGATGGAAAACCGAAAAAACACTTGTGAAATTTTGCTTCAAAGACACGAAAGAAAATCGGTTTTGCATCGGATTGTTACTGGCGATGAAAAATGGATTTATTTTAAGAATCCTAAATGGAAAAAATCATGGGTTAATCTGGAACAACTATCAACATCGACTGCGAAACCAAATCGAATAGGCAAGACGACAATACTGTGTGTTTGGTGGGACCAGAAAGGTGTGCTGTACCACGAGCCCTTAAAATCTGGTGAAACCGTTGATACTGATCGCTACCGACAACAAATTATTAATTTAAACCATGCATTGATCGAGAAACGACCAGAATGGGCCAGAAGACAGGGCAAGGTAATTTTGCTCCATGACAATGCACCTGCACACAAAGCGAAACCGGTTCAGGATACAATCAAAACACTTGGCTGGGAGCAGCTACTCCACCCGCCGTATTCACCAAACTTGGCTCCTTCCGACTACCATTTGTTTTCATTGATGGGACACGCATTGGCTGAGCAGCACTTTGATTCCTACGAGAAGGTCGAAAATTGGGTGTCTGATTGGGTTGCTACAAAAGACGACCAATTTGGTGGTATTCACAAATTGCCAGGAAGTTGGTCAAAATGTGAAGAAAACAATGGCCAAAACTTTGAATAAAATGTTTTTACTTTCCCATTAATAATTAGTGTTTTATTTTCAAAAAACCCTCATTTCATACCGGTTTACCTTCATACGAACTATGCTACTGAGCTTAACATCCTAATGTCGTGACCTTCACTTTTACAATTTCGGAGGACATAGACCAACCTAAGCAGTAAACTTTGTAATTTTTAAATCATTTGGAATCAACTTTACTTAGAAATATCCAATTTTTGCGTATTAGGCGTGTATAATACATATTGTGGCGTAGTGTGGATATAAGTGGACTACACGCCTTAGCTCTTAGCTTTGAAGCTTTATCTGAACGTTCTTACGCGTTTTGACTCGTCACCGCTTAAATGCAGCTACACACAATACTAGATAAGATATAATTGTCTACGAAAGGCATACTTAGCTTTCGTTCTTTGAAGCTGTCAGCCTTTCTGTTCGTAATGGAGTGAGTCTCAAAAACGGAGAACCTAACCGTGAATGAATTTTAAGATTGTCGAAAGGCTTAAGACCCTTGACTGTTAAACACATAAAAGCAATTGAATGCCTGCTCCTCCTGTTAAGAAATTAACAAAAATATTAAGAAGAAATAGCGTTCCCACCAAGCCAAGCACATTATAATTAACACAGCTTCAAACTGGGCTAAACAATTGTTCAAGCTAAGCGACACGAAATACATGAAAAGTGTGTATATCTGCGTCCATGGTGATAGGATTTCTTTGCCCCTAACCGATTTTTGTATTGTTCAAGATCACAAGGTTTCTCCGGGACTTTATGAATACGGGGTTCTTGTGATACCGATACTTGAATACCTTGATTGGGTACAAAGTAAATACGGGCTCACCAAAACAAAGTGAAATCTTCATTCTGGTCATGGAAGAGAAGGTATTCTTGAAACCCAAAAGATCATTAATTAGGCATTTGAGCCTTCGAAAGTCTTCATTTTCCGTAAGCCCATAAGTTAGTTCCAGAGTTGGATGACCTTCTTGTCATTTCATCAGAAAAGACTATGAACGACTAAGTTGTGTAATAAGACCAACGATGCCTGCGAATTCAACACTGTAGAGCACTTTCGCCATCATTGTCCCAAATTTGACCAAGGAACCGTGGTAAGCATTTTCTGCTACAGCGACGAAGACTTATTATAATTACCTTTTGACAAAGAAGCGGTAAGTGGTGTTCCTAGAAAGAAAGAAACCTAAGAATTACATTAGATGTAGAATTACAGCCCAGCAGCGCCGTTAACCAGATTTAATGTCTAGCTGCTTCAATGCAGTGTCATTAAGTTTTCAGCATAAGAAGGGCACCAATTTAAAGTCTTCTATAGGAACTCTTGGTTTTTGTAACAATCATCTTATTAAAGCTCAGACTGTTTGATCTTCCAGTGAACTTTTACGTTATTTGCTCAGTCTAACCGGTGGGTGTAGGGAATAATCAAACGCAAAAATAACATAGGTTCTTGTGAGAATTTACCTCAAAGGGCAGAAGATGCCAGCAACTCTAAGAAATGTTACACAAATTTTCATCGCTATCGTATCACCGCGTGGGCAGTTGCTAAAAAAGGAAAACCCAGACGTCCTCCGCACTGAGTATGCCCCCAACTTACTTTCAATTTTAATTCAAAGAGAGTCTTTTAAGGGAATTTCAAATTAAAACATCACTCTTCATTGCACATCCCAACTTTGTACAACTTAAAGTGCTCGTCGGTTAGTTTCTTTGGCACTGCATCTGAGTGGCATGCTACTCATGTCGCGAAAACACGAGCAAACAAGACAAAAGAAAGAAAGTCTACTCCTACAACAGATTCATAGGCATTAACCCCCTTTCATGATTTTCCTTGCCAGCGACTCCCCGCCAATCTGCCCGTCACACCGTCTCGCTCAATGAAATCCGTGCAAGTGCAAGTAAAACACAGAGCACAGAACACAGCTCGATTTGTATGTATTTCACTCAGCAATTAAAACAATTTGGTGTTTTCCCTATCTGATTGCCCCCGATGGTATGCGGGACTGGATCTATCCAAGCTTGCAATCCGATCTCGGCCGCATTGCGATTCTGCACTGCATTGCACGCTCTGATAGCGCATCATCAGAAGATGCAACATGCATGCAGTATAAAATTGATTTAACCCGCCTGATGGCGATCAGTTTGATTAGAAGAGTCTGCCGCGAAACATCGAGACTTGCACGCTTCTGAAGGACCATGGACATCAAGCTGAGACACATACTTGTGGTGGTTTTAATGGGATTAACTCTTTGCGGCGCAGAGGATACGAACAAATCCACTGCACGTTCGACCTCCTCGTTAATGGACAATGCTGTTTCGCGGGCAATAAAGCACGTCTACGACCAGTGCGAAAGCAGCGAAGACATTTTTCGCTGCCTGAAGATCCAGGGAGTCAAGCTAATTGGACGCGCTCTTAAAGTGCACAACATCAAGATATTCGATGGCCTGTCGATCACCAAGAAGTCGGACTACAACGAGAGTGAAGCCAGGTCCGGCGGTGACCTGCATTTGAAAAACAGCGACCTGGAGCAGATGTCCTCCAAGAGTTTGGATAGGATTCTGTTCGCACGGGTTATCAGCCTCCTGCAGAGTCGACAAGTGCAAGTGAACATCCCCCGACTATTGTCATTCGGACAGCGCACCAGCCAGTTGCTCTTCGAGGAGGGTCGAAAGAAGAAGGACGACAAGAAGTACCTCGGTCCCTTTATTGCCGCAGTGCTCCTGAAAGCTGGAATACTCAAAATGGCCTACCACTCCATAGCGATCATCGCAGGAAAGGCATTGGTCGTGGGAAAGATTGCCCTCATCATAAGCGCCATCATCGGGCTGAAGAAACTCGTTTCCGGCGAGGGCCACGAGAAGACCACCTACGAGATCGTCAAGCATCCTCAGGTCCAGCAAAGCCATACGTACTCCTCAAGCCACGGTGAGTACGAGGGCGGCCACGAGGGCTCCTACCATCGAAGCATAGACGAAGAAATGATTATGCAAGACAAGGCGTACCGGGCCCATGTGCCAAGGACATAAGTCATTGGCTTACGCCAAACCCCAAAACCAAAGATTTGTAGTTGTGTTTGTCTCCGTTCAATTATTTATTTCATGTACACTTAGAGTTAAATTAAATAAATTATTTGTAGTTAAATGAAATTGTAGTTTTGTCCCTGGTGTGACGCATCGTACTGGTGATAGTCGGACGACTGCGGGCTTGTGTGATGTTCTTCTTCTTCGACGGGCTCGTGGTAGACGTGTGTTGTGTGCGCGTTGTGCGGAAGGCTGCGATGCCAACCACTGTAGCCACCGCCGCTATGACCTCCTCCACCTCCGGCGTCTGTGTATGTGACTACGTGCTCTGTATTACCGCCTCCACTTGACTTCGTTTTGAGACTGGTCTGAAAATAGACTCCTTTAGTGTGGCATCGAAAAGAATTTGTTTCAGTTTGTGAGAGATTTTTAATAATTTAGGAAAGGGAACAATTTTAGGCGACGAACATCTTTTACTATTTCGGACTTTAAATTCACTTAGCTTAAACTAAACTAAATGAAAGTTTGTTTTCATGGTTTCCTGGTGCAAAGTGGGTGTTTTTTCGGTACACTAATGTGTCTATTCTGTCACGTTTGATAAAGGTATCGAGTCAAATTGCAAAAGAAATCGAAAACCAAGATGCTGTAGGCGATTTACAAAAAAATAAAAATGTGCTAACTGCACTAACTCTTGTTTCAATTCATGCGCACCCTGTACACGTACTATATTTCTAAAGTAAATAAGCCGCCGTTAAATCGGTCCTTATGTTCTTGAACTCTGTTAGCAAAATTCTCCCCTTTACCCAGTTCTACTTAAGATCGTGTAGCACACATTGGCGAATAATAAAACAGATAACGCCAAAACGTGAAGAAATTGCATCACCATAGAGTGTAGTTAGTGAATCGAATTAATGTTGGAGAAGCCTCTTGTCCTTTCGTAGGAAGAACCTGAAGTCGGAAGTCTGCCATAGTCAACTCCTCAGTGGGTACACACCCATTGAGCTCTTAAAAGCTGCGCGTTTTGAGTTCTAAAATCGCACTTTGAATTTCGCCAGAACTAAAATGAGCTACACTGCTAAAGACAATTTTTCGATGAAAGTCGGTCATATGTCTTCTTCAGTTGTAGCAGAGAGAGCAGCCTATTTCAATTCAGTTCAGTTTACTGAATAATATATTGCTCTTGCTTTGCCTGGTGAACCAAAATTATCCGACCTCACAGGAGACAACGAAACATCACAGTCAATGTGTGGGAAACTTCTAAAATCGCTAAGGCATCCCACTATGAAGCTGTCAAGGCCGAACAAGCTTTTGCCATCACCAAGAGTCGTTATCAATCCGACGACCCATGGCGCAAATTCACTTGTGCACCACAAGAACTCCCTCCACCACCTGACTCCAGTATTTTATCCTACCTAAAAGACGCTTAAAATGTCAACGGCATTATTTCGTGTGTCAACTTGATGAAGCACAAATATAGGTGACGATTCTTTGCCAAAATTCGCCTCTTTCACGATACAGACTTGACCGGACAATGAGCGCTTCGTGCTAGTGGTTGATTGGGTGCCCTTAAAGTTGCCTCTTATATTTCTGGATTGGGCAACCCTAGTGTTGCAATCTGTCAACTGCCAGCTCTATCGTAAAATTTGACATTTTTGAGGTTATACGTACTCCGAACGTTTTGACGTACGAGCGCTATTTGTGTTGTTATTGAATTAGATCGTGAAAATTTTTGTGCGATTATTCTTTACAACTTTCGACGTGGATTAACTCACCAACAGTGCATCGATGAACTTTATTTAATTTTTGGCGATGAAGCTCCATCAAGGACCAGTGTTTCTCTATGGTCTGGTGAATTCAACCGAGGTTGTAGTTCACTCCAAGACAAATTTCGTGAAGGTCGTCCAAAATCAGTTGTTGTTCCGGAAACCATTGATGCTGTGCGACAACTGATATTGCAAGATCGTCATGTGAGCTGTCGTGAGATTGTGACAGCCTTAGGCATTAGTAGGACTAGCATACATTTAATATTCCATGAACATTTGACCGTCAAAAAAATTTGTTCGCGTTGGATCCCACACAATTTGTCAATCGCTCCAAAACGGGATTGTGTAAAGTGGTAGAAAGAAAAACCGTCAAAAATACGAAAGCGTCAAAAACACGTCTATGACATCGTGACAGGTGATGAATCGTGGATTTACGCGTATGAGCCCGAAAGTAAACAGCAATCGACTGGGTGTTTCAAATTGAGCCACCAAAAGTTGCTCGCACACGAAGCACTACCAAGCAAATGTTCTCCTGTTTTTTCGGAAAAACTGGACATGTCGCAACCGTACCACTAGAACAACACAGAACAGACAATTCTGAGTGATACACAACCATTTGTTTGCCAGTTGTCTTGTAATAAATCAGAAAAACCAACCGCCAAAGACGAATCACTCTTCACCACCATAAGGAGAGCTCTCACATATCGGCTGAAAAAACTGCATTTTTGAGCACTCAAAACATCGATTTCATAAGTCATCCTGGATAGTCCTGACTTGGCAACGAATGACTTCTTTTTATTTCCGTATGTAAAAAATGAAATGAGAGGTCAACGTTTTTCGACACCTGAACAAGCGGTTGATGCGTTCAGAATGCATGTTTTGGAGATACCTCAATCAGAGTGACAAAAGTGCTTCGACAATTGGTACAAACGCATGCAAAAGTGTATAGATCTTACTGGGAAATATTTTGAAAAACAAAAAGCTAGTTTCGATGATTAATGTTTATGTTTATTCTCTAATCCCGAGATATAAAAGGCAACCCTCGTAAGGGGCGCTAGTGGCGGCTCTAATATCTTTAATGAGCGCACTATCTTGTCACACTGCCAGTCAGGCATTGTGTAGCGAAAGTGTGGATTTATATCATTCGACTAGACGAGGAGTTGTTCTTGTGGCAAGTAAATGGTGGTGCTGAAATGAACTATTTAAGACTGAGCAACAAATTTGGCAGTAAAATGTAAATAAAAGAAAGCAATCGTTGTTTAAATGAACGTAACATGTCAACTTGATATGAAAATAATTGTCGGAAATGCTCAAAAGAAGTTTGACATCGTTAAAAGTTGCTGTCGGAAGAAATTTGGAGTGTCCCTATCCAAATGCACTTCCATTTGCTGTTTGAAGTTGGTAGTGCTGACGTTTTGCCAGCAGCCAAACGAATATTTGGCTTACGTGTATAAAAAGCATACCATTCGATCAAGACTATAAAGTAGGGAAAAATATTCGAATGTGGTAATTTATTCACGCATTATGCGATGATTATAAAAACTAGGAGTTTATAACATCGAGAACAAATTGTAACGAGAGCGAAAGCGTTTCTGGAGTTTTGGAACAGTGACATTATAGTTAAAATTGTCGCCGCTGTACGGGCAGCTAAACTACTGCCGCCGTATTTGCAAGTTATGACATCTGATATTTGATAATATAATATCCATAGGAACTCGGAACGGCGGATTCGTTGTGTGGCTGCTGTAGCGTTGTCGGTAGAGTGCGACTATCACATGTCGAGGGCTTGAGGTTCGATTCCAAGACTGAACACCTCGCATTTCTTTACGGCAGCCCCTTTATCAGGCTGCCGACAACACTTTTAGAGTACTCACTGTGACGTTTGAAGTTATCATAAACTTAAACTTTTTTGTTTTTTTTTTTATAATTGGCGTGCACTAATGCCCTTATGTGACTGGAAATAAGTTACAGCACTTGCCGAAGGTATAGAGGAAGAAAGGGAATGGAGGTATCGATGCACATTGCTTTTATATGCCTGTGGATCGTAATGGGGGGAAAAGTGAGAAGGGACCCACCCTTTTACTCGTGAGAGAACAGTAGCGCGCACAACCGGAGTTGTTGATGATAAAGCTGGGTCTTGGCCCCCTGTAAACATTCGCGCCAAATATCTCCGCTTTTTTGCTCTTCATTCAATGCTTCATAAAAAGTGTTACAGTGATCGGGTTTAGTACGAACATGTGCCGTTTTGTTCGACAATATGTTTCCATCTAGACGGCAACTCCATAATACCCCCTTGTAGAAGCCTCCCTAGTTATTTGCGAAAAATTCGGACAGCCACTTTTCACAAGCCTCTTTTGAGTTCAACTTCACACCACCAAGGGTTTTTGCTATGGACAGGAACAGGGGGTTATCACTTGGCGCTTTATCCGGGCTATATGGTGGATGCGATGACACCTCCCATCCAAGCTCCCGTAGCTTCTGACAAGTCATCAACGAAGTGTGTGGTCTGGCGTTGTCCTGGTGGAACACTACACCCTTCCTGTTGGCCAATTCTGGACGCTTTTGGTCGATTGCCTGCTTCAAGCGGTCCAGTTGTTCGCAGTAGATGGTAGAATTAAGCGTTTTGCCATATGGGAGCAGCTCATAGTGGACGATTCCTTTCCAATCCCACCAAACACACAGCAAAACCTTCCTGGCCGTCAATCCCGGCTTGCCCTCAGTTTGGGACAATTCAGCGGCCTTCAACCACGACCGTTTTGGCTTGATATTACAGTACGTGATCCATTTTTCGTCGACAGTTCAAAAAAAAAAAAAAAATGGGTCGAGTTCGTTCAGTTTCAGCAGCATATCGCAGGGGTTGATACGGTTCAGAAGGTTTTTTTGCGTCAAATCATGCGGCATACAAACATCAGCTATTTTTTGTATCCAGCCTTCTGCATGCAGATGACTTAAAATGATTTGGGGACTAACTCCCGTATCCTGGGCGGCGTTACGGGATGCGACATGCCGATGTAACTCGATGATTTCCATGATTCGATCGGTATTTGTCGTCACAGGTCTTCCGCCAACTGACTTATCCAGGTTGTCGTTTTCACCGGCTCTGAAGTGTCGAAAGCATTCCTCCATGGTTCGAAGTGATAGATTACCATCCCCCAAAACAACATTAATCTCATGAAACGTTTTTCTTGCGGATATGGCTCTAACGAAGGGAAACTTTAAAATAGCGCGAATTTCGACGTTAGTGAACTCCATATTTACACATCTATAACTGTTGAACGCAATATTCAAACTAATTATGCAAAGAGTTTTGTAGGCTATATCAAAACCTTTCAAATGATGTATAGAGTTACCAGATACGAGCTCTGTAGCGCTTTGTACATAGCCGAAAACTTGAGAAGACAAAAACTCGGATATTTGGCAACTTTATATAAAATGGTGATCAAACGGTGACAGTATGCGCGTATTTTGCGACAATCATTTTCAGTAAAATGTCTGTGAATTGATGGAATCCTGAAAGTATTTTATAGAGAACGAAGGCGTTTCTTATATCGTTAGGCCAGGGAGTCATTGTAGTCCACGGGCATTGGAAAAATTTGCTGTTATATGTGCAAGAAATGAAACGACTTTAATATACATTTTCTGAAAGCTCTCTTTCTTTTAAATTGGGCCAATTTACATGACCTCATAAATTATTAGACTTTGATTTAACGACCCAGTCATATAGATTTACAGGCCCGCCTAACTACACACAAATTAGGGGTGATTTTGTATCGGAATAAAATTTTCGTTAGGAACACTCTTTTAACTGGCGATCATTTTGCCAGCTGTCTAATAAATGGTCTTGTGAATAAGTTGACGTCAGAGCCCACAACCCTTTCAAATTTTAAGAATTCGGGCCAAAATGATAATGTGTTGATTAAAATTTTAAAGCTCACTTTTGGTTAAATTAATATCTGATTAAAAAAGAGTGTCATATTTGGAGTGATGATAGTCCATGTTATATTCAAAACGAAAATGACACTCTATTGTTCTGTGAAGCATGGACTTATGCACCCGAGGCAACGTCGTTGACAGCGCTCAAGAAGGACAGTTGTCAACGTTATCCAGGCTAGTGCTCTTGCCAGGTTCACACACATCCTCAACGCGGCGCCTCCTGGATAAGCAACACAAAAGTTGTGTTATGAACCATTGAATGCTACGAACACGTCCAACCGAGGTTTAAATAATGGGCATTGCCTACCAGTTTGCATGTTGTCTATGGGGTTTACTTCCTCACCACGTAAAAGATGTACATTTCACAGACAACGACATGCCTCGGCTATGAACGGATCACTTACTGACGATCCAGAAAACAATTTGCGGACAATGACATTCTGGTTTGCAAGTGGAACCTGAGGTTCCTTAACAGACGACGTTCAGACAAAGAACTTACGGAGGCCCTGGACTGCTACAAAGCAGACGTCACTGCCATCCACGAAGTGTGGTGGAGTGGCCAAGTAAAAGGACAAAACACAATTAAGGGCTGAAACATCTGCTACAACGATTTAGTAGAAAGAGACCGGGGAAGCTATTATTCAAATCTGGTCAGAACGTCAATATCAATTCTAATCGGTATAGAAACATATTTACGGGCATCTTCGTTAATCAGTTGAACAACTATGAAGTGGAGGAGCTGTGGCCATTACAAGAAAGTGAAATATATGAAAAAACTTGTGACAAGTTATTTTTGAAGGAAATGTAAGGAACCACATAGTTTCATGTTACGGACGTTTGAATGTGCCTGAAAATCAACTTGGACATGACCACTTGGAAAACAATCTTCGATGTCCATATAGAACCGCAAATGTTAGAAAAATGTTGCATTAAACTTCTTTGGAGCCTGGTGTGGCGGTCACATGGCAGAAATTAGAAATGTAAATTTTGTAATACCCACAGACCCAGATAAAGATGGCCTTTTGCCTAAAAATTTGACACTTAGAACACATCTTAGAACGTACGTAAACATTTTTTTAAAGAACTTTAACATTCGCGAACTGTATCAAGATGTGGATGTAGCTCGGAAGGCGAAATAAAACCGGCGACTATGGCTTGACAAGCTCCAGCGATTGGACAACAGCGCTCCAGCTAAAATGACCTTTTAGTTCCAGCCTTCAGGTCAAAGGAGAGGAGCAGAATCGACTCTTCCTTAAAAACACAGAACATAGTTTGGCTGGTTTTCGTCAAGGATGAAAGCCTGATAAAAAAAGATGTATTTAAATGTAGTTGATAAAAGTCGGATGGCGAGATAGTCCACAGGAGGGCCAGGGACTAGCCTGCTCATGAACTACTAGTGCTGCGCTTGCTACTGTTCCCTCACGAGCAGAAGGGACCTACAGTTTTTTGCCGACTCTGAACGGCAAAGTGTGAGAAGCTTTCTTAGACAGTTATTACTCTTTGAATGTTGTAAGCAGCGCAAAAGAGGTGGTGCCGTGAAAAATTCGAATTGTTCAGCCGGAAGTTAAATTTAGTTAGCACTGTAAAACTAACAACTTCTCTTTATTCGAAAACAAATTAAATGCTTATTGATGGCGAAACAGTGAGTGAATGGATTTGTTTTATACATTTATGTACAAACAGAGTACATTCTGATTTGAGACCACAAAAAACTGGATTTTTTTAACTTAAGCAAATTTACTACCGAGCTGTGCAGTTCAAATTACGTTCCAAAGTTCACCAAAAATCTGGTCCACAATTATATTTCCGATTTACATTATACCCTAAATGATTCTTTTTCAAACAAACCGAGGCAATCTAGGAGCAAGAGATTCTGAGCTAATCACGCAAGGCCACGCAAAAAGTAAGAAAGTAAGTTCCCAGAATAAACAATGTTTGTGGAAAGGCCTAATGACTCCTATCTTTGTCTTATTCCTTAAACTATGGCTGAGACGCTTTTATTTTGTCGACAGCACAATATTGTTTGTTATCATTAATTATAAGATTTGCGGCAACGAATTACTCCTCCTCAGCAACACACAGAGTTGATAAATAATTCGTTCACGTCGTACACCACCCCAGACAGACACGTGTCCCTCTAGCAATCAATCTAACGAAAACTAAACCCGCACGCACTAAACTAATCGCCGGAGACGAATCGATTCGAATCACACAACACCATCCCCTTCCTCCCTCACTGAGTATCATCATCAATCTTATGCGCCCGTTTCTCCCACTTACAAAACATAAACAACACTCACCAAAAGTGACACCACAAGGGCGATTTTTGCCATCACGAACGCCGAACCAGCAATCAGCATGACTTTCCCAAGGAACATTTGGGCCATCATTGCAACCATTGCCATGCCGCCGTACATGGCTATTCCCTTGTCCTTGTCCTTCTTTTTGCGTCCTTTAAGTGAATCATTTAAGTACCAAATTTTTTGGTATTTTCTTGTATAATCACCACCTTCATCGTGATCGTAGTCCTTGGCTTCGGCCTCCAGGGACCGACGATTTACTTTCAGACGTATCGAACGGGCATCGGCCAGTTGCAGCAGTTTCTCAATGATGTCGTCGTCAGATCGCTTAATCGGCGGTGCTGTGTGCGCCCGAAAGTCGGGATCCTTTTCGAACGCAAGAAAATCACTGTAGTGCCAGGTTGTGTTGTCGCGTAAAACTAGATCTAGGTTATGAGCGACTTCTTTCTGCAGGCACACAAATATTGTTGGTTCTCCGAGGCACTTAGCCAGACTCCGGCCAATCGAACGTGCACTGAAGTGTTCCTGGGGCGGTGACTGCGTGAGGACGACACCAGCAACTGTCACGGTCAGAGAGGCGCACACAATTAACACTAGACACTCACGATTCATACTGCTAGCAATGCGTATGTTACGGGTCGCGGAGAAAATGAACTACTAAGTTCTTCTGAGATGTTGCAATTATTTATATACCACCAGCGAGCGTGATGCTTCCAAAGTAATTATTGTGATTGCCAACCAAAAAATGTTTACTGGAGCCGAAAAGTAGCCGATAGGGATCGGCTGTGTGACTTTAAGGTCTAGTTTCTCTGCTATGTCGTGAGCTCGGCTTGCAGTAGGGGCTCAGTTTGGCTTGCTGACAGTATCTATCTCATGGTTGGAAGGGATTTTAGTTTTCAATTAATTGCATAGAGGCAACAGGTCAAGCAGCAAGTTGATTCTATGTTCTTTCCTCTGGAGCATAACGAGAAGTATTTTGATTGGTGACTGATACTCTGTCTAATATGAACGACTGTGATGCTACAGCTAACCATGTCGCCAACGCGACAAACTGAAGTGTTGTAAGCTAGTGCAATTTTAAAAAGGGACAAAGCATCCCAGTCGGAGTGCCAAACCAGAGTTAATGAAGTTGCGACTTGCCGTCTTGAGGTTAACTTTTGGAAACAATGCAACCCATAACGAAGTCCAAAACAAAACTTAAGAGAGTTGGTAATGGAAAAATGATGTGTGTCTCGTTTTAAATTAATTTTAAATTCAAAATTTGCTGTTGAACGTGCTTTCACAAAATGAAGACCTTCGGAGGCTTAAAATAATTAAAGTAAGACCCGGAGTTAATATTTACTCAACTTATGTTGATTTTGAGCTGCTGACAACACACAAAGAGTAATAACTGTCCAAGAAAGCTTCTCAAACTTCGCCGTGCGGAGTCCTCAAAAAACTGTAGGTCCCTTCTACTCGTGGGAGAACAGTAGCGCGCACAACACGAGTAGTTGATGAGCAAGCTATTCCCTGGTCCCCCTGTGGACTGTTACGCCAACAATTATTATTATTATTGTTATTATCAAGATTTTCGTAGTTATTCAATTAATGACACCACCATGAAGAATATTATATTTCTATACAAAACTTTGACAGCCTTGTGTCTTGTTGGTCACAAGAATGTGGGGTCGTTTTAAGATGAGGGTTCTTATATCTTGAACAAATTTTCGTGATACTACAAACATTCTTATTCATTCATCAGATTGCATTTTGTTCCTCTTAAAGTAGTCGTCCTCAGATGTAATTCACTTGTGGCAGCGTTTTTTTCAATCCTCGAAGCAGTTCTGATACGCTATTTTTTCAGACCCTTGAGCTCTCACAGCGATTCGGTTTGTATTTCCTCAAACCGATATTCAATCTTGGGAACAGAAAAAAGTCGCCGGTGTCAAATCTTGTGAATACTGTAGCTAAGGCATGTTTACGATTTTGCTTAATTTTGGTCAATATTAAGCAGTTTTGGAACGAACTTCGCAGCCAAGCGCTTCGTGCCCAATATTTCCGGGAAATTGCATGGCATGAGCCAACCGATCTTCTAAAACTTCCTCACTTTCTCAACATTTTCATCGGTTGCTGTTGTCTGGAGCGTCTACAATTTCTTGATCTTCTTAAAGAGCTTGTATCACTTGTTTTCATTTTTTTGACTCAGAGTACATTCACCGTATGCCACAGTCAAAATTGCAAGTGGTTTTGAGCACTTTGTTTCATTTGTCACACAAAATCGAATACAAATTTACCGGGCCGGAAGTACGTGCCGATGAGTGCGGTGCAGAACGGCTTTAGATGTTCACACAGTACCCTGGATAGGATCTTGTAGGCGACGTTTAGCAGGGATATACCTCTATAATTCTTGCAGGAGGAAGGATCGCCTTTTTTGTGGATGGGGCATATGGTGCAGAGAATACAGTCGTCGGGCATGTTTTCGTCTTCCCAAATTCGGCAAATTTTCTGGTGCATGCTCCCTACCATTACATTGCCTCCAGCTTTGAAAAGCTGCGATGGTAAGCCATCTGATCCTGTGGCTGTTTTCTTCGAATTTTTTCAAAGCTTGTTGGAAGGACTACATCATCCCACTACAGGAGTTGGGATTTCATGGTCCCCTATCACTCTCTCCTGGTCAGGCTCGCTAAGCAGCTACTGAAAGTGTTACTTAAACAAATCCACTATTCCTCATTTGTCACACAAAATCGAATACAAATTTGTTGGTTCATTTTTTTCGACAGCAGGAAATCGCCGAACATGCTCTCATGCCTCTCACAAATAATATATACAGTTGCGAGCCAAAATGGGTATATGTTTAAAGAAAATAAGGAAAAATAAAAAAATCCATATGCCTTTCTAAGAAATGGTGAAAAATGTATTTAAATCTTGGAAACTGTGTTCTTAGAGTACAACATAAAAAGGAGAACACAAACATTGCGGCCAAGATAGCTTTAAAAATAAATAATATTATTGGTAACCATCATGTATTCAAGTTTGCACGTTTTACAGATTTTTGTTTTGGGCGGCGGTTTTTAATATTTTGTCTTTTTTTGTTTATGACCGGCCCAAAGCTCAATCCAATTGAAAACTTGTGGACAATTTCCAAAAGACACTTGCCTCTTCCGAAGAGCCTCTAAGAAACTTGAGTTGCTTATGGGAGCGAGTTGTGGAGCAGTGGTTCAATATTTCATCTGCTCATATCGAAAAGTTGGTACAGAGTATGCCAAAAAAGAGTAACGAGCGTAATAAAAAGCTATGGATTGTGGCCGAAATATTAAAAATCGCTGCCAAAAAGAAACGTGAAAAAATTAAATACATGATGGTTAACAATATTATTATTTATTTTGAAAGTTATCTTGGCAGCAATGTTTGTGTTTTCCTTTTTATGTTGTACTCTAAGAACACAGTTTCCAAGATTTAAATACAGTTTCACCAAAACAAATGGGTTTTTTTTAAATTTTCTTTAAATGTACTCATTTTTGCTCGCCACTGTAGCTGAAACTGAAACATATGTTCACAACAAAATAAGAAATTCGAAAAATCGTATGTGAACCGTGAAATTTGAAATTCCACCTTACTTTTTAAATAGATCCTGTATGTGTGTCTAAACTCACTTAGCTGGATCATGTAAGAAAATGGTTTGTGTCTCAAAATCCAAACTGAGATCATACAGAGTACTGAATTCGCCTGCAGTGGGAACGTTTTCTTTTGTGTTCTTTACTCAACGGGTATCTTGTTTTCTACTTGAAACCTGAGGCCCAAATGAACCCGTATACAGTGATTCACTATTCCAATTCATTGTTGAAACAAAATACCTAAAGCGTTTGCCTTCCGCAGGATTATGTGAACAATATTTCAATTCTGAGATGCTGGTAACCAGCGGGGATGGTACTCGCCATTAAAAAATTCGAACATAGGACATCGTGAACACCAACATCTACTTGTCATCAATCACCGTATCCCCACAGTTCATGCACACGCCTCAGGAGTACAGAGACATCGAGTTGTGAACATAATTGATTCATCTTAAGGTTGGATTCAAAATTTGCAATAAAATGCACGAATTTCAAAGGAAACTTAAGATTGTTTGAAAGCACAATTTATGCCATTTACTTTAATAGGCTGATGTCATGTCAATGTTTTCTCCAACTAGGTCCGCGGTTTTCCATTCAGAAAGTCCAATTTTAAGCGATTTGTTTGAATAAAGGCATTTTTTTTCTGTCAAATTAATGCAGTAATGTTAGTTCTCAAAAATTAAATCGTAGCTTGCTTATTTCTGAAGACCTCGGAGTATACACATCTAGGTTTAGAAATGGTTTCAAAATAAATCCATTGTTATACGCGTATGGCTCCGAAAGTATAGCTCTAAATCTATGGATCAAAATCAGTGGCTCATAATCTATTGTACTTAGGCAAGAGCTTGGCTCGTGGCGTAAAGTTTCAAGCCAACGGCCTTGTATTGTTGAAACTAGAGCTCACAACCATCAGCTTAAATTTTTGAAGCACGTAGCCTGCAAATATTGCAGGCAACATTTTGCACCAGTGATTCCGCCAACCCTCACACTGTCGTTTTAAATATTGAAATGGTTGGTCTCGTTACTTTTCCGATTGCATATCACCCAAATTATGGTATTATTGTTTATGTATCAACATCTTTATGTATCCCTTGAGCCAGAAATGGGATTCATCACCAGCATAACTGAAAATATAACGCAAACTGAAATTGTCTGGCTTCAACTCTTGCACAAGTTGAATTTTATAAGGCCGAGATTCTCACGAAATATACGCTCAGTTATCAAATGTTGAGCTGCTTCAGTTTCTACAGCATGTACTAGGTGCGGTCGAGTCGGTCGAGTATTGTTTATTAACGAAGACTGGGACTTAAATTTGGGAACGACAGTGACATTGGTGCATTCAGTTAGTTGAATATACGTGGACGTTGGATGGACTTTTAAAAGATTGAAGGAAGCTTCCTGAACGATATAGATAAAGACGCATTACAACACATCGCCTTCTCTGAAACCTTTTTGGCATAAATGGTCTCAGTCGGATTTTTACCGAACTTGATAGAGCATGAGGTAGTCTCTCCCTTCATGATATACACCGAGATGGGTATAGCTCAGTTTAGGTCGCCTCTTTAGATGCCTTCGTACAAGGTTTAAAAATCGATAAACAAGTGGGGGTATAAATTTAGTGTTTTTGTAGATTTTTTTTGCAGGATTTACTGTAATTCTTATGTTAGATCAAAACTGAAATCTCCTCTCTTGAAGCAAGGCACTTATCACCCAAAATTCACATAATACGACGGACAAGACCTTATAGTCCCTGTTTAGGAGAATCATATCCCCATCGCTGGCATACTGTCCTTGGAAGAAAGAAGAGAAGCTCACGCTTCTTTCAACGTTCATGTTTTCATCCGACAATATTTTAGAGATGAAAACTTCCAATGCAGGTTTTTTTGACAACAGTAACATAGTTCTCCTGTCAATTAAGTTAAAAAAAAGTCCCTCCATAGAAAATCGTGTGTAAAGGAATTTGAATGAACGAATACTTTTGTACACCTCTATTTTGTTCCAGTCAGTTATTTGCTGTATTGAATTCGATCAACTGATTAGGTGAACGACCTGAGAACTCTCCACTCTATTGTACTAGAAAAATATGAATTCTCTGCTCACCAAGAAGCGGTGCTTAGTAAACGGATAAATACACTCACGATTATTTTTTTTTTCTTTAAAGACTCCTACACGTGCAAAATTATATTCGCTCTAAACTTAAAATATTTACAAGCTACACGCTAACAAAATAAATACCACAACGTACACATCGCATAAACCTACGGAACTATGTGCCATCCATCCCATCCGTCGTCTTCCTTAGATTTTGTGCTCTTGACGTTGCGCTCGTTTAACATTGCGTTTCGCTCAAAGTCATAGAACCTATCCGGCGAGGGCGTGGAGCGACTTACAAACTCTCTCGGTTTGTCGAAACTGAGCTTGCGATCATTTCTCGAAAAATCTGGATCGTGGCTTAAAACATCCGCCTGGTAGTTCCCAACGAAACCCAATTTCCCCGGAAAAGGCCCTCCCTGATGTGGATGCCAATGGTTGTGACCAAATTGACTGTGACCGTGACCTGTGCTAAATGCCGGCCAACTATTGTCCAATCCTGCAATTGAAGCGGCTCCACCAACTCCTAAAACGCTGCTTAGAAAAATTGCGACTTTCACCAGCAAAAGCGACTTCTTCAGCAGCAGCACCACACCGGCGAACACCAGAGGCACGAGAGTGGCTAGGTTGAATTTGAAGCCGAGCAGCATGGGCAGCAGGTATTGCCTGGTGAGAACTTTGGCTGAGGAAAGAAGTGTGGTGAAGTTGTTATGTCAATTTCCAAAGCACATACGCGACTCGCATCGCTCTACTCACCTGTAGATGGTTCTTGTGTTGTAAAGAGACGATCGTTCACTTTGGCGTCCAAGGCGAACTCTGCCACGCTGTTCTGGTCTGCTGACGGGCCGATTTTGAAAACCAATCCCGGGTAGATTCTGTCCAGACGCCATTGCAGTGATCTTTGACTGAGTAATGCGCCGGCATTTTCAAGAATTCCTCTGAAATTTAACAACATTGAAAGCTTTTATGAGCAAATCTGGAGGAGGAAAATCCCACTTTCGCTGATGCCTGAGTAACTTGCCTCCCAGTGAAGTTGTGTATTCACATAAAAAGGAGAACACAAGCATTGCGGCCAAGATAACTTTAAAAGTAAATAATATTATTGGTAATCATCATTTTTCAAAATAAATCCACTTTATTACGCGCATGGCTCCGAAACTATACCTCGAAATCTATGGCTCATAATCTATTGTACTTAGCCTACAGCGTACTTGCCCCCCGTTGAAGTTGTGTATTCATTAAAACGCAATTCGTGCCGGAATATTCTCTCAAATTGCGTAATACAGGCGTGAAGAGTGTTCCTCAAAAGCCTTCCAGTCGACATAACATTCGTAGCCTTCACAGCAAATCTGTAAATTCACATTCCATCCACAAACACACACCTGAAATCCATTGGATCCTGGTCCAAAAAATTGACTATCGACCTCGGCGCCACGCTGTCGTCCTTTTCGGCCAGCACATCGGAAAACAAAGTTATGTTCTCCTGCTCGTCCACTGATTGCAGGAAACTTATTGCCGTTTTCCCCATGCACGCCCTCAGCCCGGGAGTGTTTGTGTCCCGAATGCAATAATTGAATTCGTCGAAGTTACCCGAACGCACGATCAACAGATGGCACAGAAGTAAGACCGCGGCCAGGCAATTAATGCGATAAACGGACATATCCAATTTTGTTCACGTGCACCTCGACCGTTAGTAAATCGTAACTGAGATACATCACCAAGCAGCCAGGTGCCTTTATACACTCCTCTTCCGGACCTTCGAATGCGGACAGACACATCTCAGTGAACAGGTGAATTTTGCGAGAAATTGCACAACTCTTCTAGTCGAGTGAATTGAGGAGAGATTCGGCTGTGGGTGGCGTGCGTAGGGCTCACCAAAAGTTTTTCTTTCTGCTTGGCCGTGGTCAATGTTGGTTATGTAAGGGTTTTGATAGATCTCTGTTTTCTCTGGAGCCGATGCTGATGACTTCTGTTGCGGAATAGGCGGACTCGCGTTAAACGATGTGTGAACCCAAAAAAAGTGTGCTCCCATTCAATCTCACTTTTGACAGTGGACAAGAATTATGAGTCATTTCGGCGGAGCTTTGAAGCGGTTCCATTTGCGGTCACGTCTCTTGGGTGGGCATTGATCTCGTGGTTAGACTGCGTGATTGGAAGAACGACAATGATTCCGATTAAATGTTCACCAAGCAATTAGCAGGCAATGGAAGTGAACATGTGGGGATGGTTGTGCAATTGAGGATAAAGAATTGCTTTGTATTAAGTTGAGTGCTTCACAAACATGCACAAGACTGGAGATCGTTTCCTAACTTACTCCACATTCCTCATAGATTCCACGTGGGTTGGTGCAATTTCTGGCATAGTTTCAGCGACGTTTTGATAGAGCATATTATTCGTGAAGAATAGTTCGTGCAGGAAAGAAAGAAAGTCGCCTGCCAATGGTCTGTATAGGTGTAGACTCGGAAAGATTGAATCTCATCAGAGTTAGCTGTCAGACCCACAGAGCACATTTCGCAATTTGATCTAGGTTGCGTTTGTTTAAGGCTCCCGGTTGACATTGACATTCTCTGAACAATGTTTCAATCACTCCGAGGAAGCTGTTAAGCTACAAGCAACCAAAGAATCTCTCAGGTTTTCTACTCTTTCTCCTGGATTTTTACAGCTGAAGAGGAAGTAAGAAACGGATTCGATCTTTTGTGGGGTGTTCCAAGCAAAGAGCATATCTCTTGCCTAACGTGCGGTTTGCTATAGCGTCTATTATAATTCATAAACGAGTCTTGTCAAAAATGGAACAGCAAATCACTCGTTGAGGTTATAAAAGGAATTGGATGCTTTTTATGGTTTCATTCCAGAGAAGTCTACTATAGACCAGATCTTCACATTACAGCAGATCTTGGAAAAGACGCATGAAATGGAAATCGGCACTCACCACCTGTTTGTCCATTTTAAGATCGCATAGTGTGCATAGCGACGAGCTATACCGCGCCATGTCTAGTTTCGGCATTCCTATCAAGCTCGTCAGATTGTGTAAGATGACAATGGAGAATTCTCACCACTGCGTCAAGGTAGGTAACGAACTCACCGAGGCCCTTAATGTCAAAAAAAGGTTTTAGACAAGGCAACGTACTGTCATGTGACTTCTTCAACGTAATCCTTGAGAAGATTGTGCGTAACTCACAAGTCAATACCAGAGAGACGGTCTTCCAGAAGTCCGTTCAATTGATGGCTTACGGTTGACAATGTCAAGCTTACAGTTGACATTGACGTGATTGAACGAAAACAACGAGTTGTCATTGCGGCATTCATTGGCATTGAAGCGGAAGTTGCTAAAATGGGTCTGGCGGTAAATGAGGGTGAAACAAAGTACATGCTGCCATCAAGAAAGGACAAACAATATTGACGTCTCGGACGAAGCGTCACACTAGGCGACAGAAACTTCAAAATAGTCACCTCGGCTCCGGTAAACAGGGACAACAACATTAGTATGGAAATCAAACTTACGATCACTCTAGCCAATCGCTGTGTCCTTGGGTTCAAGAGACAATTGAATTATAAAACCCTCTCTCGAAGGAATAAGTTCGCTTTACATAAAAGCTTGATCATCCCAGTCCTACTTTATATCGCCGAAACCTGGACATTATTAAAAGCGTACGTCTTTTGGAGACTGTCTGCGTTGTTTGGTCCTGTTTGCGTTGGTTGTATCTGAAGCAAAAGATTCAACGACGAACTCTATATGCTGCACATCAACATGCGCCTGTTCAAGCGTCTTCGGATGAAAGATGGCTAGAGTTCAAGGACGATTTCTAGGTGCTGTACTGCAACATGCGTCTGGTCATGCGTCTTCGGGTACAACGCTTAACAAGGCTAGGCTATGTAAAGCCACTGCTCCGGCCCGAAAAGTCTTCCAATCCGAGCCATTGGGACGACGCAAAAGAGGACGGTCTAGGCTAAGGTAGCACACAAGGCGAGAAGGACCCCAATTAACTTTGATTGAGTGCGGAAACTGGAGGCAACTGGCGAAAGATCGTGCTGACTGGAAACGCATGTTGGTTGAGGCCCAGGTCCGCCCGGACTATGGCGCCACAAAAACAAGAACTTTGGCAGACAACTAACCGTATCCGAGGGAAAAGAGGGTATATCCCCTTCGGGATGAGATTATGAATTTGCTGTTGCGCAAAGTGGATATTAAAGTATCTAAAGAGCTCGACCGCACTATAGTGAAGTATTTACGTGGAAGCTGTGGTTTTCAACAGATGACTGTAGACCACTGGAAGTATAAGTTTGAACTGCATTCCAACTTGCACTCCAACTTTGACAGTGTTCCTTTCTTTGTCTTAGTCTCTGATTGAAAGACATTGAAGTATGATGAAAAATTGTTTAAGGTTTCCGAAAAAGGACCCAGCTTATCCGTGTTCTCTACCCAGTCTAACATTTTTAGCATGATTGCTGTGAATTCTCTCACTAAGGTGAGTTGGGAATGGTGTAGATCCGTGTTGTGTTTGAGGAATTTCGACTGTTTTTTAAAACCGGAAAGATAGCAACACAAATTGTTTTGCAATCTCAAAAGACTTGGATCTGATTGCTATACGGGCTGAGATATCCATTTCTTGAAGATCTAGGGAAAGACTTAGAGCTAACCATTGTGGTGTACCACAATAAACATCAATGAACGTACCCACCGAACTACAAGAATTACGGACTCACTGCTGTCAGCAGAGGTATGACAGACACTTTTGCTACGATTGCGAATCAGCTTGGTCGTGTCTCACCCTGAGGTTAAATATTGTAAGCCTATGTTTTAAATAAACATATATATAAACCATTTTATTGTGTTCGTAGTTCGTTCGGACTAGATCCGTAACACCATAATTCGAACGCCCTAGAAATATGTATTTATTTGCACTTGCTTGAGTGGTCTAGGACACAGAGAGAAATGAAACCAGGAATGTTATGTATTTATACATCCACCTCGAGGGTAAAAGTTTCCTGTTCTGCGTAGTTCTTTGAAATGACGTCAGTTAGGTCGTTTTTGCGGATTTTAAAAATATAAAAAAGAATTAACATTCCAAAAGGGATCAAGATCCAACTTCTTCAGAATAACCTCGTGTTGTGAGTGTTGATTTTCTTTCACAAGGAAGTCGGGCTACAACGTTGCACACTCTCTTTACGTATATCGAGTAAAGCCAACCCAGTGGAAAATGTTATTGAAAGGAAGAGTTGAGAAGTTGATCCCCAAAGCAACATAGTTCTGAAAGTTCTTATTTCCCTCATCTCATATGTTCCGTATATTCCCAGACACAACTTTTTACAATTCTTTCGCAATAAAGTTCTCGGTCTCCCGCTGAATCTACAAATTGCGCTCTTATTGCAGAAACTTCCGGATATGCCATTCCATCCTTAAGACGCTTTCTTTGCACTGAAAATTAAAATCGAGAATTTTCCCAAAGAACATTTTTCACACTTCTTTGAAAAACTCTTTAGCGGAAATTCCCCCAAGAAAGTAATTTAAATACGCTTCCGCAGAATTTCTAGGGAAATCAATAATTTGCACAACAGGTGAGAAAGAATTCTTTGCGGGAATGGACATTTAAATTGCAAATATTCGACATAATTCCAATTTCGAATATTTCATGGCATAAGCATACCTTGGGGGGTTTTTATCGTTAAAACGAAAGAACACATGTCGTGCAAATACGAAAGTACAC
Organism: Eristalinus aeneus; assembly: GCA_955652365.1. Lineage (NCBI taxonomy): Eukaryota > Metazoa > Arthropoda > Insecta > Diptera > Syrphidae > Eristalinus > Eristalinus aeneus. The sequence continues at coordinate 75,064,865 of OY019130.1, forward strand.
ATGTGATGCAAGTGTAATACGCCACCTACCAGAAGATGAACATATGTGAACTATACATCGCAATGTACATACACTACTGGGTATTGGTGTCTTTATTGGTTTGCTCATCAGCCTGCATTTAATTGCCTGTAACTGATGCACGCATTAAGGTTCGGATTACCAATCTGACAGAGTACATTATTAAGCACCTCTCAATGGACATACCGGCACGAGTTTTAATTTACTATTCTCCTGTCCGCACCCTTTATCAACGAGTTCTGAATAAATTTGTCTCGAGATGTCCTGTTCTGGATAATCGGGCGAATGTTTCTTTTCGTAGGCGATATCCCAAGGGTTAATATCTCAAGGATTTCATTTAATTAAATGCGTCTTTCATCTGGCTCATTTTGGGTCTTAATTATTCATCGTTTTCTTTTTCTTTTTGTGTCGCTAGAGACGACATGAAGAAGGAAAGGTACTCAAGAGTGCGCCTTGAGACAATTAATTTTCATTCTTGCATCTCCCTAGGTATTTGAACAGCTAATGTTTTTGGCTGGTTTTTCTTTCACTTCAGCTGCTATCTCCTATTCTATTGTAATTCTTCTACAGATTAAATCGATCATACAGTAGAGAGCACAAGTGAGTAAATGATTGTACACAATGCAATTATTTTTGCATAACAATAAATATTTATTGTTATTCAAGGAACAATGTGCCAAAACTCACTGAAGCAAATTCTAAAAGAAAAGAAAACAGATTAACACCCGAACTTCGTTCCGTTTGTTGCGATCGATTCAACATCACTATCATCGAAGTATTGTCCTTCGAAAGCATTTATTTTCCCTCTGAGTCCTCTCTGGCATCGATTTAATCATTAAGGCATACTCTCAACGACTCTACCAGTTCTCTTCGCATTTGGCACGGGTCTTGTTTCAGTAAAGCCTCCCGCAACTTCAAACTTTCTGAGGTAGACAAAACCCTCATTATCTTCGACGCTAATGTCACAACTTTTGAACCATGGAAACCATCCTCTGCATGATTTAGTGGCCACAGGATATTCACCGTTGATTCACTTCTAGAAGAAGGTAACGGGCTGCACTTTTCTTACTAATAAAAAATAAAAGCGAAACTTCTCAAATTCAATTTTGAATATTTTCGTAGAGGCAAAAATATAGTTGTTGCCCAAACCAGTATAAGCTGTTGTTGACAAATATCACACTGTCCCAATGATGTAGTTAATCGCTTCCAAGATTAGCCAAAACTAGCAGGTGGCGTAATAATTAAGGTAGTTTTTCAAAATATTGAATAAAAAATTTAATGTGGCTGTCGGAGGACATAAAAGTCAAAAACAGCGGTCGAAACACCTCAGTCACATGTCAGAAGACGCAAAGAAAACTAAGAAAAGTAAATGGTAAGATGCAGAGGAATAAATATTCAATGTCAAATGCTAGTTCTGTACTAAAACATAAGTTTGTTAGTTGATGGACTGATGAAAGAAGACTTTACGATACTATTATCGTAACTTTACTATATTGTAAAGTATTCTTGAACGGCGCCACAAAAAACAGAGATTGATATTTTTTTAAATGACTACACACACATATTCATGTTTGCTCCCCACTGTATGTGCATCTGTCATGATGAAAGCAAGGTTGTTATACACTTTTTCCGACAGTTGGTTACAATGTGTGTCGGTTTTGTAGAGAAAGGTTATTAAGTTTGATTTCCTATCTGGTCATATGCGGTTGCCATTGAATTAAAAGTCGCCACTGTGTCTACAGGTCGTTTCGTCATGGTTTATTTCTTCGTCGGAAATTGCCAAAAGATATCTGTTGTCGAGACGTGTTTGATGTATATATATACGAGTATAAGGTTGTCAAATATCTCCCTTCTGCTTTTTTTTTGCTCTTGATTTAATGCTTCATGTGGTCGCCGTGGCGTAGTGGGTAGAGTGCCACGCTCACACGCCGAAGGGTTAGGTTCGATTCCCAGCTCAACACCAATTTTTCGAATTTTTCACGGCACCACCTCTTACGAGCTGGTGACAACACTCAAAGAGTAATAACTGTCTAAGAAAGCTTTTCAAATTTAGGAGTCGGCAAGAAACTGTGGGTCCTTTCTACTCGTGAGAGAATAGTAGAGCGCACAACACGAGTAGTTGATGAGCAAGCTAGGCCCTGGTCCCTCTTTGGACTGTAGCGCCAACAATTATTATTATGAAAAAATTGGTGTTGAGCTGGGAGTCGAACCTAGAACCTTCGGCGTGTGAGCGTCGCACTCTACCCACTACGCCATGGCGACCTCATTATTATTATTAATGCTTCATAAAAAGTGTTACAGTGGTCGGATTTAGTTCAAACATCCGCCATTTTGTTCGATAATCTATTTACATCTAGACGGCAACTTCATAATACCCCCTTGTAGAAGCCTCCCTCCTTATTTGCGAAAAATTCGGACAGCCGCTCTTCACAAGCCTCTTTTTGAGTTCAACTTCACACTACCAAGGGCTTTCGCCATGGACAGGAACAGGTGGTTATCACTTGACGCTTTGTCCGGGCTATATAGTGGCTGCTATAAAACCTCCCATCCGAGCTCCCGTAGCTTCTGACGAGTCATCAACCAAGTGTGTTATCTGGCGTTGTCCTGGTGGAAAACTACACCCTTCCTGTTGGCCAATTCTGGACGCTTCTGGTCGATCGCCTGCTTCAAGCGGTCCAGTTGTTCGCAGTGGATAATAGAATTAAGGGTCGGCCCATAAGGGAGCAGCTCATAGTGGATAATTCCCTTCCAATCCCACCAAACACACAGCAAAACCTTCCTGCCCGTCAATCCTGGCTTGGCCACTGTTTGAAACGATTCACCGGCCTTCAATCACTACCGCTTCCGCTTGATATTGTCGTATGTGATCCATCTTTCGTCACCATCTGCTTCAAAAATGGGTCGAGTCCGTTCCGGTTCAGCAGCATATCGCAGGTGTTGATTCGATCCACAAGGAGTTTTTGCGTCAAATCATGCGGCACCCAAGCATCAAGCTTTTTTTCCAGCCTTCTGCAGATGGTTTAAGATGGTTTGGTAACTAACACCCATCTCCGGGGTGATGTCACGAGAGGCCACATGCCGGTCTAACTCGATGATTTCCATGATTCGATCGGTATTCGTACTCTCAGGTCTTCCGCCGGCTGACTCATCCGTGGTGTCGTTTTCACCGGCTCTGAATATATATATATATATTCGAAATACAAATTTAGAATTCCGCTAAACAGGCTTACGGCTTAGCCATTGCTCTTATATTCATCTTTTTTTTATGAATTCTTTTTAAGAGAATTACTTACTTACTTACTCATAGGATGACTATTTTTTGGGTAGTTATATTCCAGTTATAATATAATATGAATTTATGTTCATAATTAAACGGTCAAAGAATTATTGCAATGCAAGATTCATTCACGTTCCTTTAAATATCCGTCTCAGCTGCGCATATTTCACTTTTGGGTTATGACTTTCAGTTACTCTAACAGTAAATGCGAAAAGCAACGTTCATAATTTTAATAAAGCTAAATATAAATACATTTAAAATTTGACTTATGCACACTCTCTACTCAAGAAACTCATGGATTTTCACATTCAAATTCGCGACTTCGATTGCGACTCCAAATTTCAAGTTGTAGTACACGATATATATTTTTTTGCTTTATGAAAATGTCGCCCCTATCCGAGCAACTTCTTTTGTTTTAAACGCCTCGGGGTAAAGCTAAATAGATAAATGGTTTATTAAAATCACATTTGTAGCCTATAGGAAACTGTTTTTATACCAAACGTTTTATTGATCATGACATAGCACGGGGTGGCAAATTCATTTTACGTGAATACGAGTATGTGGGTTATAATATCAACAGTCTATAGTTTATAAACTTGTTTTTCAAATGGTACGATTCACTGTTCGGTGGTTACATCTGTGGGTATTTCCCTTCTATTTATACATTATAATACTATATAGCATACATTCATATAATTGTTAAAATTCTGTCGCTAGTTATTTAAATATGAAGTAAACTTTTCCCCAATCAAGATAATGGTCATTCAGTAATAAAACTATTCTGCTCACAAAGACAACTCTCAAACTAACTATGGCGAACTCCAAGTAATGCTTCTAAACGATCTGAGATGGAGCATTCGTAATATGGATTGGACGTGTTTGATAGAATAGAACTATACACATTTAGCTCTCTTTTAACACTGTTAAGTCTAAAAACAATTTATCTGTTCAAAAAAGTTAAAGAACGACGTGTCCGCAGTCGTATATACCAAAATAACAACATTGCATAACTTTTAGCAGAAGTTAATAATAATAATTATTGCTTTACGCGACAGTCCAGAGACGGACCAGGGCCTCAACTACTCGTGTTGTGCGCACTACTTTTCTCTCACGAGTAGAAGGGACTTACAGTTTCTTGCCGACTCCGAACGGCGAAATTCGAGAAGCTTTCTTGGACAGTTATTACTTTTTGAGTGTTGTCAACAGCTCGAAAGAGGTGGGGCAGTGAAAAACTCAAGATGTTCAGCCGGGAATCGAACCCGAATCTTCGGTGTCTGAGTGTCGCACTCTATCTACTACGCCACGGCCGCAACTTAATAGAAGTTGGCAGTTTTAATGAATTTCTTCTTCTTCTGCTTGTTGCTCTTCAGCCCTGAATGAAACTGGGGCTCAACCAACATGCCTCTCGAGTCAGCACGATCCTCCAGTTCCACATTCCAAGTTGGTTAAGGTTCTTCTCCGGCCGTCCTCTGCTGCGTTGTCCCAATGGCAGCCAGGTGATTTGGCTGGTTTTCACGTATCACATGATTCAAAAATCACACCCGTAATGCTATTCATAGTGTCCAAAGGAACACTAATGGAGAAAGGAACAGTTTTTGGCGGGATGGCGACTAACAGACCCAGTTTTTGAGGGAACGTGACTGGTAGTGACAGTTTGATCAGAGGCTATATTCTGGTGGCATTGGAGGCCAGAAGCACCTGGAACTTCGGTTCCAGGGTGACCGAGCGGTAGGCCCCCATGTGGGAGTGGTGGCTGTGACTTACCACCTTACATCACGGGTAGAGTCGAGGATAGTATACTGCGCTGACTTGTCTAGTTTTTGTCCACCCTGGGCTAGGCAAAGCGGTTAGGAGACTATCCCGGCTCAGTGTGGAGTTGCATTGTCAACCGGACGCTGCGACCCCAAGATCAGAAGAGGTTTTAAGGAGTACTCGCATCAAACCAATGTGGAACGATTGTCCCTCAAGCATGATCTCAACTTGGTACTTGGGTAACTAAGGCGTTTAGCTTGCGTTGTCTATGACCCGGTGATATAAGCAAAGTAAGCGATCACATAATACCAAATCCCACATCTGTCCCAATGACTCAGATTCGAAGACTTTTCGGTTCAGTGGTGTTCATATGCTCTACATTGCCTAGCCGATTTTTAAAAAGCAATGAACTTAAAAATGTCCTCCAAGAAGTTTGATTTTCAAAAGTATGTTTTTGGTAGACTTTGCTTTTGTAAATTTTAGTCTGGTATCGCTGGGCATGTCATTATGAAAAGACTTACACTTCAAAGCTTCTTTAATATGGTTAAGTGTACTCCAAAAATTTGTGTCCTCTTAGAAATTTTGATTATACGATTGAAGGAATTTACGGTGCCAACTCCAACCTATATCATTCTCAAAATTAAATCCGGGTTTCGTCCTAGAAAATCATGTATCATTCTTCATATTCCTTCAAGGGAAGGAAGCCTTGTAACTGTCCGAACTAGAGACATACGTAGGTTGCCTTTTATATTTCGGGAATGGACAACCCTAGTGTTGCAATCTGGAAACAGCCACTTCTATCGAACAGTGTGACATTTTTGAGGTTATACGTACTCAGAACGTTTTGACATATCAGCGCTATTTGTGTTGTTTGTGAATTAAATCTTGAAAATTTTCATGCGATTATTTTTTACAACTCTCGACGTGGATTAACTCAGCAACAGTGCATCGATAAACTTAATTCAATTTTTGGCGATGAAGCTCCATCAAGGATCAGTGTTTATCGATGATATGGTGAATTCAACCGAGGTCGTAGCTCACTCCAAGACGAATTTCGTGAAGGTCATCCAAAATCATTCGTTGTTCCAGAAACCATTGATGGTGTGCACTAACTGATATTGCAACATCGTCATGTGACCTATCGTGAGATTGAGTTGACCTTAGGCATTAGTGTTCATTCGATATTGCATGCTCATTTGACCGTCAAAAAAATCTTTGGTCGCGTTGGATCCCACACAATTTGTCAATCGCTCGAAAAAGGCTCGTGTCGATTGGTCGAAAGAAATGCTTCAAAAATACGATCGCGGTGCTTGGTCTACGGCATCGTGACATGTAATGAATTTATGCATATGATCCCGAAAGTAAACAGCAGTCGACTATATGTGTGTTTCAAATTGAGCGAAATCCAACAAAAGTTGCACCTCTAAGCAAATTGTCGCCTATTTTTACTGAAAAACTGGACATGCCGCAACTGTACCACTAGATCAAGTACCACTAGTACCAAGTCAATTCTGAGTGGTACACAACCATTTGTTTGCCAGTTGTCTTCCAAGAAATCAGGATAATTAATCGCCGAAGACGGATCACTCTTCAGCACGACAATGTGAGCTCTCACACATTGGCTCAAACATCTGCATTTTTGAGCACTCAAAACATCGATTTGATAAGTCATCCGTCGTATAGTCCAGACTTGGCAACGAATGACTTCTGTTTATTCCCGTACATAAAAAATAAAATGAGAGGTCAACGTTTTTCGACACATGCATGCGGAATGCATGTTTTGGAGATACCTCAACCAGAGTGGCAGAAATGCTTCGACAATTGGTTTAAGCGCATGCAAAAGAGTATAGATCTATATGGGGAATTTTTAAAAGCATTAAAGCTATTTTTTGGTGATTAATATTTGTTTTTGTTCTCTAATCCCGAAATATAAAAGACAACCCTTGTATAGTCGACACATCAAATCAATAACACGGCAGCAATTCCGCAGATAACCTGGGCAGTTCAAATGGACTGAAACATCCACTCGATCTACATCTACAGCGCATATGACAGGGAATATTTACTGCAGCCACAAAGTCTGTAGGATACACAAGTCTCAGATTCCGATAAATATATTAAAAATTTTAACGTAAAGATGGAACATTTTACTGTTATTTAGCTTAGTTACAAAAACTTTGAACATCCACTCCGCAGTAAACAATTAAACCTGTTTTAAAAGCTTTCTTTAAAGTTGCTATTCCTCTGTCCTCAAGAACTAGAACATAATTTTGGAAGGCCTTCTATGAGAAGAAGACAGTTCCTATTACGCTTTGTGATTACCGACTCTATTAGAAGTGGAAAACTAAGCCCTTACTGTGAATTTTTTTCTTTGTTTGTTTTTGAGTTTTGAAAGATTGTATCTGAAGGGGAGGTTTCACAACAAAGAACCCTTTAGACTGTACGTCGGCATGCAACTTACCAAGCGTATAATACTACAACGCTCTAGGTGCTTAAGCCATGAAGGGTACAATAACACGTTACATGGCTTAAGCAATCCTGAAATCGCAGCTGTGTGGATAGAGCTTTGCCGCATTATTCTTCTTCCTTAAATAGCACTCAAGTGCAGAAGGAGCTCAGACAGCATAGTGTACATTAACCAAGCCAACTAGATGGAGATAAGCTGTTTAGCAAACACGCCCTCGACCCATATACCGAGCAATTACCAGACACATTAAACTTTAAATAAGTAGGAAAGCTAAAAGCTAAAAGAACAGTTTCACGGAAATGAGAATAAAACGATTAAGAATAAAATGCCAGATAACGGAGGAAAAATTTGTTTCAGCGCTAGCAACTGGGAACTCTCAGTGGGTACTTCCTTTCCATGAAGTATTTGCTTACAAATTAATGGTTATCCCATTGTAGTTGTTTGTAGTTATTTGCAGGATCGGCGAAAACGAGGAAAGGTAATTGGTATGCCTTATGGCAGAGTGTTTATTTGTAAATTATTTAGAAATGTATAACTCGTTAATTAGGCTAATTTCCTGAAGTCCTTTGGAGTGGTCATTGAAGGAAGTAATGTGAATAGCTGCCAAACTGAGCAGTAGAAACAAGTTTGATTAACACACTATCTACTTGTCAACAAAATAAAAGTTTCAGTCAACAAAAAGAATTCAACTTAAAGCTTCTTAATTAACTTAAACGGAACGAAAAGATTTGGTTACAATTATGTAACAAATTCAATTTTCTTTCCACATTTGCAAAATCCAGTGGTTGACCTCAATTTTCGTTTGCTTTTTGGAAAAAATTAGCCGTAATTCGAGATATGTCAGGTTGAATATTTAGAAAAAGTGCGCGAAAGAATACTAATGCAAAAAGTTCGAACTACGAACAGCTTTGACAATTTTATTTGTACACTCTGTATGTCCGTGTTACATATAAGGTCAAATATCTCCCTTCCGCCTTTTTGTCTTTTGAATTTTCCGGCTATGTACACAGGGCTACAGAGCTTGTGTCTGTCGTGTCGTGAATACTATATATCATTTTAAAGGTCTTGACATAACCTAAAAAACGACGCTATGCATGATAAGTTTGGATATTGCGTTCAATAATTATAGACGTGTAAACATGGAGTTCACAAACGCCAAAATTCGCACTATTTTAAAGTCTCCCTTCGTTAACGGCAAATCCGCTAGAGAAACGATCCGTGAGATTAATGGTGTTTTGGGGGTGGGACTCTATTACTTCGAACTGCGGAGAAATGGTTTCGACGATTCAGAGCCGGAGAAAACGACACCATAGATAAGCCAGCCGGCGGAAGACCTGTGACGACGAATACCGATCGAATCATGGAAATCATCGAGAAAGACCGACATGTGGCATCTCGTGACATGGCCCAGGAGATGGGAATTATTCACCAAAGCATTTTAAACCATCTGCAGAAGGCTGGATACAAAAAAAGCTTGATATTTGGGTGCCGCATGATTCAAAAAATGACGAATGACTCAAAAAATCGTCTGGACCGAATCAACGCCCGAGCATATTGCCAAGTGATAGTGCCAAGCCGGTATTGACGGCCAGGAAAGTTTTGCTGTGTGTTTAGCGGGATTGGAAGGGAATCATAACTCGTCAGAAGCTACGGGAGCTCGGACGGGAGGTTTTATCGCATCCACCATATAGCCCGGACATAGCGCCAACAGATTACCACCTGTTTCTGTCCATAGCGAACGCCCTTGGTGGTGTGAAGTTGAACTTAAAATAAGCTTGTGAAAAGTGGCTTTCCGAGTTCTTTGCGAAAAAGGAGGGGGGCTTCTACGAGGGGGTATTATGAAGTCGCCGTCTAGATGGAAACGGATTATCGAACAAAACGGCTCATATTTGAACTACATCCGATCACTGTAAAACTTTTTATCAAACATTGAATCAAGAGCCAAAAAGTGGGAGATATTTGAAAACCTTATATTTTGACATTTCTCAGCAAACAAGAAGACCCCTTCGACTGCGCCAATTATCGAGGGATCAGCCTTCTTAACATCGCATATAAGATAATCCCTGCCGTATAGAGTGCGCGAGTGAAACCGTTTGTCTATAACCTGATAGGTTCCTATCAGTGTGGTTCTTCACTTAATGGCAGATACTGTAAAGGACCAAAGAAGTACAAATCGACATTTATAACCTATTTGTCGATTTTAAGGTCCCATATGACAGCGTGTAAAGAGACAAGCTCTATAGTGCCATCTCTAGTTTTGGCATTCCTACAAAATTCGTCAGATTGTGTAGGATGACGATGGATAGCTTTCGCTGCTCCGTCAAGGTCGGTAACAACCTCACCAAAACTTTCAATATCAAAAAAGGTTATAGACAAGGCGACGCACTGTTTTGTGACTTCTTCAACATCATCCTCGAGAAGATCGTGCGTAACTCACAAGTCAACACCAGAGGCACGATCTTCCAGAAGTCAGTTTAATTGCTAGCTAACGCTGGTTACATTGACATGATTGAACGAACACGGCGAGCCGTCAATGAGGCGTTTGCTAGCATCGAAGCAGAAGCGGTTAAGGCGGGACTGGTGGTAAACGAGGGCAAAACGAAGTATATGGTGTCATCGAAGAAGGACGCAGAACATCGACGTCTCGGACGAAGCGTCGCATTAGGCAGCAAAAACTTCGAGGTAGTCAAGGACTTCGTCTACCTCGGCTCCGAGATAAACAGGGACAACAAAATCAGTACCGAAATCAAACGCAGAATCATTCTTGCCAATTGCTGTTTCTTTGGGCTCAAGAGGCAATTGAGGTCCTCTCGAAGGACTAAGCTCGCTTTATATAACAGTTTGATCATCTCAGTCCTACTCTATGGAGCGGAATTATGGACGTTACTAAAAGCCAATTGGGAAGCCTTAAGTCTTTTCGAGAGAAAAGTTTTGTGTACGATTTTTGGAGCGGTTTGCCCTTATGGCATCTGGAGGAGGAGATTTAACGAAGAATTCTATGGGCTGTACAGCGACATGCGCCTGGTTAAGCGTCTACGGATACAACGCTTAAGATGGCTGGGCCATGTAGAGCGTATGGACACCACTGCTTCGGCCCGAAAGGTCTTTAAATTCAAGCCATTTGGGCAACAGAGGACGGCCTAGGCTAAGGTGGCATACACAAGTGGAGAAGGACCTCAACCAACTTGGAGTGCGCAACTGGAGGCAGGTAGCAAACGATCGTGCTGGCTGGAGAGGTATTTTGGTTGAGGCCCAGGTCCACCCCGAACTGTATTACGACAAGAAGAAGAAAAAGAAAATTCGTACTCAATAACCACACATATAAACTCTGAGCTGCCGGCTTGTTGGTATTGACGAACAATGTTAAATCTCATGAGCAGGGTTGGCATGTGACTGGCTATTTATATTGTTGCCAGATCTCTCCCTTTCACTTTTTTGCTCTTAATTCAATGCTTCATAAAAAGTGTTACAGTGATCGGATTTAGTTCAAACATGCATCGTTTTGTTCGGTAATCTGTTTACATCTACACGGTAACTTCATAAAACCCCCTTCGTAGAAGTCCCTCTTCCTTATTTGCAATGAACTCGGGCAGCCACTTTTCACAAGAACAGGTGGTAATCACTTGGTCCTGTGTCCGGGCTATATAGTGGATTCTATAACACCTAACATCTGAGCTCCCGTGTGTGTGTGTGTGGTGGAACACTACATCCTTCCTGTCAGCCACTTCTGGACGCTTCTGGTCGATCGCCCACTTCAAGCGGTTCAGTTGTTCGCAGTTGATAGTAGAATTAAGCGTCTGGCCATATGGGAGCAGCTCATAGTCGACGATTTCCTTCCAATCCCACCAAACATACAAAAAAACCTTCCTGGCCGTCAATCCCGGCTTGGCCACTGTTTAGGACAATTCACCGGCCTTCAACCACGACCCTTTTCGCTTGATATTGTCGTGTGCGATCCATCTTTCGTCACCAGTCACCATCCGCTTCAAAAATGGGTAGAGTTCGTTCCGTTTCAGCAGCATATCGCAGGCGTTGATTCTGTCCAGAAGATTTTTTTGCGTCAAATTATGCTGCACCCTAACATCAAGCTTGTTTCTGTATCCAGCCTACTGCAGATGGCTTAAAATGGTTTGGTGACTAACTCCCATCTCCTGGGCAATGTCACCAAATGCCACATGCTGGTCTAACTCGATGATTTCCATGATAATCGGTATTCGTCGTCACAGGTCTTCCGCCGGCTGACTTATCCATGGTGTCGTTTTCACCGGCTTTGAATCGTCGAAACCATTGCTACGCGGTTCGAAGTGATAGAGTACCATACCCCAAAACACAATTAATCTCACGGAACGTTTCTCTAGCGCATTTGCCTTTAACGAGGGGATTTTTAAAATAGCGCGAATATCAGCGTTAATGAACTCCATGTTTACACGTCTATAACTGTTGAACACAATATCCAAAAGTGCATAGCATTGTTTTGTAGGTTATGTCAAGACCTTTCGAATGATGTATAGTATTGCCAGCTACGAGCTCTGTAGCGCTTTGTACATAGCCGGAAAATTAAGAAAACAAAAAGGCGGAAGGAAGGTATTTGGCAACCTTATATATTCGTTGGAGGCCTAAAAAACATCGAACAAATTGTATGCCTTTCTGTGACGTTACCTTGCTGCCTTTAGTTTCGCCAATTAAATCTGTTGACTTACTTATCAACTTATTAGCGCTTTCTTTGATATGGACGTCAGCCCCTATTTCATCCTGATAGCTCGGAGGGATTACTCCTTAACCTAGTTCATATGGATTATTTGGTCTAACCATCATTTGAAAGGTGCCGTATACAATTGCTCTTGCCACCATGTAGCCCACGGCAATTTTTTCGATCTTAGCCAAATATCGCCTTTATTTCTCTGCAAAATAAAACAGTTCAATGATTTCAAATTTTAGGTGACAATTCTGTTAAACAACTGCCTTTTGGATGCACATCGCTTTCTTTAGAATCACTTTTGATGGTGTCAGTCCGCCACAGACTTAGGCGGAGGTATAATAGTTTAATAGGAGTTCCAAAATAGGCATGACACTGTATGGCGTGTTCCTATGCACACCGACTGTTTTTCTGTCATCGTCCAGAGACTGCCATTGTGTGAAGACGTTCTCCAATTCTGACTCCTTCGGCCTGAAACCACATCAAGCCACATGCACGTCATGGATGAACGAATAATGGTTAACATTGGACGGTCTTGTAAGAATACTCCATTGTATATATTTGGACTGTGACAAAATTTGATTCGGTTGTTATGAACTTCTGCTCTGAAAATTCAGATTCAGCTCCTTTCGACTTTGGCCATTATGTTGCTTCTAAGTGAATATATCCAAAGTAAGCTCCAATATGACTCCTGAAATGTTTCATTCAAAGTTTATAAAACAATGATGGCGTGCCACAAATGTGTACTTCTACAATTGAAAAACGAATGCACTATTTTGAACATCAACTGACTCGCTGTTTCAGAGCAACATTGTCCATTCCGTATACGGGTGGATGCCGAAAAAAGAGAAGAACGCCGACAAATCCCTAAAGGAGGCAAACGGATATATAAAAGCCAAGAAAAGGGGTGATGCGTAGAAAACATTGACTCCCAGTTGCTTTGTCACAAGTCAAATACATTTAATAAAATCAACAAACCCCTCTACCACTCCACTCAAATTCACTGTCATTTGACCACTTCACAATTTCCTATCAAACCGATGCAAACCAGAAACAAGATGACATCGTTCTGCCCTACTGACGGACGCTTCCCTTTCGTTTGGCGAAAAGTAAAATCATCCCGCTCAACCTAAACCTACTGTCGGCACGAACGAGCCAAACCAACCTTATTTGCGATTCTTCGTGCACCGACAAATGAAAGTTCGACCTTCTTTCCGCGAATGTCAATGACACCGTACAGGATGTACACGAAGTGCAGAGCCCCATTTGTACGGCTATATGTCGCATGCGGTGTATATGGAACATCAGTGTCGGATTCGGCTACATAAATGGGTAGGTCGGCTTTTTTCTCTTCACTTTGCGGTGGTTACCGTGTATTCGGTATAAGGTGAAAGTGTTTTCATACGAGTTTTACCCAAGAGATTTCAGCATCTGTTTTCATGTGCTCGCTGGATAGGTAGGTCCTGGTGTTCGTGATGGAATAATTTGTTATTGAAGTGACCTACTTTGGGAGCATTGGATGTCGGGAACAGGCCCGTTAAAGGCAGGGAACGAGCGGAGGACAGACCACAACCGGCGTGAGGGGAGTGTGTAAAACAACTCGTGATTATGAATGTTCCTGATTCCCGCAGGAGGACACACACTGTGCGATGGTTGTGCTCTGTGTGTGAAGTTTTGCTGGAGAATTTCGTTTCGCTTAATAAGAAATAATGAAAAAAAAAAAAACCGGGAACTTGTGCATGTGGCTACCAGGTTCTTTTTCACTCAAATTGGTCATTGTGCCCATCTGGAGTGTGGGGTGTGGGGGCTGTGAATATTTGCTATGTGCTACTTGCTTGTTGGTAATCCAAATGAACTACATTCATTTCTCCCAGGAATGAATGGAAATGATAAATCAATGCTAGCAATGAAACCAGTTCAAGATTCATTCTTGATATGTTTCAATCTGAAGCAATCTGGGAAAGTGCGCTTTACCATGGAATATTCGTTTTCTGTTCAGTTCAAGGAATTCAAGTACAAAACTTCGAATTACTATTCAAAAACAAACACATATTCAAACTCTCGGAGTGCCTTAATAATAATAATAATTGTTGGCGCTACAGTCCACAAAGGGACCAGGGCCTAGCTTGCTCATCAACTACTCGTGTTGTGCGCGCTACTGTTCTCTCACGAGTAGAAGGGACCTACAGTTTTTCGCCGACTCCGAACGTCCAAATTCGAGAAACTTTCTTAGACAGTTATTACTCTTTGAGTGTTGTCAGTAGCTCGAAAGAGGTGGTGCCGTGAAAAATTCGAAAAATTGGTGTTGAGCTGGGAGTCGAACCTAGACCCTTCGGCGTGTGAGCGTCGCACTCTACCCACTATGCCACGGCGACCACGGAGTGCCTTATTTTCTTTAAATATTTCAAATCAATCTTTCTCATTTGTTCTTGAAGTTGATCCTTTCCAAATTTGTTTGATGGGCCTTTGTAAAAAAAATGTTTGTTCATTTTGAGGACATAGAACTTTGAAATAGAATCAAGAAGGACAATTTTTGTAAATTGACATGCATTTAACATTTTTGAAAAAGAATCTTCTGGCATTAAACTTGGTTCTACAAACTTGTGCACATTAGTGTTTTTCCTAGCTTGAATGTAGTATAATTGGGAATTGTACTGATTTCCTTCATTCCAACATTATAAGCCGTATACCGGCAATATTGTTTTCTCAGAGTCAACCGCTTGTCTGCTGAAGATAGTTATGAACTATTTAATGAACAGGGGACTTATGTTTAAGACCGACCATCCTCTAACATAACGGGAGGGATCCCCGGGAATCAGTCCTCAGACTTATGCTGTGGAATATAATGTAAGGTAGAGAAGTTCTTCCAGATGGAGTGAAAAAATATTCGGCTTTGCTGACGACACCGTTTTCATTACTGTGGCAAAGTACATTGAGGAGTGAAGGCTTTAACAAAAACAGTGATCTTGAACGTAAAAGTGTGGCTTGAAAATGTCGATCTTGAACTTGAAGTACGCTAAACAAAGGCGATGCTAATCACCAGTCGCAAGAAAGTGGAATATGCAAACTTCATATTTGGAGGCCGAAAAATTAGATCCAAGGAGTGTATGAAGGAAGTAGGAGTCATGTTGGACATCAGGGAATACGTAAAATATTCTAGTAAGGCTTCACTTTTAGGGGGAACACTCTCTCAAATCCTTCCAAATATTGGTGGACCAGATTATTCACGCAGAAGCCTACTCTCAGGAGTGGTCAGTTCAGTTCTCCTGTATGCAACGCCGATTTCGTCTAGAGCACTCACTTCAGGGCGCCTGAAACGGATGATCATGTCGGCGTACAGACTCTGCGCAACAAGATCTATCAACGCTTTCAGAAATATGTCTGATGAGTCGGCGTCTGTCATCAGCCTGTGGATTCAGAAACGTTTCTGACGAATCGTCGTCCGTCATAGCTGTAATGTTACCCATAGACATTCCATCGAAAGCCCGTTGACAGGCAACAAACCAAATTTATAAAAAAGAAGAACAAGCTGAATTCGTATTCTCGTGGTGTCTAAATGGGACACCTTCAGAAATGGTATATGGACACATATGCTTATCCCCGTTATCGAGACCTTAATATTTAGACCAACAGGGGAGTGAAATTTTCATTTATCACTTGACGTGAAAATATCTGCACAGGTTAGGGCACGATAATTTGCCACTGTGCCCATAATGCCCAATCTCTGCGGACTACGCCCAACAAGCAGTTTTTCAATGCAGCTGCTTTCTTCAAGAGAGACGCAAGGTAAACCTACCAAGCGCCGACAATGTGATCCCCTGTATGATCCGATCTGTAGAGAACTGGAATAAGGTAGGATTATTCACTGTTTAAGTGCACACAGAAATAAGTCAGGCTCAAACAAAAAGGGCTTCCTTCCAGACCAGATGAGGCTTTATCGGCAAAAAAAGCGACTTCATAAATCGTTACAGAAAATTGTCAAGCGGCGTTTAACAACACAAGCTTGGCCTTCACGGCACTGTAACGTGATACAATGCGGCTATCAAACGTTTCCCTCAAAAAAAAATATTTTTGCACGATCTCTTCGACATGTTGCGCCATTTGGTTCAAACCAAAACTCCGGCAAACTTCGTTCAAATGAAAAATGAAGAAGTTAGATATCATTGATTATTGACCGGTTAGCATCGTTTTAAAAGAAGTGGGAACCAATTATCCCAACAAACAATAAGTAGCCAGAAAGAGTCAGTTTTTAAGGATGTCTGTCTCAACGATTCAGGGCTATCATCTCTAAAAATACGCAAATCTTATTTGTGGCTTTACCCCTTCAATCAAAAGAACGAAACATCGCTAAACAAACGCTTATTAAAATTGGGATCAACAACATTCTTGGTTTGGGCCAAGTGTTTTGTGAATCGCTGTTCATACGTCAGTCGAATATGAGTTCGAATTTAAATACCATATCAAGCTAAAAATAAATCATCTGACAGCTGACATCACAGAGTCGCAGTCTGTGCTGAGAATTTGGAAGGATCATTTCTGCAGACTACTTAACGGCGATGACGGCCCAAATCCCGCTGTTAGGCAGAATGCTCCACTAAATTTGGACGATGATAGACAAGCATTCCGTCCCCCCGACTTAGACGAGGTGAGGATAGCAATATCCAAGCTGAAGTCGAACAAAGCTGTTGAAGCGGACGGACTGTCCGCAGAACTATTTAAAGCAGTTGGAGATGACCTGGTTGGGCGCATGCACCAGCTCATCTGTAAGATATGGTCGGAGGAAAGCATGCCCGATGAGTGGAATCTAAGCGTCGTTTGCCCGGTTCACAAAAAAGGAGACCCCTTTGACTGTGCCAACTACCGAGGGATAAGTCTCCTGAACATCGCATACAAGATCCTCTCTGGCGTATTATGTGAGCGTCTGAAGCCGTTTGTCCATGACCTGATAGGTCCCTAACAGTGTGGTTTCAGGACAGGGAAGTCCACAATAGACCAGATCTTTACATTACGGCAGATCCTGGAAAAGACTCAAGAAATGCAAATTGACACTCACCACCTATTCGTCGATTTCAAGGCTACATATGACAGTGTGAATAGAGACGATCTGTACAGTGCCATGTCCAGTTTTGGCATTCCTACCAAACTCGTCAGATTGTGTAGGATGACGATGGAGAACTCTCGCTGCTCCGTCAAGGTCGAGACCTTCAATGTCAAAAATGGTTTTAGACAAGGCGACGCACTGTCATGTGACTTCTTTAACATCATCCTCGAGAAGATCGTGCGTAACTCACAATTCAACACCAGAGGCACGATCTTCCAGAAGTCAGTTCAATTGCTAGCATACTCTGATGATATTGACGTGATTGGACGAACACAGCGAGCCGTCAATGAGGCGTTTGCTGGCATTGAAGTGAAAGGAGCTAAAATGGGTTTGGCGGTAAATGAGGGCAATACTAAGAACATGCTGTCATCAAGGAAGTACACACAACATCGACGTCTTGGAGGGAGCGTCACACTAGGCAGCAGAAACTTCGAGGTAGTCAAGGACTTCGTCTACCTCGGCTCCTCGGTAAATAGGGACAACAACACCAGTACCGAAATCAAACTTACGATCACTCTTGCCAATTGCTGTTTCTTTGGGCTCAAGAGGCAATTGAGTAATAAAGCCCTCTCTCGAAAGACTAAACTCGCTTTATATAACAGCTTGATCATCCCAGTCCTACTTGAATCTTGGAATCTTGGACGTTAGCAAAGGCGGGTGAGGAAACCCTTTGTCTCTTCGAGAGAAAAGTTCTGCGTGCGATTTTTGGTCCTGTTTGCGTTGATGGCATCTGGAGGAGAAGATTTAATGACGAACTCTATGGGCTGTACAGCGACATGCGCCTGGTCAAGCGTCTACGGATACAACGCTTAAGATGGCTAGGCCATGCAGAGCGTATGGAAACCACTGCTCCGGCGATGGGTACAACGCTGCAGGGGACGACCTAGACTAAAGTGGCGCACACAAGTGGAGAAGGACCTCAACCAACTTGGAGTGCGCAACTGGAGGCAGGTAGGAAACGATCGTGCTGGCTGGAGAGGTATTTTGGTTGAGGCCCAGGTCCACCCCGGACTGTAGTGCCACAAGAAGAAGAAGAAACTGACATCACAATTGATCGCCTGTCAAAATTGCGTTGCGCACTTAAAGTTCTAGACCTCTTAAATGAAACACCCTTTAGATGATAACTATTAGCATCACTCTGACAGCCCAGTAGCAAAGCACTGTCTGCTTTATTGGTTTAAAATGTACATCACAATGTTCGAACATTGGGCAAAAGGTGACAGGCCTTGATGCTCTCAGGCAGAAGTCCAGTATTTAGCATGTTCGACTAAGTCCTCTTCTGATTAGCTTATAGTTTTGAGAATAGGTTATCTTCTGTATGTCTTCTGCTTCTGGACTCAAGAACTATTTCTAATAATTATAATTGTTGGCGCGACAGTCGGCAGGGGGACCCAGGCCTAGCTTGCTCGTCAACTACTCGTGTTGTGCGCGCTACTGTTCTCTCACCAGTAGAAGGGACCTACAGTTTTTTACCGACTCCGAACGGTGAAGTTTGAGAAGTTTTCTTAGACACATGATACTCTTTGAGTGTTGTCAGCAGGTCGAAAGCTATGGTGCCGTGAAAAATTCGAGGTGTTCAGCCGGGAATCGAACCTAGACCCTTCGGCGTCGCACTCTACCCACTACGCCAGAGCGGCGTAGTTTTTTTTATCTATCAGTAGGTTAATATGTTAATTGCATATGTGTAAGATCGGTGATTTTATGGAACAGAGGGCATTAGGACTGCATACCAACAGAATCCACTCCAGATGTCCAAACTTTTGCCTATACAGTACTGTTGGAGAGACTCAACTTAACTTACTTTAACTTAAATTGTATACGGTCAATTTGAAAGGATTTGCTTTAGGCAGTCTTTACTTATTGTGACTAACTTGAGGTAGGTGGAGCCACTTGAAAGTGCAACTTATGTCGATGACCCTCTACCCCCAAAAGTTTCGCTGGCCGAAAAACGAAACGAGCTCCCCAATGCGAGAATGAACACATTCAGCTTTTCACTCAATTCAAATCTGACAGGGAGGTCTCCAGAGCTTCAAAGTCGGACGTTGTCATTAAGGTCATGTTAAGATATTTTGTAAGGTTTTTAAAAATTGTTTGCTTCCTCTTCTCGAAATGAAAAATATTTTATTTTGATTTTTTTTTAAACTATTTTATTTGCATTTTGTTTGTTTTTATAAAAACGTTGCTCTTAGGTTTAGGCGTGAATAATAATCAATATTGCTTTACAATTAAGAAGAGTACATCTATGAAACCCGCTGACTATTTCAGTAGCTAGACTGTAGATTAAGAGTTAATACCTATCTTTTGACATACATTTGTACTAAGTTAGAGAAGATTGTGAGGTGAGTGAGTGAAGTGAAGAGAACAGGACAGTAGAAACTAATATAGTTGTACGTATTTAGGAGAGACTATAGCACAGTGATAGCAGCAGTATGAAGTAGAATTAAAGCTTCTGAGTTAAATTGTTAAACTACACCTACACTGAGACTGAGACATAGTCCTGTCGGATGAGCAATGTGCGATCGTGATCGAATACAAGACTATTACACAACCTTACAAGTAAAACATTTTTATAAAATCCTTTTAATCGTTTAGAATAAATAAATAAATACCTCCTATTTCTTGCGGTTACCTTCTAGAAACACAACAGAAAAAACGACAAGAAAAAATGTATTAACATGGCTCGCCCTCTTGCGGAGATCGAAGAGGTGCGAAATAAATTAAATTAAATAAATAAATCCTTTTATCTTTTCCTGTGCTTGCCAGAAGTATTGCATCCGTGTTCAAGCGAATCGAATCTGTTGTCCGTTGTGATTGGTGCTGGGCGTGGTGTGATTTAGTTGGATTTTTGGTATGCAGCGTAGGCAAGGTTCTGACCGTCAAACGACCGTCCGTAGCTGTGCTCGTCGTAGTGTGGGTGGGCAACCACTTCGTAGTTTTGGTTGGAGTTCTTTGATTCCAGCAGTTTCTTCAGTCCAATGATGCCGGACAGCAAGAGGGCGATCTTGCCAATGACCAAGGCCTTGAACGCGATCAATGCCAAGAAACCGATGGCGAGTGGCAATAAGGCGGCAGCCTTCAGCTTCAACAGCAACAGCAGTGGCATCAGAAGCTTTTTCTTGTCCTTCTTCTTGCCGCGAGCTGCAAATTCAAAATCAAAGCGTGTGATGAAGTAAATGTTGAACTTGTGCCGTGATATCTATGAGATGAGTTCTGTTGTGTGTTGGTCCGTGAATGTGGAACATCGACGCTGACGACATACGGTGCAGCGCAGTGCGATTGAGCGCGCTTACGGTTAACAAGACACAGGCGGGGGATATTTGTCTGATGACCGACCGCCCGATGACACACTTTCATGCCTCGGTGTGCCGATGTCTGACAGGTGGTGGATTTTCTTTGCGAAAAGGAGGTGCCGAAGTTTCCAGAGTGTATGTGTGCAAGTGATATAAATTTCAAGTGGCCGCTAGATTAAGTAACTGTATGCTGAGCGTCCGTGTTTGTGGTGTGCATCTATGGCAAGTGCAACTGAAGATGCTGTTAGATTTTGAGAAAGTTGTTGTTGAGTGGTGGTGGGAATCAAACAGGAACTGCAGCTGGATCGAATGGGCTCGTTTGCGGTTTTCATTGGAATGGAAAAGTGTGTTGTGCAGATGCAACGTGGGGTAATAATAGCGACGCACATGTCTGAAAAGTGGGTGAGTCAGTTGCACGGTGGGAGTGAATGCAAACCGGAATGACTGAGAAAGGAGTCGTGAAAACATAATCACAGAGCGTTTGTAGATGATTTTCAATGTCAGTGTGCATAGACTGTGACAAGCAATGGCATGGACATGGTGAGGCAATTTTGAAATGTTCAACTGAAAAAGTTTTGGGTGGGGAATATTTAAAAAATAACACGGAGTACATCGATGTGCAATAAGCTGAGTAGCTTGTCTCTTTGAAATTTGTGGGAATCGGCAACTGGCTGGAACTTTTAGAAGGCACTTCGAGTCTTTTACACCGAATTGAGTCCACGGGAAATTGTGTGCTTTGAGCCAAAGCAGTAAATGCTCTGTGAATGAAACCCTGGAACTAATGTCCCATCTCTACGTGTCAAAAGAGTCCACGAATAATTCACTAGCAACACAAGTGTCACTTGCCTTGTAAACCTTGTCGATTCTGGAGTCACTTGCAATGACGAAGGAGCAAAACAAAGCCAACCAGCTGCTAACACAGATGAATTTCAAACATTAAAGCACAAGAACGACATATCAACAAGCACTTCTCCATCCAAGGAACCGCTCTGTGCTTATAATTAAAACTGAAGTGTCGTAGAAATTCATCAAGTGGAAAATTTCCTCAACAGTGAATTTGTCTTGTCCATAATCCAAAATTATTCTGAAACCAATTTGCTTGTTGCGAGGCGTTCAATGTCAGCTTTGGGACTTGTTTAATGCGATCATCCACTAAAATCCATGAAATTTCGCATTAATTTTCCCCTTTTCACAGTTGAGTTACTGTCGGGCTACATTTAGTCGGAAGTGCTGAGTCGTATTGATTTTTGTTTACTGACAGTCATCGCGTTAAACCAATAGGAGCATCCTACGAAATTTGATTGGATAATGGTGTGAATTGTTTTGTTGAGTTCTAGATGTAAACACAGCCACACAAATTAAACGATTCTGACTGATTGGATTAAAGTACATTCCGAAACTAATTAAATATAGAAGAATGTCTGAACA
Organism: Eristalinus aeneus; assembly: GCA_955652365.1. Taxonomy (NCBI): domain Eukaryota; kingdom Metazoa; phylum Arthropoda; class Insecta; order Diptera; family Syrphidae; genus Eristalinus; species Eristalinus aeneus. The sequence continues at coordinate 75,086,894 of OY019130.1, forward strand.
TTCTCGAGATGCGATGAGGGATGAATTTAATTTTACGACACGGAAGCGAATCATAAGTTTAGTTTAAAGTTCAATGAATTTACTTACATTCCTCAAGAGAGCGTTGCATATCCTCAATGGAGTCCTTTGGTACTTTGAATTGCAGAGTGTGAGTGCCAAAGAATCGAGCAACACGCTCCACCAGCAAAGCATCGACTTCGGTTTCCCTGGCCTCTGGCTCGGTTGGCAGATCAACCTCATTCAACGAACGACCAACAGGGATGTCATCGGTCTTGATCAACTGAATTCCCTCGGTCAGCTTGACATCACCCTCTTCTGTGTCAAAGTACTGCAGGGCTCTTTCCTAAGAAACGAAAAGCATACGGATATTCCATGATTGTCATTTCAACACTTCTCCAACATTAACACTTACCTTCATACACAACATCATTGATCTATCACCACAGTCTTTAACCATTTTCAATGCACTTGCGAGCAGATTATCACTTTCGGACTTTTGTCCAGCAGCAGATGCGGCTGCCACAAGGGCGAGGAGGCACACAAACTTGAACATGTTTCTGATTTTCTTCAGAAAGAATTCACTTCAAACACTTGAGGTTTTATTTTTTTGTTTATTTGCAAATAATCCACACACAACGAGTATCCCTGTTGTGATGCGTTGAGCTTAATCCTTGGTCTGTTCCTGGGTCTCCTGTTGAGCGACGAAGAAACAGCTGGATGTGTGCGAACTGGGCTATTGTTGACTGAAAGCAAGCAACCGGTAGACTGTGGCTAGAAACCGCCGACGATCGAGTTTTATTCACTCAGTGTGGCTTCTGCCAGTATCGGCTTAGAATTTAAATTAACTGCCAACGATATCGCCGCCGCCGTGTCGTCAGGTTGGCTTGTTCGATCACAGAGTCGGCTTGATACCATGATGCCATCACACATCCATGCATGGCCGCCGCTTCGTGGCTTACCTACTCACGCATTGCTTCCAACATGTCGTAGCCGTACACTGTCTGTCATACACACACAGGTACGGCCCGTGTCAGACGCATCTTCGTCTCTAAGTTCAACTTGAAACCTCTTCAGCCGTGTTTAACCACAACTGCACCACGCTTGCCGTGGAGAGGTACTTAATATGCAGTGCCATGCTTAGAAAGCTTTTTTGCTCTTTTGCTCTTTCTCGGCGCATCTAGTGGTCTCTTCATGCGGCAGACACGTAGCCTTTGCTGCTGGAGTGGACTTGGTCACTTTGCAGATACGCAAGTGGGCATGTTTTCCATTTCACAAATCCACGCTGTTGGGGGACGCGCGAGCTGTGATAACCACCGTGAGGATGTTCGGAAGACACAATATTCCAATAAAAATTGGAGTAAATTAGAAAATTTCACTTAAGCTGCGTGAACACACTTCACGGCGATACATACGCAACCGGCTTGCTGCGTCTTGAATTCAATCTCGTTACATGATCATCCTCCTACCTCGGCCATTGATATTCTTCACCTTACGCCTGTACCGTCATCATGCATTAATCAACACGGGCAGAGATTACAGAAGGCGGAGGCAAGGCAAGTGCAGACAAAAAAGAAAATGAAATGAAAGGAAGCCAGAATGTGAAGAGCGTTTCCGTATGAATCTCCGCGAGACGTGCGTACAACAAATCCGAATTCGCTTTCTACATGAAAACGAACAATACTTGTGATTCCCAGATGATGGGAATTGGTAATGTCGAGATCTTTTTACTCTCTTATTTGGGTTCTGCTTTGCCCACCGGAAAATAAGGCGCTAAGAAGTGGCTTTTTTCACTTTCAATCGAGTTGAACATAAAGTCACGCACTGGTGCCGTGTGGTAAGGATTTTTTTTTTTTTTTCTACTTGCGCTCCCAAAAGATTTGTATCGCTTCGTGAAAAGAGTTACTCTTTGCCGGACGACCTTTGAAATGTTATCTTAATCACTCTGTTTACGACGGACGTTGCCATCTGGTATGCAGTCAAATGAATGTAATTTGATTTGGGTTAGATTCTCACGTGTGATGGTCGGATTGGCTTGACTTTTGTGGCGCTTTGCCGGTAATTAAGACTTTTACCGTCGAACCACCCAAAATTGCTAGGGATTGCTTGAGAAAATTCAGTTGTCAGGGATTGCTTTGGGCAATTTTGTGGGTTAGGTTAGTTTGGGTTGGATTGATGGTGGATGCCTGACACATTGCTGAGGCAAATTAGTCATTCAGAGAGATCACTATGATGACTAATGAGGTAATAGTTGTTGTCGGATTGGTCTTCTTAGTAACCGTAGTAAGTAAATCTGCCTCCCATTTGTGAAGTTGGTTTCCTTCGTAAGTCTTCCTTCCAGTCTGCCTAACCATTGCAAGTTGAAGGATCGCGGAGGATTTCGCATTTTCATCAAGGGAACTTCTCCTGGTGATCATTGTAGACTGACATAAAGTAGTCGAGCGTGTTTTTTTTTTTGTGTTTCGGTATTTCTTTTCCATAAATAAGCGCCATTCTTTCTATATAACATAGCCTGTGTGCTTTTATTATTTCTAAACCTTATAAAAATAGAAAATGATTAAAAGATAAGAGACACCTTCGACTGCGCCAACTACCGAGGGATCAGTCTCCTTAACATCGCATATAAATTTTCTCTGCCGTATTGTGTGAGCGACTGAAACCGTTCTTCAACAACCTGATAGGTCCTTATCAGTGTGGTTTCAGGCCAGAGATGTCCACAATCGACCAGATCTTCACACTGCGGCAGATCCTGGAGACGTCTCAAGAAATACAAATCGACACCCACCATCTATTCGTCGATTTCAAGACCGCGTATGACAGCTTGCATAGAGACGAGCTACACAGTGCCATGTCTAGTTTTGGCATCCCTACCAAACACGTCAGATTGTGTAGGATTACGATGGAGAACTCTCGCTGCTCCGTCAAGGTTGGTAGCGAACTCACCGAGACCTTCAATGTCAAAAAAGGGTTTGCACTGACATGCAACTTCTTTAACATCTTTCTTGACCGGATCGTGCGTAATTCACAAGTCAGAGGCACGATCTTCCACAAGTACGTTCAATTGCTAGCTTATGCGGATGACATTGACGTGATCGGCTGAACTCAGCGAGCCGTCAATGAGGCTTTTGCTAGCATTGAAACGGAAGCGGCTAAAGTGGGACTGGTTGTAAACGAGGGCAAAACAAAGTATATGCTGTCATCGAAGAAGGACGCAGAACATCGACGTCTCGGACAGAGCGTCACTATGGGCAGCAGACACTTCGAGGTAGTGAAGGACTTCGTCTATCTCGGCTCAGCGGTGAATAGGGACAACAGCAATATCAGTACCGAAATCAAGCCCAGAATCACTCTTGCCAATCGCTGTTTCTTTGGGCTTAGGAGGCAGTTGAGTAATAAAGCCCTCTCCCGAACGACCAAAGTGACTTTGTACAACACCTTGATCATCCCAGTCCTGCTTTACGGCGCAGAAACCTGGACGCTACTAAAAGCGGATGAGGAAGCCCTTGGTCTTTTCAAGAAAAAAGTTTTTGTGCGATTTTTGGTCCTGTTTGCGTTGATGGCATCTGGAGGAGAAGATTCAACCACGAACTGTATGGTCTGTACAGCGACATCCGTCTAGTCAAGTGTCTACGGGAACAACGCTTAAGGTGGCTAGGCCATGTAGAGTGGGTGGACAATACTGCTCCGGCCCGAAGAGTCTTCGAATCCAAACCGCAGGGGCAACGCAACAGAGGACCTCCTAGACTGAGATGGCGCACTTAAGTGGAAAAGGACCACAACCAACTTGGAGTGCGCAAATGGAGGCAGCTGGCAAGAAATCGTGCTAGCTGGAGAGGCATATTGGTAGTGCAATTTCTCTACGTTCGCACCAACGTCTAACTGTAAGGTTTGCTGCTTCGGCTCATGGCGAATCATCAAACAAGGTGTCTGTTAACGAGTCTAAAACAAAGCGAATGGCCCATCACAAGAGCAGCAGATATTCGAAGGATGTGAAGGAATTTACTCTCCTGCAGGTTATACGAGGCCTCGACATCAGTACCCGAGTCAAACAGAGCACACTTGTCGACCGCGGTTTTCTTCGGCTTAAGAAATAATTGAAAATTAGAGGACTCTTGAGATAGACCGGGACTGTAATCACGTAACTTTTGAGCGAATATCGTTTTGACGATCAACCCAAACGATAATACTAATAATAATTGTTGGCGCTACAGTCCAAAGGAGAACCAGGGCCTAGCTTGCTCATCAACTACTCGTGTTGTGCGCGCTACTGTTCTCTCACGAGCAGAAGGGACCTACAGTTCTTTGCCGAACTGAACGGCGAAATTTGAGAAGCTTTCTTAGACAGTTATTACTCTTTGAGTGTTGTCAGCAGCTCGAAAGAGGTGGTGCCGTGAAAAATTCGAAAAATTGGTGTTGAGCTGGGAATCGAACCTAGACCCTTCGGCGTGTGAGCGTCGCACTCTACCCACTATGCCACGGCGACCACTACGAATCGTCCAAAACCCGAACGATATCAACTATAATTTGTATCATGAAACCCAGACACTATCGTCTTGTCTACAGTCTACTTTATACACAGTTTGAGCTCTACTAAACGCAACATATCTCTGGTCATAATTGTACATACACAACAAAACAATGAATAACGACGGCCCGATAGTTTTCATTGTCTTTTTGTGGGTGTACACTTTACGAATAAGGGAACGACTGTACGAGTGGACCTCATAAACCGTCTGAGGTTTGATTTCAGGGAATATTTTTTTGTAAATAATTTTGTATGTACATGTAAGCTGAGGATTATATCCAAAACATTTTGTAATTACTGCTCACAATTTTTTTCTTACTTTTTCTTCGAATTTCCAAAACGATAGTGAAAACCTCTCGTCGATCATCAGAACGATAGCGATTGGCAGTTTTCAGAGTACATGAAGCAACCAAAATTATATCATTTTATCGATACCGCTTTTTTTGCTAACGCAATGCAAAACTCTCATTTCAACGATATCGTCGCACGATAGTCGTCATCCGTGATTAGACCCCAGGTTGGCTTTGTGCAGCACTAAGAACATGACTCACACACAGAATGTGGAAAATCGGACCTCTCTCGCCGTACTGCGCGCCCTTGTATTAGAGTATGGCCATGTTTATAAACACATCTTCAAATACAGAACTTGAATTGCCGGCAGAAAACGATAGAATTGTCGTTTCTACGTCATTGGGCCAGTACGTTGTAGAAAAAATTTGGAAAAATAAAATGCGTTGTTAAAATAAGAAACAGATTTTTCTGAGGGGTGTATTATCCGCTGTTTTTTATTTTCAACATGCTCTAAGCAGCAAGTTTGAGTACTTCATTTCTTAGACAACATTCGGACTAGGACTACATCCAGATTTGAAGTTTTTTCTTTTTACCCTTTTCGCAGACAATACAATATCTTTGAAGCAGTGTTTTATGATTCTGGCGATCTGGTAATATCCAATACTATGACTCGTTTTTGTAGAGCGGTAACTAAAAGTCGATTCAATTAGCATTCGCCCAATTAAGTCATTTAGAGAAACTGCAATACTAATGGTTGCCCTGTAGTCAATAGCCCATAAGTGAACCCAAGAAGCATAGGCTTCAATTTAAAGTTCAATGACTTCCATATGCCCTTTGATTTTCAAATAAAAAATTTCCTTAACTTTTTCAAAGTCGAAGTAAATATTTTATTCTGATTTAGATTCAGACGTGAAAGCGGGCTGCTTAAATAGTCTGCACATTGCATTCCACTTCCAGGCTAGCAGTTAAAATTTCATTAAGTAGGTCGTTCCACCCCTAAAAACTTATTTTGGACGGGTTTACTTTGTCTTGTCTACGTTTTTTATTAGATTGTGATGAACAAGTTTTTCACGAGTGAGTAGATTTTTAGAGGCATGGGCCTATGCATCCACGGCACGGTTACTTTCAATTTTGCAAACGATTGCTATTATTGCAGTGATCGAGTTGACATATAGTCTCCATGTTGCGTCCCGTGGATTGGACTTACAGAAAGAGCTAATAGTTGAACCAATATATGAAGCGGACCCTTGCCTACTGGATATACCTAAGTATTGTTTCTTTTAATTGTGTGCTGTAACCCTATCCGATAATTTCCAGACCCTCTTGGTGACGACAACGAGAAACGAAGTAATGACAATGGTTTTTGACTCTGCACGTGGAATCTGAGTTCCCTTAGCAGGTCAATGTAAGAAAAAGAATGTGATCAGTCAGCTTAATCGCTCTACAAATTTAAATGCTTGTACCACCAGCGCACTTACAGTGCTCCATAAAAGTTTGCGAATGGCAAAGGAATGTGGGAACGAACGGAGTTAATTTCCAACACACAATTGAGAGTTTTGTTTTCTATAATTTTGCAGTAAAACAAAACATATTTAAAAACAATAGTCGATTTGATCTCATTACATTTTTTGATTTTAATTTAGCAATACTTGAAAGCTAATGGTTTGTTTAATTGCAAAATTAAATAAAACGAAACTTTCAATATTTTTTGGTATGCATTTTTTTATTTATTTATAATGATTTCTTTAATACTAGACAAAAATATTTAAACTAGCTTACTTATCTAATCTACTGATCTTCATTCTAGCTTACTGACTTCTAACAAGTACTCTAAACTATCCCAGTTTCATTTTGTTTTTGCCTTTCGGCTTCTTTAATTCATTCGTTTTGTTGTTATTATCCTAATTTTATGGTTAATTTTCGCCAAGAAACTTAAGAAAAAAAAACTTGGGGACGATACTTTCAATTATGGATTGGAAATTAACTACGTTCGTTCCCACATTCCTTTGCCATGCGCAAACTTTTGTGGAGCACTGTATCTTAAAACCCAATCACTAAAAACAATATTTACAACAGAAGCGTTATAAAAGAACCATTAAATATCAAGTAAATATCAAGGAATCAATGCCTTCAACCAGTTCCTCTTGTAAGAAATGGGAATTTTCATTCCAGTTAACATTCTAATCTGTAATCTGTAAGACGATAAGAGTCGGTAGATGATCCTTAGTCGCTCAGCAAAGATCTGCTGTGTAAAGTTGTACTGGGAGTTAACACTTAGGGAACGTAGTGTTTTGTGTTACCCTGTGATGATATAACATTCCAGACAAAAAAAAAAAAAAAAACAAAATCCACTTTAAAGGGACTGCGATTGAGACTACAATCGGCCGAGATACGAAGAAGCAGAAATGAAAACCGTGCATCACGAGCTTGTATGAAAACAGGTGCATATAAAACTGCACTGGGTCTACCTTCGACGAAAAAACTTGACACCCGAATGCTGACTGTTCTTAAATTTTTTGATAAAATGATGTTCCATAAGCAACACATCACTCAATAAGTCCCGAAACTATCATATAGGGGGCGCCACTAACAAAAAATTCCTAGTTTTAGGAAGTACAAACCAGAAACCAATAAGGAAGGAGATGGTCAACTGAACAGCTGATCAAACAGCCGATTTCCCCTTTGTCCACCAACCGTTTGACTGTTTATTACGTGTTCTAGTAGACATATTCTGGACATAACCTCAAATTCTGAAACTTATTTACGTATCATCGAACATTGTCTCACTTTACTCACACATGTTTACGTTTTGATTTATATGCCCTCTCCTTCTAACAGTGTGAAGAGTGAAGAGATCCACCGTATAGACAGTTCACACGTATTCTCATTTGAAAACAAACACAATCCGTTTAGTGTGTCAGCTGTTCAGGAGGGGAAATGTTATAAAAAACGGTGTCATAATGAATTCAAGGTCGGGAGACAAGGGAGTTAACTGTCTCCCTATTGGTCTCTGTTGTCAACCACTCGTAAATTGTCAACTGCGTTCGGAAAATCTACGGCAAATTATTTAGGGAAATAAGTGCAACCGAAACTTTAAAGAGGATTTATTTCTAATAAAAGGATAATTTGATAGCATTTATATATAATGACTTATGAAATATGTAGAAAAACAAGAGAGTAACGCGTGGTGAAAAGTCGCACATTTGGAAAAGATTTATTATCAATTGATATTCCGAAATAGACGTATTATAATTAAAATAAATATTTGGTGTTACATATTATTCTTACCAAATGTTATTTTTATTGTCCAAATGACATCAATTCAATTTGAAAGGTGTTGTTATCAATAAAAATAATGAAACCTAACACACAAAACAAATAAGAAACATGTTTCGTGCGATCAAAATAGAAATAATAATAATAAAAGAAATAGATTTTGCGAAACATTTTTGTATAATTTAACTCAGAACGAAGATATATGACAATTGTAATACATTAAATATACTTAAAACAATTAAGTTTGTTCGAAATGAGAACATGTTTACAAATTTACTATAAGATACCTTTTGAGTATTATTTGAGGCAATAAGAACAAAAATAATATCAGACATAATATTTATTAACGATAGGTTTAAAATTCATATACATGTACGGAAAACGTGCTCTTTTGTAATGTTTATTAGTTCATAAGAACTATTTATTAAAATTTTGCGTTCAAACTAAGTTTATGTCCTCATTTTGTTTTTTAAATAACTATAAAGTTATAAGTTCATTGCTTTTCTGATGCAACTTCTGCCTTACGAACATCATTTCTAAACGCGGCTATCGGTAACCATTACTTTCTGATGAAAAAAACTCTACCTTCCCTCTTTCAATTTTTTGATTTATATGCCCTCTCCTTCTAGCAGTGTGAAGAGTGAGGAGATTTACCGTATAGACAGTTCACGCGTATTCTCATTTGAAAACAAAAAAAATCCTATCTGTGAATCAGCTGTACAGAAGGGGAAATGTTATAAAAAACGCTGTTAAAATGAATTCTAGGGCGGGAGACGAGGGAGTTGACTGTCTCCCTATTGGTCTCTGGTACAAACATTCACATGATACCTGTCAAATTTCCATGCTAATCTGATTATTAGGTTACAAGTTACAGAGTTTCAAGTGACACTACTTCAAGTGTCACCCCTATACGTGCAGTCCCGGCAGTTATTGAGTGATGATTTACATACAAACGAAAAGAAAACGATATTTTTTTGCAGTCATTTTGCTATGCACATGCATGGTTTTCTTCTTTTATCATGAAAAATACATAAGTTGTTGCTTTAATTGCGTTTTTCTTCTTCTAAAATTCTCAACAATGACTTTCAAGCGTTGCATGGTTTTAATAGTAATTGATTAGAACTGTGTGCCCGAAGTTTCGTAGTGGGTAGAGTGCGACACTCACACCCTGAAGTTTCCAGGTTCGAATCTCGGCTAAGCACCTGGCATTCTTCACGAAACCACCTCTTTCGATCTGCTGACAGCACTCGAAGAGTACTAATTTTGCCGTTCGGAGTTACAAAAAAACTGTATGTCCAGTGTGCGCTCGACACGAGTAGTTGATGAACAAGATAGGCTTTGGTTCCCCTGAGGACTGCAGCACCATCCAATGCACTCGTGTATAGGTTGGAACTGAGTCAGTGGCAACTTCACGAAACGCTCGGAAATCTCAGATTATATTATCCTCTCCTAAATTATTAATAAGTAATATTTCTTTGTATTATATAACACTCTTGGTCAGATGCTCTAAAGAACCTTTTCATACCTACTGTACAGAATTCCAAAGAAGGCAACACAGCGCACACACTAATATTACTTACACAATAAAATTTAAAGAACGCCGGAAATGTATTTCATCTTCATTACTTTTTTATATTAAGGCCGATAGCTGCATTGCTTGAGTAAGCACTGGAAGTAAACAATTGCAAGTCCATTCGTCTACATTAACACATACTTTTGGAAGTGGAGTAAAGTAAGGAGGCTCGCTCTATGATCGCACCAACTTGTTTCCTTCCTCTCAAATTACAACCCACAGGCAGAGAGCACTAGTGCATCAGCACATCTTTTCATTCTTTCATGACGTGCTGTGACTTGTTTCGACCCAGCAAGGGTTATTCGCGAAAATACAAAAACGAAAAACGAGGCACAGAAAGATGGCCTTATTATCTAATTCCAATTTACACACCGAAAGTGAACAAGTAAAATCTGAAAGTAATGTGACGGAAAACACTAATTCATGTGGACAATTCTTACGTGACTCCATCCAGTTAATCAGTCACGTACCGGACTAATTAGCTGTATGTGAATAGTCATCTTAAAACTTTCCAGTTACATACTGGAATAAATTTTGAAAAGGGAGCTGCTTGCTTAACGTCCACCCTTTCCCCAAAATCGAATGATTACGACTACAATTCTATTCACCTAGGCAAACACACATTACTCGAGCGCATCGTTCATTTTAAGCAATTTTTGTGAGTCTACAACACCTCAGTCTTACAGTTAACGGAAAGCAAAGTAGGATAGCTCCGCTCTTGTCATGCAAATATATACATGAAGTTACACAATTCAGTTTTTCGCACTTTCACTGGAAATGTATTTCTCCAAAAGTTTGCTTTACAAAACGTGCGCTGCACACGGTTGAAATTTCACTCAGGTAAGGTATGACGTAATTCGCCACAAAATTCAACTACGACTCTGTGTTTGAGGAATAGTGAAAGATATTCACATGTTTCCGGTACACCTTTGCAACATTAATTTGCATGCGATCGTATTGGCTCATCGATTGATTTTGTAAATCTGGCGGTGCCGGTGCGTGGAATCATTGATTCCTAGTCCAAAATACGACTGAATACAATTTCTTTGGATAAGGACGAGAATACTGGTGTCTGATGTGTCCATCTGACTCACTGGAGTTTACTTTGCGACAGAGCAAAAAAAACCGATGCAAACAGGTTCTTGTCCAAAGTGTGCATAGCAGAGATCAATGCAAAATAAAAACTGAGTATCCCAACTTTCAAGACTTCTTCAATCATCGCGACCATTTTCAACAATTTGCAATCGACTTATCGACTTCCATGAGAAGGGTGACGCAGTCCCACGAATTTGTTGGGTTAATTTGACGCCGCATTGCAATAAGCACGACCCAATCAGGTAACTGAAAAATTGCTCCATTACGGCAACAATGAACCGGATCACGCATTTGCCTTTTGAACTTCGGAAATGATCTAATTACTCCTGTCCCATCCACGTATTCTCAATACTTCGCCCACTCACCTACTTTTTCCATTCAACGTCGAAGGAAAATTTACTTACAGACACGCATATGAGCCGAGTTTCGGGTAATGCGCGTGGCGTGAGAAGTCTTTGAAAGCAGTATTCCTGTCAAAAGTATTCAAATATTTTGCGCGTCCATAAACGATGACGACAAAGTCTGTTCATGGGCAATTAAATACTCAACAAATTTTCAAACTAATTTTGCGATTCCTTGAGGTAAGTTCCCCGATACAGGGAGAGAGTACGTCTAAAAGGGATTAGCGTATCTGAAGACTCAGAAAATTGAAATTATTGGACCTTAAAATGCCAGAACAAGCAGCAGAAATCAGATAAGACGTCAAATAATTTTTGCGAGGTATTATTATTAAAGACTGACGAGTTTTTAAAAATCCGAAAGTTTTAGCACTCCATTGCAATTATTCCACAATCTTTTTCGAATTTTTCCGAAGTGAAGTGTGCCTGCAAGAATTTGTTATTTGCAAGCAGCTATTTTATCCTGTTAGCCAAAAACGTCAAGGACAATTTGAATTCAAATACAGCTAGGATTTTTTCTGGACATTTCACTTCAGTCAGTTTTGAAAGAAACATACAATCATTGGAGCTAGGCAATAGGTTTAAATGGCTGCAAAACTGTTTTCCCATACCATAGCTGAACTGCCAGCTTATGGTAGGTCATTTAGGTAACACAAAATTGGAAATAAATTGTTAAAAATATGGACAATTTTAATCAATCTTGAAAATGTTCTAACGAATGTTTAACGATCTTTTCAGACAAACGACTGGTTCGATGTAATGGACTCTAGAATCCCTACTCGAGATGCAAAAAAGCGTACTCATGCCTACGGACTAGCTCTAAATATTCAAGATCCAGTCCTTGATGACATGACAAAGTTGATGAAAGAAATGAGGGTTATTGAAAAAAAAAAAACAATCTTTTGCGTTTTTAGGCAGGTTCGAGTACTAATATATGACACGCCTGATTTAGTATCGGAATATACTCTTACAAGTAATTTTTATATACATATCTGCAATAAATAAGTATATTATTATTTTTATTTTTTACTTAAAGGTTCTATACTTAAGAGTATTACAATAAGGCCTCCTTCATACACCGATGACTACAGCCAAGTTGACAACGAGCTAGAGTCCTTAGTTCACGATGGACTTGAAAACTTGGCTGGGTACATTTGCCACAAATTGGGGGATGAGGTTTCAGACATTCGTATGGATCAAAGTATGGACAAAACTTTTACGTGGGTTAACCATCTCAACGAAGGAGGGCTGGATAAACCAACATCCACTCTTATGATGTGCATGCAGCAGCTTGAAGAAATTTTCGAAAATATAAATGGTGACGACGTCTTGATTTCCCCCGAATTCCTCATGACGCATTTGGAATTGGCAGAATATATAAACTGTGGGGAGAAGATACAAAAATTGTTTTTTAGAGCACGGATGTATTTTCGAATTAAAAGATTAAATAATGAAATTTGTGAATTCCAATACAGAAAGAAAAGAAAATATAAGAAATAATATACTTATACAAGATCTTAAACGCATCTGTTATTTCAACAACGTGCTTGTAACACCTCTTTTTGGGATATGATATTTGTTAACTTAATTCAACAACAAAAAATCTAAAACACTACACAATTTTCACATTGTTTCACGAAATTGTACGAAATTCCTTGAAAATAGTTGAATTAATAGCTCGGATAATTGAAGCAGTTCAATTTGATATATATTAAAAACTAATTGTATGATTAGAAGTAGAGTAGAGATTTAGAACCTGAATAATACTAGAAAAAACCAAATCCTAAATTTTTTCTGCAGCAATTTGTATGAAAATATCAAACAATAACAAAAAGCTGTCAAATCAGAAGTCTCGCGTGACGTAGGCTGCGCAGATCGCGAAAAAATTTAATTTTCTATTGCCGAATCTCTTTTGCTATTATTCTTGTTCAGGTACGTTCCCTGATGCGAGGATGGTATACGGCTGATGGGATTGATATCAGCTGGAGACCCAGTATGTTGAAATGAAGAGCGGCTCCCAAATTTGCCTTAAAATGGGCCTTAAAGTGTCAAAAAACCGAGAAAAAAGCGGTAGCAGAAATTAAATAAGGCATCAACTAATTCGTCAGCGATGTCTAACAGTACTTTTTGAAAGTGTGACGATATTTTAAAAATATGAAAGTTTTAGCACTTGACTGCTTTTTTCGATTATCCCACACTTATTTTCTAAATTTTACAAGAATTTGTTATTTGAAGTCAGTTATGTTATCCTGTTTGCAGCCGAAAAAAAAAACAAAAAATGAAAACGAAAAACAAGAACGGACCCTTCTAAAAGTGAGGATGACAGCGACTTTCTTAAATTTGACAAAATATTATATTTTGCGACGCACTTTGGACTCAGTCAGATTTGCTTCAAAAATCTGACTAAATAGAAATCTTTGAAGGAGCTGAAAAAATTTTATAAAATCAACTTATAAAAACAAACTTTTGAACAAAATTCGATTCGAATGAATTTTTAACAAATAATGCCCTAAATCCTTAATGGTTTGTAAAATACGTTCTTCGTACTCTCACCCCTTGTCATATAATTTCCTCTGCAGTGCTTCCAACCTCATACAACTCACCGTATTGGTGACAGCTCATAAATGAAATGAGATCGAACTGGAAATTGATTTCTTTTTTCTTTTCCGTTCTACCGCACAACTACTGCTTTCCTAAGGTATGCAAAACTTTGCGGCCTAATTGACCAGTTTAACAAGCGTCAAAGGAGGCCCACGAGGCACGTCATGTACACACCTTATGATTTAATTACGCACACTTCGAATAAGGTTAACAATGTGCTAGCTGAATTTCAGTGGCTATACAGGTATGGATGAATTGTCAGTTAGCAAGTATGGCCATATGAATGTGCTCGTATGAGCGTACGTGATAAAAGCGAGTGAAATTTTCAACCACCGCTCTCAATTACCGATTCCACTCAGGAAGGGCTCTATTTACAAGCTGTTGTAACCATTCGTTTGATGTCCGTCTGTCAGTCTGTCTGTCTTGGTTCGGGTCTCATCCAAATCGAGTTTCTAAACCGATTCAACTTTATGCCAACCAAGTCGATGAATGAAAATTGGGTGAGCACTTTGCATAAGGCGGCAGCGGACTGAAAATTGCACAACGATGTGTCGACTCGGTGCGATTATGACGACAACAGGTGAAATCTCAATTTGGCAGGTGCTAAGTACGACTGCCAGTGATCGGTGATTGATCAAAACTGAATTCTGAAGAAAAGAGAAATAAATCCATCTGCGAATACGTGAAGACCCCCGACTTTGGCAGATACGAGCAATTCGAACAGAGACGAGCACACACAGCTACCAACTGGAGAGGTCCACAGAGCGACTTGTGAGAGTGAAAATTTCCAATTGCACCTGGGTGTGTGTGGGAAAGTGCAAAAGAAATTGATATCGGCCAATGATTAACACCCGTGGTACGATGGTGATCCACATATAAAGCGAGGCATCTGCAGAGTGCGTAAATAAATTTCTAATTTCTATTGGATGCAGTGGCACTCGCAAAACGTTGACCATGGCAATTAATTAGTTTGCGTACGAGCCTAGCTGGTGAAGCTTCAAGAGCGTCGTGTCGGTGGTCTTCACTGGTTGCCAGATGACTTGAAATCTGCGGTTATGGTAACTTGCTGTGTCGTCACCTTATAGACAAACGTGCTTCATTTGGAGACGACGAGGAAGACCCTATGCCGCCGCCGCCTTATGAACGTGTATCTATACACATCGCAGCGCGCATTATGGGGGAAGCAAGCAGGTTCAAGAGCACAACGCCTGTTAGGGGATGGGAGAAGAAAATCAAGTCAAACAAGTTTATGACTCTGTATTTGGCCTTGTGTTTGCACTTGATGTTTCTGTTGGCTTCATTGTATGAACACGGTCGTGGCATAGTGGTGCGTAGGAAGTATGAAGTAGCCGATCTGTTTGATTTGATTGCTCAAGTGTTGTGTTCTCTTCACGAAACTTGGCTGTAGGGATTTGCTGTAATGCAATAAATGTGGAAATGGCCGATAAATTTGAGGAGTGACTTAACATGTACTTATGCATTCATTCTAATTCTATAGGTTGGTAGGGATGAAGACAGGAAATGCTTTTGCTTAGGACCTCAAGGTCTTTTATGGCAACAAAATGATGTAGATGGTTGCATCAAAGATAGTGCAAACATGTGAAGATAGACCTCAATCGACTTAATTGGAGAAATAAGGGACACAAGGCGAGAGAACTTTCCAACTGAAGAGTCGAGACCCTGATACATTTGTGAGAGTAAATTTAGATTTGAACTGTTTATTTCGTGTAGACCGATTTTTGTGAGTAAGTTGAGAAATGTTTTATTCGATTATTTTGTTGAACTTGGATTAGACTTTGAAAAGATTGATCTTTCGAAGTGTGATCGCCGATGGAAGCGTTGTAAGTCTCAATTTCGATTTCAGGACTGAAAACCTCACATTTTTCACAGTTCTAGCGCTTTCGATTGCAGGAGAACACTGAAGGGACCTGACTGTCTATGAAAAGCTTCTCAATTTTCAAGGTTCCGAGTTGCCAAAAACTGTACGTACTTTATTCTCTATAGAAAACAACATCGTCCATAAGAAGTAGCTGCTGCAGAAGCCTTGGCCCCCTTTTGACTGTTGCGCCGTCCATCTTTGCTGAAGTTTCTTTGCTTATAAGTGCTCAGTCCTCATTTGAGACATATCCCATTGCAGCCCCTCTGCAGCCGCACAGACCACTTTGCGAACCCGTTCAAGCCACAGAAGTGTAGCTTTGGAAATAAATTCTTCTTCTAAGACTCATAAGTACAGAAGGAACTGCAGATCGATTATCCGTGCTCATGAGTTATCGCTTGATGAGGCTAATTCTGGATGAACACCGACAAAGAAAACAAATAATAAAAGCTTTTTCTCTGTTATTATGATAAATAACGTCTGACTAAACACATTGAAAAATATGCTTAAAGATTTAGAAGAAAGTAGTGTTGGCATAAAATTAAAGCAGACACTGCGAAAGCCCGAAGACCGGATAGAAGACAATGTGATAGATGACAAATACAAATATGTCCTTTTTAAACTGAATTAAGAATTGCAACTTCCGTGCTCACGGATGTACTCAAAATCAGCCATACATGTACAGACCCAAAAAATCATCGCGACCGATGCTGTTATCTATTATGGGCAAATTTAAGTCGCTAGCCCCTAAGATTCTCTCCGAAATGAGTACGGAACACAACCAAACAGTCGATGAAAATACCATTTTGTTTGCAGTCACTTGTTATTTGCACGAACTGACTATTGAACAATCCTACCTTCTAGAACTTGTGAAACAGCATACAAGCCACGTTTTCAACCTCAACAAATAATTTTGACTTTGAGTCTTAGAGAGCTAGAGTCTTAAATGTTAGAGATGTTACCTCTTACCAGAAAGTTCCTTGGATTGTGCACTTTCTAGAGAATAGGGATTTGGATCAATGTGGTCACCTACCATATTGGTTCTTACCACGGGGTTTATATTTCAAAGAGACGACTAGGAGCCTGTATTACCTAAGTACCACATTGAGGTCGTGCTTGAAAGACACTCACTTCACTTCCGCACCCTGAATTGCAGCATTCGGTTAAAAATGAAATTCTACACTGAGACCGGAATGTACAATAACCGTCTGGCCTAGTCACGGACTGAACAAAATTTAAGACCAGTCAGCACAATAAACTAATCCAAATTCTGCCACCGACATTGGGTCTTAAGCCACAGCCACCACGAGAATCTCACAATGGGCCCCAATGCACGGCCACGATAAAATCAAAGTTAGACCTGTAGCAGAAAGGGGAAAGGCCTTGCTATTCCGATTTTTAAATGAAGCTGCTTAACTTTACTTTTTCTAACAGTTCCCTCAATTTTTGAAAACAATCGTTTGTTCACAGAATGAGAAGTTTGTTAAGAAATTTCAAAATTACTTTGCAGCATCATTGTTTTTGTTTTAATGCATTTTTATTTATTATTCTCTTTTATGCTAGACCGAAATACTTAAAACTAGTTTGATATCTAGTCTGTTGATCTAAATTATAACTTGTTGACTCCTACCAAGGGCTCTTAGTTAACCTAGCATTAATTTCATTTGCCTTTGGGCTTCTTTATAATTTGGTCGTTTTTTTCTGCAATAAATCGGTCTATATTAATAAAGGTTTTTGTGGCTTTTCCTTCAGATTAATCTGTGACATATCATTTAAGGACTTGTATTAATATTTTAGTAGTAAGGTAATATGACCGCATCTCTAAAAATGTAAGATTCAAACACATAAATGTAATCTATTGCCACAATAAATAAAATCTAAATCAAAATCGGTCTTAATTTAAGGAAACTTAAAAAACTGCGGTAATTACTTTGCAACATCATGATTCGGTTATTGTTGTCACGGTAAAGAGAAATGTGGTCAAGATGCGTGCACATAAATAAGGTTACATCCTTTCTCCTAACTGGAATCATTGATTCAGAATCAGGCATTTTACGACGGTTATGGTGAGCATTTGGATTACTCCTAGACACTTTTCTAGTTGAATGCTCTTGATGGTTACATCTTAACTTTTTAATTTCGACAGACTATCAGCACTATTCAGAATAATTTTACTCGTCTCAGAAGCTCATCTATCAAAGCTTAAGCAAGGCTTCTTCTTCGACACTACCGTGGTTGGCGATCTCTTGCATTTTGAGTACGTATTGATGCATTGTCTCACTACTTAACTACTTCCGTTTTCGAAAGTCGTTGTAAGCAACTGACCCTGTCACCTTTTTTTCGAATTCACATCTCAGTGCATTTTTAATTGTATCCAACTGCGAAGATCTTCTTATTACGTTCGAGAAACAGTTTACCTAATATAATTTATTTCTGTCGTTTTATTCCAAAATTTCCGAGTTGTTCAATCTAACGAGTGATGGAGAAATTGACATCTCCACTGAAAGCTGGTGTTGAGTCTTTGATGCCCTGGAGTCAACTTTGCAATAGAAGATGAAATTTGTTGCAATTTCTTCTGAAGTTCGGTAATTTCTTCAAGAATTTGTTTTCATTACCCGCCTCTTCCTCCAACCTACTCTCATTCTATTCTAATGAGTCATTCTCATACCGATTTTTGATGGCTTAGGAAAATTCCCGAATCAACCTAACGACGTCTTCATCCGACAAAACCTCGATTATCCTTCATTAACTCTGTTCTTTTGCTACCTTAGTGCCACTAGTAGAAAGTCTTAGAGATCTGAGAATATTTTTTAGTCTGCGAAAAGTGAAAACCTCTTAAAATTTTTTCCAATTTTTAGACATTTTAAGTTCTTTCAATGTTCTCGTTGACACCACGGAATATAATAGTCACTGAAAAATGCACTGTAGATCGATTAGCAGAATTCCACTCCTAAAATTGTAGGAGAGGAGGATAAAGCTCGGTAAATGCGAAATAAAAGAAGCACGGCTTGCGTGTGCCAATTTATCCGTTTATTAGGCAATGCAAAAACGGGCATGAATTAACATTCCTGCCTGTATTTACAATCACGCAGGGCTTACGGTCAATAGCCTAATTTTGGTCTTCCGGTCAACCTGATTTGAACCTAAACCTTAAGTTGATAAGTGCGGTTGTCTCCCTAAAACTATTTTTGCAACAGGGTTTGTTGTTTAAATTTTTTCTTCTACAGACCTAAATTCCTAGTGGCTCTAGATTATAGCCTTTGGTCAAGCTGTCACCGCCAGTTAGGTTCTCTCAACACTCGGTTTTGGTTACTGTCATCGTACCAAATCTACATTGGTTTCATCAGTATTTCCGTACACACTATGTGCTTTTTGTACAGCTCCACTAGAAAAAGCTGTGCACTCCTTAGTACCCTCTAAAGGAGGACTTAAGAATTTTGATAAAAGTGAAATAGACTGTTGTTTGGTGTAGGAACTTGGTAGTTCACAGAGCGGCACAACATTGCTTCGAAGCAACTATGACTAAATTCCAACTTTGGAAGGGACTTACTGAACCTCCTTCACCACACATAACACAATTCCACCCACAAGCAGAAAGTGTAGAGTCTTTAAATCACCGAAATCATCTTTTCCGAACAAAAAGGTGCCGCATTAGGGAACTCACCGATTGGATCAAATGTTAAGGAATTCCGCTTCAGACATACACTCAACATACGTTCACCTATGCAAATCGCGAGTGTCGACAAATAAGTGAAATTTTTATTTTCCTGGCAGAGTGTTCCCTTTCAGTGGGAGAGCATAAACGACGGAATGAAGAGCGCTGTCATCGTAATTTGCGTCCCCACTTAGATGGTTCGTGACCAAACTCACAATTCGTTTTACGATCAAGGGAGTTCCAGCGCACACGGTCATTGATATACGGCCAAAAGAAAGCAACACGTGCATATGCATTCGCCAGAGCGTACCCCAAACGTCAGCGTGTTGTATTTACATTTTCGATATCTTTGTTTATGCCTAGCTGATTTTTTGGTATGGATTACAATGATGTTCGGTTGAATAAATACTAAAACTATCTTATGCCTAAGAGCATCGGGATGGATGTGTTAAATTTGTTTCTTGGAATTTTTTGGATCGTATGCGTTGTAGGCAAGATCTATGTCCCGACCCCAGCCGGAACTGTGGCCACCGGAGGAGACGACCACCTCGTGCTGGGATTCTTTTTGTCCTTCGCTATTTAGGAGTTTCTTGATTCCGATAATGGAGGCGAGAACTAGGGCGAGTTTTGAGACTATTAACGCTTTTCCTGCTAACATTGCCAAGGCACCGTAAGCAATGGGCACGAATGTTCCGCCCAGTAGAAGGGGGATCATGATGTAGGCACCACCACCCTTCTTGTCCTTTTTCTTGCGACCCTCATCGAGCGACCTCTCCATGCCCCTCATGTCGGGGAACTTCACCTGGTGTAGGAAAAAAGCAAAAATTCAGTCTTTTTCTTAAAATTAAACTAGTTCAAGTAGCTGTTTATACCTGTAATGTGTGCTCTTGCAGGAAAGTGCCCAGCGCCTTGAAAATCATGTTGTTCAACGTCTCCTCCTGGTCTTCAAGTGCGCGAGGAAGATTTGCCAGAATCTCGTTCTTATCCACCATCCGTGGCTGATTCTCGAAATGTCCTTCTTTAGATTTGATAAATTTGATTTCGTCCGATATCCTAACCTCCCTGGACTGTCTAAAAGCGTTCTCCAGGCCGACGAGCAGCTTCAGTTTGAGACACACGGACAGGTTTTCACTGGCACACTGCTGGTATATCCGGTACATTGTTGTGAGGTCACTCCAAATTGTTTGATTTTCCGGTTGTGGCTGTGTTTCGTGCACAACCTGAGATGCGTCGAGATGCTGCAACGATGACCCCATAGCACTACGTCCAGTGACCGAAACCGTCAGCAGACAGGATACTGCCGCAACAAGCACCCACTTGGACATAATACCGCGCTGTATCCACAAAAATAGCTCGCAAAACTCGAATTGACCGGCGAGAGGCCTGCAACTAACTGATACAGATAAATCGTCGATAAACAGTTTTATACTCGCTTATAAATTACCACCATCGTGGGATATATCTGTGATGCATGCTGCGCCGCCATCGCTTGCCTATCTTCCTAAGGAGAAAACCGTCTGATGCTAGCAAAGAAGAGAGAACGCGAGCACACTGATCCACTGATGCAGAGTAATCACGCCAAAATTAATCCGCCAGCTCTTGCTGCACTACAATTAGAGAAAACGCAAAGAAGACGCTAATTAATAAAGCCCGGGTGTACCCAGGGAGTAACATCGTTCTAAGCTGCTGCACTTCGATGCTGGCTTGCTGTGTACGGTACGGAGATGTGGACAATTTGCGTGAGCGGATCTAACTTACGATACGTTGCCAATGAAGTCGGAGAATGTAAACATATATTTGAAAGAAAATATCCAACTAGACCGCAACGAAGTCTTGGTTTGCGCTAGATGGCATGTGTGCGATGTAAATGCAAGAGAAAGATTTTCACGGTCTCTGGCGATGTGCAGGAATAAAATCAAAAGTTCTACTTTTATTTTTTAACACTAGCGGCATGTGGTGCAGCCAAGGGTGTGATTAGGTACAAGGGATGATGGTTACTTTCATTCTTTGTATCCGTTTGCTTCGTGGAACAAATACATTTTTATGGCAAGCTAAGCAAATTTTTTCCATCTCTTTATGGGCTGTTTATTGGGCGTTTTCACTGTGTGTGTCTGTTTATAGAGACAAGACCCTTTGAGGGACCTTGCAGAACAAATTTTAAACATATTTTTGACTTCAACAACTACCTGCAGCATCACACTTTATTCTTAATTCACACGTTCGTTGTGCCGGTGTAAATATTGTTTGAACCACACAAGACCACATTCAAAGTGTGATTGCAAGAGAAGTGAATTGATTTCAAATACAAAGGCATTGATTGTCAAGCTTAAGCATGGTGGTGAGGAAAACCACACAGGTTAGAGCCACTTTCTCTGAGCGTTGGGCTCCTAAAGATGCTTTAATAGAAAGGTTATATTCTGAGTTTTTCCCCATCCCCAAGCTTTATTCATCTTACGTTAACGCAGACTTCCGGGAATCTGCCGTTCCTAACATCCGAGGGGAGAGTCGAAACATAACCTCTGTTAGGACTGAAAAGCAATACTCTACAATTTTGGAATTTATCAACTGTTCGGTAGAAAAAGTACTGAGAGAAGTTCGATGGACGTACTAAGATTCGAAAAGCTCTGAGAAATAGGCTTCGCGATACGAAATATTTAAACTAGCTGTGTCTTGGGACACATAGAGGCCGCCACTAACAATTGATCCGTTAAATGGCAGCGACGCTATCGGGTTTCTAAACATTCTGTGATGTTTTAGCTG
Organism: Eristalinus aeneus; assembly: GCA_955652365.1. NCBI lineage: Eukaryota > Metazoa > Arthropoda > Insecta > Diptera > Syrphidae > Eristalinus > Eristalinus aeneus. The sequence continues at coordinate 75,108,941 of OY019130.1, forward strand.
CATTAAAGTTGCAGTTGGTACCATGGTTTTAACAAGTTCTTCAGTAATTTCAACAAAAACAAAATTCAAAGTAACACAGCAAGGAGTAGATTTGGTCTAAAACAAGATTGTAGTTGATTCTAATTTTTATAAGCGAATTTTGTACAGCTATGAAGTTCATTATTGCGTCCATAAGCAAAACTTCCAGAGGTAAATTTTGAAACCCTGCTACATTCACAAAATCTGACTATTTCTGGAGCTACATATGTATATGGGCTGGAGGAATAATTGGTCCTTCTTCTTTTAAAACGATGCTTGCCAAATCTGTTTGGCTAAGGCATAGTTTCACGCTACGGACCTATGTTTTGGACTTCAACAAGTTTTCTGAGGAGATATGTGGAGGCACTAGGTAAACGAAACGATTGACTACTCTGAAGAGAAAATAATCCCTTCACAAATTTTGAAAAATTCATAAAAGAGGAGACATTCAGAGGAAACTTCGTTCCAGCCAACCATCATATACCGGAAAACATGTTCAAATCATAATGTCAGAAAATTGTCAAGAGAAGGAAATGAGTTTCATGCCCGTATAGAAATTATATAAATTTTAGTTCATTTCAAAGTTTCATAAGTTTTAAATATAAACACCGTTTATGGATTTCATATAGAATGTCCCGTGCGCACTTTAACGTTTCTCAGAACATAATGTCGTAAGCCTAAGCTGGTGGAGTTGCTCTCTTCTAAGCTCTTAACCTGATGTTTTGTTTATCTACAAATGAGGACATTATAAACAAGAAAAACCTATTGAATCCAAGAAACTTAATTTTTTATTGAACTTACATAAATTACATATTTTGCAACGGAGAAAATCGTTACTTGATATATTACCACCTACAACCGACAAAAACATGTGCTGATGTATATATTTCGCGTCCCGACTGTTCAAGTGCGACGTTGCTTTTCCGCTTTAAGCTTTGTTTCATCAGACGTCTGTCAAGTTTGTCCACGAATTTTTTTTTTTATTGAAAATCGTCAGAAAATGGATGTACTGTGCGGTTAAGACAAGTTTTTGTTAATCGCAGAACATAAATGTGGAATGATTTGTTCCAGCTTTGGTTTCCTCCCTCATGACACCCCACGTGCATTTAAAACACTGATTTTACCGAGTGCACCGGGTGCTTTCCTCTTTCTGTCCACCACTATACCTTATGTGATGTGCGCTGTGATTCTAATCTAAAGGGAACAAAATTAACAATAATTGTATGGTGCGACAGTCCACGGGCGGGCAAGGGCCTAGCTTCCTCATAAGCTGCTCATGTTCTCATGTATATCTCACGAGTAGAGGGGACCTACAGTTTATTTTCGACTCCAAAGGGTGAAGTTTGAGAAGCTTCCTTAGAAAATTTCTCTCTACGTGTCAACAGATCGAAAGAGGTGGTGCCGCGCAAAATTCGAGGTGTTCAGCCGAGAATCAAACCTAGACCTTCGGTGTGTAAGCGTCGCACTCTACCCACTAAGCCACAGCGGCCACAAAATTACCCTTTATAAAAGTACAATTAGTGGTCGCCGTGGCCGAGTGGGTAGAGTGCGACGCTCACACGCCGAAGGGTCTAGATTCGAATCCCAGCTCAACACCAATTTTTCGAATTTTTTACGGCACAACCTCTTTCGAGCTGCTGACAACACTCAAAGAGTAATAACTGTCTAAGGAAGCTTCTCAAATCTCGCCGTTCGGAGGCGGCAAAAAACTGTAGGTCCCTTATACTCGTGAGAGAACAGTAGCGCGCACAACACGAGTAGTTGATGAGCAAGCTAGGCCCTGGTCCCCCTTTGGACTGTAGCGCCAACAATTATTATTATTAAAAGTACAATTACACATATAAGTTAGCGTTAAACGGTTTAGTACAGAAGGGTTTTGCTTTCATCACTAATTGACTGTGAGCAGGACATGTGATTTCAATCCAGCCCCCAGAACACGCAAAAACTGAATTCATTAGTCATATCATGGTCCTCTTTGAAATCAAAGCGATAGATTAAAATTTTGCTCTGAACCCAACAATTTTATACATGTGGGGGATTGAGTTCAGCAAACCAAAATTTATATTCTGAAAGCTTTAAGGTGAAATTATAGCTTTGAGTAATCCAGCTTAATGACCAGAAGCTTTATAAAAAGATCCAGAAGAACTCATACGCGTGCGTGTTGCAGTTTATATACCCATAGCCGCTTCTGCGTATATGAAAGACAATTGTGGTTTAAAATTATTCTAAATGTTGGAAAGGTATGAGCCATGTACAATATCTCCCTTGCATAGATGACTTCGTGTGGTTCAATTTGCGTTTCTTCATCTTAAAACTGTCTGGGCCGGTCGGGATGCGATTTGTTTTGGATACTAAAATTACCATTTTTGAGGGGTCAAAAACACTTTCTACATGATTTATCGGTCGAAGCACTTTTATAAGCTATAGCAGGGCTTCAGCTAAAATTTACTTCCAATTCAAAATTAGAATCATTACTCCCCGCAAATATTTTTTGTTTAAGACAAATCCGGCAAGACAAGGTTTTTGTCTACAACAGACGCTCATGTACTCTGACAAATGTCACATCTTTCCAATGCTTCCACCAATGGCTTCCAGTACCGGCCACAACTAGCAGGTGGCGCCATCTTTTAAAGACAGACGAAATTGTGGCCCCAATAAATATAAAAAATATATAAAAACCATTTACTATATTTACCGGAACATTTGCAAAATTAAATTTTAAAATTTTATCCAAATGATAGCCAAACAATAACTTAAAAAGGAATGCTTATAAAAACCGTATGTAATACAAAACTAATATGCGAATAAGATCCTCCATTTCTTTTGGTCGTCTTTTTGGAATATTTCTTATATTCTCTTAACGAAGACCAATAGAAGTATTTTTTTTTTGTTTGGGCAAAAGACGAAAATTTTATACCTTACAATGAATAAATTGGGGTATTTTTCAACTGTCTATCAAAAAATGTTCACGTTAAGTCTTCTGAGACAGCTTTAGAACCCTTTTCTCGTCATCCTCAGCCCAAAATCATTACGTAACATCCACTTGTACGGAAAAAATGACTGAAAAACTCTCTTAACATAGATTACGCAAGTAGCAGTCGCTATCAGACATCACAAAATTTGTTTAAATACCCGAGCGCTTAAAGTGATTCACTCACCAGTCGCCACCCTCTTTCGGCCACGCTTCAACAACTATCGCTGGCACACTAACCCCCATAAATGGCTGAAAATCCACATTGTGAGTTGAAAGAAATTCGAACGAGGCGCTCAGGTGCCCACAATAATCAGCTTGTGCTAGGCAAACCGCTACTCTTCGGTTTCGCCTACTCGCCGTGCGTACCAACAGATACTTTATGTGGCCAGACTCTAGAACGGAGATCGCTTTTATTGTGTCGGTAAACTTTTTCGGGCCGCATGAACGCACATACTTTCATGTGCGTTCGAGGAGGCAGCTCTCACATGCCACAGCGCTCACTGGTACTCTCTACTGTGTCACCTGTTGGCCGAGGAAGTTACACTGCCACGAATAATCGATGATTCTACCATCGTGCTCTTTGTGTGTAAGTGTGTGTGCAGACGCCATGAAACCCTTACCCGCATTACCATTGCCAGTGGATGCATGGAAAAGAAAGTAAAACAACAGTCTGCTGTAAGCCTTTGAGGGAAAAGTGAACCTTTCCGAGGCATTTACTGACCACGTTGACCACTTAAGTAGAGGGCCTTCACACGACTTGAGGTGGCTGCCTTTAATCAATCTGCATTCACTTTCGCTTTGCCTTAAGCGTTGATCTCGGAGATGAGCGTGGGCTTGAGTAAACTGCTGTGACGCACGCAGGCTATGTCTGTTGCGAGAATGCCGATAACGATGGGTGCGCCTTTGGTTTGTTAATGTGTCGGGTTTCGGGTGGTCTGCAATTTCATGCGGCTGAGGTCAACTGACGGAACTGGGAATCAAATTAATTCCATAGGCGCAGGAGTTCATCGCAATCGATACAAGTGGAAACTGAACTCCCACATTATTAGGGTAGGTTCTTGGATGGATGGTGGGGAAATAGGGTCTGTCAATAGTATCCGATGGGATGGCCACAGCAATAAGTGTAATTAATCCAGAAAAGCATTCCAAGTTGAGCTGTTGTATCTGGTTGATAATAGATTGAATGACTTTGAAGACTAGAGGAGAAACGTAGGTGGGTTTGTATGTAGAAGTTTCTTCAAGAATTAGGGGTAACCACTATGAGCTTTGAGAACGTTTGCAGTTTCTTGACGATTTTCACACAATTAAGTCAGTCGTAGCAGCATATTGAGTGCTTCATTTGAATAGATACAATTTTGGAGCATAAAAGCACTGAACGAGCAATTATGATCGAAAATTGTTAGCATTTGCCCCAAGAACATCATGTGTTAGAGTTTTTGACTAGATGGAACTCTGAAAAAAAAATGCTGAATACACAAACGAAGTGTAAGCATTAAGTCAAAGAATAAAATAGCCGTCGGGAATATCCTTTCAAATAAATCTTGCAAATACTTGTATTATTAAAAATACCTTACCTGCAACTAGACGTATTATGTATCCTTTAAAGTGGCATTTAAGTGTTTTTTTTTTATTTTTGTTAGAGGTTAGAATACACTGCACTGGCTCAAATACCACGCAGTAACCTTCATTTAACGTAATTTCTTGATTTTCCGAAGAAAGACCAGAAGGCGTTTTGTGATAATGATCTTAGGTTTTTAGTTTTCACCACATAAGCGCCAAACAGACGGTGCTAACGTTCTGGGCATACACTTGGTCATCCTGCACCCTGAAGAGTTACGTCAACCGTCAACGGAGGCCGTAACCAAGGATGCATGCAGTTCGAAGGTGGATTCAGACCCTACGGATGCCTCTTTTGAACCTTGTCTAGCTAGTTAATCGGCAGTCACGTTTCCCATGTCCCCGATACCCAGACAAGTCTTAGCGAATTCAGTCTGCCGCGCAATTTAAGAATTGCATTCTTGAACTCTCTTTGAAATGGTTAAAGGGTTAAGGCTGTCGCTAAAGAACGAAGGTTGCCTTTTATATTTCGGGATTGGACATCCCTAGTGTTGCAATCTGATAACTGCCAGCTCTATCGTAAAGTTTGACATTTTTGAGTTTATACGTACTCAGAAAGCTTCGACAGACGATCGCTATTTGTGTTGTTCACAGTAACTTAAAAGATTCATCTCGCCCAAAAAATGGAATTAAATCGTGAAAATTTTCGTGCGATTATTTTTTACAACTTTCGACGTGGATTAATCCAACAACAGTGCATCGTTGAACTTTATTCAATTTTTGGCGATGAAGCTCCATCAAGGACCACTGTTTCTCGATGGTATGGTGAATTCAACCGAGGTCGTAGTTCACTCCAAGACGAATTTCGTAAAGGTCGTCCAAAATCATTTGTTGTTCCAGAAACCATTGATGCTGTGCACCAACTGATATTGCAAGATCGTCATATGACCTATCATGAGATTGAGACAACCTTAGGCATTAGTGGGATCAAAATACATTCAATATTGCATGAACATTTGACCGTCAAAAAAAATTGTTCGCGTTGGATCCCACACAATTTATCAATCGCTCAAAAACAGAATCGTATCGATTGGTCGAAAGAAATGCTCCAAAAATAAGATCACGGTGCTTTGAAACACGTCTATGACATCGTGGCAGGTGGTGAATCGTGGATTTACGTGTATGAGCCCGAAAGTATACAGCAGTGGACTGTATGGGTGTTTCAAATTGAACCAAATCCACCAATAGTTGCAAAAGTTGCCAATCAAATGGTCGCCTGTCGCAATGGTACCACTAGAACAACGCAGAACAGTCAATTCTGAGTGGTACACAACAATTTGTTTGCCAGTTGTTTTCCAAGAAATCAGGAAAACCAACCACCGGAGACGGATCACTCTTCACCACGACAATGCGAGCCCTCACACATCGGCTCAAACAACTCCATTTTTGAGCACTCAAAACATCGATTTGATGAGTCATCCGCTGCATGAGTCCTGACTTGGCACCGAATGACTTCTTTTTATTCCCATACGTAAAAACTAAAATCAGAGGTCAACGTTTTTCAACAACTGAAGAAGCGGTTGATGCGTTCAGAATGCATGTTTTGGAGATACCTCAATCAGATTGGCAAAAGTGCTTCGACAATTGGTTCAAACGCATACAAAAGTGTATATATTTTAATGAGGAATATTTTGAAAAACAATAAAACTATTTTCGATAATAAATATTTGGTTTTGTTCTCTAAAATATAAAATGCAACCGATATTTTTGCCTATCTCACATAAAAGTGCTTATTTTGCATAGTTTTTAAATATTTGCTTATTTAAAATTCTTATTTTTCAAGCATTGTATTTAAATCCTGAAATTGAGTATTGAAAGCAAAATACAAAATAATTTATCCACGTCTTTTTCCATAGTTTTTTCGGTTTACGTGCTTAGCCTAAAGCATAGAGTTAAAAATGAAATTGGAGTTATTTCGGAACGTTGATGATTTCAAACGTCAAAAAGTAGTTCTGAAAGCAGCATCAGTTAAATCAGCAAAAGAAAAATATCCTTGGCCGATTTTGTTGCAAGATGGCGAACTTGGTTGAAAGCTGGAGCATTGTGAACAAAAAAAACGCGTGTGAAAGCGTTGTCAACCGGCTCGATATATCCTATGCATTTGCAGTTAACAACCAAAAGAAGTCATTAAGCAAACTTATTTAAAAAGCCAATAATGTTAATTATATATACTTATATATATAAAATCAAGCTTCATATGAATGAATTTCTTATATGACGTAACCAAGCTCTGTGGTGGTATAGCAGGAATATTCGAAATAACCCTAGACAACAATCACCTAATGTAAACTCAACAACAACAACTTAATGTTAACTCAGACTACCAATTTTGTAAGCCACTGTAACTCAACTATGTTATTTGCATTATCTTACACATCATTATCTGAATTTCATTATTACAACATATCTTCTTCTTCTTCTTGTGGCGCTACAGTCCGGGGTGGACCTGGGCCTCAACCAACATGCCTCTCCAGCCAGCACGATCTTTCGCAAGCTGTCTCCAGTTGCGCACTACAAGTTGGTTGAGGTCCTTCTCCACTTGTGTGCGCCACTTCAGTCCTCTGTTGCGTTGTCCCAATGGCTCGGATTCAAAGACTTTTCGGGCCGGAGCAGTGGTGTCCATACGCTCTACATGGCCTAGCCATCTTAAGCGTTGTATCCGTAGACGCTTAACCAGGCGCATGTCGCTGTACAGCCTATAGAGTTCGTCATTAAATCTTCTCCTCCAGATGCCATCAACGCAAACAGGACCAAAAATCGCACGCAAAACTTTTCTCTCAAAAAGACTAAGGGCTTCCTCATCCGCCTTTGCTAACGTCCAAGATTCTGCGCCATATAGTAGGACGGGGATGATTAAGCTGTTATATAAAGCCAGCTTAGTCCTTCGAGAGAGGGCTTTATTACTCAATTGCCTCTTGAGCCCAAAGAAACAGCGGTTGGCAAGAGTGATTCTGCGTTTGATTTCGGTACTGATGTTGTTGTCCCTGTTTACCGCGGAGCCGAGGTAGACGAAGTCCTTAACTACCTCGAAGTTTCTGCTGCCTAGTGTGACGCTCCGTCCGAGACGTCGATGTTGTGTGTCCTTCCTTGATGACAGCATGTACTTCGTTTTGCCCTCATTTACCGCAAGACCCATTTTGGCCGCTTCCGCTTCAATGCCAGCAAACGCCTCATTGACGGCTCGCTGTGTTCGTCCAATCACGTCAATGTCATCAGCGTCAGCTAACAATTGAAATGACTTCTGGAAGATCGTGCCTCTGGTGTTGACTTGTGAGTTACGCACGATCTTCTCGAGGATGATGTTAAAGAAATCACATGACAGTGCGTCGCCTTGTCTAAAACCTTTTTTGACATTGAAGGTCTCGGTGAGTTCGGTACCGACCTTGACGGAGCAGCGAGAGTTCTCCATCGTCATCCTACACAATCTGACGAGTTTGGTAGGAATGCCAAAACTAGACATGGCACTGTATAGCTCGTCTCTATGCACACTGTCATATGCAGCCTTGAAATCGACGAATAGGTGGTGGGTGTCAATTTGCATTTCTTGGGTCTTTTCCAGGATCTGCCGTAATGTGAAGATCTGGTCTATTGTGGACTTCCCTGGTCTGAAACCACACTGATAGGGACCTATCAGGTCATGGACAAATGGTTTCAGACGCTCACACAATACGGCAGAGAGGATCTTGTATGCGATGTTCAGGAGACTAATCCCTCTGTAGTTGGCGCAGTCAAAGGGGTCTCCTTTTTTGTGGACCGGGCAAACGACGCTGAGATTCCACTCATCGGGCATGCTTTCCTCCGACCATATCTTACAGATGAGCTGGTGCATGCGCCCAACCAGGTCATCTCCAGCTGCTTTAAATAGTTCTGCGGACAGTCCGTCCGCTCCAGCAGCTTTGTTCGACTTTAGCTTGGATATTGCTATCTTCACCTCGTCTAAGTCCGGGGGACGGAATGCTTGTCTATCATCGTCCAAATTGAGTGGAACATTCTGCCTAACAGCGGGATTTGGGTCGTCATCGCCGTTTAGGAGTCTGCAGAAATGATCCTTCCAGATTCTCAGCACAGACTGCGACTCTACTACTAGTTGTCCATTTTGGTCCCGGCAGGCCTTGGTCCGAACCTTGTATCCTCCGGATAGCTGTTTTACCTTTCGGTAAAACTTTCGGACTTCATTCCTGCCAAAGCACCTTTCCATTTCCTCGACCGCGCGCTTCTCATGCTCCTTCTTTTTCCTTCTGAGAAGCCGGTGCTATTCCCTTCTTCTCTGTTCGTAGAGTTCACGAACAGCTCGCGTTGTTCGATGCAGCGTCGCCTTATAGGCGTCTTGTTTAGCTGCGTGCGCTTGCCTGCACTCGTCGTCAAACCATGGGTTCCTTCTGGGTGGTGACGTGAAACCCAGCACATCAGTGGCAGCGTCTTTGATGGCTTCTTGACAACGTTTCCATTCTTCTTCTATGCTTAGTGCAGGAAGCGTCGAACTCTGGGCGAGTTTCCGGGAGACTCGGTCGGCAAAGTTCCCAGCAATCAGCTGCGATTGTAGCTTTTCGACGTCAAACCGTTTTGGCCTTTCTCGACTCCGTTGCTCTCTCGATATCCGGGTTCTTACCTTGGCTACAACAAGGTGATGATCCGAGTCAATGTTTGCACCTCGGAAGGTTCGGACATCGAGAATACTGGAGGAGTGTCTGACGTCGATCGCAACATGATCAATCTGGTTGACGGTTGATTGATCAGGAGATCGCCAGGTTCCTTTGTGAATGTTCAGGTGTGGGAACCGCGTGCTAGCCACAGAGAGGTTTCGCCCCGAGGCGAAGTCCAACAGCCTGAGTCCGTTTCCGGATGTGTTGTCGTGCAGGCTGTGTTTACCGATGATTCCAGCAAAGATGTCCTCCTTTCCCAGCTGAGCGTTGAAATCTCCTAGAACGATCTTGGTGTCATAGCTGGGGCATCGATCGTATGTTCTTTCTCGGAGATCATAGAAGTCATCCTTGATGTTGTCATCCTTCTCCTCTGTCGGGGCGTGAGCGCATATTAGGCTGATGTTCCCGAATTTAGCCTTGATGCGGATTGTCATGAGGCGCTCGCTGACTGGGTCGTAGCTCAAGACTTTTTGCCTAAGTCTGCCTCGAACAACAAATCCGCATCCGAATAAGCGCTGCCTTCTCTCTCTATAGCAATTGCTGTAGTAGATATCGCAGTTCTTCATCGCTTTTATGCCAGGTCCATCCCATCGCACTTCCTGGATGGCGGTTATGTCAGCTTTGTAGCTGTCAAGGGCCTCCGCAAGTTGTTCGGCTGCACGTGGCCTATTAAGGGACCTCACATTCCACGTGCAAAACCGAAAATCGTTGTCCTTTAAACGTTTGCTGGGGTCGTTAACAGTTAATCCGTCCTTATCCGAGGCATATCGGTTTTTCTGAACTATTTTTCTTTTTTACGTGGTAAGGAAGTTACCCTCACGCACAACCCACAGACTGGTAGGCCAGGCCCATTATTTAAATCCTCGGGCAGAGGGGGTCGCTGCATACATTAGTTCACCATACAACGGGTGTTGTGATGGCTATCCAGGGGGCGCCACTTGGAGGCTGTATGTCAACTTGACCTGTGCACTAACGAGGATTGCCTTGGCAGCTCGCCATGTTGAGCGCAATCAACGACGTTACCTCGCGTGCATAGGCCCATGCCCAACATATCTTAATCATCTAAAATAGAAGTAACGAAAATGTATAAGAATGCAATTTAATGCAGCATCGATCATGCCATTTGAAGTGCCAACATATTTGATTTTATGTCTGAGCCTCTACTCAGGCGAGCATCATCTATGTGACATTCATTTGAATTTTGGAAGTCAAGCAATAAAGACAATTTCGTTTCGCCTTATGTTCGCTTCTTCATAGTTTAATTTCGCAACATAGTTTGTTCTTTTTTATATAACCCAAAAGGGCTTGGGTTATCTTTCATGGCGACCGTGACAGGACAGAAAATAATTTAATGTTATCGATTAAAAACTAAATAAAATAATAAACTGCAATTGTGCTGCAAGTGTTATTTGATATAACTGAAGTGATATCAGAGAGAAGATTAGTGGACATTCCAAGGCTATTATTTGCTGCTGCTGTTGCTGTTACGTTGGTTAGTTTGTTCAATTTCGCTGTTGAAGGTAAGTACGATCATCTTTTCTTAAATTAAGATTTAATTAATTATTTGAGTAATTGAAATCTTAATATGACCGAGAATACTGAATCCACGCTTTCACCTATAAAACAAAAAGATCATCAGCCACTGGCCAGCTTACGAAACTTAAAAAATACGTTGAAGGCGCAAGTGAAAGTGTTTCTTTGCACGAATAGGAAGTGAAGTTGGGACTTTTAGAAGCATATTTTAAGAAGTTCGACGATGCACAGACCAGTATTGAGATCTTTGATGAAGCCGAGTTGGAAGGCGATAGAAGGGCTATTTTTGAAGATGCGTACGCTGACACCAAGGCAAAAATTCTCACGCTGATAGATGGTAAAAGGAAGTCTACAAGCAGAATTAGTATTGCACATGATTCAACGTTTCTGGGTATAAAGCCCAAAGGTGCCCGATTACCTAAATTGGAATTAACGAAATTCTCTGGAAAATATACGGACTGGCCGGATTTTTTATCTACGTTTGAGACATTAGTGGATGCAGACGATGAACTTACTGCTATTGAAAAGTTCCAGCACCTACGCTCATGTTTGTCGGATTTCGCCTTCAAGACGATTCAGTCTCTCCAAACGTCGAAGTGGAATCGGTATCCAAATTACGTGATCTGAGTGACAGCATCAAGGACCATCTTCATTGTTGTTGTAAAAACAATATCGGTCAAACGAGGTCTGCAATTAAATTTTTTTAAAAAAATGGGAAATACAAAAGAAAATCAAAGACTCGCTTTCCAAATCTTATTTATGATTTGTAGTTTCTTCTTTCAACCCACACTCATTTGTTTGTATTGCTATGCAACCACATCATCACTAAATTAGTCAGTTACAGAATGATGTTGATCTTCTTATTATAAATTGTGTTATTATATATTTCGTAAATGAGGTCTAAGATAATGAATGAATAAATTTGAACATGAAAATATCAAAAAATGCCTTCTCGCAAACTCGAAAAAACTGGAACAATGAAGATTTAAGTAAGATCTTCACTGTAATAACGAAAATTGCCCAATAAAACTTAAGTGTTGATTAGATTTGTGCACGTCAATATGCCCCTGCAACATAAGTTCCAGGTATACCCGTATGAAGTGAGCGTCAAGATACAAATCTCTCGATGGGGAACATTTGTTGTGAACGAGACCTTGTTTTTTTGTTTTTTGTTTGCTATGACATCTTTGAAAAATATTGTATACATCAAGTCATTGAACAGACAACGTCATATTTTTTCATCGTGTTAAAAATATCGAATTTTGTACCAGAAAGTATTTGTATTTTTTGTATTCATTTGAAGAAAAGTGCAGCAGAATCGCATCGAATGCTTGTCGAGGCATATGGTAATTATGCTCTATCAAAAGCAACATGCAAAAGATGGATTCAATGGTTCACAAATAATAATTTTGATGTGAGAAATGAAGAACGTGGAAGACCACCAAAAAAGTTTGAAGAGGCCGAATTGCAAACGATGACACTTTAAGTCAAAAGCAAATGCAAGCAATATTAAATGTTGCACAACAAACAATTTCTGACCGTTTAAAAGCTATGAGAAAGATTCAAAAGTGTGGAAAATGGGTGCCACATGAATTGAATGAAGGACAGACGAAAAACCGAAAAAACACTTGTGAAATTTTGCTTCAAAGACACGAAAGAAAATCTGTTTTGCATCGGATTGTTACTGGCAATGAAAAATGGATTTATTTTAAGAATCCTAAATAGAAAAAATCATGGGTTAATCTGGAACAACTATCAACATCGACTGCAAAGAAGACAATTCTGTGTGTTTGGTGGGACCAGAGAGGTGTGTTGTATCACGAGCTCCTAATACCTTGTGAAACCGTTAATACTGATCGCTACCGACAACAAATGATCAATTTGAACCATGCATTGATCGAGAAACGACCAGAATGGGCTAGAAGACACGGCAAGGTAATTTTGCTCCATGACAATGCACCTGCGCACAAAGCGAAACCGGTTCAGGATACAATCAAAACACTTGGCTGGGAGCAGCTACCCCACCCGCCGTATTCACCAGACTTGGCTCCTTCCGACTACCATTTGTTTTCATCGATGGGACACGCATTGGCTGAGCAGCACTTTGATTCCTACGAGGAGGTCGAAAATTGGGTGTCTGATTGGTTTGCTTTAAAAGACGAACAATTTTAGTGGTGTGGTATACACAAATTGCCAGACAAGTGGTCAAAATGTGTAGAGAACAGATGTCAATACTTTGAATAAAATGTTTTTACTTTCCCACTAATAATTAGTGTTTTATTTTCAAAAAAAACGGTATACCTGGTATGTATGCGCATTTCGTACGTTGCAACGTCATTTATGAAGAGTCGTTCGAAAACAACTTGTACTCATTTCAACTTCAACATCCAAGCTAGAATGGAAGCTCCTCAAGATCAGGCTGTAGAAGATGAGTTTCCACCTCCAAGACAGCATTTGTCCCAAGGACGACACAAAAAGTTGATTGTATCTACTATACGAGGTCAAATATCAAATATGAAATTCTTCTTCTCCTTCTTGTGGGGCTACAGTCCCGGGTGGACTTGGACCTTAACCATCCTTTCCAGCCAGCATAATCTTTCCCTAGCTGCTTCCAATTACGCATTCCAAGTTGGTTGAGGTCCTTCTCCACTTGTGTGCGCCACTTTAGCCTAGGCCGTCCTCCGTTGCGTTGTCCCAATGATTCGAAGAAGATTCGAAGACTTTTCAGGCCGAAGCATCCATTGTTTAGCAATCTTAAGCGTTGTATGCGAAGAAGCTTGACCAGGCATGACATGTCGCCGTAGAGCCCATAGAGTTCGTCATTATATCTTCGCCTCTAGATGCCCTCAACGCAAACAGGATCAAAAATCTAATGCAAAACTTTTCTCTCGAAGAGACTAAAGGCTTCCTCATCCGTTTTTATTAACGTAAAATAAAATTGATTAATTAAGTATAATTTGAGAAAAATGAAAATTCGGCTTATCCATGTAAAACGCTGCTATATAGCCAAGCATGGATTTAATGGATTTTATGGTGTTTGGTGATTTTATTGGATTCAAGAAAAATGCTTTTTGACTTTTTACTTGTGCTTATTACGTTTGTTCTTTCACTTCTCCTCAAAATCATTATCTGCCATTATTTTATCAGTGTTTGTATTTTGCATTTATTTCCCATGCACGTGAGCAACTGACTCAGGTAAGCATTTCCGAGTGGAAGCAAGTATGGAGATGGATATCTGAATGAGTAAATTATTTAAGCCTTCAATTTGCTCTAGACACAAGGTGGAATGCTCTATTGTGGTTTTTATGTTCTGGAAGTAAGCCTTGCCGGGTACTTTAGATTCTAAGGATTTCAAATATCTTCCTGAATCTTCAAAGCGTCACGCAATCGCTCAATTAGTTTAAGAATACATGAAAAAAACACAGTCAGAGCTTTCTAGTTTGCTCGGTTTTATGTGTGTGAAAATTCTCCAGAAAACTTTTATTCATTATTGTTCCACCTGCCCAGTCCAAGAGCAATTATACTGCTGTCATGAAGCTTTTAAGAAAACCCGCTTCCAGAAGAGGCTTGAGTGCTCCAAGTCCAGTACTTATAAGTCTTTGCAGCAACTAACTTGATGGAAATATTTTTGTGATACGTTTTTAGATTCATCAAAGGTTTTAACCGATGCTGGTTTCGGAAAGGGCAAATTAAATTTATTCATCATCACTATTATCATTTTCGTTGACCCGAAATTTCTGTATAAAAAGGTCTAAATGCGGTAGCGGGGCAATGCAGACGCGATGACCTCCATGCCGCTCTCTACTCCGCCATCGACTATTGCTTATATGGACCAAGGATATGTACTGATGTTCCCAAGCGGCCATACTTCTTCATTTGGTTTAATGTGACTTCACAATCACGTAGAGTACATCGAACAGGCGTTTCGAAAATAGTCATAACTTTGGACTAGTTCACATTCATCCTAATTCCAGCATCCGTACACAAGCCCATCACATCGCCCCTAAGCCCATCAAGTGCGAGGGAGATTCCGTCTGGAATGGTGTAAAGACGACACCTTTGGTGATGCCCAGAGCTTATGATGAAAGGTATATTTTTTACTACCGTGTACCAGAGCGTGGCCACTATTACAGAAATCGAACGGCACTCATCAGAAAAATATTTATTCTGAAATATGAAAATATTCGAACAAGTATCGTCCTACGCTGCTATTCCAATCACACGTTGCGTTATCTGTTTTCTATTTCCAGGCATTTGTGTTTATTTTATTTTCAGAGGTCAAGAATTTTGTACTGCATGTTTAAGTGTGTGAAAACAAACATACATGTGAGCTGACTTTCAATCAAATGCAGTTTAGATTAACTTGAATTGTGAGGAGGACGTTCTTCAGAAATGTTGTCGTTTAAAATAGTTCCTTTAGTAGTCATAGTTTTCATTTGCTTGCAATCAACTGCCAAAGTCCATGGCCAAACTGTGGATGAGACGTTAAATTCAGAACCAACTCAATTAACCCCACCACCATGTTCACCCAGATCTGCTGCGGAACCTGCGGAAGTGGATAAACCTGAGCAACCACAAGACATGGAGAATTGTACACTCGAGAGTGTTGTTCCGATTCTCTCTGAGTTCAGTTTAAAAACTATTGTTGGCTGAAAATTTATCAAATTTTTCAAATACCGTTTGAAAATACGTTTTGTTTATATCGTTTATAATGAATAAAAAATTTGCAAAAAAACATTTGTTTGATACTTTACAAGGCATTCTACAAAGCCTCCAGAAACAAATCATCTCCATTCTTATCACCCAAAAAATATGGACAACATTGAATTCATCCATCAGTTGGTCTAATACAATTTTCAATTGAGACAAAAGCTATATGTCTCGAACATAATTTGTATTTAATTCAAAACAAAAGAAAGCCTTTGCGAATACAGTCGATAGAAGCGGCGCGAAAGCTTTTCGTTATCTCTTGTCATCGAAGTTTTTGTTTTTCCTCGTTGCGCCTAGAGCCAAGAAAACAAACAAATGTGAAACAGAAAATGAAACCTGTGCCAGACAATATTCGGGAGGAATAATTTGCATTTGAAAATAAATGATTCAGTTCGGTTTTCTTAGAATTGTAAGAAACACTTTCGTTGGAGAGTGGACATGTTGTCATTGAAAAAAATTCAATTACTCTTATTGACGATTGCCTTATTTGTTGTAATAATACATGCTCGTGCCACAGTCATCTATTGGGATCCAATTCAGCCGAATCAGTCGCCAATTCCAGAAAGTTCGGACAAGGAAGTGCAAAAGGTTGACGAAGCAAAGGCACCCGAAACAAAGAGCGAAGAGGACAATTGTGTAAATTCCGAGGAATGCTATGTCCCCTACTTGTCACAATTTACTTTGAAGACTATAGCAGGGTAAAGTTCTTCTTCGATGTGAATCAATAAGTTTGAACGATTGTTAATAGGTTAAAAATGTGTGTGAACAATAAATAGATCTTAGGAAAAATGGAAGATGGGTGTTTTTATTGTCATTTGAATTAAGTTTGTTCTCCTTTTGTGAAGTTCTTAAAAACAGCTTAAAGTTGTAGGAAACCGGCTCATATAAAACTTTTCTTTTAGTCACCTTGTACAGGTCGGTCGTAAGTACTAAGCCCACCGTCATATGGCGCGGTGCGACAGAGTTTTGCATAGTTTGCTTATCGGATTTGGTAAGTACTTGGACGTCAGGCTTCTTGCATTGCGCTAGCTCAAATTTGAAAATGGATGAGACGAAACCACCGTGGTGTAGAGGGTAGAGTGCGACACTCACACGCCGAAGGGTCTAGGTTCGATTCCCGGCTGAACACCTCGATTTTTTCACGGCACCACCTCTTTCGAGCTGCTGAAAACACTCAAAGAGTTATAACTTTCTAAGAAAGCTGCTCAAACTTCACCGTTCGGAGTCGGCAAAAAAATCTGTTGGTCCCTTCTAGTCTAGAGTAGTTGATGAGCGAGCTAGGCCCTGGTTCCCCTGTGGATTCTCGCGCCAACAATTATTATTATCGAAGAAAACCATATGAAGATTAATAAAAAAAGTCCAAAACAAAACTATAAAAAATTTTCAGCGACAACAAATTTTATATTCGGCGGAAGATTGACGCGAAACCTTGTCAGCCCTTCTGAGTGAATTAAGAGAGGACATATCAGTCTCCCACCCAGCTATGCGAAACATTGATATCAAAATGGCTAGCTTCACAAACGGGTTTAATAACCTAACCCCTTACACGTTCCTTACAATCACTCCAGAAAGCATTGAAATCATCTGCAGGGGACTCGTCAGTTTCCTAACTAATAACCAAATAAAAACAGATTCCTCTGAGGCTTCTCTTAATACCACGCCGTCAAGTTCTTTCAAACTTAAAACTAAATTTCAAAACTGGTACGTCTTGGATATACGAGTATATGTATGATCTCGTGAGAAAAACGTGTCACATTGGTATCAACTTAGAAACTAGGAGTTCGCAAATGTAAAAAAGGTTAGAACAGGCTTACTTACGATCATAAACTACACAACCTATGCAGAGATGATCTTCGAAAGACCAAAATCCACAGACTTGAATGCTGCAACCACCGACATATATGTCGGAAGGAAACATAAATTTAAACATTTCTCCAAGGAACAACAAACAAAGTAATCAGGGCAATCTGTGCCCGAAGTGGTAGAGAGGTACTAGCCCATTCCTCAAGCTCATATTCTTCACACCACACACCAGACATTTTAAGGCCATAAAATACGACAAATAGTAAATCCATGTGTCCGCACTGGTGAAATCTAAACGCATACGAGATTTCATCTAGTTGTCAACTTAACACTTCCATCCACCTTCGATGTACCTTTTTTTTTTGATTTAATGTCTTCCGAACTGGAAAAAACATACATCTGTACAGCTTGCTCCACAATGATATTCGGAAATTTTGTTATTAGGCTGTCTTCGGGCAGAAAGAGTTTGTCAACAAGCTATGTATGCTTTGTCCAAGCAACAGTCCACACAGCCTGGTTTGAATTACACTCCGCTGCGTTCTTAATAATAATTGTACGGCGCGACAGTCCACAGGGGACCAACCACAGTGCCTATCTTGCTCATCAACTACTCGTTTTGTGCGCACTAATGTTCTTTCACGATTAGATGAGACCTTCAGTTTTTTGCCGACTCCGAACGGCGAAGTTTGAAAAGTTTTCTTAGACACTTATTATTCTTTCAGTGCTGCCAGCAGCTCGAAAGAGGTGGTGCCGTGAAAAATTTGAGATGTTCAGCTGGGAACCTAGACCTTCGGCATGTGAGCATCGCACTCTACCCACTACGCCACAGTGGCCACCCGCTGTGTTGTTGGACCATTTTATTTTATTCCTATAACCACTCTACTGTAAATGTACATCGATTATGTATATTTTTGGCCACAATTTTGTAGTGTATGACTTCAGCAAGATAGTGCCACAATTTACACTGCATAGGTAAAAATCGAATTACCACAGAGCTTGGCGACGGGATTTTTTCGAGAAAAGGACCCATTACATGGCTTCTTATCCATGTCAATTAACACACATTACACATTTCTTATTTGGGGCTATGTGAAGTCGTTGCGCTATACCAAAGAGCCATGTACTGTATATGAGCTCAGGGCAAAAAACTAGAATTTCGACCGATTCACGCGAAAAAGTAGTCAAAAGTAGATTTCAACGTGTCCCTGGTGGTCATTCGAAAAAAATGTAATTTCGTACATAATTTTTACTTAATACTAGAGGGCATGATACATTTCGTTTGGATGCCTGTTATATTTAACAAATTGGGATGTCTCTAACAAAAAACTCTACACTAATTTGTTTAACAGTCTCACAAGAATGATACACAGTGAGAATTTCACAAACGCAAATAAACACGTTGGTGGGCAGAACATTTTTCGTTATGTATGCTAATTATTTCCCTCACGCCGAAACATGTTTTTGTGTATAATATTCAATTTCTTCTTCATTGCATTTTCTATCTCTCCCATTTTGACTTGTTTTTATCCCACCAATATGCGCTCAGTATTCGGAATAAAATGTTAATCAACTAATTCCTGTATAAGCATGAATAGCACTTGCTCGAGCTAAATACTTTTGCGACTGTATTAAAGCAGTCTTATCACAATTCAAGTCTCATCGCCGCAACTTTCAAGGCCAATAATATAAACATATGTCAAACATAGTACGAACAATATTTTGTTGAAATGTTATCATCAACCCTTCCAAAAAGTGTGATTCAGTTTAAATCGCGACGTGAAGCTACTTGAGACACAAATATGTTTTCATACAGAATTTATTTATTACTCTCAATCAGTGTGTTGCTTGTTATTCAATCAATTGAGTGCCGTGCCGTTGACAGCGCTGTGGAATTGGAACCAATTCAACCAAATCAACAGAACCAGACACCAGATTCCCCAAAACTAGAAAAAAGTGAGCCGAGGGAAGTTGAGACGGAGACGGCTCAACCAGAGGGTGATACACATACCTGCTTGGATGTTGACGACTGTCCTGTTCCTAGGTTGTCGGGATTCACCTTACAAACCATAGCTGGTTAATGTGACTCTTGTGTTATTTTCTTATAAATATGTCATCAAATAGCTAGAAACGTGTGAAATAAAAAAACCAATACGATATCGAAAATAAGTATTCATTTAAGACAATACGTCAGTAAACAATCGCTTGAAAAACACCCAAGTTTCACGTCTCTAAAAGATTTTATTAAGGTTTAAGCTGGAGCATTTTTCGAACCATTCTTTTGGTATTTACCTTAGTTTTATGTTACGCAGATAAATTTGCTTTCAAATCACACATCTAGTTAAAATATGTGACTGCTGAAAAATAATTGAACGATGAAAATAGTTAAATAAGTGTCCGTTGTGTTTTGCTGAACTTATTGTCTGAGTAGATAGTGTGAGAGGGGATTTCAAAAATGTTTGGCAATGATTTTAAGAAGAAGAACCGTGTGACTCTTTGTGAGCGAATTATAAACCGGCTACTAACATGCTGGCGCTGTCTAAATATTTAACCTGATGCAATGTGCCGAGAACTCAATGTACAAACTGGTCTGTGACAAATACAAGTTTGTTTTTTTTAAACATTTTATAAAACGAATACAACAAAATGTAAATTCAATCTGTCATGAATTTATTGCAAAAACCAAATATTACAATTAATAATAAATGCTACGTTGTTCAAGATTCTGCCTTGACTGGATTTGCAATAGCGTGCTAATCACCCACATTTGACGGTTTCTTAGCAAGGGCTTGAAGGTATTTTAAAGGGCTGTCATACTCACGGCTCTTCATATGCAAAATACTCAACGGAAAAATTACAATCCAAAAGTTACCACTTTACCTGGCCACGACGGCAAGGACCACGATACGACAATTGAAAGCACAAAAGATCGATTGTCGTTTAGGCTGCGAATCCTTGCTCGTGTTAGATCAAATAACACCACGCAAACTCTGTATTCACTTACATACATATATGCACTAGTTATTCTTCATAACAGTCGTTGAAGCGTCAGTGCACCACCAATTCGTCTTAATCGAAAGGTTGTTTCAAAGGAAACTAGACATTAACTCCCCCAGTTCACATTCCGCTTCAAAGAATCAAACGTTACGGATGCACTTCCTTGTTTTAACGCACAGGTTGTCCGATTCAAGCTGCTTAAAAAATCAATCCCGGTTACGAAGCACCCGGTGCGGTTGCATTTTAAGATTTCTCTTATGACCAGAGTTCAGTTTCTTTAGTTCATACTCTCTGATGAGTAAATTGACATCTAAAGTTTTCCTGCCAGCTATAAGAGATCATAGTTTAATAACTTGAAATGGTTTTATGACCTATTAGTCTTCACAGCAATCCAGACAAGGAAGAGCAAAAAAGAAACCCAGAAGCCCCGAATGTGTTGAAAAATCAATTGTCAACAAGAACAATGAACGAACGACCCTTGTGGCGAAGGAAACAAAAATTGATTCATTATCGCAGTGCAGTTATATGTTCAAATATATACACATATGGTATATACACACATTTTAAAACGTCAATTCTCATTATCACCTTTTGCTGAATTTTTAAAATTATGACAACGAATCACGAAATTGTGTTTCAGTCTTGTCTGTTGTGATTTCAAAGCGGAGGTGTGAAAGTAAATATGCAGATGTTCAGAGGATATGTTTTGTTCTCTATAGCCGTCATTTTACTCATTTTAAAAACTGACTGTTATCCATTAGAAGACACTTTGAACTCAAATATATTTCAACTGGATCAAATGGCAAACTCCTTCGAGATGGAATACAGTGCTCCGAACAGTAGCAAAACACCTGAGATCAATTTTCAAGAAGACAATTGTCCCCCTTCGGAGGATTGTCCCATGAGACACCTGTCACAATTCACCTTACAAACTGTTACAGGCTGAGCTTTAGAGTGTATATTTTAATTCCTTTTGTAATTAATAAAAATGTGAAATAGTTTTGTGTCTTTTGAAAATGGGACTGGGACTGGGACATGAGACACCTGTCACAATTCACCTTACAAACTGTTACAGGCTGAGCTTTAGAGTGTATATTTTAATTCCTTTTGTAATTAATAAAAATGTGAAATAGTTTTGTGTCTTTTGAAAATGGGACTGGGACTGGGACATGAGACACCTGTCACAATTCACCTTACAAACTGTTACAGGCTGAGCTTTAGAGTGTATATTTTAATTCCTTTTGTAATTAATAAAAATGTGAAATAGTTTTGTGTCTTTTGAAAATGGGACTGGGACTGGGACTGGGACTGGGACTGGGCTGGGACTGGGACTGGGACTGGGACTGGGACTGGGACTGGGACTGGGACTGGGACTGGGACTGGGACTGGGACTGGGACTGGGACTGGGACTGGGACTGGGACTGGGACTGGGACTGGGACTGGGACTGGGACTGGGACTGGGACTGGGACTGGGACTGGGACTGGGACTGGGACTGGGACTGGGACTGGGACTGGGACTGGGACTGGGACTGGGACTGGGACTGGGACTGGGACTGGGACTGGGACTGGGACTGGGACTGGGACTGGGACTGGGACTGGGACTGGGACTGGGACTGGGACTGGGACTGGGACTGGGACTGGGACTGGGACTGGGACTGGGACTGGGACTGGGACTGGGACTGGGACTGGGACTGGGACTGGGACTGGGACTGGGACTGGGACTGGGACTGGGACTGGGACTGGGACTGGGACTGGGACTGGGACTGGGACTGGGACTGGGACTGGGACTGGGACTGGGACTGGGACTGGGACTGGGACTGGGACTGGGACTGGGACTGGGACTGGGACTGGGACTGGGACTGGGACTGGGACTGGGACTGGGACTGGGACTGGGACTGGGACTGGGACTGGGACTGGGACTGGGACTGGGACTGGGACTGGGACTGGGACTGGGACTGGGACTGGGACTGGGACTGGGACTGGGACTGGGACTGGGACTGGGACTGGGACTGGGACTGGGACTGGGACTGGGACTGGGACTGGGACTGGGACTGGGACTGGGACTGGGACTGGGACTGGGACTGGGACTGGGACTGGGACTGGGACTGGGACTGGGACTGGGACTGGGACTGGGACTGGGACTGGGACTGGGACTGGGACTGGGACTGGGACTGGGACTGGGACTGGGACTGGGACTGGGACTGGGACTGGGACTGGGACTGGGACTGGGACTGGGACTGGGACTGGGACTGGGACTGGGACTGGGACTGGGACTGGGACTGGGACTGGGACTGGGACTGGGACTGGGACTGGGACTGGGACTGGGACTGGGACTGGGACTGGGACTGGGACTGGGACTGGGACTGGGACTGGGACTGGGACTGGGACTGGGACTGGGACTGGGACTGGGACTGGGACTGGGACTGGGACTGGGACTGGGACTGGGACTGGGACTGGGACTGGGACTGGGACTGGGACTGGGACTGGGACTGGGACTGGGACTGGGACTGGGACTGGGACTGGGACTGGGACTGGGACTGGGACTGGGACTGGGACTGGGACTGGGACTGGGACTGGGACTGGGACTGGGACTGGGACTGGGACTGGGACTGGGACTGGGACTGGGACTGGAATTCAAAGTTGTGTTCTCAGCTCGCTAATGAAAACAATTCATATCAGCTGAGACAAATGATGACTGAAGCAAGTCCCACATGTGTCTAGCTTTAACAAAACTAAAAGCTCTTTCACTGCAGTGGAAGCATAAACCTAGAAAAATGTGCGCGACAGTAGTGCACTTCTAGGCGTTGGAATATGTTGCCCTCCGCAGTCTAGGAATGATCAGTAGTGTGTTGTGTGGTTTAATTGTTAGAACTTAGAGAGGTCTTTCAGGCTATTGATGTAAGTTGATTGGATTTGATGCCTAAAAAACCGACAGCATTTTGTCTACAATAGTTTGAGATCGATGCAGGAACCCTGTTGCATACTCATTTGAAACTATGCTTGAACTCGGACTCACAGCAGGAAAAATATCTTCAAATATCCAAAGTTATTCGATTGCAATGGAAATTGGGATTGAAAACAATATGAATTTTGCTTTTGCTATTTTAAATTCGTAGCAATTTAAGTAACAGCATGCTTTAAATGAGAGCTTAACAACCATGCACAAAAATAAATTTGCATCTTTTTCAGATGTTAAACTATAATGTTGGGGAATATGTGTGGACAATTGTTTTGAAACAAGATTCATGTAGTGAAGTATGAGACATAAGGTGTTCTTTTTAATGTTTTTCTATTTACCCTTTCATTAAAATGTTACTAGGCTCAAAAGTTATGGGAAAATTTCCACATTAAATTTCTAGACCAGAAATTTGAACCACAGAGAGAAAATTTAACATTATGAGCTAAAAATAAAAAACACTATCGAATTCACGGTTTTTCTCTTAATAGAACTTGAAGTTGGCAATACTAATAACAGTTTTAGCAGTCATGTGGTTTGGCAAATCGGCATGAGAATGAATGAAATTTGTTGTATTTTGAGTGATAGTAATCCTCATGTAAGCTTAGAGACAATGTAACATGCACAAAAATGCTCTTTAATGAGCTTTTTGGGTTTGTGTGTTTATTGGTCCCTAGATTTTTATTTAAAAAGAGACAACTTTCAAAATATGATATTCATCATTCATTTTGTGACCTTCGGCATATCCCAATTCGCCAACATCAAAATTAAACAAAAAGGTGTCATTCTTGGAGTAGCTCAAGGCTACGCAATCGATTCAATATTTTAGTAATGTGTTTATGACAAGGATCATGATGTATTATGGTTGTGTATTCATCTAGAATCTGTCGATATACATCGCGCATCTAAAATATAAGCCTCAACAAAGTGAATATACATAAGTTCGGAAAGAATATGCGGCATAAGGCCAAGCAACCTTCTGCAGTTAAGAATTGGTATTTTTTTAAAGACTTGTAAATGGTTTGCTTGGGGAATGGGCCTGAATACACGAGATAACGTTGTTGATCGCGCTCCACATGGCGAGCTGCCAACACTATCCTCGTTAATACACAGTTCAAGTTGACATAGAGCCTCCTCGCGGTGCCTCCTGGATAACCATCACAACACCCGTTGTGTGCTGAACAAATGTATGCAGCGAGCCCCTCTGCCCGATTGCTTAATAATGTAACTCCTCACCACTTAAAAATAAATTGTTGAGAAACACCGATATGCCTCGGATAATGAAGGATCAACTGCTGACGACCCCAGTAAACGATTTTCGGCACGTGGAATACGAGGTCCCTTACCAGACCATGTGCAACCGAACAACTTGCAGAGGCCCTTTCTGCTACCAAGCAGACATCACCGCCATCCTGGAAGTGCGATGGGATGGGCCCTGCAAAAAACGTAGAAAAACTGCGATACGAGTCTCTAATACAGCGATTTCTGAGAGAGAGAAGGCAGCGCTTATTGTGACGCGTATTTATTGTTCGAGGCACACTCAGGCAAAAAGGGTCGAATTTCGACCCCGTCAGAGAACTCCGCATAACAATCCTAGCTCCTCGGCAGAGGAGAAAGATGACAAAAACAAGGAGGACTTCTATGATCTCCTTGAAAGAACATAGAAATGGTTTATTTCTTATAGGTATAAAACTCATAAAATATTTGAATATTCTATGATCTTTTAAATTGGCTTTTTCCAAAGACAATCTTCGAGCATTATAACTAAAATAGGCCTTTTGTGATATGACCCCCAGGCCTGGGTCGGACTTGGTCAAATCTGTAGGTTCTATTTTCGACGAAGTTGTCAATTCTTTGTAGACCCATATGGGAAATGACGCGATGAATGTTGTTCAGCAAGTGGTTAATTGATTCGGACTTGTCAGTGTAGATTACCTTACACACCTCCACACAAAATACTCGTGCAGCATCAAATCGCACGATCTTGGAGGTAAATTCACTGGTGCGGAGCATTAAACAATGTGATTATGGAGTATTTCGTTTAATTTATAAGTTGTTGCACGATCTGTGTAACATGTTGCACCGTGTTGAAGCTTAAGTTCCTGTACAAAATGGTTGTTAAATTTATGAACTAAAAAGTCAGTAGTCATGGCTGTTTTTGATTATAAGTTATCGAAAATTATTCCATTGTTTATGGATGTAATGGTATTTCATCACAGACTTGAGGACAATCATTATAAGATTGCAGTTTTGCTTATTGACGTGTATATGCAACCAAGACTGAGATTCATAGCTCAAAAAAACTTGAACAACGAAAATTTTGCTTTAGGCCAATTCACCGAATTTCTACCTTGTTTTGTTTTTAAATGCCAATCAAAACTAAATGTAAATCACTTGGCATTTGACAAAATAGACTAAAGTTGAAAGAGTGGCTTTTATTATTATTTTTATTTTTACTTTTTATTATATTTTTTACTCAAAACAAAAAAAAATTCCAAAATCAATCTGTCGCAAAACATCCAATATCAATTAACTACACATTAGTATAGGCTCTTCATAGTTGGCGAACTTAAACATGTATTTCTCATTCACGAGTAGAAGTGATTTACAGACTTCTGCCGATCTCGAAAATTTAGAAAACTTCTTGGGAAGGCAGCATCCCTTGAGAATAGTGTGTACTCGGACGATATAATACCAGTTCCGAACCTGAACCTGGGAACTTCAACGCACATACCCACTGCGCCATGAGGACCACTCAGCTCAAACAATAATACCAGTTCCGAACCTGAACCTGGGAACTTCAACGCACATACCCACTGCGCCATGAGGACCACTCAGCTCAAACAATAATACCAGTTCCGAACCTGAACCTGGGAACTTCAACGCACATACCCACTGCGCCATGAGGACCACTCTGCCGATCTCGCAAATTTAGGGAACTTCTTGGGAAGGCAGCATCCCTTGAGAATAGTGTGTACTCGGACGATATAATACCAGTTCCGAACCTGAACCTAGGAACTTCAACGCACATACCCACTGCGCCATGAGGACCACTCAGCTCAAACAATGTCTTACACAGAAAACATATAAAATGGACAGTTCAGGACTTCATATGGGCCGTTTTGGCATTTCATGCATTAATCTGTCTTGGTGTTGGTTTCAAATGCCTTTGTGCGTTCAACGAGAGGAAACAAAGATTTTGTTTCCATTTCCTTAGTTCATCAAAACAGTTGATATCGTTGTTCTCGGAAAATTCAGTATTACGTTCCCCCCTACGTGGGTACATAACCACAAGCCTCCTTTCCCCTCTCTTCTTTCCACAACATCGTAGTTTATTACTGGATATTATAAAACCAATATTTCAATCCTCTGTAACAAATCACTTAGCACCGTCTCACGAATGCATTCGCTCTGTTGCACGCACGGGACAGAACGGATCGTTAACCACGTAAGTGATAACCAGAGGGTTTGGTTGGTAGCACACATAGTAATTGGTTACTGGGACGAGTTCCAAAAAAAATCGATAGTCATTAGAACGGTATATTTCCTTAACCCAGAGATATTGCCCTTAATCTTCAATCTTTAGTCGGTGTCATTAAATTTCACGCTGCAGTGAGCATCACGCTTCACGGGCACGTGTCGGCCGGTGTAAGCCGCCCAGTTGATTCCCGATTTCATTTCCAGCGAACCACTGTAATTGATTGCCATGTCCGTTCATCCGTTACCTCAAAACGATTTTCAATGCAGTGGCAATCGTGGTTGTGGGGATTTACTCATCACGGGGTATTTGTTCGGTTATGGTCAAGGATTGCACGTGAATGCTCAAAACTCAATTTGTCTGGATAATTGCTCATTTTACGAAATAACTTTCACTTTCGCGCGGTCCAGGCTGACGCTGGCAGCTTCTTGATAGCATCGTTTAACGTGTACACATAAGTTGCTGTTGAATCACCTGAAAGAGCGCCTGCTCTTCCGTTTGCTTAGACGGGAACTATTTCATGAGAAGTTCGGTGAAAAGTAGTCCGTAAGATGACTCTCTATTCAGAGCACAACTGAAAGCGTGGGTTTCTCAGGCGGGGACTAGATTGTTTACGTCTCTTTGATGACTGCAAGGCGGTGGTGGGCGTGTTGTGTGGCATGATGGAATCTGGTCTGGATTGCACTAACCCTCATTTGATTGCTGTATGACCGAATGACACCTACTCACACGTTAGCATAAATACATAAATTCGATTTGACGGTGGAAGTGCTGGCGCGTGGTAGACACGAGTGGGTTCATTATGATCTTGGATGTGATGTAAGCATTCATCGGTGGTGCTTATGGATTGATGTGGCGTCTAGTTAGAAACTACAATGAAAACACTTTAATGACTAAATAAAAGTCAATTTTTTTTCATTGTTTGGTTTAGTGACCGCCGTGGCGTAGTGGGTAGAGTGCGACGCACAAACGTCGAAGGGTCTAGGTTCGATTCCCGGCTGAACACCTCGAATTTTTCACGGTATCACCTCTTTCAACCTGATAGGAGTCGGCAAAAAACTGTAGGTCTCTGCTACTCGTGAGAGAACAGTAGCGCGCACAACACGAGTAGTTGATGAGCAAGCTAGGCCCTGGTTGCCCCCTGTGGACTATCGCGCCAACAATTATTATTATTATTCGTTTTAATAGTTTTCCTTCACCTTTTCTTGCGATAATTCAATTAGCACATTGTTGTTTTGAAGCGTAATCTCATTTGTTCGTGTCAATTTCATCAAGTTTTCTAAGTCTTCCCAGTCTAAGTCATGACCTTTCTGATGGTAACGGTGTGTTGTTCATGGATCGATAGGAAAACTTAAGGGTGTGCAAAGGCAGTTTTCAGTTTCAAATGTATTTCTTTTATTTCTTGAAAATTTTTGAGTTTACATCTTGATATAAAAATACTTAAGCAAGGTATGACATATATTGATAGACTACTTACTGGCCCTATGCGGGCACTCTAAGCTTAACTAGTGATTTAATTTTTTATTTTTACCTTTCGGAGTTTGATGATTTTTTATTTTTTTGTATTTAATTCTTAAAGCAAATATTGTTTAATTTAAAACTAAGAAAACTTTTTGCAAAAATAAATATCTTATTCTAACTTAATCTAACTTATACTTACCTAAACTAATTTAAATTTACTTACAAAAAATATATTTTTTTATACTCTTATTTTTTTAATTTTTTTGTGTTTTTATTTTGATTTTTATATATATATTTTTTTACTTTTTTAGTAATTTTTTCTTAAATGACTAACCTATTCTAGCTTATCCTTAATATAAGTTGTCTGTTGGGGACCAACAGTCAGTTCAGGCTGGGTTTCCTGATGCGGCTCTAGCCACCAATAGAACCCACGTTCCTTATAAGTGTCCATCCTATCATGGATAGTGACGAATGTGCTGACCCGGAGTTCTCCCGGACTAACACTAGCGACGTTGGCGTCGTACATTAGTCGCCTGTCCACTGTCTTTCTCGCCACATGGTAGATGAGTGGACATCCCTTTGCACCCTGGATCAAACCAATGCGGTCAAGATACAAGAACGCTTCCGTTGGGATGAAACCTCTTCTCGTCTTGTTCTCGTGGTAATCGTCGGTAGGGTAGTAGGCCCTAAATATGAGATCGTTCTCAGAGATCATGGCTCGTGCAACATGCCTCCGAATCAGCTTAATAATAAATTTATTAACCCTGTTCACGTTCGCTTCGTTATACAAGAACTCATTAGGATACAACTTCTTGTAGTCAGTTTCCGGGGTTCTGTACTTCTTGAGACATGCGCGAAGACATTGTCTCTCGAAGAGAGACATACACCATGATTGCAGCCATACACCATGATTGGCCGGATGAGAGCCGTGTAGCAGAATCGCTTCACTTTGGCGTCAAGTTGGCTGCTGTAAAACAACCTCCTTGCCATAGCGAAGCCTTTCTTAGCTTTCGTCAGAGCTGTATCTACATGAATACCTCCATACAGATACTGATCCAACATAATGCTCTTCACGGCTAGTGGCTGACCCAGTGGGTCCAATATGCCAAACTTGTGCCAATTCTTCTTCGTATCCCTTGAGGCTCTGTATAACGGAGTCCGGAAGAGGATTGTTTCACACTTCTGGAAGTTCGTTTTCAACTTCCAGTCGTCGCAAAATTGCTGGATTTTTTCGAAGTCACGCTGCAGGGGCGTGTTAATGACTTCTATCTTTGGTGCCGTCCGGTATGTGACCCAATCGTCGACGAACGCGATCAAGTTGCGCATGGAGCCAATCAGTTTGCTGGTGAAAATAGCGAAAAGGATTGGTGAGTTTACTGCACCCTGTTGGAGCCCATTTTTTATGTGGAAAACGTTGGTAGAAACGTTGTTACCACTTTTGACAACAAATCTCTTACCCGTTACCATGTTTTAGATCGTGTAAAGCAGCGGTTTGCTTATACCCATCCTCGTCAACTTGAGGAAGAGGCCTTCTAACTATACGGTGTCGAATGCCTTTTCCAAGTCAACGAGACATGCCCCGGTGCACTGGGTTTTGTGGTTGTTCCACTGAATATCCGAAACCAGTTTTCACGCGGCATGTACTGTATCATGACTCGCCCTAAATCCAAACTGGTTGTTCGGTATAATTTTGTTGTCCTTAGTCCACTGGATCAGGACCCTGTTGACAATCTTCTCGAAAACCTTGCTTATGCAGGGGATCAGGCTTATCGACCGAAGATTTTTCGGAAGTGAGGAATCTTTGCCCTTTTTGAGGAGGGGTTGCACTACCGCCGTCTTCCAATGCGCTGGGTAATGTACATTACTCAGTGCATTATTGAACAGGATTGTGTATATCTCCACCGCCTCGTCAGGGAGATGGCACAGCACTATATTCGGTATCCCGTCAATACCAGTCGACTTTTTGTTCTTCAAACCCCTAAAGATGTCTTTGAGTTCCTCCTTCGAAATGAGGATGGCATTGGAGCCATCTTGGGCGACGGCATTGGTTGCCTGATTTTCGTCATTGAAAGTGTGCAAAGGCTGAGGGGCCATGATGCACCCTCAGAAGTTGTTCAAATTACCATCAAAACACGACTGTAGCGTTCGTCAAAGCCTTTGTTCAAAGTCCACCTTTCAAAGCAAAATGTCTAAACGAAACCTTCATTCAAAAGTGCATCACGTTGGAAAAAAATCAGTTTTTTACCGAATTTTAGTTAACTAAACAACGAACCTATAATGAAACTGATGATGGAGCGCCTTGTTCTGCAGACTTAATTGGCTATTGTAAACGAATGATTTGAGATATTTGTTCGAATTTCCGGTGAACCAGTTAAAATTGTAACTTGAGCCCCATTCTCGGGTGCAACAGCAATTTACATCAGTGAGTTGTGCAGTGTACGAAAACGGGGATCGTGAGTGTTACCCTTAAGCGATAAGTGTTCCCCATTTCGAT
The DNA here is from genome assembly GCA_955652365.1 of Eristalinus aeneus. NCBI lineage: Eukaryota > Metazoa > Arthropoda > Insecta > Diptera > Syrphidae > Eristalinus > Eristalinus aeneus. The sequence continues at coordinate 75,139,622 of OY019130.1, forward strand.
ATATACTTCGGTTGGGGTACACAGCAAAAAGAACATTATAATTAACATGAATTGGAGAAGGACCTCAACCAACTTGGAGTGCGCAACTGGTGACAGCTGGCGAAAGATCGTGCTGGCTGGAGAAACATGTTGGTTGAGGCCCAGGTCCACCTAGGACTGTAGCGCCACCAGAAGAAGAAGAAGAATAGACATGAATGTTTTTTCTTTATGATTAAGCACAAGTTGCTCCGAATTAGACATCAGAACACAACCTTCTCGCAACAGCCAATATTTTAGAATACGAAGAACTGCTGCGGCATTCAAAGCACGTCTCATGTCTGCTTTATATTTCCAGACAAACAAAATATTAACACTGGACAAATATTTAAGAAAAGGAGACAAAAAATGCCCCTCATAGAGATATCTTTCCGACGTTTGAAACTTAATGCTATCATCCACAACTAAGCCAATTGAGAACATGGCAAAGCCACAGTCGTATTGTTGACAACCCTAAATCGAGACTGAAATGATAGAAATGTATCATAGATGGAGACTAGGTCCTAGTCAAAGAAGGTTAGCTAGATTAGGACAGTTTAAAAAAATGTAGCCAATGTCATTTTATATCAAGGATATAGTTATGATAAACTGCTATGCCTTTCCTATCTTGTTGGTCTTCTTCTATTTTTTTTCCAACTATTTAATTTATATATTTTTTTCTTGTTCCGATTGATGCGAGTGTGATTGAGGGAAACGAGAAAAATTATCTAAGCTGTTTACAAAGTGAAGTATTCCCCTTTTTAACTTAGACAAGGAATGCGCACCCACTTTTTCTCCTCCTCCGGCACATAGACTGTATACGCTTTGTTTAAATTTGTTAGACTTCTGAAGACTTCAGAAATCACAGATGCAGATTCTTGAGTTTGACGAAATGGAATAGGAAAGATGAAAACTTTTTCATTCTCCTTCGAATTGTTTGCGAGAGATTTTGAATTTACCGTGAAAACTTAATAAAAGTTCACTGTTCATATTTGCATAATTTTGTGCTCATGAAGAATGGAGGAACTTTTTTTGAAAGTTTTGTTCTGTTGTCTAAGTATGACAATATTGATCAACAATAAGAAATCGATTATATCAGGTTTGTTCATAACTGCTTGAAAACTTAAAGCGTAGCAATTTAATTTCATTGCAGGAACTCAACAGAAATTGGTTTGAATTTCGACTGCTGACGCATCAATTTAAGTCAAGACAACATTTAGAAACTCTTCAGTAGTAGATAGGCGAACTTAAATTAAATGACACTTGAATACAAAAGAATGGAAACAGTAACGAAATGTTTTGAGTGTTCCTTTTTGTACCACGCGGTGTGGTTTTATAGCAGTCATTGTAAACATAGATGAAAAAATTAATTTTTTTGTTTTGTCACACATTTTCCATGATACGTCGTTGCTTGGAGTTACTGCCAACACATTCTGGGGTATACGAGGGTTACCTTTTATATTTCGGGATAAGAGAACAAAAGTGGTCGCCGTGGCCGAGTGGGTAGAGTGCGACGCTCACACGCCGAAGGGTCTAGGTTCGACTCCCAGCTCAACACCAATTTTTCGAATTTAACGGCACCACCTCTTTCGAGCTGCTGACGACACTCAAAGAGTAATAACTGTCTAAGAAAGCTTCTCAAATCTCGCCGTTCGGAGTCGGCAAAAAACTGTAGGTCCCTTCTACTCGTGAGAGAACAGTAGCGCGCACAACACGAGTAGTTGATGAGCAAGCTAGGCCCTGGTCCCCCTTTGGACTGTAGCGCCAACAATTATTAATTATTATAAGAGAACAAAAACAAACTTTAATCATCGAAAATAGCTTAATTGTTTTTTTTTTGCTTGCGTTTGAATCAATTGTCGCAGCCACTCTGATTGAGGTATCTCCAAAACATGCATTATGAACATTTGATGCTTCTTCAGGTGTTGAAAAACGTTGACCTCTCATTTTATTTCTAACGTACGGGAATAAAAAGAAGTAATTCGGTGTTAAAATAGGAATATACGCCGGATGACTCATCAAATCGATGTTTTCAGTGCTCAAAAATGCAGTTGTTTGAGCCGATGTGTGAGGGCTCGCATTGTCGTGGTGAAGAGTGATCCGTTTTGGTGGTCGGTTTTTCTGATTTCTTGGAAGACAATTGGCAAATAAATGGTTGTGTACCACTCAGAATTGACTGTTCTGCGTTCCTCTAGTTGTATGATTGCGACAGACGACCATTTGCTTGGCAACTTTTGCAACTTTTGTTGGATTTGGTTCAATTTGTAACACCCATACAGTCCACTGCTGTTTACTTTCGGGCTCATACGCGTAAATCTACGATTCAACACCTGTCACGATGTCATAGATGTGTTTCGAAGCACCGTGATCGTATTTTTGGAGCATTTATTTCGACCAATCGACAGGAGCCTTTTTTTGAGCGATTAACAAATGGTGTGGGATCCAACGCGAACAAATTTTTTGGCGGTCAAATATTTATGCAATTTTGAATGTATACGGATTCACTAATGCCTAAGGTTGTCTCAATCTCACGATAGGTCATATGTCGATCTTGCAATATCAGTTGGCGCACAGCATCAATGGTTTCCGGAACAACAAATAATTTTGGACGACCTTTACGAAATTCGTCTTGGAGTGAACTACGACCTCGGTTGAATTCACCATACCATCGATAAAAACTGGTCCTTGATGGAGCTTCATCATCAAAAATTGAATTAAGTTTATCGATGCACTGTTGTTCAGTTAATCCTCATCGAAAGTGGTGAAGAATAATAGCAAAAAAATTTTCACGATTTAATTCCATATTTGGGCGAGATGAATCTTTAAAGTTACTGTAAACAACACAAATAGCGTTCGTATGTCAAAATGTTCTGAGTACGTATAAACTCCAAAATGTCAAACTTTACGATAGAGCTGGCAATTGCCAGATTGCAAGACTAGGGCTTCCCAACCCCGAAATATAAGAGGCAACCTTCGAACAATTTATTCAGATTCCGTTGTGCCCACTGGAATAAAAGCAATCTTTTAAAGGTACCGAATATATTGAATATGGGAAGTTTTAATGAAATTCGAGTCACACAAATAATGCTTTAAAATTAAAATAACTGAATATCAAAACTTTCACTTAGTGCCTGTCTAACATACATAATATATATTCTCGGTATCAGGGTAAAGCTGTGGTTATTTATATAAATTGTCTCATTTATCAAGTAATACTATTATTTTATGTAAAATTTCATATAAATGTGATGATTAATTCGCGTTTTATCTCTACTTGAACTGAATCTTAATGGCAATGTTGAAAATTGAGCATCACGCTGTAATTAAATTTGTCACTAAATAAGGAAAAAGTAAAAAAAACTATTCATGAAGAGATGGTGGCTGTCTATCAGGGTTTCCCACCTTTATTATCAACTGTGCAAAACTGGTCAAGTGAGTTCAAGAGAGGCAGAGAAAGCATTGAAGACAACCCTCGCTCCAGTGCCAGGGTACTGCTTGTACTTGAGAAAGCATCAAGGAAGTCGAAAAACTTGATCTTGAGGATGCCCGAATAAAGGTGAAAATGATGGCAGAGATCACCAAGCTTTCAACTGGTACCATTCACACCATTCTTCATGACTATCATAAATTTTCAAATGTAAAAGAAAAAAAGAAAAAAGAATAAAGTGAGAATCACATGCTGTAGATAGCTTTTGGAGACGTGTAGTGAGAACGCGGATGGTGTTATGGATCGAATTGTTACTGTTCGAAACACGGGTCCAGCAATATGATCCAGAAACCAAACAAATGTCCTTACAGTGGCATAAAAAGGAACAGATCCCCGGAAGAAGTTCAAAGTCACTCCGTCTGCAGAGAAACTCATGGCCACAGTTTTTTGGGACTCAAAGGGAATCGTGCTCATTGAGTACAAAAAGATGTGAAACCATCAACACCACATCCTACGTTAACACTTTGCATAATTTGCGGGACGAAATTAAAGTGGTCGTCGTGGCATAGTGGTAGAGTGCGACGCTCACACACTGAAGGGTATAGGTTCGACTCCCAGCTCAACACCAGTTTTTCGAATTTTTCACGGCACCACCTCTTTCGAGCTACTGACAACACTCAAAGAGTAATAACTGTCTAAGAAAGCTTCTCAAATCTCGCCATTCGGAGTCGGCAAACAACTGTAGGTCTCTTCTACTCCTGAGAGAACAATAGCGCGCACAAAACGAGTAATTGATGAGCAAGCTAGGCCCTGGCGACCCCTTTGGACTGTAGCGCCAACAATTATTATTAAATTAAAAAGAAAAGACGGGGTGAACTCGCAGCGGGTATATTGCTTCTTCATGACAGCTTTCCTTTTCACACGGCGCGAGTTCCCAAGGCTGCTGCTCGAGTTTGTGGTTTCGAAGAAAGCCAGCACCCACCCCATAGTCCAGACCTCGCCCATAGTGATTATTTCCTCTTTCCGAATTTGAAAAAAATATATTTGTGGAAAAAGATTTTCGGATGATGAAGAACTCAAGTCGGAAATTTATTTTTTTGAGGCTTTAAAAAAGCTTATCTTAAGATGTAACAAATGCAGTGATGTTAGGGGAGATTATATTGAAAAATAAAAAAAAATTTAAATTAAATTCGCATTTTCCTTCATATCGATACCCAGAATATATTGAATGCCCCTCGTGTATAACAAAAACATAACCGAACATTTCAAATGTGTGGAAGAATAAATGAAGAATTCTATGTTGAGCAACAAATGAAGCCAGGACTGATTTTGTTTCAAAAGGCGATATAGACCTCTTGGCAATAGCATGCTCTTGGATGCCAAAGTTCTCAGAACGCAATAGAAATAGGAAGAAAAAGCATGGGATCCCTTTGGAAGGGAAAGTCTGCATGTGCTCTGAATAGGAAAACATTATTACTCTGGCTTTAAGTTGAATGTTAACAACTACAAAACTTTGGATAAATTTGAATATATCGCGTGTTTTAGTCCGCAGAATATTTAAATTTCGGCCATGTTAGAAACACCTCAGCATAGTGGGGTCCATAAAGTGGCTGCCGTGGCATACTGGGTAGAGTCAGACGCCCAATGTCCAGATTCGGTTCCCAGCTGGAAACCTCAAACCTTTAAAGGCACCAACTTTTTCGAGCTGCTGACAACACTCAAGGAGTATTAATTGTTCAAGAAGAAGCCTCTCAAACTTCGGCCTTCGGAGTCGGCGAAAAGCTGTAGGTCCCTTATACTCGTGAAAGAATAGTAGCGCGCACAACACGAGCAGTGATGAGCAGTGGTCCTACTGTGGACTATCGGGCCATACAATTATTTTTATTAAACAACACAACAGAGGGCGGCTCTAAGTGAAGGAAGATGTTTTCGAATTTTTACGTCTATAGGACGGTGCACCAGGGGATGGCTCTGATTGAAGGAGCGCACATATTTGGATACAAAACAACCATAAAGCATATTTTCGTTCGACTTATTGAGAACATGCCAGTTGAAAATGGCTGCCTCGAGATCATTCCATCTTATGTAGTTGGGAGATTACTTCGATGTTTTCTACAAATCTAGTAATGTTTTTATGACTCATCAGAAATTTGTTGTTTATTGTCCAAATGCACCAAGTTCCAGCAGACAAATAGTCTTCGGTTTTTAACTCTTTCCGAAGGAACGTGCTAATCGGCGCCCACCACGTATTCGTCGATTTTAAGGCCGCATATGACAGTGTACATAGAGACGAGCTATACAGTGCCATATCTAGTTTTGTCACTCCTACCAAACTCGTCAGATTGTGCGGGATGACGATGGAGAACTCTCGCTGCTCCGTCAAGGTCGGTAACGATTTCACCGAGACCTTCAATATCAAAAAAAGGTTTTGGACAAGGCGATGCCCTGTCATGTGAGTTCTTCAACATCATCCTCGAGAAGATCGTGCGTAACTCACAAGTCAACACCAGACTTACGATCTTCCAAAAGTCAGTTCAATTGCTAGCTTACGCTGGTGACATTGACGTTATTGGACGAATGCAGCGAGCCGTCAATGAGGCGTTTGCTGGCATTGAAGCGGAGGCGCCTAAAATGGGTCTGGTGGTAAATAAGGGTAAGACTAGTTACATACTGTCATCAAGGAAGGACACACAACATCGACGTCTCAGACAGAGCGTCACACTAGGCAGCAGAAACTTCGAGGTAGTCAAGGCCTTCGTCTACCTCGGCTCCGCGATTAACAGGCACAACAACATCAGCACCGAAATCAAGCGCAGAATTACTCTTAAAAATCGTTGATTCTTTAAACTCAAGAGGCAATTGAGTAATAAAGCCCTCTCTCGAAAGACTAAGCTCGCTTTATATAACAGCTTGATCATCCCAGTCCTACTTTATGGCGCGGAAACTTGGACGTTAGTAAAAACGGATGAGCAAGCTCTTAGTGCTTTCGAGAGGAAGGTTTTGCGTGCGATTTTTGGTTCTGTTTGCGTTGATGGTATCTGGAGGGGAAAATACAATGACGAACTTTATGGGCTGTACAGCGACATGCGCCTGGTCAGGCGTCTACGGATACAACGCTTAAGATGGCTAGGCCATGTAGAGCATATGCACACCACTGCTCTGCCCGGAAGAGTCTTTGAATCCGAGCCACTTGGGCAACGCAACAGAGGACGACCTAGACTAAGGTGGCGCACACAAGTGGAGAAGGAACTCAACCAACTTGGAGGGCGGAACTTCAGACAGCTGGCTGGAGATATGTTGGTTGAAGTCCAGGTTCGCCCCGGACTGTAGCGAAACAAGAAGAAGAAGAATAAAAGTAGCGAAACCATTCTTTCGTGCTGTATTCTTCAGGCAGCATGGTCAACGAACTGAGGTCGTAAAATTAGCAAAGCAAGCGGTGCTTAAGTATGCAGAATGGTCCGGTGTTACCAGTTCTAAATATATTTTCGAAGTGTCCACATTTGAATATGCTACAAGAATTGGTCAATGTTCAAGCGAGTACTTTTATTAGCCAGACCCTTTTCAGCTTTGCCGAGATCTCTCGCGATGCAAATTGGTCAAGAAAAAAACAAACATCATTACGACATGTTTACATATCTCATGATCTACTTTCCGACTTGATCAACTTATGGCTGTAATGGACGCGGAGTCAACTGGGCTCGAAGGGATCTCAACTGTCCATGAATGTTGACGCGTCTTTGAATTTTTTGTGCCGGTTAACGATGTTACTGTTCTTGTTTCTCATAATTCAAGGTGATACTTGCGGGGTGCCGGAGGAAAAGATAAAAAGTGGGAAGACCCATTATCGCCATCATTACGACAATCGATGGAGTTTCACAGCAGCTCTCTCAAAACTATACCACAGATTTCACATTCCAACACAATAGGAGCTATTCACTCGCAGTAGCTCTCTCGGGGTCCAAAGGTAATTTAGCCGGCCAGCGATATGGAAATTGAAAATTGGAAATCTATATACGAACAATCATTGAACACACAATAGGACAAGTGGCAGCTGCAACAAAAGAAACGAGATGAAATTAAAAAAAGAAGGAATTACAGATAGAAAAGAAAGCATGAAACCAGAAATGAAACTCTCTACTCATTCCAAAAAGACAACTTAAACAGACACAAAGAGTGTCGTGTGTCTTTTCAGTTCGACACGCCATCCGAAAACAAAACACACTCTCTCGCATGCCTAAGGCCTGACTATCAGTCTTTTTTACTGATGAACCACAAATGATTCAAAGATGATGTTGTCGCGCATTCGCCGCGAAATTGCGAGTCAAATGCGCTTGACATTCATCGGCCAGAGGAAATTTGTGTTTTTTTTGTTTTGTTTTTTTTTTTTGATTGTGTGACAAGAAAAAAAAATTTAAAAAATTTCTTTTCCCAATTCGGGTCGGTTGTGCGTGTGAGAGCGCGTCTCTGCGTCTCTGCTGCACAAACTGTTGTCTTCGAGTCGAAAGTTGTTGCATCGCAGAAAGTTGTTCTGGAGCAGTGTACGTGTACGTACAAGCCAGCCGGCGTGCAGCTAGCCGTCTAACAGGTGTATGAATGTTCGTTCTCCTGACACACTTTGCTTCTTGTATTTTGCTGACAATGTTTTGTTTTCTTTTTGCAAGCAGTGACAGTGAAATTGTTTAATTAATCTGCTTTGTAAGTGATCCAGATTTGCAAAATCCCACCAAGCAATGAAAATGAGAAATTCAAAGTTTTTTTTTTTAAAGAATTTTCTTTATTTTTTGTTTAAGGCATTTGTCGCATTTACAATCTGATGTGTTCGTTGTTGTCGTTGTTTCATTTAACATATAAATATTATTGATACATTTTCTTGCTATTTCCTTTTGTACATGAATAAGTCATAACTTAACAGTAATATACTTTTTTTTGGAATTTTTTGTGTTTTTTTGTAAAACATCTATTGCAGTGAAAAAATAATAAAATTATTTAAGAGATATACAACAAAAAAAAAATATAAAACAAGTAATAAAATAAAGTACAAGTATTGTTTGTGTTCAGTCGTAGTTGAAATGAAAAGTATAGGTCTCGTAAGAGGGAACGTATAGGTGGACAGAATAGACATAGATACAGGATTTAGATATATACAGAATGAAGATGTGCATTTTTTTTATTGAATTGCTTATATGGCAAGTTATGGCTTTCATAACCAAAACTGTTACTTTGCTGCTGAGGAATGTGTAGAATGAAAAGTGGTGTCAATGTGAGGAGCTTAAAAGAAACGATGAAAATTTGAGAAGACCAAGATGTCTTACGATAAGAATGAAGAATGACAAAAAAGAAGAATTGAGAAGGAAGTAAAAGAAAGAGCAGAGAAAGTTTCGTATCAATAAGACTAGACTACGAGGATAGATCGTGAAATGAAATGAAATATGCTGACAAAAAGATGTGAAAGAGTTGCTAAGAGATATTTATCTGTGAAGAGAGAAATTATAGATTATAGACTACTTAGATGAGACTTTTTGGCAGTTTTCAGTGTTGGAAAGAACAGTCAAGTGTGCGTTCAGATAGTGAGAGACAGTTAGAGAAGAAGTAGCATATGTGAGAGAGTGAGATAGTGAGTGAAAAGAAAGAGATAAAGAAATGAAAATGAAGTTTGAAAATAAGAAAAAGTTTGTTTTATGAAATTTAAAGGATAGTTATGCTTAGTTTGTGTAAGAAGTACTATTATTTGTTGTTTTGTTCTGATATATTACTACAGACGTACATTGTAGGAGTCGAAACAAGACAGTGGACGTGTCGCTGTACAAGCTCCTGAACAAAGGCCTTTTCTGAGTATTCTGCAAAGGTACCGACTTCATCTCTCAATTTATATATATATAAATGTTCATTAAATAAATTATATAAATAAACAAATCGTTTCTAAGTTTCTGCTCCACTTGCTGCATCTAATTGAATAATAAATTAGTTAATAAATAATAAATATTTTTTTTTGATTTTTTTCTTTTCAATAAATATAGCTTATTAAACTCATGGGGAAGGGGGATGTGTACTGATCCATTTGTCGATGCCCTTGATGGAATCTCTTTAATTTAGCACAAGAAAATCGAAGAAGAATTCCAAACGAGGGCGAGTTGCCATTTGACTTTGTTCACGTTTCGTTTTTGTTTTGCTTATTTTGTGGGATGGTGGCGAAGGTCATCTGTGACTTATTGGGTGGTGGCTGGCTTCTGTGCCTTGAATGCCATGTCTTGGGCATCGAGGGAACGTCCCCATCCACCGTGTCCGGAGCTGCCGTAGCTGGCTGATCCAGCATCAGCACTGTATCCACTTCCGTAGGCATCGTGGCTCACTGAGTGACTGGCAGAGTGGTGTGGATGAGCAACAACTTCATAGGTGACGTGCTTCTCTTGCGACAGCAATTTCTTCAGTCCAATAACGGCGGACAATACAAGGGCGATCTTACCAATCAACAACGCCTTGCCAGCAATCAATGCAATAGCACCCAACAACAATGGCAGGAGGGCAGCAGCCTTCAGCGCGACCAAAGCGAGAATGGGTCCCAAGATCTTGGCGGCCTTCTTCTTCTTACCACGGCTCTCTTCTGGGGTATTTGGGTCGTCGTTACCGAAGAGGGTCTCAGATACATCTTCAAGAGCACGTCCAGTTGAGGAAACAGCATTTACAATATCGGCACCCTTAAGTTCGACCTTGATGGTGTGTGACTGCAGGAAGTTGGTCATGCGATTGAGTGCCAATGATTCGAATGATTCGTCGGCTGAGATTGAACGTGGTGCACCACCGGCTGTATCCGCACCGGGTGTCTTAACGACTGTAACACCTTCGGTTAAGGCGAATTGGTCGCGAGCTGAGAGGACTTTGTCAACAAAATTGAACAACTTGTATTTAACACATGACACTGAATCCTTGCGCAGGCAGTCGCTGTAGATGCTATCCATGATATCGCTATCGCCACCGATTGCGTTGCGGGCATGACCCCGGGTTTCTTCAGCTGGTAATGCTGCTGCTACCGCCACAATACACAAAATACCGAAAACTTTTTTATAAGCCATTTTAAACGCACTTGTTTTGTTTTTTTGTGAATATAATTCGATAATCCTTTTTTCGATTTTTTTTTTATTTTTCGCGTTTCGATTTGCGTACGCTAGTCGGGGCTACGAAACGATTGTTGCCGAATGGACGAGGAAGGATGATATGATACCATTTCTCGACGGTAGAAGCAATTTATATAGGTAAGCTCTTTTGGGTTTGGTATGCCCCACCAAGAGACCATGAATTTCTTCTTGTGCATCACTCTTGAGTTAAAAGCGAACCAAACCCGTGAGTTAAAGCGCGTCTGGTTTCTTTTGTTTCCTTCTTCTTCGGTTTCCTCTTTGGTTTCTTCTTTGAGACACACTCTACTCTTTACGATGTGTATTTTCTTTGCTTAGCATATCGCGCTTTGCATATGTATGAGATTGGATACTCGAGCCGCACACATTCTTACACGTATACACATCCACGCGTAAGCGTTGGCAGATGGTGGATGGAAGAGAAATGATAACTCGTTTGGTTCGACTGGTGTATGAAGCTTGAAGCGTCGAACCGGACCATCATTCTGCAACAGACCACACGGAAATTTCCTCTTTCTTTTCCTTTCCACTTCTGCTTTTCTTCGATGGATGCTGCGCTTGAGGCAATCAAAACTAACTTTCAATGATGAGGGGCTTTAGTTGTTGTTGGCTTGCACTGCGAGCGATTATTTGAATTCGTTTTCTTCTTGCCGTACGATGTGTACTTTTTGATTTTCTTCGACTGCAGTCGTTGTACTTTTCCCGTCCTCGTAAGGATTTTTAACGTACATATGGAAGCGAAAAGAAAATGAAATTGTATTCTTTAAAAGAAATGATGAAATGTGATGTTGCATGGTGGCTTGAACTACTTTAAAAGCCTCTTTGGGTGAGGCTGCCGATGAAAGCTAAACAGGATCGCGAAGAATAATTTCCCTTTTACGCTACGCACTGTTATGGGTTTCTTTTGTTTGAACCATACGCCGTTTATTCCTCCAGAAGGAAGATTTATGAGTAAGATGCACACAAAAGAAATCAGGCCACGATTTGAGTCACCTCCAATCGATCAACAAATATGAACTGAATGAATAGGGCTCAATCCATCACAGCAACCATTGTCTTGAACTGGTAAAAAGTGCAGTGCAATGAGAAGTTCAAGTGTGCTTGAGAATGATGCCAGATGCATTCCTACAAATGCATGTAGGTAGGCCGACTAGTGAACAGTAGGTTATGCGATGCACTCACGAATGATTTATGAAAGCATAAACAAGAAATAATAATTTCAAGTTCGCTGTTCAACTCTTTTGTTTTGTAGGTCGAACTATGCGCGAGCACATCTCATCTCAAAGCAAACACCACAAAACGTGGAGATTGCGTTTGTAGGTCCGTCTGAAGACGAAGCAAATAATTTCAAGATTTCTTTTGTCTTATCTCTAATAACCCATTCATATTTGTACCTTTGTTACTTGCTGTGCAATCCCTTCTTCACATAAATAGAACACCTGAATGAGAAAACAAAACGAGAGCAGACGACATGTACTTCCTGAGAGACGACTTATTCAAGTCATCAATGACCACGTTCTGCGCTACAGATAAAAAGGACACGCATGTGTTCTCAAGCAGATGAACGGAAAAATGATGTTAATAAAACATTTGACCGTGTAAGAGTTTCGCTCGGAATATGTCGCGAATTTATGATGCAGAGCACGTATGACATAAATAACATTTGAAACTGGATTAGAATTAGACCATTTTATGCTAATGGTGGCTTTGTATCTTTTGCGGGCATACTTTTGTCAGCTGAATTTGATTTATCGAAAAGAAAGTTGTTTTCTTTTGTCTAGACAAAAACTGAAATAAGATACCCGCCAGAGCTGCTGTTTGGTTACAAATTGTGTTGTTTCATGTTACAAAGATATTTGTTATCAATCGCTTCAGCGCTTGACAGTTTTATTGCTATGAGTTGCTAATGCTAGTTAATTACTGACAACAAGTGGGCTCTGTAGGGATTGAAGAACTGCCAGTCAATACCAAAATACTGTGTGATACCTTTTAAAGGAACCTTTTAAAAGGAATAAACCTGTGATCCATGGAAGTAGCCCGTACGTCGGCGATTGTCAAGAAAATTAACCTTTCACCCATCCGTCCCAGATCTGAGAGTTGTGGGGAGTGTAGTAAAAATTATTGAATGGCGCTGCCCTCCACAAAGGAACACGACCTCACTTTTCCAGCAACTGTTCGTGCATGTATGGTTTTGTTTCTTCAGCAACTTGAAAGCAGTGAAAAATTTAGGCGCTCAGAGTTCGGGCTGTGATGTTGCAAAACATATTCGAGGGAAGTTGATCCTTTATTTATTAAATCAGAAACATAACCATTTACAAATTTTCCATGGAAAAGTTTTTATTTCAACCTTCAAAGTCAAATCTAACGGTCTTGAAAAAACCAATTTGGAAAAAAGTTAAATTTCTTACATAGCACAGCCTTCTTTCGACTTCAAAGACTTGTCCATGTTCCAAAATTAGTAAGAAATACTATTATTTGTTGTTTCGTTCTCCTTTATTACTACAGACGTAGATTGTAGGAGTTGAAACAAGACAGTGGACGTGTTACACACAGTCTTGAAAAAACCGATTTGAAAAAGGTTCAATTTCTTACATAGCACAGTCTTCTTTCGACTTTAACGATTTGTCGTTGCCCCATGTTCCAAAATTTCTGTTTGTGAATGTCTACATTGACTTCTTTAACATCATCCTCGAGAAGATCGTGCGTAACTCACAAGTCAACACCAGAGGCACGATCTTCCTGAAGTCAGTTCAATTGCTAGCTTACGCTGATGACATTGACGTGATTGGACGAACACAGCGAGCCGTCAATGAGGCGTTTCCTGGCATTGAAGCGGAAGCGGCTAAAATAGGTCTAGTGGTAAATGAGGGCAAGCGAAGTACATGCTGTCATCAGGGAAGGACACACAACATCGACGGCTTGGACGGAGCGTCACACTAGGCAGCAGAAACTTCGAGGTAGTCAAAGACTTCGTCTACCTCGGCTCCGCGGTAAACAGGGACAACAACATCAGTACCGAAATCAAACGCAGAATCACTCTTGCCAATCGCTGTTTCTTTGGGCTCAAGAGGCAATTGAGTAATAGAGCCCTCTCTCGAAGGACTAAGTTCGCTTTATATAACCGCTTGATCATCCCAGTCCTGCTTTATGCCGCGGAATCTCGGACATTAGCAAAGGCGGATGAGGAAGCCCTTAGTCTTTTCGAGAGAAAAAGTTTGCGTGCGATTTTTTGTCCTGTTTCCGTTGATGGCATCTGGAGGAGAAGATTTAACGACGATCTCTATGGGGTGTACAGCGACATGCGCCTTTTCAAGCGTCTACGGATACAACGCTTAAGATGGCTAGGCCATGTAGAGCGTATGGACACCACTGCTCCGGCCCGAAAAGTCTTTAAATTCGAGCCATTTGGACAACGCAACAGAGGACGACCTAGACTAGGGTGGCGCACACAAGTGGAGAAGGACCTCGACCAACTTGGAGTGCAGAACTTGAGACAGCTGGCGAAAGATCGAGCTGGCTGGAGAGGCATATTGGTTGAGGCCCAGGTTCAGTCCGGACTGTAGCGCCACAAGAAGAAGAAGAAGAATGTCTGCAATGATGGCAGCAAATTTCTGACCTGCATGAAACTTGAAACCAAAAGGAAAATCACATCAGAAGAAAAAAAAAAATGAAGCAACTATTCGTATGCCGTTATCACCAACTCGGGACTGGTTATTTTCGATGTATGGCTCAGTGCTAAGAAAATATCTTCAGGAACACTTTTCAGCTATTCGTTTGGTATTCAATTTTCGAATCAGAATGCATTTAGAAAGCTATTACAGCTCCTTTATGAAACCATGCTGATATGCTATGTTCAGACACTTCTAACGGTCAGTTTCTTTTGTTCCTTCCTGTTTCTCCGTGTGATGCGGAATTTACCTGCCGAATTGTTTCCTATCTTAGTTTCGTGTTTGAGCGGTGAATCAACAAAAGTGTGAGACGTTCCTAACCCATGGTAAATATCCCTAAAGAATCTCACTCCATCTGGTTGTGAATTTAAATCGGAATCGGAAATATTAAATATATTTCTTGAAAATCACACTTTGTCCTTGTCGGTTTCAAAATCACGCCTGAGGAACTTACACTTAAAATACAAACCTGCATCATCCGTTTTCATGTAATTTATTTAAAGAATAAGTTGAGCACAGAACTTAACTGCTATTCGAATTTAAAGGCAAGTGACCTTGGAATGTGCTGATGCTTGAATCACAGCAGGAAATGGTGGCTCTTTGAATGTGTATCACTTTGCCGAATATTCTCTTCCACCAGAAAATTTTATCCTACTAAATTGTGTTCTTCATGTGCCTACGTGTTCTATATTTCAACAAGTAGGCACTTTAACAATTAGCTCTTTTAGTAAGTCTTGATTTTAATATGTGCTTCACATCTGCATCCTCCTTGCAAGCTTCACACAGTTTCCTGAGACCGTTCAACTTTCTCTCGAAAAACAACGATTTCTCCTTCTCTGAATTCATATTTGAGAAAGAATTCTTAACAAAACTGTTATAAATGTCAGACTGAAAAGGGCAGAAGTCCTGCTCTTCATATTCAGCAACTAGAGTCTTTTGCAGAAATTGAAACCTCAGTCTCCGCATGACACTGACTTCCAACTGCAACATTCCACGGCCAGAGATTATGGCAACCAAAAATGCACCGTCTTTAAAAGAATTATTTATTCATCTAATCAGAAAAATAGGCTGACGTGGAGGCTACAACTAAAACTCAATCACATTTTGGGAGTGCTGTCTTTCTCTCAACTTGATGCCCAAATACCTCAATATTCACCAATTATAGACACAAAGATACTGTGGTATCAAGGAGAATCCTGGCAATGCACAATATCCGTAATCTCGACCGAAGGTGAAATACCTATTATTCGCTTCAGTCATATTCACTTAACTTCTTCATTAATCGAAACTTAACAAAATGTTGTCAATGAGACTACATTGTTCTGTAATCAAAGCAGATTAATAATAATAATTTGATGGTGCGACTGTCCACAGAGGGCTAGGGCCTAGCTTGCTCAACTACTCGTGTTGTGCGCGCTACTCTTCTATCACGAGTAGAAGAGACCTACTGTTTTATGCCGACCCCGAACGGCGAAGTTTGAGAAGCTTTCGTAGACAGTTGTAACTCCTTGAGTGTTGTCAGCAACTTGAAACCGCTGGTGACTTAAAAAATTCGACGTGTTCACGAACGAACGTGGACCTTATGAGTCACGGCGGCGAAAGCAGGTTGTCCCCAGCTTAATTTTAAAGGATATTCCTGTATTCTCATGATCAACAACTAACAAACTCATAAATAAACCACAAGAGTGGTTACCGCTGACCACTGCGCTACTGAAATGCATACCTCCATGTTCGCCTTCCCCACAATAACTTGCGCAATTAAATCTTTGGTAACCTAGGTGGTAAATCTTTGGTAACCTAGGTGAACTCGGCGATTTTAGCGTGAGCTTCATTCTTCACAGTTCTTCTATGGAACTCGCCGCGCATTGCATTTGCGGTCTGCAATCATATCAAGTCCTCATATATGTAAGTTTGCAAATTAAGGTAAAGTCATTTTGTTTCGAATGGATGTAAGATTCCTCTTGCTTCAAATTGGAAGAAACAAAACAATTAAATAAACAAACATTTCAATCTCTCAAAGAAAGTAGAACAGCCACTCGTCCGACAGGAACAATACACTCCAGCCGGTTGCACTCTTACCAACACCAATTACTAAAGAATTCACTCATTTCTTACCTTATTCCAGTACGGTAAGGCTTTTAGGTCGATCTTGATGCCACATGGAATTTAATCAGGTATTCAGCTTGGTACCGGAAGTGCTTGCATTAGTTTCTCATACGATTTCGTTTTTGTTTTTTTTTTTTGTTTTATAGTTTGTCTATTAAATCGCGAATTAATTCAATTGGAAAGTGTGTGTATCGGCAACGCACATATATTGCCACTTATTCGGGGTGCCAGTGCTGCGTTTCACTAAATCTCAACATCCACTTACATAAAACTTTCTTGTGTGAGGCGCATGCACAATTGTCTTAATGAAGATGTAATCCAACATTTGTTGCCAGAATCTCGACATCAGCCGCATACCGTTAATCATGTTAAATAACGTCACATCGCAACGCAGTTCCGCATTGTCTTCCAATTAGCAATCCATGTCATATCTCCGGACATACAGTGTGTAAGCGTCTGTTCAGATGCATACCTGGCAGAGATCCACTTTTGTTCAGTCGAATTGTGCGATCAATAAACCAAACCCATCGATAACTTTCTCCAGTCATTCATAATTCCTTCTAAGTATTACACAACAGGTTGGGTCAGATTAATTTAAATCCCCCGATGGCAGCGAGAACTGTCGCAGTTGCGCGCTGCGTCGGGCTGCACTTTAGCACAATGAAAGTTCAAAGACTAGCTTGTCGAAATGCTTGTTCCAAAAAGTGTAGAAGAGTAGAGATCACAAAACGGTTTGTGTAGCCCGATTTAATTGGTCGAGCATATTTTCCATAAACTTCGCATCTCATGCACTTTCTCAAATGGTATCTCCGACTGGAAATGGAAAAATTAATTAAAATAAAAAGAAATTTACGCACGAGGAGAATACAAGAAGCCAAAGAAGAAGAAACAAAAAAAAAAAAAAACATAACTGGACAACAACAAAAGATACACGTTGTCGTTTGAGCCGGGGTCCGGCAATGTGTGAGTTGAGAGAACAAGTTGAAGTGTCAGGTTGCTCGGAACACACAGCGACAACAAGCCCACGGCGACGGGTTGAGAGAAAAGTAAAATGCCAAAGAGAAGATAATTTAAGGCGATATCTTGATCGTCGGCACTGCCTCGAAATTAACTGAAAAACATGTATATAGCCAAAGATGGATTTCATTCATAAAAATCCACCTGATCGATAGATCAATCGTAGTCACAGCCAGTGTTTGCGTGTTTTGTGGTTTTTATTTTCATTTTTTGTTGCTGTCGGGTACTTGTAATTTTATTCCTTAGTTCGTTGGCAATATGATTCATATGCTGTGGATGGTCATATTTCAAAGGAGCTGTGTACATGTTATGTGGTTTTTGTGCTCGTGCTTCTGTGTCTTTAGGGTGAAAAGCAGAAGATACAGTTGGAACCGCTATAAAAAGCGAAAGTTTTCACCTCTTTGTGTGTTTTGTTGATCGAAGGAGCGCTATTCGTATTTTGTGTAGCGAAATCATTCAACTGAATTGAGGGACGCTGTTGTGTTTGGCTTGCAAATAACTAAATTAATGACGAGTGGGTTTAGATGAAGCACGACGAATTCGATTTGGAATTGAATTGAGCTTGAGAGGCAATTACTTTCCACTAAATAGTACGCACAAAGGGGGTTCTCTTGCAATTCAGTCGGAATTGCTGTAAGAGTTTTGTTTGGCTTTTTATACTTTTTGGTTTTGGTTTTGCTTACGATTTGAATATCCTAAAGGGTTGAACGAAAATATAAACTTTTGAATTCTATCCCAATAATAATAATAATAATTGTTGGCGCTACAGTCCAAAGGGGGACCAGGGCCTAGCTTGCTCATCAACTACTCGTGTTTTGCGCGCTACTGTTCTCTCACGAGTAGAAGGGACCTACAGTTTTTTGGCGACTCCGAATGGCGAGATTTAAGAAGCTTTCCTAGACAGTTATTACTCTTTGAGTGTTGTCAGCAGCTCGAAAGAGGTGGTGCTGTGAAAAATTCGAAAAATTGGTGTTGAGCTGGGAATCGAACCGACACCCTTCGGCGTGTGAGCGTCGCACTCTACCCACTACGCCACGGCGGCCACAATTCTAATCTAAATTCTATCCCAAAGGTATCTTTATTAGAAGTATAATTTGAAGAATGGTGTTTTAAAAGCTGTAACGGCCGGGATATACAAAACACAGCTAAAAGAGTACTCCATTAGAGAAGCCCTCTGTAGCGGAGGTCACATTTCGTTCGAAGTGCGATGGACATCTTCAAATTTTAAACAACTTAGAGCCGCATGGGACACATTACTTGGGACAGTTAGTGTCCTTCTTCAACACAATTCGGCATAGCAGAGCCCAATGAAAGTTTTGCCTTTTCTTGATCTAAGTGCAACATCTGAACCACAGAAGACAGTGGTCATCACACTTCCGACAGACTGAATAGTCGTTACACTCTGCAGTGTACTTTATTATCTCAGAGCGGATCGACGGTGACGAAAAAAATCCTTTGCATTGCAGTAAGCCACCGCTAAATACTGCTCTGAAGTGGTATTGTGGTTGCGCTAGTTTCTTGAAGGGAGCCAACCTGGCATTCATTACGCTGACATCATGCTTCCGCTAAAAGTTTCATACGTTTGTTTCATTTAGTGCACGAGATTCTAGATTTTTATCACGTTGTCATCCAAGTCTGACTTAAACTTGAAATAAAATGCGACTACGTCGGGACTGTCTACATCATTTACTTTTAGTCGCCATCGAATCAGAAGAACGACAGAACTCAGTACCCTCTGATTTGAAACCTTTTCACCGATTTATACACCCCGTTTGTAAATATAAATTCTTAAGTTCGAGCACAGACAAAAAGCAGAAAACGAAGCTACTTGATTGAAATCATATCTGCTAAAAATGCATATGACACATTATGAATTGTGACGAACTGACTCAATTTCTAGATAAAAAAAAACGTTAAAAAAAAACAGCTTAAAGGGTTATTGCTTTGAAATGCCGTAATCGAAGAAAAAACGCCAAGGATCTTGAATCCCTTGTACATTAAAGACAAATGGATTCAAGGATTCACCGACAAACACAACATGCCCGACAGGATTTATGGAAAATTTTCTGTTTCTGCATCCCATTATCCATATCAATGTCCATATGCGATGTTTTCGCATAAGCAATCACATTTGGATGAATATTTATATCCGAACTTGGACATGAAGAGGAGCTTCTATTTAGACAATCATGCAGTCTGTATATCAGAAACGGACTAGAGCAAGGTATTGAACCGTATTTTGGAGGCGGACTCCTGCTGCAAGTGTAAAATTGTCTTGTCTTCTTCCAAATTTGCATGCAGCCTAGAAAAAGGATATGCAAACCAGTTTGAGTCAAAAAGACAGGAAAAGTATACAAATTTTGCGGAAGGACTCCTTAGAGAACTTTTTCCATGGCTTGTGCCACAACTTTAACTGGAAAAACACTTGTACTAGTCCTGTCCAAGAACTTGTACCAAAATTGAGTTACTGAGTTTCATTTTTTGCCCAAAGTAGTCCCAGCATTTGTGCCGGATCTTGTACTTGACCTTCATCCCGAACTCATACCAGAACTTGTAGCAGAACTTATTTAGAGACGTGTATCAAAAATTGTTCTAAAAATTTGGACCAGGGCTTATAAAAGCGCTTGTGCAAACTAGAATTAAATTTTTTGCCAAAACTATTTTCAGAATTTTGTTCTGGAACTTGTACAAGACCTTCATCCAGAACTCGTACCAGAACTTATACCAGAATTTGTTGCAGAGCCTATTTAGGGACCTTTATCAAAAACATAAAAGACCTTACGCAAAATAGAATTACATTTTTAACCAAAACTAGTCCCAGAATTTGTTCCGGAACTTGTACTAGACCTGCATCCAGAACACGTTCGAGAACTTATATCAGAATTTGTTTCAGAACCTATTTAGGGACCTGTATCAAAAATAAAAAAGACCTTGTGCAAACTAGAATTACATTTTTGATTAATACTAGTATTAGAATTTGTTCCGAAACTTGTACTAGACCTGCATCCACAACACGTACCAGAACTTATACCAGAATTTGTTGCAGAACCTATTTAGGGACCTATATCAGAAAACGTTTCAAAACTTGTACCAGATGGTATTATAAGACTTTGTGCGTACAAGAATTACATTTTTATCAAATCTAGTACCATAATTTGTACCAGAACTTGTACCATAAATTAAAGTAAGCCTTGTACGAGATCTTATATGAGAACTTGTACAGAAACTTGCATGACCATATACAGAAAGCATACATGGATCTGGAAATGGCCTGGGGCCGGAATTCAGATTAGTTTTGGAAAACGGAATCGGAAAATATTCAGGAGGAGGATCGGTACTAGAACATACAGAACTTGTTCAGAAACTTTGAAATGGTAGAAGTTCTCCAGAAATACACCTACCAACTTGCAATACTGACCTATGGTAAGACTTCCAAAGCCAGGACAACCTTTACGTAGGGTGTTCGAAAAATTCGATTCGAAAATATCGCCAAATTCAATTTTGGAAAAAATACATTTTGGTAAGACTTATGTAGTTTACGTCTAGAAATGTGTACAAATTCATAACATTATCGTATTCCAACAGTTTATCGCGCAATCGTATGAATTAATGCTCGTTTATTTGAAGGTTTCTTGGAAAAAGTACTCGATTACCACTTTCCCAGTTTTATATACCTCATAACTCTCCATATTTGCAGAAAACGTCTACCCATAATAAAACTAAGATAGCTTCAAACGATCCTCCCAATTCGTACCTCCCCAACTTTATTCATAATTGGGCCTTAAGTGGTCACCTTGTTGCACTGCACAGTAGACACTCAAATCGAAAGTCTCTACTTGATGTAATCTGAAGCTCAACACCAACGTTGTATTGCTAACCTAATTTTCTGATAGCCGATTTCTATTCGCTTGAGGCCGAATCTGGTTTTATGTGCCGCTGGGAAACGAGATCAATCCAATTGAGGAAAAGACAAACGATTTAAAATTAAATCCAGTCCAGACTGTTAATAATTGAAATGTTTCGCCAATGACAATGCAAAACTTCAAGTAGAAATGCCGTCTCATTCCTCAAGTATCCATCCAGCACTCCGCGAAGACAAGATTAACCAAATTACCAGGTGGATACAGATTCGATTGCCACTTAATTCATTTCCGTTCGCAGTTTATAACATCATAATTAAGACGGAGTACCTCGTCCCCAGTAGTCAATGGGAAGAATTAGAAAGAAGAATACAATTTGGGGAAAAAGGTTAAGTATACGTCCCAACAACTCAGATTCGTCTAATAGGATTCCAGTTTTTGGTGAGTGCATTGACGATACACATCACAAGCGTCGTCTTAAACGTATCGAAAGTTTCTGCCTTTCCCGGAAGCATTGATTTCATCTTAGAACCTGATGCTGCAATTTGGACGGGATTGTTATGCGGAGAGTGCTCACACTTATGATCTTTTATGTAAATTCGGTCCGTCAGTTTTCGATTTCATACTGGTACTGGTAACGCGCCGTCTCTCGAGAGCAGCTTGCGGCCACAGATTGTGCGCGTATCTTTAGGTTAATCATACGCGTTTAAAATTTAAGTGAAACTGTGCCTTTTTCTGTTGCTTTTGAAGCTGCAAACTCGTTTCTCAGCGTCTTGTGGAATTTCTTTTTTGATTTCGAGATGAAAGCAAAATTGATATGATCTCGGTTTTATTTTTGAGACTTCAAAGTATTTATGGCTGGTCCTCGGCGGCGGAAGGTCAAGCGACGAGATACTTTCATTCTGTCAGTTTCAAATTGAACACCGACTTAATTACAAGCAAGACTGGGAAGCGATTGTGTTCGTTGGACAGCGATTTTGGACACCGAGAACTGGTTTCGCGAATAATGTGCATTCCATCGTTGGATGTGCGCGTTTAATAATATTACATTGTATTTATGTCCAAGCCGTGCCTGGGATCTCATACGAAATGGAAAACTTTCTTTTTCGTTGCTGCTGCATTGGCTTCACATCCCTCGGCCAGCGGCCTAGTCGTGTTCGCTTAATTGGTGCAAAAGATTTCACCGTGCGGTCCGTTTGAGGCATTTTGACAGCACTGTCCGTCTTTAATTGATTCGATTTCTAACACTTGTAGTCTCAGAATCCATCCGTAGCGACTACTGCATAATTGGAGTTCTGTTGGCAAGCTAGGAACGGACACATGTCGATTTTTCCACTTCGTGGACGATTGCTGACATAACCATCTGTTGTCCGTCAAATGCTTTGTGATGGAATGAGGAAAGATTTGCATAGTGAAGAGTATCGATCGGTCACGACATGAGAAGTGTTTCCGTCTCGGTGTTCACTTCGGAAAGGAAAACGTTTTGCTTATTACTAATTATTTCTTCTTGTGCGTGTTGAGGTGTTATTCAACGTCAAGTGGTGGTCTCACTTTCTTTGAACTTTTGAGTGTAAAGATTATGTAACAAAACCGATGGGCGATTTTTGTTTCAAACTAAGATTTTTATTTGCTTGGCTATTGAACGGGAACTTATTTCACAGGATACGGGAAGGGAGCAGATTGGGATCTACTGAAGAATGATAACGATTTAACGTACATAATGCGCCTGCGTCTTTCAAAAATGTCCTTCCATACAAATGGATCAGGTTATTATTTGCCCATCTCTCTCTTTCATTTTTCCCAGAATCCCGTGGTTGGGATTTGGCTTTGAGACGTTGGCTAGAACTTTGTTCCAAATCGAGTCAACTGGGCCCCCACTGCAAAAGTTCAGGCTCTTTAAACCGGTGTTTCTCAAAGAAGAGTATACTGGGCAATATAAGATCTCATGTATTATTAAAATGAGGGGCTAATCCGTCACCAGCAGCTCTCTGAGGAAAGCTTCTTCTTCTAAAAATTTGTGACCAAAGGCTTGCCTTATGTGAGGAAACCAGGGACCCAATCAGTTTTGGAGTAAATTAAATTAAGTTGTGTAGGGAGATGGTCACTCTAAAATGAACAACCACACATGAAAGCTTGATATCTAATTCCACTAGTTGAAACTACACCTGCATGTCTTTCCTGTTTCAGCAGCTCATACTCCGCAAAAATTCGTTTCCAGTTCAATCAGAACTAGAATTTTCTGCACTGCTGCCAAACAGACAGCACTCAGTCTCATTGGCCTCATGGGGCTTTGAAGGTTTGAAAAATATTCTAAACTTCGGAGCTAGCAAATAACTGAAAAATGCATGACACGACTAGCTGGAGAAGCAGCTAGACCGTGATCCATAGTAGAATGTAAATTGATCCATAGGAGTATTTTTCCCCTCTGAGACCTCTTTCGCATAAAATTCCAAAAAAAGCTATCGGTGGCTACTGGTACTAGAAGCTTTACCTGTATGCTGACAAAGGTTAAGAGACCAGTGAAAAATAAGTAATAGCACTACGAAAGACAATGCAAACGTCAATCGTTCAGGAACAAAAGCCCCCTCTACCCAACAAACCTAAAATAAGTTACAAACCAAATTTGATCTCAATACCTTTTTTCCTTTTTTCAACATCTCTCAGACTATGAACGGAGACTACCCAGGTATGCCTGGTCGTTAACACGATTGAAATAGATAAAATCCAAATATGCTCAGGGGACCTTTGGAGGTGTCAATGACTGCATGCGCCGCGCTTACAAGAAATTTCAAAAAGAAAGAAGAAAAAAAGTTAGGTTTCAGATGGGATACGTCAGGAGGTATAGACACGAAGATCAACACTGCCCGGAGAAGAATTTCGTATCGTGATATGAAAGCGAAGGAACTTTGTCGTCGTGGTAAGGTGGCAGAGTTTAACTTAAATACCGTTATTTAAAGACCGGGGCTTGGACCAGTCCTTGCACTGGTTATGCAACAGAGCTTAGAACTTGATTAAGGTTTGTATAAACACGTGGATACGATCTCGGAGAAGCAATTTTAGACAGATGTAGTAGACATGAGCAAGAATTTAATGGTGGACCTGGGCCTCAACCAACATGCCTCTCCAGCTAGCAAGATCTCTTGCCATCTGCCTCCAATTGCACACTCAAAGTTGGTTGAGGTCCTTTTCCACTTGTGTGCGCCATCTCAGTCTAGGACGTCCTCTGTTGCGTTGTTCCTGTGGTTCGGATTCGAAAACTCTTCGGGCCGAAGCAGTGCTGTCCATACGCTCTACATGGCTTAGCCACCTTAAGCGTTGTATCCGTACACGCTTGACTGGGTTCATGCCGCCGTACAGCCCATACAGTTCGTGGTTGAGTCTTCTCTTCCAGATGCCATCAACGCAAACAGGACCAAAACTCGCACGCAGAACTTTTCTGCCTCATTGACGGCTCGCTGAGTTCGGTCGATCACGTCAATGTCATCCGGATAAAGTAGCAGTTGAACGAACTTGTGGAAGATCGTGCTCTGATGTTGACGTGTGAGTTCCGCACGACCCCCTCAAGAATGATGTTAAAGAAGTCGCACGTCTAAATCCTTTTTTGACATCGAAGGTCTCGGTGAGTTCGCTACCGACCTTGACGGAGCAGCAAGAGTTCCCCACCGTAATCCTACACAATCTGACGAGTTTGGTAGGGATGCCAAAACTAGACATGGCACTGTATAGCTCGTCTCTATGCACACTGTCATACGCGGCCTTGAAATCGACGAATAGATGGTGGGTGTCGATTTGGACATCCTGGGACTTCTCCAGGATTTGTCGCAGTGTGAAGATCTGGTCGATTGTGAACTTCCCTGGCCTGAAACCACACTGATAAGGGCCTATCAGGTTGTTGACGAACGGTTTCAGGCGCTCACACAGTACGGCATAGAAAATCTTATATGCGATGTTAAGGAGACTGATCCCTCGGTAGTTGGCGCAGTCGAAGGGGTCTCCTTTCTTGTGGACCGGACAAACGATGCTGAGATTCGGGCATATCTCAAAGATGAGCTGGTGCATGAATCCAACCAGCTCATCCCGAGCCGCTTTGAACTGCTCAGTACATTGAACATTCTCAGTACCGACTGCGACTCTACCACCAGTTGTCCATATTGGTCCCGTCAAAATTATCTTGCGGTAAAAATTTCGGACGTCATTCCTGCCATAGCACCTCTCCATTTCCTCTACCGCTCGCTTTATTTTTTCTTCTGGGATGCCGGTTCTCTTCCCTTCTTCTCTGTTTGTAGAGCTCACAAACCGCTCTCGTCGTTCGATTCAGCGTTGCCTTGTATACTTCTTGTTTGGCCGCATGCGCCTGTCTACACTCCTCGTCAAACCATGGCTTCCTCTTAGACGGTGGCGTGAAACACAGTACATCATTGGCGGCCTCATTGATGGCTTTTTGACAACGTTTCCACTTGCCTTGTATTGTTTGTGCATGCAGCGTCGAACTTTGAGATAGTTTCAGGGAGAATCGATCGGCAAAGGCTCTAGAGATCGGCTGCGATTGTAGCTTTCCGACATCAAACCGTTTCGGCCTGTCTCGACGCCGTTGCTCTCTCGATATCCGGTTTCCGGTAATGGAAAATAGTGACGGTAAAATGGAAAAGAATTGGAACTGAACTTGAACAACAATTTAAGTCAAGACTGTAAGCAATACATTGACTTGCGATTCGAACAAAGACTCGGAATACAAATTATCGTACCAAAAGACACGCATTCAGCTCATTGATAGATGCAGGTGAAAACATCGCTGGAGCAAAATAGACTGTTACACAACAGTGTATCGTATGCTTTTTGTAAAATTTTTGATTTTGATGTTTCCATCTCGTCACAGCCCTTTAGCTTGTAGGTAACTCATTTCTCTATTAGAATGGAAACTTTCATTGTTCGCGCCTGAACTCGCTTCTTCTTCTTCTTCTTGTTGTGCTACAGTCCGGGGTGAACCCGGGCCACAACCAATATGCCTCTCTAGCCTGCACGATCTTTCACAGCTGCCTCCAATTGCGCATTCTAAGATGGTTGAGGCCCTTCTCCACTTGTGTATGCCACCTTATCCTAGGCCGTTCTCTGTTGAATCGAGCTCTGACTCGAAGACTTTTCGGGCCGGAGCAGTGGCTCTACATGACCTACCAATCTTAATCTTTGTATCCAAAGACCCTTGACTAGGCGCATGTCACTATACAGCCCATAGAGTTCGTCATTATATCTTCTCCTCTAAATGCCAAATATCGCCCGAGAGACTTTTCTCTCGAACAGACATGACGGCTTCCTAAGCCGCTTTTCGTAACATCCAGGTTTCCGCGCCATAAAGTAGGAGTGGGATGATTGAGCTGTTACATAAAGCAAGGAAAGTTCTTCGAGAGAGGGCTTTATTACTCAATCGATTGCCAAGAGTGATTCTACGATTGATTTCGGTACTGTAGTAGACGAAGTACTAGACTAAATCGAAGTTTCTGCTGCCTAGAGCGACGCTCCGTAAGAAACGTCGATGTTGTGTGTCCTTTCTTGATGGCAGCAAGTACTTTGCTTTGCCCTCATCAACCACCAGACCCATTTCAGCCACGTTCGCTTCAACGCCTGCATACACCTAATTGACGGCTCGGTGTGTTCGTCCAATCACGTCATCAGCGTAAGCTAGCAATTGAACTGACTTTTGGAAGAAGAGCCTCTGGTGTGTATTTGTGAGTTACGTACGATTACGGTAATGTTGAAGAAATCATTTAAGTAAAACTAAAGTCATTTAAATTTAAGTCATTTATTTAAAACGCCTGGCCTCACGCCCAGTTTATATTTATTTTCTGTCCAAATGTTCTAAATATCATCACGCAATCAATTTATAAAAATATTTCATTAAAATTGTCCATTGTCGAAGCAAGTAACGACCCATTTAATGGCAAGTGCTTTTATGAAGAACAACAAGCTCCAGCACGCACTTCATCTGCACCAAATGTCTTCCGCCTGTTAAAAGTATTAGTGGGACAGTGAAAGAAGAGGAATCTTGAAATGGCGTGTGGAGACGACGCCTAACTAGTCGCGGTGTGTATTAGAGTTAAACCTTAGACAGCCAGTAAGCCGTCTGCAGTCTTGTTTGTCTTACTTATGGAGCAGTATTCTTCTTTCGGAGAGTATCATACAATTTTCTATTGTGGTCTAACTATCAGTGAAAGCGTGGGTAGTCCTGAGAAATCCCAGACCCGTGTAATCGTTCATTACTTATCAGATGGTAACTAGAAATTCAATAAAGCCTTTGCCAGTTTAGACTATAAATTAAATTTTTGTTAATTTAGAAGGGGTAGAATTGGTGAACAAATCCTAAGGCATATCTTGGTTACACATCTTTTTTCTATTTTTCGCGGAGTAATTCTTGGCCAATAAACCTCATTGGTTTCCACAGAGATGAGGTGAAATTGCCCATTGGGTTTGGCAGAATTGTGTTGTTTCCATCATAATATCATCCGCGCGAAACCCTTTAACAATCTTAAGAAAATAAATATACCGCGATGCCTATGTGTGTGACACTTCTAGAATATGTTTGTCCTTGCATCGAAAATAAATAGACCGCCACGTCTATGTTGTATGGTGACACTTCTAGAAAATGTCCTTGCATCAAATGGCATATCAACAAAAGACGGCTCAAGAGAACGCTGGACAGACAGTCATCCTGTGCAGGTAAAACCAATAATAAAATCTTTTTGTTCGAAAGACAGTTTTAAGGGTGCACTATCTGAAAGAAAATGGGAATCAAGAATGCTTCGTGTGCTAAGTGTTTGAGAAAAGGCCCTTAAGCAGTCAGCGGATGTGGCAGAAATGCAAGACCTCATTGCATCAAGAAGCTGATTCAAAAGGAGGAAAGGAGCTTCGCCAACAAAACGATGCTTTCTGCAAGAACCGCAGTAAGAGGAACCATCAAATGTAAGACCAGGAGAAGTTATTTTCGGCAGCGATTCTTAACCGGCTGCTGTAAAAAGGGCTGTGAAAGTTTACGGTGAACTTATATAGGACTTTAGTCCTAGTTCATGTTCAGCACCGAGTTGTTGCAAATAATTCGTTTTGCCTATGTCTGCAGTGACGGGATTTTGGGAAAAAAGATACGATGGTGTAAAGAGATACGAATTATGACTGAGTCCTACTTGTAGGCAACAGCCTTCCAAGTCATAACCTCGTCTGTAACGAACAGAAAACAGAGTGAGAACGTTTTCGATTTGGACTCATTACACAAGCATCTTTGAGAGTCGCTGGAGTCCTAGCTAGAGAACCAGACTTCTTCTGCCGCCTAACAAACCGGATGCTCAACACCCAATTTAACTGCTTAGATTTTCGCTTACCTGCCCAACCTTAGGCTTTTGTCAGGAATTCTTGTAGGTCATATCATAAGTTCCGTCCAATATCCGCCCACTCTGGTTTATCTATTCCATAGCCTAACGGGAAAAAGAAGTAAAATAAAACAACACACGCGTTTCAAATGACTTGTCGTCAGAGATAATTGCCTATTCATGCTCCATTCAGACCTATTGCCATTCTTACGGTGTATTCTTCGGTTTTCGCTCGAATTGGGGCCTACACTTTTAGTCAGCTCCGATAAGTGAATTAAGATGCTTTCTCTTGGCAGCCGTACTCTCCGAGTGTTCGGTTGGCTTTTCGCCGGATTTACATTTGAGGGTAACGCGACGCCGGATACAAAACGATGAAAATATTTCGTTTTTGTCTTCGTAAGCGTGCGTTGCGTCTTATCGAGTTTTACATTTATGCGGATTGTCGAAGACATTCTTCTTTAGAAACTTGAACTTGTTGTTTTGTTGACGTGGTTAGGTATCACGAGCCCACCTTAATCGAAATTGGAAAGATCTTTTCTCATAGTTTTCGCAAGTGGAGACTCTGAGAAGGTTGTTTGAACCCCTTGCTTTGCTGTGGACGGGGCTGGTTATTGGCCCACCCCCGTTCTGAAACTTTTAGCATGATTTCTCCAACAGTGTTTATCATGAATCAGATTCCATTACGGGTAGCAGATATCACAACCTGTGCTCACACTGGATGAAAGTCTCCAGTGTCGGCATTTTCGCTTAGAAATCCCGCAGGTCGAAATCGATCAATTTCACCGACCATCAGGCAGATGAGCACTGATCGGTGGACACAGTTCGATTATCAGAAGCACACGTTACCGGCGACCTGCACACCCAATTCGATGGGTGTTGATACGACAAATCGGGCATGCCGGTGGCGATACGATGCAAATGAGCTCAGCTCATTGGAATTCGAAATGAATTCCCCAGCAAGTGGCATTCTGCCGGCATTTTGCGGAACTCCGTCGCCCGGCGAGCGGACCCGTGTCCATTTGAAGCCGAATCACGGCGGCACTCCATTGAGAGAGAGAAGATGTAAATCTTCTGGTGACCTAGTGGCGGCTGCCAGAATTCCCTTTCTCTTTCGTTCAAAAGAAGAAAGTTTATTTTGAGAGC
This sequence comes from Eristalinus aeneus, assembly GCA_955652365.1. Lineage (NCBI taxonomy): Eukaryota > Metazoa > Arthropoda > Insecta > Diptera > Syrphidae > Eristalinus > Eristalinus aeneus. The sequence goes on from OY019130.1 coordinate 75,169,343, forward strand.
AGCTGTCGAAATGGTCACCTGTTGACTAATAGAGTGTGGAAGCATCGCTCATCTCGCAAGAACTTTTTGTTACGTAAGGTAAAGGTGTTCTGAGGTAATCCTAAAAGTATCTTCCAGCCTCGTTAAGGTGGCGTGATGGCCCGTGGGAGCAGAATTTGGACGACGCACGCAGATTGATCGGATGCTGGCTGACAGATGAGTTTGATTGGTGTCTTGTCGTTTTTGCTGGAGAAATCTTTCTGCGGTTATATAAGGCGTGTACGCCGTTCACTTCCGAAAGTGAACAATTTCGGCGTTGTGAGTTGTGTAATGACCACACGCACACGTGTGCTGCACTCCTCCGCCTGCTCGCTTCACCACGAACGTCGTCGTCCGGAAGTTAATCGCAGCGCGCTACATCTCTCTTAGCCCATATCCACGGCTTCATGGCAGCACCGCCACCACCACCGCCAGCGGCGACCGCAACGGCAACTGGGCAGAAGCACCAGCACCAGCATCGAATGTGTGCTATTGTTTTGTTTGATTGCTAGCACGATGATGGGATCATCTAAATCGTAATGTATTCGCCTTTGGGTGAAAGTCTGACCGTGGGACTTGGAGCAGCTCGACACAATGGCAGCAGAATGCCAATCAGGGGTATTCGCATTTCACACATTAATGTGATGTGCCACTCCGTGGTTGCCGCTGCTTGCATTCTTCGCTTATAAATCACGTAGATTTCTTTTTCTTGGATCTGGGATCGAATCAAAGCGGTGCGCTGAATTGTGAAGCTGCAGTTGGGATGGGGGTCAATCAAGTTGGGGATCGAGTTCACGCAGCGACAGTGTGCATGCGCCGGCATGGGGCTGCTATTGACACGCACAACTTTCCAAGTGAATGTGTCGGCGGAGACACGAGATGGAAGACTTCTGAATTGGCCAACCCAGCCTCCTGGATGAGAGTGTAAATATGTGCGCTCAGCAAATAATGTGACAGCCAACAAACTGCGGAGACTGAACAAATAGTGGCGGCTGGAGGTAGACTCTGGTCAAGTTACTCATTGACTGGTTTGCGATGAGCATGGATTCGTTTACCGTTTGATTGAGGGGCAGAGGTCACTGATGAGAGTGTACCACCCGCCGGGAACATTTGTAACGGTCTGTTCGTCTTCATTTGGTTTGGTGCTTAGTGCTCAGTGTAGGGGCTTCTTGGGGAAAGGTGTTGGTGATGAGAACTAAGTGAAAGTGTTGGACGCATGTTCGGGCTTAAGCTCAACATAATTCTTGCCAATGGACGAACTTTTTAATGTTCCAACTGATCTTTCTACACCATCAAGGCGAATGATTAGGTAGGCTACGCTGGGAAAATCGTTATGTGAGTCAGTAGTGTAGGCGAAAGATAAACCGATGTGCAGAGTTTCTTATTTGAAAGCATATTAGTCAAACCCAGAAGGTAACGACCTGCTTGGGAGTTAGTGTAGTTAGTTTACCATCTCGAAAGTCTTTAAATATGCGCTCCAGTCCTTTGATAATTTTCAGATATCTATGAGAACTCTAGATTCGTGTAGAAAATATAATCGAGGAGTCTGATTCTTTTCGGTTTCAGCGCTGGAAAATCTTTGAGTAAGTGTCTGAGGGTTTCTATTGACTCTTCATTTCGGCAGCCACTGCAACAGTCGGTTCGTGGGAAATGCAGCACAGTGCGCTATTGGCAAGCTACATATTATACATCTCAATACCAAATTCATTCCCGATCGGCTGTAGGAATGGAATCTTCAAGTTCCTTCACCGATTTTCTATGCGAGCAACGCCTTCATTCTCTACTCTGTTACCAGCATATTTGCGTCCTGATACATTTTGGATCCAGAACTGTCGCTCTAAGTTTTGGGCAACAATGAATTTGACTGATGGCTGGTTGGTTGAACAGAGGGTTATATTACTTTTGAACAAAGTATTGCTCCCAAACATGTTGAAGGAGAGACGAATGCCTGAGTTACAAAAGTAAGCTCCAGTCTCAACCTTCCGTTCATCGTCGATCCAACCGTTAATTTAAAAATGCAGGCAACGTGGACTAAGCGCCCAGCCAGATCTCTACAGGATTCTAGTTGGGCCTTGTTTACCGAAAATTAGTTGAGGTGAGGGCCCAAAAGTTGCTTATCTTCTATATCAGACTCGTAGCGCAATTTGATAAAACTTAGATATGGCCTATTTCACCCAAAGAAAATAGAACAATTTAACGCTGCTTTTATTGGCGATCATCACCAAAAACCACATGCAAAACCTTTTTCTCGAAAAGACTAAGGGCTTTCTCATACGCCTTTGGTAACGGCCAGTTTCCGCGCCATAAAGTGGGACTGGGATGATATTAAGCGAGCTTAGTCCTTCCCGAGATGGTTTTATGACTCCATTGTCTCTTCATCCCTAAGAAACAGCGATTGGTAAGAGTAGCGTTGTTGGCCCTATTTATCGCGGAGCCGAGGTTGATGAAATCTTCGACTACCTCGAAGTTTCTACTGCCTAGTGGGACGTTCTGTTCGAGACATCGATGTTGTGTGTTCTTCCTTGATGACAGCATGTACTTAGTCTTACCCTCATTTACCGCCAGACCCATTTTAGTCGCTTCCTCTTCAATGCCAGCAAACGCCCCATTGACGGCTCACTGTGTTCGTCCAATAACGTCACCAGCGTAAGCTAGCAATTGAACTGACTTTTGGAAGGTCGTGCCTCTGGTGTTGACTTGCGAGTTACGCACGCTCTTCTCAAAAATGATATTGAAGAAGTCACATGACAGTGCGTCGCCTTGTCTAGATTCTTTTTTGAAATTGAAGTCCTCGGTGAGTACGCTACCAACCTTGACGGAGTAGCGAGAGTTCTCCATCGTCATTTTACACAATCTAACGAGTTTAGTTGGAACGCCAAAACTAGACATGGCACTGTATAGCTCGTGTCTATGTACACTGTCATATGTGGCCTTAAAATTGACGAATAGGTGGTGAGTGTCGATTTGCACTTCTTGTGTCTATTCGAGTATCTTCCGTAATGTGAAGATCAGGTTTATCGTAGACTGGGCTGCAACCACACTGATAGGGACCCATCAGGTTGTTATTAAAAGGTTTCAGACGCTCACACAATACGGCAAAGAGGATCTTGTAGGTTGTGCTAAGGAGGCTGATGAATATTTTACCGAAATCAACAGATGCTGCAGTTCAGCTTGATGCAGGATATGACCCAGTCATCCTTTTGTGATACCTTCGACCTCTGTCTATGTCGCGCATATTTGGTACAAAGTCTGCTAAAAAGAAAATCACGATATACTCCGTGAAAATCGTTTTCTATCTACCTGAACGTGGAATTTTTTTTAGTCGACTTCTAAAGGAGAAAGCCTTTTGAGCCATTGGGGCAACGCAACAGATGACAGTCTAGATTAAGGTGGCGCACACAAGTGATGAGGGACCTCAACTACGTTGGAGTTGAGGTCCAGGTCTACCTTGGATTATTGCGCCACAAGAAAAATAATAAAACTGAATAAAACTTTATTAGAGACCGCATACGACGTCAAAGCTCCCTGCAACTTAAATACCTCTTTGGAATCAAGAATGGAATTGACTATTTTTATTTTTCCATTTTTCTCAATTATGCAGACATGTTCTTTTGTGCGGACGAAATTTCACTGGGTATGCTAACACTTTGTCTAAACAAGCCTCTCATTAAGTCATAATCCACATTACAATTGGGGATATTTAAGATATGAACATATTTTTTTTACTGTAACAAGCAACCGTTTGCTGCTAGGATCTGTTTTCTCTTTGTAGAAGAGGATAAAGCTGCTGCAAAAACATATTTTCTGGAGTCTAATCTTTTACTACTACTTCGAGCACTCTTTGAAAGAAATTTTAACTTACTTCATGGAAACACCTTTAGTCAGCAGCGGTTGGAATTGACTGTTTGTTTCAATGATAAGGCCTTGAAATACTCAAGTTTCTCTCAAAATTTCATCGTTGTTATAATGTCTTTAATGCAAAAACCTACATCATTCACAAGGTTCGTTTAGCAGCCGGTTTCAGTGCATTCAGTATTTTCCACAAGTGCATCCGTGAGAACCGGGAGGAGCCGCAGACTGAGTTACTACATATGTTTCGCATTTTTCAATTGCGCACAGGTTCGTTACAAATTAACATCTAACTATTTTATCGGAAACTGTACGGTATGCAAGACTTTCGAAAATTACCCAATTCCTTTTCTAATAAAATTTAACGATGAGCCACTCAGGAGAAGGAGAAGAAGAGGAAAAATGAAATAAACTGCATTACACTACACAAATAATCTACCACTTGGCACTAACCAATCGCGACACAATTTATCGGCATGCGGAGAAAGCGTTCAACTTGACCGCCACCGATGGTATTGCCGGTGCGCCAGTGTGCCGGTACTATCTACTTACATTCCCACCACTTGCAGACTCACACGAACACACACACGCACATATAAATACACAACTCAAATCTAAAGAAATTTATCTCGATCTTTCAGTTATTTATTTATTTTGTTTTTTTATTGAATTTCGTATCGAATGGCTATCAAGAGGATGCAGATGCTCTCGTAAACGAAAACAAGCCAACAGACTGGTGAGTACATAGATTTCGAACGTAAACATACTCTCATGTAAACAAGGATTGATATCATGTTTCTGGGTTCTTCTACATACTCCCCGGTCCATCTGGAGAAGACCGAGCACCGCTGTCAGCCGCGGTGTGAATGACTGAAATTGGGCCAACGGTCAGTTTCTGGCTGGTAGCCGAATTACAAGCTGACGAAAATAACATTTGCGACAATACGGGCAATCAGATGACGTACTCTCTTAACTCGTGACCAAAACTGTTGACGATGAGCTCCAAAAATACCGGACCAACAGCGTTATTTATCGGTATTGTATCGCGTGTTAGCAGCAATTTACGAGCACTTGTGCTGATATTTACGGACGTGAGTTCGAAGTTACACGTAGCCACACCCCCTTTTAATGGCCTGTTACAAGTGCATGACTTACGTGGGGGCGTAAGTGTCAGCTGATTGTGAAGTAGTACAAATCAAAAATGTGTAATTTTTATGACACGAATAAAATGGGTTTATGACGACAAATGGGGGGTGGACAGGTGAGCTTTGCAAACGACTTTACTTTTTGAGGGGAAAACACGCAAAGTTTGTTAAACAAGTATGACACCTCTATGGGCGGGGGGAAATCGTTTGCGGAGACGATAAGAATGCTGTTTGGAAATTTTGGTAACACACATAACTTTGTGACATAAACTTTTGTGCGACACATGTGTTTTGTATTTAAAGCTAGTCGTTTCAAAAGAAATATTGACTTTATCCGTCTCTGAATCGGAGTATGCAAGGCGTATGGCTGCCTTCGTTTAGTTGGAGTTGTGAATTAAAAGTACACTTTGTTAACTAATGGATAGTATGTCAACTGCGTATATACATATTGAACAGCGCGGCAGTCCACAGGAGGATCAGGGCCTAGCTTGCTCGTCAACTACTCGTATTGTGCGCGACACTGTTTTCTCACGTATAGAATGGAATGACTTTTTCTTATACACATGCAGGTCTAACCCGATGATTTCCATGATTCGATCGGTATTCGTAGTCACAGGTCTTCCGCCAGCTGGCCTATGCATTGTCTCGTTTTCACCGGCTCTGAATTATCGAAACCTCAGCGGTTCAAAGTGATAGAGTACCATCACCCAAAACACCATTAATCTCACGGAACGTTTCTCTGGCGGATTTGCCTTTAAAGAAGGAAAACTTTAAAATAGCGCGAATTTCGACGTTAGTGAACTCCACGTTTACACGTCTATAACTCGTGAACGTAATATCCACACGTGCATAGCGTCGTTTTGTAGCTTATGTCAAGACCTTTCAAATGATGTATAGTATTGCTAGATATGAGCTCGGTAGTGGCTTGTACATAGCCGGAAAGTTCAAAAGACAAAAAGGCACAAGGGAAATATTTGACAACCTTATATAAAGAAAAGTGGATGCTGCGTCCAAAATCTCTTACAAGGCTTTATTGGGGAGTTTCATTTGACTTCTCCTTATTTGTGGGACAGAAAAGTCCAAGTCGAAGCTGTGCTGCAACCAACATGTCCCTCCAGTCAGTACATTTTTTCACCAACTGCCTGCAATGCGCACACTAAGTTGGTGAAAGTCCTTTCCGTCTTGAACGAGCCATCTTGGAATAGGCTGTCCTCTGTTGCATTTTCCCAATGACTCAGGTTCAAAGACTTTTCAGGTCGAAACAGTGTTACTCATACGTTCGACATGCTTAGTCATCTTGACAGACAATTGATATGCTGCTGTACAGCCCATAGAGTTCGTCGCTGAATCTTCTCCTCCAAACCATTAACGTAAACAGAACAAAAAATCGCAAGCAGTGCAGGGTCTATACCTGTTGAACGCAATATCCAAAACTCATGCATAGCGTCGTTTTGTAGGTTATGTCAAGACTCTTCCAATGATGTATAATATTTACAGATACGAGCTCTGTAGCGGGTGTACATAGGCGGAAAATTCAAAAGACAAAAAGGCAGACATTTGACAACCTTATGTATGAGTACAAGATTGCACAAAATTTTAATTCATGGCCATTTAATTATTTCTTCTTGTGTTTTGCCAATCGGCCGAAAAGCTTTGAAATTAGGATACAAAGATTCCAAAATTTTTAGGAAGCAAGCCGGAAAACATGACGAATCGACAATTTCACTAATATTTTCAACAGAATTATGGTTTCATCAGATCCTATGTTATAAAGTCTTAGGAGTCGAAATTTTTTTTTTATTAAAAAAGACATTTGCTTATATTCTTTAGATTTGTTTGATGTTGAAAACACTGCTTTTGAAAGATAATAAATAAAGTTGCCTTCAATATTAAATATATTTTAAAATTTGAATTGTAAGATTCAAAATTCAAAAACAGTATTTATACTTTTAATTTTTATTAAATTTATCATGTACTTATTGTGAACAATTATTTTGTCTTTGAAAAAGCTATATTATTCTAGATGATAAACACCTAAATGAGAAACTAGGATATCTTTTGTGAAATGCTGTAAGTTCCACCTAAGCTTATATTAAACCCTTCGAATTTCTCTTTAGTTGGATTTAAACATTTTTTCACTCTTAAGCAAGATTATGAAAGAAAAAAATCCCACGAAACCACTACTTACACGCCACTGTGCGCTGTGTCTTGTCCTTCTTCACTCCCAAGCACATTTTGCCTAATTCCTTTGCAATGTCAGGAAATACTTCACTCACAGCTTTTTGTGTTCGAAAATGTGTATCAATGTTTTGTTGCCCGATTAAATTCTCAAAGACTTTTGGAAAATTGTGCCTCCAGTGTATCCCTAATAGTTTCTGTCGATCTGCTCACAGTCCACCGCTTTGCCAAATCTCTGTTCTGACGTCGACATTGGGTATTATTAGTATTTCATCTGTGTAAAAGGAACAGTGAGATTTCCTTCTTCAATGTTTTTAAGAAATGTCAGATCAGATGTGATATTGTATACCCCTCATACATGCAGACCAACTTGCTTAAAGTTAAATTCAACTTTTTTTTTTGTAAATAAAACATTAATTATTAATGGAAAAGTAAAAACATTTTATGGTGGTCGCCGTGGCGTAGTGGGTAGAGTGCGACGCTCACACGCCGAAGGGTGTAGGTTCGACTCCCAGCTCAACACCAATTTTTCTAATTTTTCACGGCGCCACCTCTTTCGAGCTGCTGACAACACTCAAAGAGTAATAACTGTCTAAGAAAAGCTTCTCAAATTTCACCGTTTGGAGTCGGCAATAAACTGTAGGTCCCTTCTACTCGTGAGAGAACAGTAGCGCGCACAACACGAGTAGTTGATGAGCCAACTAGGCCCTGGTCCCCCTTTGGACTGTAGCGCCAACAATTAATTATTATTATTAAAAACATTTTATTCAAAATATTGGCCATTGTTTTCTACACACTTTGACCACCTTTCTGGCAATTTGTGAATAACACGCCAATAAAATTGTTCGTCTTTTTAAGTAAACCAATCAGACACCCAATTTTCGACCTCCTCGTAGGAAGTGCTGCTCAGCCAATGCGTGTCCCATCGATGAAAACAAATGGTAGTCGGAAGGAGCCAAGTCTGGTGAATACGGCGGGTGGGGTAGCTGCTTCCATCCAAGTGTCTTGATGGTATCCTGAACCGGTTTTTCTTTGTGTGCAGGTGCATTGTCATGGAGCAAAACTACCTTGCCGTGCCTTCTGGCCCATTCTGGTCGTTTCTCGATCAATGCATGGTTCAAATTGATCATTTGTTGTCGGTATTGATCACTGTTAACGGCTTCACCAGGTTTTAGGAGCTCGTGGTACAGCACACCTTTCTGATCCCACCAAACACACAGCATTGTCTTCTTGCCGAATCGATCTGGTTTTGCAGTCGATGTTGTTGGTTGTCCCAGATTAACACACGATTTTTTCTGTTTAGGATTCTTCAAATAAATCCATTTTTCATCGCCAGTAACAATCCGGTGCAAAACCGATTTTCTTCCGTGTCATTGAAGCAAAATTTCACAAGTGTTTTTTCGGTTTTCCATCTGTCTTTCATTCAATTCATGTGACACCCATTTTCCACACTTTTGGATCTTTCTCATAGCTTTTAAACGGTCAGAAATTGTTTGTTGTTCAACATTAAACATTGCTGCCATTTGCTTTTGACTCAAAGTGTCATCTCCATCTCATATCGTTTGCAATTCGGCGTCTTCAAACTGTTTTGGTGGTTCCACGTTCTTCATTTCTCACATCAAAATCATTATTTCTGAACCGTTGAAATCATATTTTGCATCAGATAGAGCATGATCACCATATGCCTCGACAAGCATTCGGTGCGACTCTGCAGCACTTTTCTTCAAATGAAAACAAAAAATTAATGCTTTCCGCAAATCATCACTTTCTGGTACAAAATTCGACATTTTTAACAAGATAAAAATATATGATGCAGTCTGTTCAATGACTTGATGTATAATAAATATTTTTCACAGATGTCATCGCAAACAAACAAAAAAAAAAAAAAAAAATAAGGGCTCGTTCACAACAAATGTTCCCTATCGATACAATTGTATCTTGACGCACTTCATACCGGTATACCTGGTGTGGGTATATCTTTTTCTTTCATAGAACTGCTGTAGTATGGAAATGCTTTCTTGGGAACTCCAGAAGGTTCGCACAAAGTGACAGTCCGTGTGTTATTGCCATGGCTAACAAAGCCGTTCCCCGCATGATTAACTCCAAAAAATAAGTTTCTCTTCTTGTAAATTGGCAAAACGAGCTTAAGACTTCAATTGCCCACAACAGAGCGACCGTTTCTCGCACATAAACTTGTCCAAAAACCCAGCAAGATCATCTCTATGTGCTTCACAGAATTTAACAGACACTCCGTCAACTCGAGGCGATAAGCCTGCAAACATTCTGAGACCAAATCCACGCCAGTAAAACAGCATTTTAAGGGGCTTACTGCATGCAATGTTCATCCATCATTCTCGGAGTGCCAACTGTCTCCATCTGGCTCCTAAATTTTCTCGGCCTAAATCCAGATCACCACTCCACTTGAACCTTGAAGATCAGATGAATTAAATTTTAGAAAGCAAACTTCTTTGTCATGTATTGCGATACAAGACAGATTAATCACCGGCGGTGGATTTTCTGTTTTGCTCCATTTGGCCTCCCAAGGGAAACAGAATATTCTGTGAATCGACCGCAGCCAAATGGGATTGTCCTAAGCCGGCTTTTCATTTAAGCAAACGAAGCATTAACACTTTTCTTTTGGAATATTCACTCAAGACGAAACACAGCCACAGTCAGGCGTGTCCAATTAAGAATGATCAAACACCCAAATCGTAAACTGCGGTTCCGTTAATAACCCGAACCGAATGGGCTCTCACTTTTATCCGACTTTAAGCTTACCACAGCCAACGTAGTCTTATCTGTGTATCTTTTCTGGCTTCTTCTGTGTACACTCTGAGGTCAAGCAACGCGTAGAAGGCACACGAAGATAATCAAAAAAAATGAATAAACCACTAAAACTGCACTTAAAAGTGAAATTGCGCAGACAACCCAAATCATTTAGACGGACATCGCGGGATGGAAACTTTTGCTTTTTATCACCATCTTCATTTGTGTGACAAGAGCTCGTGCAATGACGACTGAGCTGTCTCCACATTGTGTTAATAAATCTGCTCCAGCCCACTGAAGATTCATGCGCACACTTGTGAGAGGAGACTTACTCCAGTTTCCGCAACCATGTGGAGGTGTCTCCTTTCAGCAGGAGAAAAACCAGACTGTAACGGATGTGTTACCAGCGGATACGAATCGCCAATATGGACTGGATTGGAGATGGTTTGGTTTCGTTGTGAATTTAGTGGGTTTCACTTCTTCTCCTTGACGGACTTTCGTTTTCGTTTCCTCTCGCACGTATGGAAGCCCAACACTGCTTCGGTACTTTCAATTTGATTTTTTTGTTTTTGTTCGTCGCCACATTCACACTGAAAATGCGATCAATAGAAAATCGAAAGGTATTGTTTTGTGATTTTTTTTTTTTTGCATGTTTGAGGGAAAATATGTTGAGTCAACACATGGCGGTGTGTGGTGTGTTTTTAAGCTATGGCAATCAATGAAATCCCGAATGGGATAAATAACAGAGAAGCAACCTAAACTTGAACTTGAATATCATGTGGCTGTCTTGAAGGAAGAGCTGTAGGCTAACAGTTATTTGAGGGCTGAATGGCATGTTGTAGCTGTTCTTTAGCTGTCAAGGTGATGTGACTGGATCTAATGAATCACATGCCACAACGGAAACGCTGATAGGAAAAAGAGCATCTGCGGCGGGATGGCGGCTAACAGACCCAGGCTTTGAGGGAACCTGACTGGTAGTGACAGCTTGATCAGAGGCTATATTCTAGTGCCACGGGAGGTCATGAGACTTGGAACTTCGGTTCCAGCCTGACCGTGCGGTAGGTCCCCTTGTGAGAGTATCGCGGTGGCTTTGGTTTACCACCTAACATCGCGGGTAGAGTCGAGGATATGTACCGTAAGTAGTAGTGTACTGTGCTGACTTGTCTAGTTGCTTGTTTACCCAAAAACTAGGCAAAGCGTTTAGGGGACCGGCTCGGCTCAGTGTGGAGTTGCATTCTCAACCGAGCGCTGCGACCCGCTTTTGAAAGGCTTCGCATCAAATCAAGGTGGGGTGATTGCCCTTCAAGCATGATCTCATTTGGTACTTGGCTAACTAAGGCGTTTAGACAACGTTTCTACGACTCTTGGGAAAATGGACCCCGTGATATAAGCCGATGGTCACGTAAAACCAAATCCCATATCTGTTCTTTAGCTGTGCTATGGCAATCAGTGAAATCCTGAATGGGAAAGATAACAGGGAAGCAACTTGAACTTGAATTTCAATGAATGTCAGGCGGCTGTCCTGGAAGAAAAGCATTAGGGTCACAGTTCCTTGAGGGCTGAATGGGATGCTGTGGCTGTTCTGTAGCTGTGCTATGACAATCATTCAAATCCTGAATGGAAAATATAATAGGAAAGCCACTTGAACTTGAACTTCAATGAATATCAGGCGGCTGTAGGGTAAGCACAACTTTTTCCGCCTACCTAACGCACTTCTCAATCCCGAGTTGGATGTCTGATTCATCTTGTTATAGATATATTGGATGGTGGAACAGCGCACAAGGTTACGAGGGTCTGCTTCTGCAGCAACCACTCGTGCTGTATGTGCTATTATTTCTTGACAAGTGGAAGGACTTACGATTTCTTGACGACTGTGAAAAAATGCGTCGAACTGAAACCTTCATCATGCGAGTGTCGCACTAGCAAACTACGTCTCGGATACATAGTAGTAACGGGAGTAGTAAAAAGATTTCAGTATGAACATCAATGTACTTAGCTAACAGAATTGCTTATTTTTTGTTTAGGGTAATCTCGGAAATTTTGTTTCGACTCCTTACTACTTAATTGCCAGATTCTTATCAAATCCTTGTCCAATTTTCTATCTAAGATCTTTTACTCCGTCATCTTGTCCAAGTTTAACGAAAGTATAAGTCCCTCTCTAAGTCGTTATTAAATTCTTTCGGAAGCCCAAGCACTTGTCTGTTTTTTCTTATTCGATTTCCCATTCAGAACATTTTCGTGTTTCCTGTTTTAGTTTGTATTCCATCGACCGTCCACTTTTTCAAAGCCATTTTCAACCTCTTGTCAAGATCTTGTCAACATCTTGTCAACATCTCGTCAAAATCCTGTCCATATCCTCTCCAAATCCTCGCCCAGGTTCATGCTCAAATTTATCAGATTGTGAAATTCGTTGAGGACCACTGTGTCCGCGCCTTCAATAAAATTATTTTGAACTCCCCTCGTAAGACAGCACAAAGAAACACTAAATTTCCCATGTGCAATTGCGAAATTTAGTTTTTTTGCTACTTTTGCTGCGTACACCAACATATTCAAGTCTATTCTCAACAAGAAGTGAATTTTTTTGCATTTGTTTGATGGGAAGCTCGAAGATAAAACTGAAAACGCTTCTTCGTGCAAATGTTCTTTTTTTAAATAAGGCGAATAAGACTTTGCAGTGGTGTATGAGACAGATTTAGGGAAGGGAGTTTGGGTTTTGTCGATTTTGTGCATTTCGTTTTCCTCCTATTCACCACTAAGCCCATTTTGTCCAATTTCTCCGCAAAAGAAGCAAAAGCTTCAGCTCGTTTAGTTCGGCAAGTTCTAACAGTCTCTTGTTGCCAGTATGAACATCCATACCAACACACAATTTGGGCCAATTCAATTTAAGTTTCCCGCCTGGGAGTTTCGCTACTAAGCTGGAATGCAAATAGAATTATTGAATGCGGTGTTGGTTGGTGCCAATTCGCGAGAGCATTTGGGGATGTAGGAAGAGCACAAGATCGGCTGTTTTTTCGAACGGGTAAAATAATTAACTTCACCAGTCATTCTAAATACTCGTCCTGCATCTCAAAAAAGTCAGATAATCATCCTTCCAGTCATTTAAAGTCTTCGATGTAGCCGGAACCCATTTGCTTTGAGAATGTCTTATTTCTCGACTGTTTTTTTGTATATATTCGTACGTTTCTTGTGCTTAAATTTTTTTATTGAATGAACGTCAATGCAAAACTTCCCTCGAAAGCGAATCGTTTTCCTTTCTTTTCTTTTCCTTTCTTTTCCATCTCTCTGGTAATATTCAAATACACTCTCAAATATGTGAGCATTGATCCAATCATTGCCCCATTCTTCGTCATTCACTTTTCGTTTAATAAAAAGAACAAAACCAATGAACACCCAAATCGTTCAACATCCGTCGAAGAAACCAGTAGGAAGGAGCAAGCTTAGAGAATATAATGAGTAGGTAAAGACCTTCCATTTCAGAGTTTTACACCACGTTGCGCCGAGCGTTATCATTTTACGAAATTACCTTGTAATGCTTTCGTCGTTTCTTGCCACTTTTATACAATGCACTGCTCACACGCATTTATTTTAGGCAATAACGCTTTCCATCAATGGTTTCGCTTGGTTTTGGTTGCTAATGGCAAGTCACACATGTCTTCTTCTTCTCGCGGCGCTACAGTCCGGGATGGACCTGGGCCTCAACCAACATGCCTCTCCAGCCAGCTCTATCTTTCGCCAGCTGTCTGATGTTCCGCCCTCCAAGTTGGTTGAGGTCCTTCTCCACTTGTGTGCGCCACTTTAGTCTAGGTCGTCCTCTGTTGCGTTGTCCCAATGGCATGGATTCAAAGACTTTTCGGGCCGGAGCAGTGGTGTCCATGCGCTCAACATGGCCTAGCCATCTTGAGCGTTGAATCCGAAGACGCTTGACCAGGCGCATGTCGCTGTACAGCCCATAGAGTTCGTTATGTATCTTCTCCTCCAAATGCCATCAACGCAAACAGGACAAAAATCGCACGCAGAACTTTTCTCTCGAAGAGACTAAGGGCTTCCTCATCCGCCTTTGCTAACGTCCAGGATTCCGCGCCATAAAGTAGGACGGTGATGATCAAGCTGTTATATAAAGCAAGCTTCATCTTTCAAGAGAGGGCTTTATTACTCAATTGCCTCTTGAGCCCAAAGAAACAGCGATTGGCAAGAGTGTTTCTGCGTTTGATTTCGGTACTGGTGTTGTTTTCCCTATTTACCGCGGAGCCGAGGTAGACGAAGTCCTTGACTACCTCGAAGTTTCTGCTGCCTAGTGTGACGTCCGAGACGTCGATGTTGTGTGTCCTTCCTTGATGACAGCATGTACTTAGTTTTGCCCTCATTTACCGCCAGACCCATTTTAGCCGCTTCCGCTTCAATGCCAGCAAAAGCCTCACATGTCTAGTTCCTTCAAATGCATGCCTTGGAATTGCGAATGTTCATTGGCGTTTATATAGGGTTCACCAGAATTTGCAAATTATTCCTTTTTTGTGGCTTTAGTAGTGTATCCACTTCTTATCTCCAGTCACAATCCGGTTGAAAAGTCCATTGCTTTGATATCTTTCAAGAAGCAGTTCCTAGGTGAAAAATTAATTCTCGACATCTCGCGGATTCAACTCAAATGGCACACAGTAATAATAATAATTGGATGGCGCGACAGCCCACGGAATGACCAGGGCCTAGGTTGCTCATCAACTCGTGTTGTGCGAGCTACTGCTCTCTCACGAGTAGAAGGACCTATAGTTTTTTTGCCGACTTCGAACTACGAAGTTGGAAAAAGCTTTTTTTTAGACAATTTGTACTCTTTGAGTGTTGTCAGCAACTCGAAAGAAATGGTGCCGTGAAAAAGTCGAGGTGCTCAGCCGGGAATCGAACCTGTTCTTTTGGCGTGTGAGCGTCGCACTCTGCCCACTACGCCACTACGCCACGGCGAAAACGGCACACAATATCCTTGCTTGAAATATGTTCAAAATTCTTTTACTGAATGAATTTTTTTTTAAGTTCGAAACGCATCTTGATCCAATTCTCCATCTTCAAGCTCTCAGAGTTGGTTAAGACGCCCTTTGTTGTCCACACTAAAATCAGCACTGTTGAAGTGTCGGATCTATTCTCCGTTTGATTTTCCAGTTGGATTAAATTCGACTAAAAAACTCCCCAAGCCTGCGACCGGCTTCGGGTGCTTCGTCCAATTTGAAAAAACAGAATCAAAACCTCCTGTTTATTCAACACAGATCCGGAAATCTTCGAAAAGGCAAAAGAAAGTGTTGATGAGCACTTCTTATTGCCGACGAATTTCCCCCCCTTTCCAATCAGAGAGAAATCGCTTCCAGGATCAGCCACAACTGGCATATGGCGCCATCTTTTGAAAACGGACCGAATTATTTGTACTCTGAATACTAAAGGAAAGTTATCATATAAAAGGCAAAGTCACACAAATTGTTTTATAGAAATATCACCTGGCGACAAGGCGTAGTTCTTTTCCCTCTGTCTATCTAAGAAAGCACTGACGTTCCTAGTGGGAATCCATTCCGCCATCAGTGCCAAGCTCTAAATTCCATGCTCATGCATTCATTGCCTAGTGCCGAGCGTCATATATTAAAATTAAATGCAAAGCATTTAATGAACCAATGATATATGTGTAATGACAATGGAAAACAGACTGAAAGTGACTCACGTGCCAGATTGAAAACGTCTTCTTACTCTTTCCCATAACAGTAAAACCAATCATAGTTACACACCTCAAATTTCTTTTTTCATGCATCTGATGAAAAGCTCACACTCGCCACTGCCCAATACTATCCAACGAAATACGAAGTGCATCAGCAGCAGCAGTAAGCTCCCGCACCTTAGACAATTCAGAGCCGGATGTGGCAAGAGGCATTTCCCTGCAACCAGTTCCATGGGCAAAAAGTACTCACTCGCGAAACAGTAGTGCTTTCGTTCCATGCCATTACCAGCCCCAGGCAAAGACATATTCCATCGTAAAATAGAGATCTCTACCCAAACCGTACCGTGCTATTTGTCTCGTCGCCTTAGACGTTCACCTTCTGTGTCGGTCAACAAAGTCGATGGAGAGTTGCTGTTTGGTGTTTTGTTTTGAAGAAACCGTCTTATATCGGGCCAGTCAACGAACTCAACATCTTTCAGCTTCAGGCGGGAGTTTGAAGCGCGAAAGTGAAACTCCACATCCAAGACGAGCGCACACACACACTGCGCGAGTGCTGGACGAATTTCTTTTGGCATTACAAAATCGTGGGCCGTGGATATATATGCTGGTGGGCATTTACCACAGTTCAGGCCTACCAGTTGACATAACATAACATAACCCTTCACCTGTTCTGTTCCGAATTCAAAACGCTTGGCTTGGGATACTTGCAGTGATCTTTCAGGTGTTGCCGCTGCCGACCGTCTCCGACCGCCGCCAACTGAGAGTGAAAAGAGAAAGAATCACAAATCACGATTGCGTCCAGATTAAATTAAAAAGTGAGAGTTCTGGAAACGTGTTTTTTATTTAATTTTTTTTTTTTTTTTGCTTTCATTCGTATTTTTAGACTGAGCAGCTTTTTGGATTTTTATTGCAGCGGTCGTTGATTGTCGCTCGTTTGCGTGTCTCTTTCAACAGATCCGTTGAGAAAGCATTCACTTTCGAAGCCATTGGGTGTAGCCACGCAGTTATGGATGGCCCGGGATAGGGGCGACCACAGGCGGAAACAAGTTTCCGTACTTACACATGTACTAACTTGCCGTTCGATCTTGGACGAACACAGTCGGCGATAAGGGTCATGTCTGTGGAAATTCGCGTTGTAGTCAGAGTGACTGGTTGCTGCCTGCTAACCGATGATGATATCTGACCACGTCCGGGTATTTGAGTTTAACCGATGTGACTCTGTGCTCGAGTGCAGCATGAATGGAGAAAAGATGCTGTACGAAGAGCTTCACGTGGGTGAGTTGTTTGTTTGTGAAAGAAAAATTGATATCAATGGGAACTCGTGTCCTGGAGCACAAATGGGAAACGAGAACAAATAGACGGAAATATGACATAGCAAGAAAGAGAAAGACAAAAGAGAGTTTGATTCTATTAAACATTCACCGCAAATGTAACTTCATTAATTTTTTAAATTTTCAGAGACCCGTTCATCGTTAGCCGCGGACAGTGGCAGTTTTTAAGGAATCGACATTTTATCAAATTTCACAGCAGACAGTCAGTCAAAGACTTAGCGAATTGGGAGACTCTTCCAATACTCTTCTCAAACTGTCCACAGGGAGAGTAAGAAAGGTAACTGCTTGGTATGATGGGTATTTCGTTTGTCTTTGCTTTCAGATCGGTGATGCTAGTCGCGACTCTTGTGCAAGCGTCTTAACAAAATCCTGCCATATCTGGATAACGAAATGAAGGCAATTTGTGTACTTGGAGACTGAAAAGCTGAAACTGTCTTAAGATGGCGTGTAAATATTTTTGCTTGGAGTGCCTAAACAGAACGACAGACCTAATCCACGATCGTTCTAAAGGTTGCAGACAGATTTCGGCCACGATTAAGTTCAAATCACGCTCAATATGTTTGTTTTTTTCTTTTTCCTGAAGGAAACTCCGCCTTCCCATACCCAGATACTACGACTTCAACTAATTAGCTTCAGCTTGGAGTGGCCGCCGTGGCGTAGTGCGATACTCACACGCCAGGTTAGATTCCCAGCTGAATACCTCGAATTTTCACGGCACCACCTATTCAGAGCTACTGACAAAACTCAAGGAAATATAACTCTCTAAGAAAAAGCTTCTGAAACTTCTCCGTTCGGAGTCGGAAAAAAACTGTAGGTTGATAAGCAAGCTAGACCTTGGTCGACCTGCGGTCCAAACAAAATGACAGAGGAAATGTGATTTTTCCTCACAGTGGGTTTCTCTTTCTGTTGGCCTTTGTCAAAGATATCAGTTATACGCTGTTTCAGAAGAACGTCTTGTGTCAGGCCAACTTCAAGCTTACGTCATATATCGTCATAGAAAGATGTCAATCAGCGTTAAATCATATGCTCTTGGAGGCAAACTCACGGGTCCTTTAAGTGAATCTAGGCCGTTCCAAAACTTTTCAATCAGTAATTTAACTGTTACACGAGGTATGTGACATGATGAGCCCTCTTTTTGAGACCACAGCTTCTGCACATCGTACTTATTTAATTGATGAACGGAATAGTCAGTTCATCGTGGCCCTATTGTGATCACGACTGACTGTCACATTTTGGCCAGCATCGTTTTTGAAGAATTACGGATCAAATAATTTTCCGACCCTTGAAGTACCTGGAACACTCAGATTTAGTGTATATAACGGTGTTCAACATAATAATAATTGTTGGCGCTACAGTCCACAAGGGGACCAGGGCCTAGCTTGCACATCAACTACTCGTATTGTGCGCGCTACTTGTCTCTCACGAGTAGAAGGGACCTCCAGTTTTTTTTGCCGACTCCGATCGACGAAATTTGACAAGTTTTCTTAGACACTTATTACTCTTTGAGTGTTGTCAGCAGCTCGAAAGAGATGATGCCGTGAAAAATTCGAAAAAATTCGTGTTGAGCTGGGAGTCGAACCTAGACCCTTCGGCGTGTGAGCGTCGCACTCTACCCACTACGCCACGGCGACCACAGGTGTTCAACATACATTTCATTATTATCTCCACTCTAAATATGTCACTTTTTAATGGACGTATCTATTTAACGAGAAGTGACCTTCAGCAAAACGGACCGCGATTTTCAAAATAAATTTACCCAATTTATTAGAGTTTTTCGAGCGTCCTTCTATTCAAGTTCAAATGCAACACCAAATTTAAAACAAATCAGTTGCCAGTTGAGACGATGGAAGCCAGTTGAAATAGTGTTTGCCAAGTTAAAATTCTGTACCATTAAAAACACTCTTTACACAGCGAATATCTTATATACGAATAACATTCCCACTTAACATGTGGTAGTTCCACTTCTCAGAAAGGAACTCACATCCTATCTTACCTTCTGGTCTAATCCCCATTCATGAGGTCCATATTACCAGCCACCCCATTTGACTGTCCATTATTTTCTGAAAACTTTCCCTCTGTGTGTTCACTTCACCTTCAGAAGGTAAACATCATTAATTCAAGTGACTTCATCAAGCGATGACGTTCAACGTCTAAAAATGTCGTTAACAAATCTAACGTAACCACTTAAATGAAACCACTATCAGTCTAGTACTAATTGCCAGTTAAACCAATACCTTCCGGAATCAGTAAACCCGCTAGAAATTGAAAGTCCTTTAAAACTTATGCAACGCGAGGTAATAATTTTTGTCTTAAAAAGTGAAATTCTCGCAATTAGACCAAACGATCAAATTGAATTAACAACTTTTACTTTAACTCATATCACGACGATTAAGACTCCCTCCGACCCCAGGAGATTAAAGTTAAATGAAGCAAAGAGACGCCACGTCTTGTGCGCTCAAGTCGGTCCATGCAATCGCAACAACAGCCATCATGACACTGTCATGGACGTAATTCGTAATAAATTCAGCACGACTTGCAAATGGGAAAGTTATTATATCCTCTCTCGGGTTTGCACAGCCATCGAGATCAACCTTAGGAGGAAAGTGAAATTTCAACGAATTTCATTGCCAGCACCGCTGCTGCTGGCCAACCGAAGCACGGGTGAACTCGTAAGACTTCTTGCCAGCGGTGCAGGAGCTGCTCTGCGGAATTTCATATTTCCCTTTTGGAATCAGTTCATGGACGTGTGCTGTTGCCAACAGCAGCCACTAGACAAATGGCCATTTTCGTATTATTTGTCTTTCCCGCATCCAGTTGAACGGTTGTCGAGGTAGTGCTGCAAGTCGTGCGATTCGCTAAATTGAGGATTTATTTGTTCCGAGGTTGGTACGTGAGGACTGGGAGCAGTTTAGTTCTGTCTTCTAATCACGCCGGTGTACTCTGTTGGGGAGAAATTGTTTGGTGCGACCGCCACGTAAATAGCGAAGAGAATAGGAAGAAGCAAAAGTTTACAAATCGATATGCATGCCAGTGGGTCGGACAGAGTTTTGTTTTTTTTAGCAGGCCACTGCAGATTTTGAAACATGTTTTGTATGTATAGTCCTTGATCGACAATTTGGTGACCATGCATGCACCCAGGGACTGAATATTTTGCAGCCACGGAATGGTCAAACCAGAAAACAATCAATTTATAGCAGAAATTCCAGACCAGTTTAAAAGTAAGTGTCTCACTAGCAGTCGTTAGATGGTTGATTTCATGTATTGGGATATGTTGGCCATTAACCAATTTGAGTCCAAGTCACAACTTATTTATTCATGAGGTCTGAGGAATGACTGGACACGGAGATTTGGTTCAATCAAAATTAGTGTCGGATGGTTACATCAAACCCAATGCAAACATCTGTAGAGGCATCCTGCAAAATTTTCGATGAGCCTACCTTGCTAAGTACCTTGCTATTGGTTTCTGCATTTTCCATTGGTTTGGCAGCAACAACGAAAGTGAGGCGTGATTTTTTACGATTCAGTATAGCATAAAATAAGTCTTTGTAGGAGACACTATATACTACTGTGGCGCTACGAACCCTACACGAACGAAGTGAAAGCGGGTACACTGGGTTTAGTGGTAAATGAGAGCAAAACAAAGTACATGGCTTTGTCAAAAAAGGACATACAACAACGACGCCTCGAACAGAACGTCACTCTGCGTAGCAGAAACTTCACGACAATTAAATACTTCGTCTTCTTCTGGTTCGAGGTAATCATCAGTACCGCACAGCTATTTCTTTAGGCTCCAGAGTTAATGGAGTAAGAGGTCCCACTCTCGAAAGACTAAGATTGCTATATATAACAGCTGGATCAGCCCAGTCGTACTTTCTGGTGCGAAAACTTGGACGTTACCGAACATGGATGAGGAAGCCCTAATTATTTTTGAGAGAAAAGTTTTGCGTGCGATTTTTGGTCCTGCTTGCGTTGATGGCATTTGAAGGAGATAATTCAATGACGGGTTGTACGGCGTCATGCGTCCAGTTATGTGTCTTCGAAAACAACGCTTACGATGACTAGGCCTTATAGAGCATATGGTCTCTTCTGCTTCGGGTGAAAATTCTTCGAGCCATTGGAGCACTGCAACAGAGGACGGCTTAGGGTGAGGTAGCGCACACAAGTGGAGAAGGACCAAAATCATCTTAAAGTGCGAAATTGGAAGAGGTCATTCGAGATGGAGAGGTATGTAGGTTCTTGCCCAGGTCCACCCCGAACTGTAGCGCTGCGCAAAGAATAAGAAGGAGATAACAAAGTAAGATATAAGATGTTAAAGTTGTTTGAGTGTTTTTCTGGGAAGGAACTTAAAGATTTTCTAACTTCATGACGTGCCGTTAACAATTTGCTACCATATCTGGCACGCTTCAATGGCTCTTCAGTAACTTTGTATGACATCACGATGGTTTTATGAGTAAGTGATCGCATTCGAATGGAAATTTAATTCACACAAGGATTTGATCCGAGCCGTGCTGTAGAAGGAGGTGATTTAAAATTTCCAAAAAGTTCTCGGGGAAATAACAATTAACACGTTCCCTGCCACGTGTACCGAAAACAGTAAACGCTTAGCTTCATTTCTACGCCAACGTGTTTTTTTTTTTTCATATTACAATTTTGTTTCTATATTTTAATTCTCGTTATGATTGTTTTATGTTATTTAGTGATG
This sequence comes from Eristalinus aeneus, assembly GCA_955652365.1. Taxonomy (NCBI): domain Eukaryota; kingdom Metazoa; phylum Arthropoda; class Insecta; order Diptera; family Syrphidae; genus Eristalinus; species Eristalinus aeneus. The sequence continues at coordinate 75,191,021 of OY019130.1, forward strand.
TTTAGAGGAATTTTTGCATCGTGTACTGATAACGGTACATGCGGCGTGGTGATTAGTCATGATAGCAAAGCAAAGCAATAAGAATTTATTTAAAATTATAAAAGCGCTTACCGTGTACTCTTTTCGGTACACGCGGCGTAGAAATGACACCTAGTGAAAAACAGCTTGGCAGAGAACGTGTTAAATGGATAGCGCAACAGTCAACAGGGGAACCAGTCAACAGACAAGCCTGGCTTACTCATCTAATACTCGTATTGTGCGCGCTACTGTTCTCTCACAAGTAGAAGGGGCCTACAGTTTTTTCCCGACTCCGAAGGACAGGTTTGAGAATCTTTTTCTTAGACATTTATTACTCTTTGAGTGTTGTCAGCAGCTCGAAAGAGGTGGTCGCGTGAAAAATTCGAGGTGTTCAGCCGGGAATGGAAATTGGACCTTTGGCGTGAGAGTGTCGCACTGTATCCGCGACCCCATGTCGGCCACAATGTTTGAAATACATTAAAATATATCAACCTCTGGAGACTTAATATACTTCTTACCCAAAAAAGTTAACTTTGGTTAATATAAACCACAAAACAATCTTCTTCCTTTTATTTTTTCCACCACTGTACATAAGTTAAGAAGCATTGTAGGCGCAGGCAAGTGGTCAGTAAGTGCGTATAGGTCGAAAATCGTAGACTTCTTCTTGAAGACTTCAAGAACAGACCTCCGCTCCAAATTGTCACGATATCACGCCTTTTGTAGCCCTGGCAAATTTCTTGAAGTCTATAAAAGGCTTTCTAAACTTTGTTGTTCAACGCTAGGAGTAGCAGATTAATGTATATATTGAGAAAACAGATTACTCCTCTTATCAGCTTCTTACTACACTTTGCAGCTCTATGAAATTCTCATTTTTCTGTAAAGATAGCGGCGTCTACATTTCATCCTTTTAAATCAATCACACGACGGCAGGGGCTTACTTTACACTTTGAACAGGATTTTGTACGATAGAGGATACAGGATTTTGATGGATAGAGAGAAAAGTTAAATAAGAAAACCCCCAAAAAGGTGCTTTTGTTGAGGAATTTGTCAAAGGCGGAATTGAGGACCCAACAAAAACTTAGGCCAAGACATGAAATCAAACATAAACAAGGACTAAAGCAAGCACTGAGATGAACTGAAATATGCATTTCGGATTTCGTCATCAACGTATCGTAGGATGACACCCGAATCCTCCCCGATAACGTTTTCGAATCTCCCTCTTGATCTTTTGTCTGCCGAATGCTGTTAACACAGGACACTTTCGTATCATCATTCCCAACCACAACTACACAGCACTTGTAAATGAAATGAATTTCTCATTAAATATATTCAAATTTGGTGCAATTTCTTTTGGCCCCAGCAGTTCCCAAAGCAATTAAACTCACCGAGTGAAAAACCGACGACACTCATTGCACTGCAGCGACGGTATCATTTCCACGCATAAAATTCTTATGAGGTAAAAGCGAAATTCCACAAGTCCGCCGTCTAACCTAAATCAGCAAAATAGTAGCGAATTTTCCCCTCACATATGCGAATGCGTTGTCAACAAGCAGTCCCTCGCCTCCCACCTGCCTAGTTTCATCAAATTTCTAACACTTTCTTGCGATCTCGGCGCACAACAAAACCGCCGCCAGTCAGGTATCTGCTGCCCAAGCAGTCCGCATTCGTCGTGCAAATGAGAGTGTGAATACCAATGTGGGTAAAACGCGGTGCAGTTTAAAAAGCCGGCTCACTGTACACATTATCTCGGATTACACCGGACAAGTTGAATTGCAATGTAGCTGCTTACGCTACGATACACAGTCGTGGATATTTCCAACACACCGTCTACCGATGTGGATTGTTAAGCTGAACTAACATCACCACCGATGGATACACAGGCCAAACATAACCAATTGAGTGCCGTTGTGGCTGCACCGTGTTGGCATTAACCGTGCTAATAAGAGGACCATGAACTTCACTGTCCACAACATTGCCGAGTCTGTCACGTAGTGATGCGGGTGAATGGTTTCCTCTCTTTGCCCCACGGCGCCAGTGCACTTAATGGCACCGGCGCTGTGGCTGACGAAATCGTGGTCACCAACTGAAAGCCAATGCAAATTTTGTCGCCAACCAAACACTGTTGCAAATTGGTAGTTTATGGCTTATTAAATGACACGTTGGTATGGAGTGCTAATAGACCCGCGTCGTGTGGTTGCTAGATTGACAAAATGGCACTCAGGACTGTAGCAAAATTCTGTGGCTTCATTGATGCGAAAGGAGGTATTTCGTACTGTGCTACCAGTTGAGCTAAGTCGGAAGGAAAGTTGAAAACTTGTTGAGCACACCAGAGTGGATGCAATTTGATGGAAAGGTTTCCTATTTTTTCTTTTAAGGGCGTTAAATGAAGAAAGTTTCGGTCCAGAGGGCTCAAGGTATCCCTCGAACAGCAAAACTAATGCTGGACAGACGTGGAGGATGGACGTGGAGGAAGGTACATATAGCTTTCGAAAGTGCGAACTCCTGAAAGAGTGGTAATGTGGTTAAGAACTGTCGCAGTCCTGCTCTTCCTTTCACCTTACGCCTAGTACAGTGGTTGCATTTTAGTTTCGAACTCAGTCTGACTTGTTCGTCTGGAAAACATTTGGTTTCTAAGCAAGAGCAGGACTACGGTAGTTCTCAACCACCTAACCATTTTGTCAGGAGTTCGCACTTTTGAAACGTATATGTACCTTCCTCCGTATCTGCGGAAGAACAAGGCCAAAGATAAGCGAATTTACACTGTTCGGCGTATTTGAACAACTATGGTGAGAACATTCCTTAAAACGTAGGCAAAGGCGAGTTGCACCCAATCGCTGAAGGTTTCGTTTTTCGTTTTTGTTTTATACATGGTATGGAGTGCATTAGGTAAGGAGATATTTAAATACCTACAGTCCATGCCTAACCGAAGTTTGAATTAAAACAAACAAATCTGAGTAGCATTCCTTTCACACATAACAATGCGATTTCTGGTTAATGTATTTAGCCTTGCACTCTTTTACAACGTACCTCCACATATATAATGTACATTCTGTGCCATACACTTTATAAAGATTGTTCTTCGGAGAACAATTTCCTATTCGATATTCGGAATATGTTCCTGTAGTCATCAAATGCCAACATGCGGACACATGAGATGTGAGAGGCGTTGCAACACCGACAATTCACCTTCATTTCGATGTGCACCGGTGTTTTCTTGTGATTTTCTTATTGTCTCCTTAAAAATTCTGGGAAAGGGTAGTTCTGTGGCATGTTTGAATTTCAGAGTATCAGAAAACATATATTTACATATTATTTTGAAAAGCAGACTAGAGCTTTGTAATTGCGAATTATTTTCCTTTTCAATGAATGTATATTCCGGAGGTTATATTTTCGATTTTGTCGGTATTTTATGAGTCGTCGTTGTTTATGTTTCAAGCCTCTTCCATTTGAGACTTACCGCTGAAAATAATGTTTTATAAAATTTTCTAACGATTGCATTAACTCTGAAGTACGAATTTGACGTCTTGTTACTTTGTAGAGAAGCTTAGAAACGCAAAACCTTAAACTAAGTCTCACTTTAATTTCACAAGATCTGTCGATTGGTATGTTATATGCAAAGGTGCGATCCAATGTTGACTTTAACATTAAATATAAAGAAGCTCCTTTATTCATGACCGACTTATTTTCACTGAGCCTAGAGGTAGCGGCAAAATTTTATTTCTTATCTACAACGTAGTAATGGTAGGCGTGCGGACGGTAAAACTCATAAAACGTAGGTCCTTCCTTTCTTTTGAAAAAAGTGATCTTAATTTTTCTGGTTTTTCAACTTCAAAACTTAGATCAGCGTATGTGTTGTCCTAATCGCCCATTTCTCCTTTATAAAGAAAACACATTCTTATCACCGCAAGTTTTAATTCGCTTCAAAAACGGATCGAAGTTCTAATGATTAATGTGCATAATGCCCTTTGTTAAATGAATTTCTTTCAATTCATGTGGTACCTTAATATCAAGCTTCTCTACGAATGCAAGACGTTCTATATGACGGATGACAGCAGCTTTTGATAATTTAAAAGTTTCTTCAATCTCACGCGCAGTTATCCGGCGATTCGCCTGGATTACGAAGGTTGCCTTTTATATTTCGGGACTGGTTAACCCCAGTGTTGCATTCTGGTAATTGCCAGTTCTATCGTAAAGTTTGACATTTTTGAGGTTATACGTACTCAGAACGTTTTTACATACGAGCGCTATTTGTGTTGTTTACAGTAACTTAAAAGATACATCTCGCCCAAAAAAATGAAATTAAATCGTGAAAATGTTCGTGCGATTATTGTTTACAACTTTCGACGTGGATTAACTCAACAACAGTGCATCGATAAACTTAATTCAGTTTTTGGCGATGAAGCTCCATAAAGGACCAGTGTTTATCGATGGTATGTTGAATTCAACCGAGGTCGTAGTTCACTCCAAGACAAATTTCGTAAAGGTCGTCCAAAGTCAGCTGTTGTTCCGGAAACCATTGATGATGTGCGCCAAATGATATTTGCAAGATCGTCATGTGACTTATCGTGAGATTTAGAGAACCTTAGGCATAGGTGGGACCAGCAGGCATTCAATATAGCATGAACATTTGACCGCCAAAAAAATTTGTTAGCGTTGGATCCCACACAATTTGTCAATCGCTCAAAATAAGGCGCGTGTCAATTGGTCGAAAGAAATGCTCCAAAAATACGATCGCGGTGCTTCGAAACACGTCTATGACATCGTGACAGGTGGTCAATCGTGGATTTACGCGTGTGAGCCCGAAAGTAAACAGCAGTCGACTGTATATAATAATTGTTGGCGCGACAGTCCAAGGGACGGGGCCAGGGCCTAGCTTGCTCATCAACTACTCGTGTTGTGCGCGCTACTATTCTCCCACGAGTAAAAGGGACCTAAAGTTTTTTGACGACTCCGAATGGCGAAAATTGAGAAGCCTTCTTAGACAGTTATTATTCTTTAAGTGTTGTCGAAAGAGGCGGTACCGTGAAAAATTCGAGGTGTTCAGCCGGGAATCGAACATAGACCATTCGGCGTGTGAGCGTTATACTCTACCTACTACGTCAAGGCTGTATCTGTATCGACCTTATGGGTGCTTCAAATTGAGCCAAATCCAACTTAAGTTGCTCGCACACGAATCACTTCCAAGCAAATGGTCGCCTACAACTAAAATGTTTTTCGACACCTGAAGAAGCGGTTGATGCGTTTAGAATGCATGTTTTCGAGATACCTCAATCAGAGTGGCAAAAGTGCTTCGACAATTGGTTCAAACGCATGCAAAAGTGTAAAGATCTTAATGAGGAATATTAAAAAAAAAAAATTAAGATATTTTCGATGGTTAATATTTGATTTTGTTCTCTAACTGCGAAATATAAAAGACAACCCTCGTAATGCTTTGATTGGGTCATCATGAACTTCACTTGTTCGGCTTGAACGTGGTTCGTCTCTGAGTCAGAAAAAATACCTGGACGGAATTTTTCAAAACAAGTATTCAATTTAAATTTTAAAAGGCTTCCTCACCATGCACAATAGCTTTCTAACAATCAGAGCTGCTTATGGAAATAAAACAGTAGAGTAAAATAAAAATTCACGTTTTTGGAATCTGTATTGAAATTGATGTCAAATAATCATCTATTAACGAAACTGCGCAGAACATGTTTGAAGTGATGGCTGAGTGACTGTTACATGAGTGACTTTATCCATAGCCATTCAGAAAAATTGTCAAATTCTTCTTCGGGAAAAATCTGCGAATACTTGAGAAACAATAGGTCTGTTCCAATTCATTTGCGTACAGAAATTCGTAGTTGAGTGGTTTGAGTAAAAATCACTTTTTCAGGGACTCTGCAGGAACTTATGAAACGACTTTTCCTAGAAATTCGCAGAATTAAATGTAAAGAGCTGTCAGATATATGATATGTCAGAGGGTTTTTTATTTTCACTTTGACAGCCATCTGCCCACAGACTCTCTTCTGCGAGAAACTCAGCAAAATGGAAAGCCTTTTGAGAGTTTCTCGGCAAAATTCGTAGGCATTCGTAGCAATTCAGAGCAATTGGAACAGATCTAACATGAGGTTAAAAAATAAAACCCATTGCGTGGTTTTAGGCAATACTGTCTGGCAAGCGGTTTCTCACCCTCAAAGGCTTCTTTAACTTTTTGGCTCTGAACCACCGGGTTTACTTGTCACAAATAGCGTTGGCATTTCTGTAATCTGGCTTCTGCTAATGATAAGCAAGAATTAAGCCCCTGGAACCTTAGGCGATCGTTTGTATGTTGCAGACAATCAAAATCAACTCTTCAAAACAAAGTGCTACTCAGTAGGAAAATGGGTTTTTGCGGGAATTATGAGTGCTGCAATAAAACATATCCTTTCTAAGGCGACAATGAAGATCACGGTCACATTTGTAGTAACACTATCTTCAAGCCCGAGCCTGCACACCGACATGGGAGAAAGATGCATTATTCGGTGATGGTATTTCAGAACGGGGTGAGGTAGCTAGCGCGTCATCTTAAGTCCAACTGTTTTGAGGTAGGGAAAAATATCTCGCAGTGCCTGATGAAGTTTGTTTCTGCAGCATATGTAAGCCTCTTAGGGAGGGTTTTCATTCTGGTAATCTCACGGCGTTTACTCGTACACTTCAAAGAATGACCTGGATTCCCTGGTAACGAGTCTTCTTCTGTCTATTGTTTATTTAGGTTTATGCTCTTAAAGATGTTGGCATGACCAGTCTTCAACTACTTCAATCTCAATTTTTTCTTTACGGACAATTAGAGAACTGTAAATCAAAAACAGTTTATATTTGTTATGACCCGCCAAGAAACAGGCAACATGATTCGGTGCCATCCAAGGTAACGCCATTCTCCTTTGATTGTGGGTAGAGCCGACTTGGGAGTTTCCACCCAGGTTCCTTGCATACTTCTCGGTCATTAGATTTCAGAAACCTTAAGCGGAGACACATGTGTGCCTTGTTCTCGCTTGACGAAATATCCGCTTTGAAAGAGAAAGTCAACGAAACTTTCAGTTTGGTATATTCGTTTGTCTACAATTATCGTTACATTGTCGAAAATGCACGCTATCAAAGCTTCTTCACTGAATGTTAAGCGGTGTTCTTCTTTTTGTTCTGCGTACAACGTTGTCTGGTTGATAATAAGTTGTCTTACTTTGGCATCAAACAATTTTTCAAAGATTTGAACTTCTTCAACTGAGGCAACGGAGTGCCGTCTTTACTCTCAGTGAAAGTGAAAACGGCCGTGGTTGAAGGCCGGTGAATCGTCCCAAACAGTGGCCTAGCCGGATTGACGGCCAGGAAGGTTTTCCTGTGTGTTTGGTGGGATTGGAAGGGAATCATCCACTATGAGCTGCTCCCATATGGCCACCCGTTTAATACTACCATCTACTGCGAACAACTGGACTGCTTGAAGCAGGCGATCGACCAGAAGCGTCTAGAATTGGCCAACAGGAAGTGTTCCACTAGGACAACGCCAGACCGCACACTTCGTTGATGACTCGTCAGAAGCTACGGGAGGTTTTATCGCATTTGCCATATAGCCCGGACATAGCGCCAACTGATTACCACCTGTTCCTGTCCATGGCGAACGCCTTTGGTGATTTGAAGCTGAACTCAAAGAGGCTTGTGAAAAGTGGCTGTCCGAGTTCTTCGCAAATAAGGAGGGGGACTTCTACGAAAGGGATATTATGAAGTTGCCGTCTAGATGGAAACAGATTATCGAACAAAACGGCGCATATTTGAACTAAGTCCCATCTCTGTAACACATTTTATGAAGCATTGAATAAAGCGTAAGGGAGAGTTGATGGCGTTGCTGAATAAAGAAACTCATACGCAATTTCAAAATACAAAAATATTGGTATATATGTACACAGTCCACAGGGGACCAGGGCCTAGCTTGTTCATCAACTACTCGTGTAGTGCGCGCTACTGTTCTCTCACGAATAGCGGGGACTTATAGCTTTTTGCCGAATTCAAACGGCGAAATTTGAGAAGCCTCTTCTTGGATAGTTATTACTCTTTGATTGCTGTCAGCAGCTCGAAAGAAGTGGTGCAGTGAAACATCGAAAAATTGGTGTTGAGCTGGGAATCGAGCCTAGACCCTTCGGCGTGTGAGCGTCGCACTCTACCCACTACGCCACGGAGGCCACAGAACTGTCGCATTTGGGGCGACGAAAATCCTCGAGTGATTGACGAGAAGCAAATGCATCCTCAAAGTGCCACCGTGTGGTGTAGATTTTCGGCTGGAGGAATCATTGGACTTTTTTCATGACTTGCAAGCGTAAACAGTTAATAGTGTTCGGTATAATAATGCTAACCAATTTTCTCGTGCCTAGAATTGAAAAAATGAATGTGGAGGGGATGGGTTTCAACAAGACGGCTCCACATCTCAAACTGCCAGAGACACAATTCAATTGCTGCATCAGTCATTCAAATCTTGCGTTTTTGTTGGGACACTCTTTATATCTTATTTTGAAATGAACTGTATTGGTATATGACAAATTATTACTTTCGATGAATTCTTGGTAAGTTTTTTTTCAAATTTACGCGTGCAAGAGGGGTTGCGAGTACCCTTAAGTGACCGGATCAAGTCACAGCATGGGCCGAAGGTATAGAGGAAGAGAGGGAGAGGAGGTTCCGATGCACATTGGTTTTAAATGCCTGTGGATTGTAATAAGGAGGAAAAATCGAGCTGGGAAGAGCATTCCAGATTCGTGTAGTGCGGCTAAAGAACGAGGCTCTGAATTTGACTGTACTTCCGAAAGAGGGCTTGAGGGTGAATTGGTGGGCATTCCTAACGAAGCGTGTATTGCGGGTGAATTCTTGAAGGGGAGGAATGGAACTGGCTAATTCATCTGAGCATTTCTTGTTAAAATAGCGATAAAAGAGTGACAACGACTCGACATTACGTCGGTGTTCTAACGAGTCAATCGACTTCGCAATGTTACTGTCACCTATAAGTTTTATCGCTCGCCTTTGAAGTCTATCCAGGAGGTGCAGGGAGGTCTTAGAAGCACCTGACCAAATAGCAGCTACAGCGAGGTCTTAAAAGCGCCTGACCAAATAGAAGCGTTATACTCAAGTTTTGGGCGTATGTAGGCCTTGTATATTGTAGCCAGATCAGATGGGGTGAAGTACTTCTTGCATCGTTAAAGGAAACCTAAACATTTCGCAGCATTTTTGGCGACCTTAAATATGTGATCGTTCCAACTAATTGTTGGGTTGATACACATACCGACGATGGAAAGTCTTTCGCTTTTAACAACGAAAGTGTCGTTCATAGATAACGGCTGATTATTTTGTGATCGCTTTAACGACATTAGACAGCACTGGGTTTTGGAAGCATTAAATTCCACTCTACTCTTATTTCCCCAACCGATTATGCTGTAAAGGTCGGAATTTAATGTGCTTGCCGTTCCGAGTCTATGCCCGAAGTGGAGGGACGTGAGCCAAGGAACGAATATGAAAAGCTGGGAGTACTGTCATCAGCGAAGGAATGAATAGGATTAGAAGTAGCAGACAAGAGATCATTTATAAAAATGAGGAAGAGTGTCGGAGACAAAACAGAGCCCTGGGGAACGCCAGCATCAATATGGTGAATATCAGACGTGAATCCATCCAAAATGACTTGTATTGAACGATTCGAAAGGTAATTTCTAATTCATTGAAGAAGAGACTCATCGATCCCAAAAGCACGCATTTTCGACAAGAAAGCCTGATGCCAGACCCTGTCAAACGCCACAAAAAATCAAACGGCGTTAAATCCCTCGATCTTGCAGCCCAATTCATGGGTAAGTATTTGGCACGAGCCTTATGACATGTTTTCGTAGATTGTTGAAAATACTGCTTCTGGAACTCATTGTTGAAGACACAGCTCCTGCAACTCATTTTTGTTAAATAAATGATGAATAGATGATTAATGATGCAATGATTGTCATTTACTTTAATATGGTAAGCATTTAAAAGAAGTACGGACTAATTACTCGACGAGTTCATAGTGCACACCAAATTATAGGCTTTTGTGATTTTTACGGTGTTTCAACATAAACTTAAGAATATCAATCCAAATATTGCAGTTTTTCTCGAATGTCAACTTAGATGCTGAACAAAAGTCGCCTATGAAAATTGGAATTTTAGGAGTCTCAAGCAAATGAGATAAGGGGATGAGTGGAAGAAAAATTAAAGGCCAATGATCTGCTGGTGTCTCGACTTTGTTCAGAGCTCAACTGTACATTCTCTGTTGTATTTATATGTTTATGTTAAGTATTAAAATTTATACCGTTAGCTGGTTTGGAGACAATTAGGGAGAATCGTATAATCAGATGGTCAAAGAAGAGATAAATAGAGTGAGCAACGACTTACAGTCTGGCTAACAAGTATGCTGTTAAATGAAAGATTTTGTATTCGACTACAGAATAAAAGGGAATCTCATTTTGGGCCCATTCATCAACTCAGTCTATTCAAGTTTGAATGCAAATCCAAACATAACTTGAAGGTTGACAAAGTGGCCGCCAGTTAAAATATTGTTGCCACCTTAAAGTTCCATACATCTCAAAAGAACACCCTTTACATTTGAATCGACATCGACTCTACTATGCCTACTATGGATACCTTAGCCCTGTAGGCCTAGATTTTATATCTACCTCCACATTCTACAATGGTCCAGAGAAAATATATGGTCCAATAATTTTTGTAGATGAAATGATGATTCATTAAGCAAATGCGCATTTTCATCCGACCAACAATGATGATGAAAAGATAATTTTGCGACGAAAATCGCCATGTTATCGTATCTTCATAAGAAACAAACGAAGAATGGTGCTCAGTTCAAGTGGTCCATCATCGCTGACAAATTAAGGTATAAACTGTAAAGTGCCCTTTGAAAGATCCTGTATTTAGTGCCTCCTGCCATACGGCTTTAAAAATGATTTGAGTATAGGACCCGTCTCTGCAAAATTTGTAACGAAATTGTAAAAATAAAACCGGAACCAAGCTGAAGAGTTTTTGGACTCTCTCTGCGATGGCACATATTTACCATAACTAGTGGGAAAATTTTGAGTTATTGGTTAAGGCCAAAGAGCGTCACGAATTGAACAAAAAAAATATTAAAATAGACGATTGTAAAGTTGGTGGGTACACTAATGCAGAGTATAACGATTATGTTTAATGGTCAAGTGAATAATTTTTAAAATATTGGGTTACATGTTAATTTGTTCCTTTTTCAAAAGATGGCGCCACCTGCAAGTTGTGATTGATCTTGCAAGCGTCTAACTACTTAACTGGAAAGGTGTGACTATTGTCAGCAATAATTAGTGTGCAACAGAATTGGTTTCTTGCATATTTAAAAATGTTCGGATTTATGCTATATGAACAGCATTTGGGGGAAATTTTGATTTTCTTTTTCAATTGGAAAGAACATGCAGCTGAAGACCACTATATGCTTGAAGTAGTTTATGGTGAATCTGCTCCCACCTGTTAATCATTCAGAGAGTGATTTCGACCGATCGAGAGTGGTTATTTTAATGTTGACCACAAAGAGCGTCTTGGCAAGACTAAAAAGTGTAAAGATGAGGAATTGGGATTTTGCTGGATGCAGGTCCGTTTGTGGCGTAGTGGGTAGAGTGCAACACGCACACTCCTAAGGTTTAGGTTAGATACCCGGCCAAACACTTTGAATTTTTCACGGCAGCATCTCTTTCGAGCTCCTGTCAAAACTCAAAGAGTAATTACTGTCTAAGAAAAAGCTTCTCAAATTTCGCTATTCGGAGTCGGCAAAAAACAATCCTTCCACTCGTGAGAGAACAGTAACGCGCACAACACGAGTAGTTGGTGAACAAACTAGGCCTTGGTCCTGCTATGGACTGTAGCGCATTATAATTATTATTTTTACTATAGATACGTTCCAAACGCAAAGTGAATTCGCATTATCGTTGGGAGTGACTTAACAAACAACTTCCGTTGGGTTGAAGTGAATGTGGATTTATTCAAAAGCAAAGAAACTGGGTGCAGTAGGAGTTCAAACCAAAAGATGTCAGAATGTGAATTTTCACCTCAGAACTGAGCCTTGAAAGGTACCATAGAAATAAAATTTTTTAACTGGTTTTTGACTGGATATTAAAAGTGAACATAATACGATAACCCTTACTTGTAAAGCCTGTCCAACCCGTGCCATCATCGTATACTTCAGTGATGAAGATGCACTGCCACTCTTCGATTGCTTATTTTAATGAATTTCCTTTCACAAACCATCCACATTTCCAAAACTCCACTAGATGCGAATCCAGTTAATGTAAGCACAGAAACACAACACAGCCCGCAAGGAGTGTAAGCAACTAATCAAACATACAAACAGAATCCAATTACACCTTAAATACAAGACATTAAGCTAATTAGAACAGTCTATTGAGTTGAGCATTTCTTGAATATTTCAGTGAGTAATCGGTTTCGTAAGTCATTATTGCCTAAGGAAAATAATTCTCGTTTGGCAGGTGTTCCAGTTCCTCGTAATATTTCGGCGAGGAATAAATATTCCATAAGCTCATTTGTAATCACATACGCGCAACCACTGAGCATAATCTTCTTCCAATAAAACCCGAAACCTGTATTCTACTTCCGCACATTCAGCGTATACTAGTTCAATTAATTTTCAATTATAATCATTGCGGTTAGTAAACGTGGGCACTGTGTAGGTTTTGTGAGATTATCCTGCTTAAGAGCAACTACGTCTATTGAAGCAGATGACGAGCGAGATAATATTTGTTTAGGAGGCAAATCGAATATCATTAGGATGGTTGAATTGGAAACAGGGTAGAAAAGAAAAACACTTGTTTTCCCACCAAACAGAGAAGAATATAAAACCACTTGCTTTCCCTTTTTAGGCTTGATGTGCAATACAGGGCGACAATGCACAAGAACCCGCTTCCCCGACAGGCACGATTTGCCATCGCTTACCGCTATTTTTGCACACGAAATGTTGTTAACATAATTTCAGAAAAGGGCATCCTCTATCACTTTATCACAATAACTAAAATTCAAAGGCTTTTCGACTTGAACAGACTCGTCTATTTAAAACAGCCTTGATTATGAGCATGTTCTTGTACTGCTGAATGAGTTCGTCACTGAATTTTCTTTTCCAGCTACTATGAGTGCAAAACACACTTTATTCGGATTCGGATTAATCAGAAAGGAAGGTAAGTAAATACATGAAACGACATAGGGATTCATCTGTCACCACAAAAACAAATACAGTTTTAAAAGATGGCGGTCTCTTTGACTAGTGATTGCTTCTGTAAAGATCCCAAATCAAAAATCTGATTCAAACCAATAAATAAAATGCTGGAAAAGCATAGACCACAATAAGCAAGTGTTAAAATTTCGTCTGCGTAAACAAAGTCATCAACCAAAAACAAAAAAAAAAAACTTCTACGTCTACGTAAACAAAGTCATCAACCAAAAAAAAAAAAAAAACTTTGCGCAATGAAGTGAAGAATGACTGCAATCACTGTAAAACTTTGTGATTGAAACCCGGGAGCGAGGCACAGTGAGAAACGTTGTGAATAGATAAACCAAGTGCAAGGACTACACAGAATCGAATTTATAGTAGCCGAGAGCTTCATAATATACAGAAAACTGTTTTAGGTGAAGTTTTACCGTTTCGTTTCTCACATCCACAAGAAATTCTCAGACTTCTCAAACGCTTGAGTGTAAAAGTTCACAAGTGAAAAGTTAACACGCAACCAACCGAGATGGTTGCGCTTCAAACTTTAACGTATTCTGTGTCTGTGTGATTACTTTTCTTGTGGACGCAATAACTCAGAAGAGTTTGTTTTGATTTAGCTTATTCTAACAGAGCCACATACATACAACAAGGATCGTTCAACTTAAAATCAAATACCCCCTTTAACAGTAGAATTGCCAAGAAGAATTGAAGAAGTATGCCTTTTTGTTCCAAACCAGTCAAAATGTCTGTTCAATAGTGTCAACGGAAACACTGATGGAAAAAAGACTGTGGCGGGATGGCGGCTAACAGACCCAGGTTTTGAGGGAGCCTGACTGGTAGTGACAGCTTGACCAGAGGCTGTATTCTGATTCCACGGGAGGTCTGGAGCTTCTGGAACTTCGGTTCCAGCCTGACCGAGGGGTAGGCCCTCTTGTGGGAGTATCGTGGTGGCTGTGTTTTACTACCTTATATCGCGGGTAGAGTCGAGGACTAGTTTTTGTTCACCCTAGGCTAGGCAAGGCGTTTAGGGGTCTAACCCGGCTCAGTGTGGAGTTGCATTCTCAACCGAGGGCTGCGACCCAGACAAGGGAAGAGATTTTAGAAGGGCTTCGCATCAAACCATGGTGGGGTAATTGCCCCTCAAGCATGATCTCAGTTTGGTACTTGCGTTATCTACAACTCTTGGGCAAATTGACCCCATTATATAAGCCTTTAAGGCAGGTGAACATGCAAAACCAAATTCCACGTCTGGTTTTGAAAGGAAGTGGTTAAATTTGTTTTCAGTCTTAGTTTGCTTTAAAAAAAAAATTCTAGATTATTTTAAAAATTTTTGAAGTCATCCATTTTTTTCTGCTTATTGGAGTATATAACAACACACACTTTTCGCAAACGTATACTTTTCTTCTTGTACACTTTCGGCGTACTTTCAATTAGTGCGTCTTATAGTATTAACATAATCTGACACAATTAACGCAGCGCTAGTACTCGTTCTTGATGTAATAGCGCTTTACGATTTTTCCTTTGAATTTTAATGCACATAGTTAAATTAAGTTAGGTGGAGCAGTTTGTATTGCCGTAAACAATTCAGTAAAACATAAATTATAATAATAATAATAATTTTTGGCGCTACAGTCCACAGGGGGACCATGGCCTAGCTTGCTCATCAGGTACTCGTGTTGTGCGCGCTACTGTTCTCTCACGAGTAGAAGGGACCTACAGTTTTTTGCCGACTCCGAACGGCGAAATTTGAGAAGCCTTCTTAGACAGTTATTACTCTTTGAGTGTTGTCAGCAGCTCGAAAGAGATGGTGCCTTGAAATATTAGAAAAATTGGTGTTGAACTGGGAGTCGAACCTACCCCCTTCGGCGTGTGAGCGTCGCACTCTACCCACTACGCCACGGCGACCACAAACATACATAAATTAGTATCAATTAATAAAACTTCTCTAATAGAAACGTTATCAGTTGTATATATGCACGTACAGTGCATATTAACTGGGACAAGCAATTTCTTTTTGAATTTTTCTATAGTAGGCTATGAATTGTACGTTTTTTTGTTTTTGAAATATTTTGGTAAGTCTAGGTAGGCTATGAATTATATGTTCTATTTTGAATGTTCTAAGAGGAAACTTGCTGTTTTATGGAAAAAAAATTAAATCATACAATTTCAAACATTATTTGTTAAGACTTCATCATCATACCAAAAGAAAAGAGGGCACAAGTCCTCGCGTTACATGCACACGCTGGGAAAACCATCCGAGAGATTTCAGCTGACGTTGGAGTTTCAAAATCCAGTGTTTCAAGGATTATTGCTCAACACAAGGTCATAGGATCAATTGAATCCAATCGGAAGTGCAATTGCGGGGGAAATGTAAAACAAAAAAACATGACGATAAGGTTTTGATTAGAAATAGTATAATTGAACCTGACCTGCAAAGGGTGTGGACAACAGCTGGCGTTCAGGTAAATATGCCTACAGTACGAAAGCGTCTTCTGGAAGTTGATCGAAAGGCAACAAAGCCTTTGAAAAACAGGTGTTGACCGAAAAAATGAGGCAGAAGCGACTAAGAAACATAAGGAATGGACAGTGGACAATGGGAAGAAAGTTGCTTTCTCGAACGAGAGTCATTTTGAGGCCCAATGATACTGGATAAGTGTCGTGAGTAAAAGGCCGAAAGAAAACCTCCGACCGGACCATATCGTTCAAGCGCCAAAACACCTTTCCAAAGTCATGTATTGGGGTTGTTTTACATTTGAAGGCCCTGGAAGTCTTAATCGAATAGAACATATGACGAGCATCAAATACGCAGAGAAAACGTTCCGTTGCAAATTCAATTTTCCACAGGATCTTGCTTTCTGTCAAACATAAAAAAATTAAACAGTATTTTGCAAGCCACAAAATTTTTGTTGATGTGATATTGTTTTTCTACCTGGGCCCACTACTACTACTCGATCTGAATCGTATGATTTTAACCATGTCAACTGGAAAAAAATTAAACGCTGCGTAAACGGTTTATTGTTCGATTTCCCAACAAACCAACAAAGGGAAATTTAATTCTTTGAATGCATCATCACAGAAGGTATCCAACCTTTTCAACATCAAAGTAAACATCTTCTCATGCTCACAAATGGCCTTATAAACGTTCCACACAATGTTCCACACGATGTTTTGAGTGCTCAAAAATGCAATTGATTGAGCCGATGTGTGAGAGCTCGCATCGTCGTGGTGAAGAGTGATCCGTCTTCGGCGGTTGGTTTTCCTGATTTCTTGGAAGACAACTCAATTGGTTGACTGTTCTGCGTTGTTCTAGTGGTACGTTTCGTATAATAATAATGGTTGGCGCAACAGTCCACGGGGGCCAAGGCCTAGCTTGCTCATCAACTACTCGTGTTGTGCGCGCTACTGTTCTCTCATATAAGGGACCTACAGTTTTTTGCCGACTCCGAACGGCGAAATTTGAGAAGTTTTTTCTTGGACAGTTATTACTCTTTGAGTTTTGTCAGGAGCTCGAAAAAAGTGGCGCCGAGATAAATTCGAGGCGTTCAGCCATGAATTGAATTTGGATCTTCAGCGTGTTTGTGTTTCGCACTCTACCCACTAAGCCTCATATTTTCACAAATAGAAAAATCCATTTGTCTGAATTTTATGCGAAATTTGTGTGAACCTGAATCTGGTCTTTGTTCAAAAAGTCTGCTCATCTACATAATTTCAAAATGTGTAGGGGGAATTGTGAAATGAAAATGGTTGTTATGATACAAGTATTTATTAAAAAACATGTCCAGTTCATTGCATAGACAATTGTTTCTTGTCATGTTGATGTATCTGGTATAACAATTGGTAAACGCAAAAAGATTCACATAATATTAGTTTGCATCTTGAAGAGGTTAATTTTATCATAATGAAGTTTTTTTCAAATATCCAATAGTTCCAAAAGTGGAGGTGACCAACAGATTATTGCGTACTTGGATTACTTAAATTACCAATATATATTTATTTCTTTTGTCAATCTCTGTAAGCAGAAGGGTCGTATGAAAATCGTAAGAAGAATAAACCCAAACCCAGCGGTTGCCCAATATTCAACGACTTTGAATCCTGAACTACAAGCCTTAGCACGCAACTTTTGTATTATGTTTACTCACTTTTGCACATGGAAACTTCCTTTCAATCATCAATAAATAGAAAAAAACGAGCTTTTACCTTTCAACCTATGGAAACGCAAGCGTCTTCACTCAGGCGCTGTCAACGAGTTCAATGAGTCTAACCAAAGACTTGTCTTTTTTTCATGGGAAGATATTAATGGACTCTAACACGTGCACACAAGTTAACGTCGTTGATTGCGCTCAGAATGGCGAGCTGCCAAGGCTATCCTCGTTAGTGCACAGGTCAAGTTGACATACAGCTTCCACGCGGCGCCCCCTGGATAGCCATCACAACACCATACAGCGAGCCTCTCTGCCTCAGCAAACGTTTTAAGGACAATGATTCGGTTTTGCACCTGGAATGTAAAGTCCCTTAACAGGCCACGTGCAGCCAAACAATTTGCGGAGGCCCTTGACTGCTACAAGACAGACATTACCGCCATCCAGGAAGTGCCATGGGAGGGGCCTGGCATAAAAACGATGAAGTGCTGCGATATCTCCTACAGCAACTGCTATAGAGAGAGAAGGCAGCGCTTATTCAGATGCGGATTTGTTGTTCGAGGCAGACTTAGGCAAAAAGTCTCGACCCCGTTAGCGAACCCCTCATGACAATACGCATCAAAGCTAAATTCGGAAACATCAGCCTAATATGCGCTCACGCCCCGACAAAGGAGAAGGATGACAACATCATGGATGACTTCTATGATCTTCTAGAAAGAACACACGATCGATGCACCAGCTACGACACCAAGATCGTTCTAGGAGATTTCAACGCTTAGCTGGGAAAGGAGGACGATTGCTGGGAACTTTGCCGACCGAGTCTCCCTGAAACTCGCTCAGAGTTCGACGCTTCCTGCACTAAGCATAGAAGAAGAATGGAAACGTTGTCAAGAAGCTATCAAAGAAGCTGAAACTGATATGCTGGGTTTCACGTCACCACCCAAAAGGAACCCATGGTTTGACGACGAGTGCAAGCAAGCGCATGCAGATAAAAAAGACAACTATAAGGCGACGCTGCATCGAACAACGAGGGCTGTTCGTAAGCTCTACGAACAGAGAAGAAGGGAAGAGCAGCGGCTTCTCAGAAGGAAAAAGAAGGAGCATGAGTAGGGCGCGGTCGAGGAAATAGAAAGTTTTATGCCCGGCCTGAAGTCCGAAAGTTTTACCGAAAGGTAAAACAACTGTCGGGAGGATGCAAAGTTCGGACCGCAGCCTGCCTGGGCCAAAATGGACAACTTGTGGTAGAGTCGCAGTCTGTGCTGAAAATCTGAAATGATCATTTCTGTAATTTACGGCGATAACGCCTTCGATTCCGCTGTTAGTCAGAATGTAACACTCAATTTGAACGATGATAGACAAGAACTCCGTCCCCCCGATATAGACGAGGTGAAGATAGCAAACTTTAGTCGAACAAAGCTGTTGGAGCGGACGGACTGCAGGCAGAACTATTTGAAGCATATGTTCGGAGGAAAGCATGCCCGATGACTGGAATCTCAGCGTCGTCCGGTCCACAAGAAAGAAGCCCTTTGCCTGCGACAAATATCGAGGGATCAGCCTTCTTAACATCGCATACACCGATCCTTTTGTCCAGGAACCCATGGTTTGACGACGAGTGCAGGCAAGCGCACGCAGCTAAACAAGACGCCTATAAGGCGACGCTGCATCGAAAAAAGAGGGCTGTTCTTGAGCTCTACGAACAGAGAAAAAGGGAAGAGCACCGGCTTCTCAGAAGGAAAAAGAAAGTTCACGAGAAGCGCGCGGTCGAGGAAATGGAAAGGTGCTATGGCAGGAATGAAGTCCGAAAGTTTTACCGAAAGGTAAGACAGCTATCCTGAGGATACAAGCTTCGGACCAAGGCTTGCCGGGATCAAAACGGACAACTCGTAGTAGAGTCGCAGTCTGTGCTGAGAATCTGGGAGGATAATGGCTGCAGACTCCTTAACGGCGATGACGGCCCAAATACCGCTGTTAGGCAGAATGTTCCACTCAATTTGGGCGATGATAGACAAGCATTTCGTCCCCCCGACTTAGACGAGGTGAAGACAGCAATATCCAAGCTGAAGTCGAACAAAGCTGTTGGAGCGGATGAACTGTCCGCAAAACTATTTAAAGCAGCTGGAGATGACTTGGTTGGGCGCATGCACCAGCTCATCTGTAAGATATGGTCGGAGGAGAGTATGCCCGATGAGTGGAATCTCAGCGTTGGTCCACTTGAAGGGGAATCCTTTGACTGCACCAATTTCTGAGGGATTAGTCTCCTTAGCAACACATTCAAGATTCTCTGTGCCGTATTGCGTGAGCGTCTGAAACCGTTTGTCCATAACCTGGTAGGTCCCTATCAGTGTGGTTTCACACCAGGGAAGTCCACAATAGAGCAAATCTTCACATAACGACAGATCCTGGAAGAGACCCAAAAAGTGCAAATCGACACCCATCACATGTTTGTCGATTTTAAGCCCGCCAGTGAGCCTAGAGACGAGCTATACAGTGCCATGTCTAGTTTTGGCATTTCTACCAAATTCGTCAGATTGTGTAGGATGACGATTGAGAACTCTCGCTGCTCCGTCAAGATCGGTAACGAACTCACCGAGACCTTCAATGTCAAAAAAGGTTTTACACAAGGCGACGCACTCTCATGTGACTTCTTTAACATCATCCTCGAGAAGATCGTGCGTAACTCACAAGTCAACACCAGAGGCACGATCTTCCAGAAGTCAGTTCAACTGTTAGCTTACGCTGATGACATTGACGTGATTGGACGAACACAGCGAGCCGTCAATTAGGTGTATGCAGGCGTTGAAGCGAAAGCGGCTGAAATGGGTCTGGTGGCTATTAAGGGGAAAACAAAGTACAGCTATCATCAAGAAAGGACACATAACATCGACGTCTCGGATAGAGCGTAACACTAGGCAGCAGAAACTTTGAGGTAGTCAAAGACTTCGTCTACCTCGGCTCCGCGATAAACAGGGTTAGCAACATCAGTACCGAAATTAAACGCAGAATCACTCTTGCCAATACCTGTTTCTTTGGGCTCAAGAGGCAATTGAGTAATATAGTATAGTCCCTCTTTCGAAGGACTAAGCTCGCTTTTTTATAACAGCGTGATCATCCCCGTCCTAAGTAATGGCGCGGAATCTTGGACGTTAGCAAAGGCGGATGAGGAAGCCCTTAGTCTCTTTGAGAGAAAAGTTTTACGTACGATTTTTGGTCCTGTTTGCGTTGATGGCATCTGGAGGAGAACATTTAATGACGAACTCTATGGGCAGTACAGCGACATGCGCATGGTCAAGCGTCTACGGATACAGGGTTTAAGATGGCTAGGCCATATAGACCGTATGGACACCACTGCTCCGGCCCGAAAAGTATTTGAATCAGTGCCATTGGAACAACGCAACAGAGGACGACCTAGACTAAAGTGGCGCACACAAGTGGAGAAGGACCTCAACCAACTTGGAGTGCGCAACTGGAGACAGCTGGCGAAAGATCGTGTTGGCTGGAGAGGCATGTTGGTTGAGGCCCAGGCCCACCCTGACTGTAGCGTCACAACAAGAAGAAGAAGAACACGTGCTACTTTCTATCCACCGCTACGTAAGACTTTGGCGGAGTAGGACGCAAAGAAACAGAAAATCTGCTTATTTTAAACACTCGTTTTTTGAGACCTCGGGATCCAATTTTAGCATCCGAGAGAGATGGAAATTTCGATGAGCCTAACTGCAGGAACAGAAAGCTTTCTCAGCCCTCAAAACGTAAATGAGAATGATGATGAATAAATGATCCCTTGTCTGCTACTTCTAATCCTATTCATTCCTTCGCTGATGACAGTACCCTCAGCTTTTCATATTCGTTCCTTGGCTCACGTCACGAACTGCAGCGTATGTTAAGCACATTAAATTCCGACCTTGACAGCATAATCGATTGGGGAAAGCAGAATAGAGTGGAATTTAATGCTTCCAAAACCCAGTGCTGTCTAATGTCGTTAAAGCTATCACAAAATAATCAGCCGTTATCCATGAACGGCACTTGTGTTGTTGAAACCGAAAGACTTTCCATCCTCGGTATGTGTATCAACCCAACAATTAGTTAGAACGATCACATATTTGACGTCGCCAAAAATGCTGCGAAATGTCTAGGCTTCCTTAAACGATGCAAGAAGTTCTTCACCCCCTCTGATCTGGCTACAATATACAAGGCCAACATACGCCCAAAACTTGAGTATAACGCTCCTATTTGGTCAGGCGCTTCTAAGACCTCCCTGTAGCTGCTATTTGGTCAGGTTCTTCTAAGACCTCCCTGCAGCTGCTGGATAGAATTCAAAAGCGAGCGATAAGACTTATAGGTGACAGTAATATTGCGAATTCGATTGATTCGCTAGAACACCGACGTAATGTCGCGTCGTTGTCACTCTTTTATCGCTATTTTAACAAGAAATGCTCAGATGAATTAGACAGTTGCATTCCTGCCCTTCAAGAATTCACCCGCAATACACGCCTCGCTAGGAATGCCCACCAATTCATCCTCAAGCCCTCTTTCGGAAGTACAGTCAAATTCAGAGACTCGTTTTTTAGCCGCACTACACGAATGTGGAATGCTCTTCCCAGCTCCATTTTTCCTCCTCATTACATTCCACAGGCATTTAAAACCAATGTGTATCGGTACCTCCTCTCCCTCTCTTCCTTTATACCTTCGGCCCGTGCTGTAACTTGATCCGGTCACTTAAAGGTACTCGCAACCCCCTTTGCACGCGTCAATTATAAAAAAAAATGTAACGCTATCTAATACGTAAGTTGCATTGTGTTTGGCGTCGTCTGCATTCCATTACATACAACATCTTGTCACCGGAGACCAATACTCTGTGCTAACGCTGGGCATGAAGTGTTGATTCAAATACTTTGTAAGCAGGCATGCTTTTTAGAAATTAAAAATGTAGTGAAAATATCAAGTAAATAACTCTGACTGCAAGGAGTGTTAACGGTGGGAAGACGCAACCGCTTACTCTACCAATCTATAAACTCTCCAATTAAGCCAAAACGTCATGCCCTACTCTGGCTTGAATAAATCGAATGAAACGACAATGACAATCGATTTTGGAGGGTCTTAGATTCAGGTTTAAGGTTTCGGAAAAAGGAGGAAGATTAAGCCGCCCTTTAAGAGTCAAAGAGCCAAGGGTCACAACCTCGGTCATCTAGAACAGAGTGACTGCAAGAGTTTCATAGTTGCAATAGTTCAAAAAGCTCTTAAGGCTACCAAAAACTTTTGAGATCAAATTAAAGCAAGGATTTTATAAATTTCGGCAAGTTAGTAAACATTGAAGGAAGTCAATGAAGGCAAAACGTCATGCCCTAGTCTGGCTTGAATAAATCGAATGAAACGACAATGACAATCGATTTTGGAGGGTCTTAGATTCAGGTTTAAGGCTTCGGAAAAGGGGGAAATATTAAGCCGCCTTTTAAGAGTTAAAGAGCCAAGGGTCACAACCTCGGTCATCTTGAACAGAATGACAAGAGTTTCATAGCTGCAATTGTTCAAAAATCTCTTAAGGCTATCAAAAACTTTTGAGATCAAATTAAAGCAAGGATCTTATAAATTTCGGCAAATTAGTAAACATTGAGGGAATTATAAGCACTTTTACTTGTTGTTACTTTTGCCTCGAAAGCAGTTGCAATTCTTTGAAAAACTATCTGAGTCAATGTTTTGAACGTAAACAGATGAGGAATTATTTCCACAGGACATGCGTAACTCTCAACATAAAAGAACGTCATGGAAGAACTTCACACAGGAAATAAAATTTCGTATTCTTTTACTTTGACTGACGCTTCTGTGTGGGGTGGACCTGGACATCAACCAACATGCCTCTCCAACACACACGTTCTCATTCTAATCGTTTCCTATTATAATAATTGTTGGCGCTACAGTCCAGAGAGGGACCAGGGCCTAGCTTGCTCATCAACTACTCGTGTCGTGCGCGCTACTGTTCTCTCACGAGTAGAAGGGACCTACAGTTTTTTGCCGACTCCGAACGGCGAAATTTGAGAAGCTTTCTTAGACAGTTCTTATTCTTTGAGTGTTGTCAGCAGCTCGAAAGAGGTGGTGCCGTGAAATATTCGAAAAATTGGTGTTAAGCTGGGAATCGAACCTAGACCCTTCGGCGTGTGAGCGTCGCACTCTACCCACTACGCCACGGCGGCTTTAAGTTGATTGAGGTCCTTCTTCACCAGTGTGCCCCATCTCATCCTAGGCCGTCCTCTATTGGGTTGTCCCAATGACTCGGATGAGAATACTTTCCAGGCCGGAGCAGTGGTGTCCATATGCTCTACATGGCGTTGCCATCTTAACCGTTTTTGGACGCTTGATCAGGCGCATGTCGCACAGCCTCTAAGATTCGTAGTAGAAAATTCTCTTCCAAGGCCATCAAAGCAAATGGCACCAAAACTAGGAGGCAGATCTTTTCTTTCGATATGACTTAGGGCTTGGAAGCGACCATACGTTCCCAATATAAAATGGGACTAGGAAGCTGTTATATAAAGTAAGCTTAGTTCTTTATGAGAAGGATCTGTTACTCAATTAACTCTTGTTTGGCAGGAGTGATTCTGCATTTAACTTCGGTGCTGATGCTTGTCCTTATTCACCGGGGCTCCAAGGAAGATGAAGTCCTTGACTACTTTGAAGTTTCTGCTGCCAAAGAAAACAGCGATTGGCAGGAGTGATTTCAGTACAGGTGTTGTTGTCTCAATTTACCGCGGAGCTGAGGTAGACAAAGTCCTTGACTACCTCGAAGATTCTACTGCCTAGTGTGACGTTCAGTCCCAGACGTCGACGTTGTTTGTCTTTCCTTGATGATGATGTAATTCGTTTTGCTTTCATTAACCGCCAGACCCATTTTATCCGCTTTCGCCTCAATGCTAGCAAACGCCTCATTGACGGCTCGCTGTGTTCGTTCAATCAAGTCAATGTCGACGGCGTAAGCTAGCCGTTAAGCTGACTTTTAAAAGATCGTGCCTCTGCTGTTAACTTGTGAAATAAGCACGATCTTCCTAAGAATAATGCTAAAGAAGTGACATGACAGTGGTCGCCAACAATGTGTGGCAGTGTTTTGCAACAAAGAATATCGGACCACTAGAAATGATTTAAGAACTTCGTAGCTCTCAACTGAAGTCAGCAAACAAAAACGTGTAAGTTTATGGCACATGGAGACTGGCCTGTAAGAACCTAACTTTCACAACCGACCCAGCCGGGAGAATGATCGTCCACCACTTCATCACAGGTGAAAATTAGTGAAAACTTATTTTCTCGCCTACCGAACGAAGATGATGCAAAATGGGAAATTTCACTTAATTGTCCATCAATTACGCGCAGCCCAACAATCTGCCAACATTCGCTACCTACAGCACCTGACTCAACACTTAATACGTCTGCAGACTTTCATTTTCACACCTCCACACCGCCACTCACCCCGGCTGATGTCAAATCACTGTCAGAAAGAAATTCATCAATCTTCAACCATATCGCATGGTAATTTGCAAATAATGTCAGCGTTTGTCAACACTCCAAAAAAGCAAAGAAAAACTTACAGCCGACAAAACGCACAATAGAGAATGCAGAACTTAAACAAAATTTCTCTTTCTGCCCACTGGAGCCCAAGTCAAACACAATGAGCAATCGATTAAGTGAAACCCTCAGGTGAGAGATACAAATAAACAAATAAAACTGAAACACTCATACTTTCCATACGCCATAATTCGAGTTGTCAATAAAAATCGACCGTGCCCATTGATATCCGTCAGCGTGATACTGATGAAATTCATCATAAAAAAAGTTATTGTGACTGTCAAAGTGAAAGATATTGTGGCACAAAAGCAAATAAAAAGCTACTCAATGCGATTCCAATAGAAACAAAATGCCCGCGTGTATGTATCTCAACACAGAAAGGTCTCGAAACCTAGATTCAGGGGTTATCCAGTGAAGACACAATTTCTCTTCACACTCTGAGAATGAACAAATGAACAAAAAATGAAATAAACAATCTATGGCTTATTGTGAGACGAAGAAGGTTAAAAAAAAAAAGGAATAAGATTGTTTGCTCGCTTTTCGGGTACATGGCTCCAGACGTTAAGAGTATGGAAATGGGTCAAAAGGTTCTTGACTCGCAAGAGATACTCAGATGAAATCACTGCAACATCACTGCATGCAGCACACACGCACACACCCTTGCAATAAGATACAGACTTCGTTTTAAAATGTTCTCAAGTATTTTTTTTTTATTATTTCGGTTATCCAAAGAGTATATTACAATATGCAACACTTTGACGGCTAGAATAGAGGCGAAATGAAAAGAGGCTGAAGGATTAAGTGATGATGGAGACGAATGAACGAGTGCATGAGTGAACGAGTGAATGAATTGAAAAAATTTTGTTTGTTTCAAAAGTTGTTTTGTTTTTCATTTTGTGAGGTTTACATGGCATAGATGGGAAAAAAGATGCAGATAGACATAGAAAAGATATGTTAGGCTAAGGTAAGAAGTGATATAAATTCGAGGGGAAAAGTTATACAATAGCAAAGAGTGACAGAGTGATAAAAAGATAGAGAGAGAGAGAGAAAGAGAGAGGATGAAAGATAGTCATAGGTAGAATGAAAATAGGTGCAGATATCGACTAGTTGCATGCAACCTTTCGCAGTTACGCAGAACCACAATCGGCAATAACCTGAAATATATTTTGTGTTTGAGTTTTTGTCTTTTGCTGCTTGTTCTGTTCACAGGGCAGTGCATGTGCCGCGAGCACATCCACTTTCCCCACAACACAACATTACATAATTGTCTATGAAAAAAAATAAATAAATTAAATAAATTAATTCAAAAATTAAAAACAGAACAATAAATCATTCCCTCATCAATCAGAGAGAAGCTTGATGTAGCCTACGATGGTGTTGCTTTACCGCCTGGCTTGCTTGTAGCCATTGTAAGCAACGGATTGCGCAACCGGTGAGCTGTAGGCTCCGTGGGAGTCCCATCCAGATCCACCGCTAGACCATCCACCAGTGCCGCCAGTTGACCATCCAGCTGTGCCGCTTGAGTAGGCGGTGTTTCCCTTGCCACCGCCGAAGAGACCGCCAAGTCCTCCCAAGAGACCGCCTCCGCTGCCGCCGCTGCTTCCACCACGACCCAATCCAGAGAGACCAGCAAATACAGCCAAACCGAAGGCAACAACAGAGATGATCAGAGCCTTCTTGGCAATCAACAAGAGACCGAACATTGAACCGATGGCAAGGACTGCAACCTTAGCACCAATGCCCAAGAGGATTGGAAGGAGTTTCTTCAAGACACGCTTCTTCTTGGTACGTCCCTCAACAACCAAATCCTTGATGTCGGCCTTGATGTCATCGGGAATGGCACGGGCAATGCTGCGGGCTGTGTTGGCAAAGTTGAAGCTCAACGAACGCTCCTGGAAGAAGTTCTTAACGCTGTTCACGAAGTATGTGCTCAATTCTGAGTTGCGGGCCTCAACGGATGGTGCAACCTCAACGGCAATTGAGTTGTCCTCGATGGATTTTCCCTGACGACCTTCGTTGCTCTTCACCAGTGACACACCGCCGAAGATTTCGATTTGTGGATTGTCAAAGATCGACTTGGCACGACGGAAGAGCTGCAAGTACACAACAGAACACAATTCATTAAAAATGGTGTCAGAGTGCAATCGAAATGTTAAATGAGGATGATCAGAGAAAAATTCAAAATCGCTTGAACTAAAGGAATCGAACGAAAATTTGGAGTGCAGTGTTCTTTGTTCAGAAGCGGTGCCAGACTGAACTTATTTGAGGTTGTTGCAATTCTCTGATAAAGGACACGTTTTGTTTTCTTAGAACAAACATAGAAGTGACTAAGGTAACTCTTGATCAACAGCCAAATGTGTCAACACTTATGCCACTGCACTATCAGAAAACGTCCCAAAACCATTTGCACCATTGAAGTCACAAACAATTCAGGAATTCACTTCACAACACATCCTGTGGCCAAGGGTGTAGCTGGCAGTCACTTTCAGTCACAACTTTCAGTCACAAGAACAAGTTTCACTTTTAGTTCAGCGCACAAGTTTTGAAAAATATTTTGAATCAATCCAATAATCCTTAATCCGTACCGTCAATTGAAGACAGGAGATCGAATCGGCATCCAAGCACTTTGCGAATTCACTTGGGTTTGGGGTATCCTGAGGAGTTTCGGTGTCAGCGTATATTCCAGTGCTCAGCAGCAGGACACAAGATACGATGAAGAATTTCATATTGAAAGAGTTTAGGTTGAAGAAGTTAAGAAGTGAAAAAAAGGAAAAATTTTTAACGTTATTTCTTTTCAGATGAAACACCACCGTATTCACTGTGTGTTCATTCGAATGGAACTAGCTGCGGTTTGATGCTTTTTCGACAGTGTCAGGCTGTTTTTAAACATTTTCAAAATATCTCGAGATGAATAATTATGCAAACACACATAGATACCAAACACAAAAGCAGCAAATGAGAATACCAAAGCAGCGACAAATAATGAACGAATAAGAAATGGGAAAAGAAAAAAAAAATTTAAATTATGAAAACGAAAATCTTTTACCTACGGTCTGAGAAGGCATACCTACGATATACCTGCGTTTAGTGCCATCTCGCACACAGCCGCAACAGTCTTCCAGTCATAATTTCTCATATTGTGTATGGCCGCGGTGGAGCTAGTGCAGGCAGCCTCTGTGTATCTCCCACTCCGGCCGTATGTTGGTATGGGTGTGAGATACATTTTTGTGTTTTGAATGATATTTGGGCAACACCGCTGGCGGGTCTTCTCTCCCTACACTGTTGCTTCCGCTTAACGAAAATATGCGAAGAAGAGATACGACCAATGCGAGCGAAAAGAAGCGGGGAACACACGACGCGTCGGTTAATAGTTTGGTTATTTGCCACGGCTGAAGGTATTGAGCAGTCATTTGTTAAGCGTAACTTCTTTGCCGCTGCCCATGCCGTTGCCGCTACCGCCGCCATCGTTGTCGTCACCGCAGCAGCGGTCGCCCTATTTCGGTCAACCTATGAATAGATAGATGGCTAGATGACGATGGCTGTGAAGGAAAAGCCCGTCATTTGGCATCTTGTCAAGTGGCAAAAGAACAAACGCCGATGGCTGAGATGAAGAAAGAGCTAACGAACAGACGAACGAAGGTGAGTATGTGTGAAAGAGAACTTTGACTTTGACTTTATGTAAGGTTTTCCATTGTGTTGTTGTTGTTGTTGTTGGTATCTTTGAATATTGGTAATCGCTGAGAAGGTATCGATTTGTGATTCGGTGAAATTATGCGGAGACGGCACAGTGTAGTCAGACATCAGAGCACGAAGATGCTGCTGGTTGGTTCCTGGGTCGTGAAAGGAGTCGAAGCAGTGATTTAGTATCCGGGGAAAAAAATTGTGAGAAGGACTCTGTGCAGATAGAAATTAGAGATTGTGCCAGTGACTTGTAAAATTCCGTTAATCAAATTTGAATAAAGTTTTTAAAATTAAAGTTTTGTTTCGTTTATCGCATTGGGACAGGGGGTCGTTCAATATTTCCTTGAAATGTGCTCTCATCTGAAGGGGTCTTATCTATAAGAAAGGATTTTCCTGCAGTGACTGATTTAGTCCCTGATATAACATCCGTCCAAGGTAGTTTGTTGCTTCAGGATGTGGTCTCTGGGCTTTTTCGTTCGTGAAAGAGACTTATTCGCCTACTTTCTTGCTGCCTGGCAAGTCTGACGTTCTCAATTAATAGATTTTCTTTTAAATTCTGTCGTAAGAGATATTCATGTGTTGTGTTCCGGAAACGGGAAATCGTGCGGCATGGACGACTGGACCTCTGCCGAGTTGTGTTTGGTGTAGAGTTCCGAAACCTGATGACAAAAATTGCTGGTTTTTGAACTGAAGCGTCCAGTGAACTATTTGGCAGAATTATTTATTCAAGCCTTGCCACCACAACCAGTTTAATGGAACGGCGTTCCTCTTTAAGGCGAAAAGAGTCTGCTGTCTTCTGATACCACAGTTCAGCAAATATTTTCGCATGTATTTGTATGTTTTGCCGGCATTTCTCATGA
Organism: Eristalinus aeneus; assembly: GCA_955652365.1. NCBI lineage: Eukaryota > Metazoa > Arthropoda > Insecta > Diptera > Syrphidae > Eristalinus > Eristalinus aeneus. The sequence goes on from OY019130.1 coordinate 75,220,525, forward strand.
ATGTGATTTAATCGAGTATCGGTCTGATTAAAGGCTGCAGAGTACACACGGTCAGTCAGCAAGGGTCACAGAAAAGTTTGATTTCGTAACTGTGTGGGAAAGATGAACTCAATGATGAGCAGTCAGCTCCATATGCCAGGCATGTTTGTGTTTGAGGAAGATCAAAGTTCAGTGACGGTGACAATCTGATGACTTTAAGTTTGAGGATGCGTTTGGGGTGCTGTATAGAGCTGCATTGAATTTGGATTTGCCTTGGCCGGCTTATTTTCAACTGTCCTGTGTAGTTCCTCAAAGGAACACAATGTGCTCTCTTGCGGTCTTCCGAGATAAGAAGAAATATGTTGACGATAGGTCTCCTAAAGTGCTACTTAGAAGTAATGCTTGACGTGACATTGCATAACAGGAATAATTTTACAATTTACTAAATGCATAAAATGGCATTGCATAAGAGGAGCATTTTACAGTTAATGAAAATCAGTTGAATTGTTTTGATTCACTGCTCTTTATAAAGCAATGATTGGAAGGCGGCTACGTTGCAGAAGAGATCATGACTTCGCTTCTTCAACAACTCCTTGTTCTCGTGCGTATCAGCAATTTGTTCTTGCCGTTTCACGGTGGCTCTAAGCCTTCTTTTTTAAGGAAAAGTTACTTGAATGTTGTTAATAATTGCAAGGAGGTTTCGCCGTGAAAATTATGCAAGCTATTCAGTCCTGGAACCGAATCAGGAAACGACGACGTCGGAGTTAAGGAGATTCCTACTGTGTGACGGAGGAATTAGAATGAAAGACGACTGAAACAATTTCTTCAGGTTTCAGTTTATTTTATCAACAGATCGCACGTGGAACAGAATGCCTTTCTACAATAACACACAGAGGAAATTTGGTCTTACTCTTTTTGGACTGGCTCAATTGTCTAAGCCAAAACATACGCTTTCGTTTGAGTTACAAGTCCTCTTGTAAATAGTTGAAAGTGAAATTTATTTGTTCACTTACTCGTACGTCTAAAACACGTCAGGGCCCTCTGTTGTTTTAATGTTAATAATATCGCAAACGGCTTGGTCTTTCAAAATCAGACTCTCGATTGCTGTAAGGAGGATCATGATGCACCTTGGCCACGCAGACCATCGGCATTAGCCAATGACAAAGAAGAAATTGAAGACTCTGATGGAATAAAATCTTTTTTGCATCTCTTAAAAGTTGGAAAAAAAAGTTTCCATATGTACTGCGGCTTTTTATTTGAATGAAAATGGAATGGATTTAGGAGAATGCATTCGCAGCCTTTTATTTCCTATTCAGAGACTTCTATTCATTTTACAAAACAGTTCTTTCTACGTGTGGTATTTGTATGGAGAATTTCTGTTTCCCGGCAATTGAAGAACATGTAAACAAGTTGTCTTCATGTTTAAGAAGGAAAGACGAATTATGTGCTGTCACTTGTGTCCTGCTCCAATGAATTAACATCGCTAGCTACAGCTTCACGGCCATGCAGAAGCTTGTCTACCTCGGTAATCTCCACGGATGAGTGGAGATAGAATCGCTCTTCGAAACCGTTTTTGATGTGAACCGCTGTTACTGTGAAACGATGGTTCTTCAACTAGAATCAACATTCCTGTCTCGAAAAAGAAAAAACTGGACTATTAATATACCTGGCTTTACATTGTAGGTGACACTTTCGCACTCTACGAGTTAAAACAAAATGAGTAGTCGACTGCATAGGCTCGGTTTTCAATCGTTTTGCTTTTAATCGTGATGTTTGTGGGGGAGCTGGTGCAGCCAGCCTATGTATCCCCAACTGTTATGGAGTATAGTATGGGTGTGTGATATATTTTCTATTTTTTGAATGATATTTAGGGCAATCACAGATGGGTCTCCCTTCACTGGGTCGGACTTTAGGGCAATCACAGTTGGGTCTCCCTTCACTGGGTCGGACTTTAGGTTAGTCACATTCGAGTGTTCCTTCACTGGGTCGGACACATTGTTGCCTATAGACCAATGCTTCAGCAAAGCGGTTGTTCGAATCCTGGCCTCCTGATTTAAGAAAGGGAAGAAGATCGAATTTCTGGTAAGAAAACCAAATTCAGGCAGCTTGGTTGTGATAACTGCCTGCAGCGTGTTATGTACAGATAATTTTATTTGGAAGAGGATAAGTTGGAATTTGAGTGTACAAGTATATACACACAGTAGTGCACAGAAGTAACTCATTCGAAATTTTAAAAAATGCTTGTTGTTTTTCTTTTTGTCTACAAACATACACAAATTCGTTTTAAATTATTGTTAGTAATATAACTTCTTTCCAAAACAAAAGAATAATTTTATATTTGGTTTTATCAACAAGGTTTACGGTGTAGGCGAATTAATTTATCACACTAATATTGGTGTTGTCGTTCTTGCCCAACACACTGTTCATAAAAGTAAATAGATACAATAGTAAATAGCGTAGTCGTTCTTTTCCATGATCAGCATATTGTGTACATAATGTTTGTGGCTATAAATATGCCTTACGTTCAATGTAAACGCTCTCTTGCAAATAAACTGTCCTAAAGTAAGTGTCGCGTCTTGTTTTCTCTCCGTCCAATACCCTAAGTTGTCCGCCCTCGACCCGAACTCCCACGAAACCCCCTACAAGGGCTTAATTGTTAAGATACCACGTTAAATCAGTATAAGTTGGTAGCACTTAGGGTAGCTTATGAAATGCAATTGCATTCAGACTTGTTGTTGTGACTTTCGATTTTCAAGAAAACGACTGCCATTGTGTCTGGTTTTACAAACAAAGTGGAAAGAAAATTTAAGGACTTCTCACTGTAGGTAAGATTCCAAAGTATGTGATTTGCTATCAAATCATTGAGAAGAATTCAACCAGTGTAGAAGAACCACAAATTCAAAGGGACACAGTTTGGCATATTCTTGTTAGGCTGTGGATCTCCTTAATATAAAATTAAGTTTATTAAGCACAGATCATTATTGCTGTAAACTCAGTGATCATGCAAAATGAACACATTTAAACGATTTTCAATTGTAATGAAATATTATTCATTACCATTGCTCCTATGGTAGGGTCTTAAAATAATTCGTTGTTGTGCGGAAATTCGTTTCAGTCTTTTCTGCTGCCTTCAAGAGTCAAATGGATACGACAAAATATTCGTTTCATGTGGGCATATTAACGTTATAAAATGCCGTTTATTAAAAGACTCTCGATTTGCACTTTAAAACTTAGCTTGGATGGGAATTACGATTGCAACCTCTCATCTAGAAGACAAGATTGCAAGAATTTGTTTTCTGCTAGATTTTTAAATTAGCACCTTTCCCAAAATACTGTCATTACTGCGCTCAATAGAGTATTAGCAGTCATATTCGCAAAGTGCCTTTGTCGTCAGTTAATAATAATAATAATAGTATTGCGCGACAGTCCACAGGGGGACCAATGTCTAGCTTGCTCATCAAATACTCGTGATGTGCGCGCTACTGTTCTCTCACGAGTAGAAGGGACCTACAGTTTTTTGCCAACTCCGAATGGCGAAATTTGAGAAGCTTTCTTAGACAGTTATTATTCTTTGAGTATTGTCAGCAGCTCCAAAAGAGGTGGTGCCGTGAAAAATTCGAAAAATTAGTGTTGAGATGGGAGTCGAACCTAGACCCTTCAGCGTGTGAGTGTCGCACTCTAGCCACTACAGTCAGTTACAAATTCAAAAATTGCTTTGGGTTAAAACAAATCTTAAGGCTCATACATTCTCAAATTACGTCGAGCGGCAAACTGATGCTATTTGTTCACAAAAAATGTTCCCCGTTCACTTTCGCGTGCAAGGCTGTCATTGGAACTCATCATCATCATCAAACTTAAGCAAAAATTGCTTAACAGAATTTATAAGCTCTTCAGACAGTTTTTGGTGTTTGGTGGGAATTTCACTTTCTTTGGCTTTTATTTGAGTGCGAACATTATTCCTGCTTGTTTCTTGAGAAAATGAATGATATATTCAGAAGCGCACTATTTATGATCATACCAGTTTAAACTGGAGCATTGACAAGGTGAACCCAATATTAGGCAAAAATGTATTCTCATAAAATTCTATACGTATGGCCCATAACAAGTTTGTCAACTGGAGATTTTAGTTGATTAAGCTCTTTTTTTAAAAAACTCTTCCGCTGGAAGCTATCCTCCGAGTAAGCGTAGATAGACTTACGTTGCCTTCTGCAAAATCCATACTCCACACAATTGGCCTTATAGAAAACCCTTTTTCCTTTCTCCAATATCGGTGCTATGCACCCTTCAATTCCTCCAAGGGTTCTATTTCTTGATTGCGTGCATATTCTTAAACTAACAAAGCTCATTTAAAATTCTCCCCTGTAGTGGCCACTGGAAAGTATTTGTGACGAACTGTGAATTTGAAACAAAAATAAGAATATTTTCACACATTAAAACTCCAAATCAGTACTCTCCCCTGAAACTGTAACCGAATGAGTTCAAAGTTCTTGAGATGACATCACAGAGATTTCTAAAATCACAACAACGGCGATCACAAGTCTCAATTTCGGAATTCAGCACTCACCTCGAACGAATCCGGTAGGACTACTTTCCACTGTGGTTCCTCATTATCACATCCCAAATAATTCGGTCAGTTATGTGGTGGCGCAATAGCCAAAAGTCATCCAAGAAAACAACAACCGGCCTGCATACCTGGCCATTATAATGTTGATTTGTCTGACGCAACTTCGAATCAAGGCATGAGTGTTCTCATGTACCCATGCATGTCCCCATACGCTGCCTCTGAAAGGTGCGGTCCTACCACTTATCCTACATAACGTAAGATTGAATACCCACGATATCTCCATAGATAATGACTAATCGAGGAGTGCAGGAGAAACCGAAGAACGCTGTGTACAATTACGAAACACTCTCGGCAAACATGACGAAGTGCTGTACGTGGGTACGCAGTAATGCGGCGCCCATTTGACCAGCCCTGCCGAGCAGATGGGCGGATGAGATTTCTTCCACCTACCTGTCATCGTAGGGCGCAGAAGACAGCGAAGACAACGATGATGGTGCTGTTCACTATCTGATGTTCCGTGATGACCGGGCGCTGATAATTCCTCTGATTTCCATTCAGAAATCGTAAGATGTCATTTGCATTTCGCTTTTTATTTTAATTTCTCTTTCTTTTCACCTGTTTGCCTATTCATAGATGCTGAGTAACGAGATAAAATTTCGTTTGTTTTTGGTGCAGACGACATGCTCGGATGGGTTTGGTGGCTGACGTTGGGACAAGTGACAATGACACTGGTGATTATACGTCCATTCCATTGATATTTTGTTCAAATCACTGACCTCTGACATATTGCGATGTATTGACAGGTTAAGGCATTCTGCCATCGTGTCTAAATGCTCGTGACCGACATCATCATTTGTACCGCTGTGCAATTCACCGCTGAATGGGCTCCATTTTGGGAGCAAATGAGACGTTGTTTGTAACGTAACATAGCAATGCTCTGGGAATAGAGGGAGTTTCAATGTCGACACGAGACAATTAATTAGGGCGATGATTAAAACCATTTTTGCTTGGGCAAAAGAGGCAGGGAGTCGTTCTGAAACCGAGATTACGTTTTCGAAACAGTGTAGCCAATATTTGTCACCCGCCCATGCTTACTGAGACACATTACAACAATCTCGTTTGTTTGCTTATACAGAGAGCTTTTCATTTTGAGTGTAGGGTAAGGGGCAGCTTGGTTAGTTACCTCATGCATCGCATCGCATTAACGGCGTCTGATGCGGGAACACCAACAGTCCCGCGCCACTCAAACAAAGTGGACTTTCCCTGTGTCCCGTACTCACTCTGGATAGAAAACGAGGCAACTAGGGAATGAATTCGGATTTTCACGTGCTTCTTCAAGCCAATGGTGGGATCTGGAGCTTGGGACACCTCGAAAAACGTTAACAATAGACCTTGCACCCCACGTCGCTCTTCTTTATATGGCCATAGACTATACGGTCGCCATGGCGTAGTGGGTAGAGTGCGACGCTCACACTCCAAAGGGTCTAGGTTCAACTCCCAGCTCAACACCAATTTTTCGAATTTTTCACGGCACCACCTCTTTCGAGCTGCTGACAAAACTCACAGAGCAATAACTCTGTGGGTCGAGAGCCGAGGAACTAATATAAAAAGCTGAGGCTACTGTCATCATGACAAAAAGAAAAGATTGCTATGGAGAGAGAAGGCAGCGCCTATTCGGATGCGGATTTGTTGTTCGAGGCAGACGTGGGCAAAAAGTCTTCCGCTACGACCCCGTCAGCGAACGCCTTATGGCAATCCGCAACAAGGCTAAATTGGGAAACATCAGCCTAATTTGTGCTCACGCCCCGAAAGAGGAGAAGGATGGCAATAACAAATATGACTTCTGTGATATCCTATAAAGAACATACGATCGATGCCCTAGCTACGACACCAAGATCGTTCTACGCGACCTGAACGCTCAGCTGGAAAAGGAGAACATCTTAACTGGAAATCGATAAACACAACCTGCACGACAACTTTGCCTGTTGGAATTATCCTCGCGGTTCTCCACCCGAATATTCACACAGGGACCTGGCGATATCCTGATAAATTCACAGTTAACCAGATTGGTCACTTTGCGATCGACGACAGACACTGCTTCAGTACTCTCGATGTCCGAACCTTCCGTGGTGCAAACATCGACTCCGATCATCGTCTTGTTGTACCCAAGATTAGAACTCGGATATCGAGACAGCAACGGAGTCGAGATAGACCAAAATGGTTTGACGTCGGAAAGCTACAATCGGAACAGATCGCTGCGAAATTTGACGACCGAGTCTCCCGGAAACTCGCTCAGAGTTCGTCGTTGTCTGCACTGACAGACAGAAGAAGTCTGGAAACGTTGTCAAGAAGCCATCAAGGAAACTGCCACTGATGTGCTGGGTTTCACGTCACGACCCAGAAGGAACTCATGGTTTGACTACGAGTGCAGGCAAGCGCGTGAAAGTTTTCCGGAAGGCAGAAAAGTTATCCGGAGTATACAAGGTCCAGACCGAAGCCTGCCGGGATCAAAATAGGCAACTCGTGGTAGAGTCGCTGTCTGTGCCGAAAATCTGGAAACATCATTTCTGCAAACTCCTTAACGGCGATGACGGTCCCAATTTCGCTGTTAGGCAGAATGTTCCACTCGATTTGGACGATGATAGACAAGAAATCCGATAGCAATATCCAAGCTGTTGGAGCGGATGGACTGTCCGCAAAACTATTTAAAGCAGCTAGAGATGACCTGGTAAGGCGCATGCACCAGCTCATTTGTAATATATGGTCGGAGGAAAGCATGCCCGATGAATGAAACCTCAGCGTCAGTCCACATGAAAGGGACTCTTTTGACTGCGCCACTTACCGAGGTATTAGTCTCCTTAGCATCGCATACAAGATTCTCTCTGCCGTATTATGTGAGCATCTGAAACCGCTTGTCCATAACCTGAAAGGTCAATATCAGTGTGGTCTCAGAACAGGGAAGTCAACAATAGACAAGATCTTCACATTACGGCATATTCTGAGTGCAAATCGACACTCACCACATGTTCGTCGATTTTAAGGCCGCATATGACAGTGTGCATAGAGACGAGCTATACAGTGCCATGTCTAGTTTTGGCATTCCTACCAAACTCGTCAGATTGTGTAGGATGACGATGGAGAACTCTTGCTGCTCCGTCAAGGAACAAACTCACCGAGACCTTCAATGTCAAAAAAGGATTTCGGCAAGGCGACGCGCTGTCATGTGACTTCTTTAACATCATTCTCGAGAAGATCGTGCGTAACTCACAAGTCGACATCAGAGGCACGATCTTCCAAAAGTCATTTGAATTGCTAGCTTATGCTGATGACATTGACACGTTTAAATGCACACAGCGAACCGTCAATGAGACGCTTGATGGCGTTGAAACGGAAGCGGCTAAAATGGATCTGGATGTAAATGAGGGCAAAACAAAGTAAACGCTGTCATGAAAAAAGGACACCCAACATCGACGTATCGGGCAGAGCGTCACACTAGGCAACTTGAGGTATCGAGTTTTTGAGTATCGAGTCAAAGACTTCGTCTATCTCGGCTCCGCGGTAAACAGGGACAACAACATCAGTATCGAAATCAAACGCAGAATCACTCTTGCCAATCGCTGTTTCTTTGGGCTCCGGGGGCAATTGAGTAATAAACCCCTCTGTTAATGTACGCCAAGATCAAATAATTGAAAGAACTCCATATAGTTGAGATTTAATTAATTTATTAGTTTCTCTGTACACTTGGTGCTTGTTACATGGTTAATGGACTTTTGTGAAGTAAGTGGTGACAGACATTTACGTGTCAGTCACAATGGAAAGAGCTGTCAAAGTAATTCAAGAATGTTCAATCTAATTCAATATGCAACGCCCTCTCTCGAAGGACTGAGCGCCCTTTATATAACAGCTTGATCATCCCAGTCCTCCTCTATGGCGCGGAAACCTGGACGTTACCAAAGGCGAATAAAGAAGTCATTAGTCTTTTTGAGAGAAAAGTGTTGCGTGGATTGTTGGTCCTGTTTGTGTTGATGGCTTCAGGAGGTGAAGATTTAAAGACGAACTCTATGGGTACAGCGATATGCCTGGTCTTCGGATACAACGATTAAAATGGTTAGGCCATGTAGAGCGTATGCACATCACTGCTCCGGCCCGAAAAGTCTTCGAATCTGAGCCATTGGGACACACAACAGAGGACGGCCTATTCTGATATGGTGCACACAAGTGGAGAAGGGAATCTTGGAGTGCGCAATTTGAGGCAGATATAGCAAGATCGTGCAGGCTGAGGAGGCATGTTGGTTGAGGCCCAGTTCCACCCCGGACTGTACCGCCATAAGTGAAAAAGAAGATTGACAAACATCTAACTCCCGCAACTTATTGAGTGATCTGTTATATAAATAATAAATTAATAATAAATAATAATAATAAATAATAATAAATTTCGGTGATTTTATTGCTACATCCAAGACTATTACCTACCACGACATAACAAATTCCCTACAGTCAAACTGCAGTTTCGCCCTACACTAATTAAAATACTTGTGGTACGTCCATATTAGAAAGGGTGTGAATACCGCTGCAGTTGTAATAGTGCATTAGGTCCGATTTCATGTGTTTTGCGGACACTTTCAATTGCTTCCATTTATAAACTAAGCTTGCTTTAATACGTAATTAGCAGCTCATTTAATTCTATTGGCTTTTATAAATGTAAAATTTAAGCCCACTGTGTGAGTGGTAGTTGTCCTATCCAAATATACAACAATCCTTCTGATTGATTGGGTTTTTTAGCTCCTTCACTGCACTAAGCGAAACAATATATAACATTAAAGTGGCTTAAACAACAGCTGCATTGTCAGTGTTTATTCAACTACATGAATTATTTGCATTACGTTTAACGAATCATTATTAAACATCGCCAAGCCGTTTACAAACAGAATTAAGTGAAAATTTGAATGCAGATATTCAGGTAAATCGGATTTGGATAAGCGCACACAGGAGCCTGTTTCACATTTTCCATAGTTTCCGTATTAGTTACAGCTGTTCAGCAAACCCTAATTGAGTGGAAACTGATGTAGGTACGTAAGTGAGCGGCAGGTGCAGGTTGGCATGTCTGCCTTAAAGTGCAGGGAAATTTGTGCAAATTTTGATTAAATTGTAAGTAGGGTCTATTCACTGATTGCTGTACTTGCACAAGAGTAAATGAATGAATACCAATGGAACGAACAGGCGTCCGGAATGGGTATTGAAAATGGTGTTTAATCTTTCCTGGCATGACTCTGCCTGCGGTTAGCACAACAAAGCCAATATTAATTTGATCTCTGTTAGGATACATGCGCTTACCGAGGGATTTTTTGCCAGATGCATTTTAGACAATAATTTTTTTGGGCAATAAGCCCGTTATCCGGAATAACACCGGATTTCGGTGTGTGTAAAGCATTAGCACCAAGATCAACAATTCATGAATATGAAGTAAAAGCCAATGGAATAGACAAGTTTTTTGTTTTCATTGTTTTATTGGATTAGTACTTCATCGTATAACCTTTATTTTGAAGTACAGCATCACAATGTCTTGGCATGGATTCGATTAAGGCCTAACATTGATGAGCAGGGATTTTCTTCCACGCAACCTGCACTACATTCCAAAGCTGTTTTGTATTTTTGGATTTTGCTTCTGTAGGAGAGTAAATAGAAAAAAACGTTTGACAAAAAACGACTAAGTTTAAATGACTGACTGACAGTTTATTAACCTCGTGTGCTGACTATTATATATATATTGCTGACAAAGGAGTGTAGACTTTGGATCATTCACCCAACCAGATGACCGGCACTTTGCGGCTTATAAGCCGTAACACAGTGTGGTGTGAAAATTTTCTACTCGAAAGTTTTATTTTTTTCTTCTACACTTCATTTACAGCTTTCTTAACACCTCTCCAAAGGTTTTCAATGGGATTCAGGTCCGGAGACTGAGGCGGCCACTCCATAATTTGAACTCCATTGCTTTGGAAAAATTCTTTAGCCAGTTTGCTCGTTTGTTTGGGGTCACCTTGCTGTAGAACCCTACCAAGCGGGTAGGGCGGCTGCATAAGCTAGCACGGTTTCTCTTATTATGCTGAAATAAAGTCCGTCGGTCATCATTGGGTTTCTGTTTTTTTCTTCCTGTTGAGCTTATTTTTTGGCATTTGCTATAATTTTATATGAACACCCAACAAGTTCACTTATAAATGTGAGAAAGCAATTTTATATTAAGGCACGTTGACTGGGAGCACAATGCACACCACAACCAATATTTCCTTGCTAACAACGCTGCACTTTTAAAATATCTTATAGTAACTAAAACAATATGTGAAGATTTGGTTTGCAGCCAAAAAATTCGAAACACTGGTGAAGACTGCGAAAACGGTTTTCAGAATGACGTGGTGTTATTATTTTGCACAAATTAAATTCAGTTGCATTTCCGGTAGCGGGATATTTTTTTTTAAAGGGGGACATGGGCCTATGCACGCGAGGTAACGTCGTTGATTGCGTGATTGATTGAGCTGCCAAGGCAATCCTCGTTAGTGGACAGGTCAAGTTGACATACAGCCTCCACGTGGCGCCCCCTGGATAGCCATCACAACACCCGTTGTATGATGAACTAATGTATGCAGCGACTCCCTCTGCCCGAGGATTTAAATAATGGGCCTGGCCTACCAGTCTGTGGGTTGTGCGTGAGGGTAACTTCCTTACCACGTAAAAGCCAGAAGTTCAGAGACAACAACATGCCTCGGATAAGGACGGATTAACTGTTGACGACCCCAGCAAACGTTTTAAGGACAAAGATTTTCGGTTTTGCACGTGGAATGTGAGGTCCCTTAACAGGCCACGTGCAGCCGAACAACTTGCGGAGGCCCTTGACAGCTACAAAGCTGACATAACCGCCATCCAGGAAGTGCGATGGGATGGGCCTGGCATAAAAGCGATGAAAACCTGCGATATCTACTACAGCAATTGCTATAGAGAGAGAAGGCAGCGCTTATTCGGATGCGGATTTGTTGTTCGAGGCAGACTTAGGCAAAAAGTCTTGAGCTACGACCCAGTCAGCGAACGCCTCATGACAATCCGCATCAAGGCTTAATTCGGGAACATCAGCCTAATATGCGCCCACGCCCCGACTGAGGAGAAGGATGACAACATCAAGCATGACTTTTATGATCTCCTAGAAAGAACATACGATCGATGCCCCAGCTATGACACCAAGATCGTTCTAGGAGATTTCAACGCTCAGCTGGGAAAGGAGGACATCTTTGCTGGAGTCATCGGTAAACACAGCCTGCACGACAACACATCCGGAAACGGATTCAGGCTGTTGGACTTCGCCTCGGAGCGAAACCTCTCTGTGGCTAGCACGCGGTTCCCACACCTGGACATTCACAAAGGAACCTGGCGATCTCCTGATCAATCAACCGTCAACCAGATTGATAACGTTGCGATCGACGTCAGACACTCCTCCAGTATCCTCGATGTCTGAATCTTCCGAGGTGCAAACACTGACTAGGATCATCACCTTGTTGTGGCCAAAGTAAGAACACGGATATCGAGAGAGCAACGGAGTCGAGAAAGTCCAAAACGGTTTGACGTCGAAAAGCTACAATCGCAGCTTATTGCTGGGAACTTTGCCGACCGAGTCTCCCGGAAACCCGCCCAGAGTTCGACGCTTCCTGCGTTAAGCATAGAAGAAGAATGGAAACGTTGTCAAGAAGCCATCAAAGATGCTGCCACTGATGTGCTGGGTTTCACGTCACCACCCATAAGGAACCCATGGTTTGACGACGAGTGCAGGCAAGCGCACGCAGCTAAACACTACGCCTATAAGGCGACGCTGCATTGAACAACGCGGGCTGTTCGTGAACTCTACGGACAGTGAAGAAGGGAAGAGCACCGACTTCTCAGAAGGAAGAAGAAGGAGCATGAGAAGCGCGCGGTCGAGGAAATGGAAAGGTGTTTTGGCAGGAATGAAGTCCGAAAGTTTAACCGAAAGGTAAAACAGCTATCCGGTTGATACAATGTTCGGACCAAGGCCTGCCGGGACCAAAATGAACAACTAGTAATAGAGTCGCAGTCTGTGCTGAGAATCTGAAAGGATCATTTCTGCAGACTCCTAAACGGCGATGACGACCCAAATCCCGCTGTTAGGCAGAATGTTCCACTCAATTTGGACGATGATAGACAAGCATTCTGTCCCCCTGACTTAGACGAGATGAAGATAGCAATATCCAAGCTAAAGTCGAACAAAGCTGCTGAAGCGGACGAATTGTCCGCAGAACTATTTAGAGCAGCTGGAGATTACCTGGTTGGGCGCATGCACCAGCTCATCTGAAAGATATGGTCGGAGGAAAGCATGCCCGATGAGTGGACGACGCTGAGCGTCGTTTGCCCGCTCCAAAAGAAAGGAGACCCCTTTGACTGCGCCAACTACAGAGGGATTAGACTCCTCCTCCAGTCCGCGACGCACTGTCATGTGACTTCTTTAACATCATCCTCGAGAAGATTGTGCGAAACTCATTAGTCAACCCCAGAGGCACGATCTTCCAGAAGTCAGTTCAATTGTTAGCTTACGCTGACGACATTGACGTGATTGGACGAACACAGCGAGCCGTCAATGAGGCGTTTGCTGGCATTGAAGCGGAAGCGGCTAAAATGGGTCTTGCGGTAAATGAGGGCAAAACGAAGTACATGCTGTCATCAAGGAAGGACACACAACGTCGACGTCTCAGATAGAGCGTCACACTAGGCAGCAGAAACTTCGAGGTAGTCAAGAACTTCGTCTACCTCGGCTCCGCGGTAAACAGGGACAACAACATCAGTACCGAAATCAAACGCAGAATCACTCTTGCCAACCGCTGTTTCCTTGGGCTCAAGAGGCAATTGAGTAATAAAGCCCTCTCTCGAAGGACTAAACTAGCTTTATATAACAGCTTGATCATCCCCGTCCTACTATATGGCGCGTAATCTTGGACGTTAGCAATCGCGGATGAGGAAGCCCTTAGTCTTTTCGAGAGAAAAGTTTTGCGTGCGATTTTTGGTCCTGTTTGCGTTGATGGCATCTGGAGGAGAAGATTTAATGACGAACTCTATGGGCTGTACAGCGACATGCGACTGGTTAAGCGTCTGCGGATACAGGGCTTAAGATGGCTAGGCCATGTAGAGCGTATGGACACCACTGCTCCGGCCCGAAAAGTCTTTGAATCCGAGCCATTGGGACAACGCAACAGAGGACGACCTAGACTGAAGTGGCGCACACAAGTAGAGAAGGACCTCAACCAACTTGGTGTGCGCCAGCTGGCGAAAGATCGTGCTGGCTGGAGAGGCATGTTGGTTGAGACCCAGGTCCACCCCGGACTGTAGCGCCACTAGAAGAAGAAGAAGAAGGATATTTTTAATGAGAAGATGCATTTTTTTAATATCTTATTTATGGGTTTTATGACTGATGTAATAAAAAAGTTGTGCAATAAATATGAGGAAAATTTGTGTTGACCTGGGAATCGAACCTAGACCCTTCGGCGTGTGAGCGTCGCAATCTAACCACTACGCCACGGCGGCCACAATGTCGAACATGGTGCTATTATTTTGCACAGTGCTGTTGTTATAAACATAGCTCACTCTCTGTTACCTACTTATTTATGTGTATAAATTTTTAGTTATTATGGTTTTTATCTACCTATCTTGCTTATTTATTTAAGTGAATAATTTTGTTGTTATTTCCCTTCGCACTGAACAATTTCCTAATTTGTATGTTAGTTTTTTTTTTTAATATTTCCAATAGAAAGATATGACATGAATCAATATATCAAATCTCTAAATTGTAAATTGTGAGGTGGATTTCGTTGTAAGCTTATGAACAAAATAAAACCTAATACTACTACATAAAGTTCGATAAAGGGTTTTTGACTACTGATGAAGTGGTTCATGTAGATGGTGGTTTCAACGGAGACGAGGATTTCATAAACAAACTTCGCTGGCCATCGTTCTTCTGCTTTGTTTGGCACTACAACCTGTTGTGATCTTTGGCCTCAATTATTGTAGCATGCCCTTCAAACCAGCACGATCTCAAGCTAGATATCTCCAATTGCGCACTTCAAGTTGTTTGAGGTCCTTCTTCACTTGTGTTCGCTGTCTGATGCATTACGTTTTAGCTCGTATTCGAATACATTTTCTGGACATATGTATATAGTGTTGCTGCCCATTCGCTCTACATGGCCTTATCACCTTATGGGTTGCATCCGTGACTCCGCTTATAAAGTTGGTCGTTTAATCCTCTCCTCCAAACGACATCAATGCAAAGAGGCCCAAAAATCATTTGCAGAATTTTCTCTTGAAAAGACAAAGGACCTCCTCATCCCCTTTTAGTATCCACCAAGCTTCTGCGCCGCTGAAATAATCAAGCGACTGGAATGATCAAGCTCTTTTACCAAGCGAGCTTGTTCTTTCGCGGAAAACCTCAAAGAAGCAGCAATTCACAAGAGTGAGTCTTTGTTTGATTTCGGTAATTTTGTTGTTGTCCCTATTTACCGCGGGTCCAAAGAAGATGAAGTCGTTGACAAATGCAGTCTATTCGTCGCTCTTAATAAATGTAATTCTATACCGAATTTAAAACAACCACACCACCGCATCTCGTTCCGTTTCTGTAGAGGATATTACGCATTGCTATCTGTTCAAATAATTAACAAAATATTGTCTCCTTGACTATAAGGCAAGCGCTTAGTTGTCTCTGAACTAGTTGCGTAAGGACCCCTCCATGAAACTTTGTTCTTCTTCTTCACAGTAAAGGGTCAGAAAATATCTTAAGCTACAAATCGCCTTAAAGAAAATAGAAATAACAGCACGAGTTCGGGCGCAATTAATTTTAAACAAAGTTTATTGAATTAAATCGTTGACTAATAAGACGGCCATTCCCTTGGCAACGACTGCAAAGAGCCATAGCAAAAGCTGATTAAAAGTATGTCCTTTGTCCAATTTTACAGCGACTAACTCTTCAATACATAATTATTCAAAACTCATTTAGGGGAAACATTTATTCATCACAACTCAAACAAACATCTACGCCGCACCCGCAGTATGAGCAGTCCTTTGCAAACTTCTCGGAAACGCTTGTTTTACTTATTCTCGACGAAAATAGAAAACCTCAGAGTTACTGCTACGCGTGCCAATAGCGATGAGTGTAGGTTCTGTCAAAACGCAAATGTGATGTCAAATGTGATATAGCTCATGCCGAAGACGCAGGACACGCACTTTGATGTTACTCGAAGTGTGTCCTTATGTTCGCATATGATTTGTTTAAGTGAAAATTTCCAGAGCACACAAAGCTACGCACACGTACAAGATGAAATTAAATAAAGCGCTTCGTTAAGCACAAAATTACTCAAGAATTAAGGACGATTGTGTTCACAGTCATATGCCTCCAGGGTTGTTAACATTACTACACCTAAGAAATTCAGTCACACAGTGACGCGCTCTCTTCAAATTTGAATATTTCATCTCCATACGGTGAATCGTTTCGCTCCAGATCCTTACAGCGAACACAAATGCTAGTCCTACAGATATAGCTGCTGGCGACATTTCATATTGTGAATGAGTTATTCTGTGCTCGAAATGGAACGGAATGAAGCGAAGCAACGGTCGTGCTTGGAATGACGCGTTGTTAGATCTGCTTCTGGCTTATGGAAATTTTGTTGCAGCTTCGCATTTGAATGAGAATGTAGGGTAGAAATCATGCAGCAAGTGTCAAATTCATGCAGACTCCCACTGCAGTGACAGGGATGCCACAAGTGGATATCAATTGTCACTGGGACTTATTGCCGTGTTGATTTGAAAAAAATCGAAATAAGTAAACTGCCTCCTTGGATATGGTGAATGGTGAAAGTGAGATGAACACTTCCTGAATTTGCCGCCTACAGAGCGCCGAAAGGGAGGTTGTCTGAGTATGTAAAGGCTATCACTTATTCGGATAGCTGTTCAGGCGTTTGGCTCACATTATTCCAAAACTTCCTCTTGGTAGCGCACTGATTTCATTACTTGGGTTCAGTTGCACTTTCCAACCAAAGTTTAAGTCCACCCTTGGACAGTTAGCTTCGTTGTTTGCAGTTGCGGCAAAGTTTCTTGATATTAGCGAAAAGTTGCTGAACTCGACTTGAATAAGAACTTGCGGCAAGAACTTGTTCCACACATTATGAGTTTTATTTTGCAAACAAAAACAAACAAAAACAACAAAAACCGCACACTAGTGCTTTCGAAAACAATCAAATAGTTCCATCTAAGAAGAAAAAGGACCCACACACTTTTAATGTATGTTCTCGCAGCTACCAGGCCCTGGGGTTGAGGACCTTAGCAACCTTTGTAGACTATACAAGTCATGACTATAAAATCAAAGAAAAATGACGTCTATGTGCTTTCAATTAAGGGATTTCAGAGCTTTTATTGATCTATCTGACAGAAGAAAAATCACAAGAGACTGCGAGGTTTATCCAAAAATAAATTAAAACAAATTTTTCAGGAAAAAACATTAAACAAGACGCACGGGTAACCAGTTACCTAAAATCAGTAGAATCAAGCGACAGCATGCGCTTCAGGTGGGGATGAGAAAGAGGTAGAGGTCTTCATGTGATGCCGCTAAAGAAAGAGCCTCTAAACTTGATTGCTCGATTGAGAGAGCTGTTGAAGCTAATCTGAAAAGCGTTCCTACCTAGCTATGTTTCGCATACGAACTCTTGAATGGAAGTAATACCGCCGGAGGTCCAGGTTTGATTCCCGGCTGAATACCTCGCATTTTTCACGGCACCACCCCTTTTCGAGCTGCGGACAACACTCAAAGAGTAATTACTCTCTAAGTAAAAACTTCTTAAATTTCGCCGTTTAAAATCGGCAGAAAACTGTAGGACCCTTCTACTCGTTACAGAAAAGTAGCACGAGCAAGTTGATGAGTGCCCCTGTGGATTGTCGTGCCCTCCAAATATAATCTTGTTTTGTTGGAAAGTACGAGACGATTGGCTAAGCATTGTTATTCTGTTTCTTATGTCAACTAAATTACTGTTGAAATAATGGCTAGCAGACACAGTTGTTAAGAGAACTTCACTGGCAGTGACAGTGATTGGGTAGAGGTTGTATTCGGGTGCCGAGTTCCGTATTGTACGCATGTAATTGTCCTGTTTGGGGATATTCTTTTGTATATAGGGGGTATTCTTAGAGGTATAGAAATTGAAGTTTGCAACACAATTTTAACTAGTAGTAATTTGGTCATCATTACGTGACAATTCGACATGCATAGACAGACGCCTGAAATAGCTTTTTGTAGCAGAAAAAAATAATAAATAAATAAATAAATAGAACTAATCACCCTGTTCTACATTTGTTTTCGAACACCAAGTAAACGGCTTACATGTACTTGCAAAAGCTTTGCTCAATCCATCTGATCAGGTTATCGACCGCGAATACAGCTTCATTATAAATAGGAGACAAAATGTGTTTTTGCTTCTTTTCTGTTTATCGACCGACTAATAAAGATAAGGAACTGTGTGAGAGTTTTTTTTTTTCCGATCGCACATCACTCAAACCGCAATCCTCCCCCCCTACAGTTTTTAAGCGAATTATCTGAAAAACTTTGAAAAACTTTTGTCGCGGTCAACATAATAGACCAACTTGGAACGGTTTTATACCACATCTAATCGTCACATCCTCAAAGACGTCAGATGAAGTCTGAAGAAGACGACAGATAAGGTCATTACTGGCCTAGAGCGTAGCGTAGAGGAAACCCCAAATCAGACTTTAGTTTGCTTGCTTACAAACCCAAAATCGATATAAAGCCACAGAATGGCCTAAAAGAGCGTAGATTGTGAATGAATCCAATACAAGATGCAAAGCAGGTTTCACAGCAATAAATTTCTCTTTGGGTTGAATAAAAAAAAAACCCAAATTGTCGTACTTGGATGACAATCTTCAAATATATGCTTAGATGCCATTAGACACCATCACATTCACAAAGACTAACTTTTTAGAGTGGTCTTGGGTAGGTGGAATAATTGTTTTGCACTTTGCTAAAAACGATGGTGGTCATAATGTTACAGTCAATGATGAACACTCCAGAACCATGATAACTACCAGGTTCTGAAGTGAGCGTCAAGATACAAATGTCTCGATAGGGAACTCTTGTTGTGAACAAGCCCTTATTTTTTTTTCTGTTTGCTATGACATCTGTGAAAAATATTTAGTATAGATCAAGTCATTGAACACACAACATCATATTTTTTCATGGTGTTAAAAATGATTTGCGAAAGTGATGATTTGCGGAGAGCATTCATTTTTTGTTTTCATTTGAAGAAAAGTGCTGCAGAGTCGCATCGAATGCTTGTCTAGGCATATGGTGCTCATGCTCTATCAGCAGCATCATGCAAAAGATGGCTGAATGGAATGAGAATGGGCCAGAAGACACGGCAAGGTAATTTTGCTCCATGACAATGCACCTGCACACAAAGTAAGACCGGTTCAGGATACAATCAAAACACTTGGCTGGGAGCAGCCGTATTCACCAGACTTGGCTCCTTCCGACTACCATTTGTTTTCATCAATGGTACAAGCATTGGCTGAGCTGCACTTTGATTCCTAGGAGGAGGTTGAAAATTGGGTGTCTGATTAGTTTGCTTTAAAAGAAGAAGCAGAAGAATTGAAGATTTTTTTTGGGGTGGTATTCACAAATTGCCAGAAAGGTGGTCAAAATGTGTAGAAATCAATGGCCAATACGTTGAATAAAATGTTTTTACTCTCCCATTAATAATTAGTGTTGTATTTTCAAAAAAAAAAAAAAAAATACTGGTATCCTGCAGATGTTTTCAAGCTGCAAAACTACTTAAATCAGCTGGAGATGACTTTGTTAGGCTCATATGGCCGCAGGAAAGCATGCCCGATGAATGGAATCTCAGCATAGTTTGCCCAGTCCACAAGAAACATGACCCTTCTGACTGCGCCAACTATTAGCGTCCGCAACATCGCATACAAGATCCTCTCTGCCGTATTGTGTGAGCGTCTCAAACCGTTTGTCCTTAACTGTGGTTTCAGAACAGGGAAGTCCACAATAGACCAGATCAGCACTTTACGGCCGATTCTGGAAAAGACCCAAGAAGTACAAATCGACACTCACCACCTATTCGTCAATTTTAAGGCCGCATATGACGTATAGTGTAGATAGAGACGAGATATACAGTGCCATGTCTAGTTTTGGCATTCCAGCCAAACTCGTCAGACTGTGAAGGATAACGATGGAGAACTGTCGCTCCTCCATCAAGGTTGGTATCGAACTCACCGAGATCTTCAACGTCAATAAATGTTTTAGACAAGTCGACGCACTGTTATGTGATTTCTTCAACGTCATCCTTGAGAAGATCGTGCGTAACTCACAAGTCAACACCAGAGGCACGATCTTCCAGAACTCAGTTCAATTGCTAGCTTACGCTGATGACATCGACGTGATCAATAAAGCGTTTGCTGGCATGGATGCGGAAGCGATTTTTGTCCCTGTTTGCATTGATGACATCTGGAGGAGAAGATTTAAAGACAAACTATATAAGCTATACAGCGACATGCACCTGGTCAAAGGGCTACGGATACAACGCTTAAGATTGCTAGACCATGCAGAGCGTATGGGCACCACTGCGCCGGCCCGAAAAGTCTTCGAACCTGAGCTATTGGGACAACGCAACAGAGGACGGCCTAGGCTGATATGGTGCACATAAGTGGAGTAGAGCTTCAACCAACTTGGAGTGCCCAAATGGAGACAGCTAGCTAAAGACCGTGCTAGCTGGAAAGGCATGTCAAATGAATTGAATTTGAACTTGTGTCAAAGCTCGTCCGTCTGAGCACCGCTTGACTATTTTCTGTGCGGATAATTGAAGTCGCTAGTACATGTTGATAAGCGCGAAAAGGCTGAGCTGTTGGAGGAGAACATTTGCCTCTTTATTGCTTATTAAAAAGTTATAAAAGTTTTCAAAAATTGGGCTTTCAGGTTATACAACGTTCGGGCCAGATTTTTTTTTGTAGTGGAATAGAATCAAAAAGAGTAATTTATTTTGTACGTCACTGTTCTTAACGAATATACACCAACTACTATGACGCAAATGTATCGGTTCTACTGATCGGATGATTTATCCTAAAAATATCCACTTCTGGACAAAAGATGTTGCTAAATGTAACCCTAGAATTAATCAACCCATCATTAAAGAAGAGTTTGTACCGAGTGGACGTGTGTTGTTTTTCTAAGACTCATCAAAGTCCCTACATTTTATTTATTTTTTGCTGGAGGTTTGGATACACAGCACTGGAGCGCTCAAACACTGGTTCATTGTACCACCATGCAGTAACCTTCATTTTATGTAATTTCTTGGTTTTCCGACGAAAGGTCAGAAGGTGCTTTTGTGGCAAGAGTTTAGGTTTTCAATTCCTACCACGTCAGCGCCAAACAGCTGCCACCTGATACGAGCAACGGTGGAACGTTGACAGAGGAAGTATTCTGAAGTGTTTTCACCTTCTCTACAGGCGTCGCAAAGTATGCCATCAGTAAGCCCAAATCGACTCAGGTGCTTAGCAAAAGTGAAGTGTCTCGTTAGTAAGAATATAGTCGTCTGCATTTATTTCTGTCTAAAGATAGCAGAGAGGCCCGGTTTTCTTGCGAACGTTCGGGAGCATGCACTTCATCCTGAAGAGTTACGCCATTTATGCTTGTGCTGTTGGGAGACCCAACCGTCGACGGAAGTCCTAACCAAGAATGCAGGTAGTCCCAAGCTAGGTTCGGGCCCTACAAATGCCTCTTTTGAACCGACTTTTAGTTGGGATCAGCCGTTACTGTCATATTATGTTTCGAATAAAGTAAATTTGATATAAGTTTAACAAAAAAAGTTCTGCACCAATATGAGACAACAGTCCACGAGGGGAACACGGATTAGCTTCTTCGTATTTAGCTTGCTGTTTTATACTCAACAGAAAATGGGACCTTAAGTTTTTTCCGACTCCGACCGGTCAAATTTGAGAAGCTCTCGAAGCTCTCGAAGCTCTCTCTGTCAGCATCTCGAAAAAAGAAGTGCCATGAAAAATGTGAGGAGTTCATTCGAAAGTTCTTTGGAGTCCTAGGTTTGACTTCCACCAGGGTGGCCACTGTCCTTCTGTGGTTTGGTTTGTGTATCGTGCTTACAGGTTCTGACTAGGGCCTAAAAGTTGTGCGTATTTTCCCGGCTTGGGTTGCAATTGCATTGCAAATATACTCTGTGATCCACAGGGCGGAGATGTTAGAAGGACTTTGCACATTCACTTGTTCCTCAAGCATGTGCTCATTTAGAACTTACCATAGATAAGTGACATTAATCAATCCTGCAAATAAGGATTACTGTGTGTTCTCTCTACTGTTCTCGCTGGCTACTGTTCTCTCACGAGAAGAAGGGACCTACAGTTTTTTGCCGACTCCGAACGGCGAGATTTGAGAAGCTTTCTTAGACAGTTATTGCTCTCTGAGTGTTGTCAGCAGCTCGAAAGATGTGGTGCCGTGAAAAATTCGAAAAATTGGTGTTGAGCTGGGAATTGAACCTAGACCCTTCGGTGTATGAGCGTCTCACTCTACCCACTACGCCACGGCGACCACTCGAATATAGGTAGTATCAATGAACTCCTGAAGAAGATAGACGTGAGCAAGTGAGTACAAAAGTTGCCATCAGTGATGGATATGATTTGTTTAGATGCAACAGACAGCACGAGATACACGTGTACATAAGCTGTTTCCGCTTTTTTGTCAGCAGTACTTGACACAAGCAAAAGACCAATTCGGTACCCTCTTTGGAGTACTAAAATTCTTAATCGGAAGACAAGCTTACCCTTTTTAAAACCATGATCATGTACCAGCCGGTGTTGGAAGTCTCACACTAAGCCTTTGAAAACGGAACATAACGCAGTCCCCATTGATTTTGGTTGCCCGTCCCGCTAGGGTCTGCGAAAGCAACGCTTCAGGTGACTAATTCAAGTAGAGGCAAGTGAAATACACTGCATTGTCAATAAATTCGAGTCATTGGGGTACATAAGTGGGGAAGGACCTAATTCAACTTGAAAAACTAGCTGAGCAGCCTTGTTATTGGAGGCCTAGTTACTCCCAAGACTGGAATGTTGCTGGAAGGAAGAAACCAACGTTAGATTCATTCTGAATTTTAGTTCAGGTCATATGACTCCGCAAAAGATCCCGTTTACTAAAACCAGGGGTTGTCTCAAGCACATACACTGAAGAGCAAAAGTCTAACAATGTTACAGGATTCAAGTAAAACACGCATAGAGCTCATAGTTTGTTGGAAAATATCCATAATATTTTTTTTTTTTACAAAGTCCAAGGAATTCTCCACCTAGTCGACTAGGTTTTTTCCATTTACAGTTAACTGTACTAAAATGATAAAGATAAGAGTTCAACGCATGCTTTGTTACATGCGTTGTTTGTTTATACAAATTAGCTTATCTTTTCGCATTTGTCGGTCGCCTGTTGATCATTTTGTGGTGTAATTTTGAAGTGATCGGCAGTGTAAGAGCAACATTTTACAAAAATGAGAAATTTAAAGAATGATATAAGAAAAAGACCTCTGGATTTGTTGAAGGACGGAAAAACTACTAGGCAAATCGCAAAAGCATTAAAAATAAGCCACATGTATGTGTCGAGAATAAAAAAGTCAAGCAATCTCGATGGATGCAACACAAACAAAGAAGGAAGACCAAAAAAGTCGAAGATAGGGAGGCAAGACACATTGCGAAGCTATTGATGACAGGTCAAATATCTGTGCCAAGGGATGGCCTTCCATTGCTGACACAGAATGCAAATCTTTCAAATCTTCGTCGGGCGCTAAATAGAGTCGGTTACAAGGCTAAGGTAAAGAAAAAGAAGCCAGCTTTGTCAGCAAAAAAATGTTTCGGTGAGAAAATCCTTTTTGCAAACATACAAAAACTGTACTTCTGATGATTGGAAACGAGTAATATTCAGTTTGTGAGTTTTTTTTTTTTTTAGGGTCAAACAAAGCTGCTGGAGCCGACGGACTGTCCGCAGAACTATTTAAAGCAGCTGGAGATGACCTGGTTGGGCGCATGCACCAGCTCATCTGTAAGATATGGTCGGAGGAAAGCATGCCCGATGAGTGGAATCTCAGCGTCGTTTGCCCGGTCCACAAGAAAGGAGACCCCTTTGACTGCGCCAACTACAGAGGGATTAGCCTCCTGAACATCGCATACAAGATCCTCTCTGCCGTATTGTGTGAGCGTCTGAAACCATTTGTCCATGACCTGATAGGTCCCTATCAGTGTGGTTTCAGACCAGCAAAGTCCACAATAGACCAGATCTTCACATTACGGCAGATCCTGGAAAAGACCCAAGAAATGAAAATTGACACTCACCACCTATTCGTCGATTTCAAGGCTGCATATGACAGTGTGCATGGAGACGAGCTATACAGTGCCATGTCTAGTTTTGGCATTCCTACCAAACTCGTCAGATTGTGTAGGATGACGATGGAGAACTCTCGCTGCTCCGTCAAGGTCGGTACCGAACTCACCGAGACCTTCAATGTCAAAAAAGGTTTTATACAAGGCAACGCACTGTCATGTGACTTCTTTAACATCATCCTCGAGAAGATCGTGCGAAATTCACAAGTCAACACCAGAGGCACGATCTTCCAGAAGTCAGTTCAACTGTTAGCTTACGCTGATGACATTGACGTGATTGGACGAACACAGCAAGCCGTCAATGAGGCGTTTGCTGGCATTGAAGCGGAAGCGGCTAAAATGGGTCTTGCGGTAAATGAGGGCAAAACGAAGTACATGCTGTCATCAAGGAAGGACACACAACATCGATGTCTCGGACGGAGCGTCACAATAGGCAGCAGAAACTTCCAGGTAGTTAAGGACTTCGTCCACCTCGGCTCCGCGGTAAACAGGGACAACAACATCAGTATCGAAATCAAACGCAGAATCACTCTTGCCAACCGCTGTTTCTTTGGGCTCAAGAGGCAATTGAGTAATAAAGCCCTCTCTCGAAGGACTAAACTAGCTTTATATAACAGCTTGATCATCCCCGTCCTATTATATGGCGCAGAATCTTGGACGTTAGCAAAGGCGGTTGAGGAAGCCCTTAGTCTTTTCGAGAGAAAAGTTTTGCGTGCGATTTTTGGTCCTGTTTGCGTTGATGGCATCTGCAGGAGAAGATTTAATGACGAACTCTAGAGGCTGTACAGCGACATGCGCCTGGTCAAGTGTCTACGGATACAACGCTTAAGATGGCTAGGCCATGTAGAGCGTATGGACACCACTGCTCCGGCCCGAAAAGTCTTTGAATCCGAACCATTGGGACAACGCAACAGAGGACGACCTAGACTGAAGTGGCGCACACAAGTGGAGAAGGACCTCAACCAACTTGGAGTGCGCAACTGGAGACAGCTGGCGAAAGATCGTGCTGGCTGGAGAGGCATGTTGGTTGAGGCCCAGGTCCACCCGGCCTGTAGCGCCACAAGAAGAAGAAGAATAAGAGTCTTTTTAGGTTTTTCCTCTAATCCTATTCTTGCTTTCTATGTGATTTGGTCTGATGAGACTAAAATTAACCGTTTCCAATCAGATGGGCGTTCATGGTACTGGACAAACTCCTCAGGCCCTCTAAGACCTCAAAATATTAAACAAACTGTTAAACATGGTGGAGGTTCTTTGATTATGTGGGGTTGTATTACGCCTAATGGTATCGGCCCAGTGGTAAAAATTGAAGGCGTAATGAAAAAGGAGCAGTATTTGAGTATCTTGCAAGAGAGTTTGCCTGTTGCAGTGGACATGATGGGAAGGGAGGAAGATCAAATAATTTTCCAACAGGACAATGATCCGAAACATTCCTCCGAAATTGTCAAAAATTGGCTCAGTAGTCAACTTCTTGACACTATGCAGTGGCCTGCACAGAGTCCAGACATGAATCCTATCGAAAACTTTTGGCCTTATTTGAAAAGGCTGCTGGCAGGGTATGACAATGTGCCTAAAGGAATGACGGAGTTAGGGTATCGAGCGCAAGAAGAATGGTACGCTATACCACCGGAAATCGTACTAAAATTATACGATGGTATGCCACGAAGATTTAATGCGTTAAAAAAGATCAAAGGACTATGGATTGATTTTTATTAAATTTAGTTTTTATTTTCTGCTTTGCTATGGTGTAAAACTGTGACAACTCATCTTTTACATTATTTTATTTATCATTTTAGAACAGTTAGCTGTAAATGGAATAAAGCTACTCGGCTAGGTAGAGAATTCTTTGCACTTTGTTTAAAAAAAAATATAATAAATATTTTCCAACAAACTATGAGCACTATGCGTGTTTTACCTGAATCCTGTAACGTACACTTTTGCTCTTCAGCGTACATGATTTCAATTGAACTAGTGTATCAGCCAGCGGTAAAATAAGGTTGTTTAAGTGGATAGGCAGAGGCTGATCGAGCAGAGCTTAAGTTTCCAAATGCCAGAAGTTAAAATGTACTCTGGAGAAACATTGTGAGCTCTGCAATGATTATAACAGAACAAAGAGCTTTATCAAAGTTCAAATTCAACTCCTTTTTTTAAAATCTTTGTTTAACCGCAGTTTAAGTATTTGAAAAAACATTCTGTCTAGTTTTTCCTTATCGAAGTTTTTGCCCTGTAGCTCTAACGCTGCTTTAGATTCAACTTACACTCATCTTATTTATACAAACCTCTGTGTATGAATGAAAATAGACATAAAAGTCCATTTATGCTATATTACTGCACAGCACCCACCCCTTCATAGATTTTATGTTTTCTGCTTTGGGCGGAAGTCATCATCCACCGTCCTTCCTATTCCAAGACACACACCACATCATTTCCCTGATCTCGTAATGACATAAGAAACGAATTGAATCCCCTTAAAAACTTATCTCAATTCAATGCCTCATCAAACTACATGTTAGTAACCACTTTAAGCCGATTCTGATTGCCCATTCATGGCGCAGACATTATTTACCTTTCCTCGGTAGTGCAGCATAGTTCAGTAGCTCATTCAAACTCCGCGAGTAGTTAGTAATTGCCGAAGAGTTTCACACTAAAACTTTCTACTTGGCATTAGGTCACTGCCAAAGCAATCCGGAGGAAAGTTAGGTCTATTCAATTCATAACTTGTACGCCATTTATGGTAAAATGTGCGGCTGCGATGTGATACGATTTAACGAGCAATAAAGCAGACGCGAAATTGCGATTTCCTGAAAACCAAGCCAAGTCATTACGCGTGAATTTCATAATAGACTTGACTAATCGCACCGAATCGCTTAAGGTTTCTGCGTTTTTCTTCCAACGAGCGGCTACAAAGAAATTTATGCGGGAGTATATTAGGAATAAATGAATTTTCCATTTCATCTCACAATTACCCACAAATTCCGAGGAACAGAAAATGAAGGAAGCGGGGAAAAAATTAGGCAGACTGAATGTTATTTATGCTCGCGGCACGGGGCAGCTGATTGTCTTATTGGTTAGCTAATTGAACTGTAAATTTAATTACACGTTTGCAGCAAGAGATCTATGCGGGTGTAGGGGCAGTCTATTTCCCGGAAATTCAAGCGTGATTAATTAAAAGACTGAAAGCATACATTTGGCTTGTGGTTTTGGTTAAATAACTGATTGCCTTAAACTCCATAAGATAGGCGCACGATGAAAGCATTCTGTTGGAATTAGCTTACAAATTTATGATTCAACCGATTCGAGCACTGTTAGAATAGAAGAACTGATTGTTTAACTCTTTAAGCGCCAAAACATTTTCAATGAGAACAGCTAAAGAGAAGTTTTGAAATTAATTGAAGAAATTGAATGGTAAGTGATGGCAAAATGTCGTCGTCGAATATACCCTTCAAATAAAAACAATGTGAACTCTTATCGAAACAAGACAAATATAGGGCTAAGTTCTTTTCACACTGAGTGCAGACAAGATTAATTTTAACTTTTGCGACAAAGAATGTGACATATGAGTGGATAAGAAATTAATTTTTTGTTGAGAGCAAATTTTACTTCAACTTGGTAAATATCGGTTTGAGTCCTGGGATTTAATTACTGTCATCATGTTTAATAATGACAATGATGTCCTCTTAAACTTATTTTCTTGCTTCATGCTTCATTAAGGTTAGGGACACCAGGTAGAAGCAGTTTTGTGGTTTATGTCTTGTGGAATAGGGATAAATAGGAATCTTTCCATTTAGGAACGTGCCTGAAAATACGTGTGACGGTTCATATCGGTGGCTGTGATGTATTCTTAGACATGTTGAATACGGGGGTGGTTCTAGTCGATCATGGAGAATGATTTTCATGAGACTGTGAACCGAAGGTTGAGAATTGAAGAACAGAGAGGGTCGATAAAAAAAAGAAATATCATCTGGGAAATACATACACACGAATTCATTAATCCTTGCATTAAAGAGTGGGGGGCATGGGACTTTTCATGCGAGGTAACACTGTTTATAGCACTCAACAAGGCGAGCTGCCAACACTATCCTTGTGAGTGCATAGGTCAAGTTGACATAAAGCCTCCTAGCGACGCCCCAAGGACAGCCATCACAACACCCGTTTTGTGGTGAACCAACGAATGCAGCGAACCCCTCTGCCTGAGAGTTTCAGTAATGGGCCTGGCCAGCCAGTCTGTGGGCTGTGCGTGAGGTTACCTTTCTCACCATGTAATGAAGAATCAACTGTTGACGACCCCAGCAAAAGTTTAAAGAACAACGATTTTCGGCACGTGGAATGTGAGGTCGTCTGTAAAGGGACGTGTGGCCGAACAACTACTTGCGGATGCCCTTGATTGCTATAAAGCAGTCATTATCGCCATCCATGAAGTGCGATCTACACAGTGATTGCTATAGAGAGAAGGCAGCGCTTATTCGGTTGCGGATTTATTGTTTGAGGCAGACTTAGGCAAAAAGTCTTGAGCTACGACCCCGTAAGCGAATGCCTCATGACAATCCGCATCAAGGCTAAATTCGGGAACATCAGCCTAATATGCGCTAACGCCCCGACAGAGGAAAAGGATGACAACACATAGGATGACTTCTATCATCTCTTAGAAAGACCATTAGATCGATGCCCCAACTTCGACACCAAAGATCCTTCTAGGAGACTTCGACGCCCAGCTGGGAAAGGAGGACACCATTGCTGGAGTCAACGGTTAATTCAGATTTACTGGTGAAGACAGTGAAAAGAATTAGTGAGTTCACCGCACCGTGCTATTTTAATGCAAAAGACATTAGTAGAAATCTTGTTGCCATTTTTAACAACAAACTTTCTACCTATCATGATATTGTAGATCATGTAAAGCAGTTCTTTGATGCGCAGGAAGGCCTACTTATTGATATAAAAACCAACAGCAGTAAATCAGCTTTTTTTCCACATAGAATAGGTGCATACCGTACAATATTGGGGGTGTAAGAATGGATTGGCCAGTGCTACGCATTGAACCACAATATAAGACTTAACGTCCCATAGGAAATTGGATTGAATTTTAACACACTTATACACAGGGTGTATATAGCCACTTATGTCTTCCTCAGAAGTTCATTCCTGAGTACAATATTCTTAAGGACTAAATTCCTGAGTACTACGTTCCTGAGGACTGTATTCTCGAGGACTATATATTTCTGAGGAAGACTCTAAGCACAGCTAGACTGTCGCTTTAGACATGCTTCTTTCACTTGTCCAGTCGCTTCACCATTTTTCCAATTACTTTCTCGTTTCCAGAACGCCGATAAATCTGAAGTGCAAAAAATCATGGAAGCTCATTTTCGTACCTAAACCCTCTGTGGCGTTACTTGCGTCACTGGCCTCAGCTTGTATGCATAGAACTCTGTTGTTCGATGAGTGGAATATAAATGTCGTTTGTCCGGTGCATAATAAAGTTCCCTTCGAAAGCGCTAACTACCGAGCTGTCAGCCTACCCAACATCGTTAACAAGATTTTTTCCACGTATTATGTGAACGCTTGAAACCGTTTGTCAACAAAGTGATTCTTTCCAGGGATGCCGCTACAAAATTCGCGACGTTCTGTAAAGTCGTACCTGAGACAGTGGCCATTGAGTAATGCACTTTTACATTCCTCCTTGGCGGTCATTATGGTTGGGAATCGTCTAAAGGTTACAGACTTCTCTAAGAAGCTTGATATGACAAAAAGTAACTTAGAAGATAGTTGATCCACTATGGTATATTTTTTGAAGGCCTTCATTATTGGAAAAAAATTGATTCCAGAACAAAATGACTAGAACGGAGTGAAATACTCAATGCGATTATCTGTTATGCACAACCTAGCCGTTTGAATGAGCTTTCAAAAAAGACTGATGGAAGGCCATCGTAAAGCACTTCCATCATGACACTGTTAGTCACCATACTCCTTTGAAGATTAAGCCCAAATTGATGAAGGTTGATTGGAAGTTTAGAAGCGGCCGTCGCATAACGCAATCCCTAGACACTCTGCCCTTGCAGAACTTATGAAATCACTTGTGCAAATATTTGGTGATACGCCAAGAAGTTCTTTATAAGTGCTCGAAAAATCACAGTGTGCGGCATATAACAATAAGAAAAGACGTTCTCGATTAAATTCTAATTCAAAATTCCTCTTAACTATACTAATAACGCAAAGACGCTGTTGTTTTGACTTCTTTACTAAAGAAATCGTAGAGAGCACACAATTTGTGAAGGGGTTGAACCTGATCTGTATTTGTGAATAATTTCGTAGGTGTGTAAAATTTCAAAGTTCGACACTCCAAATTTATAACTTTTTCTAAAATCTAACCGAATGGGTTCTTAATCTATCAGAAGCAGACTAAACATGAACTGATTATTTTAGCCAGCAATAATCCTATTCAACTCACCACACAACCACCGTTGCAAAGAGAGATTCCAACGGTCTAGCATTTAAAACATATTTATTCTCAAATTGACATGCTCATCCAAAATGATGAGAAAATATTTAAGCTATTTGGAATTTGATGCCAGACTTAATTAAGAAGAGAGTTTCACTCCCCAGCCTTGAGTTGAAAATACGGAGAGAAAAAAATCTTTAACTTTCGCTTTTGTTAATATCTGTCTGAGCACACCTTTATTTGGGCATATTTGGGTCTGACAATATTGGTAATGGTCGTGATTTGCATAAGCCGGAACACATTCATGAGTTCGATGCTTGCCACGTTTGCGGGAAACTTGATAATTTATTACCACATGGTCATGTGACGGGGGATATGGGTTTTTGGCGAAA
The DNA here is from genome assembly GCA_955652365.1 of Eristalinus aeneus. Classification (NCBI taxonomy): domain Eukaryota; kingdom Metazoa; phylum Arthropoda; class Insecta; order Diptera; family Syrphidae; genus Eristalinus; species Eristalinus aeneus. The sequence continues at coordinate 75,251,363 of OY019130.1, forward strand.
TTTTCATACACTTTCTTATTGAATGTCGCCTTTATGGGGTTTTGCAAATTGTGGTTGGGGTCTCGAATTATAAGATGAAATATGAACACAGTCTTCACTAATTGCTACATCCTTACGCTAGAAGCTTCTTTTCTCCTGAAAACTTTGTGGATTAATGTCTTTTAACATTCTAGGTCTGTCATAGGCTTCCGGTGCATAAATTGTTTGTTCCAGTAAACTGTAAAATCATAACTTAGAACCAAGTTAAAGAATACCGGCGACTTAAATGACAGTTCCCCTTACTTTCGAAATTTTTTTATCATTTGTAAAATATTCCATTTACAGCAGAAACGCATACCGTAGCATCATGGCTCACCCTATGCATCCAATTACGATCGTCTAGCGTCCTATTTCGCTCGCAGGAAACTTAGTTCACATAAACCCCTGTCAATATCACGCATCCCTTGGGAGAAAATGTCAATTCCCATTCCATGCATACTTCTCTTCTTTCGATGAATTCGTATTTGGATTAGAAACTTCAGACAGTGTCAAAAGCTTTCAATTCATTCACACATTATACCAGATTTCTGAATATTGAGCAAACCAAAGTCGTGTGTAACCCATTCTCAACCTCAAAGGCGGCGTCAATTTGCGGTCACACACTGTTTCACCTTGGAAAGAAAGTGAGAATGTCATAACGCTCACAGTAAACGAAACAAAAAGACAAAGAACAAAAAAAAAAACAGTTTCTCGCCAGAAGCCCTACAATTATGAAGAGGCAAAAAAAAAAAGAAACCAGAACGGTGAAGAATATTTGCCACAGAAAGGCCGCAGATTGAATTGCGAAGAATTGTTTGCGTTGACGCGTCGGCTCCGTCGACGTTCAATATGACTTCTTTCGCTAATTTGTTTTCGATTTCCTCGGCAAAATGTTACTGATTTGCATAATAAATCTGAATTCCGCTGAGTGGCGGTATTTAGGCCAGCAGACATTCAGGTGCCAAGCCTGCGCCCAACGCAACAGTAAGTGGAAGAAAACACGTGTTGCTAGCGAGGCAAATCTGACCGGGTCATAAAGTAGCCAACCCACTTTGCACACACAAAAAAACAGTCAACCTCTTGTTCATTTAGTTGTCATCTTCAAATGAAGAAAAACCTGCAAAAGATGACAAAACACGCAGAAAAAGAAGAGAGACTTCGTGTGCATATGGATTGACTGCACAAGCGACCACGCCACTGACACATAATCCTACTTCAAAGATACTTTTCACTTGTTGCATATCATCAAGCATCGCTCTACGGTCCACTTGAGATCAGGTTTCTCGACATCAGCCAGCCAGCCCTTTCAAACAGCATCCCAGCACCTGTCTCTCCACTGAGGAAGTTAAGTAATTGGAAAGTGTGGTAGGTTCAAAAGAAGACACTGCGCAACAAAATCGTAATCGTGAAACGAAGAAAACAAATTTGGAAAAAAAAACACAGTTTCTCTGCATCTATGCATACATTTCGATTGGATTGGATTGATTTTCATTTAGCGGTACATTGGGAAAATTACACTTTCGATTTTAACGAAACCCCGAAAATGAGGAGGGATCCGAGGAAGAGCCATCAATTTGAGCCAGCATGGTGCTAATTGGTGCCTTAACCGAAGAAATGAGATTGATTGTTGGCTGCCTTTGTTGCTTCCGATGGGCAGCGATGGAGGACGTTACTGTTTTTTGTTGTCTACCGTCTTATTGAAGAGACCGGATGGAGTGTGTTTACTGAAAGATTTAACGGAATGTGACAAACAACAACAAGCAAGCGTTTCAAATTGTGCAGAAAATCTTTGAGAAGAAGAGAAAACTTTCTCCAATTTCGAGTGTCTTCAGCGATGGTGAATAGTAATGTGCGGGTACAATGAGCCTAATTGGTGGAGGACTCCTCTTCCTCCACTGTAGTGCACAGTGTAAAGGGAAATTAAAATCTTTTCGCACAAAAAAAGTATGCTCACGAAAATGTGCTTCACCGCCACCGAAAATGCTCACTTTCGATTCAACTTGAAACTCTATGGGCTACTCAAACATTCTTGAGAAGAGATCTAATTAAGCAAGCACTTTATTGCGAATAGACGCGCTTCGCTCTCTTCGTTCCTTCCACTCCCTTTATGCCGATTTCCCAGATTAGAAAAGATTTGCGGGTTTTTAATTATCCAGCCGTACGAGGAAACACAATTCGAAAGCGATATCTGCGAGGACTTCCGATACAGGCGTGTTGAGGATCATGCTGGCAGTTCTCGTCCACATTCATTCATACAATTCGCAACAAGCAGTTCTGCAAGTTGAAAGTTGTAAAAAGTTGAATCCTTTTGCAGACAACAGACGTTCTTTCGACGGAATAAGCCCATTGCCATGTCCTATTGGAATAATCCCTTTTGAGCATAAACGTTGGTAAAGTCCTTTACGTCACCACACAATTTTGAAAGACAACTTTGGACCGAGAAAGCAAAGTGCAAAGGGCTTCACCTTAAAGACCTGTGTTGACTACACTTACTCTGAGTCCACATTAAGCTGGAGACCCCCTAACTTGATAAGAACACAATTAACAAAACTGTTGTTTGCTAATGAAGCTAGAATCTGGGAGATAGCTGATAAATTGAAGTCCCCTTTCATACAGATTTCAAGTGACATTAAATTGTAGACCTCCTACATTTTGAGTCCACATAAAGCTGTAAGTTAAAAAAAAGTTAAACTGTTAAGTTTAAAATCGACTTTAAACTGTAGACCTCCCCACTCTGAGAAGACATCAAACTGTTGATCTCCTACACTTTGAGTAGACATAAAATATAGACCTCTTCCATTATGAGTCGACATTAATCTGTAGACCTCCTCTACTCTGAGTTGGCATTAAACTGTAGACATCCTCCACTTTGAGTTTACATTAAACTGTAAGTTAAAAAAAGTTAAACTGTTAAGTTTATAGTCGACATCAAACTGTAGACCTCCTCCACTTTGAGAATGGATAAACTGTAGACCTCTTCCATTCTGAGTCGACATTAAACTGTAGACCTCCTCTACTCTGAGTTGACATTAAACTGTAGAACCTCTGCACTCTGAGCCGACCGTAAACTGTAGACTTCTTCCATTCTGAGTCGACATTAAACTGCAGACCTCCTTCACTCTAAGTCAACATTAAACTGTAGACCCTCTTCACTTTTAGCCGACATCAAACTGTAGACCTCTTTAATTCGATATTAAACTGTAGACCTCTACTCTGAGTCGATATTAAACTACAGACCCCTTCTACTCTAAGTCGGCATTAAACTGTAAGCCCCCTTCACTCTGAGGCGATATTATACTCTGAGACGATATTAGACGTACCCAATATTAAATCAATTTTCCTCGATAGAGAAATTGTAATAAATCTTTAATTTGCTGATGAAGCTTGACTCTGGTTGTTCGCTTGATCGGCTTTGATCTGTAGATTTTTAAAGTTCGATTCCACAGAAAACAATATTTGTAATAGGAACACTTGGAAGCCTTGGAAGTTGATCCGGTCTAATAAATTGATTGTTCATCAAGCTCATATTCCGATATCTGTAATGTAGGAGATTCGATAGCATGTACTTGAAACGAGAATTACATTAATAACGATTTACCTACCTTGCTTGTATAAAGTTCCAGCTGGGAACGAAATTATTGCCTCTAACGTACAATCCCGGAAAGTCGAAAGTCTCTCAAAACCAGAACATTACACAATGATCCATCGCCGATATACGGAGTCTCTGCTTCCAGTCTACAATTTTATTGCTAAATAAATTTCTAACGATCCATTAAACAAACTGTCGAAAAATGTGGGAAAACTCGAAGAGGAAACCAAACACTCGTTTTAGACTTAATCGACTTTCACTGCACCTGCTCGTTTGTTTTTATATGAACACAATCCATCTCAGACTTGATCATCATTTGTTCATTTTATCATATAATTAAAGTCCGAAGCCGATGCATCAAAAGGAATCTTCTCAGATTCTCTCGGCTCACAGTTTATCGTTAACAAAACGTAAGGGCCGTTAGTGGGCACAAGAAGAACACTAAATTTGCGTACGAATATTCATGACCCATGCTATTCGCACAGACTTAGATTAACCTAAATGACAATTTTGATTTAAATAAGATGTCCTTGCGCAGTCAAGTTTTTTTATTATGCATAAAAACACACAAAAAACGATCGGAATATCCGCGAATTTTGAATTTTCGCAGGTATGGCATGCAAGTCTCGCACTCATTACTATCTCACTTCTTCTTTTTCTTGTGTGGCGCACATAAGTGGAAAAGGACCTCAACCAACATGCCTCTCCACCCAACATGATCTTTCGCCAGCTGCTTCCAGTTGCGCACTCCAAGTTCGTTGAGGTCCTTTTCCACTTATGTGCGCCACCTTAGCCTAGGCCGTCCTCTGTTGCGTTGTCCCGTTGTCGGGCCGGAGCAGTGGTGTCCATACGCTCTACATGGCCTAGCCATCTTAAGCGTTGTATCCGTAGACGCTTGACCAGGTGCATGTCGCTGTATAGCCCATAGAGTTCGTCGTTAAGTCTTCACCTCCTGATGCCATCAACGCAAACAGGACCAAAAATCGCACGCAACACTTTTCTCTCGATAAGACTAAGGACTTCTTCATCCGTCTTTGGTAACGGCCAGGTTTCAGCGCCACAAAGTAGGACTGAGATGATCAAGCTGTTATATAAAGCGAGCTTAGTCCTTCGAGAGAGTGCTTTATTACTCAATTCCCTCTTGAGCCCAAAGAAACACGAATGGCAAGAGTGATTGTGCGTTTGATTTCGGTACTAATATTGTTGTCCCTGTTTAACGCGCAACCGAAGTAGACGAAGTCCTTGACAAATGCGAAGTTTCTGCTGCCTAGTGTGACGCTCCGTCCGAAACATCGATGTTGTGTGTCCTTTCTTGATGACAGAATGTACTTTGTTTTGCTAACAGTTGCAGTTTACAGTTACAGTCTTTGGACATAATTTTGGTTAATTTAACACGTTGAAGGCGGAGCAGTTTTTTGTATTTAGTTTCATTTACCGCCAGACCCATTTTAGTCGCTTCCGCTTCAATGCCAGCAAACGCCTCATTGACGGCTCGCTGTGTTTTCGTCCAATCACGTCAATGTCATCAGCGTAAGCTAGCAATTGAACTGACTTCTGGAAGATAGTGCCTCTGGTGTTGACTTGTACGTTACGCACGATCTTCTCCAGGATGATGTTAAAGAAGTCACATGACAGTGCGTCGCCATGTCTAAAACCTTTTTCGACATTGAAGGTCTCGGTGAGTTCGTCACCGATTTTGACGGAACAGCGAGATTTCTTCATCGTCATTCTACACAATTTGACGAGGAATGCCAAAACTAGACATGGCACTGTATAGCTCATCTCTATGCACACTGTCATATGCAGTTTTAAAGTCGAAGAAAAGTTGGTGAGTGCCGATTTGCACTTCTCACTTATGTATATGAATTAGGTCTGTTACATATTTTTCTTCTTTGCTTAACTGTGACTACCATGGTGTGGTGGGTAAAATGCGAAGCTCACAACCCGAAGGCGTGAATCCCAAGCTAAGCGCCCTAAATTTTTCCAATGCATCACCTCTTTAACTTTGCAGCAACACACATTTAATGACGATATGTCCTTCCTTCTCGTGAGGGCACCATAGCACCCAGAACAGGAGTAATTTTCGTTACCTTGTGGACTGTAGCCTTATCCAATAAATGCATACTGGCGTCCTTGTTTCTTACTTTTTCTTCGATTTGTACGTCAGTGCTGTGATGAAACCTGGCACTGACATTTTTTCTATTTTTTCTTTAGGGTTTGCATTGGTCTTGGGAAAAGTGTGTCCCTTATGGCTTAACCAGCCGCATTTTTGTAGTCACTCAGTCACATTTTTCAAGAAGCTTACGCTTCGTTACTTTAGTGTATTTTCGCTGATTATCAATCAATGTCTTTGGTCTTAAAACCTGTCATTTGTAAATAATAGACAATTCATTACGATATGTGGTATAAATAGTATTCAGATGACATGCTCTTCAATTGGCATAGTCTCTAGTCTTCAGTTTCGAACATAATTTTTGATGAAGTTCTTCTTGTACTCAATATGTGTTAGGAGACAAGGAAGTAGAGTGCTCAAATAGCTGTTTAGTACTCTGCTTTCAAGTCGTGCCTAGTTTTTTTGAAATCGGTGTCGATATCATGTTAAAGATCATCGTTGAGTTTCTTACTCCAGATGCCAAAAGCTCAAGAACCAACCATGCACAACTTTTCTCTTTCGACTAAAAGCTTCTCTAAATGCATATATACGCGTTCTTGCGCCATAGAAGAGTACGATTAAGTTGTTATGCAACGCCTTCGAGTTCATTTTTACACTCGTTCACTGTTTTAAGGTTGCTGTCCACACTAAATGCGAAATCCTGGGTGAATGAAATCTTTGACTACTTCAAAGCTTTTGACGTGCCCTGCAAAGAATTATGGTCTTGGGTTGTCTTGAAGCTGTCTATCTCGCCATACACGTACGACCCAATCAGAAGAAAATCACATTAAAGGAACATGGACTGAATGAAAGCAGATCAAACAATAATAAGTCTAACTTTCTGCCCCGGACTTCCGAAAGAATTATGCCATCCTTTGCTTTACCTATTCATTTGTTACATAGCCCCGTATGTGAAATAAATTGTGATTAAAAATAGATGGACTTCTCTGGCCAGAGCCATGAGTTTTATTGTAATTCTCCAATTAAATTGAGCCCTGCTGACACATTTTAGGTAGAGCAGGGACTCTACCGGGCAACATTTTTAAGTAGGAAAATAGCAGGAAAAAATAGATTACCCAATTTTATAAATTCTTTTAAACAGTACGGCCTATTTGTCGGGTTTTTAGAGAATCATCGTGTCGGTAAGTTCCTATGCAGCTATAAACCATCCTTTCAAGCAGAAATCCCGAAAACGAAATGCGAATAGAAGAATATAAGAGAATGGCTATGGCGTACAGTGAATGATAAAAGTCTAGTCTGAGGCTAAATTGAAGAATACAAATTTAATTTGAAAAAATAACTCAATTTAAAAAAAAACACAGATGAGTTACGTTATAAAAAAAACTCTTTTGACTATGTATGATGAATACAGTGCTCCACAAAAGTTTGCATACTACAAAGGAATGTGGGAACAAATTAAGTTTATTCCCCATAAAATGAAGGTTACCGCCTGGTAGTACAATGGACCAGTATTTGAGTCTGAGCGCTCCTGTACAGTTTGTGCCAACCTCCAACAAAAAAAAGGTTTATTCCCAATCTATCCAAATGAATTTAATATCTGTATCTATTTAAAAATTATATTGAAGTTAAAAACAAAAGTAGCGTAGTTTGCGTACGGCTGTAAACGAAAAAAAAAAAAAAAACAATAATATTGTATAACTTTGATTCTTGGTATTTAGTGGAATAGCCTTTAATCTTAATTATCTCCTTGAGGCGATTTTGCATACATTCTACTAACCTTTGTTATTAAACTCGAATAGCAGAGCTTCTTTAACACTTTCACCACGGTGTCTCACGGGTTTCACCGTATTTTTTGGATTATAGGCATCATTGGGTTTTCGCCCTATCCACAAATGGTCGTCAGATCTACAAACATTAAGCTTGGACTTCTGGAAAAATTCTGGAGGCTTAATTTCATAGTAAAAAGAATTGTATGGAGCGACAGTCCACAGGAGGATCAGGGCCTAGCTTGCTTATCACCTACTTGTGTTGTGCGCTCACGAGTAGAAGGGACCTACAGTTTTTTGCCGACTCCGAACGGCGAAATTTGAGAAGCTTTCTTAGACAGTTATTACTCTTTGAGTGTTGTCAGTAGCTCGAACGAGGTGGTGCCGTGAAATTTCGACGTGTTCGACTTTCGGCGTGTGAGCGTCGCACTCTACCCACTACGTAAGGCGGCCACGGCTGCTTGATTATATAGTTCCTTGCAAATGAGAGCCTTCATTGTCTTTTGATCTTACTGATCTAAGATTTTCTCCTGAGCACACATGACCCTCTTACCGATATAGTTAAACACTTGCAGTTCACTCCTTATTTTTTTGCCATTATGAAGGGTTTCTTGTCTATCATCCGCTGATAGACAACAGACAGACAAGACTGTCCCTTGCAGAGAGCTTAGATGGTCTGCCAGATCTGGTTTTTGTGTTTACTTGGCCATCGTACCTGAAGCGTTCGTTTTGTTCTTTGGATCGCAGACTTACTTCCTGAGATTAGATTTCCAATTTCACCGCAAAGCGTTTGCTCTTCCACAAACAAATTTATTATCCTTTACTGTACGATTATGCACAACTATTTTTGCCATAACAACATCTTTCTTCAAGCAATTCAAGTTAAATACCACTCAGTCCTTTTACTTTTACTACTGGTAAGTGGTTGAACAAAGCTTACTTGCTTACTTGCTCAATAATAACAGTTACTTTATCAGTACTTGAATGGAATATTTACCAGCCGTACGCAAACTTGTGTGGACTTTATTTTGCTACTTTTGTTTACAACTTCAAATATCTCCCCTTCGCCTTTTTGTCTTTTGAATTTTCCGGCTATGTTCAAAGCGCGACTATACATCATTTGAAATGTCTTGACAAACGTAGGTTGCCATTTATATTTCGAGATTGGTCAACTTCAGTGTTGCATTCTGACAACTGCCAGCTCTATCGTAAAGTTTGACATTTTTAAGGTTGTACGTACACAGAACGTTTTGACATACGAGAAGTATTTGTGTTGTTTACAGTAGTTTAAACGATTCATTTCGCCCAAAAATTAAATAAAATCGTGAAAATTTTCGTGCGATTATTTTTTACAACTTTCGACGTGGATTAACTCAACAAGAGTGCATCGATGAGCTTAATTCAATTTTTTGGTGATGAATCTCCATCAAGGACCAGTGTTTATCGATGGTATGGTGAATTCAACCGAGGTCGTATAACACTCCAAGGAGAATTTCAAGAAGATGATCCAAAATCAGTTGTTGTTTCGGAAACCATTGTTGCTGTGCACCAACTGTGTGATCTTTCGAGAGATGGAGACAACCATAAGCATAAGTGCGACCAGCATACATTCAATATTGTATGAACATTTGACTGTCAAAAAATTTTTTTCGCGTTGGATCCCATACAATTTGTCAATCGCTCAAAAACAGGCTCGTGTCGATTGGTCAAAAGAAATGCTCCAAAAATACGATCGCGATGCTGACATAGTGACAAGTGATATATCGTAGATTTACGCGTATGAGCCCGAAAGTAAACAGCAGTCGACTGTATGGATGTTTCAAATTTAGCCAAATCCAACAAAAGTTGCTCGCGCACGAAGCACTCTCAAGCAAATAGTCGCCTGTTTTTTTCGGAAAAACTGGGCATGTCGCAACCGTATCACTAGAACAAAGCAGAACAGTCAATTCCGAGTGTTCTTGGCCAGTTGTCTTCCAAGAAATCAGGAAAACCAACCGCCGAAGACGGATCACTCTTCACCACGACAATGCGAGCACTCACACATCGGCTCAAACATCTCCATTTTTGAGCATTGATCGATTTGATCAGTCATCCGCCGTATAGTCCTGACTTAGCACCGAATGACTTCTTTGTATTTCCGTACGTAAAAAATAAATGAGAGGTCAACGTTTTTCGACACCTGCGTGCAGAATGCATGTTTTGGAGATACCTCAATCAGAGTGGCAAAAGTGCTTCGACAATTGGTTCAAACGCATGTAAGAGTGTATAGATCTTAATGGGGAATATTTTGAAAAACAATAAAGCTATTTTCGATGATTAATATTTGTTTTTGTTCTCTAATCCCGAAATATAAAAGAAACCCTCGTTATACAAAAGCGGAAGGGAGATATTTGACAACTTTATATAATTTCTTAATAAATAATAATATTGAATTAAATTTTACAATATCTGAAGGCTAATGGTTTATCTTATTTAAATATAATTTGAGAAACCAAATGTTCAACTAGAAATTCACTCACACATGCCTTTACCTTCCGCGAACTCTATATTTTAAAGACAATTGATGTGTACTGACTTCAATTGACATAGCAAATGAGATTTTTTTGAAAGCCAAATGTTTCGTCGCCCTAGATAATAAATATTTCGCCCATAATACACCATAACAGTTTTAAGAACAACCTTAAATTCGTGGGCGCCGATGAGGGTAAGGTGCGACAAGCCAATGGTTCTAATGATAATAAATTCCTGGATTAAAAACCTCGCAATTTTACACGGTTCTTTCGAGCTGCTCCTTTCCAGATTTCGGTATTTAGAGTCCTAAGAAAACTTTAGATCTATTTTGTTCGTGCAACTCAAGACATGTAGTTGCTGGCCATGACTCCCATGTTAACTTTTGCGCAAACAATTTATATGTAATCAAATTAACAGTAGCTCCTTAGAAAGCGAATGGTGCACCAGCCGCCCGAGAAATCTAACGCGATAAATGATAGAGGCGGTCAGTCTGGAATAGACTAACAAAATACAATTCTACAGCCGCTAGAAACTGACTCTTAATTATCATTCTTTCCATTGCAAGCCCTTTCCTGGTAGTACAATGGACCAATATTTGAGTCTGACTGCTTCAGTGCAGTATATCCCAACCTCCAACGAAACAAAAAAGCGCTTGGTAAGCTCGAAAATTACAAGCAATTCCAAAACCGTACCTAGACTTGGAATATGATCAAACATAAACGAACAAACGAGCTTCCTAAATGTTTTGAGCTGGTCAACAACAATAGGGATCCCTCGTCCCCTTTGGTCCCTTACTTTGCACTGGTCACTCAATTATACATTTGATTCAGCGTGCACTATGTATGTCAACCATTTAGAGTTGGCATTTTTTTAGTGGCTTCTTTAGCGTTTTGATTATTAATTATTCAGAGTAACCACCTTTGAGTAAATAGCAAGCTACACTTGGTTGCAGAGAAACTTACAGGGAAGGTCTCGTGTTGAATTATATATTCCGATAATCGGTTTCCAACATTTTAAATTGAAAATCGCCGAATTGTTTTGTTCGCCATCAGTCAAATTAGTAACGAAATTTCATCCTGACCATTCGTATCTTACCTATTTCCTGGAGTCATCTTTTTCTTGGGAATTGCCCACCAAGCTAAAAATTCCTGTGTCAAAAGGGCAGGCACGCAAATCTTTATTGTATGCTGATTACATAATAAAATTGATTTTCACGCTACTTGGCATCATTATAGGGGAGCCTTGAAGTTGGACCGTTGAAAATTAAAATAAAAAATTCCAAATTCTAATAAACGGAAAAGTTTCTCTTCTCTCACTTGGCTGTGGAAATGGGAAATAATTTATTAGATGGCGCCACAGGGCACAGGGGGACCAGGGCCTAGCTTGCACATCAACTTCACGTGCCTGGACCTTCGGCGCGTGAGTGTCGCACTTTACCCGCTACGCGACGGGGGGCACGGAAATGTGAAAACATTTGTTTTTCTTTCCTTTCGGGTCCAAGTGGGTGAACCAAATTCATTTCCTACTCGATTTCTGTGCATGTAAGCAAGGGCAACCAATGGAAACACCAAGCAATGTTCGACACATGAATTAGAAATCACTTAATATCACCAAGAATGCATAATCCTCGATTGAGTTCGTGTTTAGGTCAGCATGTGTGATCAATTTCCGTCGATAACATTTTTTCGGTGTTTTTCAATGGGAATTTTCTTTCTTCCCAATGACCGAATGTACCATTTTCCCTTCACTTTTCGGCTACCAGTCATGTCAGTCATCACAGCTGATGGTATTCTTTCAGCTACCCCCATTAAAATATCAATGATCTCTAACGACGTGCAGTTGAGTGTCGCATTAACTTTTACACTCTTTCCTACGAATACCTCACAATCGTATCACACAAACAGTTAATAATAAACGCGTATAGAAAGCGTATCGTTGAGTACCAATTAAGATGGGAATAAAATAAATGTGCTCCACTACGACTACCGTCTGGTCGGTGGGCATTTATCGAATGCTTTGTACAGGTGTCTCTTTCTGTGTAGCCATGTGGCTAATTGTGAATGATTAATGAAACGATTTGTTAACTCAGATTTCACACACTTTCCATTCTGAGAACTTTTGGTTTTACGTAATGGAAGCATAAAATTCATCGGAAATCCATATAATTTGATTATTGCATTCGCTTTGTTAATTTGTTCAGCTAAAAGGTTTCGGCTTAGAAACGATTTAACGCTTTTTTTTTGACAAAAAAAACACAATTTACGACACTTTTCATATATTTTCAACTATTTAATGTTATTGCTTTAATTTTTGTTTGTATTTACTCTCATTCCATTTCAGCAACTAAAAGAACGAATACAGCAGCCACGAAGACTGGCTTTGATGTAACCGTCTTAAAAAAACGTTCATTATTCGTACTCCCATATTGCTAACAGGATTCGTTCTACAGAACACTAGAAGATCCTCAACTCTACGTAATTGACATTTGTCGCCACAAATACAGCGAAATTTTAAGGTTTCGTTAATGCGCGAAATTTTCTAACTCCATTGGATGGGCGTTACAGTCCGGGGTTGAGCTGCGACTCAACCGACATGCCTCTTCATCTGGAACGATCCCTTGCCAGCTGCTTCCTAAAGTCTTAATATTAAATCCAAAATTGACTCCTGTCGGGTGCTCCCCAGTTTTCTCTACATCTACTGGAAGTTAACAATGAGGGATAAGATTGAAGGTAAAATAATTATCGCGAATCAATCGGCTCCCAAGAACACAGTCGAAATGTCGCATCTCTATCTTCTTTTATCTTTATTTCAATGCGTCATGGTCAAACGAAGTCGCACACCTCGCAAGGAATGCCTATCGGTCCACATTTAATCCCTCCTTCAGATGTACTGGCAAGATTCGTTTCTTATCTATACAACACGGACGTAGAATGTTATTTCCAGCTCAACTATACCCCTCATAACAACACAGGCATCATCTATCTCTCTCTTCCTCTATACCTTCGGCCCGTGCAGTGATTTAATTTCATTCTCTTAAGAGTCAATGGATAACCCGTTTAGAGTACGGCAATTATAGAAATTGATTGTATTGGCGTCACTTTTCAACTTTTCGAATTGAAAAATGATAGATTGGGTGTAAACCTTTCCCATGCTTCCCAAAAACTGCTGAGCCCTACCCTTTCATCGTTCACTTCTTTCTAAAATTCCTTGTATACCCACAAAAAGCTCATAATGACATTAACAAGGCACTAGCAAGAAGGCCTTTCTGAACTTTGTTTAAATTAGACGGCTGGGTGTATCAAGTCCCTTCAGAACTAATTTATAACATACACGTGCTTACACGTGCGTCTCTATTGAGAAGGGGACGCAAATTTCCTCCGCTTGGACGCAATAGTTTTTAAGCTGTTTTCTAGTACTTAGAAATAGGTTTTAAGCTGTTTTCTAGTTCTTAGATTAAGAATTATCTTTACTGCTGGACAGCGGAACAGGTTACCGTACCTATCTTTGTCAGCAAAAAAACTCATGGTGTTCGTGCTCCTGGTAAAACGTCTTTAGAAACAACGCTTTAGATAACTTGGATATGTAGAACGTATGGGCCACAATGCCTGTCATCGAATCTAAGCCACACAAGTCGAGAAGGACCTCAACCAACGTGTAGGGTGCAACTTGAGATAGCTGGATCGTGGCGACTCTAGAAGTATGTTAGTTGAGGCTCAGGTCCACCCGAATAGTAGTGTCACACGAAAAAATAAACATTCCAGTCTAGGAATCAATCTGGTGTGTGATTGTCGCACTTGGACAACAACGTCACGGTGGTCCCCTGCTTCCATATCAGCGTTCACAGAATTTACGCTCCGGTGCAAGCCGTAAAATTCTGAATTCAATGTTTGGGGCGAGCAAGGTTAAGGAGGAAATCATTGATTGATTTACAGGGATTAGATAATGGTAAAAAATGATTGCCACTTCTTTCTCTTTTTCTTATTGTGTTATATGCCGCGAACGTCCTTTCGCACTCAGAAGCAGAATTTATTCTCAATCTCAATAAAGGTTAGTTCCTCTGTAGGTATCAACAACTCCAAACGGCGAAGTTTGAGAAGCTTTTTCAGAGACAGATATTACATTTTAAGTGTTGTGCCATGGAAAATAAGAGGTGTTCAGCCGGAAGTCGAACGTGCGCTTTCAGCGTACAAGTGGATGGAACGAAATAATTTTTTTCTCTGATGTATTGCCCATTTTGGGCAATGATATATTACCATCTCTCAGGCAGCATCATAATTCAACGTTCATAAAGCTTCTGGTTTTTATCAGCAAAAAATTGAACCAGTTACGATCATTATTGAAATTTTTACACATTCAATGTGTTTTGCAAAGATTGAAGTAAAAAATAAACAGGCGGTCAGGTCAAAGTCGGGACTATATGGTGGATTTGGAAAAACATACTACCAAGCTCCAATATTTTTTGCCGAGTGACCAAAGATGTGTATGGCCTTGAAGTGTCATGATGGAATACAACACGTTTTCGATTTTAATTTTGCTAGTTGTTCAATATAGACTTCTGAATTGATCGTTCAGTTGATTGCTAGAAACTCAAAATAAACATTTCCTTTGTAATCCCACCAAAATAATAGCATAACTTTTTTTTGACAAATATCAACTTTTGACGGTGCTTGATCTGGTTCACCTGGCTTGCTCCACGATCTTTTCCGCTTGACTAATAAAGTTCTGCTTCTTGTAAACAACCACTTTTTCATCACCAGTAATCAATCGTTGTAAAAATGGATCAGTTTCATTACGTTTCCTTTACAAATCGTTGATATAACTGAGTTTCTTTCAGTTCACGGGGCAACGAGTTTTCTAACATATGTTAGTAAAGTTGTTTAAAGCGATTTTCAATGCATGTAACACTAATTGTTAATGGAAAAGTAAAAACATTTTATTCAAAGTATTGGCCATTGTTTTCTACACATTTTGACCACCTTTCTGGCAATTTGTGAATAACACGCCAATAAAATTGTTCGTCTTTTTTTAAGCACACCAACCAATTTTCGACCTCCTTGTATCAATCAATGTGCTGCTCAGCCAATGCGTGTCCCATCGATGAAAACAAAAGGTAGTCGGAAGGAGCCAAGTCTGGTGAATACGGCGGGTGGGGAAGCTGCTCTCAGCCAAGTGTTTTGATTGTATCCTGAACCGGTTTTGCTTTGTGTGCAGGTGCATTGTCATGGAGCAAAATTACCTTGCCGTGTCTTCTGGCCCATTCTGGTCGTTTTTTTATCAATGAATGGTTCAAATTGATCATTTGTTGTCGGTAGCGATCAGTATTAACGGTTTCACCAGGTTTTAGGAGCTCGTGGTACAGAACACCTTTCTGGTCCCACCAAACACACAGAATTGTCTTCTTCCCGAATCGATCTGGTTTTGCAGTCAATGTTGATGGTTGCCCCAGATAAACCCATGATTTTTTTCCATTTAGGATTCTTTAAATAAATCCTTTTTTCATCGCCAGTAACAATCCGATACAAAACCGATTTTCTTTCGTGTCTTTGAAGCAAAATTTCACAAGTGTTTTTTCCGTTTTCCATCTGTCAATTTCATGTTGCACCCCTTTTCGACACTTTTGGATCTTTCCCATAGCTTTTAAAAAGAAAGAAATTGTTTATTGTGCAACATTTAACATTGCTGTCATTTGCTTTTGACTCAAAGTGAATGTGAGGATCCGAATTTGATTTAGTCGTCATCAACTTCAACTGGACCAAAGCGGTTTTCATCACTGAGTGGAAAATCACCAGAACGAAATTTGGCAAACCAATTCTGAAACTCTCATTCGGTTAAAGGTTCGTCACCATAAACAGCAGAAAACATTTTCTGAACTTGCGATGCGTTTTTTTTCCGAAAAAAAGGCAAACTACGACGAGATTTGATTTTCTAACAAAAATCATAATAATAATAATAATTGTTAGCGCTGCAGTCCAAAGGGGGCCTAGGGTCTAGCTTGCTTATTAACTACTCGTGTTGTGCGCGCTATTGTTCTCTCACGAGTAGAAGAGACCTACAGTTTTTTGCCGACTCCGAACTGCAAAATTTGAGAAGCTTTCTTAGATAGTTATTACTCTTTGAGTGTTGTCAGCAGCGCGAAAAAGGTGGTGACGTGAAAAATTTCGAAAAATTGATGCTGAACTGGGAATCGAACCTAAAGCCTTCGGTGTGTGAGCGTCGCACTCTACGCACTACGCCACGGCGACCACTAAAAAACCACAAAACTGATAAAAAAAATGTTTGACGGATTGACAATTGAAGTAACGCCTATCAAATAACAAACTGTTTTGTTTTCGGTTACGTCAGCAATCCTTAGTCCAACTCAGTAGTTTGCGCCATCTTACATTTGCCATCTCTGTAGGAAGTGTTAACAAGTCTTTAAGAATGTATTTGACAATTTCCAATGAATTAAAAAAAATGAATATCCTGAAATACTCGTATGCTACCATTTCGTTTATAGCAAATAGAAATTTGATAACATGCCTAAAGAATCTTAATAACGTGGTAGACCTGATCGCAACCTCCTACGGTCACCACTGGCATTGATCCTGATTAGATCTGTTCCAAACACGGCTGTATACAATCGTAATTTATCTTCTTCTATTTATACTATTTCTATTTATACCTGAAATCATTCCACCTGAAATCATTCCACCTGAAATCATTCCACCTGAAATCATTCTATCTGAAATCATTCCACCTGAAATCATTCCATCTGAAATCATTCCGCCTAAAACTAATTGCCAATTTGCCAATGCATCTCTTTCCCTATCTACACAAAGAGCCCTCCCAGTACTCTAAAAAGAGTCGTTCTAATACTTAAAAGTGTGTAAGTAAGTAACTTTTGCTTCATACTTAACTTCTATGATGTTATTTTTATTGCCCTAATACTCTCTGTACAGCGTGGTCCTACCGAAAAAGAATACAAATTGGTGAATCTTATTAACAGACTGTACGCACTCAAAGATGACAGAGAAGACGAATTTTTAAAAGAAATCCGATTTTGGAACAGAAATCTTATTTTAGAACAAAAAATATGGTGTGCCTCAGGGTAGCCACATCGCACCTCCCAACTCCATTTTCCATATACAACTGTCAGGTTTTTAATAAACGAGAAAGAATAAGAGACCTAAATCTCTTTAATCTTCAATTTAAACAATTCTTTTTTTTTTCAAATTTTTTTTCGTCTCTGTCTTCCGTCTTCTACAATTAACATGAATGCGCAGCCTGCGGTAATTCACTTCCCATGAAGCGAAATAATTTTCTTAGTCTCTTCGTCTCAGTTATGTATTAAATAGAGTTAACAAGGCATTATGTTTCGCCAAGCGCTGGGTAACAAAGCTCGGAATACTTATGCCACTCACATACTTCGACAGACTTTTGATTCCGTACGCCAGCCAAATCTGAACATATTCAACATGTAGAAGGACAGCAATGCAGATTCCTTTAGAATACTTTTTCAAGTCTTAGTAGGAACAGCAAAATAAGCCGCTCTCCAAAGGTTAATTCGCCTGAAATCATTGCTGATACAATCTTTTTGCATAAACATTGACGTAGTCACAGAGATTGCCTCGTTCAACACGATTTCACCCCATTTGACAACAGTTCCTAGTACCAACAAACCTAGCTCAAGTTCACATCGCACTTATTGCAGCTTTAACTCCGTCTCTTTAGTGATACAGCACTCCCATCGAACTCCTTTCTATAAATTTCGAAGTGAGTTCGATAGAAGTACACAGTTCCTAATGCCCGATAAGGAGTTCAGAATCTTAGGTTAAAGCAATGTCATTCCAGGATCCGAGACTCTCACAGTTCTTCACTGCTTGAAGTGAAAAACGGCACGTACCATTTTCATTCACCACGGAAGTGCACGGATGCATGAACGTTTATTCAATGGGGTAGTCGTCTGTTTATCTGGTCCATCTGAGTAAACTTACTCTGTTATTTATCTCGAGAGCCATCGCAATTTCATCTCAGTATATTTTTCCTTACCAAATTCGAAGAATTCAGACCAACCAACGGAGAAAGTTGTTAAATGAAAAATAAAAACAAAATCAGCAGACGCCTTGCTACCACCACTACTTTCCCCATCGAACTTCTCGGTGCCGGTGGGCAGCATCGTGTCCCCACCACGGGGCACGACGAACAGCTTCAAGACTCCTTCATGGACGTCACACAGCCGTGTGTCCAGTTGCTGCTCAGAAAATTAACAATAATTTCCGTGAAAAACATCTCCACCCCAAAAGCAAAACAATCAAGCCACACACGCTCTCGGCTCGTTTAAATGGAACAGTGGGTCAGTGCTCAACGACCATGGCAAGGTCCAGCGTGCTCTGACCAAATATGGTCATCCGCCGGAAATCTGCTCTCCATAATACAGCTCTCACTTTCTTACCAATCGGTCCAAGTAGCCGCTGCAGTTTACAACGCGCTAATTTAACACAGTTCCACGTAGCGGCTCGTAGTATGTGCCACCAGGCGAATGTTAGTGTTGACAAGCAAGCGGAGTACTCGGCGACCGGTTTGACTTACCTCGACATTGCACTCGGCAGGAACTCGTTGTGCGGCTGAGCTGCCAACCAGTTTATAGCACGTGCCGTCTGGCAAACGAGATGCTTGGGTTATTTTATATGACTATTAAAAGCTCAGCCGTAAGTAGCGTTTTGCGTTTATGGTTTTATTACTACCTCTAGCTGCTTACGGCGGAGGATAGTGGGTACATATTTATTTGACGCCGGAATGGTTTAATGACATGTAATCTTAATTTTATTGCACAGGACTGGGCTTCCTCCATCCACGGTATGCCAGTGGGATTTGTCTGGATTGTTGTATGTGCCTTCGGCGCCGGTGATGGCCATCGGAAACGTACTGCACGTGATGACTGCTCTCTGCGTTGCCTTGATAGAGGCTTTTCAGTCCCAAGATGCCGGCCATGACAAGTGCCATTGATGCAACACCGAGTGCTTTCATAGCAAGAGTGCCTATGCTACCGATACCAAGAACAGCGAGTAGTTTTCCGAACATCAACGAAATGGCCATCATGTACATTTTGCTGTCCTTCTTTCGACCTAGAAATAGATAAGTGCATGTGTAGGTTTGTTTACGGTTCAATGGTCGTCATTAGAGGCAGGAATGTAAGTTCTGGAGGAGGAGCATGGTTTCATTCGCACGCAGCAAGCCACTTGACTCTGCGAAGTGACTCACCGAAGGGAGTACGGTGAAGGAAATCCAGAGCATGTGAACAAGGTGCCGTTCCGCGCAGAACGGAGGAAGTGAGTTTAAAAAATATACAAAAACGAATTCACCAAGAAATACATCATTTTTGGCATCGACTACGAAGTTGTTACTTTAAACTAGTAACTTCCCCCGAAGCCCAAACAAATGGAAAACGAATTCTTTTCTGCACACAGGGTGGTCCTGAATAAGCGGGGAATGTACTGCAAAGCTACTCATGCCATGAATTTACAAAAATAGGAAAACAAGTCCCAGGCCAAATGCTGCCTTCGCAAAAGTAAACAAATCAGGATTGCGAAACGCAACACAAGCATGTTGTATTTTCATTGCTCCTTTGCCCCAGGGAATGCCTTAATTGAATCCTGCACACAAATATTGTCGGGCAGCGGTATTCAAATAGATTTAGTCGTTTTTGCAATTGCGTCAAAATCGATATTTAACCATTTCCAGTGAGTTAGAGGGATGGAGGAACAATTTGGCAACATTTGTTTTGAAATGTTGAGAATTAAAATTAAATCTTTCCAATATTTGCAGTGTTCAACATTTTAAATAAAATTGTAGGCGAGAAGGTGGACGTGCTTCCAACCGAATAAATGTTCGTGTAAAATAAAGTGGCCTGTGTACAATTAGAACTAGAAGTTTTCGCTTCAACAAATCAATTTTTGATTTTCATTTTTAGCAGGGCTGTAATCACGTAACTTTTCGAGCGACTGTCGTCCTGACGATCAGCCAAAACGATAATAATTAATTGTTGGCGTGACAGTCCACAGGGGGACCAAAGCCTAGCTTGCTCATCAACTACTCGTGTTGTGCTCGAGTTATGGTCCCAGAGACAGACCACCCAGTCATTGTCCCATTAGTGGACTTTCCAAGAAGAATACATGGTACCGCCGACTTCTTGAAAACAAGCGTATTCAGCGGCTAATCATAACAAAGAACGTTCCATAGCGATAATGTAAACAAATGTAGAGACCAAATCTCAAATGAAATACTTGCTTGATATAAACCAATATGAGTCAATAAAGAAGTCGGCAGTTGCACTCTGACCGCAAAACCTTCAACTCGTTTAATTCCCCGGCATTTTACTTAACTCGCGCTACTATTCTCTCATGAGTAGAAGGAACAGTTTTTTGCCGACTCCGAACGACGAAGTTTGAGAAGCTTTTTCCCGGGAATCGAACCTACATAGACCCTTCGGCGTGTGAGCGTTGCACTCTACCCACTACGACACGGGGGCCACCAAAATGATATCTTAGGAAATTTCCATCACATAACCCAGTCACTATCAGCTTGTCTACGGCCTATATCATATACAGTTCGAGAGCTACTGAACGCAGCAAATCTCTTCACAAAATTGTACACACACAGAAAAACAATGATTAACGACTGCCTGATAGTTTACATTGTTTTGTTGTGTGAGTACACATTTCGAATTAACGAAAGACTGTGCGAGTGGTGCTCATAAAGTGTATGAGGTTTGATTTGAGGGAATATTTTTTTAAATAATTTTGAATGCACATACATACTAGCGCAAGCTGAAGATTATATCCATTCATTTTGTAATTACTGATTACATTCTTTTTTCTTATTTTTCTTCAAATTTTCACCACTTGCATAGCAGCCTAATGCAAAACGATAGTGAAATAGCTATCGTCAAAAGCCGATCGTTAGGACGATAGTAATCGCCAGTTCTGAGAGTACATGAAGCAACCAAAATTATTTCGTTTTGTCGATATCGTTTTTTTTTCAACAATAACGTCGCACGATAGTCGTAATAAATAATTAGACCCCAGGTTTTCACTACTGCCACTGATATATCTGCCAAACTTCAGATTAAGTCATCCATTGGTATCCTAATTAAGGGTTTCTTAAAAAATAGTTGACCTGCCTTTATATTTGTTTTTATTAAATTGAATTGAAATAATTTAAACTTTATTTGGAGATTTTTCGTGGGAGAGAAATCCACTCTTGTGCGAAAGCTAAAAAAAAAATTTAACATTTCGTTTATTTACCAAAAAAAGACGATGCAAAAAGTTGAAGTAATTTTGGAAGACGTCACTTTTATAGAAGATAATAGCGAAATTCAGGGGTTATGATATCTAAAACTTTATTAATTTCTTATCTTAACTGGCTGCATTATTTAGCGGGATTTGTCATAAACTCTTTTTGTCTCACAAATAATCAAGGGGATACAGATCTGAGCTTTTTAAGGGCCCATAAGCAATCGAATGCTGTGTTTTCGAATATTAATGGTAGTAATTAAATGGCGCCACAGCCCGCAGAGGGACTCATCATGTGCGCTCTACAGTTCTCTCACGAGTAGAGAAGACCTAAAGTTCTTTGCCGACTTAATGTGTTTCCTTTCATAGGTTCAGATTTGTTTTTAGAAAATTAAAGACATGAATCTATTGAAGTCTATTCAAATCCTTACATAAAGGAATTTGCCACCAATGCGTCTCACTGTTGTGCCGAAAAGGGAAGCGGGGAACATGGGTCTGATAATTTGCCGCGGAAAATCAAATCAAACTGTCACCTTTGACAGTTTGTCACCTTTCAGACAGAGCTTCACAACAACTTTGTTTACATCTGCTTTCAAATAAATACGGTCAGCACCCGAGTGAACTGTGGAATTACTGAAAGTCAATCTTAGCTTCATTGGCTGAGACAATTGAGTAATGAAGCCTTCTCTCGAACGACCAACAACACTTTGCTTGATCAGCACTGTCTTACTGAAGATAGTACTTAGCAGATGAGGAGTCCTTGATCTTTTCGAAACAAAAGCTCTTCGCCTTATTTTAAGTTTTGATTTTAAAAAGACTCACAAGTGTTATCCGTGGAGAAAACGCCAATTTTAAGTTATATTTATTCAAATATTTAACGATTTGACAAATCAAATAAATCAAGACAAATAAACTAAAATTAAACTGTCTACTTCAACTCCCATGGACGAACTGATACTTTTTAAAACGTCAAATTCAAATTTACCATCCGATCGGTGAGTTTGTTCGTTCTGCAAAACGTTTAAGCACTGTCAGCAACAACCAGCAAGGGGAAAAGTTGGTTCAGCTCGTCAAGTGCTTACGACTTCAACGCTTATGACACTTAGAGCACGCAGAATATATGGAACATAAGGCATAAGGCAAAATGGTCATCGCCATTGGGATGACTAAACAGAGAGTGTCCTTGCCAAATTGGCGCCCAAAAGTGGAAAAATGCAGATTTTTATTTTGCAAATTCGAAAGTTTAAGTTTTCTTTCTAAGAAAAAAAAACAAACAAAGAAATTGAGAAATAGTCTTTTACGCTACCAAAGCAATAATAAACTACTCTATCATTGCAAAATCAGGGAAAAAAACAAATTTGTTTGCTGAATCAAAGCCAAAGAATTTTCTTTTAGTGTAACCACTATTCGTATCCAAAGTCTCCTTGTTCCACCTACAGTCGCACAATGTGGCAGCTTCATAGAGATCAGTGCGCAAATGACCACTTTCAAATATTACTAGAGTTGCCTTTTATATTCCGGGATTAGAGAACAAAATCAAAATATTCCCCATTAAGATCCATACACTTTTGCATGCGTTTGAACCAATTGTCGAAGCACTTTTGCCAATCTGGTTGAAGAATCTCCAAAACATGCATTCTGAACGCATCAACCGCTTTTTCAGGTGTTGAAAAACGTTGACCTCTCATTTATTTCTTACGTACGGGGGAAAAAAGAAATCATTCGTTGCCAAGTCGGGACTATACGGCGGATGACTAATCAAATCGATGTTTTGACTGCTCAAAAATGCAGATGTTTGAGCCGATGTGTGAGAGCTCGCATTGTCGTGGTGAAGAATGACCCGTCTTCGGCAGTTGGTTTTCCTGATTTCTTGGAAGACAACTGGTAAAAACATGATTGTGTACCACTCAGAATTCACTGTTCTGCGTTGTTCTAGTGGTACGACTTCGAAATATCCGGTTTTTCCGAAAAAACAGGCGACCAATTGCTTGGAAGTGCTTCGCGCGCGATCAGCTTTTGTTGAATTTATCTCAATTTGAAACACCCATACAATCGGCTGCTGTTTACTTTCGGGCTCATACGCGTAAATCCACAATTCATCACCTATCATATGTCATAGACGTGTTTCGAAGCACCGCGATCGTATTTTTGGAGCATTTCATTCCACCAATCGACACGAGCCTTATTTTGGGCGATTGACAAATTGTGTGGGATTCATCGTGAACAAACTTTTTTGACGGTCAAATGGTCATGCAATATTTAATGTATGCTGGTCCCACAAATGCCTAAGGTTGTCTCAATACATGACGATCTTGCAATATCAGTTATCGCACAGCATCAATGGTTTCCGGGACAACAACGGATTTTGGACGACCTTCACGAAATTATTCTTGGAGTGAACTACGACCTCGGTTGAATACACCATACCATCGATAAACACTGGTCCTTGATGGAGTTTCATCGCCAAAAATTGAATTGAGTTCATCAATGCACTCTTGTTGAGTTAATCCACGTCGAAAGTTGTAAAAAATTATCGCACGAGAATTTTTACGATTTAATTGAATTTTGTAGGCGAGATGAATCTTTTGAGTTTCTGTAAACAACACGAATAGTGTTCGTATGTCAAAATGTTCTGAGTATGTTAAACCTCAAAAATGTCAAACTTTACGATAGATTCGTAGATAAACAAGAAAAGACTATTCCTTTTCACAAAGTCTACGGTATTTGTCACATGAAAAATTCACTTTCCTTTTCTTTCATGTTTTGCACCGAGTTACTAAAATCATCAAAGTTGATACGTTTCCTGTGAAAATTGCAATTGAAAGAATAAAAAAAATGTTAATTTTGATTTTGTAATATCTTTGTTTTTAGGCGTTCGGTTAGAAACATAAAATATGTCCTAAGAAGGTAAGAGTGTGAAGAATTTATCTGTTTACTTCAAAAATGAAAATCAACAATTGTTTACTTATTTGAGGGGTTTTAAGTGAGAGCAATTGTTTTTTTCCTTGCATTAATGTTTGCATAATATTTTCTGTTCTGGCAAAGGTTTAGCATATCTAATATCTGACCGTATTTCTGTCATATATACTAAGTATAAACGTGAAGGCAGAAGTGCAAAACTTTTGCCGGAAATATTTGCTTTGGTTTTTTAAAAATAGTGTCAGCAATTTTGTAAGAGAGCTGTTTATGTTTTGTTTTATTATTGTACTGTCCTCAAAAGTATTTAAGTTATCTTAACTTATTAATTTGGTTTTAAAATATATGTGTTTCATGAATACTTAAGAAAACAACCGTTTGAAATGTTTTTGGCCAATGAACAAAAGACTTTTCATGCAAGAATTTTAAAAATCGAGAATTTCCTTCAACGTAAGACGTTATTCAGCGAAATTCATTCACTCGTGCTACAAGAAGACCTTAAAAATTTGCAAACACCAGCCGTAAACCAAGTGGCAACGGTCAAATTGTACAACTCCATGGATGAACGGTCTAACGGACGGATTTCTCTTAAAAAGTTTGCTTTATCTGCTGGACGCCGTTAAATTTTTTCGAAACATGTAGTGAATCAACAAAACGCAAACGAACTGCTCAATTCAGAAATACGTTTCTTAATAATGAACTTGTTTATTCTACTCAGATAAGTTTATGATTGAATTTAATATATCGGAGCAATATCTATTTGTTGGTCTTTCTGTTTTACATACATGGATCAGACTTTTTGAATGCCTTTGACAAGTTGCATAAAAAGAGTGGAGAATAATCCACACAACAGAAGTTGCAATCAATGAAAGCAAAAAACGAATGCAAAGAGAATTTGAGGAAAAACTGGACTTAATTGTAGATCATGCTAAACTGGGATTTGAAAATGCCAACACAGGTAATATTGCTAAGAGATTTTTTTAAAATTTCAAACAATATCGTTATGCTTTTTTAGTGGTTTTAAGGTCAACAACGAAAAATTTAAAAGCTATGAATATAATAATAATAATAACTATAATTGTTGGCGCGACAGTCCACAGAGGGATCGGGGCTTAGCTTGCTCATCAACTACTCGTGTTGTGCGCGTTACTGTTCTCTCAAGAGTAGAAGGGACCTACAGTTTTTTGCCGACTCCGAACGGCGAAGTTTGAGAAGCTTTTTTTAGACAGTTATTAGTCTTTGAGTGTTGTCAGCAGCTCGAAAGAGGTATTCAGCCTTGAAAAATTCGAGGTATTCAGGCGGGAATCGAACTTAGACCCTTGGGCGTGTGAGCGTCGCACACTACCCACTTCGCCACGGCAGCGACTTATTATGAAGATACTGCACGATATTTCGTATCACTGTAAACCTGGTAATATTTGAAAATAACAGGAAACAAAACGTAAGTTCACGGCTATTTAATTGCTTCTTCTTGTCTTTCGCCTATGTCTCAGTTAAAGCAGCTTTGAAATTGAGATATTTTTGATATTTTTAACAAAATGATGATTTCGTCAGATGCTTTGTTATAAAGTCTTAGGAGTTGATACAGTTTTGTTAGTAAAACAGACTTTTGTTCAGATACTACAGATTTGTTTCATTCATTTAAACATTTCTTTTGAATATGAATAAATTAAATTATATTAAATATTAAATGTATTTTTAAACATATGTTATAAGATTCAAAAACCAAAAACAGAATTTATAATTTTATTGAATTTGTCATGTACTTATTGTTAACGACACATACCTCTTTGTAAAATCTACATTGTCCAAAACGATAAACACTAAAATGAAAAACGAATATATTTTCTGTATATTTCTGTATGTTTCACCTAAGATTTTATTAGAACAAGCCTCAAAATTGGTAATTTCTTAGTAACACTTAAATTTGAACATATTTTCACTTAAATGCTAAGCTTTAAAACACGAAAAGTCACTTTACAATATTTAAAATAATTTATCGCACAATATTTTTGCCCCACTGTGAGTCGCTTCAACGTACAGCTTTCAACAATACCCAGAAGCGTAACTTTGAACACTTTATGAAATCAATAACTTATCATAATTCGAATTTAAGTGTTTCAACAGAATCTGTGTCAGGCACTGAGCATATATGTATATATTTTTTTACTTTAGTTCAGGAGACAAATCTTTTTGCTTCTCTAATAAAAACATTTCCCTGTTAAGTTGACATAAACAAAAGGGTACAAAGATCGATGAAGTGTTTTGAAATGCAATTTTTTGGGCAAATTGAAATGCATTGAAACACGCCCCCATCCCCGCATTCCGCCGCAGTTCATGACAAGCAAAATATTTTATAAATGCAATAACACTACATCTCGCTGAAGCTAAATCAAACTCATAGGAATTCGCAATAACAAATGATTTGCATTTTGTACCTTCAAAACATCAAATGAAAACCCTCATCAGTTGCGATTCGAAACAATCACTAAGAAGTTACGTGGCAACCACAGAATATTTTCTTTTTTTTTTTCACTTCAGTAAATTCCTCTTGGACAACCCTTTTTTCCTCCGTCCTCCTTCCTTTTCGGAATTAACTCGTCACCAATACGTCGAACAGAGTGAAATAAGAATTAGATTTGGTTCCCTTCTGTCTGTCATATAAAACACTGACTTTCTCGTCGATTTGTTTAGGTTTTCGTTTGCCTCGGGATGTATGGGTCTGCGCTCTAAGACCGAGAATAGACGATCCCTTCCTCGTCCTTTTTTCCTGCAGGCATAAGTGACAAGAACAATCCATCCGTCCAAATTGGCCCTTGGCTGTTTGGGGAGTTCACAAGCTTTGCGTAAATGCATGTGTTCAGGCCGAGAACTGAATTACTTACTGTGGCTGCTGTTCATTCTTTTTGGCAACTGCTACAAGTGTGTACTTTGAATTTGAAGTCAAAATGAAATTGTGATTTAATGTTGGGGTAAGCCACTAATTTGGTCGCCTTGAAGGGGAAGTACTGTTTTCAAAAACGAATGTAGGAACAGTTGAGGCTTAAGAGGGAGTTCCTTCGCTTTGTTCTTCTATTTTGATTTGACAGCTCAATCTTGGAGCCTCAGTCGATGTGGGTATAAAATGTGCAGTATAAGTTGTTAGTTGACAACTCGAGCTTTTATTTGTTAAATGTCGTGGAGAAAAGTTTTCCACTTTTGAGTGCTCCCTGTTTTAAGTTCCTTGCAAAGAAGATCTATTGCTGCTGCCACTAAGCAGCTATGAGTTGGGGTCAAAAAACTGAAGCACAACTTTTCTGCATAGTTTGTAGCCGGGCTTGAAGTTGAAGAACACTTGTGGATAAACGAAGTAACGTCTACCTCACGTGTTTTTTTGGTCTCACGTTGAAACTCTGTCTACCCTGCAATAACTAAAGCCCCATAGGGTGCAAAATATCATCAAAGTGAACAGTGTTGTTTCGATTCAGACACCCGATCGAACTGTGTCTGTTTTGAAAAATTATGGAAAAGTACAAATTTCAATATCCATATCTGCCGTCTGTTCAAACTAGAGGTAAACAACATTGTACGGGTAGGTTTTCTACCAACACCTGAAAGAATTCGGGATCCTAACCACGTCTGCGGCAAAAAGAGGAATTTTTACTCTGACCAACAAGTCGTACATTAGCTTATACAGAGGAAATTAAAATCTTTAGAAGAATGGAGCAAGCAGAACAAAAACTGGGCGGTTGAACTGTAGTGAGAGGGGCACTGAGTACGTGGCACCGGTGGCCAATGATTCAAGGCAGTGGAGCGTTAACTCTTAGTTGTAATGACTGTATAACTGCAGTCGAGAAAAATATGAAGAAATAATTGAAAGGGTGATGTACAATGAACATGATATGCAATGTCATGTTGCATTGCACCGTTTTATTAAGTGATTTTGTATTAGAACCTTTGTTTGTGTGGTGCAAGATCCGTACAACGCAAGAAAATTAATTTTAGATGGAAGGAATGGGCTTGTACACACGAGACAATGTGTTTGATCGAGCACTTAACAAGGCGAGCTGCCAGGATTGTCCTCTCTAGTGCGGCATACAACCTCCTCGCAGCGATAACCAGAAAAATACCTGTTGTGTGGTAAACCAATATATGCAGCGAACCTGTCCACCCGAGGGTTAAATATTGGGACTGACGTATAGGTCTGTGGGTTGTGCTTCTTCACCACATAAAAATGTATAGTTCAGAGAAAACAACATGCCATGAATATGGACGGAGTAACTATTGACGAGATTAGCACACGATTTAAGGACAATGATTTTTGGTTTTGCATGGAGAGTGTGAGGTCTCTTGGCAGACCACGAGCAACTGAAGAACTTGCGGGGGCCCTAGACTGCTCAAACGCAGACATCACCGCCATCTAGGAAGTGCGATACAAAATAGCTATTTCTGCTAAAGCGATTGCTACAGAGGAAAAGGAAGCACTTATTCTGATGCAGATTTGTTGTTCGAGATAGCCTAGACAAAAAGCCATAAACTGCGACCACGCAAGCGATATTCGCAACATCCATACTCTGAGAGTTACGAAATCTCAAGCGGCTTGGTTTGTGACTTCAATTTCTCAAGTAACTTCCCACAACTCTTAGGCTAACTTGAAGCGTTTGCCTAACCACTAATTTAACACAAAATCCAGTTCCGATCAAATTCACAGCTTTCAAACTTTTGTAAAATTTTTTCATTGTTAAACGTTTATAACGTTACCGTTATCAAACTGCATGACAATTCTTAGAATATGCATATAATATTTTCTACATTCTTTAATTGTTGTTATTTTTTTCTATTTTTAAAGAAATATATATTATGTAGCCTACCTACCGCGGTTATTTAGTACCATATGACCGGCGGGAAAAAAGATTATACAATCATGTCAGAGTAAAATGTATTAAAGTTATCCCAATCTCGTTTTCAATTGAAAAGAGTAGACGGGAATAGTAGTGATTACAGTCTCAAGTACTCCACTTCTAAAGAGTTTCTTGAGCAAATTTGATTGCATATATTTATTTGAAAGAGATAAAGTAAGGTATCAATATTGGACGTAATATTTTTTATTTCTTTCATAGTGTAATATTCTGTTGTAGATATTTATCCTAAAAAATTTCAAAAGATTTGAAAATTACAAGCTACCTAAGAAATTTGTCGGAAAAAGAAGAACAGTTCCCAGAATGTGATGAACAAGAAACTTCTCGAAATGAAAAAAAAAACATGGAAACAAAAAAGAGAAAGAGCTATATACAAGAAGTGAATTGTGAATTGGAATCAGAAAGAAGAGGAGAATATTATAAACAAATGGCCAGGACAGAAAAGAAAGAGAGTTGTATTGACATCCGAAAGAGATGAGACGGATTCAGAAGGTGAACGTATTAAAACAGCTACTAATGGATAGTCTGGGAGAAAATAAACATAAGTCTCCAAACCTGGCAGGTTAAAAGTGCGTAATATTTTTAGGGATATGTCAGGGTCAAATGGATATGCTAAACGACATATAATGAAAGAACAAATGAAGACGGTATTTACTCTCGTCATTGATCAACGTATAATGAATTGTATTATAAAATGTACAAAAGAAGAAACATTTAGTGTGTTGGGGACTAAGTGGGATCTAAATGCAACAGCACTTTGCAAAATACTAGCACCATGGTCAACCTTGTCACAATTTTGTCACTACTTTGCTAATAACTTCTTCCTACCGTCATGTAAACACGTCATATTTAAGGCACAATATCCTTATTTCATCAGTAATAAGATCTATAGACAAGATAAGAAAAAAGTGCATTTTGAACTCTGAAAAGGCCCATTATCCGGAATAACACCGCATTTCGGTGTGTGCAAAATAATAGCACCAAGATCAAAAACGTATGAGTATGAAGTAAAAGCCAATGGAATAGAAGAGATTTTTGTTTTAATTTTGTTTATTGGGTTAGTACTTTGTCATATTCGTATAACCTTTATTTTTAAGTAAAGCGTCAAAACATCGCAGAATGGACCCGATTAAGGCCTGAGAACGCTGAACATGGATATTCCTCCACGTAACCTGCACAACATCCCATAGCTGTTTTGTATTTTTGGGTTTTGCTTCATTTACAGCTTTCTTAACGTCTGCCCAAGGGTTTTCAATGGTATTCAAGCCCGGAGACTGAGGCGGCCACTGCATAACTTAAACGCCATTGCTTTGCAAAAATTCTTCGGCCAGTTTGCTCGTATGTTTGTGGTTGTTGTTTTGCTGTAAAATCTATCTAAGTGGGATTTTCCACTCTGCATAAGCCAGAATGGTTTCTCTCATTATGCTTAAATAAAGTCCGCCTGTCATAATCGGGTTTCTGTTTTTTTCTTCCTGTTGAGCTTATTTTTTGGCGTTTGCTATAATTTTATTTGAACACCCAACAATTTCACTTATAAATGTGTAAGTTTTACCCTCAGAAATCAAATTTTTTATTAATGTACGTTTATTGGGAGTACAATACACACTACGACCCATTTTACTTTGTTAACAATGTTGTACTTTGAAATATTATCTTCTTATAATTACTATAATATGTGTAGAGTTATTTCATAACCAAAAGAAATTCAAAAGACTGGTGTCCACTTTGAAAAGTCTCAGAATGACGTGGTGCTATTATTTTGCACATTTAAATTTGGCTGCATTTCCGTTAACGGGGCCTTTGCTTAGGAGATGCAGCCAAATGATCAAGATGTATTTTTTTTATTATCTTGTTTATGGGTTTCAGGACTGATATAATAAAAACAAATATATAGTTCAGAAAAAAACGACATGCCTCGAATATGGACGAAGTAACTATTGACGAGATTAGCAGACGATTTAAGGACAATGATTTTCGGTTTTGCATGAGGAATGTGAGGTCTCTTGGCAGACCACGAGCAACTGAAGAACTTTCGGCCCTAGACTGCTCAAAAGCAGACCATCTCGGAAGTGCGATAAAAAATAGCTATTTCTACTAAAGTGATTGCTACAGAGGAGAAGGAAGCACTTATTCTGCAACAAACATGAGGCTCCTGCCTGTCCATAGAATAATATAAGTATCATCATAGTGACAACATCGAACATTGTCCTATTATTTTGCACACTACTATACATGCTAGTGGCGCATGTAAGGCGAAAAATCTGCAAATCTCACATTTGTGCGCTTTCTTTTCAAAAAAAATATGCCGAAACGACTTTACTGAAATTAGGAAGTTTTTACCATTTGATAAGAAGAGCCAAAGAAGTGCGCGTTTACAAACCGATAAATTTGCTATGATGTCTACAATATCAGATCGATTTATTGAAAATTTAGAAAATTGTTAAAAATCAAATACAAATATTGCTGTTGATGAGCAGTTAATAATAATAATTGTTGGCGCTACAGTCCAAAGGGGGGCCAGGGCCTAGCTTGCTCATCAACTACTCGTGTTGTGCGTGCTACTGTTGTCTCACGATTAGAAGGGACCTACAGTTTTTTTTGCCGACTCCGACTTTCTTAGACAGTTATTACTCTTTGAGTGTTGTCAGCAGCTCGAAAGAGGTGTTGTCGTGAAAAACTCGAAAAATTGGTGTTGAGCTGGGAGTCGAACCTAGACCCTTCGGCGTGTGAGCGTCGCACTCTACCCACTACGCCACGGCGACCAGTTGTTGTTGTTGTGAACAGTTGTTTGCTCAAAATAAATGGGTGTCCCTATATGGGAATGGATGAAAAAAGAAAGTCTTCGATTCTACTTGGAGAGTTCGTTGTCCTAAAGCTGATGGATCCTTTGACAGGATATGGAAGGAGCGTAATAACGGATAATTTTTTCACGAGTGAATCATTAGCCAAGAAATTACGTCTACAAAAAAAACTACAATTATTGAAACAATTCGTGGAAATAGAGTACTCCTAATATAGCAAAAAAGAATTATTGCATTCAACTTCCTTCTTATGTTTTAAACCTTATATAAATAAGAAATATCCATAGAAGGAACTGACAACGATACGGAATATCGTATACAGAAACGAAGTCAGTTACCTTAAAAGGATCATCAAGGAGATGATTGTTCAACTTCGTAATGACACCTGGAATAATAAGCTAAAACACTTAGACAGAAATACAAAACCGTTCAGGAATATAGTAAGTTATAATAATAATAATTGTTGGCGCTACAGTCCAAAAAGGGACCAGGGCCTAGCTTGCTCATCAACTACCCGTGTTGTGCGCGCTACTGTTCTCTCACGAGTAGAAGGGACCTATAGTTTTTTGCCGACTCCGAACGGCTAAATTTGAGAAACTATTCTAATAACTTAGACAGTTGTTACTCTTTGAGTGTTGTCAGCAGCTCGAAATAGGTGGTGCCGTGAAAAATTAGAAAAGTTGGTGTTGAGCTGGGAGTCGAACTTACACCCTTCGGCGTGTGAGCGTCGCACTCTACCCACTACGCCACGGCGACCATAAGTTAAGTTAGTCAGAAATAAATACAGTCATATACCGTGTCTTCGAAACTCGGTTAATTCTTATTTTTCAGATGTTGAAAAGGCTAATGCACTTGCCCAAACACTTGAACGTAACCATAACAGCGTCATCTGGGTGGTATGCATACAGATACTCTGGTAAATAGCGCCGTTCAGACATTCAGAGCGATAAACTCAGAAACTCTTGTGAACAAATTTTTTAATAGCGATGATATTAAATTCTTTATCAGCATTCTTGTTACGAGAAAATCTGGTGGGCTAGACTTAACAAAGAATGCTTATCTAAACGAGCTACCGAAAATTGGGATTAAGATGGTGGCATATGTTGTGAATGCCTGTTGGAAAATGCAATACTTTCCAGCCCAATGGAAGTTAGCTAAAGTAATGAAAATTCTTAAAGTTGGTAAGCCTGCAGAAAGTCCTGATAGTTACCGGCCAATTAGCTTATTTAGCAGTCTGAGCAAAGTATATGAACGGATCTTAAAAGAAAAAATAATAAAGATTGTTGAAGATAAAAATATCTTTCTTAGAGTACAGTTCGGGTTTAGGCGTTAGCACAACACGTCTCATCAAGTTAAGAGAATCTGTAATCATATAAAAAGTAATCGTGCAGATGGTAAATCGATTGGCATGATTTTGCTTGACATGGAGAAGGCATTTGACACTATTTGGCATAATGGGCTACTTTTCAAAATGAACAATTTCAACTTCCCACCTTATTTGTGTAAAATAGTTCTAAGTTTTCTGTCTGAACGTTGTTTCTAAGTCCATGTTAATAGTGGTGTATCAGATTTGATAACTTATAATGCAGATGTACCCCAAGGGTCTGTCTGAGCGCCAATTCTATACAATTTGTATACTTCGGATTTTGACACAGCTATATTTGCATCACATGTGTTCGCTCTTAACATTGAGAGCAATCTCAAATATGCGATGGAAATTGTCTTTAGTTACTGTGATAAATGGAAGACAAAGTACAATGAAGATAAATTACAAGCGATCTTTTTCACACGAAAAAGGAAACCGTGTTTTCTCCCCAGTACTAGCTTGCGGGTGAATGGGGTCAGCGTAGAGTGGAACAACTCCGTAAGGTATCTTGGTATACTTCTTGACAGCAAAATGACTTCATGAGCACATGAAACAAACCCTTAAGAATGTAAGCATTGCAAAAAAATATGCTTTACCCTTTAATCAATAGAAAATCTTTTTTGTCCTTCACCAACAAAGTAACCATTCTTAAATCCATATTCCAAGTAATTATGCTTTACGGTTGCCTAGTATGGGGAAAAGCCGCACTGTGCCACATCAAGCAATTACAAATAGCTCAGAACAAAGTTCTAAAAATGATGTTGGACCTACCTTGGGATTATTCCACCTTAAAACTGCACAAAAGAGCAGGTGCTGAGCTGGTTCATAAGCGAATATTAAGACTGACGGATAAGTTTTATAATTCATGTCCTTTTGCTGACAATCCACTAGTCAATGAGTTGACTGGTTGTATTCCTCAATATGTTTAACGTTTTTACCTTACTTGTTAAATATTAATATATAAATTTATTTATTTATTCATATATTTGTTTGTTTACTTGCTTATTTATATATTTATTTATGTATTTATTTATTTACCTGTTTATTTATTTAATTTATTTTTTATGTATTTATTTATTTATTTTTTTACTTATATATTGATTTATTTAATCATTTAATTATTTATTTTTACTTATATTTTTATCTTCATTGAAGGTTTTTCGTCGTATTTTCCTTCAGTTTGTTTGCTACAATTCCTATAAGACATATATAGATATAATATAAGTTAACCTCATTTTCCAGAAGTTAGATATATGATATATCAAATCTCTGAAATAGAAGCTGTGCGATAGCTAATATTAATGTAAACATTTTATTACGAAATAAAAAACTAACTAACTATCGTGGAAATAGAAGAGAGTTGAAAAGTAAGTCAAAGAAGGAAAAGATAAAATGGCTAGATATTCAAGCAAATTGTATAAATGAAATTATATTACTCTGGCTATAGACTGCCAAGTAAGCCGAAAAAAGTGTTTGTCCTAAATTCTAAGCATAACTCAATAGAAATATAAAAAAGCAACAAACGTATACCGGAAACTATTACATTTTATAATAGAACAAAATTTGGTGTAGATGTAGGAGACCAGACGCCAATGAAATACAGCGTGAAGTCGAAAAGTTGTAGGTGGCCGCTACAGGTATTTTTTAACATATTAAACCTCGCTGGAATAAATGCCTGGATTTTGTACAAAGAAACAACAGGTGACATTTCGAGGCAGGAATTTGTGTTCCAGTTAGCTTCAGAATTCGGCGATGCGTATATCATATCTCAAGAAAGAAAGCTTTTACATATGCATAGCATTCTGTATACAGGGTTAGTTTTATTTGTAATCAAGAATTTTTGGAAATTACATAAAAATAAATTTGGCCCAAGTTTCATAAAAAATCTTTATTTTATATACATTTAGCAACAAATCAACAATTATGCATTGAACAATAAACTCGATAATTTTGTTTATTACCTGTGAATTTGACTGCACGCGGTAGGAATAGTTATACAAGAATTGTCTGGAGCTATATTGTCATGTCCACCTATCAAGCCTTGCAAGGCTCTCAGATATTTGAAAGGATAAAAGCAAACACTTTTGTTTTTGGAAATTTCGAACTTAGAGTTAATTTCACACACATTTTGAAAGAAACAAAAACAAAGTAACTAAACAAGCCTCTTCGTACTCAGGCCGTGACGTACTCTAACAAAGACAATAAGCTCCAAATTTGAAAATAAAAGAAGAATAGAGCCCTTTCAATGTCAATGGGATTTTTCGAGATATCTCCGATTTGCCGATAAAGTTTAAAATAGATTTTGAGGAACTTTATCAAGACATCACCTCCTATCCATATCGAATCTTGTTTTTTTTGGCAGTTTGTAAAATTTTGCAAAGTGACAGAGATTGGTCTGAATTGCGAGATTTTGTTGCTTTCAGATCATTGAACAATAATAGAAATTATCTGAAAAATAAGATTTTGGGAGAAATGGAAAACCACAACGAAGGCTTTTTGGGATGTCTGAAATGCGACTGCTGCATTGGTACTTCATAGCGGTGATCGAAAACGGCAGACATTGTTTGAACACAGCGGACACAGCTGCGACTTTTTACTTTAAGGCCGTTGGATCTCGTTTTAGTGAGATCAACTAGGTATATATTTTTATGAGCTGATAAAGAACCAAGATTTCCAGAGAGTGACAATATCAAAAATTTCACGTGGATGACAGCTTTACACAGAAAAATTTAAAATTGGTTGGTGTGGAAATATTATATAAGTTTTGGCAAAAAATATGTTTTGGTTCAATAAAATTGACCAAATCAATTATTTTTATACAGGGGAAACTGTCTTTCCTTCGTCGGCTATTTTGGTCACTGTTGTTTTTCAATGAATCATACGACGCTGTGTCGCTTTTTACATACATATCTTCACAACTCGCTATTAATATCGTAAAGAAACGATGGGATGTCATTAGCCTTAACACAAAGCTCAACCAGAGGAAATTTCTGGACATATTAGAGTTTTGCTTAAAAGAGAACAACTTTTTGCAACACAAAGACAAAATATTTAAACAGGTTCATGACATGATAACCCACTCTCGCCTACTATCGCCGATTTGGTATGGGATTACCTTTTAGATGTCTGTTTTGGAAAGGCACAAAAGCCGAATGCAATATACAAATATGTGGATGACATATTTGCTGTGATCGATCGCAACAGCATAGACAGTTTGCTCCTTGCTCTCAACAATTTTAATGGCAAAGTAAAGTTCACAGTAGAATATTGCAGGCTGAACGCCTTAGCGTTTCTTGTCGTTAAAGCTCATCAGGAACAGGACCATCTTTGTTTCGACTGGAACAAAAAAGGCACAGCTTCATTGAGACTAGGCAACTATCGTTCCAACCAAGCCAAGCACATTATAATCAACACAGCTTCTAACTTGGTTAAAAAAGTGCTCAAGCTAAGTGACAGTAAGTTCCATAAAAAAAAACGAACGAATTGTCACAGATATCCCTATGGACAATGGCTATCTGATGCAAGTTATTAAGAACATAATAACACAGTACAAACACAACGTACACTCCGAAACACAGACAATGACCACAGTAGATTATATCTATAAAAGCATGGTGTACATCCCAACATTGTCGAAAAATTTTGCTGGTAGCTGTAACAATACAAAAATAGCGTTCAACTCTTTGATTACACTAGCATCGGTTTTCACCAGACTCAAAACAGATACAGACCAAGGAAGCAAAACTGACGTTGTCTACAAAATCAACTGTAAGAGCAAAGACAACGAATCCTGCAATTTATGTTACATAGGTACCACCAAACAGTTTCTTCGTCAAAGACTAGCTGGTCATAAATCAGACATCAACAACAAGAACTCAGTGAAAACAACACTAGCTAATCACTGCGTCCAGACAGATCATCTAC
This sequence comes from Eristalinus aeneus, assembly GCA_955652365.1. Classification (NCBI taxonomy): domain Eukaryota; kingdom Metazoa; phylum Arthropoda; class Insecta; order Diptera; family Syrphidae; genus Eristalinus; species Eristalinus aeneus. The sequence goes on from OY019130.1 coordinate 75,288,535, forward strand.
CCGACCTTGACATCATCAAAATCCTGCAAACGGAAAAACATGCCAGCAAAAGGTACACTCTAGAAATCCTACACATAAAAAAGACCAACAGCAATATGAATAGGAAACAGGACATACAGAACATATCTGCCATATACTCAGCGCTTGTAACGGCTTAGACATATTGTATTTAAATCAAAATTTAAATTTCACATCATTCTAGACTGATCTTAACACACAGAAGTGCTCAATATTTTCTTTTATTGTGAATTTTGTTTTTTTTTTTTGTGATAATTTTAAACAACATTTAGACTCTAACATCCACATCCACTTGTAACAACAACACAATTAATGTAAGTTTATTGTTCATTTGTTAAATTGCATTGTTACTATTTATGTATGTACAATTTTTTGTTTTTATTGTTTCAATAAAAAAGATCCCCTGATGAAGGCAGCAATCCCTGCCGAAACGTTGGGATAATAACAATGAAACAACCTGGTTTCATTGAAAAACAACAGTGACCCAAAAAGCCGACGAAATAAAGACAGTTTCCCCTGCATAATATGTTTTCGTTCTTCATAAATTAATCGAAGCAGACGTAAGCAGAAATATGCACAAACTACACACAGAAACCAAAAAAATTTAGGGCTTAATTCTTGACAGCATAAAATACCAGAAGACACACTTTCAACTTAATTTTTCTTTCCTTACCAGAAATCAAAGGATTTTGTCCGTCTTCTTCCCCAGAGAATTCCAGGAGTTTTTTCGTATCGAAAAAATCCGACAATTTAATTGCAACTTCATGACGCCGCAAATAGTCAGTCATCCGTCCAGCAATTGAATCCTTTTCCGCTTCGATCGAATTATCCGTTTCGTTTGCATCAACTGTTGGCACAATTTCCACTCCTGGAAAAATCACCAACGGCTTGCTAGAGTGATCGAGTCTATCCAAGAGATTTCGAAACATTTCCGAACTGTAGCACAACAAATATGAATTATTTTCACAGTCCTCGGCCATGACAAACCGAGGTACAATCAGGCACAGCACAAGAATGACAATTTTCACAAAGTGCATCATTTTTCAAAGTTAATCTTTCGAAATCCAAACTAGACCGACAACTGAACGACATCTGAGGTTCTGGGCAATGCTTTATATCAACAATCATCAATCACGGAGAACGAAGTGTAGTACTGTTCGTGGTCATGGCTGGTGGCCCAAGAGACTGCAAGCGTATCCATGACAGGGAGAAAACAAGAGAACCCAGCAAGGAGTAACGCGTTTTCCAATTTCGCCTCAACTTCTTCGATTGTTTGTTTGTTTGCTTCGGCTGAGGTTTTCATTACTGTGATTACTGTTGCCTTTATGACACATTTCACGTTATTGTTTCAATTTCGTGCTGCCCCTCTCACTTTAAAGCCGCAGTGGGTCTGCCTCTGCCCTTTCTACTATCATCAAGGCCAAGAAAGACGTTTTTTCTTTTGTTTTCAACGCCTGACTACCCTAATGCTAGGGGCCAAACGAAAGGGGGAAAAAAAATAAATTGGATCCAAACGCTTGATGGAGCATGTAGGGGAACTAAAAAAAACAATGAAAGAAACAAAGCGAAAAGGGAAATTGTCTCACGTTTTTTTTTTTGTTTCTCGTTCCTAATTCTATTCTCATCCCAAAACTTTTCAGATTGATTGAGGTAGCATCTGGTTCAGGTTGTGGCCACCCTTTCAACTATCCAACCGAAGGATGAATAAGACAAACATCTGCATAAACTCACAACACACTAACCCAAAAGTTCACCGAAGGCATAAAGCACGAGAAGGAATGTACTTTTCCAACTACTAGCTGGGAATAAGCTTAATTGAGAAGTTCTCGACGACAGCGTATATCCGCAAACTAGTGAGCATCTACGCCCAGTGGCTGCTCAAGCAAGACGTGAGCTATGAGTGGGCGGGTACATCAAATGGTATGTTCTCAGCTGTGGAATTCTTTTCTTTCTGCTCGTGTTTGTATTTACGTGGAGCAGATTTTTTGCAGGAAGTCTGCATCCCTGAAATAAATCACGAAGAAGGAAGAAAAGGGATCCGTCGTAAGCGCCTGTTAAAAGTCGGTCATGAAACAGATTTTCCAATCATTAAGAGTATTTCATTTCCAGGAAAAACGGGAGACAATTTTCTCAATCGACCTGTGTAGACGAGAAGACGTGACTGTTCTGCACTAAGGACGGTTTTGCTGCCTTTTGTGGCGCACATTTTCTGCATCACGGGGTGGAGAAGCGGTTATAAGCAAGAAGTGAAGCTATGAAGTTTCTCGTGTATTCAGTTACTTTAAGATAACTTTCATTTCCAAACAAATATTTTAAAAACATTTAAGACAGCAAGTCTCATTGATTTCTCAGGTTGAGAATAAAAATAAAAAACGATATCAATTAACCCCTAAAACCTAAAATAAAATGTTACTGTTAATGTAATATATATACAAATGGCATTCCAGATTTTTTTTCCGTAACGAAATGCAACTTCGGTTCAAATGTATAAATCGTTCTAATTTCTTCTTATTCTTCTTCTTGTGGTGCTATAGACTGGGGCAGACCTGGGCCTCAACCAATATGCCTCTCCAGACAGCTCGATTTTTCGCCAGCGGCCTCCAGTTGCACACTTCAAGTTTGTTTAGGTCCTTCTCCACTTGTGTTCGCCACCTTAGTCTTGGACGTCCACTGTTGCGTTGTCCCAATGGCTCGGATTCAAAGACTTTTCGGGCCGGAGTAGTGATGTTCATACGCTCTACATGGCCTAGCCATCTTAAGCGTTGCACCCGAAGACGCTTGACCAGGCGTATGTCGCTGCACATCCCAAAGAGTTCGTCGTTAAATCTTCTCCTCCAGATGCCATCAACGCAAACAGGGCCTAAAATCGCACGCAAAACTGTTCTCCCGAAAAGACTAAGGGCTTCCTCATCCTCTTTTAGAAACGTCCAGTTTTCAACGCCACTGGGATGATCAAGCAGTTATATAAAGCGAGCTAAGTCCTTCGAGAGAGGGCTTTGTCAATTGCCTCCGGAGCTCAAAGAAACAGTAACTATCAAGAGCGATTCTGCGTTTGATTTCGGTACTGATGTTGTTGTCCCTGTTTACCGCGGAGCCGAGCTAGACGAAGTCTTTGACTACCTCGAAGTTTCTGCTGCCTAGTGTGACGCTCGTTCCGTGACGTCGATGCTGTGTGTCCTTCCTTGATGACAGCATGTACTTAGTTTTGCCCTCATTTACCGCCAGACTCATGATAGCCGCTTTCGCTTCAATGCCATCAAGCGCCTCATTGACGGCTCGCTGTGTTATCAGCGTAAGCTAGCAATTGAACTGATTTTTTGAAGATCGTGCCCCTGGTGTTGATTTGTGAGTTACGCACGATTTTCTCGAGGCTGATGTTGAAGAAATCACATGACAGTCCGTCGCCTTGTCTTAAATATTTTTTGACATTGAAGGTCTCGGTGAGTTCGTTTCCGACTTTGACGGAACAGCGAGAGTTCTCCATCGCCATCCTACACAATCTGACGGGCTTGGTAAGAATGCCAAAACTGAACATGGCACTGTATAGCTCGTCTCTATGCACACTGTCATATGCAGCCTTGAAATTGACGAATAGGTGGTGAGTGTCGATTTGTACTTCTTGGGTACTTTTCAGGATATGCCGTAAAGTGATGATCTGGTCTATTGTGGACTTCCCTGGTCTGAAACCACACCGATAGGGACCTATCTCGTTATGGACCAACGGTTTCAGACGCTCACACAATACGGCTTTCCTCCGATCATATCCTTCAGATGAGCTGATGCATGCGCCCAACCAACTCATCTGCAGCTACTTTTAATAATTCTGCCGCTCATAATTCTGTCGCAGACTGCGACTCTACTACAACTTGTCCATTTGGACCTCGTCCTCGGACCGAACCTTGTATCCTCCGGATAGCCGACTTCATTCCCGCCATAATACTTTTCCATTTCCTTGACCGCGCGCTTCTCATGCTCCTTCTTTTTCCCTCTGAGAAGCCGGTGCTACTTCCTTCTTCTCTGTTCGTAGAGCTTACGAACAGCCCTCGTTGTTCGATGCAGCGTCGCCTTATAGGCGTCTTTTTTATCTGCATGCGCTTGCTTGCTCTTGTCGTGAAACCATGGGTTCCTTCTGGGTGGTGACGTGAAACCCAGCACAACAGTGGAAGCTTCTTTGATGGCTTCTTGACAACGTTTCCAGTCTTCTTCTATGGTCAGTGCAGGCAGCATCGAACTCTGAGCGAGTTTTAGAGAGACTCGGTGGGCAAATTTCCCTGAGATCGGCTGCGATTGTAGCTTTCTGACGTCAAACCGTTTTGGTCTGTCTCGATTCCTTTGTTCTTTCGATATCCGGGCTCTTACCTTAGCTACAACAAGGTGATGATCGGAGTCGATGTTCGCACCTCGAAAGGGTGGGACATCGAGAATATTGGAGGATTGTCTGACTTGTTGATTGTCTGAATCTTGTTGACGGTGAATTGGTCAGGAGATTGCCAGGTTTCCATCTGTATGTTTAGGTGTGGGAAGGCGAATTCCAACAGCCTAATTCCGTTTTCGGATGTTTTGCCTGCAGGCTGTGTTTTCCGATGATTGCAGCAAAGATGTTCGCCTTTCCAGGCTGACCGAGAAGTCTCCTAGAACGATCTTGGTGTCGTATGTTCTTGCTAGGAAACCATAGAAGTCATCCTATGTGTTGTCATTCTTTTCCTCTGTCGGGGTGAGAGCGCATGCTAGCCTAATGTTCCTGAATTTAGCCTTAATACGGATTATCATGAGGCCTTTGCTGACGGGGTCGTATCTCAAGACTTTTGCCTAAGTCTGCCTCGAACAACAAATCCGCATCCGAATAACCGCTGCCTTCTCTCTCTATAGCAATCACTGTAGTAGATGATGCAGTTGTTCGTCGTTTTCTTGGCGGGCCCATCGAATCGCAATTCGTAAATTGCGGTAATGTCTGCTTTATAGCAGTCAAGGGCTTCCGCAAGTTCGTCGGCTGAACGTGGCATATTAAGGGACCTCACATTCCGAAAACCGAAAATCCTTGTACTTAAAACGTTTGCTGGGGTCGTCAACATTTAATTCGTCCCTACGCGTGGCATGTTGTAATCTCCGAACTAATATTTTATGAGTGGTGAGGAAGTTACCCTCACGCACAACCCAAAGACTGGTGGGGCAGGTTCATTAATTGAGCCCTCGGGCAGAGGGGCTGCATACATTGGTTCATCATACAACGGGTTTCGTGATGGAAATCCAGGAAGCAAGAAGGCTGTGTGTCAACTTGACCTGTGCACTAACGAGGATAGTGTTGGCAGCTCGCCTTGTTGAGCACAATAAACAGTGTTACCTCGCTTGAACAGGCTCATGCCTCCCCCTCCCCATAATCTGTCGCATTTAAAAATAAACAATCACAAAAGCACATACACGCCAACATAGATTAAATTCATCTGGGATTTGTTAAATTTTCTACATCGGAACATGAACCTACACTCCATTAATTGATTGAGTACACCAATGCCGATTCACATTCAGCAAGAAAATCCACACGAAATGTTTCGCGTGGGCACTTTAAAGGGTAACGACGCCTTTAGCACCAAGGCAACATCCGGAGGTCCGTTCGCTGAAGTCGCAGATCAAAGTACTCCAGCAGTCGATCCGCCAAAATTACAGTATAGCTGTTAGCTTGCATTGGGGCAATAAGATTCGGGCTATAAGATCCAATAACCCGAGCATGTTCCCGCAAGTAAATAAAATTTTCCGGAGGAAAGATCATAACGACATTCAAAGCGTTCGACTGGACAGAACAACAGACAACGCAAGCCTACTGACGTCAGTTGGCATCGATCCAGATAAGGCTGTGCTTGACAACAACTTCTTCGTAGTTGAGGATCCCCAGGAAAAGGTCAAAGCAGTTGGTGCTGTGTTCCAGAAAGTGTACACGGTCAACGAGTCGCGTCGTCCGAACCACGACCTGGAACACTTAGCCTCGCTTAACCACGTTAATCTACGGAATAATATAAGTCAATGGCGATCCGAGAATCCTGGCTTCACCAGATTCAATGACGATTTACTGGCAAACAATGTCATCGCCGATGACGGAAGTAATTCCATCTTAATTTCGAGAGATGAACTCCAGGGTATCTTCAACTCACTAAAGAAGAAGAAGTCAGTGGGAATTGATGGAATACCGAATATTGTTCTGCGCCATCTCCCCTTTGAGGCGGTGGATGTGTACACAACCTTGTTTAACAATGCGTTGAGTAATGCATATTACCCAGTGCATTGGAAAACAGCAGTGGTACAACCCATCCCGAAACGGGACAAAGACACCTCCATTCCGACAAATCTTCGGTCGATAAGTCTTCTTCCGTGCGTAAGCAAAGTCTTTGAGAAAATAGTCATCAAGGCTCTGAAAGAGTGGGTCGAGCAAAAACAAATTATTCCGGAAAACCAATTCGGCTTTAGGGCGCGGCACGACACAATTCATGCCGCGTCCAAATTGGTTTCCGACATACAATGGAACAGAAACAAGACACAGTGCACAGGTGCCTGCCTGATTGACATGGAAAAGGCGTTCGACACCGTATGGTTAGAAGGACTCTTCCTCAAGTTGGTCAGGCTTGGCATGAACAAAACGTTGCTATATATGATCTATGACATGATAACAGGCAGGAAGTTCGTTGTGAAAAATGGCAACGTAACTTCCTCCACTGTTTTTCACATAAAAAATGGGTTGCAACAAGGGGCGGTTGGTTCGCCGATTCTATTCACGATATTCACTAGTGACCTTATAGGTTCCATGCCAAACTTAATTGCGTTTGCCGATGATCTAATCGCGTACAGATCAGGTGCAAAGATTGAGGTCATAAATGGCCTGCTGCAACGTGATTTCGACTTGATTCAACAATATTGCGACGACTGGAAGTTGAAAATCAACTACCGGAAGTGCGAAACTATTCTTTTTAGAACCCCGTTGTCCAGAGCATCAAGGGACACGAAAAGAAATTGGCGCAAGTTCAGCATATTGGACCCACAGGGGCAGCCATTAACTGTTAAAAGTGTGGTTAGATATCTTGGCATTTGGTTGGACCAGTTCCTGTATGGTGGTATCCATGCAGCAACAGTTTTGACCAGCGCTAAGAAAGCCTTCGCTATGGCAAGGGGGCTGTTTTACAGCAGCCAACTTGATACCAGAGTGAAGGTGATCTGCTACATGGCCCTAATACGGCCAATTATGGTGTATGGTTGTCCTGTGTGGTTCAACGTGAGTCCTTCCCAGATGGAAAAGATGAGGGTGTTCGAGAGACAGTGTCTTCGGGCCTGTCTCCGTTTATATCGTACACCCGAATCCCAGTACAAAAAATTCTATCCCAACGAGGTTTTGTACAATGAGGCAAACCTGATCAGAATAGATAATTTTATTATTAAATTAATTCGGGGTCACATAGCTCGAGCCATGACCTCAACCAACAGTCTGATCTTTGGGGCTTACTACCCTAATGAAATGTACCATGAGAAGGTGCGTCTTAACGGCTTTATCCCACCTGAGGCGTTCCTCTATTTGGACACGAAAGGCCTGATACAAGATAGGGAAGGCTGCCCTATCATCTTCCATGTCGCACGCCGAACAGTGGAAAGGCGACTTCAATACGAGCCGGACGTCGCTCGCAGCCACGAAGGCCTCTTACGGTTCAGTAGAGCGATCTCTGCCCGCGATAGAGCAGTCTCTGACAAAGAACGGCTTTTCTTCTGGTGGCTGCATCAGAATCAGCCTTCGATGCCGCCAACTTCTCACACAGGACCAGGATAGTTGACTCATTAGGGCCAACTTACATATTTTAAGGTAGCTATAAGGTAGATTAAGACATAAAAAAAAAAAAAAAAAAAAAAAAAAAAAAAAAAAAAAAAAAAAAAAAAGAGGTGCACCACGGAGTATTCGATATATATGTCAAGCATATAAAGAGCATATACTCCCTGGTGCACGCGTCCGTATTGCTTACGGATATAGTTGTAAGATATTTGTAAGTATGTTTAAGTTTGATTTAGGATAAGTAAGTTAAGTTAGCAAGTAAGTTAAAAACATACTCAAGGACGTCCAAGTTTTTTTTTTAATTTTCTTGGGCAACAAAAACGAAAGTACTAGACTTAAGATATAATAACAATATAAAAGATGTCGAAAGGCAGAAAAAACTAACATAGATTAGCTTAGAGTACTTGTTTAGAGTCAGTAAGTTAGATATAAGATTAATATTACAGATTAAATATTTAAGCTAGTTTTAAGCATTTTTGTCTAGCAACTAAGTTAACGAATTGTAAAGTGTTAATAAAAATGCGTTACAAACAAACAAACCAAGGCAACATCAAAGGACCTGCCACACTTCGAAGCATTAAGATTAAGCCCACACATCTTGTTAAAATCCTTTCACTGACCACCGGTAAGGCAATTTGTTTGCTTTGATGGATTCACAGAAACCTCAACAATGAAATATTGAATCATCGAAGTGGCAATAAGTCCCATTTCGTTTGATGTGCCTCGCAAATTTCTGCATTCAAACGGTTGGAATCGGGGTCCAGGGGCCGACATTACTTACACTTTTTTTAAACTCTGCGACGCCCCGGCAATTTTCCCCATTGCAATCAGAGCATGAAATATTAGCTCCATTCCACGCCACATCAATTCCGACACACTAAGAAATGCAAGCCCAACCTCTTCGCCACTCCCCAGCAAATACCTCCAAGTTCGATGCCATACAGTAGCGGACTCGGTTGAGGTTTTTCAAGTGCAAGATCAAGACCATTAAAACCATGAAATATGAACGCTAGCAAGAGGTAGTGCAGCCTTTTCCTCGCTACATGCTTGTACAGTCTTAATCCGCCGCGATGGCGTGGTCACTGAGGCGATGAGCACTGTGCTGCCGGCAGGGTTGAATCGCTGCTGCACTCAAATTGGATTTTGCTTTCTACACCATTTGTTGCGACTGCTGGTGTAGGTATTTTTAGAGATTGCCGTTGAAAGATGCCATTTGCAGGTAACAATCTGAAATTTGCAAAACGGCACACTTGAATTGTTTTTTGTTTTGTTCTTATATCACCTACATTCGGATGAGGAACTTTAACCCATAAACGGACAATCTTCTGACACTGTGAAGATTTAATTGCTCGTTTTGCGATAAGGCAACTTCACCAATTGATCCACAACTTATATGTTTAGGGTAGAACATTTACTCTAAGTAATGCACTGGATCTTTCTTATCAAGGCCTTCTTTCGAGAAAAACGGCAAACGACGCCATATCATGAACATTCGTGCTCATATGTAATTCGCAAGTTATGCCGGAGAAGTGTATACATAATCAGCGTCATCATCCTACTTTCCTACTTTTTTAACCATTATGTTGAATTTTTCTTTGAATGTTTGTTTTTGTTGCTGAAGATATATCTTCTTAAATAAAAATATGAAAAAAAGAATAGCCTCGTCAACTAATGTTTTCAGATGTTTTACTTGAAAAGTAATCAGAACACTTGTGCGATTATTCGTTGGAGCCCACTGTAATATGACGTAGTTGAAACGAAACACTTTTTCCATTTAATTCATAGCGAGTTTTAATCGTGGTTCGTCGTCCTTTGTAGGATAAGATGATATTAAAGTTTTTTATATAAAGAAAATGACTTTTCCCACAGGACGGTTCGTTTAAACAGACAAGAAAGGGTTTGGTTCACTAATCACAAAATTAGCAAAGTGTATCGTACACTTACGGACGGCTTCGTATATTCTTTCAATATTCGACTTTCAACATCTTTTACAAGCCTAACAAAAATATCTCAACTAAATTAAAATTTCATTCGTAATCACTTTCAGTTTCAATTGCACACGCTAAGATATTTTTTTTATGCGCCCATTCGTGTGGTAATCTTTTCAAGGGTGTAAATAATAAGAGATTCTGAGGCTCTTCGTACTTGTTATTGTAGGTAGATTAACTGCAAAGTGGCGGAAAACTTTTCGACACGTCTGTCATAAAACGTACTTTTAGTAAATGTTCTGAATGTAGATGTATCGTCATCTGATCGTATGATCTATCCGAAATGTAGCCACTTTATGACAAAGAAATGTTACCAATGTAAGTCATGCGATTATTCATTCATTCATATTCATCAATACAAGTCGTTTTGGATGGATTCAAGTCTGATATCCACCATATTAATGCTGGTGTTCCCCAGGGCTCTGTTTTGTCTCCGACACTCTTCCACATTTCGATAAATGATCTCTTGTCTGCTACTTCTAATCCTATAGATTCCTTCGCTAATGACAATACCCTCAGCGTTTCATATTCGTTCCTTGGCTCACTTCCCTCCACTTCGGCCATAGACTCGGAACGGCAGCGTTTGTTAAGCACATTAAATTCCGACCTTGACAGCATAATCGATTAGGGAAATAAGAATAGAGTGGAATTTAATGCTTTCAAAACCCAGTGCTGTCTACTGTCGTTAAAGCCATCACAAAATAATCAGCCGTTATCCATGAACTGCACTTGTGTTGTTTAAACCGAAAGACTTTCCATCCTCGATATGTGTATCATCCCAACAATAAGTTGAAACGATAACATATTTGACGTCGCCAAAAATGTTGCGATATGTCTAGGCTGGCTACAATTGCAAGGCCTACATACGCCCAAAACTTGAGTACACGGCTCCTATTTGGTCAAGTACTTCTAAGACCTCCTTGCACCTGCTGGATAGAATTCAAAAGCGGGCGATAAAACTTATAGGTGAACGTAATATTGCGAAGTCGATTGACTCGCTAGAACACCGACGTAATGTCGCGTCGTTGTCACTCTTTAATCGCTCTTTTAATAAGAAATGCTCAGATGAATTAGCCAGTTACATTCCTCTCCTTCAAAAATTTACCCGCAATACACGCCTCGTTAGGAATGCCCACCAATTCAACCTCAAGCTCTCTTTCGGACGCACAGTCAAATTCGGAGACTCGTTCTTTAGCCGCACTACATGAATCTGGAATGCTCTTCCCAGCTCGATTTTTCCTCCTCATTGCAATCCACAAGCATTTAAAATCAATGTGCATCGGTACCTCCTCTCCCTCTCTTCCGCCACACCTTCGGCCCCGCTGTGACTTGATCCGGTCACTTAAGGGTACTCGCAACCCCTTTTGCACGCGTCAATTATAAGAAAAAAATATTATTAAGGAAGAGCTAGTACAAAGGTGACGTATCTTTTTATTTTTTTCGGTTGTAACTTTTCTTTGGAGTTTCCACCACATTATTGCACAGTTTTCATGAATGAGCAGCTTACTATTAAATTTTTGCCCAATGTTCTTACGCAGTAAACATTGTCTTCTGAATTTGACAGACTACAAGAGTGTCGTTTCCAGTGAATGCTTACTTCGCTTCCTCTTCCACTTCTAATGTTTTCTGGGTAAAGAAACAAGAACCGGACAGTAATTGCGTAATGTTATCAATGACGTTTATAACGTGGCCGCCGTGGGTAGAGTGCGATGCTCACACGTCCAAAACCCAGGTCCGATTCCCGGCTAAACACCTTGAATTTTTCACAGCATCACCTCTTTCACGCTGCTGGCAACACTCAGAATGTAGCATCTTTCTATAAAAATGCTTCTCAAGACTTCGTCGTTCGGAGACTTCCAAAACTAGGTAGGTTTCTTCTACTCGTGAGAGAACAATAGCGAGCACAACACTAGTAGTTAAAGAGCAAGCTAGGCCCTAGTCTCCCTGTGGACTATCGCGCCATCCAATAATTATTATTATTATTATCAATGCAGTCTTCACATAACGATGTTGAGGATAAGTTTATACGTTTATCTACATTACTTCAGAAGTGTGCTAGTGAAAAAGCCCTTTCTTCCATTTTTATTCTAGTTCTTTGCTGGCGATCTTCGATCTTTGTCTATTAAATACTTTTCCTAATTTTTCCGTCTCTTTTTTAGACAAGGTGACGCACTGTTATGTGACTTCTTTAACCTCATCCTCGAGAAGATCGTGCGTAACTCACAAGTCAACACCAGAGGCACGATCTTCCAGAAGTCAGTTCAACTGTTAGCTTACGCTGATGACATTGACGTTATTGGATGAACACAGCGAGCCTTCAATGAGGCCTTTGCTGGCATTGAAGAGGGCAAAACTAAGTACATGCTGTCATCAAGGAAGGACACACAATATCGACGTCTCAGACAGAGCGTCACACTAAGCAGCAGAAACTTACAGGTAGTCAAGGACTTCGTCTTCCTCGGCTCCGCGGTAAACAGGGACAACAACATCAGTACCGAAATCAAACGCAGAATCGCTCTTGCCAACCGCTGTTTCTTCTTGCTTAAAAGGCAATTGAGTAATAAAGCCCTCTCCCGAAAGACCAAAGCGACTTTGTACAACAGCTTCATCATCCCACTCCTACTTTACGGCGCAGAAACCTGGACGCTACTAAAAGCGGATGAGGAAGCCTTTAGTCTCTTCGAGAGAAAAGTTCTGCGTGCGATTTTTGGCCCTGTTTGCGTTGGTGGCATCTGGAGGAGAAGATTTAATGACGAACTCTATTGGCTGTACAGCGACATGCGCCTGGTCAAGCGTCTACGGATACAACGCTTAAGATGGCTAGGCCATGTAGAGCGTATGGAAACCACTGCTCCGGTCCGAAAAGTCTTTTAATCCGTGCTATTGGGACAATGCAACAGAGAACGACCTAGACTAAAGTGGCGCACACAAGTGGAGAAGGACCTCAACCAACTTGGAGTGCGCAACTGGAGACAGCTAGCGAAAGATCGTGCTGGCTGGAGAGGCATGTTGGTTGAGGCCCAGGTCCACCCCGGACTGTAGCGCCACAAGAAGAAGAAGAAGAACTCTTCCGTCTGTTTTTTCTTTCGTTCAGGCTGCCCACAGGGTATTCGTCGACTTGCGCAGAGCATATACACAAATGTCAGTAAATATTTATTTTTTTCCCAAAAAGGAGCAATCATCAAGAAATTTAATTTTGGAGGTAAATAGCTCCGTGGTTTCCGAAATTTAAATTTTCCCCCACAAACAAATTTAAGCAGACTGAGAGCCACTCCCAAATTCTAAAGAACAAATTAAGACGTATTGACGGCCACTCCTAAGTTCAATCGGCGTGGATTATCGAAACGAAACCCTTAAAGAGTGGTGTATTTGAACTAAATAAAGCTTAAGCTTCATTTAGTTTATCCTTTACATAAACTAAAAAATTGAAATACCCGATTGTCAATGGAAATTTTCAAATGCTTTGGGTTGCTTCTTATATCTCCCTTCAAGCACCATCCTCAGCTGACCATTTAAAGCTCCTACGTGTTTCGCCTAATCCAAAGTCTGACCCCTCACCTATTTCAAATGCGAAGTTGTCATCCGAAAACGCAAAGTTCCACAAACATGTGCCAATACACCGAATAGGAAAGAGATCACATTTCCATTTGACAGCAGTCCAACCCCAACACAAGCAACATTGTCCGGGCTCTTAACTTTCTCGGTAGCGGACACTAGCATATTCTTGTGTTCTCAGAACTCCCTAACATGCGTAACGTTTGCAGTTGTTGCTGTGAAGCTGTTCGCATTCAATTTTTAAATTTATTTATGAGTGAAACTTTTGTGTGTAACCAAAAACAGGCGTTTTCTGCCTCTTTACGTCCATTAGAAGTAACTTTCTTCTCCGCTAACTAATTAGAATTCGTGCATATTTATTCCCGAAACAAACACAATCTAAATTTCAATTCGATCAGATAGCCTATTCCATTCCGCAGATAGTGTCACCCGTCCTTCTAAATTGCCTCAGCTAATGGACGTTCTCAGGGCCTCTTGCCTGCGCGTCGCAAGGTAATTACAGCCGAGTTACCCAAATGTAAAAAAAGCGAAAGTTATTTCCACGGGGTTTGTGAAGATGCGAGACTACACGACTTCCGATTAATTTACATCATAATTAAGATTTTGAATTTCGATTTTCAAGAGAATTTGGAGGGACAAAACGGGCAGAGATGAACCGATGGGGAACGTCCCATGTCGGCGTAGCTTGAATTCGTGGCAGTAATAATTATGCACAAAAAGCCAAATGAAAGATCTATTAAGTATTCAAAGCAAAAGAAACCAAAGAGGCTCCAGCGACCAGCAACAACTTTCACTCTCTTCGAAGAAAACAAGAACAGCCGCAGCATCACCACTAGCATCTGGGTTCGATAACGCAACGCAACGACCGAGGCAGTTAGCATCAACTGCCGAAGAAGAAAGTTACATACACGTTCCCAATCTGTAATAAATACAAAAAGTATTTAAAATACCGGTGAGCATTTGTAGCATATTTGTGTGTGTGTCCATTGGACTGGCGGCAGTTGGGGGCACGGATTTATAGACACAAATTGTATTTAAATACACTCCAGAGCTTCACATCTACTCGCCTATGTATAGCGGATTACTCACACCAGTGCACAGTTAAGCTTGTGCGTTGGCAAAAAACAAAACATGAAAAATGTTGGGACCAGATAAACGTGGTCCACGTAGAGGTTGGAGTGGGGGGCAGGTGCTCTCACCAGCATACACAATAAACGTCACGGCGAAATAGCTTTCCCCTGCTTTGGTATGGTTCGCCATCGATAGGCTTCTTGTGATTGATTCTCCTCAATGGCTTAGCGGCGGCAGATAATTTTATGGGCAAACAATCAAGCTGTGAGTGAAGATTTCATTACACCTGCAACCGGAAGAGCGATGAAGTCAAGTCTTTTGTGGGATGGCTTATGTGCGTGCGGATGTGGTGATGGGTTCTGGTTTGTGCTTCGCTACCTTTGTGTATGGCGGTTTGTGTAGAAAATTTATTTGCCCAAGAGTAAGGACGTCGGGTTGCGGTTCTTATGGGAAGTGGCGTATGACTCATTCTGTTTCCGATGAACCGAGTTTGCTTTTTGTATAAAAATCAGACAACTATAAATTTAACACGAAAGGCCTCAGATTTGATTACGTGAATTGAAATTTTGAGACCACCTCTTTCGTGTACTTCACCAGTTAAAGTCCACAATAAAAAGTGGATCCGCCTACTGATGGAACATTGGCACGCTTAGTACGAGTAGTTTCAAAATTAGTTTTTCTTTGGACTCTTGCATAATCTATTGCTTTCGCTACATTTCCACCAGTTTTCGAATACTATTTCTGGTTTATTGATGTTCTTCAAGACCAAAAAATACTTTTGACGCCAAGCGGTGGAAACATTTTAGGTACACAACTGACTGGCTACGGGAAACCCTCACATGAAAAAAACAAGGTTCGTAAAGCTGTCATAAAGTCAAAAGTCATTATGTGCGGTACAAATTACTTCAGTCCGTTTTCAAAAGATGGCGCACCTACATATCGTGATTGATCTTGGAAGCGACTATCTACTTCATTGGAAATATGTGGCATTTGTTAGCAAGAGTTAGTGCTCATCGGCGTTTCCTTTAGACAACAATATTGTTTTTCGCCAACATAAAAATATCTGAGATTGTTATAAATAAAGAGCATTAGTGAAAAGTTTTTATTTAAAGATCAGTCGTGGACAGTTTTTACTTTATATTGTAGTTGAAAGAAAAGTGTTTGCTGAAACCATCTAAAGCCCGAGAAGTTTGTGGTGAGTCTGGTGCCGCCGATAAATCACGCAGAGTAATTTCTACTCTCCAAAAGTAAAGATTTTATCGTTGAAGACAAAAAGTGTCTTGACCAGACTTTAAAATTTGAAGATGAGGAATAGGAAGGCTTTACCTGGTCACGATCCGGGCCAAATACAAAGTGAGCTCGTAGAATCATTGAGAGTGAACCAGTAAAAAAAAATATAATTTATTCAAAAGCAAAGAAAATGGGTGCCATACGTGTTGAAACCGAGAGATTTCGAAAGGCGATTTTTCCCAACTGTTTCTTGAAGATATCAAAGGAAAGGATTTTCGTACCGTATCACGATTGGAGATGAAAAGTGGTTAAATTTCTAGAAACCAAAAAAAAAAAGGTTGGTGATTACGTTTCATCATCGTCCTCATTGACTGCATATTTGAACCAGACGTGAGTGGTGTACTATGAGTTTCTGAACCCAAACGAAACCATTGATGGCAAACGCAATTGACTACAACTAATGCGTTTGAACTGTGCATGGCGTGAACAACTGCTGGAAACGACCGTAAAGAGTGACAATGCTTGGCCACCTATAACTGTGGTCGTCAAAAGTTATCTGCAAATGCCGAAATGGAAGGTCTTGCCCGCCGTACTATCCAGACATTACTCCTACTCACTCCTTCTTTTGGTACGGATGCAAAACGAATTGGGGAGGGGGTCACCGATTCGGGTCTATTGAATAAATTGAAAAGGACTTAATGATTAAATCGATGGCAGAAAGGACTCATTTTTTAGATTTGGTATTCAGAAATTATCAAAGAGATCGGAAAAAGCAGTCCCTCCAGTGGAGGGTTTTTTAAACTTTTTTCAATGAAAGAATTATTGGAACAAAGCAGAAAAGGGGCGAATTAATTTGTAACCCTAATACATATTATTGAATACTTGCCAAAACAACACAAATCAGGTCCGGAGGTAGAAGAAATAAACGGCTCGTTGCAAAGTGACTTCGATGCAATTCAAAGATTTTGCGATGACTGAAAGCTGAAAATCAACTTCAAGAAGTGTGAAACTAACCTGGGCTACAATCACGTAACTTTTCAAACGACTATCGTCCTGATGGTACACCAAAACGACATAAACCAGCTACTATCGTCTCGTCTACGGTTTATTTTATACACTGTTTGAGCGCTACTGACCGTAACTATCTCTTGTCATAATTTTACACACACAACAAAACAATGTATAACGACTGCCTGCTGGTTTTCATTGTTTTGTTGTGTGTGTACACATTACGAATAAACGAACGGCTGTGTGAGTGGAGCACATAAAATCCATGAAGTTTTATTTTAGGGAATTGATTTTTAAATAATTTTGAATGTACACGCTTACGAAGCTTACGGAAGTAAGCTGAGGATTATATCCACAACATTTTGTTATTACTGATTACATATTTTTTCTTGCTATTTTCTTTTTTTTCACCATTTTCATTCCAGCCCAAAGCAAAACGATAGTGAAATAGGTGTCCCCAAAAACTGGTCTTCAGGACGATGACGACAGGCAGTTTTGAGAGTACATGAAACAATTAAAATTATATCGTTTTGTCAATATCGTTTTTTTTGCCCATGCGATGAAAAATCTCGTTTCCACGATATCGTCGCACGATAGTCGTTATTCGTGATTAGACCCCTGTTCAGAACTCCGCTGTCCAGAGCCTCAAAAGACACGAAAATGAACTGGCGCAAGTTCGGCATAGTTGACACACTGGGACGGCCATGAACCGTGAAAAGTGTAGTTAGATATATAGGCATCTGGTTAAACTAGTTTCTATATGGTCAGCTCTGACCAAGGCTAAGAAAGCCTTCGCTTTGGTAAGAGGGCTGTTTTACAGCAGTCAGCTTGACACCAGAGTGAAGATAATCTGCTACATGGCCCTCATTCGGCCAATCATGATATATGGTTGTCCTGTGTGGTTCAACGTGAGTCCTTTCCAAGTGGAAAAGATGAAGGTGTTCGAGAGGCGGTTCCTTCGGGCCTGTCTTCGTTTATATCGAACACCAGAATCTCAGTACAAGAAATTCTACCACATCGAGATTCTGTACAACGAGGCAAACCTTATAATGATAAATAATTTTATTATTAAGTTGATTCGGAGTCACACTGCTAGTACAATGACTTCAACCAACAGCCTGATCTTTGGGACTTACCACACAAATGAATTGTACCATAAAAGGGTACGCCTTAACGGCTTCTTTCTGCCTGAAGCTTTCCCTCATTTGGATGCGAAAGGCCTGATACAAGATAGGGAAGACTGCCCCATCACCTTCCACGTCGCACGCCGAATAGTAGAAAGACAGCTCCAATACGAGCCGGAATTCGCTCTTTGCCACGAGGATCTCCTACGGTTTAGTAGAGCGATTTTTGTCCACGATAGAGCAAAAGAACATGTGTGTATTTGGATTTACGTGATCACCTGCCATTAAGGCTTAATACCACGGGGTCCATACACTCATAGTCAGGAGAACGCTGACTAACGCCTTGGGGACCCCAGGTACCAATCTGAGTTCTTGTCTTAAGAGACCATCTCTCCTCCTTGGTAAGGAGCGAGGCCTTTCTAACACCCCTGCTGTTCTTTGGGTCACAGCACCCGGTTGGATGCAACTCCACATCGAATCGAAAGTATATTCCCATAACCATCTGACTTATCCGACCCAGCTGACTAAGGCAGATCAGATCATATAGCACCGTTAACCACTTCCAATTCTCACCGCGATTTGGGTACAAACCACAGCCACCACGATACTCCCAAAAGGGGGCCAACCGCATGGTCAGGCTGAAACTATGTTTTAGGGGCTCCTGACCTCCCGTGGTACCAGAATATAGCCTCTGGTCAAGCCTCGCAATTATGTTGCTCTCGGTAGGATTCCTTAACATCCAGGACCGATGGTTTTATATTCCTACTGTAACCTAACTATGAGCTGCCATGAGGTCATTCTAGCTCTTCGTCTGCTGAAAACTTCCCTAGCAAAACCCTTGATGGTGTCTGTACTCCACTCCCTGGTGGAGAACCAGGCTGACATCGTAAGTCCCATCAGTGCAAGAAATGTTCATAGCTCCAAGGTCCCGAATGTCATCATAAAGAGGACATTGGCACAATGCAACCAATCCTCAGAGCCAAAGAACAGATGTAGGATTTGGTTTTACGTGATCACCTGCCTTAACGGCTTATATCACGTTGAACCTTTTTCCCAAGAGTCGTAAGTAACGCAAGACTAAACGCCTTAGTTACCCAAGTACCAAACTGGGATCATGCTTGAGGGGCAATCACCCCACCTTGGTTTGATGCGAAGCCTTCCTAAAACCTCTTCCGCTCTTTGGGTCGCAGCGCCCGGTTGAGAATGCAACTCCACACTGAGAAGGGATAGTCCCCTAACCGACTTGCCTAGTTTCGCTTAAACAATGGGCTAGACAAGTCAGCACAGTACACTATCCTCGACTCTACCCGCGATGTTAGGTGGTAAACCACAGCCACCACGAAACTCCCACAAGGGGGCCTACCACAATGGTCAGGCTGGAACCGAAGTTTCAGGGACCCCTGACCTCCCGTGGCACCAGAATATAGCCTCTGGTTAAGTTGTCACTATCAGTCAGGTTCCCTCTAAGCCTGGGTCTGTTAGCCGCCATCCCGCCACAGATGGTCTTTCCTCCATCAGTGTTTCCGTTGTCACTATAAATAGTGATACGGATGTGATTTTGAATCATGTGATTCATAAATCCAGTCACATCATCTGGAGCCAAAGAACAGCATTTTTACTCTTGGTTGCACCAGAATCAGCCTTCGAAGTCGCTAAATTCTTAAAATAAAAGACGGGATAGTTGAATCAACAGGGTCAACTCATAGAGGTTAATTTTTTTTTAAGGCTTATTCAAGAAAACAACAAAAAATCTGAAATCTGAACACAAATCCGCATAAATTAATTCATTTCCTATTTAAGGACTGAGGAGTCTAACTGAAGAACTGCGGAGTCTAAATCGGAATGGATTTGAGCGCTTATACAAAGTTTGTTCGGAAAATTGCTCACCCTACTAAAAATAAGCAACATTTTGAAAAAGATTTGTCTTTCGACACAAAACACAATTTTTATGCGCTATCAGTCAACTGTGACTAAAATTCGGCGTTGAATTGCATGAAAAATTCGGCACTGTAGAGTAGTGAATATATACCATACCGACGACTACATTGATTCGGCCACATGGAGGAAAGCTACGTGTGTCTTTGAATCGCCGCTACAGCAGTGACAGCGCCCGCTATAGAGTTTGGTCTTAACCATCAGAAGCAGCGTTGCCCGGACCGTCAGGAATGGAATGCAGATATAGCGTGCGCTTCATGGGTCACTTGATAAGAAGGAAATATGACGAATATGTTTTACATGCCTACTGTCTCGTCTATTCCGCCAGTCAGCAAACTGAGCATCACACATGCATGTATGTCACGTCATACTCAGCGTTAGTTGAAGCACCTGGGCCTAATCAAGAACTCTTACTGGACCACATTCAAATTCAGTAAGCCAAATTTTTATTGTTTCTAAAGAAACAAGGAAGGAAGGAAGAATTCCTCGGAGCGAAAGGAAAAAAGACTCACCGGTCGATATTATCCTTTTCTAAGCCCTCACATCAAAATTAAATGAATCCGATAGTTACGTCACTTACAATCTCTGCATACTCTTCGTATGGCCAGAGTTATGGGACAAGGATATTTTAGCAGAAACCAATCGTCCTGTTTATTTTTCTTTTTTTTTGTTTTCTTAGGAAATGGGGGAACCCCAGAGTTAAATGCCGACTCCGATTCCTGTAGTGTATACGCAGTGCTTAAGTATTGCCAAGAACCTTCAAAAAGGTTAAGCTTGGGAGGAATGACAGATAAACGATATATCCTAGACCTTTAACTCCCATCTAGTCACAGACGCCGGTTCTCTGTAATAAACTTAATAACAGTCATTTCTGAAACAAGGGGAAGACAAGGACTAAGGCACACAGAAAGAGACATAAACAAGTAATTTTGGATGACATTATACGCCCACACCTGAACGCCATTACAACAGTCATTGTGTACTTGAGTGTGTCTTAAAATAGGACTGAAGTGACAGACACTTCCTTTGTCGAATCTCTCTCCACTGGGCTATCATGATGATTGTGTCTCCACGTGAACTTGACTTAAGTATACTTTCCAAATTAAGGCTGTAATCGCAGGGGACTCCAAATTTTTCACGAGGCACATGCGAATATGAGATTGTTGTCTGCAAATTTCAATGTCATGAACTCAACGTAGTCTCGCTCGTCCTTCCCTGGCTCCGGGTGGGCATGTGTATACTTATTTCCGTTTTCCCGC
The DNA here is from genome assembly GCA_955652365.1 of Eristalinus aeneus. NCBI lineage: Eukaryota > Metazoa > Arthropoda > Insecta > Diptera > Syrphidae > Eristalinus > Eristalinus aeneus. The sequence continues at coordinate 75,309,527 of OY019130.1, forward strand.
ACAACCAAGGCAAATGCCTTTTCAAATTTAAATGATTTTATCGTTCGATTTCTCCAAGCGCCAAACGCACGCATAAATCACATCGTTTGTGGATGATGTCGCTCGCTCAATAGGAAAATAATGACAAAATAATATCAGAGTTTCGTACACGCGCTCACTCAGGCTATTCGGTTTAGTTGCCACCAAGCGTCCTCCTGAAAGGTGAATTTAATTCTCATGAAGAATATGGTGAATAAACGCGTGTCGTGTGCTCAGCATAGACAACGTCCAAAGTATGTTGATAGTTGGAACAAAATATTAATTTCCCTAAGAGTATGCAATGGACTTCGGACACACTTATTTGCTGCATGGTTTTGCGACTAGATCAGGATCGATGAGGAGGAACTATTACCTTCTGGCTAGTTGCTGTAAAACTCCGGCTCTTTGTCTTCAATCCGTTATAGTCCTTAGCGCCTTCACGATATGCTTTTGATTTGCTTTCTTTCCCAGACTGCGACAAGATGTGACGTTTCATTGCATGCCCCTACGAATAATGTTTGAGTATTTTTCCGTCCGTCTATTCAATTACTTAATTGATAAGTAATTCCCTATTTAAGAACCTCCTTTTATCGGAGAATTTTAATCCGAGTAAAACTCAACAAAAACTTTATCCCAAGTAACTGAGTCAGCGGCTATCTATCACAATCATAAACCTTTAAGACGACTTAAAAAAAACTGATTTGTTGCTACTTTATTCTATGATGTGCAAAACACTGGTATTTTCTTCTCAGAGGAGACAAGAAATCACTTAACTCGTAGTCATAACTTACAGCATTTGCAAAAACCGATAAAGTCACTTGCGAATATTGCAAGTACAAAATGTCGGAATGAAATGTTGACTTAAGTGTCTTGTTCACACTAAATAACGCCTTAAAAGTCTACAAAGTGGTTTAAAGCAAATTTGTTTTGTGATACAGGTGGAACAGGAATATTGTAGCAACCTTTGAATTGAATGGATTTAAGACGATATCTTAAACGCAAACAGTGAAATATTAATTAATGTAAGCGTTATACAAAAGTGAAAATAATTTAATCGTAAAAATATTTTTCAAGTCAAAAAATAAAAATGAACTAGAAAATGAGTTTCCGAGCATTGCAAAATTTTAAAGCTCGTAAGGAAGGGAATTGATTGAACATAAGAAAACAAGCATATGTGTAAAGCCTGTTAATTAAAATTGAATGTTTGTTTAAGGATGTGCCGCAGTAGCGTAGTGGGTAGAGTGCGACGCTCACACGCGGAAGGTCCGGGTTCGATTCCCTTTTTTTTGTTTGTTTGCTATGACATCTGTGAAAAATATTTAGTATACATCAAGTCATTGAACACACAACATCATATATTTTCATCGTGTTTCAAAACTTCATATTTTGTACCAGAAAGTGATGATTTGCGGAAAACATTAATTATTTGTTTTCATTTGAAGAAAAGTGCTGCAGAGTCGCATAGAATGCTTGTCGGGGCATACGGTGATCATGCTCAGGAGCAACATGCAAAAGATGGTTTCAACGGTTCAGAAATAATGATTTTGATGAGAGAAATGAAGAACGTGGAAGATCACCAAAAAAATTTGAAGACGCCGAATTGCAAACGATATTGGATGGAGATGACACTTTGAGTCAAAAGCAAATGACAGCAATGTTAAATGTTACACAACAATCATTTTCTGACCGTTTAAAAGCTATGGGAAAGATCAAAAAGTGTGGAAAATGGGTGCCACATGAATGCCACATGAATGCCATATGAAAGACAGATGGAAAACCAAACAAAACACTTGTGAAATTTTGCTTCAAAGACACGGAAGAAAATCGGTTTTGCATCGGATTGTTACTGGCGATGAAAAATGGATTTATTTTAAGAATCCTAAACGGAGAAAGTCATGAATTTATATGGGACAACCACCAACATCGACTGCAAAACCAGATCGATTCGGCAAGAAGACAATGCTGAGTGTTTGGTGGGACCAGAAAGGTGTGCTGTACCAGGAGCTCCTAAAACCTGGTGAAACCGTTAATACTGATCGCTACCGATAACAAATTATCAGTTTGAACCATGCATTGATCGAGAAACCACCAGAATGAGCCAGAAGACACGGCAAGGTAATTTTGCTCCATGACAATGCACCTGCACACAAAGCAAAACCGGTTCAGGATACAATCAAAACACTTGGCTGGGAGCAGCTACCTCACCCGCCGTATTCACCAGACTCGGCTCTTTCCGACTATCATTTATTTTTATTGATGGGACACGGATTGGCTGAGCAGCACTTTGATTCCTACGAGGAGGTCGAAAATTGGGTGTTTGATTGGTTTGCTTAAAAATACGAAGAGTTTTATTGGCGTGGTATTCACAAATTGCCAGAAAGATGGTGAAAATATATAGAATACAATTGCCAATACTTTGAATAAAATGTTTTTACTTTCCCATTAATAATTAGTGTTTCATTTAAAAAAAAAGCGCATTTCATACCGGTATACCTGATTGTGATCTGATCTGATTGATTAAAAAAAATAATTATTATACTATCTGATTGATTGAAAAAATCACCATCAAAGCAGCAGAGACTGCTTGATTGGTAAAAACTATATTAACTTCAGTGTACAGCTCCTTTTGCGTCAAAGAAGCGTTGATATTCCCAGCTATACCCTCAGTACAAGATTGACATTTTTCCCCAATTCTTTGTGCTTATTCCTCACGAGAACTATTTATTTTTTTAAAAGGGAAGATATTGTCATGATCTCAAGTTTAGGTACTTTCATTTTCTTAATCTTTCGGACTTCACAAAAGCTTCATGTATAGTTCCGGTCACCTTCTCATGTCAATGTAATCGAACAAATTTTGTCTTGCGTCTAACGCTTTGGAGATTAAGTGTACTATATTTCAAGCATCTAAATGTTATTGCCGAGTGTAATCAAACTTTGCGAGATCTCTTCAACTGAGCTCCACAATTTGCTTTATGTTGCCAAAGACTTCTAAATTCCGACGATATAATAATATACTTTCAAACCTGGAGGGTAAAGCTTCCTGTGAGGAAGTGGCACATATCTCTGTTCACCGGCTGTCTGCGGTATAAAGTCATTTGAACACAGACACTTGCTTTTGATACCAGATCCCACTCTTCAATGTCACTTACAGTTCCCCGATTTAAGTAAAAATTTCGTGTGATGCTACTGCCTCAAAGGCTTAAATTTCAACCCGAACAAACGCTAAACAAATAGTGAGTATGCATGCGATTTTTGCTTTTTTAGTCTTTTTTCTAATTTAGAAGTAACGGATCAATTCTCTACGCGGTTTATTTTTAGTAAGCATGCAATCCCGATGCCGAAGCGCAAGGAAAGAGAGGAAAAATGGAGAAAATAAATGGAAGCGTAGTTGCGCAATCCCTAATTAAAACCTCATTTGCGCTCCGAGTCTTGTTCTCCTTCGCTCCAGCTTCCACAAACTGTCTCTTTCTGTGATGAGTTATCATCATGAGCAGGCGAATGGGAGCTCATTGATTTCACTGCCACAACTAACGTTCGATTAATATTGCGTTCGGAGACAAGAGAATACATCATCATCATCCAGGAGAGCATCGTGGGGTTTCATCATGCATGTCAACATTGGCTGACGATACGTTTCTAACAAGCTCTCCAAACTGAAAACGAGCGATGGATGAAGAGACTGAAGTGAAAAAAGAAATCGCCAGCAATAGGTGATGTACATGATTCTGAAGCTACATGCAAGCAGGTGCGTTTAAAGGAGCAACCTTCTCTTAAATAAACTGTAAATTCAATTGAGTGTGACGCTTCAATTTTCAAGCAACCACTTTCATGTTTCATAGACAAATACTCCTGCTGTGCGTGCTTGTTCTCGTATGGGGTGGTGGCACCTGACAGTGGGGAATACAAAATAAATGAAAGCTTAAATCAGGGATCACGGACGTAGCACCTGAAGTAATTTGCTTCCTAAGCCATGATGGCCCCACGCAACCACATGTCCTGCAAAATATTGAAAGCACCGTGCCTACGAGCACACATCGTCATGGAGATCTATTGAAAAATCAATTAAGCCAATCAGTCCTTGCATGGCATTAGCCGAACCATATGAGATCGAGTATCAAATGCCTGCACTCAGGAACCCTTCATTCAGTCCGGTTCCAGTATCATACAATTCTTGATGATTCTGACGCTCTGTGGTCAGCCGGATGGTAATAGTTTCCATGATGGCGCATTATTTAGGTTGACACTAGAGTTCCTCCTGTGCGTCCCCTGGATAGTCATCACGAGGAGCAAGGCATGAAGAGTCCCGTTTTCATATGAATATTTATGTAGTAGACCAGGCCTTCGAAATATGTGTTGTTCATCAAGCTTATACGAGTATCCTCACTGTGTACAAATTTGCAATTCATAGACTGCTACATGACCTGGATGGGAAGGATGGATGGGAAGGATCTATTGTTGGCAGCTTCAATTATTTTCGGCTTTTCACGTTAGATCTCTCAAAAAAAGCACTTCTCTGGACTACCATATATTAGATATTACTGCAATTCGGAAAATGTGATGGAATGATGCATAGGGAAGGAGGACGAACGCCCTTCTACAAGAAGATAAATCGACAACAACAATATAAACGAACGCCTCCCGAAATTCCACACTTAGTTATTTCGGTTATTTCCGATAAGTTTTTTGTTGCATGGACTGATATCGAGATAAATTACTTCACCGATCTCGCAAAGAGAACAAAGGAGACGCGGCCCAAGTCCAACACAAGGATTCTTTTACAAGATTTCAAAGCCCACTTTGGCAGTGTCAACGAAAAGTATGACAACACGTCTAGAAAGGGACTAGATCTTGTTAGAGGTAGACATGTCTTACACGACAGCATCAGTTTTGGTAACTTCATGGCCATTTAATCTTTACATTGCGATGGACGTTAGACAGGCCACCACAGTTTGACTCAAGCTGCAATCGACTGAGTCTTGCAGAAACTCTCTTGAAGATCAGAGTTACTTGCACTTACTTCCTCTTGTCATGCGTCCATTAAAGAAGCTAACAGTGACGCGCTGGATTGCTACTGATGCGCAGCCACTGATGTGCTGCCACTGCTGTGCTGCGACTGATGTGCTGCCGCTGCTGTGCTGCCACTGCATTGCTGGACCAAACCAAAAGTATAGTGACATGTGCTGGTAAGCGCATGCATCCAAACAGTTTCCTCACATATAAAAACTGTTTTTGAGCTCTGCGAAAGGAGAAAAATGGAAGACCAGTCCTTCAGTATGGAGAAGGAGGAGAGCAGAGGATTGACGTCCAAAAGAACGCACGACAGTTCGAGGAAGACGCTTCCCTCAACTACCATTCCTGATCAGCTATCATGTGCCCTCGTAAACTGCCTACAATTTTTCACCATTTTCGTGCATTATCTAAGTAGAAAACTTTTTCCATTGCGTTCCAAAAACTAGGATTTAGGTATGCTCTTTGTTCATATCTTAGCTTATAATGCATTTTTCCAAATTAATTATGCCATCTTTCAGTACATTTCATTATCTAAACGTTTGGTGCGAGTAATGCCCTTTAGACAATAGAAGAAAGCATTGCACGCAAGTGGCTCAGCAGTATTTGGTTTCATTCTCGGTAAAGTTTGAGTTGGTCTAAGCTTTGGAATTTTTTAGTATCAACCGTCGCCTTCAAAATACACCAGACAAAGAAATCCAATGGCTTTTGCAGACTTTCAAATCTATGGTGCCGAAGAAATAAAGTGTGCAACATTGGTTCACGCTCGCTTTGTGAGACGGTGCACCGCACAGTCGTTCCTCAGGTAGGTCTAAAGTCAAAATTTCAAGGTTAGTCCAATTGTTTATTTTTTATGCATAATCTTTGATTATGGGTCAGTTAAGTGACAGTAAGATTTCGAATTTATAATAAGTTGTTGATTCTCAATCGCTTCACGAAATTGACTGTTTTTCGCAGTTTACTTCGTAATTATTAATTTTTGTAGATTGTTTTAAGTCAAAAAAGGTGAATTGAATATTAAAACAATATATCATGAAGGCATTTGAAAAGTTTTTTGAAGATTTTTTTAACTTGTATTAGGACTTATGCATGATTTGTGTTTTTCTCACTTTTCGTGTTTTTCTTTTTGAAGAAAAAGAAAAATCAAATGCCGATACATGCCGGCTATAACTTATACATAAAAATGTTGTGCTAATTTTCTTCTTTCAGAATACATTTGAATTTTTGAGCGAGGATTGGTGCAAATCTTAAAATTTGGCCCGCAATAAAACACTGTTTTCTATTTTTGTTAGATTCAAGCAATATGATCAAGCAAATCGATATATTAAATACTGGGCATTCGGCTAAGATAGATGGCTGGGTGATGTGGGAACAGGGTAGGCACTGATTGGTATCAACCTGGCGATGCCCAGCTGCTGTAACTGTCTTCCACACACCAATTGTGCTTATTCTACCTCCACGTTGGTAGCCATCGGGTACTGGTTGTTGTTCAACCGAACTCAACCTGCCAAACCTATAAGTGCGACCTCCGCCCAAGAGGTATAAAAAAGGGCCTGGTCCTCCAGGTTGGGGGTGTGCGTCGGGGTAACTGCCCGGCCACATTAAAAAAATATACAGTTGCGAATCAACCGAATGCCTCGGATATGGATGGATTCACTGTTGACGACCCACGCAAACGAAAAAAGGATAATGCTCTACGGATATGCACGTGGAATGTGAGGTCCCTAAACAGACCACGTGCAGCCGATGAACTTGCGGATGCCCTCTACTGCTATAACGCAGACATTACCGCAATTCAGGAAATGCGGTGGGATGGGCCGGGCAAGAGAAGAGTGAGAAACTGCGACATATACCACGGCGACTGCTACAGGGAGAGAGGGAAACGCTTATTTGGATGCGGTTTTGTTGTTCGAGGCAGACTTAGGCAAAAAGTCTTAAGCTTCCAATACATAAGCGAACGCCTCATAACAATCCGCATCAAGGCTAAATTCGGGAATATAAGCCTCATATGCGCCCACGCCCCGACAGAGGAAAAAGATGACAGCAGTAAAGAGGACTTCTATCATCTCCTAGAAAGGACATATGATCGATGCCCCAGCTACGACACCAAGATAGTTCTAGGAGATTTCAACGCTCAGCTGGGAAGAGAAGAAGTCTTTGCTAAAGTCATCGGAAGACACAGCCTGCACGCCAACACCTCCGGAAACGGACTCAGGCTAGTTGACTTCGCCTCGGGGCGAAATCTCTCTGTGGTCAGCACGCGGTTCCCACACCTCAACATTCATAAAGGTACCTGGCGATCACCTGATCAATCAACCGTCAACCAGATTGATCACGTTGCGATCGACGTCAGACACTCCTCCAATATCCTCGATGTCCGAACCTTCCGAGGTGCAAACATCGACTCGGATCATCACCTTGTTGTAGCCAAGGTAAGAACCCGGATATCGAGAGAGCAACGGAGTCGAGACAAGCCAAGACGGTTTGATGTCGGAAAGCTACAATCGCAACCGATCGCTAGAGCCTTTGCCGATCGATTCTCCCTGAAACTATCTCAAAGTTCGACGCTGCCTGCACAAACAATAGAAGACAAATGGAAACGTTGTCAAGAAGCCATCAAAGAGGCCGCCACTGATGTGCTGGGTTTCACGCCACCACCTAAGAGGAACCCATGGTTTGACGACGAGTGTAGGCAGGCGCATGCTGCCAAACAAGAAGCGTACAAGGCAACGCTACATCGAACGACGAGAGCTGTTTGTGAGCTCTACAAACAGAGAAGAAGGGAAGAGAACCGGCTTCTCAGAAGAAAAAAGAAAGAGCACGAGAAGCGCGCGGTCGAGGAAATGGAGAGGTGCTATGGCAGGAATGATGTCCGAAATTTTTACCACAAGATAAAACAGTTATCCGGTGGTTATAAGGCTCGGACAGAAGCCTGCCGGGATCAAAATGGACAACTAGTGGTAGAGTCGCAGTCGGTGCTGAGAATCTGGAAGGATCATTTCTGCAGACTCCTAAACGGCGATGACGTCGCAAATTCCGCTGTTAGGCAGAATGTTCCACTCAATTTGGACGACGATGGACAAGAATTCCGTCCCCCCGACTTCGACGAGGTCAAGATAGCAATATCGAGACTGAAATCGAACAAAGCTGCTGGCGCGGACGGACTATCCGCAGAGCTGTTCAAAGCGGCTGGGGATGAGCTGGTTGGGTGCATGCACCAGCTCATCTGTGAGATATGGTCGGAGGAAAGCATGCCCGACGAGTGGAATCTCAGCATCGTTTGTCCGGTCCACAAGAAAGGAGACCCCTTCGACTGCGCCAACTACCGAGGGATCAGTCTTCTTAACATTGCATATAAGATTTTCTCTGCCGTACTGTGTGAGCGCCTGAAACCGTTCGTCAACAACCTGATAGGTCCTTATCAGTGTGGTTTCAGGCCAGGGAAGTCCACAATCGACCAGATCTTCACACTGCGGCAGATCCTGGAGAAGTCCCAAGAAGTACAAATCGACACCCACCATCTATTTGTCGATTTCAAGGCCGCGTATGACAGCGTGCATAGAGACGAGCTATACACTGCCATGTCTAGTTTTGGCATCCCTACCAAACTCGTCAGATTGTGTAGGATGACGATGGAGAACTCTCGCTGCTCCGTCAAGATCGGTAGCGAACTCACCGATACCTTCGATGTCAAAAAAGGATTTAGACAAGGCGACGCGCTGTCATGCGACTTCTTTAACATCATCCTTGAGGGGATCGTGCGGAACTCACACGTCAACACCAGAGGCACGATCTTCCACAAGTCCGTTCAATTGCTAGCTTATGCGGATGACATTGACGTGATCGGCCGAACTCAGCGAGCCGTCAATGAGGCGTTTGCTAGCATTGAAACGGAAGCGGCTAAAGTGGGACTGGTGGTAAATGAGGGCAAAACGAAGTATATGCTGTCATCGAAGAAGGACGCAGAACATCGACGTCTCGGACAGAGCGTCACTATGGGCAGCAGACACTTCGAGGTAGTGAAGGACTTCGTCTATCTCGGCTCCGCGGTGAATAGGGACAACAACATCAGTACCGAAATCAAGCGCAGAATCACTCTTGCCAATCGCTGTTTCTTTGGGCTCAAGAGGCAATTGAGTAATAAAGCCCTCTCCCGAACGACCAAAGTGACTTTGTACAACACCTTGATCATCCCAGTCCTCCTCTACGGCGCAGAAACCTGGACGCTACTAAAAGCGGATGAGGAAGCCATTGGTCTCTTCGAGAGAAAAGTTCTGCGTGCGATTTTTGGTCCTGTTTGCGTTGATGGCATCTGGAGGAGAAGATTCAACCACGAACTGTATGGGCTGTACGGCGGCATGAGCCTAGTCAAGCGTCTACGGATACAACGCTTAAGGTGGCTAGGCCATGTAGAGCGCATGGACAGCACTGCTCCGGCCCGAAGAGTCTTCGAATCCGAACCACAGGGACAACGCAACAGAGGGCGTCCTAGACTGAGATGGCGCACACAAGTGGAAAAGGACCTCAACCATCTTGGAGTGCGCAATTGGAGACAGCTGGCAAGAGATCGTGCTAGCTGGAGAGGCATGTTGGTTGAGGCCCAGGTCCACCCCGGACTGTAGCGCCATCCGAAGAAGAAGAAGATTCGGCTAAGAAAATTGACAGTGCTGCCAAGGAGCCAAGGAAATTTGGACAATTTTTGAACAAATTCATAAAATTGAGGATTTAGAAGCAAAAACAGAGAAAATTAATGTTTGTAAATGCTTTCAAAGAAGGTGGGAACCCTGCTCAAGGAAAAAAATTTACTTTTGTCTAAAAACAGTGATTGGCTTGAGTTCGAGGAAGATTTTACTTCTGTTCAAGACCAATCAGATGAGAATAACTCGCAAAAACCTCAAGGCAGACAAAAAAAAAACACTTTGGAAAGCTCGTCTAGAACAAAGGGGAGACGTATTGCAGAGATCGTTGATGTGACGAAGATATTGCTTTTACTTAAAAAAAAAATGCCAGTTCAAAGAAAATCTCCGAGTCAAACAACTTGATACGAATGACGTTTGAAGCTTTTGGTTGAGGCAAAATTGTCAAAACTTCAGTACCAAATCATTAGGAACTTATAGAGTGTCCCTGGTACCCATGCCCAGCTCCAGTGCACAAGATTTGAATTCATGGCAGTCAAATAATGAAACATTTCATGTTGCCTCAAGGCCAATTCAAGGAAAAGGCAGAGGAAGCCAAAACACAGAGATGTGAAGTTTTTCTGTTCAAAAACACCAGAAAAATATCAAGGACGTATTTCGGCCGGTATCTCATGAATAAATGTTTCAATATTGTCTTCCAATGCGTCAATTGAAACGGGCTTGTCTGTATAGACATAGCCCGACAAAAAATAGTTCATAGACGCTTAATTGACCGGTCCCGAACGTGAAATAAAATGTTCACTGAACTCGCCTCTCAATAAGTTCATTGATGCGCACTGTGTGGCATGGGACTCCGTCTTGTTGAAACCACATGTCAAACCACAAGTCAAACTCTTGCACTTTGGGCAAAAAACATTGGATATCATCTCACGCTAGCGCTTACCATTCACAGTTACGTTACGATTCGCATCATCTTTGAAGAAGTACGGTCTAATGATACCGCACCAAACTGTGACTTTTTCTGGATGCATTGGTAGCTCTTGCAATGCTTCTGGCTGATATTCACTCACAAATCGACAATTCTGCTTATTTACGTACCCATTGAGCTAAAACTGAGCTTCGCCCATTTTTGACCATAAAATGGAAAAAGCGCATTATGAACTTTCTTAACAGAGCACGCATTTTGATAATAAAATTCTATAAAGAAATGTTCCTTTGTAAGACGATTCCTGGTTAAATTATAGACCAAACTGAAGAGGTTTGACAGTGAAACAAAACACGAAACATGCATCAGCTGTTTATACCAGTGTTGTAAAAAGCAAAAAATAGCTAAGAAATCGCCCTTTAGATTATTGCTGACTTCAGACCCTTTGCTTTCTAACGAAACAAAATTTTAAACAATTAAGAATCGGCTTTGTCCAAAGAAATCTTAAATTTATTGATGTAATTCGTTTGCAAATAAAATATCATATCTTAAAAATCACTTTTTTTATAATTTAATTTAGTTTCCATCAGTTGAAGTTAAATTTAGAGTCTTGATCGCATTTCCATTACAAATGGAAAAACTGTGCGGTGCTGGGTCTGGTTGAAATGTTGACGGTCTCCAAACAAATTGTTTACTAGCCCAAGGTCGTAAAACTGCCTCTAACACGGCTTTACGGTATACGGTCGCATTAATTTTTACGCCACGGTGTAAAAGCTAAAACGGTGAGGGACCATCGACGGTTGTAGCAGCCCAAGCCATAACCATCAATGCTGCCTGCTGTCTGGTGGCCGTCCAAATCTGTACATCCTTCAGGCAAGTAAGCTTGGTCATTTTCTTTGCTGACATGTTGCTCGACATCATATGGCGACTCATCGGAAAAAAAAAACCAAATTCCATACACTTTCAGCACTATCCTGCAACCTTAGCTTCGCTCTTAAAATTTCATTTATTTCTGCAACGTTGTAAAATCGAGTGTTTATTGAACATCAATGGCTTCAGTACAAGTCTATTATTCAGTATCCGTCGCCTCCCTTGCAAGTTAAAGCCATAAGTCTGTTTTATTCTGCTTCGATGCATACGTCACCCAATTCGTGACTTCACTTTCCGACCTACTTTTGCCAATGTTTCTCTTTTTATGATAATTTCCATGGCGTTTTACAAAACTGCCTGTATAGGCAGTGGCGAACACAAATGTTTTCCTCACGTTAAGGTGCTGGACGGCTCTAACGATACGTTTTCGTTGTTTTTTAGGCAAACATGAAGCGATCAGACTTTCACGTTTGAACCACATTGTGCAACAGCATCAACACAACTGGACGCATATCGTTCGAAAAGCTAGAGAACAATACAAGTTTCAGCCCGCTATCGACTAAGTTGCTTTCGTATAATAGCTTGATCATCTGAAGCTTCTGTCTTAAGATGCAGAAGAATAAACATAACTAACAAATGAGGGGCTTGCCTTTCGAGAGAAAAGTTCTGCGTGTGATTCTTGATCCCGTTTGCGTTGATGGTATTTAGACGGGAACGTTGAACGACGAACGCTTGGTCAAGAGTCTTCGGATAGAACACTTAAGATGGCCATCACTGCTTCTTTCCGAATAGGCTTGGAAGCTGATTTATTGGGACAACGCAACATAGCACTAGGCTGAGATGTTGCACACTTGTGTAGAACGAGCTCAACGAACTCGGAATGCGCAACTGGAGGCAACTGGCGAGAGATCGTGCTGCATGAAAAGCGTTAGGTCCACTTTTGACAGGAGAAGAATTTAATAAAATTATTCGTCTTGTCTTAATTAGTCCTTGATCAGTTTTCAATTTATAAGAGTCTGAAGGTAGTTGCAGTTCGAATGAATCAGGGTGTATAGCATGAACCGAAATCATCACAAAGTTCGTGTGACAAAAACAAAACTTACCAGTAGTTAGTTAGTTAGTTAATTTGACTTTTATTTTCAATGAAATGTTGTACAATGTAAAGTTTAGTTTAAAGTAATTTATAATTTGGCCTATGGCCGTCTACCAAGTTGACAAAATACATAATTAAGTTTTACATTAAAAATCTCCATTTATGATACGTTTTCTATGACAAAGTGCTGCTGCTGAATAATCGTATAAGGCCTTCCATCCTTTTTCTCCATTTAAAAATGCACACTACTTTATATTCGTCTAAAACATGTTTTTCGAAAATTGTTAGTCGAAATTCTTTTAGAATCGGAAAAACACCAATAAAATGTAAGAAGTCTTCTCTCTTCCTCATGTTACATAGGTTACAAAGAATTGGTAAATCTGGTCTGTGGGGGATAAAGTTTAACTGAACGAGTTCCCCTCTCAGTTTAAGAATTGTGCTTATTTTGTCGATTGAGTGACTGTCTAAAAAATGGTTAAGTTTGCTGTAGTAGTTCCTGCACAGTGAAAATTCAGCTTCTTCGACATATTGGTCATATGTAAGTATAATAATAATTGTTGGCGCTACAGTCCAAAGGGGGACCAGGGCCTAGCTTGCTCATCAACTACTCGTGTTGTGCGCGCTTCTGTTCTCTCACAAGTAGAAAGGACCTACAGTTTTTTGCCGACTCCGAACGGCGTAATTTGAGAAGCTTTTTTAGACAGTTATTACTCTTTGAGTGTTGTCAGCAGCTCGAAAGAGGTGGTGCCGTGAAATATTAGAAAAATTGGTGTTGAACTGGGAGTCGAACCTAGACCCTTCGGCGTGTGAGCGTCGCACTCTACCCACTACGCCACGGCGACCACATATGTAAGTATGTCTACCGAAATTCTCCAAAACTGAGTTAAATTTTTTTCTTAAAAGATGAGGAGGGTCGTTCGCCTCAATAGACAGATTTATACCGCATTTATAAACTTTTTTTTCCATTCCTCGCAAATGTATCCGTTTGTTCTAATTATACTTCTTAAAATCTTAATCTGCATTTGCTCATCTCTAGTATTTTTAAAATATAGTTGAAGTGCATTTTGAGGGTATACAAGAGCAACGGAGGATTTTTTTAAAATATGTAGCATATAGTCGGGGTTTTTTTTTTGGTAACTGAAAGATCTTCTTCAAAAAGTAGCGAAGGGATTTTTCCACAGCCTAGCCTTTTATAACCTGTACCGGTATAAAATGAGCGTCAAGATACAAATGTCCCGATACTAACCATTTGTTGTGAACGAGCCCTTATTTTTTGTATGTTTGCTATGATATCTGTGAAAAAAAAAACATTGAACAGATAACATCATATTTTGTCATCGTTTTAACACAAAGTGTCGAATTTTGTGCCAGAAAGTGATGATTTGCGAAAAGCATTAATTGTTTGTATTCATTTGAAGAAAAGTGCTGCAGAGTCGCATCGAATGCTTGTCGAGGCATATGGTGATAATGCTCTATCAGGAGCAACATGCAAAAGATGGTTTCAACGGTTCAGAAATAATGATTTTGATGTGAGAAATGAAGAACGTGGAAGACCACCAAAAAAGTTTGAAGACGCCGAATTGCAAACGATATTGGATGGAGATGAAACTCCATCTCCAAAACTCCAAAAGCAAATGGCAGCAATGTTAAATGTTGCACAACAAACAATTTCTGACCGTTTAAAAGCTATGGGAAAGATCGAAAAATGCGGAAAATGGGTGCCACATGAAAATAGTGAATTGAATGAAAGACAAATGGAAAACCGAAAAAACACTTATGAAATTTTGCTTCAAAGACACGAAAGAAAATCGGTTTTGCATCGGATTGTTACTGACGATGAAAAATGGATTTATGCCTATCCTCAACGGAAAAAATCATGGGTTAATCTGGGCCAACCATCAACATCGACTGCAAAACCAGATCGATTAGGCAAGAAGACCAGGCTGTGTGTTTGGTGGGACCAGAAAGGTGTGCTGTACCACGAGCTCCTAAAACCTGGTGAAACCGTTAATACTGATCGCTACCGACAAAAAAATGATCAATTTGAACCATGCATTGATCGAGAAACGACCAGAATGGGCCAAAAGACACGACAAGGTAATTTTGCTCCATAATAATGCACCCGCACACAAAGCAAAACCGGTCCAGGATACAATCAAACCACTAGGCTGGGAGCAGCTACCCAACCCGCCGTATTCACCAGACTTTGCTCCTTCCGACTAACATTTGTTTTCATCGATGGTACGCGCATTGGCTGAGCAGCACTTCGATTCCTACGAGGAGGTCGAAAATTGGGTGTCTGACTGGTTTGCTTTAAAAAACTAACAATTTTATTGGCGTGGTATTCACAAATTGCCAGAAAGGTGGTCAAAATGTGTAGAAAACAATGACCAATATTTTAAATAAAATGTTTTTACTTTCCCATTACAAATTACTGTTTTATTTTCATACCGGTATACATGGTATTATCTGCTTACCAATATTATCTGCTGCATAGCTCGACTTGCACGATTTCGAAGCCCTCCACAGATAGCCTTCTCATTTCTTCTTCATGACTGAGTAATGGATTGCTTTCGAGGGACTGGAATACCTAAAACGGAAATAATTTTCTACTGTACCGTAAAGCTCACACTTGTACGGTCAGGTGTTAACTTTTCTGGCATATACAAGCAATGACAACGCTTAGGACATTCACCTTGTCCATCAAGTTCAGCTTCTTTGTGTTTGACACGACATACAGCCCTTCACAGAGCTCTTACATCAAATCGACCACAGGCGACGGCTATCGCTGTGGTTTCCTTGGTCTACCGTCTTCCAGCCAAAGGGAATCCGAGAGCTCCTAATGTATCTGTGCCGCTACAATGCCTTAGGTTCGCGTTACGTTAGACATCTATAAGCCGCCACCGTCTCTGCTCTACCATCGATACACTCCATGCACGTAGATCTACTTACATTTGACCAATTTCTAAAAGAAAAAGGAGCAAAAAAACAGTTTTGCTTTCATGATTCTCAAAGTGAATCTCTTTTGCACACCACTCCCGCATCCCGAGCGCACGGTATTAAATTGCAGCGCCAGTGAAGACCACGGATGGCTGGTTGAATAAAGGCTTAGGCACACATTTGAACGTCCGCCTCATCAGTGTTCGGATTCATATTTTGCGTGCGAACGAAAAAATGAACACAAAGTCAACATTTACACCCAGCTGCATTGTTTTTTCAGCCGCAGTGCAATTAGAAGCATCTGCAGCCCGCAGAGTGGGGAGATGTGCAACCAATTGTGGAGACACAATAAAAAAGCGATACGCTTATAAAGAGATAATTAGTCGATATAATAACCTCTTCTTAGCCGAAGGCCGTCCGAAGCATACGTTCTGAAAAAGTGCAGCCGGTGGCTACTATTAATTTAATTCATCTCGGAGTTGCTCGCTTGGATTTACTGAAATGGTGCATCTTGTAAACTCGATAGCGACCTTGTGCGTCGTGGTTGTGGTGTTAAAAAGTGATTTAGCGGTGGCTGCAGCTACGAATAAAGCACACGGTGGTGTAAATGTGAACTCGGCCCTTTTGGACAATCTCTCGTGGACTTGTGCGAATAACGCGAGCTGCCTGTACTCCGTGGCCAATAGTGTTCTCGAGTCGTATGAGCGGGGTGATGTGGTCAATTTTGGAATTTTCAATATCGAGAAGCTTCCGTCTGCCAAATCAACATCGAGTGTCGGTCGGTCGTCTGGTTTCGTGGACTTTCTGAGTGGAAACGCAATCAGGGTGCCCCTTGGTCCGATGGTTTTCAGCGTGCAACGAGCTGCAGACGACGAAGACTACATCGAAATAGCTCTCCTGAAGAAGTCAATGGTTCAGGGTAAGTAGGGTGTGTCAGTTGCCGAATGGATCCATAAATCAATATTCCAAAGGAAGGCGCAGTGGGAGTGTTGGAATGGGTAAGCGCCAGAAGGATAAGAAACAATTGCAAATGTTTGTGCCGATGTATTTGGCGGCAACGACGTTCGGTTGGACAATGCTAGCCATCAAGGGAGTAGGCCTGCTTACGCTTAAAGCCTTGGCAGTTTCGAAATTGGCCTTCATTATCGCAGCGATTGTCATCATAAAGAAACTTATGGATAATGCATCGGAAAAGTATGCTTGAGCTCTGTCAATGTGTTTCCCTGGCTCACGTGTTTTCCTCCTAGATTAATGTATCCACACTATCCGGAGCCCCAGCCGTTCATCATGCCCTATAACATGGATTATGGAATGCATGCATTACAGGGGGCGGAACTGGCTACAGGGGAGATGTATCCTCTGCAGCTGGCTGCGGCAGCAGCAGCTGCCACTGGTGGCCATCAGCATCACGGAATGGAAAACGTGGCTGCTGAGAGCAGTATGCACCAGGTGGTCGATGTGCAGAACGGGACACAAATCCTGACTGGATTAGCTAAACAAATGGGACATCAACAGAAAATAAAGAGGGACGACACCTGGATGGGTAAGTACTTGCTTTGTGATCAAAACATGAAGTGCTTAAAGTTATGTTTTTACTCGGCGTTGTAAAAGTTAGGGATCTCCAAGCGAGATATTTTTTAATTATACTTATGTATATTTCAAATGCTTGTGCTGCAGGAGTAATGCCTTCCTCTTACATTGTGTCTATCTCTAAAGCAGATTTGTATTCTTTCTGTCCGTATTTTGATGCGTCCAACTCACTTTCTGTTTTTGAGAATGACGCCGGAAGAACTAGGGGAAATGGTTTTAAAGTTCGTCCAGTGGTCACTTTTTACACAGTTGGTGATGAGATATTTATTTTCAATTATGGTAAAGTCAGTAAAACACAAATATAAGCAACAAGACTTAGTTTTGCCTCGTGAGTCTTCCGATGGTAAGGCTAGCATTACAGTTCGATTTGGATCAGTGCTTCCGATAACGTGCCTCTCCACCTATACTGCGGGGCATCCAAAAGGGGACTAGGGCCTAGTTTGCTCATCAACTTCACGTGTTGTGCACGCTACTGTTCTCTCAAAAGTAAAAGGGACCAACAGGTTTTTGCCGACTCCGAACGGCAAGTTTGAGAAGATTTTTTTAAGGCAGTTGTTACTCTTTGAGTGTTGTCAGCAGCTCGAAAGAGGAGGGGCCGTGAAAACTTCGAGGTGCTCAGCCCGGAATCGAACCTTTAGCGTCTGCCTGTCGCACTCTCTCAGAGTTTAAACAGTACTTATAGATTGACAAGGCTAAGATTGACAATACGATTGTCGATAAAGTATTTGGCGATGGTGTTTCCACTATTTACCTGTGGGCGCTATATGTGCCTAGAAAAATTTACAGAGCAACATTTACTGTAAGAGATCACATTTTCGGGTTTTCGGACAGAAAGCTGATGTTTTACGTGCAAAAATACCCCTTGATCAATATAAACGAGGAAGATATGTACAAGTGAGAAAGTTGGAAAGTGATGAAGTGATGAAGTGTGGAAGATTTGAAGAAATGGAAAACTTGTTATTTTCGAATTACATTTATATTCCCTGATTGCCCACTGCTTGTTCTTTTCGCATAGTTTCCATTATTTTTTTGCTATGAATACATTCCCGCTGAGGATGTTCTACTTGCCACAACTCTTTCTTTGGAGTTGATCTGTATCATCTCAAACGTTTATTCAAAAGATTGTTTTAATCGGATAAGATCAAAAATCAGGATGGCAGCTGTATGCCCTAAAGTTTAGGTTAATTACTGTTATAGAAGCATCCTTGAGTATGAAGTATTTATTTCCTTTCATAAAGTACAATGCTTCAAAACATAAATCTGCTTTCGCGTTTTACTTACTTATGTCTTTTGAGTCGTTTCTAAGGTTTTATTCAGACCCAATTCTGCACTCTAATGTTTAAGTTTGAAATAGCAGCGATAAAAGAAGAATTGTGCTTCATGCAACGTGTGCTGGGGAAGAATGGGAGGAAATTAAACCCTTCTCATCTTATCCGTACAACCGCTGTCCTCCGGCTACATGCAGATTTTCACATTGATTATGAAAGCTGTTTGCGGGTAGGCGAAGAGTGTAGACTGGAAAATATGCCATGACGTTGCTCGATTTTGACGTTCATACATGATGTCAGCGGGGGGAAGCTAGCTGTACTTCGTTGCGGAAACATCTGTGCGGTCTCACCTCATGAGTCTGTAAATTTACCCGATTTTGAATTCTAAAGCTTGAGGCGAACTGCAGCTACGCTTGACTTGGTATAAAATATGCAGAAAGGAAATCACTACCGCCCGAAAACCGATTTCGCCTGTTTGTGGATGGAAGTCGTTATCATAAATTTTGAGTTTATTTTTGTCCTTATTTCGTTGCATGATGTGTTCTAATGGACTTTGTTTTAGACAAATTGAATAAAAAAAAACGATTTTATTAAATTGGTATAAAAAATTAATTTATTTGAACGATAATCTCCTGGCTCCAATATTATTTCTGGCTGGCTCAAAAGAAGTCTTATCTTTGCGCCTATTTTGGATAACTTTCGTAATTTCAGTGGTTAATAGTTCCGCGCTTATCGGCTTTGACTTGCAACTTAAGATATCGCCACCGAAAACAATCAAGCGGAGCTTAATCGAACGATCTTGTATGATAATCCTCGGGTTCGTAAAGTGAAACTTTTCGGTACAAAATCTTTCCATCAACAAATCAATTTTGGCACGAACTGAATTGAAAACAAAGCTCCCGCACATGATGTGTTGTTCACTCTGTTATTCAAGACCGCTCTAAAGCGTCACTGTTGTCAAAGAACTACGAGCTGTAGAGTCAGTTTTTGTGAAGGTATTGTGGACAAATTTAAGACTATATTCACTTTAAAAACGGTTGTTTTGTCTCTTAACGCATTCATCCAACCACAAGCGAGCTGAATCAGTAAATAAATTGGGAGCAAGGGCGATCTCGTTTTTCACCCAGTTATCGAATCGTGTATGCCTTTCTGCATGAGGCTAGTATATTCGGGTTGAAATGTCAAATAAACTCAAAATGAATCGCTCTATAGCAGACGAAGTGGACCCCAGTTAAAATAGTGACGCCAACTTAAAGCTATCTTATCAACCACTGTTTCTATTGAAATATCAAAAACAATAGTACAACGCAATATACAAACTTCTACCATTTCTTCAGCAACAAACCAACCGATTAACGTCTTCTTCAAATATATAGCGCTGATTTTGTTTAAGAGTTATAAAGATCGGGTAGGGACACGATCTTTCAAGATTCCGTACAGTTGCTTCCGAGCGCGTACAATTTGTACGTGATTGACCAAAAAGAAAGAACTGCTAATGAATTCGAAAGGACTGGGCGCCCAAAATAGTTATAGGAATAAAGATCGCCGTAACGACGATTCGGCCAAAATGGCACCGAAGACAACTAAAACCACGAGGTAGTGAAGGAATTAATGATACTAACTACATCAGAACCGAAATCAGATACCGCTGTTCAATAACATTCATTTGAATAGTAGAGTCCTTTCTAAAGGATTTAGCCTTCAGTATATGACACCCAAAAAATAATAAATGCCGTGCTGTATAGCGAGAAAAAATAGACAATTTGAGAAGGTTGTGTGTGGGGTTCTTTGGCTTTTATTTTCGAAAATCAATCTTTGATTTGATTTGTGCTGAATATATTTGAGGTCGAAGAATCAACGACGAACTTAATAGAAAGTACGTCCCGTTGGGTGGTCGCCGTGGCGTAGTGGGTAAAGTGCGACGCTCACACGCCGAAAGGTCTAGGTTCGATTCCCAGCTCAACATCAATTTTTCGAATTTTTCACGGCACCACCTCTTTCGAGCTGCTGACAACACTCAAAGAGTAATAACTGTCTAAGAAAGCTTCTCAAATTTCGCCGTTCGGAGTCGGCAAAAAACTGTAGGTCCCTTCTACTCGTGAGAGAACAGTAGCGCGCACAACACAAATAGTTGATGAGCAAGCTAAGCCCTGGTCCCCCTTTGGACTGTAGCGCCAACAATTATTTTTATTACGTCCCGTTGGCACAAGGTTAATGATGACTCATTCATCCAGAGCACGTACAAATTGAGTTCAAGCTCGAAGAGTCTTCAAGTTAAAACACAATAGAGGACGCCCACGGAATCGATTACCGAATCAAAAGCAGCTGACTGTAGATGGAGTAGGCTGGAGATGCTTTATCACTATGGCCAAGGATTGTAACGCCTACAGAAAAATAGGGCAATAAAGTAGAGAAAGATTGAAAAGAAAATGAGAGCTATGACGGGCCCTTGATTGCCCCAAAAGTATAAAAGTTTCTTTTGTGGGAATACACGAATCTTGAAAACGTAAGATTAATTCGTAGCTCTTTAGAAATGAAAGCGTTTCTCAAACACTTATAAGTGTTTTCTAGTAGATATATGACAACTTTAAAATCACTCAAACTCAAGAGCTTTCAAAACATTTATGAATTTAATTTGACATCCGTGCAGCGTTCGTTTCGTTGGACCCAATTTTCAACGACTCGACATTTCCTTTAATCTTGTATGGGGATACAATATTGTCTGACTCATACCGAATTTTTAAGTATACCGTAAAATTGATTGATTTTCATCGTTTACAACAAAAGGCGTGATGCCTTGCTTAATTTGTTGTATTACTAAAACGGCAATATCCCCTTACGAACATATTGAGAAAAATTGTTGCGCTTAACTTATTATTTCCAGTCTACTTGGTAAAAACTAAAACCGAAAATTTGCCGTCACGGACCCTGAATTTTCATAAAAAACTGTTTATTGCAGACGTTGTTCGCTCATGTAATTTATTGTTATGAGTCCGCTGAAAAAATTCAATCTGCAGTTTTGTGACTGTGTTCACAAAACAAAATAAAAATAAGTCGTGTCCCTGTGCCCGAAACAAATAACATAAGGCAGTACAAAGCAACACATATCAACACAATGTCCGTTTCCGAATACAGAAAAAAATGGGTTTTACTTCAAATCAGTGCTCTCTTTCGAGAGTAAAATATTTTCTCTCCCATTTTAACACAATTTTTTTTGGAGAATTTTTCGGTTTTCTGTCAAATTAATTGGTAAAAGTCTCAAATTTTGTTGTTGTTTTTGTTTTCTGCATCGAAAAAGTGAATTTGTAATTTCTGAATCTTATGCTTTACATATTTGGTTTAAATGCGTTCCCGTACTTTGCCTCTTTCTGAGAGAGATTTACCCCCAATTCTTAGCAAACGACAGACTTCAGAATTTGGTACAGAAAGTACTGGAACACACCCATTATCTCTATTAGAAAAAAAAAAACATTTTTCTTTTTACCGAGTAACTTATGAAAGATGTCAGATAACAGTATCGTCAACATACAATTTTAATAAATTCCTTCTTTGTGCTCGAAGCTTCTTCTACTTTTTCTTTGTGTGACGCTACAGTCTGAGGTGAAGCTTGGCAGCTCCCGCCAATCACGCATTTCAATCCTACTCCACTTATATACGCTATCTCAGTCTACGCCGTCTTCTGCTTCATTGTTCCAATGACTCGGATTAGAAGAATTTTCGGGCCAAAGCAGTGATGTCCTTGTGTTCTACATGTTCTTCCAAATCTTTAGCATTTTTTCCGAAGAGATATGCTGCCGCGCGGCTCCTAAAATTCGTCACTGAATCATCTACACGACATTTAACTTTTCTTTTATTCTGGCGTAAAATCTACAATTCATACAATCTTAAAATTTTGAATTACAGAGAAATGGTAAAAGTACCTTACTACTATAATACAAATACAATTGTTTAAAATAATATCACATAATTTATCAACTCTAGAAGGAAAAGCCACTAAAAAAATCTTCATTCAAACGGAGAAAAAACAATAAAGAAAAGTAATAGATATTGGAGGAAAGAGAGAAAAAGTTGCGAAACTCAGTCATCAGAAACAGTGGTTCTATTGTTAATTGGTATTGAAGCTTTTGCAATAAATAGTAAATAAATAAATGAGTAATAAATAAATAAATAGATAAATAAATAAATAATATGTAAATATATAACTAAATAAATAAATATAAAAATAAATATAAAAATAACAAAATAAAAAAATACAGAAAAATATGAATAAAGAAATTAATTAATATACGGCTAAATAAATATTTAGATAAATAAATAAATTTATTAATTAATTAAATAAAAAATAATTAATTAATTAAATAGATAAATAATTAAATAAATAAACAAACAAATAAATAAATTAATAAATAAATAAATAAATAAATAGGTAAATAGATTAATAAATAAATAAATAATTAAATAATTAAATAAATACGATAAATATACACAAATTATAAAGCCAGATTTTTGATGTAGACATTGTCAGAAGATAAACTTGGAATATTTTATTTCAATCTAATTTTTTCAATCCTTTGTGCTATCATTTCAATGTTGGCCATTTCATGTAATTCTATTGTTGGAAATACCCATGGCAGGCTCTGAATGATTTTAAGCAGTTTATTTTGAGCTATCTGAAGCTTGCGCAAGTGACTGTTTGCACATTTACCTCAGACAGAAGACCCAGCTTGAAAAGTTGCTTTGAAAATGAGTAGTTTGCTAGCAACATTGAGTTTTAAACGTCTACATATAAATGGATACAGTATTCGTGTAGTTGTGTTAACCTTCATAATTGTTTCTTGCACATGAATATTGAATGTTAAGCGCTTGTCTAAATACATACCAAGGTATTTTACATTCGGTTTCCATTCGACCGCTATTCCATTGACAATAAGTCTGTTGCTAGGAAGTAAACAAGCTTTTCTTTTATGTGTAAAAAAGATAGCTTGTGTCTTAAAAGCATTTGAAGCCATCAACGCAAACAAGGCCAAAAGTCGCACGTAGAACTTATCTCTTAAAAGAACTCAGGGACCCCGCATTAAAATTCCGTGTCGTAAATCATGACTGGGAAGATCAGTCTTTAGAGAAAGGGCTCAATTGTTTCTTTGCACTTTGAGCCCAAAGAAACAACAGTGATTCAAATGTTAAATTTCGGCACTGATGTTGTCGTCCCTTAGGTACCTCGAAGTTTCTGCTGCATAGGATGACTCTCTATTCTAGACGTTGGTGTTGTGTGTCCATGCATGTACTTTCTTTTGCCATTATTTACCAGAACCATCTAAGCCGCATCCGCTTAGATGCCAACAAACGCTTCATTAATGGCTCACTCTTTGTTCAATCAAGTCCATATCGTCAGCGTAAGCCAGCAGTACTTCTGGTGTTGACATTCGTGTTGCTGTTGTTGTTTTAGAACTCTCCAAAGCACTAATTAAACATTTTTTTGTCTATTTATTTTAAAGGTGCAGCAAAACCGTTCTTCTATAGTTACCTACCGGCGCGGCCACTCTACAACGTCCGACATTAGCCAAGCAGACCGCACTATGGAATGAATGATTTAATTTTAAAATGCCCTAGTTCTTTACACATCCGTTGGCCGTGTATTTCTATGCATTCTTTAATTATTTTTATTTATTTATTTATTTATCTCAATTAGACGTAAGAGAAAAAAAAACAAAACTCATGTATTTATATTACAGAAATAAATAGGAAATTTAATGAACATAAATAAAATAAATAAATAAATATCGTTTTAAAAATATTTTAACAATAAACAAATACATACAAGAAAGTGAGAAGAAGAGTGATTAGTGGAGGAGGCAGAGACTGGTAAGCACATTTTATTAATTCTCATATCACAGTGATATCGTTAACAGGGACGGAGAATACCACGGACGTGCGTCCAACAAAACAGATGCCATAACAACACATAAATTAATTAAAGTAACTACAGATACGAATAAATAACAACGTTCCAGCGGAACCTAATATGTGACAGGCTTCTGTGCTGAGTAGGCCATTTCATGCACATCCAACATCTTTGCCGGCACCTCGGCGAAACTCTCGATAAAGCCGTCCAGCGCTCTTCCCCATCCCGAACTGTAAGTGTCGTGATGCGGCTCCACGTAGGCCACATGCTTCTTACTCAGCAGCTTCTTCAGCGCAATGATGACAGCCAGAACCAGAGCTATCTTGGATACGATAAACGCCTTACCGGTCAGCAGAATGAGTCCCTTGATGAGCATGGCACCAATGATTCCAGCCTTTGTTGCCAGCACCAGAAGCAGCCCTCCCATGTTCTTCATCTTGCCACGTCCTTCGACCATTGCCTCAGCGGGACTTATGGACAGACCAAAGTTCAGATTTCCCTTCGGCTCTGTGGTCACTATGAAGTCAGCGTTGTCCATCAGCTTGTAGCGCAACGTTCGACTGCGGATGAATTTCCAGATTTTTCCAGCCAACAACAGGCCCAGTGTTTCGTCGTCCGACTGCAGGGACCGTGCCAACAGCATATCCTCATCAGGGTCGTCAGGGATATTCACGTCTCTGCCAAACATTTCGAAACAAATTCATCGTCATCCATGGGAGAGTGAGGTGCTTACCTATTCTCTGTGACTTTGATGTTCTCGTTCACATCAATCGATGACTTCTTGAATATTCGATTCATGTAAACGATCAACTTTAGCATCATGCAGGAGTGATTGTCCCGTTGACTACATTTTATGTTCAGTTTCCGCAGGAATCCTTCCTCCAATTGGTTTCTATTCACCGCCTGTATCTGTGCCCGGAGGCAATAAAAGCGAAACGAAATTCAATATAAGGCAAAAAGTTAAAAGATATGCTTTGCGCGATTCACGGCTCCCCAATATGGGAAATAAGTTAATTTAGGAATATGTGCGGTTCATGTGTGGCCCTTGTATGTGGTGGGGGAATTCCGCTCCACAAGCGACTGGAACATGTGCTGCCAAATAAATTAAGTTCAAAGGATGTGTTTCTAGGCATTGTTCGCAAAGTTCATGGAATGGGGACGGATCTCTTAGAACTTGGTCGTTTTTTCTGCGTAGGAGATTAAATTTGCTGTTAGCAGATGGCTGGTAAATGAGAAGCGATGCGAAGTTAATTAAACACACAGCGGTTTGTCGTGTTTTATGTGGAATATCGAGTGTTATTGTTTTGAGCAGATGGATCCTCGAGTGTTATTGTTGTGAGAAGATGGATTCTTGTGCTAACACAATTCTCAAAAGGGTGTTTGTAATGGGTTTCCTATTTTCCCTTTCTATTCCTTACACAATTCTCAAAAGGGTGTTTGTAATGGGTTTCCTATGGCATAGCCCCTAAATTATTTGACATAGCCACTAAGTGGTAATTTTTCGTTAAGTTGTCGATTGCTCGTTTGGTTGACCACAAGTGACATGAGCGCTGTGGTGAGAGGCGGTTCTTTCGAGGTTCGAAAAGCATGTGTGCATTGAGATCTATGCGGATTTTAGCTTCATATGATGAAGACTTAGCTACTATGTGCATTCTGGAATATCAATAGCAAGGTACCAACACACTGCATGTTTATGGACTATTCAGCACACGTCATATTCTCCGCGGTTTCCGCAGAATCGCTTTAAACAAGCAAATCTTTGAAGGAGTGAAGCTGTGGTTATGTATATAAATTGATTTATGTATCAAGTGATCCTATTATTTTAGCACATTCATGTAAAATTTCATATAAATGTGATTATTAATTCGCGTTTATCTCTAGTTAAATGGAATCATAATGGCAACTGAGACGAGATTGTGAGAATTGAGCATCGCGCTGTAATTAAATTTCTCACTAAGCAAGAAAAAGTAGTGTGGTGGCTGTTTAACAGGGTTCCGCACCTTCATTATCAACTGTGCAAAATTGGTCAAGTGAGTTCAAGAAGGGCAGAGGGAGCATTGAAGACGACTCCCGCTCCGGCGTCTCAGCTACTTCTTGTTCGGGAGAAAGCATTAAGTAAGTCAAAAAACTTGTTCTTGAGGATGCACGAATAAAGGTGAAAGTGATGGCAGAGATTACCAAACTTTCAACTTCTACAATTCACACCATTCTTCATGACCATCTTAACTTTTCAGAGGTCAAGGCGGTTGCCACGAATGCTCACAGCGCCTAAAAAAAAAATTTGAGTCGCATGCTGTAGAGAGCTTTTAGAGATGTGTAGTGAGAGCGCGGACGGTGTTATGGATTGAATTGTTACTGGGGACGAAACATGGGTGACCCTGAGAGCAAACAAGAGTCCATGCAGTGGCATACAAAAGAAACAGACCCCCCGAAGAAGTTCAAAGTCAATCCGTCTGCCGGGAAGCGCATGGCCACAGTTTTATGGGACTCAAAGGGAATCTTGTTAATTGAGTACAAAAAAAAGGTGAAACCATCAACGCCACATTTTACGCTTTGCATAATTTGCGGGAGGAAATTACAAATAAAAGACGGGGTAAACTCGCAGCAGGTGTGTTGCTTCTTCATGACAACGTTCCTGTTCACATGGCATGAGTTTCAAAGACTGCTGCGCGAGATTGTGGTTTAGAAAAAAACCTACACCCACCCTACAGTCCAGACCCTGCCCCTAGTGGTTATTTCCTGTTTCCGGATGCGAAAAAATGTCTCTGGGAAAGATTTTCGGATGATGAAGAAACTAAGTCGGCAATAAATGGGTATTTTGCAGAGAGAGACAAAATTTATTTGTTTGATGGTTTAAAAAAGCTTATCTCAAGATGTAACAAATGCATTGATATTAGGGGAGATTACATTGAAAAATAAAAACCATTTAAATTGAATTCGCATTTTCCTTCATATCGATACCGAGAATATATTGAACTCCCCTCGTATATCTGGGTGACTGATATATAATTTAACAAGCAACCGACAGTGAATGCTCATTAAAGACGACTAGGCGGAAATAAATCCAATGAACAGAAGCGTTCAACTCTGGCAACGGAGGATGAACGGGTATGTGCTCAGAACCGTTCAAAATCAGTATATCTTCCGCTCAATTTCTTGCTGTCAGAAACTATAGCTTTTTGTAGAGCCGCTGCTTTGCCTTCGGTGAGAGACGACGAAGAAAATATCGTCGTCATCTGCACTGAAAAGCAAGCAGCAATAAAAGGTCTTGGATGGCCACATGGATGTTTCATGGGATACTGTACTCCTGATCACAGAGATATGTCAGAAATCCTTAAAGTAAATAACTTATCCAACCATTCCGAAGCGAAAGACAACGTGGTCATGAAGCGAAGTAGAATATTGAAGATCAAGATATCAAACCAAGCAGCGAGACTTGCGGTAGTTAAAGAAATCTGAATACCAGCTCATACATTTGGGAAATATGTCTAAAAAAATTGGGTTTTACCACGTACAAAACACAACTGAAGGGAAAGATACATAACAAGGCTAGAATAACTTGTAATGATTCTTGCGGGAGCTGAATATGAGGAGGGAACTCTGCTTCATCATCTCTGCAACTGTTAAGGTTTGACTGCCACAAGCCATCAATCTTATAAATTGATTCCTTTTCCTTTCTTCTATGGCAATGCAGTCTGTGCCTCAACCAACATGCACTTCTAATCACCGCGATCTCTCAACAGCTGCCTCCAATTGCTAACTTCAAATTGGTTGAGGTGCACCCTGGTTCTGGCAGTGCAACGAACTTTTGTTCCAGAACCAGGGTGCACCTCAACGAATTTGAAGTGCGCAATTGGAGCACTTCAAATTGGTTGAGGTGCACCCTGGTTCTGGCAGTAGAACGGACTTTTGTTCCCGCCTTACTCACGTTCCTAATGAAGTTGCCAATAGGCAAAGAGAAAATGCACCGAAAAGAAATGAGATGGAGAGAAAGACTCAAAAAAGAGTTCAATTGAGATCTGGACGCAGCAAGGAATATCGCATGCTTCGCTTAATGATTACTCTTTAAAGCAAGAGGTTGATACCCATTACGAGAACGAAAAATCGTTGAACTTCAAGAAAAACAAAGTGTGTAGAATTCAAATCAGTTTGTTTTGTACCTATTCTTTCTTCACCGTTTAGTAATAATAAAAACCATCCCAATCACAAAATGGAACAGTTCTTAAGCCTATTTATGCCCCCGCGATGAAATAGTAACGATATACGGGCTTTCCCAAACCAAGAACCACGATGTCAAGGATTGAGGTAATTGTTCAATCGACTCTTAAGCATATACAATTACAGGAATCAAGCCTATCCCGTGTGTTTAGTTGGACTAAGAAATCAATTTCTATTATTAGTTGTTTGAATTCGGTCAAGTGTTGGAACAATCAACAAATTAGCAACCAGAAACAAACAATGACAATAACAAATGACAACGCCTGGGGCTTTTGATGGCCCGGTACTAATCTTAGACGATTTTTTGGGAAGGGCAGATCTGTTGCCCGACTTCGTTTTCTGCAGAACACTAAAAGCAATTGACACAGTTGCTGATGATTTTCCAAAAAGTTATACTCCGATGTATTGTAATTTTGAAGTTACGCGGGATAAACTTCTTGGACACATTAGCGCAGAACTAGAATTCACTTCACCCGGTTGCAAAATATGGAAAAACCTGACAAAGCCACGAAGCATTGGGTTTTAATTTTAATTCTCTTCTCATAAAATGCAAGTACTACATTATCCCTCAACGAGTGGGGTACTCTGCAAGGTTCAGCCTGATTAATCGTAACTATTATACAGTTCTGTTTTCTTGAAAGTATTTCTGGGCTTTTTGACAAAGGACTATGTACGTCTATTAATTGACGTATTAAGCGCTAGACACGGTGCCATTAGGTACTATGGCAAGAATCAAAAGAATTCCACTGAATTTCAGTAGCAGCGCCATTCGCTTAAGTCAAAATCAATTAATAACTTAAAATTTTGTGCGCCCTACTCAACATCTTGTACTGTATGAGGCTTCAGGAAGCTCACTTTCGAAATGTTGTGCTTGTCCTTGTTATTGATTTGCGGAATGAACTCAAAGTATTCTGCTTAGAAGTGCACATTCCTGCGCTCATAGGCACACTTGTTGAACGCCAGCGCAGAGGGCAACAACTCTTGAAAGTGACTTGTTTTGTCAACAACCATGAAAAAGCAACATCTGCTGAGGAATCTGCAAGACCTAGAGTCCAACCAACGTTTCAGGAAGAAATTTTCTTTGTAGGCTGCGATAGATGGTGAATATTTTTTTTGCCAGTAAAAAAATTAATAAGGACACTAAATGCATGTCAATGTCTCCATTTCCATTTGAAAACTACGAAATAAAGGAAATTTGAGATTACGGAAATAAGAGTTGTGTGAACACTTACAGTTATTTTTTTTATCAACAGAGTTATTGCGAAAGGACGCCTCGCAAAATTTGCGGAAAAGCGTATTAAAAAAGATAATGAGTAGCCTTAGACTCTAAAACTTCAACACGGCTAATAGTTTGGTTTTCAAAAATTGTTGTTTAGCGTTTAAAAAAATTATTTACTGAAAGTAGAGATGCGCATTGAAGACCAAAAGTTGATGGTTAATTTAATAAATAAATTTTCGTTGCATTTTGCTGGCCACCGAGGCATCTCACACTCCCACTTCTTCAGGGAAACAAAAAACTTTCAAAACAGGGTGAATAATAATTTCTTTAGAAGAAACCGAATAGACTGAAATATGTACACCCTGCAGTTGCAGAGAAATCTCTTTTGAATTTCCCTCATTCGTCCCGACGTACACATGCGAGACTGTGCTGTAGGCTATTCACTTATTTTCAAACAAATAAACAACAACGGAGGCAGACGAAAAGTACCTCTAAAGTTCCATGATCTCAATTTTTTGAATTCAAGTCTGTCTTAAAGAACATTTAAAATAAGTCTATAATGAATTTGTATTCTTCGAAAAGGACCTTCGTGTAGCAAACTAGTTCTATATGGAATTGCCCTATAACTTGTTCTTCGTTTTTTCGTCAGACATGAATTTATTCAAATCGCACTTCACTGGACGCATTTTTTTGTAATTGCTAAGAGGGGGATATATTCAGAGGGTTTGCGACTTTAATGGTCAACTAGCAGGGACAATTTCGGAATATTTGCTATGGTGTATGGAATAGGTTGGGAACAGATTCATAAAATGTCCAAATTCAATGTCATTGTTGCCCTTCTCAAAATAACACCAGATCAGAATCCGTATGAGGTGCGCTTCCACTCTGAAAGCGGTTGCTGCAGATCGATGTTTGATACAGATCTCTCTTGATTGGAAATCACAATTAGCCAATCTTTCACAGATATCAATCTTTCAAGGACTGTCTGCTTAAAGCAACAATAATGTTCGAGAAAGTGATGATGTGGGTGATTAAATATATATTGAAGCATTTGTGTCTCACAATTCGCTTAAAAAGGAGCTTTTGGGGGCAGTGTCGCACAACATCGGTCCTACCCGCCAACTTTTGAGAAAACTTAAGACCGCCCCAAAATTATATCATTCAACAAATTGAAGGAGAGCGAGTCAAAAAAGAAAACTCGCTGTCAGTAACTAAGGATGATGGAAAAACGGAAGCAAGCTCTAGTACCCATGCAGAAAACTGGGTTTGAAAATTATATCGAAGATTGAATTAAATTTCGACACCCGTATGTCATAGTCACCAGGGAATACTTTGAAGGTGTGAATGTTAGTAACTGAAAGTCAGAACACTTGCACAGCTCAAAAACATCTAAATGTACACTTATTCCGTTTGATTCACAATTTGTTCAAAATATAAAGCCATTACCGAATTATCACTTGCATTGATTGCAGGATTCGCTTTCACCGTGCTGCACAATACAATTGTCCCAAAGAGGTATATCCACAGTATGTTCATGATGAAGGTTCCGCTGTATGTCCCTGACTTCCTTCAAACAACAATCGAGTCCTTTTAGATCACACAACTATTCGACCGTACAAATACAAAGCGGCACAAGACACAAACTATTCAACACTTCAACTGGTCAACTAGTACTCCTCGAGTCCGACACAGGTGCTGATGACATCGTAATGATATAAGAAAGCCTAATGCGAAGTCAGCGCATAGGTTTCAGGTTTATATTGACTCCTGCCAGCGGATGCCAAGCGAACACATTTTGCCCCAGCACTCCTGCTCCACTGAAAACCAGATACACGTATCGGTTGTAAGATAAATCAAACATCATTGAATTAATTTCATACGCGATTGGATGCAGCGCAGAATAGCGCACGCGTCGCGGGACCGAAGTGAAGAAACCGCCACACTGTTATTCTCCATAAACGAGGAGAAATTCTGGATTTGTGCTAAAAAAAAACACTCAGTCATGGATACCCAGAAGCAGTCGTACGTATAAATGAATCTCGGTCCCACCGTAAGTGTTTGCGGCTGCATCCCCACTCCAAGGAGAACCAGATGGACAGGTCGCACTCTTGATCCATCCTGGCTTCTCGTTGTTGTCTGTTGATTTCTTTTTCTCGATTCCTCGGCTTTGATTTCTTCGTCTCTTTCATTTGCACTCACTGCGACCGCTGTTGATTGCAATCGAGTTCTCTAAGATGGGGTGCAGTTGTCAATGGAACTGAACCTGAAATCGATGCTATCTAGGTTAGCAGTGTCGTTGTTGCCTTGCACGGAGGGAAACTTTTCGAATCCGCTGCTCTTTGATTCAGACGTACTCGCATGTATGATAAACAAAATGCTATGAGCGCTTTCTACTGGAAGCTGTGCATGGTATGCAGTCTGCTACTCGTTAAAAATCCAGTTACACGCTGATGTCAGTGCGGTAAAGAAGAAACTCCACACATCCAAATGCGTTTAAACTGCATTCTTGCTTAATGGGGGTAAATAAATATCAGATAATATGCGACCGATCCTCGCAGAAATGGGTCACTTTTTTCTGATGTGCGTTTCGCTTTCGATTCTCTTGTTTGGTACGCAAATCAATAGAAAAATGTATATTTCCGTCGAGATGTTCGAGCCAACAAGAATAAGGACGCTTCGTTTTTAAAAAAGTGTACAAATTCTGACTTCTGACTTTTAGGTCAGCATTACTAATATTCTAAGCCAGGTCCAGTTCTAACCAGTTCGTTTGAGTATTTTATTAAAGTTTCTAGGGAACTGGTTTCAAAATGGATTTTGGACTGTAATGAAAATAACATTATTTTGAGAACTATGTTGGAAGGAAACGCCCATTTCCTTAATCCCAACCCGAAGTTGCCCACAAGATGCACCTGGAACATGTTAGCTTACAAACCTTGAGAAGACGTTTGAAGTTGTATCAAAGTTTTGTGGAAAGGAAATAGGAAAAGTCGACTAACGGAAAATTAAAATGATAAGCTTAAACGTTCCCGCCAATAGAAAGCGTAATAATTCATTATTTTTGCCGCGGGAGTCTGGAGTGTATTTAAAACAAGATCAGATGTGACGTAACTTATGAGTGCATTTTCAGGCATTTAAATTTTATGACGCTAAGCGAGCAAGTCTGATCTTTACCGTTAGGTGAGGTGATATTCCAATCAGTGAACTATGCTTTCTTATCCATCAGATAAGATCCATGCAAACAAGGATCATCTACCGACTTACGATTTTCCTAGATCTTTTGAACTCTTATTATGGCCAGCTCAATTCAACTTTGTTGATCCTTGAGAATGGTCATGTCTGGTAATTGGTTCATTGCGTTCATATGTAGATTTATTTGACACTTGTAGGGATCCTCGGCTGAACACCTCGAATTTTTCAAGGCGTCACCTCTATCGAAATGCTGACAATACTCAACGAGTAATAGCTGTCAAAGACAAAGCTTCTCAAATTTCGCCGTTCGGAGTCGGCAAAAAACTGTAGGTCCCTTCTACTCGTGAGAGAACAGTAGCGCGTCCAACACGAGTAGTTGATGAGCAAGCTAGGCCCTAGTCCCCCTTTGGACTGTAGCGCCAACAATTATTATTATTATTAAGGAAAATAGCGTGAATTTCGGCGTTAGTGAGCTTCATGTGTACACGTCTATAACTGTTGAACACAATATTCAAACTAATCATGCACAGTGTCGTTTTGTAGGTTATGTCAAGACCTTTCAAATGATGTATACTATTACCAGATACGAGTTCTGTAGCGCTTTGTACATAGCATGTATTTTTTTTTTTTTTCGAAAACATACAATGAACTTTAATTAAGTATGTATGTTTTATTTTGTTTTAAGACCTATTTCCATCTTTACATCTTCTGATTCTACGTGCATAGTACTTTTGGTCTTTTTCTTTTTAAAACTGCACATATTGTGACTTTAAAATATATTTTAAATATCCTTAAAAGTTTTGTCGTTTAAGGAGTATTGCAAACACCAAAACAAATGGTTGAGGGTCAGGTTAGGTTAAGGCTTTGTGTTGAATTTATCAAGAGTTTAAACCCAAACTCTGTCAGTTTTCGGCCGACTCCAAATGGAGAAGTGTTTAAAAGTTTTTCTTTAACAACAAATACTCTTTGAGCGTTGTCATGAGCTCGAAAGAGGTTCAGCCGGGAATCGAACCTGGACCTCTCTACGCCACGACGGCCACCAAGCTTTGACGTTATTGTAAACAATCCATATTTCATCACAAGTGATGACTTCCTTTAAAACGACCACTATTCATAGTGTTAAGATACGTGTTGCGATTAATGAAAAGAATATATTTCAATTCGAATGGTACCAAAATATGAAGCTTCTTTACGTCTTCAAGAAGCTTAATATGCAATTTACATGTTGCGTTTTATAAATTTATCTTTTACTTAATCTCACACCTAGTTAATTGTCGCCTCGATTAATGCTTTAATTTGATCATAATCAACTTTACATTGCCGGTCTAAGCGTAGCTCATCTCTGAGTACACAAACATCTGACTGAAATTTCCCAAATTTATTTTGCTCTACGTGCTTAACGCTTCCTCACCATACACATCACATACCTTTTTAACAACTTGTGCTGCGGTTTTTCTATTACGAAGATAATGAACTCAAATTTGAAGAAAAAACTCGTGTTTGGGTTCCATTAAACATAAACTTAATATATACAACTATTAACGAGACTGCGCATGATCTAATAAGTGTAAGAATAAAAAACTAATGAAATTGATAAAACTGTCCGAAACCTCTCAGAAAAATTGTCTAAGCCTTTAGTACAAAAAATCCGCAATTACAATTAAAACAACACAATATATGACAATTCTCGCGAAAACGTTCACAAATGTTAAAATTGTGACTCTTAGTAAGACCAATCTTTCACTTCTTCAAATTCGAGCAATTTGATTAAGCGAATTTATATTTTGAATGGTATGTCGCAGTGTCAGAGTTATCTGAGCATGCCGCTTTGTACAAGAGGAATTCATCTATTTCAATTGCGTAGGAGGCGACAGAGGCAAAACACAATGATGATACGTTTTCTAGATCAAAAAACCCTAAACAAAAACATTTCCTATTATGCAGGGGAAACTGTCTTCCCTTCGTCGGCTTTTTTGGTCACTGTTGACTTTCAATGAAACTAAGTTATTTCATTGTTATTATCCCAACGTTTCGGTAGATCAATTTGAACAAACAACTTTAAAAAAACATTTCCAAGAAAACCATTGTCCAGGAATCTTTTAACTTACTGATAAAACTTACACAAAAATACATTGCAAACAAATCAATTTTTAAACTATTTAATATATTTTAAGTCAAATAAAATTAAAATTAAAGTTTTAACCGCCCTTCTCATACATACCCCGATGCACTTAAATAACCTATTGTTATTCCGCTGTATAAAAAGGGTGCAACCACTGCTCTCAATAAATACCCTCCTATCTCAACCTTACCTGTTCCACAAGTTGGCCGTGTTCATTTTGGTAGCCTTTGGTTCGAAGATTGTTTTCACTATAACTGAACTTTTTGGTAAAATTATTTGCCCTCTTTCACAGCACCCCCTTGTTTCCCCAGTCGCCCGCCTCGTATTTATTCTCCTTTTTCTGCTCCTTCTTTGAATTTAGTTCGTAGTAATGGACAGTACATCTCTGCAGCGCTAGCAATTAGTTTTACACCCTTTTCGTCCACCTCAATTGGATCTTACCAAGATTTCCAATTTGTCTCCAACTGTACGAGAAAGTTTCTTCTCCTTCTTGTTCTTATAGCGCTACAGTCCGGGGTGAACCTCAGCCTCAACCAACATACTTCTCGAGCCACCACGGTCTTTCGCTAGCTGCCTCCGGTTTCACAATCCAAGTTGGTTGAGGTCCTTCTCCACTTGTGTGAGCCACCTTAGTCTTGTCTCTCGTCTACTGTTGCGTTGTCCCAATAGCTTAGATTCAAAGACTTTTCGGGCCGGAGCAGTGGTGTCCATACTCCCTACATGGCCTAGGCATCTTAAGCGTTGTATCTGTAGACGGTTGACCAGGCTCATGTCACTGCACAGCCCATAGAGTTCGTTGTTAAATCTTCTCTTCCAGTTACCATCAACGCAAACAGGACCAAAAATCCCATGCAAAACTTTTCTGTCGAAAAGACTAAGGGCATCCTCATCCTCTTTTAGTAACGTTCAGGTTTCCGCGCCATAGAGTAGGACTGGGATGATCAAGCTGTTATATAAAGCGAGCTTAGTTCTTCGAGTGAGGGCCTTCATACTCAATTGTCTTTTGAGCTTAAAGAAACCGGGATTGGCAAGAGTTATTCTGCGTTTGATTTCAGTACCCTGTTTACCGTGGAGCCGAGGTAGACGAAGTTTTTGACTACCTCGAAGTTTCTACTGCCTAGTTTGACGCTCCGTCCGAGACGTCGATGTTGTGTGTCCTTCCTTGATGACAGCATGTTATTTGTTTTGCCCTCATTACCCGCCAGACCCATTGTAGCCGCTTCCGCTTGAATGACAGCGAATGCCTCACTGACGGCTCGCTGTATTCGTCCAATCACGTCAATGTCTTCAGTGTAAGCTAGCAATTGAACGGGCTTTTGGAAGATCGTGCCTCTGGTGTTGACTAATGGGTTACGCACAATCTTCTCGAGGATGATGTTAAAGAAGTCACATGACAGTGTGTCGCCTTATCTAAAACCTCTTTTGACATTGAAGGTCTCGGTGGGTTCATTACCTACCTTGACGGAACAGCGATCGTCATCCTACACAATTTGACGAGTATGGTAGGAATGCCAAAACTGACATGGCACTGTATA
Source organism: Eristalinus aeneus (assembly GCA_955652365.1). Taxonomy (NCBI): domain Eukaryota; kingdom Metazoa; phylum Arthropoda; class Insecta; order Diptera; family Syrphidae; genus Eristalinus; species Eristalinus aeneus. The sequence goes on from OY019130.1 coordinate 75,346,060, forward strand.
GTTCGTCTCTATGCACGCTGTCATATACAGCCCTAAAATCTACGAGGAGGTGGTGAGTGTCGATTTGAACTTCTTGGGTCTTTTCCAATATCAGCCGTAATGTGAAGATCTGGTCTATTGTGGACTTCCATGGTCTGAAACCACACTGATAGGGACCCGTCAGGTTATGGACAAATGGTTTCAAGGGCATACATAATACGTCGGAGAGGATCTTGTATTTGATGTTAAGGAGACTGATACCTCGATAATTGGCGCAGCCAATAGTATTTCCCTTCTTGTGGACCGGGTAAACGACGCTGACATTCTACTCATCGGGCACGCTTTCCTCCGATAATATCCTACAGATGAGCTGGGGCATGCGGTTCCTTCTGGGTGGTTACGTGAAACCCAACAAATCAGTGGCAGCTTCTTTGATAGCTTCTTGACAACGTTTCCAGTCTTCTTCAATGGTTAGTGCAATCAGCGTCGAACTCTAAGCGTGTTTCAGGGAGACTCAATCGCAAAGTCGCCAGCAATCGGCTGCGATTGTAGCTTTTTGGCGTCAAAACCTTGTGTGCTGTCTCGACTTCGTTGCTCTTTCGATATCCGGGCTCTTACCTTGGCTACAACAAGGTGATGATCCGAGTCAATTTTTGCACTTTAAAAAGGTCGGACATCGAGAATATTGCAGGATTGTCTGACGTCGATCGAAACGTTATCAATCTGGTCGACGATGGATTGATCAGAAGGTCGCCAGGTCCCTTTGTGGATGTTCAGGTGTGGGAACCGCTTCCTTGCTACAGAAAGCTTCCTCACCATACACGTTGCATAACTTTTTAACGCTGCACAGTGTTTTTTTATTAGGAGGGTAATAAACTTAAATTTGAAGAAAATACTCGTGTATTGGATCCATAAAAAATAAACTCAATATATACAACTGTTAACGAGACTTCACATGAGCTTATAAGTGTAAGAGTAAAAAAGTAATACAATTGTCAAACCTCTTAGAAAAATTTCTAGGTTCGACTCTCGTCTGAACACCACAAGTTTTCCACGACACCAACTTTTTCGAGCTTCTATCAACACTCAATGAGTAATAGCTGTCTAAGAAAACGCTTCTCAAACTTCGCCGATCGGAGAACAGTAGTGCGCGCAGGGCTAGGCCCTGACCCCTTGTGGACTGTCACGCCATACAGCTGTTATTATTATTTTTATAAACTAGGACTTGCATCCCTTGTTTAGAGTTGCGCAGTCCAGTTCAAAACATCGCTGCTTAGGCAAGTGTTATATGTCTACAACTACTCGACATAAGATTCCACACTCCATTTGAATCATTTAGGCAGCTCTTACACACGTCCTAGATAAAAAGGAAGTTGGCAAAGAATCTGTTAATATGGATTATAAGGTTTTTTTTTTCTTATTTTTAGAAGACCCCATACTTACTAATCGCCAACGTTGACCACAGAGCTTTGCCACCACCATTGGTATTTCCTAAGTTCTAAATATAGTCTGTGTGTCTTCCGCAAGTTGTTCATGTTCGTCCTGGTAGGCTTTGGTTCGAGGTTCGTTGCCACTAGATAACACTGTCTATATTTTTGATTTCACTCAACCAAAAATGCTGTAATTAGTTTGCCAGATGCATTCCTCCCGTTAAGGAACTCACGCGCAATACGTGCCTCGCTAGGAATGCTCACCAATTCACCCTTAACCCCACCTTCGGCTGTACAGTTAAGCTTAGAGACTCATTCTTCAGCCGCACCAAACGATTACTTTTCCAGACCCCCCCCCCCCTACTTTCCCTCTCTTCATCTATACCTTCGGCCCATGCTGTGACTTAATTCCGGTCAGTAAGGGTATAAACAATCCCTGTAGCGCCACTTATAAAAGAAAAACGCCTCCTAGCTTCCCCGATCGTACGCGTCGCATTTATCCAGCTTTTTCTGCTCTGACAGTACATCTCTACATCGCATCCAGTTTCACGGCATGCATATGCTTTACGTCTCCTTCGATTGGATCTTGGCAAGATTTTCAATTTGTCTCAAACTGTACGAGAAAGTTTATATCTTCAGTTTTAACGCAGGCTCTGACACCACCTGTGAATGTAGTTTTTCGAAAAGTATTCGTTTGTCCTATCTCAATTGCATTGATACAAACCGTAAATTATTTACTTCAGTGTCAAATTAGTTAAATTAATATTGCCGTTTGTGTAGAAACACTACAATAGGATTCGAATTCTTGAAACATCTCTTCGGATTTGTTAGCGTAGCTCTGTTACGAAATTTAGCATTCGTATCATAGAACAATTTTTTTCTGGAAATACTTTTAAAAGCTGCAACCGCCATTAGCCCAAAAAACGTCTTATCAACTTTTTCGCCCTAATTCACATTTGAGAATGGAACCGAGCACGACATATACACTCCATGAATGCATCCAGTAATACTTTCAATATTTTATTTTAAATAAATACAGTACTAAACAAAATATTTAAATTAACATAAACACACACATTCAGACAATGGCCACACATTGCTTCGAATCGTCTTGCAGCGCCCACCGGACACTCTAGCTAGTTGACTTAATGTCCTTGTCGCTGCTCCTGTACTGTGAATATCCTTGATACGCTAACTCTGACTGAGATTGACCGAAACTGATACCGTTTCCGTTTGTGTTCTTACTGTAGTAGTCTGTGTATGGCTTTGAAAATGACGGCTCCTGCCGATAAAACTGATTGCCGCCGTCAAAGTGCTCATGATGATGGTAGCTGGCAGCGCCTATACCTTGCTGAGTGTACTCGGGGAAATTATTCTTTTGATTGAACAGACCACCAAATCCGGCGCCTCCAAATCCACCGGGACCTTGCGGACGACACAATTTGAAGTAGGCAAAAAGTCCTGGTAATATAATGGCTGCAAGGCCAAGAATCTTCTTCAGTCCAGCGATTCCCAAGATGAAAGGCAGGAACAGAAGCAATTTCAACTTGAAGATTTTCAACACCAAAAGGAGAGGGATAATGAGTTTCTTCAACTTTTTGCGGTCTACCAGGGAAAAGATGAGAAAAGTTGTTAATGAATAATCAAATGTCATCTGTTCCGGTTTTGATATTACTTAAAAGTGGGGCGTGTTTATCTTCGATTACGTCAATTTCGCTGTCGATGTCGCCAATGAAACGGGCTTGGTACCTTCCACTGTCGGTGAGTTCCTCTGGAATTTGAACCTCCAAGGCGGTTGTCTTGATGAATCTGTAACATGTTGAATGAGTGTCTTTGGTTATTGGGAAGTCAATGTAATTTGAATGTTGAAAGGGCAGATTGACCACATAACAGCATCGGAACAGACACACACAAGTTCTGAAATACTTGAAAATGAGAACTCTCCAACTTCAATTACTTTGTTTGAGTGACCTCAAATGCAGAAGAAAAGAAGTTCAGCCTTGAAAAGGCGACATGGGAATTTAAAAAGTGTCAAACTCGCCATGCGAATGGACTTGCATAAATCTTAAAATCTTAAATCTTAAATCTTAAAATCCACCGAAAGTTCAAAAAGGCACTCATATCAAATTCAGAACCTTCGTATCGATATACTGGGCGCAGGCAAATCAAGGCGAAAAACCAATTTTTACACGAATTGCATGTAGTTCCACATCAGATATCAGACCTTCTGTGTTTACTTTGCAACGTGCAACACTTATTTGATTAGTCCACCAGTTTATATTAAGATATACAATCATTGCCCCTCCGGTTGCAATATGCAACATCTTGCGCTGTATGCATTGCGCACAGTATAACTCATTATAAGATCCTACAGCAACGACTTCAAAACCTTGACCGGTTATCAGTTTCGACGTTGTTTTGTGTGTTGTATAATATACGTGGCCGCCGTGGCGTAGCAGGTAGAGTGCGAAGCTCACATGCCGAAGGTCTAGATTCGGTTCCTGGCTGAACCGATCGAATTTTTCCCGGCACCACTTCTTTCGAGCTGCTGACAACACTTAAAGAGTAAAAAAGTTTAAAAAAAGCCACTCAAACTTCGCCATTCGGAGTCGGCAAAAACCAGTAAGTCCCTTCTACGTGTGATACAACAGTAGCGCGCACAACAGGAGTAGTTGATGAGCAAGCTAGGCCCTGGTCCCCTGTGGCTTGTCACGCCATGAAATTATTATTAATCATTGTTATGATATACATCAGGCTATCGTTTGAAAAACCTTTTAAGCAAAATGACCGCCCTACATCTAACTGCAAAGTATTGTTCTATTCGGACCTTTTCCCACGATCTTTGTATATGAAACGATTTCTATTTATAAACATAATAATAATAATATAAATTGTTGGCGCGACAGTCCACAGGGGGACCAGGGCCTAGCTTGCTCATCAACTACTCGTGTTGTGCACGCTACTGTTCTCTCACGAGTAGAAGGGACCTACAGTTTTTTGGCGACTCCGAACGGCGAAATTTGGGAAGCTTTCTTAGACAGTTAATACTCTTTGAGTGTTGTCAGCAGCTCGAAAGAGGTGGTGCCTTGAAAAATTCGAGGTGTTCAGCCGGGAATCGAACCTAGAGCCTTCGGCGTGTGAGCGTCGAACTCTACCCACTACGCCACGGCGGCCACACTATTCTATTCTATTTATAAACGTTCTCTCAAAAATATGCTTCGACGTCCCATTCGTCATGTAACTCAACAGCTTAAAGCTGCGCCCTTACAGACGATGATGGTCAAGTACCGCAGCTGTCTCATGGACATATCATAGCACAGAGTAGAACCTTCAATTAAACAGGGAATCTGCCTTTGCAGAATTGTTTTACCTGTAAGTGGATTTGTACGGGTTTCAATTGCCACAAGAACAGGAAGAATAAATGCTAGGTAGCCGCATGGGGATGAGGTCTTAGCCTCTTGGGCAAATGCAAACTAGTGCAATGTGTGTTATTCTTCTTTCTTGAGATGTGGATACACCTGCAGTTTATAACCAACAAATTTGCTGCTATTTCTGAAAAGATATCAGAAATTTAAGATTTTTTGTATGCAGAAGTCAGATTAACCTGATCAGACAAGGAATAATGCATGTAAACCGACACACAAATTTTCTACAACACAGTGGATACCGCCCTTAAGAACTTCTCGTTAATCACTGTGACCATCGATGTCTGTTCGTTAATTGTGTTCTCACCAGATGTGAAGTCTATTAAAAATTTAACATTTCGGACGAGAAAACATTTGCACGATGTTCATATCTAATGGGTTGTTGAAATACAGATTAAATTGTTGGAGGTTGGTAAACACTGAACTGAGTCGCTGTAACTCTGACTGATCCACTGCAATTTGAGGTAACAATCTACTTTCATTACTCTCTACATCTCTTGGTCTTTTGGGAGAGACTTCAGCAAGCGCTTTTCTATTAAGATCGAAGGTTTTCAGCTCCAGCTACATCATGATTCCAGCAGAGTCGAAACATTGACAGAGAAAAGCTTTCGTCACTAAGTTCCCTTAAGTACGCCAACAATTTGTCTGCAGTCTGCAGACCCGACTGTAGATGGAGGCCCATTGAAAAGTATAGTATATACCAAAGTGAGTTCGGCCCAAATCAATGTATTTTTTTGATCTATGTTTATAGATAATTTTGTTTCCCATGATCTCATGATGTCCCGGGACCAAGACAAGTCTTAGACAATTCAGTCTGGTGAGCAAATTATGGCAAAATTTGACATTTATGTATATTATGGAAATGGTAAGAGGGAAACGAAGATAGGAATACTAGAGGACATTTTCAATGAGTTGCCACCCATAGCTGATACTAGTTTTGCGAGTTACACACAAGTACAATCACACTGTTCTCTCACGAGTAGAAGGAACTTACAATTTTTTGCAGACGCCGAACGGCGCAATTTGAGAAACCTTTTAACTTAGACAGTGATAACTCTTTGAGTGTTGTAAGCAGCTCGAAAGAGGTGGTGCCGTGACAATACGAAACATTCGTGTTGAGCTGGGGATCTACCCACTACGCCACGGCGGCCACATCACCAGTTAACAACCTTAAAAAATGGAATAACATAAATTCATACAATCGATAGTGCTGAAAACTGTGCTGGCATCTGTTGACTAAGATGATAGCCACCAATGGAGTTCTTAATTCCGTTGAGAGGCAAACAGAAATATTTTCATTAAAGCTAGCGAGACATACTGACTGCAGTTATATTTGCGTGAACATTGAACCATAAAACCAACATTTCTCTTGGGCTGATGTGAATCCAGAAAGCCTTTGTATGAAATAAAGAAACAACCGGTAGGGCATTGAGTGTGTTCCTGAGTCATTTGCCTTTCGACACTGGGTCCGGTTTCTAGATTGCAATCTTGACAAGAAGTTAGTTTTATATTTCAGAGAAACGATGTGTCAGCCTCACACACGCTTGGGCAGCACTGTTAAACTTGAATTTTAAACGAAATTAATAACCTACCGCAACGGCCGAACCGATGGTTGTGCAAACATATCGGGAGACAAGTACTTTAGAGGACTAAATTCATGGCGCCGTCGCTTGGACGTACAATGCGCAGAGATGAGACTAAAACTACGGTGGTTAAGTGTGTGAGAAACGTTTCTGTGCTTCTCGAAGCCGGTCAAGAGGCTCTATTCCCTTTGACCATATAGGTGAACCTATCGCTAAAAGTAACTGCCAAACTTTGCCGTTTCCATCTCCTTTGAAATGTACAGTAAAAGAAGGAGCTCAGGAAGCAAGGGGTGAGTCTCCCCCTGAAAGTCAGTAAGGAGAGATACTACATCAATGCTTTAAATGTGCAAACTGAAGATAGAATGAAAGGGAGGCAGTTCTGTTTTTATAATAGTTTAACACGGATGGAAGAACTGAAGATTTAAATCATGCTAGAAGGTAGCGAATTTCATAAGAATACGTTTTTAGATGATCTCAGGACAAGAACAAGTAGAAATGTTTTCCTGTAGCTGCCAGAAACATACAGTGCTGAAAAAAACAGATTATTCATTCAGCTAGCTAGAGAAACCACCTTTCGTCAGAGAATCAGAGTTTGGACAAATCGTCAATGCATCATCATCATTATCATCGGGGCGATAACCGACATCCGAACCCGACATCAAACAGCAAGTCGCTCTATCATCATCATTATCATCGGCGCGACAACCGAGATCCGAACCTGACCTCAGACAACAAGTCCTTCCATCATATTTATCATTGAGAAGCCAACCGAGATCCCAACCTGACCTCAAACAGCAAGTCGTGCCGTCATCATCATTATCATCGGCAAGCCAACTGAGATCCAACCCTGACCTCCAACAACAAGTGTCTATCCATTATGGTTGCCCAGCGATGGGATTCACCAGCCTGCCACAAGATTTCTTGTGTCCACAATATCTCTGTATTTAAGGCGGTCTTCCACGCTGTCGTCGACCATAGAACGAGCACAGAGGACTTTTCGGGCGGGTTCCTCATCGCTCACTAAAACACTATCCACAGGCATCTACCAAGTTTAAGATCACAACATCAGCTTCGAAGTACATCGCATACAGATCGCCTTCGGAGAGCATTCGAAAACTCACCTCATCAGCTAACTACATCCCACAACATGTTTCTCTATGAACACAGGACCTCATCAGTTTGTCCTTAATCAAGACAAAGATGAGGTGATGTGGGCGAAGTGAAAATTGAAATATTTCCCTCCTTCAAATTACACATTCACTTAATTCCGGAATAGAAAAACAAAATCAGTTCTCTCTGAAGTTCTACCTAAAATAACGAGCCCTTGTCAAAGTTATTTTTAAGGCAACCTACTACGCTCCCTACAAATAGCGCAACCTACTACGCCCCCTACAAATAACCAAATATTGACTTGTTTCTCTTTCGAACGAGAGGCAGAAAGAAACAAAAACAAAAGTTAATTTAAATTAAAAATCGACAGCGCCACCACACGGCAACGTTCAGTCGTGAGGGACGCCCAGCAAATTGAAACACAACAACGGCCAGACATGAAATCGTCCTCTATCGCACATTAATTTATGAGAATTTTCAATGAACGCTCCAAAGAAAACAACCCCGAGACAGGCAATCACTAGAGACGAGAGGCGAGCTTCCTCAAGGAGTCATAAACCTGTTTGTTTAGGTCACCATTCCGTTCTCACTGCCTGTTTGTGTTCTTTTCAGCAAGAAAAAAAAGAAACATTCGCTAGGGGACATGTTGACGTTAAACTGCGTGTTTAATTGTCTTCGAGAAAAATAGCTTCCCCTAATGCGGCAAATGAAAATATTGCCGACTCTCGGAAAGCAGTGATGTGTGTACACACCCACGAAGCGAATCAAAGTAAACTGAAATTGAATTTGATGATGATGGACACGTGATTGATGAAAGGATCCAAACTTAGAAACATCCACGCCACCTCGTATGGTGAGCGCCTTTGTGAAGCAATCACTGACGAGGGGGGGCACAGCACTTGATGGAAGCTCATAAATTTTGTTGTTTAACTTGTACTTTGCTCGCCCCGTGTACCTTAATCAGTCGCTGGGGTAGTGTCCCTATGGGGGTTCGTTAGTAAATTCATGCAATGCCCACATACTACAGGAAGATTTTGCCTCGAAATTCATTCGAGTTCAAGGGAGAACCTTGAACCTGGGAAGGGAAGGAGATGCCCATAGCCTAATGCAAGCCACATCAATATTTAAATTGACTCCTGCCTACCTGCAGCTTCCAAGTAATACACGGGCACAGAGATTTGATTAAAGCGACTTTTCCCCTAGGTCACGGGTGAGTGGCTGTGACTATGAATATTAATCGCCGAAGTGGGTGGTTTCCTCGAAAAGTAAAATTTAATTGTGTGCTGACAATCAGTTACATGACTGCGGGTATCCCGGCACGCAGAATGATAATTTCATTTAAATTAATTTCACTGAACAAACTAGGTGGCACGGAGGGGCGTTGATTGTGAAGCACTCACACCCAATTAAGTTGCCGAGGGACACAAGAAGGAATAACAAATGTTGGCAGTTCAAAGACTTGTGAAATTAATCACGCGGTACTCCGCTCGTTATTTTCTTGGTGATTAGTTGGCTTCTTGTTACATTCTGTGCTCTTCTGCGAGGGGAAGTGACTCAAACAGTGTCCGTGAAAGAATGGATTGTGACTTGAATTAAGAATCAGATTCTAGTTTCTGGGTTTAGTTGCACTTTCAGACACAATCAGCTTACCGCTCAGCTCTGCGAAGTGCGTATTTGACCAACTGATCCCACTCGGAGTCTGTCTGCCTTGGCTCCGACGAGAACTCAAATGGGTCCTGGAACAAAGATCTCTGCTGCGATTCCGGCGTCCTCACAACCCGGGCAAAGTCAGACAACCTGCAGATGAATGAGAACATAAAAATCTACGTCTTAGTGAGAAACAAAAATCAAACTTACGGATAAGACTCCCTGACAAATATCTCGTCAAAACTATTCAACGCATGAGTCTTGAAGCACTCCGACAAATCACCGGTCAAGCAATTCTGATTGGTTTGAGCTACAAAAGGATCAACATTAGATCCAGCTCCCAATCCGAAGAGATCCAGCAGAGCTTTTCCACCACGGCCGCGTTCTTCACCGAAAATAGGCGCCCCACCACCGCCCTGAGACTGCTGCTGTATTTGTTGCACATTCGAGACGGGCTGCTGATCGGGCAGTCGCAATCCATCGCCGTCGATCAGGTCAAAAGAGAGTAGAGTCACCAAAACAAATGTCAACGTTAGTTTATTCCTCAGTTCCATTGCTGAAAGGACACAAGAACCGGATTAGAGGAAGTCATAGCAGTGTTAATATGAAGACGAACGCACACATTCACAACACGACACCGTGCACTTTTCCAGCGGAGTGCTTGGTTCAATGCAAAAATAAACAAATTCACGTTTTTCCAGCGCAAAAAAGAGAACTTTGCGATCTCAGCAGACTGAGGTACTCTCACTGTTTTCACCCGATTAATTGTCACGCCAAGTATCTGGCATACTTTCTAAATACACGCGGGTAATCTATCTATAAACGGTCATATCTAACGGTTCGTACCGCACACCTCGGGCGGGCTGATAAGTTTCACTCACAGTCCCACTCACTTCACTCCGCACGCCGCCGTCGCCGCACCCGAAATGGACCAAACGCGGTTTCACACTAAATTTTGTTCGCTTGTCGTGTGGGTTTTTTGTTTTGGTTTTGTGTTCTTTTCATCGCATCTTCGATGCATCGTCAACCACACCACCATCGAATGTCAAAGACTATCGAAACCGAGCCACACAATGTGAATGTAAACTCCTCGATGGATATCGCAAGAACACCGCTTGCCATGTCCAAAGAGGAGCCAAAAAGGAGAGAAACGAAAACACGTTTAAAAATGTATCTTGACTAACAAACCTCTGCGCTGCTAGGCTGCGGTGCCATGTCGCTTCTGTCTTCTGACCAAAATCGTACGCTCTTCTCCGGGAGGTAACTGATGGCCGAAGACAAAGAACGGGGCAAAAGTGGTGCACAAACTCGCACACAGTCACACACGCACACACGCTCTGCAAGAACGCCGTAATCAGACGCCGATTTCAACTTCAAACCCACGGTTTGGGGAGTGCTCACCACTTTCATGAGACATTTTGTGGGAGGACTGACTGTGAGTGTGTGCCCCGCGAAGCGTAAATTCATTCTAACGTAACACAAGCCAATTTCAATCGCGAACAAGTGAAGCTACATGTGATTGCTCAGCTTAAATTGGGGGTAGCTCTGGCAGAGATTCATGCCGAACAAAATACATGCGTGCATTTACAATGTTGACATTCATTTTATTTATACTGCCGCCGAGGAGCAGCTGCCACGAGACATTCGTAGTGCGTCCCCCGCCAGGATGGTAATTTGCCAAAAGATGAAGATTGATGCTGGGAGCATGTACGTATATAAATCGTGAGCAATAGAATGTCCCCGGCGCTTGGCAGTTATCACAAATTGCTGGTGCTTTGAATTTTAATTTGTTTTGCGATGGAAATGCTTGCCGTTGAGGTTGATTGATAGAAGAAAGAGCAGGTGTCAGGGAATGATTTTTATTTGAAAACTGTCACATCAGTTGACACACACACAAACCCACCGAACGGGAAGACGCACCTTGGTCAAAGCCAAGCCCAACACGAGGCTCATGGATCTGAGAAGTGACTCCCCAAGCCCATCTGCAGCTTGTGTAACTCAATCAGAGGAGTGCACCACTTATGCTGAATACAAAGTATGCCCGTCTGTTGCATTTCCCGAATAGTGTCTGCATTCTGCTCAGGCCACTGCTGCGGATCCACATGCAACCCCAAAAGGCACTTGTAATGCAGCTTTCTCAGATACAGTTACGGGTATGGTCGAACGCCATTCGTTGACCACTTTAAGGCCAATCCGAACGCAACGATCTAGAACAATGCACAATTCGAAGATCTTTCAAGATCAACCGTATTTGCGTTCGGATTGCCACACAATTAGAAGCCAGCCTCTAACCGTGCAGTGCTCGCAGTCACGTACGACTCTCACTTTCTGTTGTTCTCCGCTCGATCGGTTCGTTCTGTGAAAACTTTCTTTTCAGCGTTTTCTAGTCATTCACCTCGATTCATAAGCAATTCGTTTTTTTTCCTCTGTTTGCGCCGACTGTCGATGTGTGGCTGTGAGTCCATACACATCGAGTGATTGTCGATGAGTAACGTTTAAATTGAAAACACACCGCATACCGTCTGCACGCAAGGTGTGACCAATGGAGCCGCAAGATTACAGTCAGAGCGTGGTGGTAGCCTCTGGGAGTTTTCGGTAATTTGTTTTCGTTCGCTCCGAGAGTGGGTCACTTGAAGGCGAAGTGAAAACCTTTGCTGACCGATTTTTGGTGGCCCCGATACATGGTTTTGGTGCTTTGTGTCTGACTTTGGCATCGTTGCGAACCGGCTGCTAATTGAATGAGCATTCGTTCACTTTCGATTGTGGGCATCTCATAAGAAAGTCGAAAGTGCTAAGCGATTCTGAGCGCGATTGTTGATGACTCAATTGTCTTCTTTGTTACTCAGCAATTGTGCAATGTTGTTTACTGAATAAATTGGGCGAACATGTATCTAGATCAAACAAAGTGATCTGTGGGTTACATCTTTTCCGTTTCTTCCTTTGGTGGGGTTCGCTGCCAGGACACGAATTCGAAGGAAAACTGTTTATTTTTGTCTGTGATTTGCTCCACCCAATTGAAATCGTTCGCCGGTTGTGGGCATATGGGCAGCTTCTCCATGAAGGCGAATAAATTATCGGAGGCCGCACCAAAAATGGACAGTCTTGAGTGTGGCATTTATTGATGATGTGTCACCAAACCGCAAAAACAATTCAGCCCTAATATTTCTTGACAGTAAGAGATGGAATTGAAGAAATTCTCCACGTAAAAGGAATAACCACCAATCCATCAATCAAGGGACTGCTGCTAAATATAGATTGTGGAGAAACATGGGACGAGAAAGCCTACTACTTCAACTTGATTTGTAGTGTCATTGAAAGCAAAACGAGAAGCCCTTGGGACTATACCGCACAATTGCAAGCACTGACCTCGAGCCGAGAGCCAAAACTATCAGCAAACAATAAAACTCTCACTTGATTTATTGACACTTGGAAAAAAGGAGAAAGTTATCATTTTCTTCGGAATTGTTTATACTCATTGAGATCTAAGCGGCAACTTTGAATGGCAGACACAAGTTCAACAAACATCTTCAGTGTTCAGTTTATTAGCGCCACTCAACACTGAGTATCATCTGAAGGCTTTGAAAGTGAGGCCTTTAGTTGTCAATAGAAACTGTCGAATCTGAAACTGAATGAACTGGAATCCGATTAGATTCTCAGTTGATAGGGATTGTGTAAAAACGACCAATTTCGACAGATGTTCCTTTCAGAAGGACTCTTCCAGAAAATGCGGAAGATAAAGATCATTTCACAAGGGCTGGTAACAATACTTTTAAACTAAATATAAAGTTGTGTATTATTAAACTCTTTATTTATTTATTTGTTATTTATATCTGTTCTTCCGTTGTATGTAATCAATGATATCATTATTACATATATATCATTACTCTCTGTCTCATATTGTTTGCTTTTACTTCACACATATATACACATATATATCATATATGTTAAACTTTTTTTCTTTTTTTTTTAATTGTTACATAGAGGTTTTTACTCATAGGTTTTCATCTGACATTTCTACACTTGTATAAATAAAAATTGCACGTTGAAATCAAGTGATACTATTTTCAGTAGTAAGATAGTAAATTATCATATCTCTGTGCAAGCTGTGCTTCATTATTGTAAACTCTGTATCAATCTATGTACAATAAAAGTATCTATCTATCTATCTAAAGTTGTGTATAAAACTTCAACTCATGTAATGGAAAGTCTTCCCGAAACCCTCTGATTAGGGTCATTACAGGAGTCGGAGTGGAATGGTGCATACTTCCAATACTTCATGTCAAATAAAACGATGTAGTGTGGGCCTTCATTGCGAAAACACCAATTTAAGTCAAAGCAACATGTTTTCGAAAAGCGATATGTAGGGCTGCATTTGCTATGAAAAGAGCTTTCAAATTGGTCGCATAACGAAAGAAATATCGAAATAATTCGACCTTGGACTGTTTTTTTTTTTTCAAAAATATGAAAAGCAGAAAAATACAAACCAAGACATTCTTGCAGGTTATGGTCACAATTTTGTAACTGGCCACAAGGCAATTATCGACACTGAACGCAGGTTAGCCTATACATGAAAATATATTTAAAATTATCAGATGATGGAGCAAGACCGACACGATTGCTGTCAGAAACCGAAAAAGGGGTAAAATCCTCTAAGCCCGAGCTTAAGGGCTAAAATATTAAAATTAATTAATAAATCATCTAGAAATACTCCAGGGACATGAAACTATTAAAGCGATCCACTTTGTACTGTGATAAACATCGAATGCAAGCACTCATGGTCAAGGATCGATGACTGCCAATAAACAGCTTACACATTGGATGAACGAAGGTTTGTGCATTCGGTGGGAATGGATCGAAACTCTCTCCTATGATTTAAAACAGACATTCCAAGTTTCTTTTCTCCACAATTCGTCACCAGAACTAGTCAAAAGAAACGAAGTTGTTTCTCTCCATTACAATGCTAAGGTACACTCGAAACAATTCAAAGGAGCTGAAGGGAGTTTTGATGTGTAGCTCCTATCTCCTTCTGTTTCTCCCTGTTATGAAAAAACAATATGCAAACAAGGCAACTACTGAAAGTCATTTAGCAAAGTTTTGCACCGACGTGGGATCAAAACGCTACCCAAAAATGTGTTGCGAAGAATAGCGAAATGTTCTAAATTTAACGAAAGTATGCCCCAGCAAGAGATCTATTACATTTATGTTTATTTTACATGAGTTTGGAAAGTTTTACGATTAAAGGGTATTGAATGAAGGATTTTCAATTTTCGGTTTTTTCGCTTAACAACCACTCATGCTGTGCCTACAACAAATGGAAATGGAAGGAAAAGGAATTTGGACGGCTGCCACGCGGTCCCTTTTTCCAAGAGTTGTAGGTTATGCAAGATTAAACGCCTTAGTTATCTAAGAACGAAATAAAAGTCATGCTTGAGGGATAATCCCTCTGCGGAGCCTTCCTTTAACCTCTGTCATTCTCTGAGTTGTAGCACTCGTTTGAGAATACAACCGCATGCTTCGCGTCCAGATCTAGTATTTGAATTAAACAACACGGCTAGACCAATCAGTAAGTACACTATCCCTGGCCTTAAATACGACATTGGACTACCAGAGGCACCATACTACTGCCAAAAGAGGCCCAACGAAACAGAAGTTCAAAAAGTTTCTGACCTCCTTGACCCTGGTCAGGCTGTCGATAACAGTCAGGCACACCTAGATCTTGAAAACTTCATCGCATCAAATGGTCTTTGGTTCCATCAGTGCTTTCGTTGATACTTAGGTAGTTTTATCAATGGGATACTGAACCTTATACCAGGTACACCGGTATGAGCATCAAGATACAAATGTCTCGATAGGGAACATTTGTTGTGAATGAGCCCTTATTTTTTTTTTTTTTGTTTGTTTGCTATGACATCTGTGATAAATATTGAGTATACATCAACTCATTGAACAGACAACATCATATTTTTTCATTGTGTTAAAAGTGTCGAATTTTGTACCAGAAACTGATGATTTGCGGAAATCATTAATATTTTGTTTTCATTTGAAGAATAGTGCTGCAGAGTTGCATCGAATGCTTGTCGAGGCATATGGTGATCATACTCTATCAGAAGCAACATGCAAATGATGGTTTCAACGGTTCAGGAATAATGATTTTGATGTGAGATATGAAGAACGTTGAAGACCACCAAAAAAGTTTGAAGACGCCTAATTGCAAACGATATTGGATGGAGATGACACTTCAGTTCAAAAGCAAATGGCAGCAAAGTTAAATGTTGCACAACAAACAATTTCTGACCGTTTAAAAGCTGTGGGAAAGATTCAAAGGTGTAGAAAATGTGTGCCACATGAATTGAATGAAAGACAGATGGAAAACCGAAAAAACCACTTGTGAAGTTTTGCTTCAAAGACACGAAAGAAAATCGGTTTTGCATCGGATTGTTACTGGCGATGAAAAATGGATCCATTTTAAGAATCCTAAAACGGAAAAAATCATGGGTTAATCTGGGACAACCATCAACATCGACTGCAAAGAAAGATCGATTCGACAAGAAGACAATGCTGTGTGTATGGTGGGACCAGAAAGGTGTACTGTACCACGAGCTCCCAAAACCTGGTGAACCCGTCAATACTGATCGCTACCGACAAAAAATGATCAATTTGAATCATGCCTTCATCGAGAAACGACCAGAAAGGGCCAGAAGAGACGGCAACGTAATTTTGCTCCATGACAATGCACCCGCACACAAAGCAAAACCGGTCCAGGATACAATCAAAACACTTGGCTGGGAGCAGCTACCCCACCCGCCGTATTCACCAGACTTTGCTCCTTCGGACTACCATTTGTTTTCATCGATGGGACGCGCATTGAGACGCGATGGGACGGCTGAACAGCACTCAGATTCCTACGACGTCTAAAATTGGGTGTCCGAATTTTTTGCCCTAGAAAACTAACAATTTTACTGGCGTGGTATTCACAGGTGGTCAAAGTGTGTATAAAACAATGGCCAATACTTTAAATAAAATGTTTTTACTTTCCCATTAATTATTAGTGTTTTAATTTCAAAAAATTTCATACCGGTATACCTGGTAATTTATAAATCCAGTCACATCGTCTGGACTATAAAAAGGCACTTTAGTTATATACCGCCATCAAAAGGCGATGAAGAGACCATTTGAAGAATCTTAATACAATCAGCCCCCTAAATAAGGTGAACCTGTTAAAACTTAGAAATAAGCCTAAAAGCCTTGCTGCTTTAGCCAATCAGCCAAACAAATAAAGACAAAAGTTTTCGCAGCACTTACAAACGTCGAAAATAAAATAAGCACATTCCTTTCAGCCGAAACGTGTTGAAGCAGTTGTGTGTTAAAACGAAAATGACTTCCATGTCATTTCTGGTGATTTTAAATATATTGCTAACGTAAGTCTATCAACCCTATTAAAGGACAAAACTATACAAATAGAATTCACCAAGCTTTCAGGAAGCTATACGCCAATTATAACGATCTAAAGCTGAGAAAAAAAATTGAATGCCAACTTGCGGTTATCAATTTAATACTTTCCGAGGGTAGTGTGTGACAACGGAAATAGGAATAACGAATATACTTGCAGGGATGCCAGATGCTTAAATGGAATGTAGCTTCATGGAATTCCACTGTGCACACAGTTAAGAGACGGGAACGTTGTTCAAACAAAAACGAAAGGTTGAATATGAATGTGAGTCCTTTTCTGTCAGTTAGGCCGTAAAGACACCCAATCTATAGCGAAATGAGCTTCAAAGTCACAAGGACTGAAGCTTATGTCACAAAAAAAGAAAATTCGCTCAATCAATCCCATAGGCTCTTTGCTTATAAGAAGCGACAGTAACTAAATGAACAAAGCAACTTTCTACTTGAGAAGTCATACTGTCTGCTTAAAATCGAGATTAAGAAAATCTTGGAATTCATTAAACACCCGGTATGTTTTCAAAACTTCAGAAAGTTGTTAGATTAATAGAAGAAATCCATGAGGAATAATTTTATTTCGAGGCTCACAAGAAATCGATGGATTTCGGGTGGAAAATGGATGCATTGCAAACCATCGAACAATTTTTCATGAAATTCTGTTTTTGTCACAATCACTACAAACCTGATTCATCTATAAATCGACTGGGAGAACACGAATAGAATACGCCAGCTGAAGAGTTTTATAATTCATTTACTGGAAGCGTATTGGACTATGCGAAACATTAAGGTAGAGAAGACTATGTCTGTACATCTGATTTTAAAAAACCACCGCCGCGAAACCAGGAATGTCTCAGGAACTGACATTGCATTAAAGAAGAGATGCGAAAAAAGTTCCAAATAATAACTTCCATTTTTACTTTTGCTCAACAATAGACTTTGCTTATGATGTGGAGGTTTTTCTTCTTTTCATTTATCCAACAATTTCCACGTCGACTGTGATCCCAAGATGTTTATTTAAATAACTTCTCCTCAAAGCATGCACGTGTAAATCACAACGATACCAATGACCGAACTCAGGAATCCCAAAAGTATGCCAACAAACTCCGTCAATTCTCATCGTAAAGTGGAAGGTGGAACATAAATTACGAACCGCCGCCAATTATTGCATAACAAATCAAGAAATAAATTAACTGACTTCCATCCGACATATTTTTAAATAAATTTTCCCCCCGATGTCACTCAAAATCCTTTTAGTGATTCTCTTGTTCCTCCTTGAATGGAATATTGCGTTCTTCCCTTAGGGAAGACAACTTTTCGCAATACTGAGAATATCCTTTCTGCCGACAGAGTAGTCCTTAATTCGTGGAATAAACTTTGAAAGTCTGCTGATAAACCATCCCTTTCTGTAGTTATCTGCAATCACTTTGTTGATCCCTTCAAACGATCCCACTCGCGAAGGTTCATATATTTTTCGCTTAATTCCATAGGAATTTATTGCGCCTTCATTGTTTCGCACCGAATGCGGTCTATTTTCTTAATTAAATTCTCCACCCCCTCCTCACAACGAAAACAAAAAAAAAGACAAAAAAAAAAAAGCGAAGAGAAGCGAAAAAATAACGTGGATGTACATTCAATACACCCCTTGGACGTAACGATAGCTGGTGCTTTCAAATTTGATGGTCATGTGTGGGATGGAGAGAGAGTACGCAATGGACAGTGAAGGGCACTGCATACTGCCTATCAATCATACACGTATTTACAAATCACTCTCTGCGGGGGCGGTTGCTTTGGGGTATTGAATGAGATTTGCATTTTCAAATGGCCCTCTGCACGACTCGTGTCAATTCGTTGTTGTGTAACGCATAAATAATCCCTCTGGCAAACGTGTACAATTGTGAGATTTGAGGGGATAATCCCTAAACACATAGACATCACTGAGCACATGGCACGATTGGAAAAGACGACCGTTGAAGATTTAATTAGCAACTCTCACAAGCTCGCAAGGTAATGGCTACGTCTCTTCAAAATTGATTCACAAGCACTTAAGACACCAGTCACTGACAGGACTGTTAAACTGGTAACTTATCGATTCTCTATTTGCACTTTCAATGCAGGCAGATTCCATTTCTTATTCACTTTGCTGAAATATCTTCTTGTCCCTTCACTTGTTCACTTTCCCCCTGTTGCACAACTTTCCTCCTTGTTCTCTTACCTCAGTTGAGTGCGTATATCCGTTTTGTATTTCACGTAAATTATCCTACTGCGGAGCGGTGCACACTTATCTGCTAAGATTCAGTTCACTCACTGTGTACCTTCGAGCCAAGTGTCAAGCATTTTATATGGAAGTCATATCTGCACCGAAAATGAAACAGAAAAAAACCATCATAACATAAACAACCCAACAACTCTATGCGGTCTGTCTCCGGATACCTTGAGAAAACCCCCAAAGCCTTGAGGTAGTGGTTCGTGCTCTGTCGCTCCAATTGGGGCGGCCGTCCCGCGTCAGTTCGAATGGATGTCTGGAATAACCCAACATTGGCCAATCCTTCGAAGTAACACTTAGCTCTTCTCTGAGAAATATAAGACTTATGCAAGGGACGACAAACTTTTGAGATCGAATACTCAGTTCATTAATACCGCACCGGTTTGTTGGCGGTGGCAAGAGCAGAGTTTGTTCAACTACGACGCGGGACTGGAATGCCCCACAACACGTTGGACAATTGTTACTCAACTGTTCGCTCAGCACTGGCGCGTCGGATTCGTAGGTAAATTGCATAAGTTTTAGTGGTAATGCCGGCCGAGGATGACGCATCGATTACTTCGAGGGCTACTTGGAGGTTTTTGCACTTTCGCGAAGTAAATAAAAAAGACAAACAACCGACGAGGGGGTATGGCTGACTTTCACTTTCATCCGAGTGGGACGTAAAGGGAACCGACGGGAGTTCGAATGGAGAGTCTGGTTACGACGGGCACTGGGATGACGTGATACAAATTTGACTCTTATGTTAATAACTACTATCGAGACTTCGTGCCATAATGGACGACAATGGGATAACGTTGAGTGGAATTGTTATGGCTCCAAATTGCACATCAAGCCACAAACACGTATGAATCATCATGGGCGATGATAATTTGGTCTGTGATGTGTTGCGTCAGTGAAATGACCACAGATTCATCGCATGGAAGGCGGCCGAAAAAGTTGACGCACATGTGGAAGTGTGTCAAAAGTTTTTGGATTAAGAGTGACACGTCTTGGCAGTTTGTGTGCAGAAGCGTGTCAAGGGCAGATGCTGTCCTATTTAATTGACGCGGTAAATATTGAATTTGTATCGGTTTTTCAGAGAATATACACGAGATTATTCACAAAATATTGCGGAATGAGACATGTCGTATAACATTCAAGGCTTCTTAGGTTGGTATACAAGCTTACAAAAGTCGGGGAACATTTCTGTAAAATGTTGTCTGTAAGATTCTTTTCAGCAAATTACGTGAAGCCACTACGCATCGTTATAACTTGCACGTAGCTGAGGGCTTCTCATTAACTAAAGGTCAAGAATGTACCATATGATGAGATCAGCGGGCTTTAACTTGATGCCTATTTTTTTTTCGATGTTAAAGCTGAACACAGCATACATCGCAAGAAGATCTTTGACGCCATAAAGTTAATATGAATCCCGCCATTGCTGTTGTGGCCGAAAAACATGTGATGCACCGTGCAGATTGGTTAAAGGAAACTCACCCAAGCACTGATGTTTGGTTTGATTAATCATGGAGCTGGATGAAAGAGTAACCACCAAGGGCACTATCACCAACAATTCGGTTTCACTGATGAATTCTAAAGATTACATCCAATCATTGCGGAATAACGAGTGGGCCGTTTAGGCAATATTTAGGATGGCTGAAGCACAGGCGAAGCTTGTTGGAATTGATGTGCTGTCACATAGAATTCTACCCATTAAACGTTACGAGGGGCGTTCAATATATTCTCGGTATCGATATGAAGGAAAATGCGAATTCAATTTAAATTGTTTTTATTTTTCAATATAATCTCCCCTGAAATTCTTTACATCTTGAGATAAGCTTTTCTAAACCCCAAAAAAAATTAAATTTTTCCCATATTGCTTCATCATTCGAAAATCTTTTTCCACGAAGACATTTTTTTCAAATCCGGAAACAGGATTTGGACTACGAGGGTTGCCTTTTATATTTCGGGATTAGAGAACAAAAGCAAATATTAATCATCGAAAATAGGTTAAGATCTTTACACTTGTGCATGCGTTTGAACCAATTGTCGAAGCACTTTTGCCACTCTGATTGAGGTATCTCCAAAACATGCATTCTGAACGCATCAACCGCTTCTTCAGTTGTCGAAAAGCATCGACCTCTCATTCTATTTTTTACGTACGGGAATAAAAAGAAGTCATTCGGTGCCAAGTCAGGACTATACGACGGATGACTCATCAGATCGATGTTTTGAGTGTTAAAAAATGCATTTGTTTGAGCCGATGTGTGAGAGCTCGCATTGTCGTGGTGCAGAATGATCCGTCTTCGGCAGTTAGTTTACCTGATTTCTTGGAAGACAACTGGCAAATAAATGGTTGTGTACCAACGTGACGGCTCTACGTTGTTCTAGTAGTACGGTTGCGACCTGTCCTGTTTTTCCGAAAAAACAGGCGACCATATGCCCGGAAGTGCTTCGTACACGAGCAACTTTTGTTGGATTTGGCTCAATTTGAAACGCCCATACAGTCGACTGCTGTTTATTTTCGGGCTCATACGCGTAAATCCACAATTAATCACCTGTCACGATGTAGACGTGTTTCGAAGCACCGCGATCGTATTTTTGGAGCATTTCTTCCGACCAATCGACATGAGCCTTTTTTCGACCGACTGAGAAATTGTGTGAGATCCAACGTGAACAAATTTTGTTAACAGTCAAATTTTCATGCAATATTGAATGTATGCTGGTCCCACTAATGCCTAAGGATGTCTTAATTTCACGATAGGTCACATGACGATGTTGCAATATTAGGTGGCGCACAGCATCAATGGTTTCCCAAATAATAACGGCGACCTTCCCCAAATCCGTCTTGGAGTGAACTACGACCTCGGTTGAATTCACCAACCCTCGATAAACACTGGTCCTTGATGGAGCTTCATCGTCAAAAATTTAATTAAGTTAATCGATGAACTGTTTTTGAGTTTATCCACGTCGAGAGTTGTAAAAATAATCGCACGTAAATGTTCACGATTTGATTCCATTTTTTTGTCGAGATGAATCTTTTAAGTTACTGTAAACCACACAAATGGCGCTGGTATTTCAAAACGTTCTGACCTCAAAAATGTCAAACTTTACGATAGAGCTGACAGTTGCCAAATTGCACCACTAGAGCGGCCCAATCCCGAAATATAGAAGGCAACCTTAGTATAGGGTGGGTTTTGGATTTCTGTAGAACCTCAATCTCGCGCAGCAGCTTTGGAAACTCGCGCCGTGTGAACAGGAGCGTTGTTATCAAGAACCAACACACCCGATGCGAGTTTACCCCGTCTTTTGTTTTTAATTTCCACCCGCAAATTATGCAAAGTGGAAGCGTAGGATGTGGTGTTGATGGTTTCACCTTTGTTTTGTACTAAATAAGCAAGATGTTTCGTCCCCAGTAACAATTCTATTCATAACACCGTCCGCGTTTTCCACTACACATCTCCAAAAGCTCTCTACAGCATGGGATTCTCTTTTATTTTGAGGCGATATGAGTATACGTTGCACCCACTTTGCACTGACCTTTGAACGGTTAAGATAGTCATGAAGAATAGTGTGAATGGTACCAATTGAAAGTTTGGTGATCTCTGCCATAATTTTCACCTTTATTCGGGTACCCTCAAGAACAAGCTTTTTTACTTCTTAGATGATTTCTCCCGTACAAGCAGTAGCCGAGACGCCGGAGCGAGAGTCGTCTTCAATGCTCTCTTTGCCTCTCTTGAACTTCTTTGACCACTTTTGTACAGTTGATAATGAAGGTGGCGAACCCTGTTAAACAGCCACCATCTTTTCATGAATAGTTTTTTTACTTTTTCCTTGCTTAGTGAGAAATTTAATTACAAGCCGAGCTGTGAACGAACATCCGAGCTGTGATTTGTTGGAACATCTAAAAACTAAATTTACCGGGTGGGTCGAAAATTAAACTTTTAGCATTGAATAGTATGTAGAAGAGCATGGGTGAGACTACCTCGACCACATTCTGCGAATACAAAGTGTGTCTTTTGGAGATATACAACTTTAAAATATACTAAAACAAACACCAATTGCTTTCATTGACGTAAAATGTATTTTTTTTTTTTTTGAGAAATAATCTTCTGGCTTTACGAAGATTGCCTTCTATATTTCGGAATTGGGTAACCCTAGTGTTGCAATTTGGCAACTGCCAGCTCAATCGTAAAGTTTGACATTTTTGACATACGTACTCGGAACGTTTTGAAATACCAGCGCTATATGTGTTGTTTACAGTAACTTGAAAGATTAATCTCGCCAAACAAATAAAATTAAATCGTGAACATTTACGTGCGATTATTTTTACAACTTTTGACGTGGTTATCTCAACAACAGTGCATCGGTGAACTTCATTCAATTTTTGGCGATGAAGCTCCAACAAGGACCAGTGTTTATCGAGGGTTGATGAATTCAACCGAGGTCGTAGTTCACTCAAAGACGATTTTCGTGAAGGTCATCCAAAATCAGTTGTTGTTCCGGAAACCATTGAAGCTGTGCGCCACCTGATATTGCAAGATCGTCATGTGGCCTATCGAGAGATCGAGACAACCTTAGGCATTAGTGGCACCAGCATACATTCAATATTGCATGAACATTTGACCATCAACAAAATGTGTTCCCGTTGGATCCCACACAATTTGTTAATCGCTCAAAAAAAGACTAGATTGGTCGAAAGAAATGCTCCAAAAATACGATCGCGGTGCTTTGAAACACGTCTGTGACATCGTGACAGGTGATGAATTGTAGATTAACGCGTATGAGCCCGAAAGTAAACCGTAGTCGACTGGGTGTTTCAAATTGAGCCAAACCCAACAAAAGTTGCTCGGGCATGAAGCACTTCCAAGCCTGTTTTTTTCGGAAAAACTGCACATATCGCAACCGTACCACTAGAACAATGCAGAACAGTCAATTCTGAGTGGTACACAACTATTTGCTTCCCAGTTTTCTTCCAAGAAATCAGAAGTTCCAACTGCCGAAGACTGATTACTCTTCACCACGACAATGTGAGCTCTCACATATCGGCTCAAACAACTGCATTTTTGAGCGCTTAAAATATCGATTTGACGAGTTATCTACCGTATAGTCCTGACTTGGCATCGAATGACTTCTTTTTATTCCCGTTCGTAAAAATCAAATGATACGTCAACGTTTTTCGACGGCTGAAGATGCGGCTGATGCGTTCAGAATGCATGTTTTGGAGAGACCTCAATCAGAGTGGCAAAACTGCTTCAACAATTGGTTCAAACGCATGTAAAAGTGTATAGATCTTAATGGGGAATATTTTGGAAAACAATAAAGCTATTTTCGTTAATTTGTATTCCTTTTTGTTCTCTGACCCCGAAAAATAAAACGCAACCCTCGTATAACTAAAGTATGACTCTTGGAGGAAGTCTATTCTGAACTTGCAATTTTTAATAAATTTGAAGAATATTTATTACAGTATAACGTGAAGAACATTGTCCTTTCTTGTTTTAAATATGATAGTTTTCTTTATTGACATATCCATTAAAACAAAAGTGATGTTCATTATTGAACAAGTTTCGCTGGTGAATTGTAAGATCAACGGCAATCCTTTTATGGGTTCATTCACTGAATCTTCACCGTGCTTCACTTGGGTCAGTCTAATCGACTGTTAACCAAACTCTAAACTTTTGACATATAAATCAAGTCATCTTCTGTTCGCGTCTGATCAAAGCTTCCTTCTAGGAAGCCCCGAGGAAACGAATTTGTCAGAGCTTAGCTACAAGTCTTCCATGAGTTAGTTGGCCCATTTTGTGGAATGGTTACTCCGTCAAAATATTGTAACCCTGTGGAGATGTCGGTAACTGATAATCTAGGGGTTTAGGTTTAATTTATTTGAAATTCATTAGTTCACTGCATTAACTCTTTCGAACTATTATCAACAGTCTTCTGGAACTTAACGTTGTTAGATTCCACTGGATGCAACTTCGTTTTCGAGTTTTCAACGAAAGAGACGTTGTCCTGTCATGAGTTTAGTTCTTATTCTGGTAACTCAAACCTATGTACTCGGCACGTGTTATAAAATACTTTTGTAAGTTTTCTGAAAGCGTACAAAAGAGTCGGTAAATGGAAGGGACTAAAGAGTTAGGGTGGTCAAATTCCTTACTCCATCGGAGTTTTTGATGCCAAATGTGACGCTGTGTTGTGTCCTTTCTCATTGACACACGCCCTTATATACTGCAAGAATCACTTTTACGCTCATCATTGACGGATCGATGTGTTTGACAAATCTCGTCAATGTCGTCCACGTAAGCTAGCAGTTAAACTGGCTTTTGAAAGGTCGCGCCTCTTGCTGACTTGTATGTTACGCGCGATCTGCGCAAGAATGATATTTAAGAGGTCGGAGAAAAATAGCGTTGTCTTGTCTTAAACCCGTTCAACATTGTAGGACTCGTAATATCGTTACCGACCTTGACGAATCAGCAAGAGTTTTGCATCTTCATTCCACACGATTTAACGAATTTTATAAGATTGCCAAAACAAGACACCTTCTTCTTCTTCGTATGGTAATACAGTCCAAGTACAAAACTGGATGACACTGTAAATTGCAACCCTTTGCACACTGTCATATGCGACCTTAAAATGGATGAATAGATGAATGGTGAATGATGTGTGATGAGTGGTACTGAGTGCTGATCTGCACCCTTTGGGCCTCTTCCAGAAATTGGCCTATTGTGAACTTCCCTGGCTTGAAAACGCCTAGAAATAAACCTATTGGGTCGTTAACAAACGGTTTCAATTTCTGAGAGGACCGTGTAGGCGATGTAGAATGCTAATCCCTCGATAATTGCCACAAACCAAGGAATTTCTTATCTTGTGGACTAGACAAACGAAACGAAGATTCCACTTATTGGTCATGTTTTCCTCAGATCATATCTTCCAAGTGAGCGCCCAACTAGATCATCTCCAGCTGCACTAAGCAGATCTGTGGACAGTCCTTCGACTCCAGAAGCCTTATTCAATTTCAGTAAGTACGTACGTGGTTGAAACTGTGGGTTTTCAGTTCCTATTCCACCTCCAAAATGACAACTGTAGGTCCTAGGTTTAAAAACTTCATCTAATTCAAGGTAAATATTTTATGTGAAGCAGTGTGATGCTCTTTCCATCTCAACTTTTCCCCCTAATTACAATCCACAAGCATTTAAAATCAATGTACACCGATATTACTTTCCTCTCTTCGCCTATACCTTCGGCTGTTGCTGTGAAATAGTCCCTTTAGCGCGCGCCAAATTTGGTCTCTCTATTTTACTCTAATGGAAAAGGAGTTCAATTACGACGACTTCTTTGTACGGAATTCAGCGAAGGGGTGGATCCGAACCTTGTCCGATGATTTAATATGGAAAACTGTCAATGGACTGCGAATGCGTCAGTCAAAAACTTACCGTTGCTTGAAGAAAAAAGAAACCCACAAGTCAAATGAAAATAAAACACTAATTATTAATGTGAAAGTAAAAACATTTTATTCAAAGTATTGGCCATTGTTTTCTACACATTTCGACCACCTTTCTGGCAATTTGTGAATACCACGCCAATAAAATTGTTCGTCTTTTAAAGCAAACCAATCAGACACCCAATTTTCGACCTCCTCGCAGGAAACAAAGTGCTGCTCAGCCAATGCGTGTCCCATAGATGAAAAGAAATGGTAGTCGGAAGGAGCCAAGTCTGGTGAATACGGCGGGTGGGGTAGCTGCTCCCAGCCAAGTGTTTTGATTGTATCCTGAACCGGTTTTGCTTTGTGTGCAGGTGCATTGTCATGGAGCAAAATTACCTTGCCATGTCTTCTGGCTCATTCTGGTCGTTTCTCGATCAATGCATGGTTCAAATTGATCATTTGTTGTCGGTAGCGATCAGTATTAATAGTTTCACCAGGTTTTAGGAGCTCGTGGTACAGCACACCTTTCTGGTCCCACCAAACACACAGCATTGTCTTCTTGCCGAATCGATCTGGTTTTGCAGTCGATGTTGATGCTTGTCCCTGATTAACCCATGATTTTTTCCGCCAGTAACAATCCGATGCAAAACCGATTTTCTATCGTGTCTTTTAAGCAAAATTTCACAAGTGTTTTTTCGGTTTCATTCAATTCATGTGGCACCCATTTTCCATACTTTTGGATCTTTCCCATAGCTTTTAAACGGTCAGAAATTGTTTGTTGTGCAACATTTAACATTGCTGCCATTTGCTTTTGACTCAAAGTGTCATCTAAATCCAATATCGTTTGCAATTCGGCGTCTTCAAACTTTTTTGGTGGTTTTCCACGTTTTTCATTTCTCTCATCAAAATCATTATTTCTGAGCCGTTGAAACCATCTTTTGCATGTTGCTTCTGATAGAGCATGATCACCATATGTCTCGACAAGTATTCGATGCGACTCTGCAGCACTTTTCTTCAAATGAAAACAAAAAATGAATGCCCTCCGCAAATCATCACTTTCGCAAATCATTTTTAATATACTAAATATTTTTCACAGATGTCATAGCAAACAAACAAAAAACAAAATTAGGCCTCGTTTACAACAAATGTTCCCTATGGAGATATTTGTATCTTGACGCTCACTTCATACGGGTATATATAAGTCCAGTATGATGTGAAAAATGTGCAAAGGTTAAACAAGTCTATGGCAAAGAACTTTCAAAGGATAAGTTCCAGCCCAAGCTGCATTCCTCTTCCAGGTCTCAGTCAATGATGTTATTTCTTATGTATCACTATTATTCTGATATCACTTCTACCCATGTAGCAATCACTTAACCTAGGACGCAACCATATTTCATACGAAACGCCAGTGTTACAAACGATGCACTTTCTCGTTTCAGCAAATACAAATTGCATCGTGCCAGGAGAGGTTTCACATCACATCACACCAGGAATAGCATCCATGAGGGTCCATTGATGTCAAGCAGTGGGGGAGACTTTTGCTCCTTCTGAGGCTAGATTTTCGTTCATTAGTGGCTCTTCAGTGCCAGGGAACTTATCGTAAGAAAGTTTTCAAATTTCATACTTTATCTGTGCTTCCCTTGCCAAATTGCAAATATCATGCACATCTTTTGTGGTTATCTTTTTATTTATTTGCTTTTTCCTCCCACTACTCATAACACAACGCGAAAACGTATCATTCAGGAACGCCTGCGACATGTTGCCATTTTACATCGCCTGAATTTCCCTTACCATGCATGAATTTGACATCATTTCATAGTTCATGTATGAGCATCATAATTTTCTCAGTACCATTCACTTCGTAGCCTTGCCGTTTGTTAGGGCACAAACGATGCTTTATTTTTCCACTCCGGGAAATTCAATTCCTTGTTAGTGACATGAAAACCAATGCATGGATGCTGCATTTGGGAACTTAACTGCCTGTCGTCTGCCGGAATCCAATTATTTGATATGCGTATGGGATTGCATACGCTCTACTTTTCTGTTTTTTCCTCTGCCATAACATAAACACAAAGCGTTCGTTCAGTGCAGTGAAGTAATACGAAGGACGGAAATCAAATCAACGAGAGCCAAGCAGAATAATCAAAAAGTAGTTGAATTACGACGACTCCTTTGTACGGAATTCAGCAAAGGGGTGGATCCGAACCTTGTCCGATTATTTCCTATGGAAAACCATCAATGGACTGTGAATACCTCAGTCAAAAACTTACCGTTGTTTGAATAAAATAGAAACCCACAAGACAAAGAAAAACAACAAAATCACTCAGATCGGCGTTAGTTCTTCAATTTATACAATCATCATCAAAATGAATAAATTAAATAAATAAAAAGAAAAATAAATAAAATAAATTATGGATGCCTACCCTACTTCTAAGGACTAAACTTAAGTAAAGCACAAGACTATTTACATTGCTGGGAGCTTAGGGACGTGAGAGGACGATACACATTGCCTATCACTTGCATGAGAACATTTCCATTGGAAAAATTACACACGTACACAAACGTATAAAGTAAAAAACATTTTCTCTATGCGAAGACTGTGTTTGTGCATTCATGTGATTTTCCTTGCTTCCACCAATTTATTGATGTCATGATACGTATTTATCATTGCCGGGTCCTCGAGATCCTTGAATTCCGTGCACATGGAGTACGTGTCTTCACACTTCACACCATCCTGGCCGTCCTTGGCTGCTTTCATGTACTTAAAGAACCGAAGAATTTCTGGATTTTCTGAAGTGGGTTTCCTCAGCTCATCAAGTTCTCTGAAAAGCATGCGAAAGAAAAATGTGTAAATTTATTGAATGGTCTTATGTCGCCAGTTTGTATAAATGTATTTTATGGGCGGTATTGTGGGGATGTACGAGGACATTTTTCTAGTGAAAAAAATGCCTTTGGCTTAAATTCAATTCTAGAAGTGGACATTTTTGGAGCGAGATGACAGACTTATTGTAAAATCAAAAGCTGGTACTTGAGTTGGACAAAGAATTGTACTCTTAATTCTGTGCAGTGGATCTATAAATAACTCGGACATGTCGCTTCGGTCAATCGTAAAGCACTTATCTTTTCTTTATAGGCACTTGAGAGAATTCTCTTTCCTTGTGGCTAGGTTTAAAAGAATGTACGATTCAAAAATATTCATTGCGGCCTGACTTTAAAAGGGCCTTCTATCAACAGATCAACATTCACTTCGTAGCCTTGCCGTTTGTTATCTTCTATCAACAGCCTTCTTATCGTCTGAACGTTTTGGGCGAAACGAAACGTTATCTCGTTCAGTGATGGAACTTATTTCTCAATACGCTAGTGCCCAAAATTGTCATATCCGGACTGATCAGCAACACAAACAGACCCAAGAGCTACCATTACGTCCGGTAAAACAGCGGTATGGAGTGGTTGAGGCACTGGTGTATTTATTTGTCCATACTTCTTCAAAAATGTCAGAAATGTTTCCCTCAATCGCGAAACGTAAGAAAACAGTGTGCTTCCTGATATTAAAGCACAAATTATAGGTAACCTCTAGTTTCAACAAAACGGCGGTACAAGCTAGACGCCTTGTGCAACACTGGATGTGCTCAAAAATCATTCTGAGAAAGTTTAAGTTCTTTTCACCTAAATCGCCTGACATTACGCATTTTGATTACTCTCCTTGGAGATCCTGAGTCCGGCCTTCAAGAAGAAGGCAGATTTATATTTTGGAAGCCAATCCATCAGCCAGATACCAGTTGTAATGCTCGAACGGTTGCATGAACTAGGACATACACATGCATAGAGTAATCAGCATTCTGCATTAAAATATTTTTGTTTTTCGTTATTTTCATTTATATTCGAAAACATCACATTCAAGGCTTTCGTTTATTTTTTTTCGTTCTTTTGTTGAAATTTTATTCCTAACTGAACAAGATCGACGTTTACTTTCTTAGCGCAAAACATTTCAGTGGAACTGGACCTCGAATTACTTAATAAATGAGTATGTACCGTAAATGTATCAAATATAAATAAATAAAAAAAATAATAATATAAATAAAAAATAATATAAATAAATAAAAATATATATAAATGTAATCATAAGTCTAAGTCACTAGTCGCTAATGATGCCACGCCGCACGAGTCTGAATTTTCAAATATGTTCAGGCATGGACACTTAGGAATGATTATAAAATATGCACCTAGCTTAGCATAAGCAAGTGGCCGCCGTGTCGTTGTGGGTAGAGTGTGACGCCCACACGCTGAAGGGTGTAGGTTCGATTCCCAGCTCAACACCAATTTTTCAAATTTTTCACGGCACCACCTCTTTCGAGCTGCTGACAACACTCAAAGAGCAATAACTGTCTAAGAAAGCTTCTCGAATTTCGCCGTTCGGAGTCGGCAAAAACTGTAGGTTCTTTCTACTTGTGAGAGAACAGTAGCGCGCTCAACACGAGTAGTTGATAAGCAAGCTAGGCTCTGGTCCCTCTTTGGATTGTAGCGCCAACAATTATTATTTATTAGAATAAGCACCAACGTTCTCCAACGATGCACAATGTCTTCATCCACACTATTGTAGATGATTTAGAGCAGGAAAAGATTCGTTTGTTTGAGAGGGCCTGTCTTAGGGCTTGCCTTCGCCTTTACAGAACACCAGAGTCCCAGTACAAAAAATTCTATTCCAATGAGTTCCTATACAACAGGGCGGACCTGATACGAGTGGACAATTTCCTGTTGAAATTGATTCGAGGCCATATTGCCAGAGCGATGAACTCGGTCAATAACTTGATCTCTGGGGCCTACTACCCCAATCCACAATACCACGAAAGGGTACGTGACAGTGGCTTCGTCCCACCAGAAGCTTTTCTCTATTTCGATAAGCACGGTCTGATACAAGACATAAATGCGGTGCCGCTCCTCTTCCACATCGCCCGATCAACTATGGATGGGCGACTCAACCACGACCGTTCCGTCGCACAACGAGTTGAGGAAGGTCTCCTCCGTTTCAGTACGGCGGTATCAAGGCGGGATATTCGGGATGTTGCAATGCAGCATCGAAAATTCTGGTGGCTGGGTTGCGAGAGAACTCTAGCGTCGAACCCTTTAGACCCGCTGTAAAAAGGGTAGAAAGTGTAGTCCAGATCCCCTTATGGGATGCAGTCGGTCTCTGCAACCTATGGCCGACCTACATATCTTAGGTAGTTTTAAGGTAGTATTAAGGTAAACAAAAAAAAAAAAAAAAAAAAAGACAAAAAAAAAACAATAAAACAAAAAAAAAAAAAAAAAGTATGCGCATATGTACACCTGTGTGTGTACTCATGTGTATGCCAATCTAATGTACATATTTTAATGGAAGTATATATACATGTGTATATTAATATATATATACATGCTTATAAGTACGTATTTGTTAGGTACATTAAGTTATTTTAAGGTAGTGTGTAAGTTAGTATATAAGTTTTAGTAAACATGTTCTGATATTAAGTTTTTTGCAATTTTCTTAATCGTTATTTCTACAGTTAGATTTAAGTTAAATTTACATATGAATTGTTAGGTTAAGTCGAAAGACATAGTTAAAGATTAAGTTTAGCTTAGAGTGCCCGTCTAGGGCCAGTAAGTTAGTACTAATAACATTGTTCGTCCAACTAGTTTTAAACATTTTTGTCTAGTATGTAAGTTTGATATGAATTACTGAATAAAAATGAATTGAAAAGAAGAAAGAAGAAGATTTAGAGCAGGTCACTATCAGAGCACATAATCTATCAGAAAAGTCTGCATTTTGTACCTAGAGACTAGTTAGTGTTAATGTAACACAAAAGTAACAAATAATTAAACAAAAAAAAACTTTAGAAATTACTCTGTAAAGGATTTCTCAACTCGACTTATACACTAAGTTCATATCAATTTTTCAAAAACTACAAGAACAGTTTAATGCTCTGAATTGCTACGAATTTGTCAAAAAAAACTACGAAAAAGCATTCCATTAGCTGATTTTTTCGTTAAAGAGAGAGCTCATGAGAGAGCAAAATATTTCCCCTACCTACGAATTGCTGCCGAAAAAAAATCGGTAAGCAGCAGATGGATGTCAAAGTGAAAACGAAAAAACCTCTGACATTATGCAGTCGATAGCAGTTTACGAATTTCTACGAAAAGTCGTTTTACAAGTTTTGGTAGAATTACTCAACTACGAATTTCTGTACACAAATCAATTGGAACAGATCTTATGTGTTCAAATACGTTTAGTTGCCACTCTTTGCAAGGGTGAAGGCACGTAACTTGAAACAATGGAGCATTGTTCACCGTCACTCAACTCGATACACATATTTTTGGGTAGCATGTATTTTGAAACGAGTTTCATTGTGACCTGGGTTTATTGAACATATTGTAAAGGAAAAAGTGACATTTCAGTTTGTTATTTCAAGGCTATTTCAATTCAATTTGCGTTGGTTATTCTGAGAATGACATTCTTTTATTCTGAAAATGAGGATGAAGAGGCACCTAAACCTAAAATCAGAAGAAGATGTTTAAGTGACACAAGCAATAGCTTGGAAATGAATAAAAACGAGTAAGTATTGAGAACAACAAGAATCGGGAAAATTGCAAACAAATATTGTTGTTTAGTTTTGTACAGTAATTCAGGATTAAGCAAGGAATGTTTTCAATTAGTAATGAATTTAGTAGATATCTCAGGACGTATAATAAGTACATCGGTTCGTCCAGTCCTGCAGCATTGCGCATCATGCTTGCTTGTCAACCAGCTTGAGCGCTGTAAAAAGAAAACGTTTTGGCATCGTATTTGCGATAAAGAGTGCATTGTGATAAATCTGGTCTTGAGGCTTCACATGACCACGGGCATGTCTCATCGTTGTGT
This sequence comes from Eristalinus aeneus, assembly GCA_955652365.1. Lineage (NCBI taxonomy): Eukaryota > Metazoa > Arthropoda > Insecta > Diptera > Syrphidae > Eristalinus > Eristalinus aeneus. The sequence goes on from OY019130.1 coordinate 75,379,231, forward strand.
CTGTTGTGAATTGGGTAATTTCGTATATTCATTTAAACACACGGCATCCTGATATTATGAGCATTTGCACCAGAATGGAGTTATTGCACCAAACAACGGATGTAAGTATGGTATGTAAGTGATTTTAATTATTGTTGGTGCGATAGTCCACAGGGAGACCAGGGCCTAGCTTGCTCATCAACTAACTCGTGTTGTCTACGCTACTGTTCTCTAACAAGTAGAATGATCTATAGTTTTTTGACGACTCCAAACGGCGAAGTTTGAGACGCTTTCTTAGACAGTTATTACTCTTTGAGTGTTGTCAGCAACGAGAAGTTCAGCCGGGAATCGAACCTACACCCTTCGGCGTGTGAGCGTCGCACTCTACCCACTACTCCACGGCGGCCACATGTAGTTGATTTTGCAGCATAATAAAAACTGGCCATATGATGTGAGTCCAATAAGAAATTATCCAGAAACACTGCTCCTGCTACATCCGATCTGTAATCAAAACCTTGCTTAGTTTAGCTTCCAATTAAAATAACCTTTTCGGAATAATCAGGAAATCAAAATTTTATGGGATACTCATTAAGTAATGTGGAATTCTTTTCATGCCACAGTTGCTATGCAATACTTGAGAGTTAATCGACAAACAAATAAACAAGACGTTTTGGCTAACTTATTTTCAGATGTACAAATTTTAAGAAGCCTTGAAGTCTACGTTTGAAATAAGGAATCGATGGACGTGAGCTACAGAGACTTGCATTTTTTTAGCTGCTTTGAATTTAACATGTTTGTCGATGACGACCTGTTTCTTAACCCTGCTAGTCTGTTTACGTAGATCTCCAAGTTTTGCCACAATTCGCATTAGAAACAAGCCCAGTCAATGACTGCGAAGAGATTTCTTAAAAATGTGCAAAGAATTAAACTATTGCTTACAAATTCTGGACACCTCCCGACCATCATCTACATGAAACAATCAATGGTATTATCATTGATAGACCATCAAGTAATGGTTGTTAAACAGAATTCGAAGTAATTTAAGTCAATACAGAGACTTAGGTACTGCCTTATATTGAAATCTTTAAGGGTTGACCTGGGGGAAATGGGTAACGTTGTTGATTGCGCTCAACAAGGCGAGCTGCCAAAACTATCCTCGTTAGTGCACAGGTCAAGTTGATATACAGCCTCCTCATGGCGCATCTTGGAAAGCCATAACAAAATCCGTTGTGTGGTGAACCAATCTATGCAGCGAACCCCTCTGGCCCAGAGTTTAAATAATGGGCCGGGCCTACCAATCTGTGGGTTTTCCGTGAGGTTAACTTCCTTATGTAAAACTAAATAGTTCAGAAACATCGAAATGCCTCGCATAATGTTGACGACCCCAGCAGACGTTATAAGGACAATGATTTTCGGTTTTGCACGTGGAATGTGAGGTCCCCTAACAGACCACATGCAGCCGAACAACATGCGGAGGCCCTTGACTGCTACAAAGCAGACATTACCGCCATGGAAGTGCGATGGGACGCGCCCGACAAAAAAAAAACGATGAAGAACTGCGATATCTTCTACAGCGATTGCTATAGAGAGAGAGAGAGAGAAGGCAGTGCTTATTCAGATGCGGATTTGTTGTTCGAGGTAGACCTAGGCAAAAAGTCTTGAGCTCCGACCCCGTCAGTAAACGCCTCATGACGATCCGCAAAAAGGCTGAATTCGGGAACATCAGCCTAATTTGCGCTCACAGACGAGACAGAGACAGAGGATAAGGATGACAACATTAAGCCTGGCTTCTATGATCTCCTAGAAAGAACATACGATCGATGCCCCAGCTACGATACTAAGATCGTTCAACGCTCCGCAGGGAAAGGAGGACATCTTTGCTGGAGTCATCGGTAAACACAGTGCTGCACGACAACACTTCCAAAAACGGACTCAGGCTGATGGACTTCGCCTCGGGGCGGAACCTATCTGTGGCTAGCACGCGTTTCCCACACCTTAACATTCAGATAGGAACCTGGATATCCGCTGAAAAATCCACCGTCAACCAGATTGATCGCGTTGCGATCGAAGTCAGATACTCCTCTAGTATTGTCGATGTCCGACCCTACCGAGGTGCAAACATCGACTCGGATAATCACCTCGTTTTAGCTAAGGTAAGAACCCGGATATCGAAAGAGCAACAGAGTTCAGAAAGGCCAAAAGGTTTTGACGTCGGAAAGCTACAATCGCAACCAATCGCTGGGAACTTTGTCCACCGGGTCTTCCTGAAACTCACTCAGAGTTCGACACTGCCTGCACTAACCATAGAAGAAGACTGTAAACGTTGTCACGAAGCCATCAAAGAAGCTGCCTCCGATGTGCTGGGTTTCACGCTACCACCCAAAAGGAATCCATGATTTGACGAAGAGTGCAGAGAAGCGCATGCAACCAAACAAGACGTCTATAAGGCAACGTTGCAGCGAACAACGAGGGCTGTTCGTGAGCTCTACAAACAGAGAAAAAGGAAAGAGCACCGGCTTCTCCAAAGGGAAAAGAAGGAACATGAGAAGTGGGCTGCAGGAATGAAGTCCGAAAGTTTTACCGAAATGTAAAACAGCCATCCGGAAGATACACGACTCGGACCGAAGCCTTCCGGGACCAAAATGGACAACTCGTGGTAGAGTTGCAGTCTGTGCTGGGAATCTGGAAGGATCATTTCTGCAGACTCCTTAACGGCGATAACGGCCCAAATCCCGCTTGTAGGCAGAGTGTTCTACTAAATTTAGACATGATAGACAAAAATTTCGTCCACCCGACTTAGACGAGGTGAAGATAGCAATATCCAAGCTGAAGTCGAAAAACGCGAAAGATTGCTCGCAGAACTATTTAAGGCAGCTGGAGATGAGTTGGTTGGGCACATGCATCAGCTCATCTGTAAGAAATGGTCGGAGGAAAACATGCCCGATGAATGCAATATCAACGTCGTTTGCCCGGTCCACAAGAAAGGAGACCCCCATGACTGCGCCAACAACCGATGGATTAGTCTCCTCAACTTCGCATACAAGATCCTCTCTGCCGTATTTTGTGAGCGTCTAAAACCGTTTGTCCATGACCTGATAGATCCCTATCAGTGTGGTTTCAGGCCAGGGAAGTCCACAATAGACCAGATCTTTACATTACGGCAGATCCTGGAAAAGACCCAAGAAATGCAAATTGCCACTCACCACCTATTCGCCGATTTCAAGGCTACATATGACAGTGTAAATAGAGACGAGCAATACAGTGCTATGTCTAGTTTTGGCATTCCTACCAAACTCGTCAGATTGTGTAGGATGACGATGGAGAACTCTCGCTGCTCCGTCAAGGTCGAGACCTTCAATGTCAAAAATGGTTTTCGACAAGGCGACGCACTGTCATGTGACTTCTTTAACATCATCCTCGAGAAGATCGTACCTAACTCAGAAGTCAACACCAGAGGCACGATCTTCTAGAAGACAGTTCAATTGCTAGCTTACCCTGATGACATTGACATGATTGAACGAACACAGCGAGCCTTCAATGAGGCATTCGCTGGCATTGAAGCAGAAACGGTTAAAATGGGTCAAGCGGTAAATGAGGGCAAAACGAAGTACATGCTGTCATCAAGGAAGGACACACAACATCGACGTCTCGGACAGTGCGTCACACTAGGCAGCAGAAACTTCCAGGTAGTCAAGGACTTCGTCTACCTCGGTCCCGCGATAAACAGAGACAACAATATCAGTACCGAAATCAAATAATCACTCTTGCCAAACACTGTTTCTTTGGGCTCAAGAAGCAATTGAGTAATAAAGCCTTCTTTCGAAGGACTAAGCTCGCTTAATATAACTGCGTGATCATCCAAGTCCTACTCTATGGCGCGGAAACATGAGCGTTACTTAAAGCGGATGAGGATGCCCTTAGTCTTTTCGAGAGAAAAACGTGAGTGCGATTTTTGGTCCTGTTTGCGTTGATGGCATCTGGAGAAGAAGATACCATACAATGACGAGTCTATGGCCTGTACAGCGAAAACGCTTAAGATAGCTGGGCCATTTAGAACGTATGGACACCACTGCTCCGGGCCGAAAAGTTTTCGAATCTGAGCCATTGGGACAACACAACAGAAGACGGCCTAGGCTAAGGTGGCGCACACAAGTAGAGAAGGATCTCAACCAACTTGGAGTGCGCAATTGGAGGCAGCTAGCGAAAAACCGTGCATGATGGAGATGCATGTTGGTTGAGGACCAGATCCACCGCAGGCTGCAGCGCCATAAGAAAAAGAAGGCTTAATCTGCTTTACTTTATGCCTTTATTGACTACCATTGAAAAGAAAGAAACCGAATCGAATCCAATCCCGAGTTAATACCAAAACGTCACGTAGGCTAATACATTTTTGGAGACCGAGAATTTTCACTAAAGTGGGCCTAGTGACAGTACACTGTCATGTAGGACTTCATCATAAGCATACAAACAATTAATTGGGGCCAAGCTAGATGCGGAATACAGCTTCTTTGTAACTGTCTTACACGATGTGCGAAAAGAAAATTTCTGGCTTTAGGTTTTCTTCGTTCGGCCTTTAGAATCTAATCCAGTCGGTTCTTTCACCAGCTAAGTACTACAACCGCTGTCTGATATTATTTTAAACTTTTCAACGAATCATAGCTGCTCTATCGTCCCCATCTTTCCAAAATGTCACCTTTTTCCATTCATTTGTGGTATTCGAAAAGTTCTTTAGAATTTAACTTGCAGTTTGGTATTCCAACAGCATGATTCAACTTACCGACTCAATTGCGCAGAAACAAGGTTACTGTAAGGTGCATACTTCCTTGGGTCGGCATACATCAAGCAAATAACCTTCTCCCTGCAGTTCTCATCGTTTGTCTTCAGTCCCAATTGCTGAAAGACCGAGTCCAACCGTGACAGCAGTGGACTGTAGAATGGGTCGTAGCTGGAGAGCAGTAACGACGAAGCCGGTACCTTCTTGAACGTCTGGTAGTTCTCAGTGAACGTCGTTGGCAGTTCCATATTTGTGTTCGCATTTTTGTAAGAATTGTATCCAAGGGAGTTCATAAAGCTCTCCCTTTGGTCCGAGGTGCCGAACCTTGACAATACATTGTTGTTCAACGTTGCATCGTACAACTGGGTGGAAAAGTGATTCGTTGAGGCTTCTGCAATTGAAAATGGTTGTTTAGTTACTATGTGTAAAGAAGGGTAACCCATGCAATACCTGGTTGATTGTATGCGTAGCCTCCGTTCATCACCATGAATTTGCTGTCGTCTTCGAAATTGTCCTTGAAGCTAAAATCACTTACAGTCTCCGATGGGCGATTGAAACCAGCTAGAGATGCTGAGCCTAGAAAAGGAATTTATAAATGGGCAAACGTTTGTAAAAACATGGAATTTATAATGTAACTGAATATATATTTGATTAGGTCCAGGATAGATTCTTAAGCAGGGAATGAGACTTTCCTCATGCCAAGAGAGGAGACTGCAAGGCAGGGTGTGCAAGTATGTCCTGCAACAGCACTCATCAAATTTGATGTAAATACCAGTTCAAAAAGCATACCCACTCTAAAATTCGTGCATCGTTGGGTTAAGCTTTTCTCCTTGAATAATCTGTTGCTGATTCCCTTATTAACTTCCCTACGATAAATTCATCGAAATCATGGAGTGCATGGGAACAGTTGAAATCACAAGAAGCTTAACGTGCATTGCAGGGACTTTGGTTGAATTCATGTCTTCTGTGATTGCAACTACGTGAAAATATTCCAAGAAATCAGTAAAGATTGATTTTTGCATGAATATATTATGACGTCCTCAGTAAATCCCTCAAGTTTAATTTGCGCATTGTTCACAGGAAACATTTCCTCAGTTGGTTGAAATGAAAATCGGAATATTAACGTTAAGATTGATGCTGCACACGAGCGAAGGATTTTATGCTTCCGAGAATGTCTACATCAACAGGGCAGGATTTCCGCTTATGATGATTCAGCGATCAAAAGGAGCAGAGAGACAGTGAATTTCTCAGTTGTATTTTTTATAAGGTAAGAAGCTCATAAGGATTTTTTCCTTTCTGTGGAAAACAAGGGAAATTTTCGAAACACGAAATGGAGTAGTTGCATAAGGAAAAAGCAAAATGTTTGTTAAGTCAAAATTATAAAACTTTAATCGTACTTTATCTTCCACACATTTGGAAGACGATTTTAAAATTAATTTTTAATTTATTTAATTACAAAAACTTTTGAAGGAGGTTTCGCAAAAATTCTTTAATTTGAAAATAAAACTATTAAAAAGAACTTTACATTGTCATCTTAACAATGTGACCTTCCGAAACATTCAAACGCTTATATCAGAAATTTTTTGTAAAAGTTCTCTTCTTTCGTTTGTCCAATTTTCATGATTTTTTCCCATTACCTCTTATTTGTCTTACGATGCAGCTCTAAGAGAAATCAGATGATCAATTCATGATTTTAGTCGTTCGGTTAGTCTTGTGTTCGTCGTGTTTCGTCTCTCGTATTGTGTGTAACGTTATCTCGTAAATTTTTCTAAATACCCTGGTCCCCCTTTGGACTGTAGCGCCAACAATTATTATTATTGTTATCTCGTAAATGTGGTCAGTTGATACATAGAAGCAATATATTCTGTCAAAAAAACGGTAACAAGAAAAATTATGATTTAGTTCCACCTAACCATAACTAAACTACCCCAAATCAGTTTCAGAGCAAGTTACAGCCTTTGCAAAGAAATAACCGGGACACAGCAGGTTGTCAGAAATTGGAAAGCCTTAGATAGAGCTGAACTAATGGGAGTGAAAACTGAAATAATTCGAAAGACATTATTTCTTTTGTACGCCGATCAAAAGAATAGCAAACAAACGAAGTTAAGAGACACAATGTGGAAAACACAATTATGGAAGTCAAAATTCTTGTAGGAGAAAATAGCAAACCTTTATACTAAAACTATTGCTGCGAGGGGCATTAAATATATTCTCGGTATCGGTGTGAAGGAAAATGCAAATTGAATATAAATTGTTTTTAATTTTCAATATAATCTCCCCTAATCAGTTGTTACATCTTAAGATACGCTTTTTGAAAGCCTCAAAAAAATAAATTTCCTCTTTCTCTGCAAAATACCCATTTAATGCCGACTTGAGTTCTTCATCATCCGAAAGTCTTTTTCTACGAAGACATTTTTTCAAATCTGGAAGCAGCAAATAATCGCTAGGGGCAAGGTCTGGACTATAGGATGGGTGTTGGATTTCTTCGAAACCATAATCTTGCGCAGCAGCGTTGACAACTCGCGCCGTGTGAACAGGAGCGTTGTCATGAAGAAGCAACTCATCCGCTGCGAGCTTACTCCGTCTCTTCCTTTTGATCTCCTCCCAAATTATGCAAATTGGAAACGTAGGATGCGGCGTTGGTGGTTTCACCTTTTTTTTGTGCTTAATGAGCAAGATTCCCTTTGAATCCACAAAAACAGTGGCCATGAGCTTCGCGACAGACGGGGTGAATTTGAACTCCTTCGGCGGGTCTGTTCCTTTTTTATGCCAATGCATGGACACTTGTTTGCTTTCAGGGTCATAGTGGTGAACTCATGTTTCGTCCCCAATAACAGTTCGATCCATAACACCGTCCGCGTTCTCACTGCACATCTCCAAAAGCTCTCTACAGCATGCGATTTTCACTTTTTTCTGAGGCGCTGTGAGCATTCATGGCACCCACTTTACACTGACCTTTGAAAGTTTAAGATGGTCATAAAGAATGGTATGGATAATACCAGTTGAAAGCTTGGTGATCTCTGCCATTGTTTTCACCTTTATTCGGGCATCCTCAAGACCAAGTTTATCGAATTCTTTGATGCTTTCTCCCGTACAAGCAGAAGCCGGGAGCGGGGGCCGCCTTCAATGCTCTCTGTGCTTCTCTTGAACTCACTTGACCACTTTTGCACAGTTCATAATGCAAGTTCAGAACCCAGGTAAACAGCCACCATCTCTTCATGAATAGTTTTCTGACTTTCCTTGTTTAGTGAGAAATTTAATTATAGCGCGATGCTTAATTTTGCGCCTGGTCATGTGTCTTCGGATACAACGCTTAAGATGGATAGGTCTTGTAGAGCGTATATAGTCTTCGTTTTCGAGACATTGGAATAACGCAACAGAGGATGGGCTAGACTAAGATGGCACACTCAAGTGAAAAAGGGCCCCAACCAACTTGGAGTGCGCAAGTGGAAGCAGCTGGCGAAAGATCGTGCTGGCTGGAGGCGCATGTTGGTTGAGGCCCAGGTCCACCCTGGAATGAAACGCCACAAGAAAAAGAAGAACAGTTTAAGAAGCTGGGTTCTTGTAAACTGTTCCACCATTCACTTGATTTACTTAAACCTTAATGTTAACTTTGAGTGAATACTGAGAGAAAATTATTGAGGAGCAACTAAAGAGTTTTCAAAAAGCAGGAAAATGGATACAGGCTTAAAAACTATAAGTCTCCAGGAAGAACCTAGCCCAATGACTTCCCGTAACGCCATGGAAAAGCCATCTAATGACATGAGAGAGACGACCATGCGATGGGCCCATTTTTGCTAAACTTTCTAAACTAACTCTTCAGTAAATTGTGACATACGTTGAAAGCTGGAAATCTGCGGGATGTCGTATATATTTCGAGTGAAGTACGGGCGCAGTACATTCGACGTGGAGAAAAACAATATATGGCGCTTAGCGGCAGTTAATTAACAAATAAGAGCGATAGCTCCATAATTTTATGTACATATATAGCATTCTAGAATGGAATGGAATAGAGTTCGCCAATAGGAGTGTATTTACTTCAACCACAGTATGTTTTGTAAGATCGACGTGCAATTTGTATGATATTTATAATTCTCCTTCAAAACACATATTGGCCATGATTATATTTTGCGATTGAGGCCAAGAATAATCACATACACTGAGCTAAATTAATATAGAGGTATAATGTGCAACTAAGAAAATATCATAGTTGAAAAACAAAAAAACACAAAGTATCACGTGTGTGTCCTACTAACTGATATGAGAGTGATGTTGTTGTGTACCAACTCAGTAAAACATATGCAGATGAGAAAAAGTACCGTTATCATCAGTTCTCTGGAATTCCGCGAAACATTGTGTCATTTGCCACAGCTGCTGCATTGCCTCTATATTAATTTCGCTCAGTGTATCATCGAACGCTAACGATATTCATTTGTAAAAACGTGGTAAATGGTCAAATGACACTGCTAGCATGCAAGGCAGCAGAAGGATGATTTTAACGGCATGTTATTCTATTTCGTGCAACAGGTTCGACTTCTACACTGAACACTTGCATTTTTTGCAGCATCACCTCTTTCGAGTAGCTGACACTACTCAACGACGACTATATTATAAGCTTCCCAAATTTCGTAGTTCGAAGTCGGAAAAAACTTTTTCTCCCTTCTACTAGTACTTGCTAAGGGAGGTGAGCTGTTAATTTTCACTCTCCTACAAAGCCTTATTGCAACTATTGCTGCTATTCTCGAATCACAGTCACGACTTTTTTAGCACTGAAATGAAGATCAATGGAAATGAAGATAAAAGTTGCAATGACATTGGGAGAGTTATAAATCTCCAAAGCATGCAATTGTATGAGTCTTATCGAGCACTCATTATTCTAGTGATATGGACAGTTGTTTTGAATGTTTGTCTTCGCGGCGGATTTCTTAGCACTCTATCTCACAATTTTTAAAAAAAACTTGTTTGTCCATTTTTCCGTACACTGGATGTAATGGCCCATAAGATATGTCCTTTAAGTAATATCTGGACAACGAAGAATAAAAAATGGTTGGACTTTGGATGCAGCATCCATCTCGTATGCATAAACCGAGAAAAGACAACGAAATTAAGTACACTCAATTCTCTTTTTATGCGAATCTTTTTTATGCGGTTTTGAAGTTATGCGATTTTTCCTGAGAATCTAATTCTGATTTTTTTGTACAATATTTTGAAGTATGGTATTTTGTATGTGTAAGGCTCACACATTATAGCATATTTTCGACAAATCGCATTGAAATGTGATCCCTAATATTGCCCACCCTATGCAATTTCATGATCAGTTATTCTCTCTTTACTTAGCAAACAGTTTAGGAATCGAATGACAATACTTCGTTCAGACAACATTATTTTATCATGTATTCAGTTATATTACTCTCGCATAAAAGCTTTTTTCCTCAGTGGTCAGTTGCAATAAAGTGTTTGTGTGCAAAACATCGCAATGTTGTTTTTGTGTGTTGTTTTTTTGTTCTAAAGTCCCTACATATGGGATTCCCCTTTTTAAATATTTTTTCTATACAGAGCAAGCAAACAATAGTTACATATGCTCAATGCTATTTGTGTATCAGTGATGACAATGGTTTCGCGCCAGTTCACAAAAGGTTGCGGGTGTTATCAGAAAGTGAAGAAATTGACTAAATATAAAATTTTTATAAAACTACTAACTAAAGTGATGTGAAATAAATGTATTTAATTAAAAATAAAGTAATGTTATGTATTTGATTTGAATTTACCAAAACTTTATACTCTGCTCAACAATTCTCAGGTATCCTCATTTTTTATTAGTTGATATCGACTTTTCTTTGCGATTTATTGGTCCTATGAACTTTTAAAAAAATTTGTAACGTAACCCTAATTATATAATGTAATTAATGTCTTTTTTATACGATTTCTTGGTTTTATGCGTTTTTGAAAATAATGGAACACATTTCTTCTCTTACACTACATTAGTGTATTTTTTTATGCGATTTTTTTTCTGTGCGGTTAGTTTTGGAACGTATCTACCGCATAAAAAGAGAATTCAGTGTATTTATCACGCATCACAGAAAAAGACGTAGGGAAATTTTCTCATTGTAGAGCTCAACTTTTTGGACTATATGTTGCAATACAACTTTTAACTGAAGATAATTATTTTTGAATTTGAGCAGTGTGCTAATTTCACGTCTACCAAGCAAGAAATCTAGGAAAAAGAAAAGTGTTTGAAAAATATCGTCTAAATGCACTTTTATGCTAGTGACTTTTCAGAACTAATTGATTACGTGCTGTTAATGATGTAAGCCTGCTTTTTACAGTGTCAAACCATTTATGTCTCGCAACACGAAATGCCCTCCGCCTTAGTCAGTATTGTCCTTCCGTTTGATTTCAAAAAAAAAAGAAACGACTTGTGGTCTGCATTTCTAGGAAACAAGGATTTTAAAGAATTTAAAGCTTTAAGGTGCCATTCTATAAATAGAATGTGTAATCTTGCGAATAGTCGATTGTCTGTTGTCTGAAGTATATTCTACTACCAGTGTGCAAAAGCCACAACAGTAATCTTCTCCTTCCCTCTCAGTAGGGCAGTTTTTCCTATTATTTCAAATTAAGCTGTGCATTTCCTTGCGAATGAAAGATGTTTCACTTGAAGAGCACAAATTGACTTTTCTTCCAAGGAAACTTTAACAATCAGATGACAATGACAATGAAGTCGTCTGCTGCCATAGAAATTTCCGATAAAAATGTACGTCCCTGAAAGTGAAACTTTGACGAAGGTAATGTACTCTGGTGTTCTAAAATTAAACACAAAAACAATGACCAGTACTGCACAATATTCTCTATGGCGGTTGCCATTTGAAAGTTTTCCAAATAAATGCTTACCCTGTCCGGCAATCTTTCCCAACGATCCAATGATACTCGGCAGGAACAGAGCGAACAAAATCGACTTTATGACTTGAATTCCGATGAAGATCGGCCAGAGAATTTTCTTCAGTCCTAAATGCACAGAAAACTGAATAAAATCACGCGGCTTGCAATAAATTTGAAAGTGCTTACCCGAAAAGAAGAACAATCGTCCTGTCTGAACAGCCTTGGGAAGGGCTACGTTAATCACTGCAGACCTGGCGAATCGTTTCAAGCTCCTCTCCAGATTGCCTTCATCTGACTCGGATTCCTTCTCGGAGTCGGTGTTTACATCCCCTTCGTCCTCTTTGATTTCCACGGATATGCCCGACTTTTTGACTTCTTTCCTAGTGAAGAGCTCATGCAGGTAGGACACAAGCATGTCTTCGAGTCCCTTCAACTCTGACCGCAGGACGTTATCCAGAAATGTGTCATCTTTGTCGCCCTTGCTGGCGGGCTCACTGGTCTCCATGTAGTTAGACCGAAAAACGTGCTCCAGTAAGAGTTCCTCTTGTCGCTCGACTTCTGCAGATTCTTTACCGTCTGTAGATGGAGAAACTGTGCTTGAAAGTGCACTCGCTGCAACCGCCTCTTCTTCATCCTGTTGCTCCCTTCTGGTTAGGCGATGTTGACTGATCCGCAGATCGCTTTCAACTGGCGAGAATACGCGATACTGCCCGGTTTCCGTGAACAAATTCCGTGATATGTAGTCCGGATCGTAGTGCGATGGAATTATCGGTTTGAACCCGTCATCGGATTCGGAGGAGTTTAACGGTGCGCTAAATCTCGCACTATGGCTACATATCACTACACTTAAACTGCTAAATATAACTAACGCTCCCAACATCCTTCTCATCCATCGCGTATCACAAATTCTGAGGTCAGTCATCATCGGCGGATTTCTTCGTAGTTGACGCATAACTGGATTGTCATTTGATCGGCGCCGCTCCTCCTCGTTTCGATTGGGTATCTGAAATAAATCGGCAAATCATGTTTGTGTTGGTAAAGTAAATTTAATTTCGTAGTTGCTGCAGAAGTAATCTTTCCGCTACGATGAACAGCAAAGAAATTGTTTCTTTGACGAAACTTGCAAAGTTTTCGATAGCAGAGTAAACTTTCTCAAACGCAATAAAAATCTTTGTGGCGGCGAAAAGTTTTCCGATTGTGCAACTGAAATGGGCGTTAGCCTTGCGAGAAGCAACAAAGTCTCAAGTTCACGAAATTGGAATCTTAAAGTCGAAGACCCCACACAGTGGCTAAGTGACTCTACTTTCCTTTTGTCTCTTGATTGCGGTGATGGAAATTTTGGTCTTCGGCGTGAGCTCTTCGGTTCGAGAGTGAGCTCTTCGGCTCGGGAGTCTAGGCATGACAGATGACATGTTACACATACCGGGGACCTCGCATTGAATTCGCTGTTGCAGGCGGTTATAGTGCTAAGAATTGAAAAAACGTAGAATGGAAGGAAGGAAATGAACTTATGTCTGACTAAGATTTTTTTTACGAAGATTCGAAAGACACCTTTCAGATAAACATATGCGGGTAAGGTGGTCTCTTCACTTCTGTCTTCACCTTAGGATGCGAGACTGTTATATCAGGCGGCAGTATTGAATTCTGAGAACATGCAACAGTCACAGACGATGTCTAGACTTTTATTTAACTTTCTTGTTTGAGGGACACAATGATTTACTCATTTATTCATTAAAAGACACTCTTCGCCTTATGTAGCAAAGAGATGTCGAGCAGGACTTTTCTTCAAATGTATACTTTTCAGAGTTTCACAGAGCCACGACTAACTTGGCATCAAAGTCTAAGTCTGAAATGAAGAGTGGGTGAATATTTCTTCCTTAGAATAAAAGCGAGGGGTAAACTTTTTCGTTGGCTTTGGTGGGGCGTAGGAAAGTTCCCTCGTTTTCCATTGTAGTTAACGGTGATTGAGTGGAGCATTGGATGTTTGTTTTGTCTTTTTGGTAGGAGATGCCCAACCCGATAAAAGTACATTTTTGAGCACTTAAAAATAATTGGGGACTCACGAAAACTACACATTGCAAGTAAATCCGACAGTACCTCGCATCTGTTCCTCATATTTTGTAAAAATTGTCAAGTTTTGTCTTTTTTTAAACCTCATTCTTCATGGCTTAAGATCAAGTTTCTCTTCTTGCGAAAAAGAGAATTTGAGTTATTTGGAAACTTTCTAGTAATTTAAACAGATCACTAAATTTCTCTGATATCGGTTGTAGTAGCGATACTCTCAAGTGTTGAGAGTTCGCAAATGTAAGCTTGAGCTTTAAATGTTTCTCTGGAAATATTGCGACCGGATTTCTTTCCGAGAGAAAAGTTCTTTATGCTCATTTTTGTCCTGTTTGCCTGGCATTTGTAGGAGAAGATTCCACTAAGGTACAACGCTTAAGATAGCTACACTATGAAGAGTGAATGGACTCCACTGCTCCGACCTGAAAATTCTTTGCGTCTGAGCCGTTGGGACAACACAACTAAGGACGACATAGGCTGAGATGGGCACACAAGTGAAGGAGGATCTCACTCAACTTGGAGTGCGCAACTGACAGTAAGCAAGAGCTCATAACTGGAGAAGTATGTTTGCTGAGGCCCATGCTCAACCAGGCCAATGCCATACAAAGAAGAAAGAGAATACTTTAGCTTACGTGCAAGTTGACATTTTAAGCATCCTTTTGTGATAAGAGGTTTTTTAAATCAAGTTTTGCCGTGAAAAGTTTTTAAAATCAAAAATATGTAAAAAAAAACTTTCGAACATTGCCTTCATAATTTGCTTTTCTAGTATATGTAGCAAAGGCAAGTTTCTTAAATTCGACAAGATTATTAGAGTGAAATTTTAAAACCGGTCCCAAAAAAGCACCACTGTAGCAGTAGGCCTAGAAATCTTCTCCATTGTGCAAAAAGAGTTTCAATGTCCCGAGATGAAATGGAATTCTTGGTTAATCCATTTTATCCTTCACATAGTTGAAAGCTCACGCGAGTGTATCAATTACACACTTCCTTAAGAGAACTGCAATATATTCCTTGATAGCAATGCCCATCAGTTCGTTCTAAAACCTCTTTCAACAAATAGAAACAACCATAATTCACCTAAAACAATAATGCACCAGTACCCATTCTCGCTCTCTTTCACTACAGATTTGACAGATTTGACAGATTTGACAGATTTGACAGATTTGACAGATTTGACAGATTTTACAGATTTGACAGATTTGACAGATTTGACAGATTTGACAGATTTGACAAATTTGACATATTGGACAAATTTGACAGATTTGACAGATTTGACAGATTTGTAACTTGGTTTTAATCTCCTTAAAGCGTTCGGAAGCCATTGTCATACAGCAGTTGTGTTAAGTCCTAAAGTCTGGATTGAATGCTGAAGCACGTGTTTAAATGAACATGTACTTGAACTTTACGTTCGGCTAATTGCATAGTTACCTTAAGTGGTAGCGACTGAAGGGATTGTATCAACAACCAAATTAAAAAAATTGGAGTGATACTAGTCCACATGATACTTATGGTAAGAGCGATCGTTGCGTTCCAAAAATGTCACTGCTTAGCGTGGACTGAAGGCATACAAGACCCATACCTCTTTGCCGTCACAGCCACTGAAAATTGCAACACGTCTATATTGTACCAAATTGAAAATTCTCGCTGCTCAAGCAATGTTCGTGTCGAACAAATTGAAATCTTCAACTTAAAAAAAATTCTTAGAAATGTCAATGAGTGTCAGGTGCCAGACGGGACTTATCACCAATTTATTGACTTCAAAGTTTGTACGAGGCTCAAGATCCCGAAATATCTATTCCTACTGTGGCGGGTTACATATGAGCTGCAATTTGCAATTCGGGAATTTCGCACTTGACCGGATTTAGGCAATAAGATGCACTCTTGTGTATTTTCTGGAACCTTATCTGCAGCATCAGTACGAAAAGCTAGAAAGCGATCTCAGTACATCGTGTTTAAAGCATTCACGGCGATTGAAAGAAGGGCCAAACGAGTTGGTATCGAAGAAAATGGTACCACACCCAAAAAACCTTTCCAACAAGCAAAGAATTATTAATTTCCCACCCAGGGCAGAATGTCACTTTTGGCAATAAAACCTTCGGAGTGATGAAGGAACAACTTTACGAACGACTAACAGAGAGTTACACTATGGACCCGCTGCTACTTCACCTTGGACTCGAAAGCCGAATCGCTCTACGAAACGCAATTCCTTACTGTTCTTCTATTTTGAAGCAAGCGTCGGAATGTAACTTGTAAAGGATACCCAATTTTTGGGAACTTTTGAACGAATCTTCCAATTTTTCGGTCCCATGAGGGGACAGCAAACTCTACAAGTGGTACCGAGATGTGGTTCAAAAACCCGAAAAATTACGACTATTTCATCCTAATCATGGTGAACAATTGGACAGAAACGCTCCGGCAAGGAGAAAAGATGAGAAGTAAAAAGGAAGCCTACACCTTCTATTCAAGTATCGATCGCGTGTGCTTATGTGCTGGATCGGGCTAACTAAAAGCAGTCTCCTCGGGGTCGAAGTATGAATAAGTAAAGCTTCTCAAGCTGGGAATCGCCACGGGTTGAGATCGCTTATAAGTTTGGATCTTCAACATCCTTCGCATGTTCTAAAAATTAATTCCAATGTAACATAAATATCCTTCCCAAATTGAGAGAATTGCAGCAGCTCATGTCAAAGTCAACAATCAATCAACAACAATGTTTAAAGCTGTATGGTAAAGAAATTTTGCCGGCTCTCGCGGCTGTTACCACCTCAATCAACTCAGCCACCAAGAGAATGTCAATCAAGACAGAAAAAAAAAATAAACCTAAGTATTTTACTGCCGGATGAATCATTCATCCCAACAGCGAATGCTAATCTTGAATTAATCAAATGCAAAACGAAAGTGAAACCAGAAAACCCAAGCGACTCAAATCGAGTAAATATTGTAAGCGCAAAATGCCACTTTCACTAAGAGCCCGAGAGGCTCTTTAATTTTTCGAACCCTGGAGTACTGAACCAAATCCAGCAAATCCACCACCCACTCCAGACCTACTTCAATATTAAGCATCCAGAACTGCGGTCGCGTTAGGCACGAGAACGTCACGTATTTCTATGCAAATTGTCGCCTTGTGCAATTGAAGGTCGCCCGCCAGCTGACGGTGCTCATCTCCACAGCGAGTAAAACGAAATCGATCCAACCTGCGGCAAAGCCTACCAAGTGCCTAAGCTCACGCCATGGATGAGTTTATGCGTTTGCATATTAAAACCAAAAAGTCATGCTTTCACTCGCGCCATGAAGCGGCGGAATGTCAAATACACAAATACCTGCTCGTAAACACGCCGTGTGATGGCGTGAGTCGGTTTTCCTATCAGCTCCGCGCTCTTTCTTTGCTGCGACCGTCACGAACTGTCACCCACAGTTGAAATATATACGACGCGTCAATCTCCATCGATTTTCTGAAGTGCCTCAGGATTTCTCCGATGACTCAATAGAAAGGTGCTACGTCATGACGTTTGCAATCTGGGATGGTGGTGGCGCCACGAGACAGATGGTGTAACCGGTTCCAGAAAAAGACACACAAAGGAGACGTTTCGCAATAGGCACTCAGAAGTCTGTCGTTTCCGGTTTTTTGTACTTTCCCTGTGGTTTCCCAGAAATGTCACCGAAACAAAACAAAAGAAGAAAAACAGTTGCCTGGTTGTTTGTGTTAATCTGGCTTGTTGCGCGCCTCAAAGGTGTTTCTTATCTCAGTGAATGTAAAGGAAGACGGTCCTAAGAGGCATGTGGTTCTCAGAATCCACGTAAGGCAGAAGTGCTAATTACTCCCTCACGTTGTACGAAATTCAGTGAAAGTTAACTAAAAAGAAACAGAAGGTGGATGAGGTGTTCTTCATTCATTGATGAGACAATGTGAGGAAGTTTCAATGTTATGCAAAGAATTTCACGAGGCTAAAAAATAGGAGGCATGCACGAGGAGACACAAGCTCAGTGAGTTTCGTGGAACACAAGGCAGCACTAAATATGAAAAGGAACAATGATGTAGAGAGAAATTCGGTTCCTGCAACCACTGTACAGCCCGTGGGGCATTATTTGTAAAAGTTTCAGATGGTTACGTTTTGTTTTACAAAAGTAGGCTCAAACAGCTGGGAGCAATATTGTTGCACTTTGCCTGAAATTTCTATAGGGACATGTATTCTTGCAATTAAGGCGTTATCAAATCGGAGACGTGTGAGGGACAGAGTCCCTTAACATAGCGCGAAAGCTTTTCCCTGCTTAAACTGTTGCAGTTGCTTCAAAAAGTCGTGCCTTAGCTAGCTATGTAACATCCTAAAGCTAGCCTAGGCACGAGGAAAAAAAGAAAGATACAAAATGGCTAATACCTTAACTATGGCTAATTACCTTAACCAGACTACGGACGGACAAGTACGGTGGGAAGGTACAAAAGAAGCGAGAATAAACGTGCTCAATGCCTACGCCTTTATTTATGACCGAAAACTGGCGCGAGGTACTTCTTGGTAACTTTGAAGTATTCCTATTTAACCCCACTTTATAAAAGCGGGTTGAAACAAAAAGTAGAAAATTATCGGCCTATATCACAGCTTTCTTCCATTCCAAAATTGTTTGAGAGCCTCGTAAAAGAAAAAATATATTTTCTAGTAAAAGAGCCTTTTTCAAATAGGCAACATGGCTTCATGAGAGGTAGGTTATGTTCTACTAACTTATCTTTATTTACAAATTAAATATTTACAAATTTAGAACATCGCCTACAAGTTGATGTACTTTATACTGACTTTTCGAAAGCCTTTGATAAAGTGCATCACACTTTGTTTTTAAATAAACTTAAATCCATGGGAATTCATTCAGCAATGCTAGAATGGTTTTCCAATTATTTAAAAGAGAGGAAGCAAATGGTTAAGGTCGATAGTTATATTTCTCGCGTAATAAAGGTAACATCGGGCGTGCCACAGGGTAGCCACTTGGGCCCATTATTATTTCTTTTATTTATAAACGATGTTCACGGAATATTTAAATTCTGCGAAATTCTAACATTCGCGGATGACTTTCAATTATTTTTATCGATTAATAGTATAGCTGATTGCATTAAGTTTCAGTCGGATATGCATAACCTAGCGGAATGGGGTAAACATAATGCTCTAGATCTAAACATTTCAAAATGTAAAATTTTTACGGCACATAGAATAACATCTAGAATTGTTTATGATTATATTATCAATAATCATAAACTTGATCGCCTAGAAGAAGTTAAAGACCTTGGAGTAATATTCGACCAAAAGTTGGATTTCTCACTACAGTATGATTACATCATTGCGAAGTCGAATTCTATGTTAGGATTTTTAAAAACAAATAGTAAAGATTTTCGCAACATATCCAGTTTAAAGACCATCTTTGTTTCCTTAGTAAGACCCTATTTGGAATATGCATCCATTGTCTGGGACTCACCTTACGATAATCAAGAACTTAGACTCGAACGAGTTCAAAAGAATTTCACGAGATATGCTTTCCAAAAGTTGTATTCGTTTGAAGATCTTCCTAATTATGTTGAAAGATGCAGAACAATTGGCTTGCAAGCCTTAAGTTTCAGGCGTTAGGCAACGTCAGCCATGTTTATTCGTGATATTATTAATTATCAAGTAAATTCACCAGAATTACTTTTTCTCATAAATATATATGCTCCCCAAAGATCTCTAAGGCTGAGAAACTTACTTTTTGACAAAAGGCATAGAACCAATTATGGTCGTAATGAACCTATTACAAGGTGTATAAATACATTTAACGACCTTTGCAACGAATTTGATTTCAGCTTGCCACGAAAAGAATTTGAAAACATGATTATTGCATCGTATTTGAAATAATATTATTTATTGAAGTAATCTGTAAGACGATAAGAGTCGGTAGATGATCCTTAGTCGCTCAGCAAACAACTGCTGTGTAAAGCGATACTGAGAGTTAACACTTAGAGAACGTAGTGTTTTGTGTTACTCTGTGATGGATATAAAAAAACCCTAAAGCGTCTTATTGTATTTTTCGTTCACTTATTTGTTGGGCAAGTGTAGCCAAGCGTCTTTTTGTATTCCCTTTTCCCGAATTAGTTGTTTTTCCAAATTTGGTAAGTCCCGATGTAAATCTAGGAAGCTTTGTATGCCTAGCTAATTTGGAGAAAACAAACAGTATGCGACGGATTCAGTCGGAGAGGAATAATTAAGTGATTAAAATGTTTGAAAAATAAAACATTTCAAAGAAAAATAAAACCGTTTTTAGATCTTAATTCTATTTAACTCGCGCGGAGCTAAGAATTACAAGAACCTTATAAAATAAAGTTCGAAGGAAATACTTTATTTGAGATTTTCTATATCTACGTCGGATACGGTCAAGTTCGAGAGCACAACAACATAACATGAGGGGTTTTGCCTTGGTTTATATAGGGTGTTCTTTTAATCGATTCGCTGCATGTTGCGATAATGTCGCAATGCGTTAAGTAAGGTCGGTCATTGGCTTGAGTGCTTTTGTCTGGGCATTGGCCTGTATTTAGCACTTTGACGTTCGTCTGTTTACCTATGTTACAATGTCAGCTTTTGGGCAGGCATTGTAACAATTCTGAAATGGTCATGTCTGTTTATTTTTATTGCAATGTCAGCTTTTGAGCGATCGTTGTACTAATTTTGTTTATCTCCCAACAGTTGCAGTGAATATGCGATATGACCTATATTATGCTCTTGTGTTTTTGTGTTATGTTAGGCTTAGCATTTACGATTTCTGATATAACTGCTAAGCTAACCATACAATCTTGAACCTACACTAATATACTGATCTTTCAGCTAAGTCTGCTCTACGTGTACACTAACTTAAAAATAACTAGCATCGCCCTACTACAAAGCAACACCCATCCAGAGTCGGTCAATTATAAAAACTCATTAAATACCCGAGAGTGCCAGATGTTGTCGGCACAAGGCTCGTTTCTGTAGACATATGAACCAATGTTTTCACCCGTCCATGAACCACCGCTGCATTAAACGGATGAAATGCTAGATTCGGTAACTCCGCGAGTAGCTTATTTGTAAATTGACATATCGCATCCGCTTAATAAAACAATGGCTTCTTGTTGACTATTTTCAAGCCTCATTTACAGGGTTGGTAAATAAGTAATACGATTGTTTTAGAAAATATAAGACACTTTTCGCGGAACGAGAAAACTTTTTTCTGTACTGTATCGCCCATTTTAAGCAATGAACATTTGCCATCTTTCAGGCAGCATCTTAATTCCACCTTCAGAAAATGCCTATTTTTAATAAGCAAATTTTATTTGAGCCGGTACACCGGGGTTGCTCCACGATCTATTTCGATTGACCTTGTTGTAAAGCTGGCCGCCGTGGCGTAGTGGGTAGAGTGCTACGCTCACACGCCGAAGGGTCTAGGTTCGATTCCCGGCTGCACAACTCGAATTTTTCACGGCAACACCTCTTTGGAGTTGCTGACAACACTCAAAGAGTAAGTACTGTCCAAGAAAAAGGTTCTCAAATTTCGCCGTTCGGAGTCGGCAAAAAACTGTAGGTCCCTTCTACTCTTGAGAGAACAGTAGCGCGCACAACACGAGTAGTTGATGAGAAAGTTAGGCCCTGGTCCCTTATGGACTGTCGCGCAATCGAATTATTTATTTTTTTATTGTTGTAAACAACCCATTATTCATCACCACTTATCAATCGTTTCATAAATCACACAAACAATCGATCAAAAAAAAAGTTTGCTGATTGACAGTTGAAGTACCAACTATAGAATAACAAAATTGGTGTGTTTCAGTACGTTTTGTACCAAATTCTAAGATCTGTCATTTATTCAGGAGTGAGGATAAAACTCACTCAGAAATAAGCAAATTACGTGAACGCATCCAAACCAAATGTGTAAAGTAACAAATTTCAAATTCATTTTGTCGCTACAGAAAAAACCAACGAAATTTGAGACACATACACAGAGATAATGGGTCTATGCTCACTTGTCTCTGTACACACACCAATTTATTTGACAGAAAACCAACAACCTAACCACAAAAATTTCTTGTGCTAAAATAGGCAGTGTGGGCAAATATTTTACTCCCTCGAGAGAGCGCTCATTTGATATACCCGTTTTTCAGTATACTGGAACTGACTTTGTGTTATTTTGTGTTGTTTTGTATTATTTCGTGTTGTTTGTTTGAGTACGGAAACACACCTAATGTGTACAATATTCCAACAAACTTAAAAATTCAACCAAAAGCCATCTATGAGTGAAATCAGCAATTACTTGTCTGCACAATAATTAGAATGACACGAGAATATAGGTCAACTGTCTTCACGACAAAGTGTCGAGTACGCCAATCCAAACACCTAAGAAAGACAACAAATTGATCCCCTCATTCTGTTGTCTCTTCACCGTGTACTGTGGTCTAACCGGTGAAATATCATCCAATAATGCAAACTAGGACTTTCGGACGGTGAATGCAGCAGACAAGGGGTCCATTGCCAGTAGGTCCAGGCAGGTATTGGCTTGAGCAGACCATAAAGACGTCACTGGAAGAATAGAACAAGCTGCGCATTAATTCTTTACCCAGATCGAAGAGGCAGAAAAAAGTTTTTCCAACACACAAGTAAATATGAGACAAAAAGCATGATGGCGTCATATGCGGGAAGAATAGTTGGTGAAACGATTAAGTTAAAGGAGCACGAATTTCAAGTAGTGCAGCATCCTTGGGTAAACTGCAACAAATAATAACCAAAGTCGACAACTCAAATCCAACAAAGCTCACTTTAGTGTATCCAGGCCCTTTAAATCAAGAACTCTCACTCTCACATCAAATTCTTCTGTGCAGGAGGATTGGATCCGAGAATTAGTGTAAAAGGCTTTTTTACCTCTTGACCAATTTTGGAAGAATGATGATTTCGCAGACGCTACAGTCTACCAGTCTACCTCGAAGCAGATGACATGACAAAAACTAAGCTCGATAAAACACCAGAGAAACAGTCTTTCTAAAGTCAGCTTTACATCCCCTTACGCCGATGATACTGATGTGGTTGGATGAACACAGTGAGCAGCCGCCAATGATTCGATTACTGGCATTGAAGTGGAAGCAGCTTAAATGTCGGTTAAATGAATGACTGAAAGGCAAAGTACATGCTGTCATCAAAGAAGGACACACAACATTAAAGTTTGAGAAAGAGCGTCACACTTAACGTCTTCGCCTACCTCGCCTGCCAGGCCAATAAGGAAAGCAACATCAGTACCGAAATCAACCGCGGAATCACTCTTGCCAATTTTGCTTGCAGTTAAATAATGAAAGTTTCTCTCGAATGCTTAGCTTGCTTTATATTACAGCCTGATCATGGCAGTCCTGCCTTTTGAGACAAAAACTTGGACGCCTCTAAAAGCGGATGAGGAAGCCCCTAGTCATTTCGAAAGAAAATGTCCTGCTTGTGAATTTTGTACATGTTTGAGTTGATGGCATCTGAAAAAGGAGATCTAACGACGAACTTTCTAAGCTGCATGCGTCCGATCAAGCGTATTCGGACACAACTCTTAAGATGGCTTGGCCATGTAAGGCGTATGAACACCACTCTTCGGGCTCTAAAACTCTTCAAATCCAAGTCATTGGCATAACGTAGCAGAGGATGACTAGGCTGGGTGGCGAAAACAAGTGGAGTAGTAGCTAAATCAACTTGGAGTACGCAATAGAAAGCAGCACATCATGGGAAATGAAGAGAGATGTTGGCTGAGGTCACAGTCCACCCCGGACTGAAGCGCCAATCAAAGAAGAAGACTCGTTTGGGTAGGACATGAGAGACTTGGAGGTCACCTAAACAGTTCTTTGTAACTCCACAGCGGGGAAGACAAAGACAATAGCGTGGAAGACCTCTGGAGAGACGCTGGAGAGAAGGAGTTGACTGCATGGCATCGGCTCGCGACTGATGTAGGTGAAGAGACTTACTAATGGAGACCAAGACTAGATCCTGGTTGTCGGCTCGATGATAAGACTGGTGATTGTCTCAAGTGGTATAAGTACGTCCATTCTGCACAAAGCATCGAAAAGCGTTCTTTTTACAAAATGCTGGTTTCAGTAATACAGAGAATAATTCAGAGGCCTTGTTATGGTGTTAGACTTGCCGTGATGACTGATACTGAACAGAAATGACAAAGCAGTTTGACAGGATTCACGCGATTTATATTGATTGATTTTGGAATCAATCGTAATTTCAAATAAAAAATGACGAGCTTAGGTCTTACTCTTCTTATTTGTTGCCACAATTGAAATCTTACAAATGTATATTGTGAGAGTGTTCCGCTCACCGAACATCTGCCCAGTCGGTATTTCCCCTTCTTCGTTTCAATGTTCGAGCATTGCACTATTGACGACAAATCCTTACCTTAGTATATCTGGTTTTTGTTTATCGTACTTTGCCTTAATTGGGTAAATGTTGCAAAGGTCCATGTAAGCACTTGCGTTTTGTTCATTGACCATTTCCGATTGATGGGGCAATGTTCGGTGCTGACGAAACTCGCGTGGTCAGTTTAAGTACCCCTACTGAAAATTAAACCTTACGATGAATCACATTTCTGATAAAAACAAATGGATATAACTGGTTTGTAGTAAAGTTCGAGTTTACTGTGCGTCTGCTGCAAACTTTCCTTCCTCTCCTCACAGTAAAACAAAAATGTACGACCACCGGTTATTATTTTTCAACTGAATTTTGTAATCCGGAAAGTTTTTCATTGGATCGAAATGGATTCTGCCCTAAATTCTCTCAGTTGAAGTTATTCCGTGAAAGTGTCTCAGATTCCAATGAAACATAAAAACTTTCGTAAGAGGTGCAAGCAAAAATATTTAATACTTCAATGAATGTATTCTTCTTGGTTTTATCCTTTCAACCGTTTCATTTTACTGAATTCAAATCGACTGCATGCATCTCCTTGCAACTATTTGCTCTGACAGAACCAGAATTTGCCACAGGAACTCTTGAAATAATTTTCACGTCTCTGCACTCATATCATCCTTGCTACCAGATGTTCGCACTTATTTTCCTCACTTCCGAATAGAATTCCGCTCAAGTGGTGTGTACATACACAGAAGGATGACTCCTAACAACCATCAGCTATTTACAAGAAGGATGTGAAGGAGTGTTTCTGAGTTTAAGTAAATCAGTTGTGAAATTTTACTCGCACGAGCATACATGACCCCCTTCATAGAGGCAATAATCGGATGAGTAATGGTTCGGCAAACGTCTGTGATGTGTCTATTTTTCTCCAAGAACGGATCCGCATTCGAAAAGCTTAACACTTCTTACATGTAGGAAATATTCAAGGTAAACACAACAGACAACATTTTTGCCGCAACCTATTCATGTGCACTTATATCAAGCAGTTGACTGTAGAGAATGAAAGGGAGCAACGCAAGGCTGAAGCAAATAGGGTTGACTGTGTGCGCAGCACGGATATTCTGTAACGCGATTTTGGGCTACTTTTCTGCCTTTCACCAGAGAATCCACTTTTGCTTTTTGATGTGGGTACAGAAGTTTAATTTTAGTAATACCTACTGACGTAATTAAGGCGTTTGTTTGCCTGTTCAATTGAGCGAAAGTATCAGCGAGGAATTGTTTACACTTGCAATACTTTCTGTCAATCTCACTCCCTATAATTGATTTATGTGATGGATTGTTTCTTATTCTCAAATGCCAGAGCACACTAAATGCTCTTAATCCGCAATCATGTTCAAAATCAGTCGACATTTTAAACAAATTAAAGACTTACTTGAATACGCGTGGAAAACATCAGCTAGACCCAGGTCCGCTGTGGATTTTTATATAAATAAAGTTTGAATGATGCCGTTGAGACAATCTAAACAACAAGTATTTTCGAAAAGAAGTGGAAGACTTTCTATTTGTTTAAAATTGACCTATACAACTGCCTAGATGGTACTTGTAAAGGGTATTTTCGGGGCACAAGAAGACTCTATATTCAAAAGATGGCGTCAACTGCAACCTGATCTTGGAATCGGTTGCCTAATTCACTGGAAACGTGCGACATTTGTCCCCACTGATACGTGTGTATTAGCGTATCTATCAGACATATGTTCATGGCCAAGCGAACAATTTTTAAATTTTTGATTCGAGGCCAAACCCAAAGTGAATTCACTGAATCGTTACACAATAATAACCCAATCCTGATGAACCCGTCTCATCATCATCTACATCGACGCCTTAGAAATTCACGGTTGGAAGTTCATGCTCTGCACATGTTGGGACCAAACAGGTGTGATTTACTTCTTCTTCTTCGGATGGCACTACAGTCTGGGGTGGACCTGGGCCTCTACCAACATGCCTCTTCAGCTAGCACGATCTCTTGCCAGCTACCTCCAATTGCGCACTCCAAGTTGGTTGAGGTCCTTTTCCACTTGTGTGCACTATCTCAGTCTAGGACGTCCTCTGTTGCGTTGTCCCTGTGGTTCGGATTCGAAGACTCTTCGGGCCGGAGCAGTGCTGTCCATACGCTCTACATGGCCTAGCCACCTTAAGAGTTGTATCCGTAGACGCTTGACTAGGCTCATGTCGCTGTACAGCCCATACAGTTCGTGGTTGAATCTTTTCCTCCAGATGCCATCAACGCAAACAGGACCAAAAATCGCACGCAGGACTTTTCTCTCGAAGAGACCAATGGCTTCCTCATCCGCTTTTAGTAGCGTCCATGTTTCTGCGCCGTAAAGCAGGAGTGGGATGATCAAGGTGTTGTACAAAGTAACTTTGGTCGTTAGGGAGAGCGCTTTATTACTCAATTGCTTCTTAAGCCCAAAGAAATAGCTATTGGCAAGTGATTCTGCGCTTGATTTCGGTACTGATGTTATTGTCCCTATTCACCGCGGAGCCGAGATAGACGAAGTCCGTGACTACCTCGTCTGTCTGCTGCCCATAGTGACGCTCTGTCCGAGACGTCGACGTTCTGCGTCCTTCTTCGATGACAGCATATACTTCGTTTTGCCCTCGTTTACCACTAATCCCACTTTAGCCGCTTCTGCTTCGATGCTAGCAAACGCCTCATTGACGGCTCGCTGAGTTCGGCCGATCACGTCAATGTCATCCGTATAAGCTAGCAGTTGAACGGTCTTGTGGAAGATCTTGTCTCTGATGTTGACGTGTGAGTTTCGCAGATCCCCTCAAGAATGATGTTAAAGTAGTCGTATGACAGTGCGTCGCCTTGTCTAAATCCTTTTTTGACATCGAAACTCTCGGTGAGTTCGCTACCGACCTAGACGGAGCAGCGAGAGTTCTCCATCGTAATCCTACACAATCTGACGAGTTTGGTTGGGATGCCAATTGTGAAATTAGGCAAAACCATTTTTGAGATATGTTATTTACCACAGAAGGTTGCCAAAAAATTTTTTCAATAAACTTTAGCGTATTTCAGTACAAATAGAATTGTGATTTGAAAGCGCCACACAACCACAGATTAATGCGGCAAAGGAGTACATGCCATCGCGTTGGTCGTAATTTGCAGAAGCTGTGGAAACGAGAAAGCAAGTAGAAACATACCAAACAGTTCACACTATCAGAAAAGCACTTGCAAAAGACACTTTAGCGATTATGGTATGCTATGCTTCTCAAGATCGTATAGCCAGCCCAGATTGACTGAGATTACTGAAAGGAAACGATCTACTCCGTATGACCCCTGTATAGACAAAGTACGGTTGCCCATTGGAGGCCAATCGTCGAAACCACCCGCTGCTATATGATTTGTTAAAACTGTTTCTTGAAAATAAAGTACATAGGGTACTTTTGCTACTCGTTTGGAGAGTGTCTCTGGTTACGCAGACATATTATATTTATTTATATTTTGACATCAGTCCTTTGTTAACCCAAGCTTATGGTATGCTTGGACCTAGATTACTTTGGCCCCTCTTCCTATTTTGTTTTTTGTGTTGCAACAAGTTTTTTTCACTCTGCTACTAAATTGCAATGCCTCAGCCGTATAAGCAATTTGCTATAAGAACTTCTTTTAAACAAGAAGCGTTTAGTTATGACGTAAGCTTTGAAACAAAAAGAACTTGAGTGTGTCGTTGCAGACGCTAATAGCTTTTCGGTTAAATTCCTGGTCTGACTGCCTCTCCAATTTCTTCACGACACATATTGATTGGCGACATGCAGTAAAATCAACCGTTACATAAGTATATGAAAGAATAACAAAGAAAGCTATACGACTTAAGGCTTTTTCTGTCAAAGACGTATTGATGACTGAGGCTTACTTTTTAGGACCGATTTCATTGATTTGCTACCGCTGCTAACAGCTAACGCCATTGCTCACAAATACATCACGTTTCCGTATTGAAAGAACGAACCAAGCCTACATACTAATGTATCGCTTTGGATTTTTAGGAGAACGGAACCTTAGAAGTTTTGAAAATTTAATAGAAATGAAAATTTACGTGAAATTCACTTAATTTGAAAGATTACCTTCCAGCATGGAAATTCAAAATTTATTTCTGGTGTTTGTTTAAACCTCGTCTAAACTGGAGGAGTAACTTTCGATGGTTTTTCCAACAATTTTCCGCGTATCGAAAACAACGAGCAAACGTTGTCCTCCGACTTATCAACTGTGTCTGGTATGTCGGCCTTATCTAACAAACCACAAAAAAATTGTCAAGCGGCATTAAATCGCAACGTGAAACTATGAGGTACTCAACATTTTCTGCAACAAATCAATTTTGGCCGACGTGTGACATGCTGCGCCAACTTCTTGACAGCCCCTGCACAACTAAAATACCCCAGACCATTGATTATTATGTTTTGGGCAGCATTGTTTTTAAAAAATAAAACATTAATTATTCTACCTGGTCGGATTGATGAAGGATCACTCCAAATCTGTAAATATTGTAATCCGACGTATTCATTTAACCTAATGTGCGCTTCGTTAATAAAAAACATTCGACATTGGGATCACGGGTAATTTTGTTTTTGGCCCGTTTACTGAATTTTCGCTTTGGTCTTGGTATTTTATTTTAAAATGCCAAGCCAAAAAAAAAAATCACTTGTCAGCTGACAAAATGGCACCCAGTTGAAAGAGTATTGTATACTTTAAATTTCATTCCGCAAAAAAGGCACTGTTTATGTGCTGCTATGTAATCAAATTAAAGCCGGTAAAAGTGGGATGAAAAAAAACATTAAAAGAGGGGTATAAACTCATCAACTTCAGGAATGTACAACAAAGTTCTGAAAAATAAAATTCATCGAATTTCAGAACGTTGGTGAGGGTGGAAGAATGAGGAACTTTTTCCCTTAGCGAGGTCTGAATAAAACCATTCTGGAACCAGACCAATACGAAATTCCAGCGAAACGAAAACGACAAGAAGCGGTAAAAGTTGCTCATGAAACTATTACTGCTGCTTGTCAGGTAGAACTTATTCACTCAACTGCTGTAACTATTTGAATAGAAATCCCTGCAAGAGGTCATCAAGCATTAAAATTGATTTCCGAGAATTTCGAAGATATTGAAACTGTGGATGCATCAAATTTCGCAGACACGTGACTGCTTCCATGGCTTTGTTCTAAAAATATATTTAAGTACAAAATGTTCATCTTAGCAGCGTGAGAGTCCATGTCATGATTTAGGAGAGGTTTGTTTATTCATTTCGAGAATAATAACCTGTCGACTTGTTCTCTTGCATAATGATGTCTTAAACTTTTATTGATCAACTGGCAGTAGGATTTGCGTTCAAGGAATTCACATTTTAACGACGTCGAAACTGATGCAGGTAATTTTGGAATAATGTATTTTTGTGCCCACTCCAATGTTAAGAAGGCGTAGAAAATAATTTGATAGACTGGTGGGGAATAAAATTTGTTTACCATTGCTTTGGGTAGCAAAAGATGTTCATACATATTTTTTGAAGAAATAACAAAAAAAATTAATGACGCTATAATGGTGCGTCTAGTTTCATCGGCAACTAATCGTATATTCCATTCTGTTGTTCCTTTAAGAATTGAGGAAACCCAGAGCCTATTTCACACCAATAAAGCGAAATTTTGGCAGCCTCTAAGATTATATCTTGCTTGAGGAAGAATGTAATTTGCTTGCTTACTCCAGCAATCAAACCTGCAACTTCCCGAGTGTCAATAGAATTAAACCGCGGCCATGAAGTACGTCTTTACAGTCAATTGAGTAAGCTTATCCCTTTTTTTGCTTCTCACTCTTTCATGGTAAAGTTTTACAGTAATGGTCATTTGAAATCATCAGCTCCATGCACTCTACACACTAATGGAGTCCCAATGAAACGGTTGCAAACTATAGCTTTCTTGAAGGTTTGACCAAAATGGATCTATTTTGAATCAGTGGGATAATCGAAAGAAGACCAAGCTTGATATCGTAGTCACGTTATCGGCTTTTAATTCAGCTTTTATTCTAACTCTCACTTATGTGAATTTTGTGTATTGATTTAAAGAATAAGCTTACGAATACCGGCTTCCGAGAAATATTTCTTCATACTGAGCTAATCGCCGGGATGGAGTAAGAAACACGACAGTGAGGAGGGAACTCCATACAAATTAGTTACTGCTTCTGACGTTTGGCCACTTGAGACGAATGTCACAAATTCTGAGGCGTGCTTCATTTCAACAGGTAGACGACAGCTTACAAACCCAGAGGGACAAGTTTGGATCCAGTTCATAAAGCCAGGTTGCACTAGGAAATAGCTTCTAACGATTAGGAGTCAAAAGGGGCGGCTTGAACGGCCAAGAATCTTTTTGTTTGCGTGCGTTGCCCCAAGACTTTTCAAATTGAAATTGCAGATCGTTGAAAATGTAAGCAATGATGAGAACTCATTTCCTGGTCTGCATATTATTTTCCGAAACATTGTAGTCTGTTTTCATTTACAATAAGTAAATCGGTCTATTTTGAAATTTACACTATCCTTTGCGGTAAGATTTTAGAAATACTTGTGTACCAGAAACTTAAAACAAAACTTAAAACAGTTTTGGCTTTAAAACACAGAAGAGGAAGAAATTGCAAAGATTACGTATGTCACGTTTGCGCGCTCATAAAATCTTTTCAAATGTGCTTCCTTTTTATATTAAATGAGATAGCTAGGGGCTTAGTTAACCGCTTGTGCACCGATCATTTCTATAGCAAACACTTCTGTAGTGAATTTATTTTTTACTAGTAAACTATGATTTTTGTTGATTGTTTTGAGACATACATAAGTGTCTTGTATTTGAATAAAACACATTCCTTACATCTCTTCTGATTTTCGTCTTCTTCGTATTCTCTCTTCTTCTCCATCTGGATTAAGTAAGACCTCAATATTGTTTTCTGATAGGCACACTGCATTCAAATTCGATTGAAGTATTGTACTCTACAACTTAAATGCACCGTCTTAAAAGAGGACGCTCTGTATTGTGTTGCCTGTATAGCTTAGATTCAAATACATTGGAGAAGAGATGTGCTAGGTATTTCTTACATAGTTACAGATCTAAACTTTCTGTTTCTTTTCCACATTATGTCCGAAAATAAGTTGAACAAGCAAAATATTCCCCGAATCAGAAGTTCGATTGCGTGGCTTCCAATTTTGGTCTTAGGCTCTAAGCCGACAGTGGCCGCTGTGGCGTTGTAGATAGAGTGCGACATTCACATGTCGAAGATCAAGACTCGATTCCCAGCTTAACACCTCGAATATTTCACGGCACCACCTCCCTCGAGCACAACACTCAAAGTGTAATAACTGTCCAAGCTTCTTCGCCTTTCGGAGTTGGCAAGGAATTGTAGGTCTCTTCTACTCGATGAGCCAGCTAGGCCCTGGTCCCCTTTGTAGACTGTCGCACCATACAATTATTATTATTATTATTGTTATTATTATTCTAAGCCGATAATACCCGACGTAAATTCGTTTCACCTTAAGGCAGCAAATTCTAAAAAATTAAAGTATAGCAGAACTTAGTAGAGAAACGTCTACCTTAAACGAAGAACGGCGTGATGTATGTTGGGATTCAGAATCCTTAAATCCGAGTTTATGACTTTCGAAATAAGTACACGCAGTGGTGGTAATTTTTGTAAATATCGTCTGAAACATTAACTTCTTACGTAGTCCAGTCTAGCGATGTTTTGAAACCATTCTGCAGTCAGATGTGAAGATCTGTTTGAACTAGTGCGTACTTCATTTACGCCTGGCCGTATCAGGCTCAACATCATCGACAACTTATATGTGCTAGACAATCAACACTAAAGTAGCCCGGCAGTTTTCCATGAACACAAATAAAAAAAACAAAATCAAGAAAAATGTCCCTTTTATTAAGTCAATATAAAGGAATGAATGTAATAGATAAATAAGATCACGCTAATGTTCACAAGAAATATCCTTGAGCCTGTATTGTGCCTGTTTTTATTTATAAGTGGAAAATACCGAAAGTTCAATACCGATTCAGTTCGGCGAGTGTTAGCTGCTTTTCCAGATAATTAAAAACAGATTTAGGAACAGGAAGGGGAAATAATCGTAGCTAGTTGCCACAGTTGTAATGAAAGACACTGTCTAGCTTAGAAGGACGTGGAGAAGTTAAGAGAGTTTGTAACATGAGCTAGAAGGTCCTGTAGTAATTGTATGGCCCAACAGTCTACAGGGGACCACGGCCTAGCTTGCTCATCAACTACTGGTGTTGTGCACGCTACAGTTCTCTTACGGGACCTACAGATTATTGTCGACTCCGAACAGAGAAGTTTGAGAAGGAAGTTATTACTCTTTGAATGTTGTCAGCAGCTCGAAAGAGGTGGTGCCGTAAAAAGTTCTATGTGTTCAGCCGGGAATCGAACCCAGACCTTCTGCGCACTCTACCCACTACGCCACGGCGGCCACAGAAGAACCTGAGCAGAAAGTTTTATTTGAAGGAATGTAAAGTTGCCCTGCCCGGATAAGAACTGTTAATAATGTCTGTGTGTGTGGTCGCCATGGCGTAGTGGGTAGAGTGCGACTCTCACACGCCGAAGGGTCTAGGTCCGACTCCCAGCTCAGCACCAATTTTTAAAATTTTTCACGGCACCAACCCTTTCGAGCTGCTGACAACACTTAAAGAGTAATAACTGTCTAAGAAAGCTTCTCAAATCTCGCCGTTCGGAGTCGGCAAAAAACTGTAGGTCCCTCCTACTCGTGAGAGAACTGTAGCGCGCACAACACGAGCAGTTGATGAGCAAGCCCTGGTCCCCCTGGACCAGGGACTGTAGCGCCAACAATTATTATTGTTATAATAATGTCTGTGATAGCAATGGCTAGCGGTATAGAAAGCGGACGCTTTTACTTCTGTTTCCTCCTCGACTACACAGCCTTTAATGTGGGGTTCGTAAAAATCGCATTTACAACCGTAATTGAAATGTCACGATTCAGTTTTTCTATTCAGATTATATCTTAGCACGTGTGATGGGCTGCTAGTATACTTTCCACAAGTCAAGGAGCAATTAATTCGCAGTTTAAATTTTATACCTTTTTATTTAACATGCTTGATAAACGTCACATACGAATTCATAAGCTTTCCTCTGCAAACAACTTCTACATAATTATGTCGATGACTGCATATGAATCCATATTTCGATCTCGAGCCCCGACAAGACTTTGCATTTCAAGTACTTTTACGTAATACTTCTTTGCCGAATTGAAAGACATGATTAATAGTGTGGCATTTCAGACACGGAAACTGAAGCAATTAAGAAAGAGGCAACCCCTCAGGACAAAATCTTATCTCAGATTAGCAACAGCAACCGTAATCTGTGTTGTAACCAAATTTGTTTCTGTTTACGTCTTTCACTTAATTGCTTTCTCACTTTTTTGTCTTTTTTTTTTTGCTTTCTTCTTCTACTGACCTATTGAAATGGATTTCTTTTCAAATTCGCAAACTTATCGTATTCTTTGTGGTCTATCAGCATCTCGTTGTGTGTCAATCTGTCGTATTTCACTTCATCTGGCTTTTATGCCGCTGCTGGGCTTTCAGATTGGAAGTAAATCTTGAAATTCAATGGGAATTAAGGAATATCTTCACCCAATAAGGTAGATTACTGAGTCAATTCGCAAGAGTGAGTAGTATAACTCTATTGATTGGCCTTCTGAGGAACTCGTCTTTTATGCGCTTCAGCCGCTCTTTGTCACATGGGAATTTTTCTTTTGGGTTTCAAGAAAGCTCCACATTGTAGACTTCTCATGTGTGTGCTCACGTATTTCAGGTTTCGACTCCAACCCGAACCCATATGTGGGTCGGCTTCCGCATTGATCTGATAGACTCATTTCTGTCAGGGCGCCGGACTAATTAATGGAACCCTGATTCAAACGATGTTAAGACAAAAGACGGCTGAAGGGCGTCAGGGGCATGCATGAGAAAAAAAAATGTCCCACAGTGAACCCAAAATGACCTGTGGCTGTGTCACTATGACTACACCGACAAGATAAATAAACGAGGCAAAAACACAGCATTGATCTGGGGTAATGGGTTAGTGGTGAGGATGGCATTTCTTGAAATCATCGCACAGATGAGATTGCTCGTTGACTTAATAATGGCATTTAAGATTCCCCTGACAGCGTGAAATCATAAAAGTTCTAATGATGTCGAGTGAAGGTACTCACTTGTAATTAAAGTGTTCCGCTTGAAGGCCACGAAAGCAAGCAGCGAGACTACATTTATGTGAGTTTGGTTGGTTCTGCTTTACGACGGAGTGACTTAATTAGCAAATTCATTCAGAAGTGTACGGGAGACGTGAAGTGACTGGACTTACTTAAAGCACGTGCATTTGTTTGAAGTGAAGGCTGGAAATACCATGAAGTGGGCCATGAAGACTTCGTATAGCTTAGTCCTGCGTGGGTCGTCGACGCAATTGTAAGTTATGACATCGCTCTGACCTGAAACCGTTTCACTTTCTCCCATGTATTTGAAATGAAAACAAGCTTCGCATTTAACAACAAATATGGGGAATTTACTTTTTCGAACCGAATTTCGGTGAGTGGGGGCTGTATATTGTTTTGATTTTCTTCTTTGGGAACATCTGTATGACACACTGAACCGTCCTGGTTCATCATAGTGTGTGTGTCTTAAGGAGAACTGCAGTGTCTGTTGAGGACAGCTAGTAGTCAATGGTTCCCAGTGTTCATTACGTCAATGTCATTTGAGTTGACAACAAAAAATATATATATATATATTTCTTTCACAGCATCGACTGCAAGTTAAGGGGAACTGATGTGAATGGCTCTGTCTAGTTGTTGAAAGATGGTTTAGTGTTTAGGTTTAGTAGGTCTTACACGAAGACTGATTTTTTCGCTTTCAGCTCCATTTAAGAGCAATTTATTTATCATAGATTGCCTACCCCGTTTATATAATTTTTTACAATACATTGTAATGTTCAGTTACTACATATTCCTCAACAGTAGATTTATTTTTTTTACCGAATCAACGTTCTGATCAATTAACAATAAGAATAGGATGAGAATTTTACCCGGTTGAGAATCTTAAAAACAATGCTTCGAAAAGGGGGAAGTTTGACAGAGAATAAACATGTACTTAACCTGCTTACAATCAGGTCCTTCTTTCTTGTTATACTCCTTCATACACAAACTCATTCTTGGATGTACACAACTGATCAAAAAAATAGATACACCAACCCGATCTTTAAAGAATTACCAAAAACATGTTATATATTGCAAACTATCTAGTACTCTTTGCGTTAAACAAAAGAATGCACTTTGGCAATCCAAATCCAGCAGATCAATCAAAACGGTAATTCAAGCAACCGCCACTTCGATGCACACAATCGTGTTAATGCGTGAAGTAAAATGATCAAAATAATAGGCACAGATTTTAGTTATTATTTATTGTTTTTTTTTTTTTTCCAAGGTTTTCGTAAAAAAGGTTAAGTATGTTTTATTTTAATTGATTGGTCTCAGTTGAAATGATAAAACTAAACATTCAAGGTTTAGGATGGGCCAAAAGAGTCACTGCACAACGGTAGAGAGAGTTTTGACTTTGTCGCCCAGAAAAGACGGAAAATCTCTGCGTGAAACATCAAAATCAATTGGATCACCACTTCATTTTATACACAATGTATTTAAAGATTAACCAAAAAAGAATATTAAATGAAGAGGAGAAAAAAAAAAACTCCAGCAGACGATCGACGAATTTTAATATTGTCAAAAAGTGTCCCTTTTAAATCTTCATAGACCATTTGCGCAGAAATTGGCAACATTACAAACGCTCGAACTGATGGAGCGTTTGTAATGTCGCCAATTTCTGCGAAAATGGTGGAACTGATGGAGCGTTTGTAGTGTTGCCAATTTCTGCGAAAATGGTCTACGAAGATTCGTCGCTTACAAGAAGGCAAACGTCCTGGTCAGAAAAGTTCCCCTTAAGAGAAAAAAAATCTGAGTATACCATGGCACATGCAAACTGGACCAGTGACATTGGTAAGCAAAAAAGGGCGAAATATTGTGTGGAGCGACGTAGCAAAGATAAATGTTTATGGAAATAACTGTCAAAAGAATGTGAAGTGTCCGCAAGGCCAAGAATTTTATAAACGCTACACAAAAAAAGGTGAAACGTGGAGGCGGAAATATAATGGTTTGTGGATGTTTCTCTTGGAATGGGGTCCGACCAATATTCCAAGCAAAATAACGACTGCTGAGTATAAAAACATCTTGGAAATGGTATGGTTATCATACACCGAGGAAAACATGCCCCTACTCTGGGTCTTTCAGTAGTATAAAGATCCGAACAATACTTTCAGACTAGTGAAACAACGGTTTGTTAACAAGAAAATCTACCTCCTATCTTAGCCAAGTCAATCCCCAGAATTGAACGCTATCGAAAACTTATGGGCCCATCTCAAGAAGAAATTGGCTAGGCAAACATTTAACAGTAAGGAAAAATTATGGCAGCAGGTGCAAAAGACTTTGTATGAAATACCAATAGAGGCATGCAGAGCTTTGATAATCAGTATGCCGAAAAGGATGGAGAAAGTTATAAGGCAAAAGGATAACTTAACGGGGTCTTAGTGTAAGTACCACATATATCGGTATGAAGTGAGTGTCAAGATACAAATGTCTCGATAGTGAACATTTGTTGTGAAGGAGCCCATATTTTTTTTTTTTTATATGTTTGTTATGACATCTGTGAAAAATATTTAGTATACATCAAATCATTGAACATCATATTTTTTCGCCGTGTTAAAAATGTCGAATTTTGTACCAGAAAGTGATGATTTGCGGAAAGCATTAATTTTTTGTTTTCATTTGAAGAAAAGTGCTGCAGAGTCGCATCGAATGCTTGTCGTGGCATATAGTGATCATACTCTATCAGAAGCAACATGCAAAAGATGGTTTCAACGGTTCAGAAATAATGATTTTGATGTGAGATATGAAGAACGTTAAAGACCACCAAAAAAGTTTGAAGACGCCGAATAGCAAATGATATTGGATGGAGATGACACTTTGAGTCAAAAGCAAATGGCAGCAATGTTAAATGTTGCACAACAAACAATTTTTGACCATTTAAAAGCTATGGGAAAGATCCAAAAGTGTAGAAATGGATGCCACATGAATTGAATGAAAGACAGATGGAAAACCGAAAAACAATTGTGAAATTTTGCTTCAAGTACACTATAGAAAATCGGTTCTGCATCGGATTGTTACTGGCGATTAAAAATGGATTAATTTTAAGAATCCTTAACGGAAAAGATCATGGGTTAATCTGGGACAACCATCAACATCGACTGCAAAACCAGATCGATTCGGCAAGAAGACAATGCTGTGTGTTTGGTGGGAGCAGAAAGGTTTTTTGTACCAAGAGCTCCTTATACCTGGTGAAACCGTTGATACTGATCGTTACCGACAACATATGATCAATTTGAACCATGCATTGATCGAGAAACGACCAGAATGGGCCAGAAGACACGACACGGTAATTTTGCTCCATGACAACGCACCTGCACACAAAGCAACACCGGTTTAGGGTACAATCAAAACACTTGGCTGGGAGCAGCTACCCCACCCGCCGTATTCACCAGACTTTGTTCCTTCGGAATACCATTTGTTTTCATCGATGGGACACGCATTGGTTGAGCAGCACTTTGATTCCTACGAGGAGGTCGAAAATTGGGTGTCTGATTGGTTTGCTTTAAAAGACGAACAATTAATTTGGCGTGGTATTCACAAACTGCCAGAAAGTTGGTCAAAATGTGTAGGAAACAATGGCTAACACTTTGAATAAAATGTTTTTACTTTCCCATTAAAAATTACGTTCATTTCATACCGGTATACCTTGTAATTTATAACTGAAATAAGAAAATCAACTTTGTATATTTTCAGAAAACAATACAATGTTTCTATTTTTTCGATCAGATGAATTTTTTGATAGCACAATTTAATATTCAAAAAAGACATATTAATTTTAATATTGAAAAGATGTTTGAATTACAGTCATGTGGGACAAGCATTTTTTTTTAATTTTTTGATTGTAGGCTATTAGAAAATGTTGTTTCCAGATCGTAAAATATGATTTTTCAGTTGTAAGATATAAATTATGTACCAAATCTCTGTACAAGCTGCGTCTGTTCAAAAATATTTAAAAAAAAAAGTAGGCTATGGTCTGTACGTTTTTTTTTTCATATATTTTGGTAAGTTTAAGTAGGCTATGGATTATACACTTTTTTTTGAATATTTTTGTTTGTCATTTAAATGGCTGTTCACTTAGGTGAATTGCTGGTTTTTAAGGATTATTTGTTAAGACTATAATCATAGATATTCCAGAAGAAAATAGGGCACAAGTCACTGCGTTACATGCACTCACTGGGAAAAACCATCCAAGAGATTTCAGGTGATGTGGTATTCTTAAAATCCAGGGTTCAAGGAATATTGGTCAACACAAGGTCAGTGGATCAATTAAATCCAATCGGAAGGACCATTGCAGGCGGAAACGCAAAACGACAAAACATGACGATAAGGTTTTGATAAGATATAGTATAATTAACCCTGGCAAGACAAGTTTTGAAATTTGAAGGGAGTGGACAATAGCTGCTGTTAAAGTAGATGCGTCTACATGCCATAGGCGTCTTCTGGAGGTTTAATAAAAGGCAACAAAGCCTTGAAAAAACAACTGTTGACAGAAAAATAGGGCAGAAGCGACTAAATTGGGCTAAGAAACATAAGGAATGGACATTGGACATTTGGAAGAAAGTTGTTTTCTTGGACCAGAGTCACTTTGAGACACAAGGATATCGGGTAAGTGTCGTGAGAAAAAGTCCGAAAGAAAAATTCTGACCCGGCCACATCGTTCAAGCGCCAAAACACCCTCCCAAAGTTTTGGGGCTGATTTGTATGTGAAAGAACTGGAGGTCTTAAGCCAATAGAAGGTATGATGAACAGCACCAAATACGCCAATGCTCTGGTTTGGCCTGGCAACTCGCCTGACCACTGTAATCTGTGCGCAGTTACCCAAAGAACATGTAAGAAGTTTGTATATTGGATGGGGCGACAGTCCACAAGGCATAGCTTGCTTACCAACTATTCATGTCATGCGAGTCACTGTTCACTCAGGAGTACAAATTACGTACTGTTTTTTGCCGACTCCAAACGACGAGGATTGACAAGCTTTTCTTAGAAAATAATTACTCTTTTAGTATTGTCAATAGTTTGAAAAAGGAAGTGTCGGGAAAAATTCGAGGTATTCAGCCGGGAATTGAACCTGGACCTTCTGCGTGTGGGTGTCTACCCTACACTCTACTCACTAAGCCACGACGACAGGGGAGCCAAAGACTATCTCATAAAGGAATCGCTCCCTAGGCTTAAAAATACAACACAAATAAACCAATGAGCTGCATTCAGCCTAGATTAGAACAAAACGCAAGATTCGCACATCGCCCGGCATTGGAAATAAACGTACTGAAGACAAGAGAATAAATTCCTGCTTCGGAGGATACATATCAGTCGATGGAAATATGTAGACAAGTACAGATTTCCAGAACCATACAACTCAGAATGTTCATCTCAAGTCAATATATGTTGGCTTATCTCCATTCCATATGCCGAATTATGTGGCCAAACATCATGACGTTAAACTTTCTGTGAAGATAAGACGTTCTGGCATCGGCACACATGGGCAGGAAAACGAATATTTTTCACAACGCCTCTTACCGTTCCTGTAATGAAGTGAAGAGAGAAAGGCGGGTTCACTTGAAGCTCTCTTTTGGCAAAAAGGTCCCATTTTGATGTCTACTGGCGAAACGAAACAAACAGTGCTCCCCTCGAGAATTTTTTATAGAGATGTTGATTAGAAATTTTGTTAAATATAATATATAATTGTTAAAGGAAGAAGGATTCGTGGTTTTGTGTGTATCACAAAAACTGAAGGAACAGAACTTAGCCCAACATGCATCCGAAAGAAAAGGAAAATGCATGGAAGAATTTACTGCATTTCAAAATCACAGAAAGGTCCGGTGGGCATTAATATTGTCAAACATAGCCTTCATTTCAATTGGGGATAAGAAAGTTAAATGATGATGGATAAACTACTTTGCCACACAGGCAATTTTGAAGAGAGGCGCCTAAATAGACAAGACAAGGCAATGCTTGCTGTTTGACCTTGCGGAGAGCTATGTCTTCTTTTTTGGGGGGATTGGGATTAAATATCTTCAACGTTCCCAAACAATTGCCTCAATATATAGATGTATAGCCAATGAATATTTTTTAACCGGTTAGGCGAGTTGAGCATTTGCCCATAATTCACAAAATATTTCCTGAGAAGCTCCCTCGGTAACATCCACACTTCCAGCCATCCTCGCCAATTAATTGAAGTCAATTAAAAAATATAGCCACTCATGTAAGACGACCAGATGCAACAGACCACAAGGGAACAATGTCCTCACTCCCTACTCTTGTTGGGAGTGCTGATTTGTTTTCACGACCTACAAACTTTTGTCGTCTCCGAATTTCGTTATTTGCGAAAATTTTTCTTTGACAATATAAAGTCATTGGACAGCAGATCGAAAGATGTGGTTCCGCATAGAAATCTCAGGCTTACACTCAAGGAATCCAACGTCCACAACGTCTCGTTAGACATTCGCGTAAAATAAAACTCCATGCTTAATCGATATTCCCAATTCTGTCACGTGTCAATTTGGTTTCTCCTCAGTATTCTCAAATTTGTGTATGTCCGAACTTAGGAGTCAGTTACATGGTAAGTCTGAAAACTTGTGAATTTCCTGTGACCTTCTTAATTGGAATTCGTCCATCAGAATATTGTCCAGAGTAAATGTGAATCTCTAATCGCAGATTCTGGAGTTAGTTCTTCTCTAAATGCAATTTGAAGTGCTGCAGCTTTGGGTTTGGGGTTTGTTGTAAATGCCTTTCGCATTCTAGTACGAGTTGTTCTTTAAAAGAGATTGTCTCTGACCAACGTCACAATTTAGTGAATTCATGCCTTAAGAATACTGGAATTCGGCTTAACATTGATTACAACGTTTGATTTGAAGAATTCTCTTCAGCTTCGTGAACTTTGGAACTTTTATCGAAACGCCGTCAAACTAATCGTTGACAAAAAATTGTTTTATTCGGGCAGCACTCCTATATACAGACAACCATCGAGTCAGCTTTTACAGTGAACCACTTAGCAACTAATAATAATGCCCTAATTGGGTGGCGCTACAGCCCACAGAGGAACCAGGGCTTGCTCATCAAACACTCGTGTTGTGCGCGCTACTGTTCTCTCACGAGTAGAAGCGACCTACAGTTTTTGCCGACTCTAAATGGCGAAGTTGAGAAACTTTTTAAGAGTTATTAATCTTTGAGCGTTATCAGCAGCTTGGAAGAGGTGCTGCCGTGAAAAATTCGAGGTGTTCAACCAGGAACCGAACCTGAACCTTCGGCGTCTGAGTGTCGCACTCTACCTACAACGCCACGGCTGCCACACTTGTCAAATCCGAACACCGAACTTGAATTTGGTAAACTTTATCATGAATGATTATTCAAGTCAGGCGCAGGGAACGGGTCTAAGCTCCACGCAGGATGTGATCTGTTGACCCCATGGAGACCACTTTTCTCTTACAAACTAAGAGGAGTTGCATGAAGTGCACTTAAACATATTATTGTAAGACTCAAGAGGATGTAATTGCCTTTGCAGTAACCACACACACGTCCACCACGTAGGTAAGGTCATAGCGAAAGCTTCAAGGTGCTCGTCTCTTATTTTATGTAATTTAGAGAAAAGAAAACCTGGTTTCACCGACTTCAATTAGAAATTAATTACGCTCACAGCAGAAGCAGATAAATCTGAACAAAGTGCAAAGCTTATCTGATGCTTTCCAATTGCGCTGC
Organism: Eristalinus aeneus; assembly: GCA_955652365.1. Taxonomy (NCBI): domain Eukaryota; kingdom Metazoa; phylum Arthropoda; class Insecta; order Diptera; family Syrphidae; genus Eristalinus; species Eristalinus aeneus. The sequence continues at coordinate 75,421,260 of OY019130.1, forward strand.
CATCCCAACAGGTTTGAACAAAATCCCATTCATATACATTAAAATGGCAATATTTCGATTCTTTAGTGCAGTCACGTCTGAACTTTAATCCGTCTCCGACTAATGATCTAACTGAGCCCACATTTACCAAATCCCTTCCAGAGAGAAGTGAAACTTCCCAATGCGAAATACCTCCACAACCAAAATAAACATTCTGACGTCAGACTATCCGACAACCTGCCTACGCCCCTCGATCCGATGACGAGCTGTTTTGTACATCCAACAGGTTTAACCCCTTACACTTACGATACCGCTAAGTCAATCAAAAGCAAAACTGTCGACTACCGTTAGGCTTTCCCGCACATTCCGCTGAATTATGATTATCGCTGTATTGATCAGTCTCATGAATAGGTTATGTCCACTTAAATAGAAAATCAATTACAGCCCTCCTAAGAAGAAATGCTTCCAAATCAAAACAGTATTCTTAAGCGGCTGAGACTTTCACAATATCGCCGTAGCCACAGAAAATTTCATAAAGCCCGTGCATAGAAGTGAGTGATTTAAATTATTCAACACACCGTGTGTCGTACATAATTGCAACTGCATACGAAAGACATTCATCTCATGCATTCAAAACTAAAGCGGATCAAGTTCGCGTGTTCGCTGAACGCTCCACTGTTCATCATCTCAGTTGATTGGAGCAAAATATGACGTGTATCTATGCGCAATTGGCAGAAGGAAAAGTGAGATTTATTTCGCCGAACATATACACTTTCTGAAAAGCTAAAAAAAAGAAACAAGACCACAATCAAAACTCACCTTTGGAGGTTTTCTTTGGTTAAATATTCCACAAAAAGATGCTGCTGCTCTGTCGACTAAAGACTTTCACATTCACTGCGCTCAGGAGTACACGCAAGTGCCGATGTATCAAGTGAAAGATGTTTTTTTATTCTCGAATCCTTTCACTGAATTTATTTTCCCTTGAGCAACAAAAGAACTGATCGTGATCATTCACAGAAACAAACCGGTATACGAAACTTCACTATGCACACACAGTTGGCGTATTTTTACCGCCTGTTCTTGCGGGATACCCAGAAGATTACTTCTGCCTTGTAAGGGATAACAAGTCTTCACGCTAACCTCACTCAAGATCGGTACACGCATGTAGATATCTATTACAACTCGCGATCGGTCGGCGAACAGAGGTAACTAGGTGCTACAGCAAAATCGACCAAAGTGCCTTAACATTTCCGTGTGACTGTTGTGTGCCAAACGGCGAGTGACGAAGACGAAAGAGACTCAGTCCAAGCAGTCATTACACTTTAGCGAAAGCGCACATATGCGAGTGGAGCGTGATCGGCTTACGAAAGCGAACCGTTGAGAGGCAAAAACCGAATCCAATATCAAGAGCAAACGGGCGGTGCGATGACAGTCTGGCTCGAACTGAAGCTGCGCCACTCAGATGTATCTCGCTCGGATGCTTTTACTGCGACATTGAATGGAGGTTGTTGGTTCAGTGGGTTTATTTTCTTTTTCTTTCTTTTGCCTCCGGTCTGCACTATCATTCCAGTGGAGCCGAGAGGCTGTTGTGGTCGTCTCTTAAGAGGCGGACGTGGTCGAGTTGAAAGAGAAAATCCAACAGAGAGCCGAGAAAAGTTGCAAAGCCGGTATGGATGGCTCTCTCGAAATGAGTCTTATATCGTAAAGCCTTGTACCGTAGAAAAATGCTCCACCGCGGAAAACAGGTGTATCTTGTATCCATTTAGGTTTTAATCTGTAGCACGATGCAGTTAGACAACCACAAATCGGTGTCGTTTCGGGTCAAGTTGGCACTGGACAGTCTCGTGCCATCTGGCTGGAATGCACAGTTTGTGATATAACCCCAGTACTGCACCTAAACCAATCCCTCGGAAGGGGACTTAATTGGGTAGGTGCCTTTTCACCTATTGTCAAGCCACCAGTTGCGTCACACTGGAAGACATGCACATATTTGAAATTCCCAGTCAACGACTCGGATGGGTGGGTAGAACTGTTTTCGTATGACAGGCGTGGTGGAGCTGTTTTCTAATTTATGATCGAAAAGAAAGTAAAAGTAAAGCATTTAGATTCGCTGCGGGCGTTATGGTGTTTTAATGTGGATGATAGTTATTCGGTAGATTAGGCAGTCAGGCAGGTACATCATTTCTCTTTCGAGTAGATGTGTAGAGCGAGCGGGTACTCCAGGCAATTTTTAGTGAGACTGTCAAGTGTGGCGAACACTTTGTAATGCATACCTTAACGCATGTACGTACGCGAATGCGCATACATTGAACGACTCAGTGTTTTGTTTTATTTTCTGTTTGTTCAGTGGAATGGTTAATTATTGCAATGTGCCACGCTTGAACGTTGAAAATGTTTAATCTCTGTGACTGACAAACAATTCATTTTTCGTAACAAGCTAAAATGAGCGCTTCTTAGTTCACTTGCTCAAGCAAATCGCAGCGATATTGCCCCGGGACGTGAAACTGTGCGCCTAACGACTGTGAACATTTCGAAATAAATTGCGGTGTAGTATGTAAGAGCGATTTTGGCGTCAAATTGTCCAAGTGATTGCTAACGTCCTTGGGGTCATAGCCATATGAGATGGGGAGATTGTCTTACATTATTGCGGAAACGCGATAATGTCTGTTTGCACTGCAGAAGCATTAAGTGGTGCAATGCTTAAGGGAATTAATTTCACTCGAACTGCGCCTGCATCTGACCTAAACTCACTTTGGAGGTCTTCGGAAAGTGGTTGTGTGTGGAATGCTGAACAACATGACAGTGTGCTGTAACTGAGAATTTGAATTAGACCTCGAGAGGCTTCCTTGCTACTTTTTGTACACTCATATTTTTCTTCTGGACTCGTTTCGGCCAACGGATAGTATGAATAGAGCAGAAGCTTCTGCGAGATATGAAACACTTCAAGGATGGGTGTAGTTGTACGGATAAGCATTCAAATTGATTCTTGCAGGACAGCTCCTTCTGGGAATTTTTCTTTACACTTTTGTCGCCTCAAATACATTTCTCTTGACAAATAGAAGTTGAAAGCAAACCATGTGGCACAGTACAAACGATGCTTGCTTTCAGAAGCCTTATCTCAAAAGAGAACTCATCGTCCTTCTATATGTGTGTAGAAGCAGTTCTCAGTAAAGCCGATGTTGCAAGCATCCATCATTAGGAATCAGTATTTGAAGTTAATTGACGTTTCCACTTACGGGCATACTCATATAATAAAAAATGAGAAATTTAACGAGCAGCAGAGAAATTTCGAAATGTGTTCGTCATTAGGGTTTGTCCCTCTGGTTGGTAGTTGTACACTCTTTGGAATGGAGAAGTGATATCCCCGAACTTTATATGACCAAGCACCATGTCGATGTGCTGCCCGTACAGCTCTTGAATTTTTCTTTCCAAGAACCATTAACTTCTTTTCCATCTTCTTTTGAAATTGTCCAGGCAAATGTAGTGTCCAGACAAATCAATTATCCCTGTAATCCAAAGAAAAAGCCTGCCTCCCATCCTCCTATTACCTCTTTAGTCCAAAGAAAGCGGAGATCAACATTAAGGTTATCCTCCAATTAATTTTGAAGAAAATTTGAATAGCCAAACGGACTTCCGAACAGGTCGCTGAAGACTAAGGAAGCACCTGAAGACATTAAAGCTATCTATCGAAGGTCTCTGAAAGTCGAATCTTCGATAGAAAAGCGAGAAAAATTCCAAGCCACATTTTGGGCGCCCGCGTATAGGAGACTTAAATGCCTCAGTAAATACACACTGACAGTTGAAGAAAAGCAAATACTAGAACCATCGCTCACTCTCCGATTCATTACTAAAGTCGGTCTAAAGAGGATTCTGTAGAACAGATTTCTCCTACTCGTGATAAGTAATTCAATTTACTGTGACAGGAGAATTAGTTCTCCGAAGATAATGAAAAGGGGCGCAATATATCTGATGGTATCGTTGCACTTTTCCTTTACCAACGACATAACATCCTTCTTTTGCAGTTTTGCAAATGAAAGCTTCAATTACAAGTTTTCAGGATTTCTGTTTACTTACTTGTGCTCCTTTGCACGCTTCGAAAATCAACTCGTAGAGAAAATTTGAGTTTTGACTTAGAAGTGTTGCCCCTTAAATTCTTCTTCTTTATAGGATGCTACAGTCCAGGTGGACTTAAGCCTTAACCAAAATTCCTCTTCAGCGAGCACTTTCCAGGTGCCTTCAGTTACGCCCTCCGACTTGTATGAGGTCCTTTTCCACTGTGCACTGTCTCCTTTTTGCAATGCAATCGAAAACTTTTCGGGCAGAAGCAGTGGTATTCATACGCTCTAAATAACTTATCCATCTTAGGCATTGTGTCCGAAGGCGCTTATCTCGGCCCATCCCGTGGGAGAACAAAAAAGGATGGTCGCTAAGTCTTTACCTTCAAATGCGATAAACACAAACAGAATGAAAATTCGTACGAGAAAAGTTCTTTTCTCTCGAAAAGACTGCCTCATTCGCTTTTAGTAACATCCAAGTTTCCAAACCTAAAAGCAGGACTGGAATCAAACTGTCAAAGCCAAAGCCAACTTAGGGTTTGGAGAGATGACAGTATTACTTAATTGTCCCTTAAGCCCCAAGTAGCAGTCATTGGCAAGAATGATTTGGCGTTTGTTTTCGGTATTGGTGTTGTTTTCCTTATTTGTCGCGTAGCCGAGGGAGACGAAGTTCTTGCTTAGCTTGCTACCTTATATGACGCTCTGTCCGAAACGTCAGTTCTGTGTGTCCTTTCTTGATCACAGCATATACTTTGTTTTGACCTCATTTACTGCCAGACACATTTGAAGCTTTCGCTTCAAAGCCATCAAGCGTCTTATTGACGGCTCGCTAGTTCGTCCAAATACGAAGGTCGGGATTGGGCAACCCTAGTCTTGCAATCTGGCAACTGCCAGATCTATCGTAAAGTCTCACATTTTTGAGGTTAAAAATACTCAGAACGTTTTGACATACGAGAGCTAATTGTGTTGTTTATAGTAACATAAAATATTCATCTCGCCCAAAAAAAGGAATTAAATTGTGAAAATTTTCATGCGATTATCTTTTAAAACTTTCGACGTGGATTAACTCAACAACAGTCCATCGATAATTCCAATTTTGGCGATAAGCTTCATCAACGACGAGTGTTTATCGATGGTTGGTGAATTCAACCGAGGTCGTAGTTCACTCCAAGACGAATTTCGTGAAGGTCGTCCAAATTCAGTTGCTGTGCGCCAACTGATATTGCAAAATCGTCATGTGACCCATCATGATATTGAGACAACCTTAGGCATTAGTGGGACCAGCATACATTCAACATACATTGCATGAACATTTGACCATCAAAAAAATTTGTTTGCGTTGGATCCCACACAATTTGTCAATCGCTCAAAAAAAGACTTGATTGGTCGAAAGAAATGCTCCAAAAATACGATCGCGGTGCTTTGAAACACGTCTATGACATCGTGACAGGTGATGAATCGTGGATTTACGCATATGAGCCCGAAAGTAAACAGCAGTCGATTGTATGGGTGTTTCAAATTGAGTAAAATCCAACGAAAATAGCTCGCGCACGAAGCACTTCCAAGCAAACGTTCGCATGTTTTTTCTGAAAAACTGGACATGTCGCAACCATACCACTAGAACAACGCGGAACAGTCAATTCTAAGTGGTATACAACTATTTGCTTGCCAGTTGTCTTCCAAGAAATCAGGAAAACCAACCACTGAAGTCGGATCACTCTTCAACACGACAATGCGAGCTCTCACACATCGGCTCAAACAACTGCATTTTTGAGCACTCAAAACATCGATTTGATGAGTCATCCGCCGTATAGTCCTGACTTGGCACCGAATGACTTCTTTTTATTCCCGTACGTACAAAATAAAATGAGACGTCAACGTTTTTCGACGCCAGAAGAAGCTGATGATACGTTCAGAATGCATGTTTTGGAGATACCTCAATCAGAGTGACAAAACACAGTGACTGTGCTTCTACGATTGGTTCAAACACATGCAAAAGTGTATACAACTTAATGGGGAATATTTTGAAATACAATAAGGCTATTTTCGATGATTAATATTTGTTTTTGTTGTCTGGTCCCGAAATATAAAAGGCAACCCTCGTACGTCAATATCTTCCGTGTAAGCTATCAGTTGAGCTGATTTTGGCAAGATCGCGCCTCTGGTGTTGACTTGTGAGTTACGCATGATCTCCTCAAGAATGTTGTTAATGAAGTCACATGACAGTGCGTCGCTTTGTCCAAAACCTTTATGGACCTTTGAGGTCTCATTGAGTTCGTTACCAACCTTGACAGAGCAGCGAGATTTTTTCATTGTCATCCTACACCATCTGACGGGCTTGACAGGAATGCCGAAACTAGATATGGCACTGTGTACCTTGTCCCAATGCACACTGTTATATGCGGCCTTAAAATCGAGGAATAAGTGGTGGCTATCGATTTATACTTCTTGACCCAAGATTCCAGGACTTGCAGTAACGTGAAGATTTGAAGCAAACTTTATTGTATGAACATGGTTTTGGAACAGTCTCCTTAAAATGCATCATTTCCTCGAATTTAGATTTCGTTCTTAATGCCCGTTCTTGGAGCTTTGCATGAGTTCAGTCCAGCCGCTCACGCCTTAAACTCACTGCCACTGCATTTGCATTTCTTCAGTGTCTCCATGGCCTCGGAGATCACCACGGTTTCGGATTAAACCCTGATAACTTTTGTGGCACCAAAAGTCATCAACCAGCACACAATTTCCACGCAAGCTCGTAAAATAAAACAAGAAAACTCATCTGTTAGAGAGACATCAAGAGGCACAAAATTATGTTTGTAAACAAAACCAAGTCACACATTTTCCAAATAAAAGTGAAATCCATTCCGCCCGTCTCGGACGTATGTACATGAGTCGTGATTTGGCCAAGGCATCTAATTACCGCCGTGCACGGCCGACCTTTGCTTGCGTGTCGGCGATGGAAAAGTGAAAACATCACCAAAATAAAAATATCTCATACGGAGAGTGAAAATTTTGCATTGCATCTTTAACTCACTAATTTAAGCGGACTCCCGCCGTCCATCGCTTTGCCACGAATTCCTGTGCTGATGTGTTGACAAATAAAGAGCTACCAATTAGCGTATGGTCGGCAAAAACACTTTCCCACTTTGTTGACAATGAAAGTTCTGGAACGCGGCAGCAGCTTTGGTCAAACGCTGGACGGAGGCGTGTACGAATGCGGTCCGCTTGTGTTGGCCAGTGGTGAGCATCTCTTGCGAGTAACGCACCTTGTCGCTCAAATATCAGTAATCAACGTGTACTCGATCCATTTGGCTGCCGTAACTACGGTTGCGGATGAGTAACCCATCAGAGATGGGGCAAATCAATTTATGATCACGTTTGAATTTCCGCAGCGGGCAGCAACGCTTGGGTAAGGTTCGTTGGCTCCGGCCTCCTGACCTGGAATTTCTACGGCACTGTGTGTGCGATGCACTTGCTGCTGTGACAAGGCAGCGAGCTATGGAGTGTCTGCTTGATGAGTGGAATATTAATTCGTCTCGACGATCTACCTCGAGCACTCGACAAACGTTTTAACGGGCTTCTCGTGGCGTCTGGCAGAGTGGGCGCTTTGAGTTTCCACGGTAGGATGATGGCAGGCGATGAAAGTTTTTTTTGTCCATTTACGAGTGTCTTGGCAGAGTGTTTGAAAACAAAAATCAATGAATGACTTGGATCCGGAGGAATACGTTTGGGGGACACTTGTCGCGTGCACGCCAATGCCAACTAAGATGGATGCAGAACTGGAACGGGGAATTTTCTCTTTTTCCCAAAAGGGGAGTGGTGACGTGCGATGGCTCCGCTCTGATAGTTGATTTTTGTCCAACATGCACTTGATACTGTGCCGACGATGTCAGCGATAGTGGCATTGATCATGATGAAGTAGTCACCCAGATGTGCAGCGATACAATTATTTTTGCCTCCGTTTAATCTGTGGTCTGATTGTATCTCTCTCTCTCTAATTTCCGCGTCCGCCTTCGTTTACTGCAGGTGTGGGTTGATATGGAATGATGCTTTGAATGGATAATAACACAGACATTTGAAAGTTTGTGATCTTGCCAAGTTCGAGTGCGGTGAAGGACGTTTGAGATGTGAGCATGTCACAGGAACAAACCTATCGACGTGAGGTGAACGAAAGTGAAGCGCGTCGAAGCGTTGGAAAGCTATCAAGTGGAAGAATTGAAACTGGGTTAGGGCTCCTAGGCTTGAGAGAAGTCGGGTTGTTGTGTGTTTCACGTTAAGGCACTAACTGGGTTAAAAGCACAGTGTCTTAGTTGATTTAAATGACTCAAGGAACAAAATCAGTTCTTTTATTCTAATTTAGATAGGACATTGTTTTCGTTAGAAATAATGTTGGTTTTTGGGAGGTCTTGGCACATCTGCATGGATATGACAGTCTACAACAAGTGAGCAACCCAATTTCACGGATGAAGAAAACGTATTTCTTATCTTCCTCACTACACTGATTCCGTGAAAATCTAAAACGATTTCTGTCTGCATAAAGCTTTTAAATTTTACAGACATTCGCTTATCTTTGCAATTTTTCGTTTTACTTCTCAAAAGTTGGCAGACGTCTGATTATGCGGCGAGACATCGTTGAATGTACACCAATGAAATTGAAGAAGGATGAAAGAAGGAGGTTGTTGTCTGCTTTATTTCTGGAAATGTTATCAAATTGAAGCACGAATGAGCCAATGCAGGACCGGAGTATTGAAAGCACAAAACTTGCACTGCACCCATAACGTGGGGAATTCGCAAAATCGACTAAGGGCGACTGTTTTTGCAGCTTCATTTCATTTTCAGCAGCTCTGTGAAATTAGAAATGCACCCTGATTTTGATTACAAGCAGAAGACGAGGAAAACGCGAAGGTTTCTGCATGTGGAGAGGAAGTTCCTAGAAGTAAGTATGCCTTCCCTTAAAATGTTGAGCAATGTTCGAATTACGTTTCAAATGGAGACTTAGTGGATAGAGGTTGGAATAGAAAACTCAATCCCTGCTGAGGATACAAAACTACCACTTCTTTGGACTACGCAACGTCAAATCTTACTGTCAGGCAATCAATAGTTGTAGCCTGTTGAGGCAATGGAGACCACAGTATTTTCGTCATCCATGGTCAGTAAAATTGCGTGAATAACAATTTAGCATGCGACTAATTAAGGAGTCATCGCCAATGAATTACTTACTGAAATTTTTAAGACTTTTACTTTCACATGTCTCCAATAATTGATCGAATGCCCATCGGCTGGTGTACAAATAAGTTCACATTCTTGAAATTGCAACACTATTTGTACAACACTGGAGAAAGGAGCTTTCCTTAATAATTAGTTGCTCCCTGTAATTTTGTATTTTTAAGCATATGTCCTAAACTCCATTGCCATACCAGTACAGATGTGGGATTTGGTTTTACGTGACGACCTGCCTTAACGGCTTATATCACGGGGAACCTTTTTCCCAAGAGTCGTAAGTAACGCAAGACTAAACGCCTTAGTTACCCAAGTACCAAACTGAGATCATGCTTGAGGGGCAACCACCCTACCTTGGTTTGATGCGAAGCCTTTCTAAGACCTCTTCCGCTCTCTGGGTCACAGCACCCGGTTGAGAATGCAACTCCACACTGAAAAGAGATAGTCCCCTAACCGTCTTTCCTAGTTGTGGATGAACAATCCACTAGGCAAGTCAGCACAGTACACTATCCTCGACTCTACCCGCGATGTTAAGTGGTAAATCACAGCCACCACGATACTCCCACAAAGGGGACTACCGCGCGGTCAGGCTGCAACCGAAGTCCCAGGGGCCCCTGACCTCCCGTGGCACCAGAATATAGCCTCTGGTCAAGCTGTCACTACCAGTCTTCTTCTTCTTGTGGCGCTACAGTCCGGGGTGGACCTGGGCCTCAACCAACATGCCTCTCCAGCCAGCACGATCTTTCGCCAGCTGTCTCCAGTTGTGCACTCCAAGTTGGTTGAGGTCCTTCTCCACTTGTGTACGCCATCTTAGCCTAGGCCGTCCTCTGTTGCGTTGTCCCAATGGCTCGGATTCAAAGACTTTTCGGGCCGGAGCAGTGTTGTCCATACGCTCTACATGGCCTAGCCATCTTAAGCGTTGTATCCGTAGACGCTTAACCAGGCGCATGTCGCTGTACAGCCTATAGAGTTCGTCATTAAATCTTCTCCTCCAGATGCCATCAACGCAAACAGGACCAAAAATCGCACGCAAAACTTTTCTCTCGAAAAGACTAAGGGCTTCCTCATCCGCCTTTGCTAACATTCAAGATTCTGCGCCATACAGTAGGACGGGGATTATCAAGCTGTTATATAAAGCAAGCTTCATCTTTCGAGAGAGGGCTTTATTACTCAATTGCCTCTTGAGCCCAAAGAAACAGCGGTTGGCAAGAGTGATTCTGCGTTTGATTTCGGTACTGATGTTGTTGTCCCTATTTACCGCGGAGCCGAGGTAGACGAAGTCCTTAACTACCTCGAAGTTTCTGCTGCCTGGTGTGACGCTCCGTCCGAGACGTCGATGTTGTGTGTCCTTCCTTGATGACAGCATGTACTTCGTTTTGCCCTCATTTACCGCAAGACCCATTTTAGCCGCTTCCGCTTCAATGCCAGCAAACGCCTCATTGACGGCTCACTGTGTTCGTCCAATCACGTCAATGTCATCAGCCTAAGCTAACAGTTGAACTGACTTCTGGTGTTGACTTGTGAGTTACTACCAGTCAGGTTCCCTCAGAGCCTAGGCCTGTTAGCCGCTATCCGTAGATGGTCTTTTCTCCATCAGTGATTCCGTTGACACTATAAATAGTGATACGGAAGTGATTTTGAACCGTAATCGTAAATCCAGTCACATCATCTGGATGCCATACCAGTACAGTAACAAAGTAAAATCTCTGCCGGATATTTGGATTGCATATTGCATTGGAGAAGACTGAATTTTGGGCACACGAATGACACCAGCGGATGTGTGTAAGTGTCGAAGGCCCTTTGTTCAACTTCTGTACTTGCGGATAATCCCTTAAAAGTACTTATTGTCTGTGACCAAGTTGTCAAATACAACTGTTCGCGGTCAGCATCCCTTCTTTTGAAAACGGCAATTCAACGAAGGAGAACATTAAATACTTTTTTTTTCAAATATTCAAAACAATCCTGAACACCTCACGTTTCTCCACTACAGTACCACTTTTGAGATGCTGTCATTAAGAAAGGACATACAACATCGACGTCTCGGACAGAGCGTCACACTAGGCAGCAGAAACCACTTTTGAGATGCTGTCATCAAGAAAGGACATACAACATCGACGTCTCGGACAGAGCGTCACACTTGGCAGCAGAAACTTCGAGTTAGTCAAGGACTTCGTCTACCTCGGCTCCGTGGTAATTAGGGACAACAACACCAGCACTGAACACAAAAGTGGAACCACTCTTGCCAATCGCTGTTTCTTTTGGCTAAAAAGGCAATTGAATAATAAAACCCTCTCTTTAATTATTAACACTCTCTTGAAGGATTATGCTGATATATAAACAGCCTACTCTATGGCACGGAAACCTAGACGTTACTAAATGCGGATGGGGAAGTGATTCGTTTTTCGTGCGATATTTGGTCCTATTTGCGTTTATGGCATCTGAAGGAGAACATTTAACGACGAACTCTATAGGCTGTACAGCGACATGCGCCTGGTCAAGTGTCTACGGATACAACGTTTAAGATGGCTAGGCCATGTAGAGCATATGGACACCACTGCTCCGGCCCGTAAAGTCTTCGAATCAGAGTCATTAGGACAAAGCAACAGAGGACGGCCTAGGCTAAGAAGGCGCACACAAGTGGAGAAGGACCTCAACCAACTTGGAGTGAGCAATTTGAGGCAGCTGATGAAAGATCGTCGTGGCTGGAGAGCCATGTTGGTTGGGGCCCAGGTCCAGCCCGGACTGTTGCCCCACAAGAAGAAGAAGAAGTTGTCTACCTAAAATCTTCCGTTTTCGGTCGAATTATTAAAAAATAAGAACCATTGATGTTGTGAGGGAGCAAAAGTAGTCCCAACATGAGTATTTGCTGCTGATTCCTTGGTAAACTGTTCCGCCACCTAATATACATTTGTATATAAAGGTAACTTGTCTTTACAGGATAAAGGACAGCCGGTGCAGCTGGGAACTTTCAAGATAATTGAATTCGATACTGATTTATTCATTTGTTAATGAAGAACTACTAAGTACACTCTGCCCGATAGATCAATGGACTCATTTTCGAGTCTGAGGGCCCTAGTGCAGAGTTTCCCAAACAAATTTTATCCTTAATAATAATAATAATCGGGAGATACTACAGTCCAAAAGGGTACTAAGGTCTAGCTATCGCATCAACTACTCGTGCTGTGCGTGCTACTGTTCTTTCACGTTTAGAAGGCACCTACAGTTTTTTGCCGACCCCCAATGGCGAAGTTTTAGAAGCAATATGTTAGACAGTGTTGTCAGCAATATGTTAGACAGTGTTGTCAGCACTGTGTTGAGTGTTGTCAGCAGTTCGAACGAGGTGGTGTTGCAAAAAATTCGAGGTATTCAGCCGAGAATCGACCTTTTAAGGACTTCGCGTCTCAGTTGTGTTGGAAAATTTGTATCCGCGATAGAATTTGAATGTGATAGTGTGGTTGCTTTAAACAACAGAAAGCTCTCGTTAGAAACCGTGGCACCTTAACCTGAATAAGTCATTTGTGGCCCGAACCAAAGCTCGTCAAGATGATACTAGTACTGAGGTAAGACGCCATGGAGGTGGTCAAAATAGTTCGGAAGTAAAGATTCAAGTTGACCGAAATCCGAGTGGAAATGGAAGACAAATGGCTCATGAGGTAAACATATCCTCTGAACGGACGCAACTTATGTTAAAAAATAACTTTAGACTCAAACCATTGAAGTTCCAAAATGGTAACGATCTTACTCCACAACCGAAAGAACATTAAAACCGAAAGAGTGAAGAAGTTTCTCCACTTGCGCCAAAGTGCTGAGTAACCGAATTTTTTTCCGATGACTCACTACTCATTGTCGAGCAATATGTTGATAAACAAAATGACTGAGAATACTTACCAAAGAAGTTTTTTAAAAATGTTCATCTTCGGGTGGATCAACATCAAAAGGCAGAGAGCACCGATGGTGATAAATTGGATTGCCATTTCCATTGATGGGGGCTCTCGGCAAATTTTGTTGGACCGTAAGGTCAACATTTATAAGCAGTATTGAAGCCTTCGAAAGACAAAAGTTTCGGTCGGATACCGTGGCCGTTGTAACAAGACTATCACAAAGTGCACGTCAACCATGAGAAAACATATTCCACACTTTATTTCTTAGACACAACAGATTGCAGCTTCTGCGGACGGAAATCCGTTGCGTTTTTCTATCTGGGGTGTATTAATTACGAATGTTCTCAGTAAAAAAAAAAAAATTAAGTTTGAACTACGTGAAACAAGCACTTCACCAGCAATTGGTCAAAATAAAGCAGACTTACTTGCGTGCAGCTTTCTTCTCCCGTCTCAAGGCTCAGGCTCACATTGAAAACATTGATACTGACACAATTCCAAAACAGATGTACTTTTTATCATGTTTTGCTTCGGTAGAATACATTTTGTCAAAATATAAAAAAAAATATGGCTCCAAGCTTGAGTTCGATTAATTCAACTTGTAATTGTTAACAAGGACTAGCTGGATCATATTTACCTCCTTGACAACTGCCAAACCTGCGTCGGACAAATTGCCACACTTTTTGTTTATATGTACAACAACCAATTGTCACAAAAAAGATTTCTCTTTATCCATTTTATTTAATACAGAACAAAGATGTCTTTGAGAGCTACTCTGTCACAGCTATATTGAAAACAACCCCGTTTAGCTCATTGCCTCAACTGGGTCGCTTATAAGGTCACAAAAAACATGAAATGTTATTCAGTCAGAAACGAGATCTTAGAATTATTTGAGACGTTGACAAAGTCGTAAGATTTAACAACAACTTACTTTGAGCACATTTCATTATATGAAACACCTACATAAGAGAGAGATGTATACTTTTAGGCGTAGAGTAGATATGTTTTCTACGTTTTTGCGATGTTTTCTCAACAAATGTGAGGGTAAGATCGCAACTTAATCTTGTTTTGTGTAACAAGTTTTTTTCTGAAAAAATGAACGGTTCTCTGCAAGGCTCCCACAGCCTGTTTTTTTTATAATTGACCCTTGCAAAAGAGGTAGCGAGTACCCTTTCGTGACCGGATCAAGTCACAGCATGGGCCGAAGGTATAGAGGAAGAAAGGGAGAAGAGGTACCGATGCACATTGGTTTTAAATGCCTGTGGATTGTAATGAGGAGGAACAATCGAGCTGGGAAGAGCATTCCAGATTCGCGAAGTGCGACTAAAGAAAGAGTCTCTGAATTTGACTGTACGTCCGAAAGAGGGCTTGAGGGTGAATTGGTGGGCATTCCTAGCGAGGCGTGTATTGCGGGTGAATTCTTGAAGGGGAGGAATGCAACTGGCTAATTCATCTGAGTATTTCTTATTAAAATAGCGATAAAAGAGTGACAATGACGCAACATTACATCGAGGCTCCAACGAGTCAATCGACTTCACAATATTACTGTCACCTATAAGTTTTATCGCTCGCTTTTGAATTCTATCCAGCAGGTGCAGGGAAGTCTTAGCAGCACCTTACCAAATAGGAGCGTAATACTCAAGTTTTGGGCGTATGTATGCCTTGTATATTGTAGCCAGATCAGAGGGGGTGAAGTACTTCTTGCATCGTTAAAGAAAGCCTAGACATTTCGCAGCATTTTTGGCGACCTCAAATATGTGATCGTTCCACCCAATTGTTGGGTTGATACACATACCGAGGATGGAAAGTCTTTCGGTTTCAACAACGCAAGTGCCGTTCATGGAAAACGGCTGATTATTTTGTGATCGCTTCAATGACAGCACTGGGTTTTGGAAGCATTAAATTCCACTCTATTCTTATCTCCCCAATCGATTATAGTGTCAAGGTCGGACAGCCTGTTCAGATTATATTAAATTTTGATGGAATCCGCGGAAGTTGGTGGGGCACATTAACACTCGAATGCTGGTGAACTCTGTCTTTGTTTCGCTTTCATTTGAATCAGGCAAATACAACGCGGCTCAGATCTTCAATAGGTACAGTGTTATTTAATAATTAATAATTGTTGGCGCTACAGTCCAAAGAAGGACCAGGGCCTAGCTTTTGTAGGCCTAGAAGGGGCCTACAGTTTTTTGCCGACTCCGAACGGCGGAATTTGAGAAGCTTTCTTAGACAGCTATTACTCTTTGAGTGTTGTCAGCAGCTCGGAAGAGGTGGTGCCGTGAAAAATTCGAAAAATTGGTGTTGAGCTGGGAATCGAACCTAGACCCTTTGGCGTGTGAGCGTCGCACTCTACCCACTACGCCACGGCGACCACAGAGTGATTTAAAAAGGAAAATTTTTGATCTCTCAGACAAAAACAGTAGAAGAAGGTCCCCATTGATCTTACAATAAAACTTAAATTGGAAATAATTTTTGAAAGGTGTACTTCTCGCAGAAACAATTTGTAAGCGTTGTGTCTAGGTCTCTTGGTCTTTCTCCTTCTAGCACTTGGTTGCGAGTTCAAACCAGCTGTTAAATCCAACCAACTGCTTACCTTGTGTCCTAGAAATCAATTGCTTTCTTCAAAGGCTTTGGATTATGTACTATTGACGTAGCCAATCGAACCCATTGAATTAAACCGAAGATAAGTGAAGGCGTACGCAGGCCTATTTAAGTAGCTGGAGATGACCTACTTGGGCGTATGTACCAGCTCATCTGTAAGATATGGTCGGAGGAAAGCATGCCAGATGAGTGGAATATCAGCGTCGTCGAGAAGGGAGATCCCTTTGACTGTGCCAATTATCGAAGGATTAGACTTCTTAACATCGCATCACACAATCCTCTCTGCCGTATTGTGTGAGCGTCTGAAGCATTTTGTCCACTACCTGATAGATCCCTATCAGTGTAGTTTCAGGCCTGAGAAGTCCACAATAGACCAAATCTTCACCTACGGCAGATCCTGGAATAGACTCAAAGAGTTCAAATCGACACTCACCACCTGTTCGCCGATTTTAAGGCCGTATATGACATATTATGATATATGTGGTCGCCGTGGCGCAGTGGGTTGAGTGCGACGCTCACACGCTAAAGGGTCTCGACTCCCAGCTCAACACCAATTGTTCGAATTTTTCACGGCACCACCTCTTTCGAGCTGCTGACAACACTTAAAGAGTAATAACTGTCTAAGAAAGAAATAACTGTCTAAGAGTCGGCGAAAAACTGTAGGTCCCTTCTACTCGTGAGAGAACAGTAGCGCGCACAACATGAGTAGTTGATGAGCAAGCTAGGTCCTGGCCCCCCTTTAAACTACAATTATTAATATTATTATATGACAGTGTGCATAGAGACGAGCTATACAGTGCCATGCCTAGTTTTGGCATTGCTACCAAACTCGTCAGATTGTATAGGATGACGATAGAAAACTCTCGCTGCTCCGTCAAGGTCGGCGACGAACTCACCGAAACCTTCAATGTCAAAAAAGATTTTAGACATGGCGACGCTCTGCCATGTGACTTCTTCAACATCATCCTCGAGAATATCGTGCGTAACTCACAAGCAAACACCAGAGGCAGGATCTTACATAAGTCAGTTCAATTGCTAGCTTACGCTGATGACACTGATGTGACTAGACGAACTCTGCTAGCCGTGGATGAAAGATTTGCCGGCCTTGAAGCGGAAGCGACTAAATGGGTCTGGTGGTTAATGAAGGCAAAACAAAGTACCATACATGCGGTCATCAAGGAAGGACACACAACATCGACGTCTCAAACAAAGCTCCAGAATTTTAAGTCTTCTTCTTCTTGTGGCGCTACAGTCCAGGGTGGACCTGGGCCTCAACCAACATGCCTCTCCAGCTAGCACGATCTCTTTTCAGCTGCCTCCAATTGCGCACTTCAAGTTGGTTGAGGTCGTTTTCCACTTGTGTGCGCCACTTCATTCGAGGCCGTCCTCTGTTGCGTTGTCCCAATGGCTCGGATTCAAAGACTTTTCGGGCCGGAGCAGTGGTGTCCATACGCTCTACATGGGCTAGCCATCTTAAGCGTTGTATCCGTAGACGCTTAACCAGGCGCATGTCGCTGTACAGCCTATAGAGTTCGTCATTAAATCTTCTCCTCCAGATGCCATCAACGCAAACAGGACCAAAAATCGCACGCAAAACTTTTCTCTCGAAAAGACTAAGGGCTTCCTCATCCGCCTTTGCTAACGTCCAAGATTCTGCGCCATATAGTAGGACGGGGATGATCAAGCTGTTATATAAAGCTAGTTTAGTCCTTCGAGAGAGGGCTTTATTACTCAATTGCCTCTTGAGCCCAAAGAAACAGCGGTTGGCAAGAGTGATTCTGCGTTTGATTTCGGTACTGATGTTGTTGTCCCTGTTTACCACGGAGCCGAGGTGGACGAAGTCCTTAACTACCTCAAAGTTTCTGCTGCCTAGTGTGACGCTCCGTCCGAGACGTCGATATTGTGTGTCCTTCCTTGATGACAGCATGTACTTCGTTTTGCCCTCATTTACCGCAAGACCCATTTTAGCCGCTTCCGCTTCAATGCCAGCAAACGCCTCATCGACGGCTCGCTGTGTTCGTCCAATCACGTCAATGTCATCAGCGTAAGCTAACAATTGAACTGACTTCTGGAAGATCGTGCCTCTGGTGTTGACTTGTGAGTTACGCACGATCTTCTCGAGGATGATGTTAAAGAAGTCACATGACAGTGCGTCGCCTTGTCTAAAATCTTTTTTGACATTGAAGGTCTCGGTGAATTCGTTGCCGACCTTGACGGAGCAGCGAATGTTCTCCATCGTCATCCTACACAATCTGACGAGTTTGGTAGGAATGCCAAGACTAGACATGGCACTGTATAGCTCGTCTATATGCACACTGTCATATGCAGCCTTGAAATCGACGAATTTTAAGTATTTTGGGATTTTCAACTTCTGAGTATTCAACTTCTGGACTTTGAACGTTGTTGCCAAAGAGCGTCGCACTAGACAGCAGAAACTTCGAGGGAGCTGAGCACTTCGGGTACCTCGGTTCCGCGGTAAATAGGGAAAACATCAGCATCAGTGCCGAAATCAAACGCAGAATCACTCTTGTCAATCCCTGTTTCTTTGGGATCAAGAGGCAGTTGAAAAATAAAGCCCTCTTTCGAAGGACTAAGCTCGCTTGATATACTAATATAACAGCTTGATCATCCCAGTCCTACTTTATGGAGTGGAAAACTGGACGGTACTGAAAGCGGATGAGAGAGCCCTTAGTCGTTTCGAGAGAAAAGTTTTGCGTGCAATTTTTGGTCCTGCTAAGTTCGTGTATATATCAGACTGGCGTGTCAAGCAAGAACATACAAGCTGCAGATGATTGGGTGTGACCGTAAACATAAACTTATTTGTGCTGGATTCAAATTCGCATTTCTCCTTAGCGAGATTCAGTTCTCTCAAACAAAACATTGTACTTTACACCTTAACAGCACATTTCAGATACCATAGACTGGAATCTTTTAATTCAAAGATCGATCAATTAAATCAAGGCTCAATACTATTTTCCGCAAACACATGCCAAATAAACTGCAAAGAAATACAGATCAATATCATTTATTTACAAACCATTCCGCAAAAGAAACCGCCTTTGATCTTTAACACATCTATCACGAGGCAAGCCAATGCCCTTCTCTTATGATAAACAGTGCCATGAATATTCGTCAATCTTCATATCATTTGATATGCGAGCAACTTCGGTAATCTAGTTGGAAGTCCTTTTCCGGTCTCGTCTTTTGCTATTAGCCTCGCTTTAAATTATGCCACCATTTGTCTTCGAACGCCGACTGGTACCAGCTTCAGCACGAGCAGACGAATCCAACGTCATTTAAAATTATCATTTATTGCAATTTAAAACGCAAACTCGGTCTGATCATTTCTTTCAACGTCACTCAAGGTGTCCACAACGAACTTGACAATTTAATTAGAATGCCATAGACAACGTGTTCGGAAGAAATGAATGAAACATCGTGCGAATTCGGAATTTCTATGCAAATTGTTTCGGAACAACTTTAAATGAATCTGATGGAACGAATCTTGGTATTCTCGGAACCGGCCGGCGAACGCTGCCTTAGTATTGGCTGGTAATCAAATTAAGCGAATGCGAATGAATGGAATTTTAATACTGTATGAAGTCGGCTTCCTAATTCAGTAGAACACTTCAGAGGATATAAAAATGTGTTTTTTCTATTTTCTCTTGTGTGCCTAGTTGCGTCAATTGCTTTTGTAGGTGTGATTCACTAGAAATTTCCAAGCAGGCAACTTATAGATCTGTTCTGAAAATAATGGAATAATACGTAATTAGGGTCGAGGTAGAGGTATACACCAATGAGACGCAATAGAGGTTGGAAAAATGGTGACACCTCGGGGAATTACTACTTTTGAGATGGAATGTATTCCGTGAGTGGTGCAATTTTTCTCGTGAAAATCAAGGGTGGTTCACGAAGAAAGTTGTGTATCCCACGGTTCAGTCATTCTCTGAAAGCTATGAAAATATTTGAGTAATGATAGAGTGGCCTCTTCTTACTCGTAAGTCGGTTGGATGCTAAGTAAACAGAAATGTATCGAACATCGCAACTGGCGAAGCAATACGAAATGACAGTAATATTTTAAATTTGGGAAATATACAAGGGACGTCCAATATATTCTCGGTACCGATATGAAGGAAAATGCGAATTCTATTTAAATTGTTTTTATTTTTCAATAAATCTCCCCTAGGATCAATGCATTTGTTATATATTGAGATAAGCTTATTTAAACTCTTAAAAAATAAATTTCCTCTTTCTTTGTAAAATACCCATTTATTGCCGACTAAAGTTTTTCATCATCCGAAAATCTTTTTCCACGAAGACATTTTTTCAAATCCGGAAACAGGAAATAATCACTAGGGGCAAGGTCTGAACTATAGCGTGGGTGTTGGATTTCTTCGAAACCACGATCTCGCGTAGCAGCCTTATAAACTTGCGCAGTGTGAACAGGAGCGTTGTCATGAAGAAGCAACACACCCGCTGTGAGTTTACCCCGTCTTTTACTTTTAATTTTCTCCCGCAAATTATGCAAAGTGGAAGCGTAGGATGTGGCGTTGATGGTTTCACCTTTTTTTTTTGAACTCAATGAGCTAGATTCCCTTTGAGTCCCATAAAACTGTGGCCATGAGCTTCCCGGCAGACGGAGTGACTTTGAACTTCTTCGGGGGGTCTGTTCGATTTTTACGCCACTGCATGGACTCTTGTTTGCTTTCAGGGTCATAGAGGTGAACCCATGTTTCGCCCCTAGTAACCATTCGTTCCATAACACCGTCCGCGTTCTCACTACACATATCCAAAAGCTCTCCACAGCTTGTGATTCTCACTTTTTTCTGAAGCGCTGTGAGCATTTGTGGCGCCCACCTAGCACCTTGACTTTAAAAGGTTAAGATGGTCATGAAGAATGGTGTGAATGGTACCAGTTGAAAGATTGGTGATCTCTGCCATTGTTTTCACCTTTATTCGGGCATCCGCAAGAACTAGTTTTTCGAATTATTTGATGCTTTCTCCTGTACAAGCAGTAGCAGGGGCGCCGGAGCGAGGGTCTTCAATGCTCGCTCTGCCTCTCTTGAACTCACTTGACCACTTTTGCACAGTTGATAATGGAGGTGCGGAACCCTGGTAAATAGCCACTATCTCTACATGAATAGTTTTTTGACTTTTTCGTTGCTTAGTGAAAAATTTAATTACAGCGCGATGCTAAATTTTCACCATCATCGTTTCAGTTGCCATTATGATTCTGATTAACATTTATATGAAATTTTACATGAATACTAAAATAATAATATTACTTGATGAATAAGTCAATTTATATTTATAACCACAGCTTCACCCCAATACCGAGAATATATTGAACGTTATACTCGTGTACTCGCATAATCAGGGTGCAAAATGTGGCTGGTCCTGGCTGGTCATAGGAGATGAAAGGATTGATTTATGTCAACAACTATTTTGTGTGCATCATAAACATTCGAAAATGCTCAGGTTAGTCCTAAACATGCAGCAATTGCGGGCAGTTTTGATTTTGACTTTAATTTGAAGAAAAGTGCAGATGTGAAACCCCATAGTGAATCTGGCCCATGTGGCCGCCGTGGCGTACTGGGTAGTATGCGGACACTCACACGCCGAAGGACCAGGTTCGATTCCCAGTTGAAACTTCGAATTTTGATGGCACCACCTTATTCGCGCTCCTGACTACTCTCAAAGTAATAAATGTCTAAGAAAAAGCTTCTGGAACTTCGCCGTTTGGAATCGGTCCCTTCTACTCATGAGAGAACAGTGGCGTGCACTACACAAGTAGTTGATGAGCAAGCTAGGCCCTTGTCTCCCGCTGGACTGCCGCGCCATTGAATTATTATTATAAAACTGATGATTTTAGTGTCGAAGACAAAGAGCGCTTGGCCAGCTCAAAGAGTGCTCAGGTAAGGAATTAGAGGCTTTATCAAGATCCGTGCCAAACCCAAATTGAACGCAAAGAGTCGTTGGGAGTAGCTCAGCAAACATTTCAATTCGGTTACGAAAATTTGAATCTATTTAAAAGCAAGGAAACTAGGTGACGTACGAGATAAAACCAACACATGTCTTTGGTGTGTTTCACTTCGGAACTGTTTTTTGAAAGAGATCAGAGGAAGGGAGTTTTGCACCTGATCGTGACTGGAAATGAAGAGTGGATATACTGCTAAGCTATGAAAAGCATGGTTATTCCATTTTATCGTCGTTGTCAAAGGCGATACTCTACTTATGTTGGGACCAGACGTATGTGGTGTACTGTGAGCTGGTGATACCGAGTGACATCATTCATAGAAAATATTACCAACTACAACTAGTGCGCTTGAGCTGTGCATTGCGTGAAAACGTCCAAAAAGGATCCAAAGAATTAACAAGGCCATTTTGCAACAAGTGGCTGTAGCGGTCAGAATCTACCTGGAAACGCTACAATGGGAGGTCTTACCCCACTCGTCTTATTTTCCAAACTATGCTTCTTTCAACTACTGGTTTTTTGATCCCCAAAATCCAACTTGGATTGCGAGTTTTGGCTTTTTTGAAGAAAAAAAAAATTAAATTGAAGGATGGCTCAATAATAGGATCGATGGCAGAGAGAACTCATTTTCAGATTAGATATAAACGGTGTTCCCACAAGATCGCAAGAATTAAATTTGGCGCCATTCGAATTGTCAATATTTGGCATTTGAACAATTGTTATTGTTTGTTAGTGGAAGGTTTAATGTTAATTAAAATGAAGCGCTACACGAATGAACTTCTTATTCTCATTGTGAAATAGTTTTAGCAAAATGGTGAAACGGCTACAGTTCGCAAATTGCGATCAAATTGAGGTTACAATAATGCTCGAAAAGAATCAACTAAAAAGCATTTAATGGACAAATTTGCTGAAACTGGGTCTGTAACTGATGTAAAGACAACAACCGCCTTCGACCAGGTCGATCGATCGAAAATATCGCAGCAGTACGTGATGATGTCGCTCGAACTCCATCCACCTCAATTCGACACCGAGCGCAGCAAATTGGTGTTTCCAAATCCACTATGCAGCCAATTTTGACGAAAGATTTGCATCTTCATGCAGACAAAGTTCAATTGACTCAGGAACTGAAGCCAGCTGACCATGTATAGCGAAGGGAGTTCGTTAATTGGGTATTGGAGAGACAACATGAAAATGCTGATTTTGCCGATTAAATCATCTTTAGTGACGAGGCCCATTTCCATCTTGATGGCTTAGTCAATAGGCAGGATTGTCGCTTTTGGGGCAAGGAAAATCCTCGAGTGATTCACGAGAAGTAAATACACCCTCAACGTGTCAATGTGTGGTGTGGATTTTGGGCTGGAGGAATCATTGCAAATGAAAATGAGTCAGGTCAAGCGCGTTTGCGCTGAATACAATGGTATTCAGTATCGTGAAAGACAACCAATTTTTTCGTGCCTAGAATTAAAGAAATGAATGTGGAGGGGATGTGGTTTCAACAAGACGGCGCCACATCTCATACAATCAGAGGAACAATTCAATCAGTCATTTAAATCTTGCGTTCTTGTTGGGACACCCAAATTAATACACGGATGGGAAAAAGCAGTCGCCTCCGACGGACAATAGTTTAACAGATACATTTCTTACGTTTTTCCAATAAAAATCTGAACACAGGAAGTTGAACACCTGCCGTAGGCCACCGTCGAACTTTCCACACTTAGTCAGAGTGGATTGCTGTAAAATAAGTAAAAGGATTCTTATTTCTTACATTAACCGCTACGCACTTTCATGGGACTAGTACTAATTGGCTGTGAACAGGATCCTTAAATTTCACCTTTCGTAGTCACTTATGAAAGAACAAAAGAACCTACAACGTGAGATGTTGTTGAAGATGTTATGTCCTGGTGCGCTTGTGGACAGCTTCACACTATTGTCTTCTTCTTCGTCTTTTAGCGCTACAGTCCGGGGTAGACCTGGGCCTCAACCAATATGTATCTCCAGAGAGCACGACCTTTCGCTAGATGCGACCAATTCCGCACTCTAAACTGGTTGAGGTCCTGTTCCACTTATGTGCGCCATCATAGCCTAGGCTGTAATCTGTTGCGATGTCCAAATGGTTCAAATTCAAAGACTTTTCGGGCTGGAACAGTGATGTCCATACGCTGTAGACGGCCTAGCCATCTTAAGACACTTGACCAGGCGCATGTCGCTGTACAACCTAGAGAGTTCGTCATTATATCTTCTCCTCCAGATGCCATCAACGCAAACAGGATCAAAAATCGCACCCAAAACTTTTCTCAAGAAAATACCAATGGCTTCCTCATCCGCTTTTAGTAAAGTTCGTGGCCTGGGAAGATAAAAATGTTATCTAAAGCAAGATTAGTCCTTCGAGAGAGGGCTTTGTTACTCAATTGCCTCTTGAGCCCAAAGAAACAGCTATTAGCAAGAGTGATTCTGCGTTCGATTTCGGGACTGATGTTGTTGTTCCTATTTCCCGCGGAACCGAGGTAGACGAAGTGCTTGACTACTTCGAAGTTTCTGTTGCCCAGTGTGAGCCTCTGTCCAAGACGTCGATGTTGTGTGTCCTTCCTTGATGACAGCATGTACTTCGCTTTGCCCTCATTGACCACCACACACATTTTAGCCGCTTTCGCGTCGATTCCGGCAGACGCCTCATTGACGGCTCGCTGTGTTCGCACAACAACAGTCACCTTCAGCAAATATAGCTCAGCTGACGACCAGACGGATAACAAGAAGCTCGCGACATCGAGCAGATCATTAATGAAAAAACGGCTAAGAAAAAAGGTCCGGCTTTTTATAAGATTTCTAACTTTGTCCCATCGCGACGTCTCACAATGTGACAATGCTACTTATTATCACTATCCGCATTTGATATTTCCCAGCTAAATAAAATATGGTAAGGATTGCTGCAGCACCCCGGACAGGGAACAGAATATTGACCCATTTCGCTGCTGAGCAATATAAGCAAAATCCTAAAATGGCTGTAAGTTCAGAAAATAAAGAGATACTGCATGGAATCGAACATCATCCCAGATATCTAATTTGGATTCCGAGAAAACATTTCAACTTTGCATCCCCTGATTAAGTTGCATTACGATGTTGTGGTGGACTTGAATATTCACAAAGTTATCATGACCTACTAATTGGATGAACGATTTGGATAGAGGAACTCATTTTCAAACTCAAATGTATGACATTTTCCACTAACCTCACCACCACCATCAATGTTCTCCTGACGGGAGGGAAGTCCATCGAAGACAGAAGGAAACAGATCCGAAAAAAGTAACGTCCAAGCAGGCGTTGCACAGAGATTGCGACTGGAACTTATTTTTGTCAACAATAGGCCAAACGCCGAAATCTCCGGATGCTTGTTCGCGGATGACTCGTTGACATACAGTACCTCGCAAAATTGAGCATGCACTCACAGCTTAAACATATTTTTATTTTGTTCGCCTTAGTTAATTAATAAAACTTAAATGCAGTTCGAATTGGCATATATGCTAAAAACCATAAGCAAAATATGAAAATTAAAAAAACAAAATTGCTATTTCTAAGCAAAATAAAAAAAGGCACTTCATTTTAACACACAAAATTGAGCATACACCTAAAGTAAATTCGAGTTACGACTAAAACACAAAACAACTTTCCACAGCCATTTGAAGCCATACAACACCACAACAGCACAGATCCTCCCCCGTGTTTTGAGAGCTGTATTTGGTTCCCTCCAAACAATTTGTTTGCCATCAGACCCAAGTAAATTTACTTTTGTTTCATCTGAAAACAGAACACCTTCCCAAAAGCTTTCCGGGTGGTTTACATATTGTCTAGCAAACTCCAATCTTTTCTTCTAATTAACTAGGGAAATGTACGGCTTTCTTCTTCTTTCTCAAGACTCAGCGAACGGTTTCCACTGAAAGAGGCTTATTAATTACGGATGACACCTCAGCCGTCAAGTTTAGAACGCTAGATTTTGGGTTGGACTTGATTGTCCGAACAATATACCGCTCGTTTTGTTCTGAGGGCAATTTTTTTCTTCCCCTTCCAGGTCTGTTTTCAGTGTCCCTTCATATCTATAATTGTTTATTATTTTTTGTACCGTTGCATGCGATCGCCCTACAGTTTCTCCTATTTTTCGCATCGACTTCCTTTCGCAAAATAGCTTAATTATGAGCCTTCTCGTTGACAAAGTAGTCTGTTTCCGCATGTTTTCAATATTTTCGCACAAAGAAAATAATATTGGTATTTTCAGTTCAAAAGCGTGTGCAGAAATGATCATCAGGGACATTTTTTGCTTCATTCCTGAACAAATTTGCATGTATCGATTCTGCGAAGCTTGTGTATAACGCACACATGACATCTGTATGCTCAATTTTGTGTATCGATTTCAGGGGTTGTTTCCTTTTTCATGCGAAAAGTACCGGTAGGAAGTCGCCTGTCTGTGAATTTGGCATATACTCTTGTTTAAGATATGTATTCAGTTATGATTGTATACCAAAAAAATACAACAAAAAAGTGGTCGGCCTTAAAACAGCACGAATATGAAGCAATGATAGGTGTATGCTCAATTTTGTGAGGTACTGTACTTCACATCAGTGGCCGCCGTGGCGTAGTGAGTAGAGTGCGACGCTCGCACGCCGAAGGGTGTCGGTTCGATTCCCAGCTCAACACCAATTTTTCGAATTTTTCCCGGCACCACCTCTTTCGAGCTGCTGACAACACTCAAAGAGTAATAACTGTCTAAGAAAGCTTCTCAAATTTCGCCGTTCGGAGTCGGCAAAAAACTGTAGGTCCCTTCTACTCGTGAGAGAACAGTAGCGCGCACAACACGAGTAGTTGATGAGCAAGTTAGGCCCCGGTCCCCTGTTGGACTGTTGCGCCAACAATTATTATTACTTTCTTCACATCGCGGTCTCCAAAGATCGAGCAACAAACCGAAAGGTTTTCACTTTTGCTTTGTTTTTTAATGTCCGAAAGAAATTCGAAAATGCGGTTTCATCAAATTTTGTGTGGGGAAAAGTTCTTCAATGATCACCGACGAAAACAAACAAGACGAGGACCCACCGGGACGGCTATAGAATGAGCTTCCGAGGCCGCTATATCTTTGGTTTCCTCACAATCAAATTATACAGATCACGGACATTCATTCCCTTTCGCACTCTCCAAAAAGTATCACAAATGTTAACAACTTGATTACGAGTGGGTCCCTGCTATCGTTGATCTGACCTTCTTTCCAGGGAATCTTCCCCTCAAATCGACTACAATCTTAATGCTCACAAAATCCCACTGATTCGCAATACCCGCTTACACAAGATCACTTTGATGCAAAGTCATTTCACCTGATTGCATCGACTCTGATCGAATTCGTCTGGCATTGAGGGCTCTTAACTATCGGCCCAGTGGATACAAGTTAAGAGACGAATATGTGCAAAGACATTCTTCAGCATTCGGCTGGCTCATAAATTTCAAGATTTGTATCGGATTTCTTCATAACTAGATCAGACGATTTTCGGCGATGACTAAATATTTACAACGTAATTATCTAGTCGAACATTCCTCTTTGGCCATTGATCTCAACCGTTTTAATGTTCCGTCGGGCACGTACGAAGTACGTCTTGAAGGCTGACACTGAACTGAGGACAATGGGAATCACATCTGATGACATTCACTGGAATTAAGTTGTGATGTGATGCTTCTACTATGCAGGACGCGGTTCGCACGACTGAATTTTAACAAGTGAAGTGTAATTGGCTGGAAATACGCACAGAGTCGAAATATTTTGTTTTTTTTTAATAAGATTTTATGTACTTTCAATTCAAACCAAAAAAAAAAATAAATAAATGTGTCCCTTAAGTTGGCTGCAGTCAAACAGTTCTATGTCAAAAAAAGATTATCTATTCGCAAATTTCAATTGGCATTGATTGTCACGACATACAGAGGGCTGCCGCTAGTACATATGAAGGGTGTGCAAATGCATTAGGCGCCAGCTGCTTTGGGGTATTGTTAGGAAGTTGTTTGTGAGTGTAAAGGTTTATACAATAAGAACTTGATAAGATTCTTAGAATTTACTTTTTCTTTTTTGCAGACTTTGATTTTTCGTTTACCTTACCAAAATTAAAATGTTTATTTAAGTGGACATGTTGACAGTGACAATTTGACGAGGTGTGAATGAGTGCATTCACATAATAAGTTCAAAACCCGTTAAGTCCTTATTGGAAAATCCTATTTACTTCATCAATCCGGCAAGGCAGGGAAGGAATCTAGGGAGAAGAAAATAAACAGAAAACAATTAACATCGGACAAATATTACAACACATAACCAACAACTCACAATATAAGATAAACAATTCATTCGAGTTTGTGGAAAAGGCTAAATATGTTAAATTAGATTCGAACGACGTCCTGGTATCATACGACGCAGTTTCACTTTTTACAAACATCCCTTCACAACTCGCTATTAATATCGTCAAGAAACGATGGGATGACATTAGCCTCCACACAAAGCTCAACCAGAGGATATTCCTGGAAATATTAGAGTTTTGCTTAAAAGAAAACAACTTTCTGCAATACAAAGACAAAATCTTTAAACAGGTTCATGGCATGCCGATGGGCAACCCACTCTCGCCTACTATCGCCGATTTGGTATTGGACTACCTTTAAGATGTCTGTTTTGAAAAGGTACAAAAGCCAAAAGCAATATACAAATATGTGGATGATATATTTGCTGTGATCGATCGCAACTGCATAGACAGTTTGCTAATTGCTCTTAACAATTTTAATGATAAAGTAAAATTTTCAGTAGAATATGAAAAGATGAACGCAATAGCGTTTCTTGACGTTTAAGTTCATCGGGAACATGACCATCTTTGTTTCGACTGGTACAAAAAAGACACAGCGTCAGGAAGACTAGTCAACTATCGCTCCAACCAAGCCAAGCATATTATAATCAACACAGCTTCTAACTTGGTTAAAAAAGTGTTCAAGCTAAGTGACAGTAAGTTCCTCCTTATGGACAATGGTTATCCGACGCAAGTTATTAGGAACTTAATAACACAATACAAACACAACATACACTCCGAAACATAGACAATTACCACAGTAGATTATATCTATAAAAGCATGGTGTACATCCCAACATTGTCGACAAATTTTAAGAATACAATTGATGGTAGCTGTGACAATATTAAAATAGCGTTCAAGTCTTCGAGTACACTAGCATCGGTTTTCACCAGACTCAAACCAGATATAGACAAAGGAAGCAACACTGACCTGGTTTACAAAATCAACTGTAAGGGCAATGACAACGAATCCTGCAACTTATGCTAAATAGGTACCACCAAACAGTTTCTTCGTCAAAGACTAGCTGGTCATAAATCAGACATCAACAACAAGAACTCAGTGAAAACAGTATTAGCTAATTACTGCGTCCAGACAAACCATCTACCCGACCTTGATGACGTCAAAATCCTACAAACGGAAAAACATACTTGCAAAAGGTACACTCTGGAAACCCTGCACATAATCAAGACCAACAACAATAGGAATAGGAAAAAGGACATACAGAACATATCTGCCGTATATTCAGCGCTTGTAACGACTTAGACATATTGTATTTAAATCAAATTTTAAATTTCAAATCATTCTTGACTTATCTTCACACACGGAAGTGCTCAATATTGTGTTTCTTTGTGAATTTTGTTTTTTTGTGATAATTTTAAAGAACATTTAGACTAACATCCACATCCATTTGTAAAAGCAACACAATTTAATGTAAGTTATTTTCCACTTGTTAAATTGCATTGTCACTTTGCATGTATGTAACATAATTTGTTTTATTGTTTCAATAAAAAAGATCCCCTGATGAAGGCAGCTATCTCTGCCGAAACGTTGGGATAATAACAATGAAATAACCTAGTTTCATTAAAAATCAACAGTGACCAAAAAAGCCGACGAAGGAAAGACAGTTTCTCCTGCATAATGAAAACAATTAACGGTATCTCCAAGAGTGTGAAGAAACTACAAAGCGACTAGTAACAATTATATCCTTACGCGGAGTTGACTTTCAATGAGCAATTGCCGCACCACATGTCAAGTTAAGCAAATTTTGAGAGCAGATGTCTATATTGAGCCGAAACCAAAGTTAAAGCCAGTGCGACAAAAGCAATAAAAAAATGATAATTTGCTGAAAAATTCAAAATTCTTGAGTGGTCAAAAGTATTGTTTCCAAACCACAATTAGGGCTTATTCATCTCTGCTGTTCTAAACAATATTGCCATGATAAACGGAGAGCTGAATGACATCAACTGTCTGGAAGCGTGAAGCTACAATTTAAACAAATTCAACCAAATACAACAAGTACCTGGAGATGTGTTAGTTGACAGCTCAAAAGGAGATCAGTGGACCTTTTAGAAAGACAACGGTGCAAACCTG
The DNA here is from genome assembly GCA_955652365.1 of Eristalinus aeneus. NCBI lineage: Eukaryota > Metazoa > Arthropoda > Insecta > Diptera > Syrphidae > Eristalinus > Eristalinus aeneus. The sequence goes on from OY019130.1 coordinate 75,451,412, forward strand.
TCTACAAAGTCAACGATACATTTTCTCGACTCACAGGAGAGTTTTTTTTTTATTTAACTTGGTCAGTATTAGGAGGTGATCTGAAGCCACTCAAACCTTTGGAACAGATTTTCAAGTGGTGGTGGTTAATTCTTTTTTTTTTAATATATAACGATTTTTTTTTTTCAAATTTTTGAGTACACGTTTTCAAATATTAAGAGAGAAATACAACTTTTGTTTATTCTTTAATACAAGTCGGAAAAGCAACCCAATAGATTTTCAATTCCCAACCTACATGCATGCCTACTTAGATAGTTAGTTTATAATGCATTTCTATTTATCTCAATTCAGTTTCTTACATGCTAGACAAAAATACTTAAAACTAACATACCAAAATAATCTACTGATCTTAATTCTAACTTACAAACTCTTCATGAGTACTCTAAGCTAATCTAGAGTTTTTGTTTTTTGCCTTTCGGCTTCATGTATTATTTTATTATTTTAATAAGTACTTAAACCTACATTTGTATATACCATTAATGACTTTATCCAAGAAAATTGTGAAAACTCGAATTTCTGCATTTTTTATGTGCCTGCCTACTCTTACAGTGAGTGTTCACAATCGAGTCGTGTCGTTCCGAACTCAGCGTTTCAATCGTTCCAGTCGTGTCGTAGTTCCAATTATTCCACACATTCTAGCTAAATATATCCAATCGTTCCGGCCAGAAACAATTAAGGAGCATTAAGGACCATCTCCTGGTCAACTGATCAGCTGATTAAACAGCTGATTTTCCCTTCGTCAATCGACCGTTTACTTGTTATTTACATGTTCTGGTAGATATAGCCCAATTTCTGAAAGTTATTTACGTGACATTGTCTTATTTTACATTTACATCTATACGTTTCCCTTTCAAAATAGGCAACATCGCGGCTAATTCATAAATTGTTGCCCTCAATAGTGCCAAACACTCATAAATTGCCCACTGTTTGTGAATTCGCCAGGCATCTACTACATCTACTACATTTACTACAAAACTACTACAACTTGTTTATTTGCTTATTGGTCTCTGAATCCGACATGTTTGGCAGTTCACATCACAGTCAGGAATAAGTTAAATAGGTGATGGACACATTCAACCGATCCATTCTCTTCCATTCGCTAACGAAAATTTGTGAGATATAAGCTTATTTTGAAAAGTTATGGATGAACCATATTTTATTAAAAACGTTGTCAAATGAAATGCAAGGGCGGGAGACGAGGAAACTGTGGGACTCTTGTCTTTAATTGTTCTGATCACAGACCAGTTTAAAACGAATTTGGGCAAAGCAATTAGCTTTTGGAACGAAACTTGTTCTATTGAGATAAATACTTAGTTCCGTCCACATGTTGATTTACTGCCCCCATCAGTGGGTTTAGTTCCAGCAACGTTATAGCTGCAGCGCTACTCAACTTCACGCCCAAAAAAGTTTCAGCAACATGCTTAGGCTCACAACATGTATCAATCTCCGGAACTTGAAACGATTATGTTGAGAGTATTACCGAGGCACACCCTCATCTGTCTTTTTTTATCACTAGCGTCTCTGAAGACAAGGACGGGTGGTGAATATCATACATATGTATGTGGATATTTCGTAGAATTCACAAAATACCACATCAGTATTAAATTAATTTGAACACCAAACTTTATTGTCCAGAAAGGTTACGTGATTAACTCTAACTCTAGTCTAGTCCTAACTCACTGAAGCTACCTAAAAATCTAGTACAATTTCTTTGTATTTAATCTGTTATAATTTAAGAGTGCTGCCCCACATACATAGCAGATAAAAAAAAATTAATGGAATTGATGCTGGTGCACTTTTTTATGCGCAAGAAGCAATAAAATGATCATATGATAATAATGGAAATTGGATGGCGCGACAGTCCACAGAGGGACCAGGGCCTAGCTCAACTCAACAGCTACTCGTGTTGTGCGCGCTACTTTGCACGAGTAGAAGGAACCTACAGTTTTTTGCCGACGCCGAACGACGAAGTTTGAGAAGCTTTTCTTAGACAGTTGACATTCTTTGAGTGTTGTCAGCAACACAAAAGAGCTGGCACCGTGAAAAACGCGAGGGATTCAGCTAGGAATCGACCATGAGTGTCGCACTCTACCCACTACGCCACGGCGGCCACATGAATATAGGACACATTCGTGAAATAAAATGACACAATTATTTGCGTGAAATTCCATGTCGCCCACGAAAGAAAGGTCTAAGTGGAGATAAAAGGAGCATATCAACTGCAGGAAACTTCCAAGAAGGCATTGCACAGGAATCGCGAATTTGACCTATTTTTTTCAACAGATGACAGACCAACCGCCATTATCCCCATCTATCAACTGTTGCTTGTTCGCATTCCATAACGCTGCCAGCGCAGCACGGATTTTCGAACAAAAAATGGATGTAGTACTTCTAGTACTGATCTTCTTGTGCTTGCGAAAACCGGCACGACGAGTCTGGGAAATGCTGGGGCACGAAGAACAGTGCTTGCAACAACGCACAGGGCGGAGTATCTTGGAGTGAACTTCATTGAGCGGTTGGAGTTCAATCATCGGTGAAAAATGACAGTAACTTTTGCTTTCCATTGCATCTACAACTAATTCGATCTGAGAAATGACTGATCGAGAAGACGAAGCTGTTATTATACAAGCAGCACATTTAGCCCATCAGTGTGCAGGGTTTCACTGACTAATAAAACCTCTCCAAGCCACGAATGAAGAAGCTGTTATCGATTGTCACACCTCGAATTCGACAAAGAACGATTAAAACACAGAGGCAAGAAGAACGTCGCAAAAGGATGCATTTCTACCATTCTTGGAGAAACAATTCAAGAAAAAGTGAAACTTAAACTCATTAAAATTAAATCATCAAGAACTTATGCGGTTTAGTTCGCAGACATCGATATTTCAATACACACCCCTCTTTGAACGAAGAGATTTTTCTTCCGACATCCATCGAATTGCGAATGTTTTTATTCAATTAAGAATATTGAAATTTCCCGAAACTAGGTTCATTTCGCGCTCTCACAATTCTTCTTTCAAGCGTTAGCTACCAAAAATGTCAGGACTATCGGACATATGAAGCATGAAGTGTTTAAAACGATTGAAAAGAGTTTTGGCAGCGACTAAGTCTAAGAACTAGCCAAGCAAGCGGTGAATAGTACCCTTTATTTCACATGTGCGGACTTCGTCTGTAGAATTTTTCTACTTGTCTTGTGACATGTCTCTTTGTAGAATCACTAAATCTGCCCACGTGTACAGGACCCTGCTGTTGATACTTAAAAGACCGACCAAGGGCAAAGTAAAACCACAACACGGCCATAGAGTTATCGAACTAATTGCCACATTCATCTCGTTCACATAACTCATTAAGAAACTTGTACACATGCGTACGAACATTTTTATGGTTTTGACCTTAGCCACAGTGAAGTCAGTCCTCGTGATAGGCCATTAACTTGAATCCAAAAAAGGGACTCGCGTGTTTTTCCATTCGTACACGATTCACGGTGGAGATCAGTTCGAAGGAGAGAAACACAATCAACCCGGATGCTACAAGTGTCCTTCGTGGAGATCACATCACTTCAAGCACACATGTCTCGATCATTTCAACTCTCGCCAACCTCACGAACGACGGTATTTCACTCCGTTGTCACATGTCGAAGACGAAGAAGAAGCCACAGAACACTTAAAAAACACTCCTTAAACCACATCTTGTATACTTTTATTCTTAAACATAATTCAATAAGTTAAATAAATAAGCGAGGAATTAACTAATTAACAAAATTGTCATGAGCGTGGAATTAATTTGATTTATTTGCACATTTTATCACAGGAATGCGTTAATTGCTTCCTAAAATGATTTTGAGAGTCCTTGGTGTCAGCGTCAGTGATGAAAATGCGTCTTCTTGCTCAGTCTCGAGATCCTCCAAGAACTCAACTTCTATATCCGAAAAAGTAGAAGGTAACTGCTCCTGATTCGGATGCATTCACTATCGTTATAAACTTTTTCTAAATTCACTAAGCAATTGAATTGCAAGTCTTGAGCACAAATTTTCAGTTTCGGCCAAATGGCAGTTGATTAAATCGCAATGCTTGATGTACAGTACAGTCGATGGAGCACAATTGTTGAAAACTTTCAAATTGTTTAACTTCATGGTGATATCTATTACTCGACGTGTAACTTGAAAATGTAACGTCAACGAAAGTTGCGGGATATTTATTCAAACGAAAATTTCCCAGCATGCGTGCTTCCCGCCAGGCTTTGGGTGATTCAGCATCATGATTCAGTGGAATACAATTGATGTTTTATCAATCAGATAATGGCTTCGGTCAACAACTATCATCTCCCTGGCGTGTGACTGTGGTCGTCACGGCATTTGTGTGCTTGCGCTCTGTACGGAAGCGGGCAAATGGACTGCAATTACACCATGGACAAGCGTTTGACATCAGATTCCCCGTCTGACTCACTGAGGCGACCCACTTCTTCTTCCAAAAATGGCAAAAAAAAAAATGATGAAATAACGAAGGTATACCCCAAATGAGAAGATCCGAAAACGTAAGTGAGAGTGAGCATTAGTCAGTTGGGTCAAAGTTTTTGCTGCCTAGTGGTGCGTGCGAGGTCTCAGAAGTCCGCACCAGGTGTGAGGTTGCTAAGAGCAATAATTAGCATAGCCAGCCTACAAGGCATAAGCATAATTGATAGTTACTAGAATTAATGATCGCCCGCACACATGTTTGTCCTTTGGGGGCTATAAATAGACTGAGGGTAGAAGCTGTTCGCACCTGCACTCCTAATGAATCCATCATCACAGAATAGAACCTCTCATGTGATTAAATGTCTCATCATCAGTCAGATGATGAGGTTTGCTAATTTGGACGCAATAAGTGTGGGACTTGCAATGAATTGCGCCATTAGACTTCAGCTAATGACGTATTTGTCAATTTGACGCGCCGCGAATAATAAATGCCAATGGCAGTTGCTTTGCCTTGCCGAAAATGAGATTTCGGTTAGCAGGGTCTACCATGTGGAATTCCCATTAGGATGAATTTCTTAAATGCGTTCATTTACTAATCTGTTTCTAACTTGTCTCTTTCCGGGAGTTTCCAGACAAGCCAAGCGAATATGGCTTTGGGCTTAATTGAGAAGAAACTACCAGGCATACCAGGAAATTAGTTTTTTTTTTGAAAATAAAACACAAATTATTAATGGGAAAGTAAAAACATTTTATTCAAAGTATTGGCCATTGTTTTCTACAGATTTTTCAGTTTGTGAATACCACGCCAATAATATTGTTCGTCTTCTAAAGCAAACCAATCAGACACCCAATTTTCGATCTCCTCGTAGGAATCAAAGTGCTGCTCAGCCAATGGGTGTCCCATCGATGAAAACAAATGGTAGTCGGAAGAAGGCAAGTCTGGTGAATACGGCGGGTGGAGTAGCTGCTCACAGCCAAGTGTTTTGATTGTATCCTGAACCGGTTTTGCTTTGTGTGCAGGTGCATTGTCATGGAGCAAAATTACCTTGGCGTGTCTTCTGGCCCCTTCTGGTCGCTTCTCGATCATTGCATGGTTCGAATTGATCATTTGTTGTCGGTAGCTATCAGTATTAACGGTTTCACCAGGTTTTAGGAGCTCGTGGTGCAGCACACCTTTCTAGTCCCACCAAACACACAGCATTGTCGTCTTGCCGAATCAATCTGGTTTTGCAGTCGATGTTGATGGTTGTCCCAGATTAAGCCATGATTTTTTCCGTTTAGGATTCTTAAAATAAATCCATTTTTCATCGCTAGTAACAATCTGATGCAGAACCGATTTCCTTTCGTGTCCTTGAAGCAAAATTTCACAAGTGCTTATTCGGTTTTCCATCTGTCTTTCATTCAATTCATGTAGCACCCATTTTCCACACTTTTGGATCTTTCCCATAGCTTTTAAAAGGACCGAAATTGTTTGTTGTGCAACATTTAACTTTGCTGCCGTTTGCTTTTGACTCAAAGTGTCATCTCCATCCAATACCGTTTGCAATTCGGCCTCTTCAAACTTTTTCGGTGGTCTTCCACGTTGCTCATTTCTCACATCAAAATCACTATTTCTGAAACGTTGAAACCATCTTTTGCATGTTGCTTCTGATATAGCATGATCATCATATGCCTCGACAAGCATTCGATGTGACTCTGCAGCACCTTTCTTCAAATGAAAACAAAACATTAATGCTTTCCGCAAATCATCACTTTCTAGTACAAAATTCGCCATTTTTAAACACGATGAAAAAATATGATATTGTCTGTTCAATGACTTGATGTATACTAAATATTTTTCACAGATGTCATAGCAAACAAACAAAAAAAAGTAAGGGTTCGTTCACAACAAATGTTCCCTATCGAGACATTTGTATCTTGGCACTCACTTCATACCGGTATACCTGGTATGTGCATGGAGTGTGGCTGAAAATGCGTCAACATCGATACAGAAATGTTCAGGTTTGTCGTCACTAAATGTGTTTCTTAAGAAATGATTCTTTTGGTATGCTGCCTGTTATTCAAAGTCATCCTGTTCTGCCACGATAAGGCTACAGCTGGAGCGATGGAGACAAAAAATGATTTGGGAATAAGGCCAAAATACTGAAAAGAGAGTCAAAGAATATTCTAGTTGAAGTTGCTATCCAAGTAGATGTGTGTCTTCTTTTGACCACGAGAAGACTGTACATAATCAAGTAAGAACGATTGGGTTTGATCAGGTTTCCTAGCAGACCCTTCCATAGTCTATAAAGTGTAAAACTTTTCCAGAGTCGTTTCGCTTTGAGAGTTAAACAGTTTCGAAAAAGACGTTCTCCGCCTGGTTTTAACTAACGAAGACTTGTTCTGATTGAGACTCTCGAGCATATTCCTTTAAATGCAAAATTTAGTCAAGGATTACATGTGAATCAGTGTATGTTTAATGAATACTTGATTTTACCTTCATTTACCACGCATAGAGCACAGCCTATACTCAAATAACTCTCGAGTGCAACTGAGTCAAGTCACAAGTGGCAAGGTTAATAATAAAAAAGGTCTGACTTTTCGAACATGAGATAAATGCTCTCTGGTGGTTCTAAACAAGACTATGTCTGTTCCCTTGTGCATGGGATATAATTCCGAGTAATCCTATGAACTTATTTTCATTTAAATTTTTGCGAATACGAATTTTGAAACGATTTTGTTATGTGATGAAACCCCTTTAGGGTTTGTAAACACATTGAGAGTGGGGGAGTTCTTAAGTGCAGTACTTCTGCAAGTCTACTATTTAGGCACTAATTGAATATTGTGGCCACAGATGTGGAAAATGGTGAATATATACGATAAGTTCAAATAGGCACCTAACTTAAATTCGGTTTCCTGGCAAACCAGAGCTATTTCCGGGGGTTAACAGAAAATGCATTTTGCAGTTCGTACAGCTTATCACCTCTCATCCACTAATATTGTTCAAGAAACACTACTCCGAAGCACTCAAACTTTAAAACTGGTCAGTTGTACTACGTGGCAGTTATCTACATTTAGTGCACGGATTTCTGTGAAAATGGGCCTAAGTTTTCAACTCCAACCACATTAGCAACTACCTGATGTGAGCAAAGGTTTCATCATTTTGCGTAAGCACAATTAAGTGCATAGCGGAAGTTTGGCAAGCAAAACTTTTTTAAAGTAAACATGTCAGCATCCCAAAATATGGCTTTATTTCTAACTTTAAGCACGAAAAAGGACGAATTTTCATTTGGCGGAATTTGTGTAGACCGCGCTTATAGATTGGTTTCACACTATCCTTTGATTGGGTTAAGTATTGTAACAAATTCTCTCTTGCAGTAGATATAACATCTCAAGGAATAGGAGGTTAGGTACGCGGTTCCTGAGACATAAGGAACTGTTAATGGCAAGAGTGTTTCTCAAAGCGTCCATTGTTATCAACAAATTTCTATGACGAGCTTCATTTCGTCTTGGCAGGAATTAATTGAAACTTCTTTCTCACTTACCTCCTGAGCACCTGAGTTTTTAATAGATCGTGAGAATTTTTGGATCCTTCACGATTTCGTAAGGATGATATTGAAAAATAGAAGTCATTAATGTGACGCATATGGTAAGAGTCGACAAGAGTGATTATACCAGGTATAACGGTGAGCGTCAAGATGCAAATGTTTCGATAGGGAACATTTGTTGTGAACGAGCCCTTATTTTTTTTGTGCTTGTTTGCTATGACATCTGTGAAAAATATATAGTATAAATAAAATCATTGAACAGACAACATCATATTTTTTTATTGTGTTAAAAGTGTCGAATTTTGTACCAGAAAGCATTAATTTTTTATTTTCATTTGAAGAAAAGTGCTGCAGAGTCGCTTCGAATGCTTGTCGAGGCATACGGTGATCATGCTCTATCAGAAGCAACATGCAAAAGATGGTTTCAATGGTTCAGAAATAATGATTTTTATGTGAGAAATGAAGAAAAGACGCCGAATTGCAAACGATATTGGATGGAGACGACTTTTTGAGTCAAAAGTAAATGGCAGCAATATTAAATGTTGCACAGCAAACAATATCTGATCATTTAAAAGCTATGGGAAAGATCCAAAAGTGTGGAAAATGGGTGCCACATGAATTGAATGAAGGACAGATGGAAAACCGAAAAAAAACTTGTGACATTTTGCTTCAAAGACACGAAAGAAAATCGGGCTTACATCGGATTGTTACTGGCGATGAAAAATGGGTTCATTTTAAGAATCCTAAACGAAAAAAATCATGGGTTAATCTGGGACAACCATCAACATCGACTGCAAAACCAGATTGATTCGGCAAGACGACAATGCTGTGTGTTTGGTGGGACCAGAAAGGTGTGCTGTACCACGAGCTCCTAAAATCTGGTGAAACCGTTAATACTGATCGCTACCGACAACAAATTATCAATTTGAATCATGCCTTCATCGAGAAACGACCAGAATGGGCCAGAAGACACGGCAAGGTAATTTTGCTCAATGACAATGCACCTGCACACAAAGCAAAACCGGTTCAGGATACAATCAAAACTCTTGGCTGTGAGCAGCTACTCCACCCGCCGTATTCACCAGACTTGGCTCCTTCCGACTACCATTTGTTTTCATCGATGGGACACGCATTGGCTGAGCAGCACTTTGATTCTTACGAGGAGGTCAAAAATTGGGTGTCTGATTGGTTTGCTTTGAAAGACTAACAATTTTATTGGTGTAATATTCACAAATTGCCAGAAAGGTGGTCAAAATGTGTAGAAAACAATGACCAATACTTTGAATAAAATATTTTTACTTTCCCATCAATAATAAGTGTTTTATTTTCAAAAAAAATTCATACCGGTATACCTAGTAAGCACCAAACCTTGGCGGACGAATTTTAAGTAGTTCTATCCTCAACTATCCCGAGTTAACAGTAGCAGCCGATAATAGCATGGTGGAAGAATACGAGTACAAGAGCAACTACTGCAGTCCATCAAATTCTACTTTAGTTTGAAAGGTTTCACTCTCATATCGAAGCTGCCTCTGTACAGAACCATGTATTTACATGTTTTCACAGATGATGCTTAGTGCCAGTCACTTAGCCAAGTTTGAGATAAAAGTTTTACGTACAATTCTGGAGACGCTACAAACACGTACAGCATACGAACTGCCTTGAAGCCAATGATATAATCCGGCGGGCAGCACACATAACCCACTTAAGCTAAGAGTAACCAACAAAGAAATACTCTTTTACCTCGTTTTATGGTTAGTGACAGCGTAGAAAAACATGCCTACGTTGTATAGAGAGAACAGTTGGAGGCCCCGATCCCGGTTGTTGTGCAGATGATGATGACGATGATGTCTTTGTTAAGTGTGCCTAGATGTGACATGGCCCGTCTCTGCGAAAGCTGTTATATAAGGATTTAAGATCGACAAACAACCCACTGGTGTAGACCATGCACCTTTTTCGAGTTGAAAATAAAGACCGCTTGCAATTGTTTCTTTGCTTCATTTATCCATATAGTAACGACCTATTCCACTGCAGTTTCCGGACAAAAGTCTTCTATTTGTATTTATAGAGAAAAACTCTTTTTCCGTCAAATAGGAAAATATTTCTCATGAAAGCAGAGATACATCCAGCCGTCTCTAGCGGACTACTGCTACGAGAATATTTTTTCATGAAAGCAGAGATAGATCAAGTCGTCTCTAGAAGACTTCCGCTACAGGGAGTGACTAGGCAGCCAACTTTGAAATGGAATAAAATGAAAATTATTCGGTTCCTGGAAGGAAATGTTGACCGTGGATAAAACGGAATAACCTTGAGAATCGAGGTGAACTGAAGATACAGGATGTGAAATCTTATATGATCTCGGAAGTTGCCGTAATCAATAAAAGAAATAAACGTGACAGGGACAACATCATCGATAGCCAAGTGGTGCTCGCATTGCAAAATTGGTTAAGATTTTAAAACAGAATATATGAATCTGCAGATGCTATTGTTTCTGGCCGCCGGGGCGTAGTGGGTAGAGTGCGACGCTCGCACGCCGAAGGGTTCGATTTCCAGCTCAACAGCAATTTTTCGAATTTTTCACCGCTCCACCTCTTTGGAGCTGCTGACAACACTCAAAGAGTAATAACTGGCTAAGAAAGCTTCTCAAATTTCACCATTCGGAGTCGGCAAAAAACAGAAGGTCTCTTTTACTCGAGAGAGAACAGTAGCGCTCACAACACGAGCAGTTCATGAGCAAGCGGCCCTGTTTTCCCTTTGGACTGTAGCACCAACAATTATTATTATCAGATGCTATTGTTTTAATGGAAGCGGCACCATTAAGTTGGGTCCACACAGACATCACATGGGAATGTCAGCACTTAAGAGCCAGAATAGAGCTCTTTGTACAGGAGTACACCAATATCAGTATCATCTCGAAGAAAATTTAAAAAAAACTCAAACATATTCGCAAGAGCTCAAATGTTGCACCAACAGGCATAACCCAGAGAAGAGGAAATCGCAGATGTTTGCGGACCTAATCTGAGTGGCGATGGTTGTTATGTTTGGTCTCTGTGCCATCAGAATTCAAGCCTCCGGAAAACGGAAACAGTGGCATTCGTAGGAAACACAAAGACAATGAGAAAGTTGACTCCGTTGAGTAAAAGCGCTAAAACTGCTCAGTGCCAGAAACCCGAATGCTGAACGTCGTCAGTTGCGATTCTTTTGCAGAACTAAAAATCCCTCACACACGGAGTCAAAGGACAGCCATCAGTTTGAGCATCAATCCAGGTGGTTCTTGATGAAGTTGAACAAGAAGTTGATCTCCAGAGGAGAATATTTGCGTGTAGGGACACTCCAAAGCGCAATGGAACCGCATCATTCGTTTTTATGAAGTCGCGACGTTATCCGTATTATTTAACGACCTACTTACACACCTATATGAGCAGAATACAATTTATATCTGGTTGAAGGGCGACACTAGCCACAATAGAACTTTTTTTCAAATTTGCTTGAATTTTATTTCTGAGTAAAAATATACAAGTACAAGTATGAAATAAAGAAAGTAAACCACTCTTCAGATAAATTCCCCTCAATTATTCAAGACATCGTAACCATAAATAAAAATTATTCCCTACCCTTCCTGCAATCACTTCCACCGAAATATGAGCAAACCCCATTACTGCAAGCTGCAAAAAAAACGACTAAGGAACTAATAGCCCGAAGCATCATGTAACAGATAATTGGTAGCATCAATCCGCATGGCTATCGTCTTAAAAGTATTGTGACACAACTCGACATTGGTATTTCAGTCACAATTCTGCGAAATCTATCAAGCTAAGTGACCAATTTAATCTGTACTTCACCAGAAAGTGTAGTTTCTCATCTCACAGAATAACTTTTCCGAGCAAAGCCACTCAAGTCCCTTCGAGCTGAAATATTGTTTTCCTCGAACCGTTCGACTTTTTGTCGACCAACGAAGTAAACTTTTGAGTTTTCAAATTCATGTTTAGGTTTTCTTTCAAACTGAGTTTACGAGTAAATGGATTCCTCATATTTTATGTCAACGAATGCGGATAACTTCGTACATACTCAACCCTGAGTAAAGTTAGGGCTGTTTTGAAAACAATTTGAAAGAGCAATATTTTTAAACAATTTACTTAACACTTGTCGTGAAGTGTAAAACGGGTTGGGCCGTAAGGTCAAGGGCGTTTCTCCCATAAATTCAACACGGGTGCAAGTTTTATGTCATTTGAGGTGACGGGTGGACCTCTGTCAGCAACACACCGGACACATTTCGGCTCTTAACAAACCTTAATCGTAATACGATGGACAGGAGTTTTTTCGTTTTGGGAAGGGTTTGTTTTATTTAAGAGCTGGTAATAATTGTATGGCGAGACAGTCCCCAAGGGGACCAGGGCCTAGGTTGCTCATCAACTACTCGTGTTGTGCCTGCTACTGTTCTCTCACGACCAGTTGTTTTCCGAATCCGAACGGCAAAGTTTGAGAAGCTTTCTTAGACAGTTACCCTTTGAGTGTTGTCAGCAGCTCGAAAGAAGTGGTGCCGTGGAAAATGCTAGGGGTTCAGCCGGGAATCGAACCTAGACCTTTGTCGTGTGAGCGTCGCACTCTATCCACTACGCCACGTCGGCCAAGAGATGGTATCATGAGTAAAAACACATTAAGTAAGTAAAGTTTCGTGACTGCTCGTTTATTCTTAGAATATCTTTTAATTTTTTATCTTTTACTACACCTGTGCACCACCTCGTTCTTATTTCTGCAACGTATTTGTGATCTCTCTAACTCTTTTCTCTTACTGAGTTCCTTTTCAACTCATTCTGCCTATGCTTGCTTAGGGCATCCCCATGCTCGGCTTGTCCGCATTGCATCACTGCATTTCCAGTTTCTGCTAAATTTTCCTACATATTATGATATTCATTGATTCCGGCGAGCTGTCTGGTACAATTATTGTTCTGTCAAAATATTCTAAGCATGCTTCAGAAATATCCATTTACGACTGAGTGCAGTTTTCTTGTGTTAGTGCTGCCAAGTTTATGCTGCTGCGCCTATAGGGCACCACCAATTCCATGTTGAAGCAAAACAGCGTACTCTTCCTTTTCACATTTTTCAGTGTTTATTAAGCTAAATTTTGACAATGTTTGAGGATGGCGCAAAAATTCCGTTTGATATAGAGAGATCAGCGATAGAGATAACAAGTAGGGAAGTAATGATATTGGGAAGTTGGCTGAATTTAGGTCCGGATTGTGGATGAACCATGAAATGGCTCTGCTTTCAGAGAGCACAGATTCGAAGATTCGACAATGCAACCACCACTCCATAATCTCCACTAAATTGTCATCCTCTGCGGTAGCGCAACAATCCGAGGTGGACTTGGGCCTCAACCAACAAGACGCCAGATAGACCTAGAGGTTCCCTGTTTGTACACGTTGTACAGCTAGTTTTTTTGTAACTTACATTTGCTCCAGTGAGCAAAGATTAGTAAGGCCTATACTCTGGGAAAGAACAGTTACACGATTTGCAGCAGCAAAGTACTACAGGCAAATTCCAGAAAGAAAATATATCGTTTTACGGTCACGAGGATATTGCCAAAGCACAATATAATCGAAAAGAAAAAGAAACCAGCACTTTCAGAGAAGAACATAGTTTTAGTCTTTCAGTCTTAGTCTTTTTGAGAGAAAGGTTTTACGTGCGATTTTTGGTCCTGTTTGCGTTAATGGCATTTGGAAAAGAAGAACATAAAGGCAAAATTAAGCTTGGCCAAAAAGTGTGAGTATTTGGCCGATCATTCTTCTTCTTCTTCTTGTAGCGCTACAGTCCGGGGTGTACCTGAGCCTCAAACAACGCCTCTCCAGTTGCCTCTCCAGCAAACACGATCTTTCACCAGCTGCTTGAAGTTGACGTCTTTCTCTCAGTCCTTGTCCTCTGTTGCGTTGTCCCAATGGCTCAGATTCGAAAACTCTTCGGACCAGAGCAGTGGTGTCCATACGCTCTACATGGCCTAGCCATTTTAAGTGCTGTATCCGAAGACTCTTGACCAGGTGCATGTTGCTGTACAGCCCATAGAGTTCTTCCTCAAAACTTCTCCTTCAAATGCCGTTAACGCAAACAGGACTAAAAATCGCACGCAAAATCTTTCTCTCGAAAAGACTAAAGGCTTCCTCATCAGCTTTTAGTAACGTCCAGGTTTCCGCGCCATAGAGTAGGAATGGGATGATTAAGCTGTTATATAAAGCGATCATATTCCTTCGACAGAGGGCTTTATGATTATTATTCTTCTTGTGGACCGAGAAAACGACGCTGAGATTCGACTCATCGGGCATGCTTTCCTTCGACCATATCTTATAGATGAGCTGGTGCATGCGACTAACCAACTCATCTCCGCCTGCTTTAAATAGTTCTGCGGGCATTCTGTCCGCACCAACAGCTTTATTCGATTTCAGCTTGAATATTGTTATCTTCACCTCGTCTAAGTCCTGGGGAAGGAATTCTTGTCTATCATCGTCCAAATCGAGTAGAACATTCTGCCTAGCAGCGGAATTGGAGCCGTCATCGTCGTTAAGGCCCCTGCAGAAATGATCCTTCCAGATTCTCAGCACAGACTGCGACTTTACCACGATTTGGCTATTTTGATCCCGGCAAGCTTCAGTCCGAGCCTTGTATACTCTATATAGCTGTATCTTTCGGTAGAACTTATGGACTTCATTCCTGCCATAACACCTTTCTATTTCCTCAACCGCGCGCTTCTCATGCTCCTTCTTTTTCCTTCTGAGAAGCCGGTGTTCTTCCCTTCTTCTCTGTTCGTAGAACAGCTCTCGTTGTTCGATGCAGCGTTGCCTTATCGGCGTCTTGTTTGGCTGCATGCGCTTGCCTGCACTTGTCGTCAAACCATGGGTTCCTCCTGGGTGGAAACGTGAAACCCAGTGAATTATTGGCAGATACTTTGGTGGCTTCTTGACAACGTTTCCAGTCTTCTTCTATGTTTAGTGCAGGCAGCGTCAAACTCTGAGCGAGTTTCAAGGGAACACGGTCGGTAAAGTTCCCAGCGACCTGTTGCGATTGTAGTTTTCCGACGTCAAACTATTTTGGCCTGTCTCGATTCCGTGGCTCTTTTGATATCGGGGCTTTTACTGTGGCTACAATGAAGTGATAATCCGGGTCGATGTTTGCACCTCGGAAGATTCGGGCGTCGAGAATACTGGAGGAGTGTCTGAGGTCGATCGTAGCGTGATCAATCTGATTGACCGTGGATTGATCAGGAGATCGCCAGGTTCCTTTGTGAATGCTCAGGTATGGGAACCGCGTTCTAGCCACAGAGGGGTTCCGCCCCGAGCCGAAATCCAACAGCCTGAGTCCGCCTCCGGAAGTGTTGTCACGCAGGCTCTGTTTACCAATTTCCAGCAAAAATGTCCTCCTTTCCCAGCTGAGCGTTGAGGTTGACTGGAACGATCTTGGTCTAGTAGCTAGGGCATCGATCGTATGTTCTTCTAGGAAATCATAGAAGTCATCCTTTGTGTTGTCATCGTTCTCTTCTGTCGGAGCGTGAGCGTATATTAGGCTGATGTTCCCGAATTTAGCCTTGATGCGGATTGTCATGAGGTGTTCGCTAACGAAGTCGTAGCTCAAGACATTTTACCTAAGTCCGCCTCGAACAACAAATCCGCATCCGAATAAGCGCTGCCTTCTCTATCTGTAGCCTTCTCTCTCTGTAGATATCGAAGTTTTTCATAGTATTTTAATCGGGCCCATCCCATTGCACTTCCTGGGTGACCTTATTGTCTGCTTTGTAGCAGTCAAGCTAGCAGCCTCCGCAAGTTGTTCGGCTGCACGAGGCCTGTTAAGGGCCTCACATTCCAAAATCGGGTCGTCAACAGTTAATCCGTCCTTATCCGAGGCATGTTGTCATCTCTGAACTGGTGTTGTTTTACGTGGTAAGGAAATTACCCTCACGCACAACCCACAGACTGGTTGGCCAGGCCCATTATTTAAGCCCTCGGGCTGAGGTGCTCGCTCATCATTATTGGAGTAAATTAATATGGAATTATGTAACAAAAATACACCATTACAGAAAGAAAATCATTGAATTGACTAGGAGATGCGTTGATGACTTAAAAACCACTGTTTGCACAAGGGTGGTTCGAAAATTCTGTGGGGCTGCATGAGTTCCTTTAGTGCTGTTAATTTGCCACTCATAAAGATTAAAATGGACGAATGCATGTACTTATTACTCTTACTTCAAAGAACACACCAGCAGTAAATACCCGCTTGTCAAGTTGTTTTTCGTTATGTAATAGAGATCAGAAGCACATGGACGAGAATGTCAATAAATGGTTTTAAACGCAGCTGTTTGAAAATTGAAATTGTAAGGAACCATTGTTTTTGGCCGTCCAGTAGAGCGCCAAAACAACTCAATAAAATTAAGAAAGCAAGATGTATGTGGGCAATATTTTAGCCACAACATTTCAATCTGGAACAGAAGCGCATCATGACTTTTTTGGTAATATGGTTTTACATGCATCGTTGTTTTAGTCAAGTTTACTTGATATAAGATTGTTTTTATATAAACGTTTCTTATTTTTGACTTTTTATCTTTTTAGTGTTAACTGACTTTTTTTTGCTAAGAAAGCTTCTCAAACTTCGCCGTCAGTAAAAGTCTGTAGTCAGCAAAAAACTGTAGGTCCCTTTTACTCGTTAGAGAACAGTAGCTCGCACAACACGAGTAGTTGATGAGCAAGCTAGGCCCTGATTCCCCTGTGGACTGTCGCGCCAACAATAATTATTATTATTATTATTATTTTTGCCCTCTACTGTATATCTTCTTATTGAGGGTTTAAGAACTAGCTTTACAGTTTAACGATATACAAACAAGTAGATTTAAAGGAATAGAGGTTATCGAAATAATCAAAGCTTTACTTCTTATTGAGCCAATACAGAAACCAAGCAGAGCTAATTATAGATCTTTATTTTTTTGTGACAGAATGTCTTTATCCATAAGGCTCGAATGGCTAGAGAAAATTTTACAAAATTGATTTTTGAACAAAACAAAAATGTACTTGAAAAAAGAGAAATGCATTGTGTTTTGGTCATAATTGTACTGGGATGCCTAGAGAAATAAGGGATTATTTGAAAAATATTGAGCTTGTCAAACCATCTTCAAACTCAATTTCCATACATTCAGCAATAGATGAATCAACACAAATTGAAAAAGACGAACCTGCTATGGTTATTTATTTGCTGTGAAAGAAGAAATGTGGCGAGCTGTTTTAAAAGGCAGCTCTCGCTCTCTATACCTTCGGCCCGTGCTGTGACTTATAAGTTAAGGATTTAAATAATGCCTTCAGCGCGCGAAAATTATAAAACAAAAAAAGGATTTTTGAAAGTTGACATTAAAACGCATTTCTAGCAATTGACTGAAGAGGACAGTCCCATATTGCGGCTTTATAGAGTTGGAGCAGCACAAAATATTTATGAACGCATCTTATGAAGTCCCTGGCCGCCGTGGCGCAGTGGGTAAAGTTCGACACTCACACGCCGAAGGTCTGGGTTCGATTTCCGGCTGTACAACTCGAATTTTTCACGGCACCACATCTTTCAAGATGCTGACAGCACTCAAAGAGTAACAACTGTCTAGAAAAAGCTTCTCAAATATCTCCGTTCGGAGCCTCAAACAACGCCTCTCCAGTTGCCTCTCCAGCAAACACGATCTTTCACCAGCTGCTTGAAGTTGACGTCTTTCTCTCAGTCCTTGTCCTCTGTTGCGTTGTCCCAATGGCTCAGATTCGAAAACTCTTCGGACCAGAGCAGTGGTGTCCATACGCTCTACATGGCCTAGCCATTTTAAGTGCTGTATCCGAAGACTCTTGACCAGGTGCATGTTGCTGTACAGCCCATAGAGTTCTTCCTCAAAACTTCTCCTTCAAATGCCGTTAACGCAAACAGGACTAAAAATCGCACGCAAAATCTTTCTCTCGAAAAGACTAAAGGCTTCCTCATCAGCTTTTAGTAACGTCCAGGTTTCCGCGCCATAGAGTAGGAATGGGATGATTAAGCTGTTATATAAAGCGATCATATTCCTTCGACAGAGGGCTTTATGATTATTATTCTTCTTGTGGACCGAGAAAACGACGCTGAGATTCGACTCATCGGGCATGCTTTCCTTCGACCATATCTTATAGATGAGCTGGTGCATGCGACTAACCAACTCATCTCCGCCTGCTTTAAATAGTTCTGCGGGCATTCTGTCCGCACCAACAGCTTTATTCGATTTCAGCTTGAATATTGTTATCTTCACCTCGTCTAAGTCCTGGGGAAGGAATTCTTGTCTATCATCGTCCAAATCGAGTAGAACATTCTGCCTAGCAGCGGAATTGGAGCCGTCATCGTCGTTAAGGCCCCTGCAGAAATGATCCTTCCAGATTCTCAGCACAGACTGCGACTTTACCACGATTTGGCTATTTTGATCCCGGCAAGCTTCAGTCCGAGCCTTGTATACTCTATATAGCTGTATCTTTCGGTAGAACTTATGGACTTCATTCCTGCCATAACACCTTTCTATTTCCTCAACCGCGCGCTTCTCATGCTCCTTCTTTTTCCTTCTGAGAAGCCGGTGTTCTTCCCTTCTTCTCTGTTCGTAGAACAGCTCTCGTTGTTCGATGCAGCGTTGCCTTATCGGCGTCTTGTTTGGCTGCATGCGCTTGCCTGCACTTGTCGTCAAACCATGGGTTCCTCCTGGGTGGAAACGTGAAACCCAGTGAATTATTGGCAGATACTTTGGTGGCTTCTTGACAACGTTTCCAGTCTTCTTCTATGTTTAGTGCAGGCAGCGTCAAACTCTGAGCGAGTTTCAAGGGAACACGGTCGGTAAAGTTCCCAGCGACCTGTTGCGATTGTAGTTTTCCGACGTCAAACTATTTTGGCCTGTCTCGATTCCGTGGCTCTTTTGATATCGGGGCTTTTACTGTGGCTACAATGAAGTGATAATCCGGGTCGATGTTTGCACCTCGGAAGATTCGGGCGTCGAGAATACTGGAGGAGTGTCTGAGGTCGATCGTAGCGTGATCAATCTGATTGACCGTGGATTGATCAGGAGATCGCCAGGTTCCTTTGTGAATGCTCAGGTATGGGAACCGCGTTCTAGCCACAGAGGGGTTCCGCCCCGAGCCGAAATCCAACAGCCTGAGTCCGCCTCCGGAAGTGTTGTCACGCAGGCTCTGTTTACCAATTTCCAGCAAAAATGTCCTCCTTTCCCAGCTGAGCGTTGAGGTTGACTGGAACGATCTTGGTCTAGTAGCTAGGGCATCGATCGTATGTTCTTCTAGGAAATCATAGAAGTCATCCTTTGTGTTGTCATCGTTCTCTTCTGTCGGAGCGTGAGCGTATATTAGGCTGATGTTCCCGAATTTAGCCTTGATGCGGATTGTCATGAGGTGTTCGCTAACGAAGTCGTAGCTCAAGACATTTTACCTAAGTCCGCCTCGAACAACAAATCCGCATCCGAATAAGCGCTGCCTTCTCTATCTGTAGCCTTCTCTCTCTGTAGATATCGAAGTTTTTCATAGTATTTTAATCGGGCCCATCCCATTGCACTTCCTGGGTGACCTTATTGTCTGCTTTGTAGCAGTCAAGCTAGCAGCCTCCGCAAGTTGTTCGGCTGCACGAGGCCTGTTAAGGGCCTCACATTCCAAAATCGGGTCGTCAACAGTTAATCCGTCCTTATCCGAGGCATGTTGTCATCTCTGAACTGGTGTTGTTTTACGTGGTAAGGAAATTACCCTCACGCACAACCCACAGACTGGTTGGCCAGGCCCATTATTTAAGCCCTCGGGCTGAGGTGCTCGCTCATCATTATTGGAGTAAATTAATATGGAATTATGTAACAAAAATACACCATTACAGAAAGAAAATCATTGAATTGACTAGGAGATGCGTTGATGACTTAAAAACCACTGTTTGCACAAGGGTGGTTCGAAAATTCTGTGGGGCTGCATGAGTTCCTTTAGTGCTGTTAATTTGCCACTCATAAAGATTAAAATGGACGAATGCATGTACTTATTACTCTTACTTCAAAGAACACACCAGCAGTAAATACCCGCTTGTCAAGTTGTTTTTCGTTATGTAATAGAGATCAGAAGCACATGGACGAGAATGTCAATAAATGGTTTTAAACGCAGCTGTTTGAAAATTGAAATTGTAAGGAACCATTGTTTTTGGCCGTCCAGTAGAGCGCCAAAACAACTCAATAAAATTAAGAAAGCAAGATGTATGTGGGCAATATTTTAGCCACAACATTTCAATCTGGAACAGAAGCGCATCATGACTTTTTTGGTAATATGGTTTTACATGCATCGTTGTTTTAGTCAAGTTTACTTGATATAAGATTGTTTTTATATAAACGTTTCTTATTTTTGACTTTTTATCTTTTTAGTGTTAACTGACTTTTTTTTGCTAAGAAAGCTTCTCAAACTTCGCCGTCAGTAAAAGTCTGTAGTCAGCAAAAAACTGTAGGTCCCTTTTACTCGTTAGAGAACAGTAGCTCGCACAACACGAGTAGTTGATGAGCAAGCTAGGCCCTGATTCCCCTGTGGACTGTCGCGCCAACAATAATTATTATTATTATTATTATTTTTGCCCTCTACTGTATATCTTCTTATTGAGGGTTTAAGAACTAGCTTTACAGTTTAACGATATACAAACAAGTAGATTTAAAGGAATAGAGGTTATCGAAATAATCAAAGCTTTACTTCTTATTGAGCCAATACAGAAACCAAGCAGAGCTAATTATAGATCTTTATTTTTTTGTGACAGAATGTCTTTATCCATAAGGCTCGAATGGCTAGAGAAAATTTTACAAAATTGATTTTTGAACAAAACAAAAATGTACTTGAAAAAAGAGAAATGCATTGTGTTTTGGTCATAATTGTACTGGGATGCCTAGAGAAATAAGGGATTATTTGAAAAATATTGAGCTTGTCAAACCATCTTCAAACTCAATTTCCATACATTCAGCAATAGATGAATCAACACAAATTGAAAAAGACGAACCTGCTATGGTTATTTATTTGCTGTGAAAGAAGAAATGTGGCGAGCTGTTTTAAAAGGCAGCTCTCGCTCTCTATACCTTCGGCCCGTGCTGTGACTTATAAGTTAAGGATTTAAATAATGCCTTCAGCGCGCGAAAATTATAAAACAAAAAAAGGATTTTTGAAAGTTGACATTAAAACGCATTTCTAGCAATTGACTGAAGAGGACAGTCCCATATTGCGGCTTTATAGAGTTGGAGCAGCACAAAATATTTATGAACGCATCTTATGAAGTCCCTGGCCGCCGTGGCGCAGTGGGTAAAGTTCGACACTCACACGCCGAAGGTCTGGGTTCGATTTCCGGCTGTACAACTCGAATTTTTCACGGCACCACCTCATTCAAAGTGCTGACAGCAATCAAGGAGTAACAACTGTCTAGAAAAAGCTTCTCAAATATCTCCGTTTGGAGTCGGCAAAAAACAGTAGGTCCCTTCTACTTGTGAGAGAATAGTAGCACGCATAACACAAGTAGTTGATGAGCAAGCTAGGCCTTGATCCCTCCTTTCATTGTAGCGCCACTCAATTATTATTATTGTTATTATCATATGAACTCCACACCAATGAAGATAAACGTATTTATACAGAATTTCTTTTGACAATGATAACAATAATAATAATAATAATTGAATGGCGCGACAGTCCTTTCGACAACGATATGTCCCGCAAATTCATAGAAAGTCGTGAAGTTCAGGAAAAATAATTTTATCTGTTATAAGTGTTTGTCAAATTAAACGGCTTTCAAAAACTATTTCTAAATTAATAGATTCAGCAAACGATGAAGAATCGTCAGATACGGTGAAAACTATGGTTGGTTAAATTTCTCAATATCTAAACGTAAAACCTCACTGAAAAGAGCAGTGTATGAACAACTTATTTACGGCGAGTATATTAATTTTTTTTCAAAGGATGGCGCCACCTACCGGATGCGGATGATCTTGGAAGCGATTACTTACATCACTGGAAAGGTGTGACATTTTTAGCAATGATTTGTGTACATCAGCCTCTATTTAAGACAATTACATTATGTTTTGCCCTATCCCAAATGTTCGAGTTTGGCATAAATATACAAAATTCGCGGTAAGTTTTGATTTTCTTTTTTAAAAGGAAGAAAGGTGGAGAAACCTGTCAAATGCTTATAGAAGATTATGGTATATCGCCTCCGTCCAGAAAAGGGTTTCGACGCTTCATAAGTGGTGGCCAGTTCAATGAATTTTAAGGTAAGGAACCGGAGGCTTTTCTGGATTCATACCTAACTCAAAGTGGAAACGTAGAATCGTTAGGAGTGACTCAAAATACAACTTTCAGAAAGTTCTATTGAGGAAATTTGTATTTATTCAAACGCAAAAAAAGTTGGTGCTCTACATCAAAGCTGGTGGGAGTAAACAAATGCTGTGAACTAGGAGCTGCTGAAACTGGGTTAAACCTTTGGAGGGAAACGTTATCGGCTACCAGATGTGCAATTGAGCCGCGCATTGTATGAAAAACGCCCAGAAACGTTTGAAAGGCTTTACAAGTTGATTTTACAACACGTGACTGTAGCGGTCAAACCTATGTGGGAATGCCGAGGTCTTACCCCAACTACAGTGTTCCTCAGACCTTGCTTGTGCGACAATTGACCTTTTCCACACATGGAAAACGATTTTGGGGCACCGGTTCAGGTGTTTTAAAGAAATCAAAGCCTTATTCAATTATTGAAGCGATGTAAAAGAGAACTAATTTTCAGCGAGAGAAAGGAGAATATCCTTTCTTGTTTTTAAACAAGACATTTTGAAAAAATAGGATCAAAACGAGTTTGTGGAAGGGAGTTTAGTCGAGGAAAAAATTGATGGGAGTAATCAAAACTATACAAACAGAGTTGTTTCTTTTCCTGGTTTGACTATATCGACTTTTTACTGAATTTGAATTCTTATGAAATTCAATAATTAAATTAAATTAAATCCTCCACAAAAGAACCGACCTGGTAACTCCCCAACTATCATACTCATTCACATGTCATTTTATTGAGCAGACTCCCAACATGTATATATCTGAATGCCGACTCACAAAAAGTCTATACATCTTTCCACTTTATATTCTAATTCGATGTAAGCCTTCAGAAAACTTTCTTCTCCACTGGCACATCGATCTCTTGACCAGTTTCCAAGTAGACGCTTAATTAGAGTCTGCATTTGATCACCGCACACAGAGAACAAAGTTCGATGACCGAACAAAGTGCTGTCTCGATCGGCGTGGGTATCTTATGCTTATATTATGCTAATTAAGATTGAGATCAACGTTTTCTACTTCAACATCCAGTTCTGTTATTGATGGGATTTTCTGGGAATTTTGAAGAGGAAAAAAAGTCACAAAAGCCAGCTATCGATGAGACGAGTTCTGTTTTATTATACCCTATGGACATGGTTGGGTTAATGTAAGCGTTTTGGTGGTGAACGATTTTCGTTGAACCTAAGCAATGAGTGTGAAATCGGATGTCGGCGATTTTCGGTGTTCTCATTCATTAAGTTGTTATCTATGCAACTGTTCCATCTCGTTTTGTGTGATTCATGCTGTCAATATCTCCGAAGTTTCAATCAAGGCGAGCCTAAATCTACAAAAAGCATAAATGGGCATGTAGTTACAAGGGCTGATTTTTCTTTGAATCAAACACGATCTTCTTACGTCATTTAGAGGTCTCCTTCCTGTTAATTCATTCTATCTTGTCTCCTCATCTTTTGTCTACTATTTGGGGGACAATATCCACGTGTCTGATGAAGAAAGCCGATAAGACGACACAACTCGTCAACACAAGCTACATTACACATACTCGTACTCCACTGAGTAGGTTTTTATTTGCAAGCATCGAACACAGTTTCAAGCACTTCCTAGAAAAGTTGATCATTGCTGAGGCCTGCAGGGGAAAGGCGGCATTCCCTTGAGGAACGAGTTACACTTCGGTTCTCTTCCACACTCTAGACCTGAATACACAATGAGTAAATAATAACTGATCTTATCTCATGATTTCGGCAGTTCTGTCGTTTTGCGTCCGTTGAAGTGGCTCGGTGTCCTTATTCTTAAAGTGTTAAGACAGAACACGAGTTGGCGGGTATAAAGAAGTGATTGATACGTGATTCAGTAATTGCGTGTGCAAGCCCGTACAGATGTTGGGCTGAGATCAAACTGGTGGCCTTTTCTTTGAACATGTGGCCTTTTATAGCCGATTTGAATGAAGATAAGATTGTGGTTCGCCATGAAAGCTTGGCATACTTTTCAAAACTGCAAAGCTGAGGGGGTAAGGACAACAGAAGAGGAATTAAAAAAAAGTCAAAACGATTTCAAGGGCAGATTTGGGCCGTCCCTTTTAATTCGAAGAATAACTTAGTTAAAAGGAGCGGCAAAGAAGAAGTTAAACTTCTGTAAGAATACATTCGAAAGATCGGTTACGTCTAAAACGTACTTACCCATGAATTTTGGATATGTGGATTCTGTTTACTGAACTTGACCTTCCCATTAGAAGCACAGAACTCAAATGCAATTTAAAAATTACATTTCTATTTACGAGTAGCTTCATAAGTGCTAAGATCAAGGTGCTTCCTAGAGTAAACCCTTAACGACCGAAAGGAAAGTGTAAAAAAGGATAAGACACCAACGCTCCTCTTCAGGTAAAATAAAACCAGTTTTTTCTTTATATATTTACTGCATTCTTGTTCTTCTTCTTGTGGCGCTACAGAAAGAGGTGGACTTTGGCCTCAACCAACATGCCTCTCCAGTTAGCACGGTCTTTCGTCAGCTGCCTCAAATTGCTCACTCCAAGTTTTTTGATGTCCTTCTCTACTTGTGTGTGCCATCTTAGCCTAGGCCGTCCTCTGTTGCTTTGTCCCAACGACTCTGATTCGAAGACTTTTCGGGCCTGAGCAGCGGTGTTCATACGCTTTACATGGCCTAGCCGTCTTAAGCGTTCCGTAGACGCTTAACAAGGCGCATGTCGTTGTACAGTTCATACAATTCATCGTTAAATTTTCCCCTCCAAATGCCATCAACACAAGCAGAGAGAAAAATCTCACGCAAAATTTTTCTATCGAAAAGACTAAGGACTTCCACATCAGCTTTTATTAAAGTTCAGGTTTCCGCGCCATAGAGCAGGACTGGAATGTCCAAGGTGTTATATAAAGCGAGCTTAGTCCTTCGAGAGAGGCCCTTATTAGTCAACTGCTTCTTGAGTCCAAAGAAACAGCGACTGGTGTTGTTGTCCCTATTTATAGCGGGGCCGACGTAGACGAAATCCTTGACTATCTCAAAGTTTCTGCTGCCTGGTGTAACGCTCTGCCAGAGACGTCGATATTGTCTGTCCTTTCTAGATGACACCACGGTTTTTGGTTTGCCCTCATTAACCACCAGACTTTTTTTAGTCGCTTCCGTTTCAATGCCAGCAAAAGTCTCATTGACGGCTGTGTTCGTCCAATCACGTTAATGTCATCAGTGTAAGCTAGAAATTGAACTGACTTGGAAGATCGTGCCTCTGGTGATTATGTGTGAGTTACGCTGGAGTTTCTCGAGGATGATGTTGAAGAAGTCACATGACAATTCGTCGCATTGTTTATAATCTTTAAATGACAATGCTAGCATGAGAAAAAAAGCGCATTAAGATGGTCTGGTGAAGGATGAGGGATTGGAAAGGCTAACAGAGCAGGAATGTGATTAGGAACACCTTGGTTATCAGAGCACAATTACAAAAATATCAATACAGAAATCAGACACAGATTCATTCTTTCATACAGGCTATATTCTGTAACATCTGGATCTAATCAGATGCTTAGGCCCAGAGACCTGCCTGTGTTGGCAGAGAACTTTTACCTTCTACTATTTGTGAGATACGCCGGGCGTGTTGAGTAAAGCGTCAAATATTTCTCAATGGTATTGAAATTAATTCAAATTTAAAATGGCCGTGGGTAGAGTGAGACGCTCATACGCCGAAGGTCCAGGTTCGAACACCTCGAATTTTTCATGGCACCACCTCTATCGAGCACATGACAAAACCTGAAGATTAATTACGGTCTAAGTGAAAACCTTCTCAAACTTCGCCTTTCGGAGTTGGCAAAAACTGTAGGTACCTTCTAGTGGTAAGCAAAGCGAACCGCGCACAACATGAGTATTTGATGAGCAAGCTAGTCGTTCTGTGTCGCGCCATCCAATTAATAATTTTTAAGTTCCAGACTGAAAAAGTTTTTAATACAAGCCATTAGAACCCTCAATAGTCAACTATAATCTCCTGATAGAAGAATTTATTACCTTGAGGGTCATAAGGGTTCAGGCTTTGCTCCACTCCAGACTATAACGCCAACCTTAGAAATAGAAGAGGGGTTTCATCCTTACGGCTGGGTGGAAGAAACTATTTGACACAATCTGGCAATGCTTTTCAAATTGATGTCTACTATTCTGTTGAGCTTATAAAGCAGTCAGTTTCAAACATAATTTGCATAAGAAATAAAGTTATCTCATCTCCTTTCATCCTTTCATTGTTGACTTTTTTAACAACTTTTGATTTTTTTCCTTAAATTAATTGGTTCTAAGTAAACCATAAATAACCCGGATCTACAAAAACTAGAATTACTCACTAAGTGACACAGTAGAATAGGTTATTCACTCATGGGTAAGAATTTGATTACAGGAGATCTCAAAAAAAAATTTGAGATGACACCGGCTCCTTCAAGGTGCTGTGTTGGAGGTGTATAAAGAGAAAGACCACTCTTCGCAATTGCAATAACAGAGTAGACAAGTAGACAACACAAGTAGTAGCTGAAGCACCCAGCCTCTAGTCCCTTTTGAATTCAAGTGACGTCCATTCTTGTCTTTTGTTTTAATTAATACTTCAGACAGGAGTAGACAAAGGGATCCTCTTTTAAAGGATTCCCATTCAGACGTGCTTTCGAAACGTAACATCTCTTATTAACCCTTAAGACACCTTTCTTTTCAAATTATTCCTACACCTTCAAGTCAATCTCAAATCAATAACACACAAGACTTATTTGATAAGGGTTTTAAGAACCATACAAATTTCGCGAAATTCTACATTGTCTGCTACAAAGACGATGGATGACCGAATGCGGTCATTACTGAGAATGCTTTCCACTTGTTAATGACCTATAGTCTTCCCTTATTATGCAGAATTTTATTTAGTTTGATGAATTTAATGTATGTTTTTGAAAGAATTTAATTGGTATTTCAAGCACACTCAATTAAATTGAAACATTCTCCCAAATCTCCGGCAAGCTTGCGATACTCTGCGTTGGTCTTAGCAGAAGTTTCTTAGAAGCAAACAAAAAATTTCGCCAAAACTCGCAGAATGGACAACGACTGCTGATTCATACTAATCCCAATCATCAAATAATTGTGCTAGTTCATTGGCCGCAGTTGATTTGAAATGCAAACTGGTATTGGCAGATTTTAGCGAGATTTAACAAAATTCCTAGTATGTTGCTCAGATGATTGATGCCTGTGGACATTTGGTCGGCTTCGTGTGAATTTGCATTTAGCTCTTTATTCTCACTTGATATGTAAATGAATGGAAGGAATTCGCAAATTTTTTGCAGAAACCATAAAATTGACATGCCGAAAAGGTGTCACTGTCTAAACATCGCTTGAGGCACACCGTGAACGACGAACGTGCTTAAGACTTGACGAAGTATTCCATAAAAGAAAAGGAATACCGCTACAGCGGGAAATAGAGGAGAGCCAATATGCTAGAAAAACAATTTTTGACGAAATTAAAGAGATAAGTCAAAACAAAGTCCTCATACTTAATCCATCCAAAAGAAGTTTCTTCTTTTTTGTCGCACCTCTTTGATGGCACTCATAGCACTGAACCTTTCGTACACAATTTGAAGCGTTCAAGTGTTGTGCAGTTGGCATGCAGGACATGAAAACTAAATTGCAAAGTAAAAGGTCAAATGTGACACGAGTGTGACCAAATCTTGACCGCGAAGAGAACCATCACAGTTCAGTATTTAAATCGAAAGGAAACAGTGGCAAAAGACACAACATAACATATAAAATGGTTATATCAGGACCACCAACAGCTGGTCTTTATGCAGCAATTCTGCATAAGGAACTTATCCTCTAAACTCAAATGTTAATCTTGTAGACAACGTATGGATGAAGACCGCATTTACGTTCAATATTCATTGCGTTCCTATGTCGTCCTAGAAAGCTTAAGCTTACCCCATAAAATTCTCAGCTGGAGATCACGTAAAGATCTGATGTATGCTGAAGGCTCAGATTGGAATAAAAGAATCATGTATTTCCTAAAAAACAGAACAACTTTCGTTTGAGAGTTCAGACTTTTGTTCAGCTTTTGGGAGAAGCAACGCGTGACAATATTTTTAAGTCTAGAGCAAGTTACTACAAATGAAATGCAAAAATCCTCTTGCCAATCAAATTGACGGCAATGGCCTAAAAAAGTGGTTAAAGGAATCTTAACTTCTGCTCCTCCAGCCACATACTGTATTCATCCAATTTGAAAAAACCATTCTTATCTGTCGGTAAATAAATGCCACACGAAGCCTTTCAATTAAGAATATCGAGAAAATACACTGCTGAAATCGAAGTGTCCGTGTTCTCAATAAAGGCTAAATTTTCAACGATTTGCGGAAATAGAGTTTGGCATCTTTAGTCGAAAGCCCGCTGTTCTGTTAGAGCTTTCTCAGGGACTGATATTTCTTAATTCTGATATTTCTGCATTCAGTGCAGACAGACACCTATTTGTATGTGTCTATAACCTGGACACATGCCCAAGTGGCAGACACCGCGTAAAAGTGATAATTAAAAAAATTTGCTACCCATAGGCGGTTAATTTCCCAAGATTACATAGCATAAGTATGAAACTATGGGAGTAGGAACTAGGAACTGTAGAAGCGGCAGTTCAAAAAGTGTACTTTTGTTGCACTTGATATTTCTGCACGCACGCTGCTTACACTCTTGACCATAACGACTGGTTTTGTGGTAATATGGAGATCTGTTGCCAATTCGCTCAATGTGGTAAAACTGTAGTAGTCGGTGACATCTTGGCCTCTAGATTCTGTCAGCATTTCGGCAAAAGTTGTTATGGTCAGGGTTATACATATGTCGAATAATATTAATAACAATAATTGTTGGCGCGACAGTCCAAAGTGGGACCAGGGCTTAGCTTGCTCATCAACTACTCGTATTGTGCATGCTACAGTTCTCTCAAGAGTAAAAGAGACTTACAATTTTTTGCCGACTCCGAACGGCGAAATTTGAGAAGCTTTTTTAGACAATTATTACTATTTGAGTGTTGTCAGCAGCTCGAAAGAGGTGGTGCCGTTAAAAATTCGAAAAATTGGTGTTGAGCTGGGAATCGAACCTGGACCCTTCGGCGTGTGAGTGCCGCACTCTACCCACTACGCCACGGCGACCACACATATTTCGAATAGACACCCAAAAAGGGTAAAGGAGTCAAGTTCTGAAAACTGTCAATTATTCAATAAGTTCGGCAACCATTGTTGACAAAATTAAGTTCGTTAAGGTTAATTTGTGTCAAGCGAACTTAAATTGAGGCATGAATTTGAATGTTAAAAGCACTGAATGAGACTACACTTGATCATTGGCCTCGGAAAAAATTTTGTGTGCCCAAAATATAAATCTTCTATGTGTCGACATTTAGAAGAAAAAATGTTATTTACTTTATCAACGTCATAGAGCTCCTAAAAATTAATTGCTTCTAATGTTCATTCAAAATAAACACAAATACTTTTATTGACGCATTTCTAAGTCATTTTGATGTTTTCAGATGTATGGTGTAGAAACACGTTAGTCGAGCAATAGTTTGACCATTACCATACGACTGTGGCCAAGGGATACATAGAGATGCATATATATTTTGGAGCTCTCAGAAATATAATTTTCACTTGTACCAAATTCAAGATATTCACAATTATTTGTAATAGATCACTAAATAAGTCCCGGGACATATAGGGGGCGCCACTAAAACAAAATTCATAGCCAAGCATGAAACAGCTCTAAACAGCTCTTTTCGTTCCAATCTGATCAACATATATACAACAAACGTTGGAAATAGTCAAAAAGTCCTCCTCAGTTTATCGGATTTTTTAATTATTTTCCCTAATATCGAAATTCAGTTATGTTTTTTATAGTCAAATGCAAAGACTTAAAAAATTTAAAACTTCTTATGGCTTGTTTCAATTTTTGAATCAAATAAAATAAAACCAGATTAGGGTATCGCCAAATAATGTAGTTCGTGTTCAGGAATTATGTCCCTTAGCATGGCAAGCACTGACACGTATGAAGAATTCCAGACGTTGAACCGAATATTCGACCACTTCTTTGCACAAATTGGCCAAAAATTCAAGCTATTTGGAACTACTTAGAATCAATAACTTTAAGTAGTCAAAAGGAAATGATGTACAGATGTTAAGTCACATAAACGAGGCATCAAGCGACAAGTCAATTTTTTGAAAGAACACCCTTCCGTAAACCGATTGTTCCAAATTATGTAGGAATTGTGTCATCATCATGCTGAAATCGCATATAACCCATAGCTTATGCTTTCCAATTTAAGTAGGAAAGCGATTTCTATTCACAAGTGTAATGACACCGTCTGCGTGTTATTCACACCAAGCAGCGGCTTCTTCGAGATGAAGTGGCGCTACGTGAAGATGGTGAGGATTGCTGCCTGCCTAATAAGGTGTATTTTGTCAGAATTGTCAGAATGAGCCTCATCGCTAAAGATGATTATTCGATGACAAATGAGCACCATTTTCACGAGTTCTTCAACCCAATTAACGAGCTCGCAAGGCTTTAAATGGACCAACATTTTAAGTTCTTGTGTCAATTTCGCTTTGTACGGATGTAAGCCATGATCATATTTCAACTTTGCCACATTAAAGACATTGTGATTTACAAGTATGGAGAACGTCTTGTGAACAATTGATTTGTGCCCTTAAGAACGGACGTGCTACCTGCGTGGTTTTTTCCTCACTGTAAGGCAAAGGTCGCCGTGGCGTAGTGGGTAGAGTGCGATGCTCACACGTCGAAGGATCTAGGTTCGACTCCCAGATCAACACCAATTTTTCGAATTTTCCGCGGCCCCACCTCTTTCGGGCTGCTGACTCTACTCAAAGAGTAATAACTGTCTAAGAAAGCTTCTCAAATTTTACCGTTCGGAGTCGGCAAAACACTGTAGGTCCCTTCTACTCGTGAGAGAACAGTAGCGCGCACAACATGAGTAGTTGATGAACAAGCTAGGCCCTGGTCCCCCTTTGGACTGTAGCGCCAACAATTAAGGCAAAGGTCTTGCAGCATTGTATAGCGAAAATGTGGATTCACATTTTTTTTTACTTGACTAGAAGTTGTTGCTATAGCACGCAATTAATGAAAAAGTTTCAATGCTCTTGAAGTTTCGCTGATTGGATAATATTTTTCGACTGTGAATTTGAATAACTCCCAAACGTTGTTCAAGTGTGTAATGACACCGCTACGCCATATGAGAACAAATGTTGATATAAAAAAATATGGCGTTCGTTAAACCCTTCTTACCGAAAGAGTTGAAAGACCTTTCAAAAAAAACTGAATCATCGATGTAATGTTTGCCGAAACAAGATAACTGCTTCTGAGAATCGAAAGGTATATTATTCTGGACCAGAAATTAGGGAAATCAAATAAAAAACATAATAAACCATTAACCATTAAATTCTGCTACTGAAAAATATATTTTTCCTCGGCTCACACAGAAACTTAAATCGAATCCTTTTATCTATCGCAATGGGGTTCAATCAAAACATTGAATTTTTAAGACATGTCCTGCACAAGCGCTTAAGTTTAATTGCTCTAAGTTGCAGTGTGGCCGCCGTGGCGCCGTTCGGAATCGCCAAACAACTGTAGGCTCCTTCTACTCATAAGAGAACAGTAGCACGCACAACACGAGTAGTTGATGAGCACGCTAGGCCCTGGTCCCACAATTATTATTATAAGTTGCAGTACAAAGGATCAAACAAATCAGTCAAGTCGAAGAAGGAAGTTTAAATTCCTTCTGCTTAACTTTGGCAATTCGGTCAAAGCGTCTACGAAGAGCCAAGTAAATATTTTTGAGTGAATGGAAAAATTATATGGCGCGCGCAATAATTTGATCCACTTAAGATAAAGTTGCTGAGCCTTGTTACTTAGGATCCACATTCAAAAAAAAAATCCACAATCGAACGGCAGACCTTTTCCATTCCCGTCCTTTCCAAAAAAAGAGTAAATATCTCACAGGCGTTCCATGTGTCACGATAATCGCCAGGCATCTTCAGTATCCAACACGCGATATCGGATAACATCTTCACCGAGCTTATGTGACAAACGAAACCTTAACACACTTTCATTGTAGCGTATGTGTGTGTGTGTGTGTATGTGTGTGCGACACGAGAAATTCTCTATATGCCACAGGTACACACTGTTCTTTTATATCAATCAAATCATTCCAATGGTGTCCAACCATTTAAGCAAAGCCGCAAAGCTACACACAGATCCCCAACGATACAATCACAACAAGAAGCCTAATCGACTTACATACTTATGTACGGCTGTAACTAGCCACCACTTCTTACCATTCCAGCGCAACTTGAAATCTTCCACACAAGATGTCATTTAAAAGAAACAACACAGATTTTCTTCTCTCTCTCTTTTGATCTGTCTTTCTCGGTCGTACGCCGTCTCTCCGGCCGTGTTATGTTTACGTTGTTGTTGTTACTTAGTTTTTAATCATCTATAATCAGTATTCAGAGACCCACAGTGGTGTGTATAAAAACACGACCCAAAAGAGAATGCTTCATGTATTATGCAATTTTTTGCCTAGGCAAACAAGTATTCTTCTACTTCCCAGCGCGCGCCGTATCTGCTTCTTATATATTTCTGGTTTCTGGTCAAGCCAATGAGAACCGGTTGAAAAACAAAATATTTGACTTTTCTCAGCCGCATAAACAGTTTCAAAGTTGTAGTCAATCGGTACGCTCGATCGAAATGTTGTCTCACAGCGGTATGAAGAATAAAATTGTGTTCGCTCTGGCCATCGGCTTTTTGTTTGCCGCTGTGCAGTGTCGTCCTTTCCCGTCCTCGGAGGAATCTTCGTCTTTGGAGGATTCAGCGGAAATTAGTCCTGCGGTTCCAGTTGTTCCTGCTGAGGATGTGAAAGCCGAGGCACCAAAGGAGTCGACAATTTTGCTTCCTGTCCCTGCTGAAGAAGCTGCCAAAGGCAGCGCCGAAAATAGTTCCGAGGAGTCCGGCCAGTCTAAGGACAACAGCAGCGAAGAGGATGTGAAGCCAGAACCAGCTGCACCTGCTGCAGCAGCACCAGAGCCAGCGGCTCCAGAGATAGCACCTGCCCCAGTCATGGAAGTTGTCATGGAAGCCGAAGCGGCACCAATGATCGTCGAAGTTGTGGAACCAGTTATGATGGTTGCAGTTGCACCAGAAGCTGCTGTAGCCGAATCAGCGCCCGAACCAGTCGCCGTTGCCGCCGTCGAAGAAGAATCCGTCCCAGTTGTTGCCGTTATGGAGGTTGCCGTTGAGCCAAAAATGAAATCCGTAGAGGAGCCAGAAATGAAATCCGTAGAGGAGCCAGAAATGAAATCCGTAGAGGAGCCTGCACCCGCTGCCCCTGTGGCTGCCGCACCCGCCGATGCGGAGACATCTGCTTCAGAGCAATTAATCGAAGTGGCCGTTAAAGTTGACGAGGAAGCAAAGGCATCTGAAGTCGAGGAGAAAATCGCTCCTGTCGTCGAAGTTATCGAAGAGAAGTCTGCTCCCGTAGAGGAGAACATTGCTGCCGTTGCTGAAGAAGAGCCAAAGGTTGTCATTGTCACCGCTGAGTCCGCCGCTCCAGCTGAAGCAGCTCCAGCTGCCCCCGAAGTCCCAGCAGCAGAAGTAGAATCTGCCGACACCAAGGAAGTGAAAGAAGTTGTCCCAGCTGCCGAAGAGCCTGCCAAGCCTGCTGAAGCACCAGCTGCAGAGGAACCATCCGCAAAGGCCGAAGAAGAGAGCAAAGAGCCAGAGGCTACAGCCGCTTCCTCATAAGTCAGTGCAAAAGTGGTTCAGGTGGACGGTGATGATTAGGTCATAACGAGTAAATTTAGGTTCGTAATACAAATCATCTTGGGTACTTTTCTGGCACTCTAGCCGCGAGTGGATGAAGTAAGAGGGACGTAATTTGAGAAGACGAGAAAACATTTTTTTTAAGTTCGTGCCACTGAGTCGACCACATGCGATTCTGAGGGTTTTATACGTTTGACTGTACTTTCGATATAAGAAAATAAAAACGAAACAAAATAAAAAAACATAAACAAACTTGAAGTCTCTTGGTATTTTCCTGGAAAAAGGAAATGAATCCTGTTTCAGTTTCTGTCGGTTTACTTGAGGTTTCTTCTTTCTCCTGGTTTGTTTGTGGGACATTTCGCGTGATGCCGCAGGTGAGGAGAACAATTAAGCAATTTTTTCAGAGGTTGCTTCCACTTTTCCACTTGCGTTTCGTGTGCGGAATAATTAAACGTAGATTTGGAAGTGGTTCTGTGGAATAGTACAGAATTGAAAATGACAACTGAATTCCAAGCAGTTGTGGTTAGGCATATACCGCAGACTCTAAATGTTTACGATGCTCATTCAATTGCGAAGTGAGGGCTCCACGCTGTTATTGCGTTGATGCGATGAAATTTAGGAGAAGTTGTTTTGGGCTACAATCAGACGGACAAATATCACATTTAGCTCATTTTCATCGATTAGCGAGTCTGAGAATTTTTTTTTCGGTTTGTCTGATGGCTTTGCCCAGTCTTTAGATTTAAACTGGGGGAGCGTAAGTAATACTGCACGACATCTATTTCATTCATACTGAACTGTTAGATGTCAATTTTCATTAAGGGAAAACATTTGATGCAACAGCGTGTGCAGGAATACATGCAAAAGGTATTCTGTTTCTAGTCGAGAACTTGCAGGGTTAGGACTCAATGTCATAAAACCGACAAGAGTTGGCCAACTTTTAAAGGTAAACACATCGAGCATTTGAAGATAAGTTAAAGTAGCGAATTGGATACCTTTCAGACATTGGTGGTAGTTCAACAGAAGTGACGAAGTGTGATTTATCGACTAAGGGTTGGCTTCTTTGAAACAAGGAAACAACGAGGTTGAACGTACATTTGTAAAAGAGGAGTCCGGCGAATACCGAAAATTCAAGATTTGGATATGCCCACAGTCCCGAAATCATTTACGTTTAAAGGACTTAATGTTTGGGAACTGTTTGTTCCCTTTTCCATTTAGAGGCACCTAGAGACACAAATGCAAGAAGGTTGCGTGTGGGTTGAAAAAGTAAGTAAGTTGAAAATGTGGGATCAAAGACACGCTGATTCCAGCTGATGGATCAGTTCATATTTTGCATGAAGAATCAAAATCCTTCATAGTATTGATTTCTCCTTAAGAAAACGGTAGGTGTAATCCTGGATTTAACTAAAGCTTTAAACATTGTCAATTATGAAGCATTAATTCAAAAACTCAGTTATGTAGGCTTTAATAATAATAATAATAATTGGATGAGGGACCAGGGCCTAGCTTGCTCATCAACTACTCAACTACAACTACAGTGCGCGCTACTGTGCTCTCACGATTAGTAGGGACCTACACTTTTTTGCCGCCTCCGAACGGCGAAGATTGAGAAGCTTTTTCTTAGGCATTATTACTCTTTGAGTGTTGTCAGCAGTTCGAAGGAGGAGGTGCCGTGAAAAATTTGAGGTATTGATCCTGGAATCAAACTTAGACCTTTGCCGTGTAAGCGTCGCACTCTACCCTTTACGCCACGACGGCACTAGAGTAGGTTCAGAGAGGAATACCAAAAGGTTCAGTTCCACTTTGCAACGGCGACCACCATGTGGAGGAAGAACTACTAGTTTTTTGTTTTCAACTTGGCTTTCTTTCAATGTGGC
Source organism: Eristalinus aeneus (assembly GCA_955652365.1). Taxonomy (NCBI): domain Eukaryota; kingdom Metazoa; phylum Arthropoda; class Insecta; order Diptera; family Syrphidae; genus Eristalinus; species Eristalinus aeneus. The sequence goes on from OY019130.1 coordinate 75,487,455, forward strand.
TTTCTCTCAACTTACCTTTCTTTCACCTTGGCCCCTAAGTCCAACTTGTACAATGTAAGTATTTCGCTTATGCAGCTGTTCCTCTTCAATCGCTGCCTTCTTTCAAGTCTCCCTCCCTTGGTAACCCTATGATAATTTCCATCAAAGTGTAGGTAGTCTTTCTTCTTCCCACATCTGTCTGTTGTCAGGGTATAGAAGTTCTGCTGGTTGTGTTTAATTCATCGTTACACTTTCTTTTAATCTTTTCGCCTACGGAATTGTTAATTTCTCCGAGCTTTTCCCACATTCTTTGAGTTTGGGCATCTACATTCGGTGGTAGCACGCTGCCATCGCGATCTCTAATTGATTGGTGTTTTGTGAGGCTTTTTAAATTTTGGTTGTAACTCTCCTACAGGTTCTAAATTCTCCATAAATTATTTTACCAAGCAAAGAATTAAAAACTGGCCCCTCATGGAGGGAACAGTGAGACGAGAAAGATTTAGGAGATATTTAGCACATGGGTCGGTGCGAGTAAGACTCTTGGATTTGTTATTTTTTAAACCTTCCCCTAAAGTGGCTTCAGTGGGAAGGATGAGGCAAGGACAATACTCAAGGCTTTACCCTTTTTTCAAGGCAAGAACAATACGACATAACTGAATGTTTGAATTTCGTTGGAAATTCAATTTTCGAAAGTTTTGTTGAACTTCATTTACCAAAATGAAATTTTTACTAATTATTTCCTGAGTCCCTCAAAAGATGTTTCCTTATCATGCCCACATGGGTCAGCCTTGTGCACATTTGCACAAGTACGTAAGGCAACCGAGTGTTGGCGAAGTTCCTTCCATATTCCATCAACAAAACGAACCACCTGCTGTTTGATTGCCTGACTGTGTCTACGCGCATTGAAAGGATTCAAACTCTTGTGAAATTCCAAGTCAAACAAATAAATTCAAGGCAAGCAGCAACTCATTCAGATTAGACTTTTACTATCAGAAGATGTCATGCGCCGACTGCGCTCTCCCCAAGCTAAGTGAGCACACTCCTCGTGGTTTAACTGGTTGGTTATCTGTCGCATCATCTATTTCCAAAGTGCTTATATCAAATTCGGATTTCGTTTGCAGATAATGGACTCACATCGCATATCAAAATCTTCGTAGCCTTCGTCTGCCCCAGCGGAGGTGTTGATTCTTGCACCATATTACGAATTTTGTCCGTATTTCAATTTCAAAAATACGCTTGAGACATTGCTCGTCGCTTATGCAGCATTTGTGTCCCGGTTGGTCTTAAATGTGCCCACCATATGGCCTACGCCCGAACGAAAAAACAAAAAGGAAACCTACTTTTTATGGGTCTTCCCACGGCGTCTTTGGTTCTGGATTTATTGCATTTATCATTCCTTTGTTAATTCTTGCTGCTCTGCGTGTCACCGTATGCCAAGACCTGTTTTGATGCCCCGTCCAATTATCTGGGCGCAGAAGCTGGTTTTCTTGTCGCCCGATACATCTTCACCTTCACCTGCATTTGAGGAGAAACTCTAGATGTTCGCTGCCCCATCAAGTGCAACCGCAGTGGTGAATGAGTGGACGTTGGACGACGATTTTGTTCAACTGGTTTGACCTTTAATGCAGCCACCTCTGGCACATTTCACATCGGACCCAATGAGTCAGACTGCATGTTGCATGTGCAATTGAAGCAAATCAAGGCAGCTCAAGAAATGAAGGCCGACAGTACAATTCCATTCTTCTCCCATTCGGTTGGCGCGGTAAATAACGAAAAACCACAAATCCGGTCGTTAAACACTTGATCATCGAATTTCAACGCTAGCAAGGGAATTGACCCTAAAACACCGGAGAGCTGCTGCTTATGTAGCTTTCCCCACAGACTCACCGAAAACCCGCCAACCGGTCGATGAACCGCCCGAAAACGAAACAAAAGAATATTTGTATCTCCGCAAACCGCTCTGGCAAGGCATACCGCATGGGCGTGCCGACATGAGACCAATAGTCTATTTATGACTTGCCCCGGGCCATGAGCACAACGTGTGTGGGTTCCAAGACTTTAAGTGTTCCAGAACAATTCCTACACCCCGCTGAATCATTGTCCAATTAGCATTGCAAATGGTGTTCGATCTGAGTGTTACAATTAGAAAGAAAGAACCACTATAACGAGTACTAATCTAAGCGAAGTCGTAGTCTTGGGTCAGCACGCGCTTCTGGAGACTAATGCGCACTCACGACGACCAGGAACTCGGACATACCGAGAAACAAGTATAATAGTTCTTTCCAAGGCGACATTGCTCTATATCATTGTGTTTCCTTCAATGGGACTCAACTACTGAAAGGGAGGGGAGTTCTGTTTACAAACGGCATGAAGTCGTCGAATAAAATCTGTTTCGAGATTGTACGCCTCAACTCTCTGAAGGTAGAAAGTGAATTCTGTTTTGCTTTTCACATATAAACTGCTAATGAGAGCGTTTGTGGCTTACACCGTCAATCATTGGCAGTTGCCTACTCAAGGCTATGGAACGACTTCGATTCGGCGTGAACCAAGCTAAGCCGTTAACAATTTGGTGGACGTCTGAGGCATGACGTGGTGCATATGCGATGCCGAAGCTCTTGAATGTGTTTCAGGGTGCCGTGTCGGGCGTGAAATCGGTTTAGAACTTCGACGGAATGTGTACGATGTATGTTAATTAAGCTGTACACGCATGAACTCTCAGACAAGGTCTTTCTTGTGTTGCTTTGTAAGAAGTGTGGACTTGGTGGGCGCAGTGGTTTGCCGATTGTGTCCTTCTCAATAGCCTTAGCATCATTTTGTGGACTAATTGCGTCTGAGGCAACATAATTAGTTTGCATTTGCAGGCAAAGCAGAGGAAAGAGAAACAGAGTGAGAGAAGCAGTAAGAGGGCTAACTGACTTAACGATCTTTTGAGGAGGTTCGTTTCTGGCTGCAGTCTTACAAATGGCATCAGTCATTTGCCAACAAAGAAATTAAAGCATTTCGAACCCAGTTATCTTTTTGTAATCCAACTCCTCATTGTGTAGTAAATGCGCCCCAAATTGCCTTCTCTCAGTCAGTAGTTAGACCCAAACTCGTGTCAGGCCAGTCATCAAGGCCAATTTAGGATATTGCTACAGTTGGCAAAAAGCTGTGCGGTAGGCCTGCTCAGAGTGAAACAATGTTTATAGAGTCTCTTATCAAAGTTTTTCTAGTCAGCTTCCTTAAACAGCTCGATCTGTTAACCACCAACACAGCTCCATAAGTGGTTGCACTTTTATCAGTTTAGAAATATCACGTGCAATAGCTGGAAAGAAAGTAGGTCTTCCGTGCTTTCAAATTGTCATTATATGATCTCCAGCAATGCGAGCCATACAATCAGCGACTGATGCCTTGAATGCCGTGCAATGTAGGAATTTAAATTTATTTTAAGGGACAGATGTGAAATTTGGTTGTACGTGATCACCTGCCTTAACGGCTTATATCACGGTTTCCATTTCCCTAAGAGTCATAAATTATGCAAGACTTAACGCCTCAGTTACCCAAGTACCAAAACAAGTTTGTGCTTGAGGGACACCGGCACCACCATCACAACCATTACCCCACCTTGGTTTGATGCGAGGACTTGCTTAAACCTCTTCCGCTCTCTTGTTCGCAGCGCCCGGTTGAGAATGCAACTCCACACTGAGCCGGGTTAGTCCACTAACCGCCTTGCCTAGCCCAGGATGAACAACAACTAGACAAGTCAGCACAGTACACTTATCTCTGCTCGCGATGTTGGGTGGTAAGACACAGCCACCACGATACTCCCACCGAGGCGGCCTTCCGCTCGGTCAGGCTGAAACCGAAGTTCCAGGAGCTCCTGACCTATCGAGGCATCAGAACATAGCCTATGGTCAAGCTGTCACAACAGACTCATTCTTCAAATAGTGCGAGGGTTATTCTGTCTGACAGTAGAATATAACTGTTGTCGCCGTGGCTTAGCGGGTAGAGTGCAACTCTCACACGCCGAAGGGTCTAAGTTCGACTCCCAGCTCAACACCAATTTTTCGAATTTTTCACGGCGCCACCTCTTTCGAGCTGCTGACAACACTCAAAGAGTAGTAACTGTCTAAGAAAGCTTCTCAAACTTCGCCGTTCGGAGTCGGCAAAAAACTGTAGGTCCCTTCTACTCGTGTGAGAACAGTAGCGCGCACAACACGAGTAGTTGATGAGTACGCTAGGCCCTGGTCCCCCTATGGACTGTCGCTCCAATAATTATTAATTGTAGGTAGAATATAACTTCACATCTGTTTGGGTGTAAGACTCTACAGCCATGTGACCTGAAGGCGCCACAGCCATATTGTTGAAGTGGGTCGCTTCTGATGTCATGCTTAATTCCTCACAAGACTATCCTTGATTTGAGTTAACCCCACAGCCAATGATCCAAGGGCATGTCCTGATTGTAACATTTTTTCAGGACCCTCCTTCTTATAGAATGTAAACAGAATATAGTTTCCGGTTTAGCTGCGTCTTCCTCAGCGCTCTAGCGTGTGTGCCTGCGAACTTATTGAACTTCATGGTGTCGCAAGGGCAGGTATTATACCAATCAGTGCCTGCAAAACGCTTTCTGAACAAAGAGTACTCGACTGAAACAGCCAATCTCAGTGTACAACTTTTACCTATGGCTCTGATAGCTCTTCGTCCACCTTCGGAACTATACCCGCATGAGGAAGCCTTAGATTTGGTTATGAAGCATATGATCTTCACAGGCCTACAGTGAGGAGGACCACAATTTCAGAGACAAGATCTAGAGAAGAAAAAAAAAGTCAAATATAACCAAAAAAGCCTGCACCGAGGTTAACAAAATGAACGTCGTCCGATAAATAGCATACCAGGCTTCGAGAAGATCTTGGGAAGCTGAAGCTAGCTCTGCCTATTCTCGAATGAATTAAATTAAATCCCAGAACATAACGGTATTGTGTTGAGATTTCCTCAGATTTTGTTTTCATGGATTTGTATTTTGTTTTCCAATGGATGGCGCTAGAGTCCTGAGCTGACCGGTGTCTTTCCAGTAAACCCGACTTATCGCCAACTGACTTCAATTTTGTCTTCAAAATCTAGCCGTCATATGTGCACACGCTTGACTCTGTATACGCTGTAAAGGTCGTCCCAATGCATTCATATGCGTTCTTAAAATGATTAGAAATGTGATGGGTTTTGATGCATCTTGAGCCTTGTGCATGATCTGATAGTTTGTTTTATGGTTTTCTGGGCTTGCACGAAACTGATAAGGATCTACAAGATCGTTCACGAATAGTCTCGAAAACGGCAGAGGTTAAATCACAAAAATACAGATTTTATAACAAAAGTTGGGACTGCTTTCTTATGAATTGGGCGGAAAGGACTGAGATTCTTCCTTTTCTTCTAATTATGTGACACAATATGGCACATGCTCCCTACGATCTCCGTTTTAAATGTGTTAAAGGCTTCTGTGGACAGCCCATCGACTTCAGCAAGCTGTTCGACTTCATCCTCGAAAACGGAGTTCTCACCCATCGTCCATCCTATTGAGTGAAGCAATTTTGAACAAATGACACCAGAACCTGTCGGAAGTGTTGGAAATTTTATTGTTATATATTGTTATATATTAAAAATTTTATGAGCTGTGTTACAGCGAATAACTGAACATCCGAAAAGAGTTATGTCCTCATTATTAAGCTTGAAGTAAAAGTATAAAACCAAAGACACTTGCGTATGGCTGTTAGACTCTAGACTTGGAATAGGAACACCGGAATTAATATCTACACAGAGATTTCCAGAACAGAACTCTGTCACAAACAGCTCATCATCCATGAACGTACTCCTTGTGCAAAGACATCTACAAAGCTACCTGGAAGTCATTTGATGGAGTCTTTCGTAATAGGGCGCCCTAAAGCCGCACGAGCCTGATGTTGAATAAACCAAGGCGCCAATATTGAACAGAATTATCTCGTTGGTTTGGTTTCCGAAGGCGCATGTCTTTGCGAAAACGCCTTTCATCCACTTCTCAGACTAAAATCAGCACGAATGCCTCACAATATATAAGCATCTTGAAGATCTCGTAAGAAGGAGAATAAGTAATGTGCCCGGTGTGCCAGGCGTAAACGCAAAATGACACGCCTTAAATTTCCGCGCCATAGTGTAGGACTGGGATGATCAAGCTGTTGTATAAAGCAACCGTAGTCCTTCGAAAGAGGACTTTTATACTCCATTGCCTCTTGAGCCAAAAGAAACAGCGATTGGAAAGAGTGATTCTGCGTTTGAGTTCAGTACTTTGTTGTGTTGTTCAGTTGCTTTGTTTGTGCCTATTTACCACGGAGCCGAGGTAGACGAAGTCCTTGACTACCTCGAAGTTTCTGTTACCTAGTGTGATGCTCTGTCCGAGACCTCGATGTTTTGTGTCCTTTCTTAATGACAGCATGTAATTTATTTTGCCCTCTTTAACCATTAGGCCAATTGTAGCCGCTTCCACTTCAATGCCAACAACTCCTCATTGACGGCTCGTTTCGTCCAATCACGTCAATGTCATCAGCTGGCAATTGAACTGACTTTTGGAAGATCGTGCCTCTGGTCTTTACGACATGAGGCACGATCATCTCGAGGATGATATTAAGGGAGTCACATGACAGTGCGTAGCCTTGTCAAAAACTTGTTTTGGGATTGATATTAAAGGGCTCTCATTACAATCCACAGCCATTTAAAACCAATGTGCATTAATACCTCCTTTCCCTCTCTTCCTCTTTCCTTACTTATGGATCCGAAAATTGGCCCAGAGCGACTTCGGAGACGCTTAAATCACGAACAGTACGCAATGTGCCTCGAAGCTCACGTGACAAAAATTTAGCTCGGTGGACTGTGGTGTACAGAGAAATCGGCCAAGAAAATCCTCTTAAGGGTTTTATGGTAGACGACATAAAGTAAGACTATACCTGAGCAAAAGAAATGGTCTAGACAAGGCGCCCGAAGTCTTGGGCTGCGCTGCTGGATGACATCGGCGAGCAACCGGAGTGGGTAAAGGGATCATGGTGGTAGCGTCAAAGATAATGCTGACAAATAATTCAACACACAATACTTCGAAAGAACCATTTAAGGTTTTAAAATGACTTCTTTAACTCCAAAAATCCTGTAGGTCACACCTTCTAGACGCAGAATGAACCAAGATCCCCTGATATATAAAACAAATCTGAAGCTGGAATGTTGTCGAGCGTCCTGGTTATTTTGTCTCATTTTTTTTATTCACAATTTTCGAGGCACAATATAATTGCAGACTTACATTGTGCCTCGAAAATTGTCGCAGCCGCAGTCGCACTGGTCTTTGATAGAAGTTCACCTCGTTACTTCTAATTTATCCTCCGTTTAAAGTTGTGCAGAGTGTCAACAAGGATTAAATTTTGTGAAAGTCATAAACTTTCATTTCACTTGAAAGATTATTCCCTCCGGAAATGTTTTTCATACCGCTGCCACCGGGATGAGGGAAAACTCTTTTCAGCTGTAAAGATATCTCGACTTTGATTTGCACAGCGTTTACGAACCCAACAAGATATTCAAACAATTTTTCGGCCAGGACACATAGCTTCATAAAAGAAAAAACAATTCGTTCGCAGATTTGAATTTTTTATGTGGCAGTAAATTTGCTGAACCTTTTCCATTGCAACAAAGGGACACTCGAAGAATGAACGCTTGAAGAATGAACGCATTATTTAATTTGCATAACAGAAGATAAAGAACCCAAAATTACGGGATAAGTAGTTTTCTGTGTGAACGCTCTTAAATTAAATTACGTTCGAAAACATTGCAGTCTATCTACATTTTGAGTGGATTCTTGGACGGCCCTGTGGGAGCATAAATTTAATGGTCACTTACAACTTAATGATAAATCGCGCAGAGCGAGGTTTTAAGGTTGATGATGAAATTTTGAAAAGAAAGACCTCGGCTACACACATTATTATGCTTAACTTCCGTATTAGACAGATCGACTTCAAGTGACATTAAATCTGGGCAGGTTGTTCAACAAGTTTTTTTATAAGGATAACAATATTCAACTAAAGGGCGCTTTAATCAGAGGTATTCAATTTAAAGCTAAAATAAAGCAAAGACAATGGCATAAATTGACAAAACTTTTATTCAAAAGATACTCTCTTGGCATCATAACCCAAATGTAAGATTTTGCATAAAATTTTCAGGGCTGGTTAAGATATAGGTCAATTATGAGATCCTTTTTGTCGACGTCCCTTTCTGCACATCCGAAATAACAAGGTGATTGTTATCATGCAAGTGTTCCTCCAACCGTTTCGACGTAGATTATGAAATTTAACGTAGACCAACGACCCTCTATATCTCCACAAAACTACTAAAGGGGGCTTTGTAGGTATTTCGAGCAGAAAAAAAATTGACACAATTTGAAGACGTTGTCTATTGACATCAAGATGCCAAACAAATCAAGGGTAAGTCACTTGAAAGATACCAAATGGCTTGCAGTGAAAAAAGTACTGCCAACTTTATTTCGCCATTTTAATAGAAAAAATTCTCTAATGAGTTAACCAGCTAATAATTGTTGGCGCTACAGTCCAAAGGGGGGCCAGGGACTAGCTTGCTCATCAACTACTCGTGTTGTGCGCGCTACTGTTCTCTCACGAGTAGAAGGGACCTACAGTTTTTTGCCAACTCCGAACGGCGAAATTTGAGAAGCTTTCTTAGACAGTTATTACTCTTTGAGTGTTGTCAGCAGATCGAAAGAGGTGGTGCCGTGACATATTAGAAAAATTGGTGTTGAACTGGGAGTCGAACCTAGACCCTTCGAGCGTGTGAGCGTCGCACTCTACCCACTACGCCACGGCGAGTTAACCAGCTGCATTCCTCAATTTTCAGAAATCACCCGCAATACTCGCCTCGCTGGGAATTCCCACCCGTTAACTCTTAACCCCACTTTCGGACGTACAGTTAAGTTTAGAGAATCGTTCTTCAGTCGCACCACACGAATATGGAATGCTCTATCCAGCCCAACTTTTCCCCCTCAATACAACCCTTCTTCTTCTTTTGGCGCTAGAGTCCGGGAAGGGGGAGGTGGGCACCAATCAACATGTCTCACCGCCCAGCACGATCCTTCGCTAGCTGCCTCCAATTGCGCACTCCAAGTTGGTTGAGGTCCTTCTCCCCTTGTGTGCAGCACCTTAGCCTAGGGCGTCATCTGCTGCGTTGTCCCAATGGCTCTGATTCGAAGACTTTTCGGGCCGGAGCAGTGGTGTCCATGCGCTCTACACGCCCTAGCCATCTTATGTGTTATATACGTATACGCTTGTCTAGGCGCATGTCGCTGTACATCCCATAGAGTTCATCATTATATCTTTTCCTCCAGATACCATCATTATAAACAGGATCAAAAATCGCACGCAAAACTTTTCTCTCGATAAGACTAAGGGCCTCCTCATCTGCTTTTAGTATCGTGCAAATTTTCGCGCCTTAGTGTAGGACTTGGATGATCAAGCTGTTGTATGAAGCAGCCTTAGTCTTTCGGAAAAGGACTTTCTTAATCAATTGCCTCTTGAGCTCAAAGAAACAGTGATTGGCAAGAGTGATTCTTAGTTTGAGTTCGGTACTGGTGCTGTTGTCCCTAATTACTGCGGAGCCGAGGTAAATGAAGTCCTTGACTACCTCGAAGTTTCTGCTGCCTAGTGTGACGCTCTGTGGTCGCCGTGGCGTAGTGGGTAGAGTGGGACGCTCACACGCCGAAGGGTCTAGGTCTGACTCCCAGCTCAACACCAATTTTTCGAATTTTTCACGGCAATACCTCTTTCGAGCTGCTGACAACACTCAAAGAGTAATAACTGTCTAAGAAAGCTTCTCAAATTTCGCCGTGCAGAGTCGGCAAAAAAAACTCTAGGTCCCTTCTACTCGTGAGAGAACAGTAGCGCGCACAACACGAGTATTTGATGATCAGGCTAGGCCCTGGTCTCCCTTTGGACTGTAACGACAACATTTATTATTATTATTATTATTATTATTATTATTATTATTATTATTATTATTATTATTATTATTATTATTATTATTATTATTATTATTATTATTACTATTATTTTTATTATTATTATTATTACTGCGACGCTCTGTCCTAGACGTCGATTTTGTGTGTCCTTTCTTGATTACAGCCGGTGATTTGTTTTGCCCTCTTTAACCATTAGAGCCATTTTAGCCGCTTCCACTTCAATGCCAACAAACGCCTCATTGACAGCTTGCTGTGTTCCTCGATAACGTCAATATCATCAGCTAGCAATTGAGCTGTCTTTTGCAAGATCGTGCCCTTGTGAGTTACGCACGATCTTCTCGAGGATGATATTAAAGGAGTCACATTACAGTGCGTCAAAAACCTGTTCTGACATTGACATTGACCGTCTCTTATTACAATCCACATGAATTTAATACTAATGTGCATTGATACCTCCTTTTCCTCTCTTCCTGTACACTAACGGCCCGTGCTGTGACTTAATTCTGGCCATTTAAGGGTACAAATAATTTCTTTGATTATTGAAAAAAAAAAACTTTCACCAATTATCACATATCCTTAAATAGCAATGTCTGTAAAATTCACAAGCAGTTTTGGGCCATTTCTACATACAATTCGGGCAATATTTCGTCTAGAGTTTCGATGTCAATCGCATAAGCATGTTAGTATTCCACTGCATACAAAAAATCATCAAATTTGATACAAAATTTCGTGAGGAGGAAACTTTACAAGCAGTTAATCAAAATTGACTAAGTTCTGTGGTTTGTTGTGTCATTTTGTTGGAGTCATTTATTACATCAGTCAGTAAGTCACGGGACATATAGAGGGCGCCACTTAAAAAATAATATTAAATTAATAAATTTTGTAAATGGTGCTCCCGTATACCCCGGGGCTTACTGAGTGATCTGTAATAGTCCGAGTCAGAGCGTTGGATGGCTGGGCAAAATTGGCTGTAATTTGGCCATGTCATTATTGTTACTGTAATGTCCGGCACTCAGTACCATCGAAATGCAAACCAATTTCGACCAAACAGTGTACTAGTATGCAGTCCACATTAAAAAAAAAACTACGTCTGCAATTCCAGCAAATAGGTTTTTATTCTAAAAGTATGTACAAAGTTTTAAATACTCAGCTAGTTTGCGATGATGAGGTCGAAATCCAACCGCAAAAACCTGTGTATAATACACTTAACTATTTCAAACGCTGAAAAATCGACACTATCGGCTCAATGAGAATTATTGCACTTGGTAACAGCAACTCCTTATATTTCTTCACAGTCTTAACGTCGAATATGGCGAACAAAACCATGGCTTAGCGGTCTTTAGCCTCTAGATGGTTTGATTATAAATCATGTCATTATGGCAAATGCTAAAAATATACCCTTTATTTTGAAATTTCAAAGTATTGTTAAGTTATAATTTTTTCAAAAGTCTACGGTTTTGCGTCTATTAACCGTATTCCAAACACAGTTCAAAGGCTTTATCGGTTGACAATTCACATTCTGGGGTAAGATCTTATTTTGAAATTCAATGTATTGAAAGTGAACTTCAATTCGTTTTCAAAATTAAATGTTATTACACACGCGATGGTCATTAAAAAGGTTCATCTACATCTAACGTGAACGCTGATCTGACTGGTCTTCAAATGGGCAGACTTTAATCAGCGAAAATAATTTTTAGAATCAGGAATTGAATTGTAATGTAATTTTTGGGGAGCGAATTGAAACAAAAAAAAAATTGTGCGTGAGAATTTTTGTTCTACTGCAGAAAATTTTGAACAGAATGTGTAGCCTATCCAAAGCAAAGAGATACATCATTTCTGACTCTCCAGAACTGGCGTCATATTGTTCGGAATTACAAGCACTGCCAATTTGCCTTTCATAGATATTATGCATGTAACTGAAGAAGGAGCGCAAACATCAAAATATTCGGCACTACAATTGCTTACGACTTGGAACTGAACTCAGAAATAAATTTTGGCATCATCCTAACGCGGACAGCGAATGAACATACTTTTCAAGAACTCAAAAGTACCCAAAAATCATTCAGACTTACATAGAAAAAAATACTTTGACAATTCACTATTAATGTCAACATTACTTTTAGCCAGTAGAGTCTTTCAAGGGCACACAAGTTATTTAAAGCCTTCTTAGACATACTATAAAACGCGTATTAATCTATTTTCGGCTCCACCACCGCCATGAAATCACCACAGAGCTAATGTGTAATTTCTGTTCTGGTGACACGCTCGGAATGACAAGTGCTGGCATTATCTTGCCTTCATCTGCTGATAGTTATTTTGATCACCGCATCAAAGTTTCCCTTCGCGACAGGCCCAGATCAGGAATTCATGTCATTCCTTAATGTCTGTGTGACTTATCTGTAGTTGCCAGACAAGTGATGCGTTCGCCAGATAAAAAAAAACTCTCGATAGCCCACGCAGCATGCACAGTACATGCCATAACCATTCATTGTCTTAAGTAGTTATCTTTGTGCGACCGGGGAAAGTATTTTATGAATATTTAAACACGCTGCTCTCATTCATGCCCGAACCGGGCCAACGTCAAGTGTATGCGCGTGGATTCATAATGTGTGCGGGCAAAGGATACTCCCCACGTCACACAGTTTGATTCATTTGAATGTGAATTTCAAAGCATCTGAAAAAGAATTCATTATGCCGGAGAAGCAGATCGGAATACCAAGTTTAAGGCAATGACCATGAATTCATTGAATTATTAATTCGCATTGTTGTGACATGAATAAGATGCCCAGGCTCTTTTTTTTTGTTCATTTCTTCTTGACACATGGAGACGGCCAAGGCAGCTCTAGGAGAAACTTGCTCCTAATTAAAGTCACACACGAGCCTGTTCCATAAGTCAACGGTTTTCTAAAATATTCATTCGTGCTTTTCCCTGAGAAGTTTAATCATACGATTTATTGATTTGGAATATATGCTAAATTGATTTGAATTAATTAAAATTAATTCTAATTATGTGCGATTTTCATTCTCATTCGCAACTGAATTGCGACCTCATTCTATATGATCTCAGTGTTCGCTGGAGGAGGAAACGTGTTTAGAAAGCACATCTTTCATTCGACATGAGCGAAAAAAGCTCATGAGTATGCGGTATGCGGTATAATTATTTATTTTCGTCCTATATCAGTTCATGTATTAGAGCCCTGATCAATACCTGCGTGAAGTTTTTCTTCTAGTTTCAAACCTGTGGCATGGACGTCTTCAATTTTGTCATTCTCTTAGGAATCCTCACCATCCCCATCACTATTAAAAAGGACCAAATACAAGCTTGCTTCTACGTTACGCTACAAATATAGGATGTATAATCCGTCGTTGTGGAAATAACCACAATCTGAGATTTGTGGAACTAGTCGCCGCCATGGCGTAGTGGGTAGAGTGTGAGACTCAAAAACAGAAGGTCCAGGTTCGATTCCCGGCTCAACAATTTGCATTTTTCACGGCACCACCACTTTAGCGCTGCTGACAATACTCAAAGGGTACCAGCTGTCTAAAAAAAAAGCTTCTTAAACTTCGCCGTTCGGCGTCGGCAAAAAAACTGTAGGCCCTTTTACTCGTGAGAGAGCAGTAGCGCGCATATTAAGAGTAGTTGGTGAGTAAGCTAGGCCCTGGTCCCCCTGTGGACTGCGGCGCCATCCAATTTTAATTATTAACCTCCCAGGCGGCAACGTTGAATCCTCACCATCCCCATCACTATTAAAAAGGGCCAAATACAAGCTTGCTTCTACGTTACGCTACAAATATAGGCTGTATAATCCGTCGTTGTGGAAATAACCACAATCTGAGATTTGTGGAACTAGTCGCCGCCATGGCGTAGTGGGTAGAGTGCGAGACTCAAATACAGAAGGTCCAGGTTCGATTCCCGGCTTAACATCTTGCATTTTTCACGGCACCACCACTTTAGAGCTGCTGACAATACTCAAAGAGTACCAGCTGTCTAAAAAAAAGCTTCTTAAACTTCGCCGTTCGGCGTCGGCAAAAAACTTTAGGCCCCTTCTACTCGTGAGAGAGCAGTATCGCGCACATCAAGAATAGTTGGTGAGCAAGCTAGGCCCTGGTCCCCCTGTGGACTGCCGCGTCATTCAATTTTTATTATTAACCTCCCAGGCGGCAACGTTGAAAGTTCCTCCGAAAGGATGTGAGGATAACTAGACATCCACACAAAGAGATTGATGTGTGTACCATCAACCCTTCCATTGAGACACCCTCCAGTTTGAACATAATACATCACTTAATAAGTCCCGGGACTGACTTATAGGGGTCGCCACTACAAACACATCAGATATGTATTGTTTATGTACAAACAATCAAATGATACCTGCAAAATTTGTCATGACATGATTATTAGGTTCCAAGTTACTTTTGCGATTTTCAAAACAATCGAAAAAACAGAGTTTCATGTGCTGATTGAACACAGTTTTTTTATGGGAACAAATAGCCTGCTAGATCAGCAAGGGCTTGGAGTCTGTTAGAGGGACTCTACTCCTCTAACAAGTATTTGTCGATGGTATACTGACTTCAAACGTGACCGTACAAACACCAACGATATTAAACTCTCTGGAAGACCAATTGAGGAAGTTACACCTGAAAACGTCAAAAAAGTACACAAAATCGTTTTGGAAAACCGCAAAGTGAAGTTCCGTGAGATAGCTGAAGCCCTAAAGATATTAGAGGGCAGTGTGTGCACTGTTTTGTATGAACTTTTTTCCATGAGAAAGCTGTTTTCGCAATGGGTGCCGCGTTTGATCATAATTGACTAAAAACAACAACATATCGATGATTCTGAGAGCTGTTTCGAGATGTTTCGCTAGAATAAACAAAACCTTTTGCATCGGTATGTCACAATGGATGAAACATGGATCCACTACTATACTCCAGAGACAAATTGGCAATCAGCGGAGTGGGTGGCAGCCGGTGAACCACGCTTCCAAAAACACAAAGGTCGGCCAGCAATCTTATGAAATCCGTATTTTGGAATGCGCAAGGAATGGATTCATCGACTATCTTGAGAAAGGCAAAAGGATCAACAGCAAATACTATAAGGCATTATTGGTACCTATGAAGGAGGAAATAACAAAAAACAAAAAAAACGGCCCCATGTGAGGAAGAAAAAATTCTCTTCCACCAAGACAAAACACCGTGTCACAAGTCGTTCGCTACCATGGCCAAATTATGCAAATTGGACTTCGAATTGCTTCCGCATCCATTCCAGATCTGACTCCTAGCGACTTTAACCTCTTTCCAGACATCAAAAGGATGCTCGGCGGCAAAAAATATGGCTTGAATGAGAAGGTGGTCTCCGAAACTGAAGCCTATTTTGAGGCCAAAGACAAATCGTTCTACAAAAATGGTGTCGAAATGTTATTTTGTTATGAAAATTTGACAGGTAATCGCATCATTTGAATGTTTATGGTATGCTTCATAACAATAATTTGGGTTTTTTGTTGGTCGTGTCTCCTATATGTCAGTCGCGGGACTTATTGAGTGATGTGTTACACTCCACTTCAAGTCTGTGGAGTCTCAAAATTTAAAATTAATTACAAAAATTGATCAAAATTTAAATTTTGGCATTCATAAATTATTTATGTAAAAAACAACGAATTTCAAATGGGCGACTTATCAGTAGCGTATTCTCCAATTTATCGAGACCTTGCAGTTGTTTTAAGGCAACAGCATGATGGTGTAAATCGTTTCCGGATTGTTGACATAAAATACAGCTACAGCCCACTGTCATCTAATCGCAACTTGAAGGAGGGTACGTCAGGTGAGCAAGGTCCCATATTTGAGAAAGATCGATTGCGGCATGGCGAGGATGTCATGGTGCAATAACCTGCACAAACTAGACTCTGTCCAAATACATGGTAGTTAATCGACATTCTTTCGTCGAACTCACCGTTGACCTGCTTTTCAAAGAAAAGTCGTACAAAAATATTACCATTCAAAAATTTGTATGAAATTAAAACTGTCTGCTGTTGCATTGGAGTTTTGGCAACAATTTGTGAAGATGTAGAGTCACCATTTTTCGTACTCCCCGATAAAAAAATATTAAAAAAAAATATTTGCTCTTCAAGCTGCTCTCTGGCCCTTCCTGCAGACGCGACAGAGCAGCAGGCGGTCGAACGAATTCAAACACTCAGATAATTTGACATTGTAAGAGAGTTTTTTGAGTTCTACGCATGTGTGCAGTATTCTCTTTAGGCTGTGGATATCGACAACGTGATATTGGAGAATTGAGACTCAGCTGTTTTAACCACCTTTTTATTATACTTATTATACTTGTTATACTTGTTATTCTGAGGACCATGGGTATTTCAGCACATAAGTCCTAAGAAGTTTTTTACGCGTACACCAGTCGCAAAAGGTGTTTTCTTGGTCACACCATCTTTCGTAAATACGGTTTGGACTTCAAAGTTACCTCTTTTTGTATACAATGAAATGCTGAATTCTACCTCACCTTCCCAGTTGAACACAGTTGCAAAATAGGTGCAAAGTTTGTGCACAGTTAGAACACAGTTGCAACAGTTTGTGAATTGAGTTGATAGAAAGCAATTAGTTAAATGCTTTGCAGAACTCTAAAAAGGTTAGGTCGAGAAAAACAGTGGTGTGGTTTTTCAAAACCTACAAAGGGGCAAGAAGCCCAATATTTTTTGAGTGATCATTAGAAAAGTGAAAAATTGAATGCTTTCTCTTGTTTTAAGATGAAGGCCTCACAGTTCACCTTCCAACACGGAAAAGACCAATGCCCGAAAGTACGAAAATAGATCCTTTGTGGATGGTACTCGCTTTGGTTTCAGCAGTTTCAATTACCCTAATTTTAAAACTGAAGACCAATTGATTCACTTTTTTATTGCAAAAGGGACAGAAGAGCCCAATTCAGAGCTGAACTTTTAGAGACACGAAGACAGGAGTTCGACCCAGCCTCACATTGCTTTCAAACAACCAATTGAGGGACTTGCTTCATCCGCCTTACCTGATAACCAAGTCACACAGACATTCTTCTTCTTTTCGTGGCGCTACAGTACGGGGTGGACCCGGGCCTTAAGCAATATGCCTCTCTAGCCAGCACAATCTGTGGCCAGCTGCCTTCAATTGCGCCCTTTAAGTTGGTTGAGGTCCTTCTCCACTTGTGTAAGCTATCTTAGCCTAGGTCGTCCTCTGTTGCGTTGTCCCAATGGCTCTGTATCGAAAACTTTTCGGGGCGGAGGAGTGGTGTCCATACGCTTTACATGGCCTAGCCGTCTTAAGCGTTGTATTCGAAGACGCTTGACTAGGCGCATGTCGCTCTACAGCCCATAGAGTTCGTCATTATATCTTGTCCTCCAGACGCCATCAACGCAAACAGTCACGCAGACATGTCCATTTAAAGCATCATAGTTGCAGTCCCCAGCCGATTCTTTGATTTAATGATTCTGCATATTGAACTACAAATTCATGACTGCGTTTTCCTCACCGCAGACTGTATACATCAGGTATACCGGTATGAAGTGAGTGCCAAGATACAAATGTCTCGTTAGACAAAAACAGAGAACATCATATTTTTTTCACCGTACCAGAAAGTGATGATTTGTGGAAAGCATTAATTTTTTGTTTTCATTTGAAGAAAGGTGCTGCAGAGTCGCATCGAATGCTTGTCGAGGCATATGGTGAACATGCGCTATCAGAAGCAACATGCAAAAGATGGTTCCAACGGTTCAGAAATAGTGATATTGATGTAAGAAATGAAGAACGTGGAAGACCACCAAAAAAGTTTGAAGACGCCGAATTGCAAACAATATTGGATGGAGATGACACTTTGAGTCAAAAGCAAATCGCAGCAATGTTAAATGTTGCACAACAAACAATTCCTGACTGTTTGAAAGCTATGGGAAAGATCCAAAAGTGTGTAAAATGGGTGCCACATGAATTAAATGAAAGAAAGATGGAAAAACGAAAAAAAACTTGTGAAATTTGTGAATTTGTGAAAGACGGGAAAAAAACAGTTTTGCATCGGATTGTTACTGGCGATGAAAAATGGATTTATTCTAAGCATACTGAACGGAAGAAATCATGGGTTAACCTGGGACGACCATCAACATCGACTGCAAAACCAGATCGATTCGGGAAGAAGGCAATGCTGTGAGTTTGGTGGTACAAGAAAGGTGTGCTGTACCACGAGCTACTAAAACCTGGTGAAACCGTTAATACTGGTCGCTACCGACAACAAATGATCAATTTGAACCATGCATTGATCGAGAAACGACCAAAATGGGCCAGAAGACACGGCAAGGTAATTTTGCTCCATGATCATGCTCCTGCACACAAAGCAAAACCGGTTCAGGATACAATTAAAACACTTGGCTGGGAGCAGCTACCCCACCCACCATATTCACCAGACTTGGCTCCTTCCGACTACCATTTGTTTTCATCGATGGGACACGCATTGGCTGAGCAGAACTTTGGTCGAAAATTGGGTGTATGATTGGTTTGCTTTAAAAGACGAGCAATTTCATTGGCGTGGTAGTCACAAGTTGCCAGAAAGGTGTTCAAAATGTGTAGAAAACAGTGGCAAATACTTTGAATAAAATGTTTTTACTTTCCAGAAAACAGTGGCCAATACTTTGAATAAAATGTTTTTACTTTCCAGAAAACATTGGCCAATACTTTGAATAAAATGTTTTTACTTTCCCTCATTTCATACCGGTATACCTGGTACTTGTAGGGTCGTTTATAATAAGATCCACATTCATGGTAGATGTGTCGGGTTTTGTGCTGTTGTGCAGACGACATTACATACTCCCATAAGCATGAGGTGCCTTCAGTTGTCTTCTAAACACTCGACCCTATAGTTCACCTTTCCACACAGGTCTTTGGAAATTTTTGCAAGTGCACTTACTGCCTTCTTGTGGGCTATAAATTTGTACTCCGGCAGACAGCTTAGAATGATCGCTAGGTGTGAGTCTAGAAATGAGAGTTTCTGTTTGTTGTATGATTCCTCTGATGATCTGACTGAATATGCGATTCGCTTGGTTCAAATCACATCAGTAATAATATTATGAGTGTCAAAGGAAACCCTAATGGAACCAAAAATTATTGGTGCAATGGAGACTACCAGATGTAGGGGTTCTCTCAACCCCTTTTAGTGACATCTTGATCAGAGGCAATATTCCCATACCAAGGAAGATCAAGAGCTTCTGCAAGTTTCATTATAGATTGACAGTGTACACATTCGAGTCGAAGTGCAATGGAGGCTTTAATTTGAACCCCACATAGGGGGCAGAATCGAATTTGGTATGTTGCACTGAAAGGCCCGAAGCTAATTGTTCAAGTCCCCAGACCAAGCGGTTAGACTTTCACTTTCAACCTCTTGCGAAAACCCAAAGTGCGGCATTGGTTTACAAAGGCTCTACCAAGATGGAGGGGAGGTGCCCGAAGCATGATTTAAATTTGTAACTTGGGTGACCAAGGTCCCTACTCTTGCGCTACATTGGAAAAATTTACCTTGTGGTATAAGTCAGAAAGCAGTCTTTGTATGCTAAAGACCATTCGAAAAGACTCCCCAAAGCATCAAAGAGACTGATGGAACCGTAGACAAGTTCAAAGATTTCGAATTTATGCCCCTGCCTGTACCTGCAGTCATTTCTTAGCCATCTGTGATGACCTGAAGAGAGAACTTTCACTTAAGCAAAGTAGCAAATTAACGGTCCTTTCAATAAAGGAGTGAAACCGTGGAATCGTTTTGATTACTACTGTAGTCTCATGTAGAAATGTCGTGGTTTTTCAAAAACCTAAAGAAAATCCATTTTTTGAGTATAAGCTTCAGTCTAGTGATGGGAGCATTCGAATGATATTTCGAGTGATAATCGATTATTACAACATCTCGAGAACAACTCGATTCTCAATCAATCACTCCTAATCTCTCGAGTGACTACTAATCACTCGAATGACTACTAACCACTCGCATGGTTTCTAACTACCAACACAAGAGAACTCGATTAATGTATCAACACCGCGAGAACGAGTATTAAAAAATTCTTGTCGATAGCTACTGATCAGGAACATGAGGAGAATGAAAGAAAAACGGGAAAGTGAAGAACTTAAATATAAATCAGTTCATTTCTTCATTCTTAGTTTGTGTTTGCTCTTGTGTATATCTTACCCGTAGGTATACATGTATGTACTAATGTGTAATTAAAACAAATTTTGCACTATGCTGTTTTCTGGGTAAATTGTGTTTGAGTAAATGTTGTGTATAGTGGGCGGGGTTGTTTTTTTTAACTGCCGTGTTCCTGCTATTCGGTGTATTTCACGGATTTTAAGAGCTTTGTACAGCTTTGGTAAGTTTGATTTTATTGTTTCTTCGCAATTTGAAATGCAGTACTCCCCGGATATAAGCAACCCCCTTAAAATAGCGAAACCCTTTTAATAGCAACAGATTACATTCAATTGAGATTTAACAAGGCCATACTATACAATTGCACCCGCTTTAGAACAACCAGGTTTTAAGCAATCCCCGCTTATTATCAAACAAAAATCTGAACAAAAATTGTGCTTTACCTGGTATTTTGCCCTTTTATAAACACTTCGAATTTGTTTTGGTTTGCAGTTTGTATCTTCGTGTGTAGTCAATTCAATGGTACTTGTTACACATGGGTAACATGTGCTATAATCCGGGGAGTACTACATTTACATCGAACACTGCATTATTACTACATCAACTTCATACGTATTATAGGTTATTTCCACGGAATTTCAAAATGAAACCAGGCGAAAAAATGGAATGGAATGGATTTTTTTCAGATGCAAAATTTGTGAATTGCAATATCTGCAAAAGAACACTGAATTTTTTTTGTAATACTTTGAATTTAAATTGTCATCTTGAGCGAGTCCGAACTTGTGGAAATTCTATATACCAGGTATACCGGTTTCTTTTTTTTAAAAAAAGGAATTATTATAGGGAAAGTAAAAACATTTTATTCAAAGTATTGGCCATTGTTTTCTACACATTTTGACCACCTTTCTGGCAATTTGTGAATACCACGCCAATAAAATTGTTCGTCTTTTAAAGCAAACCAATCAGACACCCAATTTTCGACCACCTCGTGGGAATCAAAGTGGTGCTCAGCCAATGCGTGTCCCATCGATGAAAAAGAATGGTTGTCGGAAGGAGCCAAGTCTGTTGAATACGGCGGGTGGGGTAGCTGCTCACAGCCAAGTGTTTTGATTGTATCCTGAACATGTTTTGCTTTGTGTGCAGGTGCATTGTCATGGAGCAAAATTACCTTTCCGTGTCTTCTGGCCCATTCTGGTCGTTTCTGATCAATGCATGGTTTAAATTGATCATTTGTTGTCAGTAGCGATCAGTATTAACGGGTTCACCAGGTTTTAGGAGTTCGTGGTACAGCACACCTTTCTAGTCCCACCAAACACACAGCATTGTCTTCTTGCCGAATCGATCTGGTTTTGCAGTCGATGTTGACGATTGACCTATGATTTTTTCCGTTTAGGATTCTCAAAATAAATCCACTTTTCATCGCCAGTAACAATCCGATGCAAAATCGATTTTCTTTTGTGTCTTTGACGAAAAATTGCAAAAGTGCTTTTCGGTTTTCCATCTTTCTTTCATTCAATTCATGTGACACCCATTTTCCATATTTTGGATTATTCCCATAGCTTTTAAACGGTCAGAAATTGTTTGTTGTGCAACATTTAACATTGCTGCGATTTGCTTTTGACTCAAAGTGTCATCTCCATCCAATATCGTTTGCAATTCGGCGTCTTCGAACTTTTTCGGTGGTCTTCCACGTTCTTCATTTCTCACATCAAAATCATTATTTCTGAACCGTTGAAACCATCTTTTTCATGTTGCTTCTGATAGAGCATGATCACCATATGCCTCGACAAGCATTCGATGCGACTCTGCAGCACCTTTCTTCAAATGAAAACAAAAAATGAATGCTTTCCGCAAATCATCACTTTCTGGTACAAAATTCGACATTTTTAACACGATAAAAAAATATGACGCTGTCTGTTCTATGACTTGATGTATACCAAATATTTTTTACAGATGTCATAGCAAACAAACAAAAAAAATAAGGGCTCGTTTACAACAAATGTTCCCTATCAAGACATTTGTATCTTAACGCTCACTTCATACCGGTATAATATAAATATATAATATAATATATAATATATATATATATATATAGCTAAACCTGTATGTGAAATAGAGGATTCCGAAAAGTAAACAAAAGTCGAAAAAGATCAGTTTTCGGTTTTGACACATTTAGAAGAAAAAGTGTCAGGAATACAGACCGTTGTTACTTTTAAATCACAAGCTAATTTAATACTGAAAAAGTATTATGAACTGTCCCATGTCCTGATAGCGACAAATCCATTTGAGTTCTGGAGAGTACAAAAAAATACATTTCTGAAATTATATAAGCTGCACTTAAAACATTCAGCTATACCGGCTACGTCCGTACCAGCAGAAGGAAATTTCTCTAAGGCTGGTCAACTTACAAATGATCGTCGAAACCGCTTGCTGGCTAAACATTTAAGCAAAATAGTATTTCTCAACAGCTATTTTACGCGAAACACTCAACTTTAATTTTAAATTATTATTTATACTGAATTGAATTTCAAGTCTTTTTCCTTTGCTTTTATCGAATTACATACAAGACTTTATTAAATTATTTTGTTATCCTTAAGTTTACAAGAAATAAGTGTCTTTGAATTTTTAATTTACATTAATTTTGTTCGTTCATGATTCTACCAAAATATTATCTATATAAGAAATATTTTACGATGTTTTTATTAATGCACCGAGCAGGGGGGTAATACTTGAGTTCTTTTCCTTTGCGTTTTTCTTTCATTTCGATGTTCATTCTATGTTCCTGATGAGTATTTATCGACGAGAACTATTTGTTACTTGTTCTTGCGCTGAAGTAAGACATTTATCGAGTTATCTTGTGTTGCTAGTTTGTAATTAGCTGGAAGTCACTCGAGTGATTAGTAGTCACTTGAGTGATGATTATATTAAATTATATCTTTTAATTGAATTTTCCATCGTGCCACGCATACACATTGCTAATACTTATGCTCAACGTTCTTTGAGACTTTTTGTCTTCATTTTGGCATAGTGAAGGGCTTGTCACCACCTCTAGTCATACAAGCCAATACCTTCAACACTCTTCAAATTCTTAAAGCAGATTAAGAAAGATTTCCAGTTTTGGAAACGAAACTGAAACGGGGGGCCTCTAGTCTACAAGTAACCTAATAACACATGTATGCCTCTAACACTTTATTTTTATTTTATTTATTTATTATTTATTTTTATTTTTTATTATTTATATTTTATTATTTATATTTGATTTATAAACGATGTTCACGAAATATTTAAATTCTGCGAAATTCTAACATTCGCGGATGACTTTTAATTACTTTTGTCGATTAATAGTATAGCCGATTGCATTAAGCTTCAGTCGGATATACATAACCTAGCGGAATGGTGAAAACATAATGCTCTAGATGTAATCATTTCAAAATGTAAAATTTTTACAGCACATAGAATAACATCTCCAATTGTATATGATTATTTTATCAAAAATCATAAACTGGATCGCCTAGAAGAAGTTAAAGACCTTGGAGTAATATACGACCCCAAGTTGGATTTCTCACTACATTATGATTACACCATTGCGAAGTCTGATTCTATGTTAAAATTTTTAAAAAGAAATAGTAAAGATTTTCTCGACATATCCAGTTTAAAGACCACCTTTGTTTCGTTAGTAAGACCCTATTGGGAATATGCATCCATTGTCTGGGACTCACCTCACGACAATCAAGAACTTAGACTCGAACGAGTTCAAAAGAATTTCACGAGATATGCTTTCCGAAAGTTGTATTCCTTTGAAGATCTTCCTAATTATGTTAAAAGATGCAGAACAATTGGATGGCAAACCTTAAGTTTCAGGCGTAAGGCAACGTCTTCTTCTTCTTCGGATGGCGCTACAGTCCGTGGTGGACCTGGGCCTCAACCAACATGCCTCTCCAGCTAGCACGATCTCTTGCCAGCTGCCTCCAATTGCGCACTCCAAGTTGGTTGAGGTCCTTTTCCACTTGTGTGCGCCATCTCAGTCTAGGACGTCCTCTGTTGCGTTGTCCCTGTGGTTCGTCCCATACGTTCTACATGGCCTAGCCACCTTAAGCGTTGTATCCGTAGACGCTTGACTAGGCTCATGCCGCCGTACAGCCCATACAGTTCGTGGTTGTATCTTCTCCTCCAGATGCCATCAACGCAAACAGGACCAAAATTCGCACGCAGAACTTTTCTCTCGAAGAGACCAATGGCTTCCTCATTAGCTTTTAGTAGAATCCAGTTTTTTGCGCCGTAAAGCAGGACTGGGATGATCAAGGTGTTGTACAAAGTCACTTTGGTCGTTCGCGAGAGGGCTTTATTACTCAATTGCCTCCTAAGCCCATAGAAACAGCGATTGGCAAGAGTGATTCTGCGTTTGATTTCGGTACTGAAGTTGTTGTACCTATTCACCGCGGAGCCGAGATAGACGAAGTCCTTCACTACCTCGAAGTGTCTGCTGCCCATAGTGACGCTCTGTCCGAGAGGTCGATGTTCTGCGTCCTTCTTCGATGACAGCATATACTTCGTTTTGCCCTCGTTTACCTCCAGTCCCACTTTAGCCGCTTCCGCTTCAATGCCAGCAAACCCCTCATTGACGGCTCGCTGAGTTCGGCCGATCGCATCAATGTCATCCGCATAAGCTAGCAATTGAACGGACTTGTGGAAGATCGTGCCTCTGATGTTGACGTGTGAGTTCCGCACGATCCCCTCAAGGATGATGTTAAAGAAGTCGCATGACAGCGCGTCGCCTTGTCTAAATCCTTTTTTGACATCGAAGGTCTCGGTGAGTTCTCTACCGACCTTGACGGAGCAGCGAGAGTTCTCTATCGTCATCCTACACAATCTGACGAGTTTGGTAGGGATGCCAAAACTAGACATGGCCCTGTATAGCTCGTCTCTATGCACGCTGTCATACGCGGCCTTAAAATCGACAAAAAAATGGTGGGTGTCGATTTGTACTTCTTGGGACTTCTCCAAGATCTGCCGCAGTGTGAAGATCTGGTTTATTGTGGACTTCCCTGGCCTGAAACCACACTGATAAGGACCTATCAGGCTGTTGACGAACGGTTTCAGGCGCTCACACAGTACGGCAGAGAAAACCTTATATGCGATGTTAAGGAGACTGATCCCTCGGTAGTTGCCGCAGTAGAAGGTGTCTCCTTTCTTGTGGAAGGCAACGTCAGCCATGTTTATTCGTGATATTATTAATTATCAGTTAAATTCGACAGAATTGCTTTTTCTCATAAATATATATGCTTCCCAAAGATCTCTACGGGTGAGAAACTTACTTTTTGACAAAAGGCATAGAACCAATTATGGTCGCAATGAACCTATTACAAGGAGTATAAATACATTTAATGATCTATGCAACGAATTCGATTCTAGCTTGCCACGATTAGAATTTAAAAACATGATTTTTGCATCGTATTTGAATTAATATTATTTATTGAAGTAATCTGTAAGACGATGAGAGTCGGTAGATGATCCTTAGTCGCTCAGCAAACATCTGCTGTGTAAAGCGATACTGAGAGTTAACACTTAGAGAACATAGTGTTTTGTTTTACTCTGTGATGGATATAACACGAAAAAAAAAAACACACAGATAATTCGAAGTCTACCAGGGGCACCATTTAATTTCCGCCAAAGCACGCTAATGTTCCTATATATTGAATCATTGGCAAGAGTCTGCAAGGACCATTCCAGCAGTCAATGACTTTGAACTATCCACACAGCATCGCAAACACCTAATGCTGCTTTAATTCTCCTCGCTGATATGATTAATCTGTCAATTACCAATTATGCACTCACTGCCAATGAACAGCCTTTGTTGGACGCGCACAAATGGTCGTTAATCACCGACGGCCGATTGAAAGTCAAAGTAATTAAATTTTGAATTGTCTGTGATGGCGAACGCGCGCGATATAACCGGGACCGTGCTGTTTGAACTCGCTGACATCAATTGGGGTGGGGGCTTGCCTCCAAGGGTACATTCTGTGTGCTTGTCGCTTTTGTGACGGCGAATAACTTCAAGTGACTATTATGAGATGAATGGAAGTAGAGCTGCGCAGCCTTGTTAGATGAATGGGTGTGGTTTAGTGACATTGCATAAATATATTGGCCTTTGAGTCAGCCTAGAACCTGGTGACCGTGAGTGGTATGGACTCAGCGATCTGCCCCAGCCACGACGCCCACGCTGATATCATGAAATCTGTGGTGCCTTAGAAAATGCACACATTGGAGCTATGAAATATTGTTGAAATGAAAGGAAGTCACATTTAATGGAGAATTCTTTAAACCATTTCAATTTTAACACCCGCGGCTTTAATCGTCTTCAGTCAATGAGAAATGTGTGGGACTTGTGAGATGGTTGTGTGTTTACTTGTAAGATTTGGTTAACTGCTATACACGAGAGGGTGTGATAAATATGGCATCTCAGTCCAATGGCCCAACACTCCAAAAAAGATTACGAATCAGCAAGTTAATTTTCCAAGATGACTTTTGTTGGACAAGTCGGAGTGAGGGTCTGGCGGAGACTGGCCTAAGGTCTCAAGAGACAGCTAGTGTTTTAACCTGCAGAAATATAGTGCAAAAGGCAGCTAGTTTCGCGATGAGTGCCGCGTAGGCTTACCTCGAGCCAGAGGGGAACCCAGGAATAACTTCAGTTCTGTTTTGACGTATTATTGAATCTATGGTAGTTTCAAGGGGGGTTAGTGATCGTCGAAGAAAAAAAAAAAAAAAATAACAGTCAAAGGTGTAGACATCAACAGACATTCGTCCCTCAAACCAGACGTAAAATGTTGTATTTGTCAAAAGGTGTTGGACATCATTGTACGGATTTAATGCTTCATATGAGCGGTTAGAAAATTCACTTGACGGATAGAATGTTAAGTCTAATTCCGTCATAATCGCCGTCACTGCTTCTTTTTAGACTCTCGGCAAACGTCTGTTTCAGATTGTTTAAAAAAAGATAGGACATCGCAGAGTTGAGTTGATAAATAAATTACGGCTTTGCAAAATTTACGTTTGTAAAGTTTCGTTTTTCCAACTTTACGCGTATCGACATTCATTCTTGCACATCGTACTTGAGCTAGCTGCAGTTATACTTAAAAATACACGAATTACTTTTATGAAATGAAGAGGAGTGGGAGTTTTGGCCATAAAACTACATCGTAAACCAACACATGATATGTTTACATGGTTGCCGTTTTAGCTTAAAATATGCCACAGTACATAAGAAGTACTTTAGGTTGACTTTTTTGTCCCATAATAGACTCCGATTTGAATACTCTTTCTCTCTCACAAAACTCATTGGACTACCCAACTGTGAGTTGAGACTGTGAGTTGGGCTACAAATTAATTCTCAAAGAGTAAAAGTGTCATGTTCAACCAAAGAGTTGCTTGGAGCAGGTTGCTATTTATTTTTCTATGGTCGAGAAGAGACTAATTAATTGCTCTTGCTGTTTGAATATGAGCTTCAGATGCTATTGTTGACAGGGAAAAACGCTACAAGTACATGTTTTAGAATTTGTGTATTCTGCGGTAAGGATTTAGTGAATGAAGGTTAGGCCAACTGTTGGTTTGTTGGATTCCATTCGATATTCCATTCCATTTGATGGAAAGGATCCAACGAGCTCTGTTTTTACTGCCGCTCAAAAAGTGAAGTTTTCTACTGCTGAAGAAATGGCAACGATGAATAACTGTCACCGATTCGCATAAGTGTTAGGTCAGTGCTAGGTGTTTAATGGATTTACTCCAGTTATTAAGCCGAATATACATAAATCAGTAACGCCATGGAACCACTGAAAAATCTTCAACGCAAGCAAACACAGACAAATCGATGAACCATGAACTCTTCCAAAACCCGACTTGACACCAAGTAATCTCCTGAGATTATTTTACGGTTTTATGAAATAGCAAGGGGAATCGTTTATAATGCGCTATTAGTTAGTGAAAAACGGAAAATTTGCTTCACTCCTGTGTACATCTCAATAAATCAATCAAGAAAGACCGGCCAGGAAATTTCGTGGCAATAGAAAAAGAAACCAAGCCAAGCCAAACAAGGCAACGGGATTCGGAATGTCCTTTTTTTACAAAATTCTTCTTCTTCTTGTGGCGCTTCAGTCCGTGGTGGACCTGGGCCTCAACCAACATGCCTCTCCCTCCAGTACGATCTTTCACCAGCTGTCTCCAGTTGCGCACTCCAAGGTTGAGGTCCTTCTCCATTTGTGTGCTCCACTTGAGTCTAGGTCGTCCTCTGTTGCGTTGTCCCAATAGCACGGATTCAAAAACTTTTCGGCCGGAGCAGTGGTGTCCATACGCTCTACATGGCCTAGCCATCTTAAGCGTTGTACCTTTTGACGCTTGACCAGGCGCATGTCGCTGTACAGCCTATAGAGTTCGTCATTAAATCTTCTCCTCCAGATGCCATCAACGCAAACAGGACCAAAAATCGCACGCAAAACTTTTCTCTCGAAAAGACTAAGGGCTTCCTCATCCGCCTTCGCTAACGTCCAAGATTCCTCGCCATAAAGTAGGAAGGTAATGATCAAGCTGTTATATAAAGCGAGCTTAGTCCTTCGAGAGAGGGATTTGTTACTCAATTGCCCCCTGAGCCCAAAGAAACAGCGATTGGCAAAAGTGATTCTGCGCTTGATTTCGGTACTGATGTTGTTGCCCTATTCGCCGCGGAGCCGAGGTAGACGAAGTCCTTGACTACCTCAATGTTTCTGCTGCCTAGTGTGACGCTCTGTCCGAGACGTCGATGTTGTGTGTCTTTCCTTGATGACAGCATGTACTTAGTTTTGCCCTCATTTACCGCCAGACCCATTTTAGCCGCTCGCGCTTCAATGCCAGCAAACGCCTCATTGACGGCTCGCTGTGTTCGTCCAATTACGTCCACGTCATCAGCATAAGCTATGAATTGAACTGACTTCTGGAAGATCGTGCCTCTGGTGTTGACTTGTGAGTTTCGCATGATCTTCTCGAGGATGATGTTAAAGAAGTCACAAGACAGTGCGTCACCTTGTCTAAAACCTTTTATAACATTGAAAGTCTCGGTGAGTTCGTTACCGACCTTGACGGAGCAGCGAGAGTTCTTTATCGTAATCCTACACAATCTGACAAGTTTGGTAGAAATGCCAAAACTACATATGGTACTGTATAACTCGTCGTTATGCACACTGTCATATGCGGACTTGAAATCGACGAAAAGGTGGTGAGTGTCGATTTGCACTTCTTGATTCTTTTCCAGTATCTACCGTTAAGTGAAGATCAGGTCTATTGTGGAATTCCCTTGTCTAAAACCACACTGATAGGGACCTATCAGTTTATAGACAAATGGTTTCAGATGCTCACACAATACGGCAGAGAGAATCTTGTATGCGAAGTTGAGGAGACTAATCTCTCGGTAGTTGGCGCAGTCATAGGGGTCCCCTTTCTTATGAACCGGGCAAACGACGCTGATATTGCATTTATCGGGCATGTTTTCCTCCGACCATATCTTACAGATGAGCTGGTGCATGTGCCCAACCAACTCATCTCCAGCTGCTTTAAATAGTTCTGCGAGCAGTCTGTCCGCTCCAGCTGCTTTGTTCGACTTCAGCTTGGATATTGCTATATTCACCTCGTCTAAGTCGGGGGGACGGAATGCTTGACTATCATCGTCCAAATCGAGTGGAACATTCTGCCTTACAGCGGGATTTGGGCAGTCATCGCCATTAAGGAGTCTACGGAAATTATCCTTCCAGATTTTCAGCACGGACTGCTACTCTACTACGAGTTTTTTTTTTACAAAATATGTCATGTTAATATGAATTCCCATGTTATATCCGTTAAGCATATTTCTTTGTAAATTGTATTCGTCACTGCTTCCTAAAAATAAAGAACATTCGAAATCGTACGACGCCAATAATAGTCAGCAGCCACTGGCCCTTGCCTGGGCCTTTGAGTAATACTGAATTTAAGGATATTCCATTTATTATAGACGAGAAACTGTCTTTCCTTCATCAGCTTTTTCGGTCTTTCCTTCCTCAGCTTTTTTGCACACTGTTGAATTTTAATGAAACCAGGTTATTTCATTGTTAATATCCCATTGTTTCGGCAGTGATAGCTGTCTTCATCAGGGGGTCTTTTTTATTGAAACAATAAAACAAAATATTTTACATATATACCCAGTAACAATGCAATTTAACAAATGAACAATAAACATATATTAATTGTGCTGTTGTTACAAGTGGATGTGGATGTCGGAATCTAAATGTTGTTTAAAATTATTACAAAAAACTAAATTCACAATAAAACAAAATATTGAGCACTTCTGTGTGTGAAGATCAGTCTAGAATGATGTGAAATTTAAACTTTGATTTAAATACAATATGTCTACGCCGTTACAAACGCTGAATATGCGGCAGATATGTTTTGTATGTCCTGTTTTCTATTCATATTGTTGTTGGTCTTGATTATGTGTAGGGTTTCCAGAGTGTACCTTTTACTAGTATGTTTTTCCGTTTGCATCAAGGTCGGGTAGATGGTTTGTTTGGACGCAGTAATCAGCTAATGCTGTTTTCACTGAGTTCTTGTTGTTGATGTCTGATTTATGATTAGCTAGTCTTCTGCGAATCAACTGTTTGGTGGTACCTATGTAACAAAAATTGCAGGATTCGTTGTCTTTGCCCTTATAGTTGATTTTGTAGACAACATCAGTTTTGCTTCCTTGGTCTGTATCTGGTTTGATTTTGGTAAAAACCGATGCTAGTGTAATCGATAACTTGAACGCTATTTTAATATTATCACAGGGACCAGCAATTACGTTCTTAAAATTTGTCGACAAGTTGTTGCGGCAGCTTCCTTGGATGATAATTTTCATCAAAGCCCCTAATAAGATATTTACTGCATCCTTATACGCTTCGGTATAAGAGATTCACGGCCATTTAATAACTATCGTTCGAACAACGCTTTCATTTTTGAGCCACAAAAAAGTCGGGTATCATCGACAAGGCATCTAGTAAAAATAGGCAAAAATCATTTGCCCTTGCTTACAAAATATTAATTTTGTAGCTATTCGCTTATAGAAAAACAGAAACTCTGTCAACATTTATATTCCTTTCGTACCACAAATAGGGGAAAGTATGCATTCGATCGGCTGATGGCATCATTTTAGTTTACTCTGCGACTAAGTGTCCAAAGAAATCCCAACCGTTAAAAAGAATATAGCCCACATCCAAAACTGACTAGAATAAATAGAATTGTTTATAGACGGTCGTAAAATTCAGTCTGTTTTATAGCGCGGTCATCTTCCGGGTATATGCTTGGAACATTCGACCCAAGAAATCATTTAAATATTCAGAACATTCACAATGTTGCCGCTTTTTAAGAACTTTAAGAGCCACCTTCTCTGACTGTTGTGTAGAGGATTGATTATATTTTCATTTGATGAAAGAGAAAGAAATGAGTCTTATGTCGTTGATTCTGTTGACTTTGCATTAGCCCATTCTCTCGCCCAATTTAGGGCAAAACAAACTTCCAAACACATCCCGTACGACGGTTTGAAACTTGAATGCAATAACCATATCAAATCTCTTAAGTAAAACCGAAGAGGATTTTGCGAATCTTTAGTAGCATTTGACCTTGAAAGTCGACATCTGTTAAGAGGTAGCTGATGTATGAAATAGATTGGGAGCTGATATTTGTAGTAATACTAAAAGGCCTAAAGGAAAAAATAAAAGAGAGAAATCCGATACATCCGTTAGAATGTATGCCAATGCAAGGTTGGAAGTGAAAATTCTTTGCAGAACCGGTATTAGTGCGTCTGTGCCCTTATGCTGCAGTGTTGCGTTTATGCCATCAGTACCCGGTGACTTGAAACCATCAAAAGACGCAACGGCGTACTTGATTGCTTCATCGGTTACCACGAGCGATAATATATACCAACCTCTGCATCTGGTATTTATCTGCTCATCCCCAGTTTCAGAAACCGGCATTGGTTTTGAGCCAGTTGTGGTCTGTTTCCCTGGGTTTTCTTGTAAATTCTCTGCAGTTCCGCATTTTTGACTGGGCATGTCAGTTCAGGTTCGAAAATCCTTAACGATCATTCTTCCGAAACGATTAAATGTCTTGCAGACAGAAATTGAGGATACTCATCAAGCTGCTTTCTCTTTATCTCTTATATGCTGTATATACAAGATTAAACCTTAATGATAGTTTTGGGACGGTTTTGGGACAGTTTTGAGACGGTTTTGGGAATGCAATCGAAAATATTAGAAATAGTTGAACATTGAAGTCCACTTCCTTAAAAGATGCAATCTCGCCTTATACTGGATTCAGAGACATTAGGCAATCCCCGAAATCGAGAAACGGCTGAGTCTAGTGGCGTTAGGTTATCAACAAGTAGATTTAGAGAGATTTATTTCAGAAGAATAAAAATAAAATTGTTTATGCTTTAAAAAGCTCAAATTTAAGATCGATATTCATTGTATTTTCAAGTCAAAGTCAGTTTCGCAATTTCGTGGTCGCCGTAGCGTACTGTGTAGAGTGCGACGCTATCGCGCTGAAGGTCCAGGCTCGATTCCCGGCTTAACGCCTTGAAGTTTTCACGGCACCACCTCTTCCGAGCTGCTGACAACACTAACAACTATCTAAGAAAAAGCTTCTCAAACTTTGCCGTTCCGAGTCCGCAGAAGACCGTAGAAAGGGAAAGTAGCGCGCACAACACGAGTTGTCGATAAGCAAGCTAGGCCCTGGTCCCCTGTGAACTGTTGTGCCATACAATTTTTATTGATATTCTTATTGATCCTTATCTTCTTGATTCTTATAGCCCATTTCAGCCTTTTTTGTACCAAAGAACACACTAGACAAGGGAAAAACGAAGCACGTCTGATTACATGGATAGCACTGGACACTGACCGAAAACAATACAAGGAACGAAAACTTAAATTATATTACTTCCGTTTACCGAGAAGAACCAGCCGAATCCGCCCATCTGCTGCAACAATTGCGGACACTGCAGTCTTATACTTAGATTTAGAGCAAGAAAATCCAGAGAAATCAAACCTTCCATTCCACGTTCACAAAGCGGACCAAAAAACAGGTATCATGCGATCAAGAAACTTCACCACATTGATTATGGTGTGTTCAAAGTTGGTGTTCTTGCAGTGATACGAAACGTCTTCCTTTTCCTTTCTTCGTTCCTCGTTCTTCGTTCTTCATTCCTCGTTCTTCGTTCTTCGTTCTTCGTTCTTCGTTCTTCGTTCTTCGTTCTTCGTTCTTCGTTCTTCGTTCTTCGTTCTTCGTTCTTCGTTTTACGTTCTTCGTTCTTCGTTCTTCGTTCTTCGTTCTTCGTTCTTCGTTCTTCGTTCTTCGTTCTTCGTTCTTCGTTCTTCGTTCTTCGTTCTTCGTTCTTCGTTCTTCGTTCTTCGTTCTTCGTTCTTCGTTCTTCGTTCTTCGTTCTTCGTTCTTCGTTCTTCGTTCTTCGTTCTTCGTTCTTCGTTCTTCGTTCTTCGTTCCTCGTTCCTCGTTCTTCGTTCTTGGATTTTCCTTTTTTGTTCTTTCTTACTTTTTAGTTCGTTCTACTTGTAGGTTCTTCGTTCTTGGTTCACAACAGTGAAATGAGCAGACATGCGATAAAATGGCGTCACAACGGCGCCATCCATAGATAAGAGGGTTTTAGTAATCTTTTTAAAATCTTGTATAAAGTGAGTATTCTTACAATAAAACGAATCTTCTTTTCTTCTTCTTTCACTTGTTGTTCATCTTCCTTCCCTTTTTCTTTTTTCTTCATGTTCCTTTCATTATTCTCCTACATCTTTTTTTCTATTTTCTTTTGTTTCTTCTTTGTCTTCTTATTCTTCTTTGCTTCTTCTTGTTACTGTTTTTTTATTCCTTCTTCTTATTTTTGATTGGCGCTTCAGTCCGAGGCAGGCGTAGGCCTCAACCAACAAGCGTCTTTAACCACCGTTTCCTGTTGCGTACATTAAGTTCGTTGAGATACATCTCCACTTGTGTTGGCCGTTTCACTCAACGACATCCTCTATTATTACATTCTAATGGCTTGGAATCAAGCGACCTGAATGACGTCGCCCGAGCCAGTATTAAAATTGAAGACGCGTAATAATGGGCATGCCGCCGCCCATGCCCAGATGCCCAGATGCCATCAACGCAAACAGGACCAAAAACCCTGTCTCAGACACGCCGCTTAGAACGAACCGCACCAATGAGGAATGCAATCACAATCGTATTATGACGGCGTGATCGAAATTCCCATCCCATATGTTCTAAACAGTAGATTTCTGATTAATGATAACAACAACCTGAACTATGTACGCCTTGCAGCAAGTACCACTCCAACCACAGCGTACGTACCCATATCTATCTGCATCAAGAACTGGTTTTAATAGTGCACAACAATGCGGAATTATTTAGCAATAATTAGAGAAACTGGTTTGTGGCTAAATAATTGTAGACTTACATAAGATTCAGAACTTTTTCGCAAACATCGAACTGGCCAGACGCAAAAATTTACCAATCATCAATCACAAACAACAGAGAACCACTTGAAAACACGATTTATTTTCACACATGTTCTGGGAACATTCCGTTTGGCACATACATAACCTTAAAACTAATCTATTACAAGCTTAAATTCATCCTGTAAGAGCTGCAACCAACTCCGAGGTTATCTGCACACACTCGCCATACGAGTCCTGGTACTTGCACTTGCCCGACGTAGATTCCTTCGGGGATGGCGGTGAGGCAGCCAGCTGCAGCGCACCACCCTCGGGACGGGGAATAATCAGATTCGATGTACTCGGCCCCGCAGGATAACACTGCACGACCCCGATGAGTGTTACGGTGAGACAAACGATTGTGATCAATTTCACCGCAGACATTTCACCGAAGATTAAACACTTGGTACACAGTTCTTGAACAGCAACACCACTGAGTCGGAAACAGAATAGACACTGGCCGCTTCAAATGGATGACTGTTAGGGGAAAGGTGCTCCAGTGTTTCTGAGTAAACCCGTTTCAGTTTTCACGTTCAATTAATCTTATTATTGTCACTATGCAAATGACTCGTACTCTCCAGCTGTGTGATCAAATCAACAATAGGAGCTATCGCTCGTATTTAGTGACTCTCACTTTCTGGACTAGTCAACGAGCGGTGGTGCCGATGAGAGCGGAATAAGGCAAGACAACTTTAATTGCACCTAACTGGCGCCAATAAAACGTCTTTATCCGCGTGACTGATTTTGAAGCTGAAACGAGTTGTGTGATCTTGTCAATTGTATTTCTTGGATTTTCCTATTGTATCAGGTTCAGTCACGTAGTCAGAGAATGAAGCTTAGTCAGAAGCTTGGGGAATTACAAATCACGTTCCTTCTATTTTAAAGTTAGCTCAAGCTTGGGTTGGTTTTTGTTGCCACTTTTTAGAAGGTTTTTATTTTGAACATTCCTATTCAAGGCTAGAAGAATCTCACCTTGGAGGTTACGCAAAGTTTACATCGACGGGCCATGGACAGTTCTTTTAATGCCGTCAACTACAATATTTCTTTGGGGCTTTCACGTCGTCGATAGCTATATAAATTCTGCATCTGAACCTGAAGGCGTAACTTACGGTGAGGGATAAGGGTCCTGAACCTTGAAAATATCGACTTTTGCAAGATGTTTCCTTGAACACGATTTTGCGCTCTTTATTGCAGAGTTTAGTAAACTATGCCCTTGCGTCTTATTGTCATTCGCGAAACAGGTTAAAAGTTCAACATTTTCCTTCTTTACTTAAAGGAAGTTGAATAACTTCTTACTAGAGCTTGAACTGTTTTGAGGATTTTGAGTTTAATTAAATTTAGAAATTTAATTTTGTCAAATTAGAGCATTTGAAAACAAAAATACAAACGTCCGCTGTTTTGTTTTTTTTTTTTTTTTTGACATTTTTCATATAAGAAGACTTCTTCGACAATATTTGTCAGGTCCTATAATCAGAGCTAGACCTGGGTCTCTATAACATGTCCGTCTGTTTTGTCGCGTTCAACATCGGTGTTGAGACCGAAAAAGTTTTGGTTCTGAACATTGGTATTTTTTCACATGAGCTAGGCCCTTTTAAAAGAGGCGCTCGAGCTCGAAAGGCCAATTCCAAATTATGTCAATTTCCTTTTTCGGGCACCAACAGTAAAGGCAAGACCAAAGGTAATTTGAAGGACTTTCCTCTCGAAGTGGTTAAAACCAGAAACCACATTAGATTTAAGAGTACATTTAAGACATCGGGGTTTAAATAAATAAATTAAATCAATGCACAGACATACTTGCCGCGACTTCAACAAAGTTGTGTCTATACTTTTGCATCATAAGGTAGGAATGGAAGTGCCTTGGTTTTTCGAAAGAAAGCTTTGTTCTTCAACGAATTTTCAGACTGACAAGCGCAGTCCTTCATTTCGTCTCGGCAATGTCGTTGCTGTTGCTGAATCCAAGGTAGACAAAGTCCTTTTCTACTTTACATTTATGGCTGTCTATAGTGGCGTTTTGACCAAGACGTTGGTATCTATTTTTTCAATACTCGCGAATGCTCCATTGATCTCTAAATTCTTTCCATGATGTCAGTGTCATCGGCATAAGCGGGTACATAGTTGTCTAGCTGGTTGCTCTGTTTCAATTGCTTCATTTAAAGATAAAGTTGAGTACGTAGAGGAAACTGCCTAACATTTTACCAACCCTATAGTCAGGATAGACGCTTCCTACCTTGGCAAACACAAAAAGCAAAGCCTAGATAGAAAAAAGGCTTTGAAATGCTTTACATTTATCCGTTATAAGATTAAGTTTGTTTCATGGGCGTTTCACGCATGGTTAACTTTCATTTGTTGACTCAGATTCCTTGAGCAGTAGCTTGCCGTTGTGTATTAAGAGAGACATTCACGCGTCATTGTGCCCAGGTTCGGAACCTTACTGAATACCAGCAATCATTTACGGCGTCATCTCCTTCGGCTGCCTGACAACACGTAAAGAGTATTTACTGTCTATGAATAATCTCAAATTTCGAGTATTTGCTGAAGAAGCCAGGCCGTGGTTACTTTCTGGACTCTTGCGCCATCCAATATTTAAATTTGTTTCTTTATATAGGGTTGTCAAAAATCGCTCTTCCGCCTTTTTGTCTTTGACATAACCTACAAAACGACGCTATGCATGATTTGTTTGGACATTGCGTTTAACAGTAATAGACGTGTAAGCATGGAGTTCACTAACACCGAAATTCGCGCTATTTTAAAGTTTTCCTTCGTTAAAGCAAATCCGCTTGATAAACGTTCCGTAAGATTAATGGTGTTTTGGGGGATGGTACTCAATCACTTCGAACCACGGAGGAATGGTTTTGACGATTCAAAGGAGGTGAAAACGACACCATTGATAAGCCAGCCGGCGGAAGACCTATGACGACGAATACCGATCGAATCATGGAAATCATTGATTTTGACCGGCATGTGGTATCCCGTGACATCGTCCAGGTGATAGGAGTTAGTCACCAAACCATTATAAGCCATCTGCACAAAGCTGGATACAAAAAAAAAACTTGATGTTTTTGTGCCGCATGATTTGACGCAAAAAGCCGTTCTGGACCAAATCAACGCCTGCGATATGCTGCAGAAACGGAACGAACTCGACCCGTTTTTTGAAGCGGATGCTGACTGGCGACGAAAAAGGGATTACATGCGCCAATATCAAGCGAAAAAGGTCGTGGTTGCAGGCCGGTAAATCGTCTCAAACAGTGGCCAAGCCGGTATTGACGGCCAGGAAGATTTTGCTGTGTGTTTGGTGGGAAGGGAATCATCCACTATGAGCTGCTCCTAAATGGCCAGACGCTTTATTCTACCATCTACTGAGAAAAACTGGACCACTTGAAGCAGGCGATCGACCAGAAGCGTCCAGAATTGGCCAACAGGAAGGGTGTAGTGTTCCACCAGGACAACGCCAGACCACACACTTCCTTCATGACTCGTCAGAAGCTACGGAAGCTCAGATGGGAGGTTTTATCGCATCCACCGTATAGCCCGGACACAGCGCCAAGTGATTACCACCTTCTCTTGTTCAAGGCGAACGCCCTTGGTGGTGTGAAGTTGAACTCAAAAGAGGTTTGTGAAAAGTGGATGTCCGAATTCTTCGTAAATAAGGAGGGTAGCTTCTACGACGGGGGTATTATGAAGTTGCCGTCTAGATGGAAACAGATTATCGAACAAAATGGCGCATATTTGAATTAAATCTGATCCCTGTAACACTTTTTATGAAGCATTGAATGAAAGCAAAAAAGCGGAAGAAAGATATTTATATACAATAAAGATTGCAAAACATCGTTTGTAAAACTTAAGGGTTTTTTATTAAATTCCATTTCCTTCCCAAAAATACTGAACCACTTCCTTTTTCATTTTACTTAAATTTGAGGAAACGACACTGGTCCATGTCAAAACTTGGAATCCAATCGAGGTAAAATTGAAATTGCCAGTAATTCCAGGTATTTCTTTCGGGAATGATACCTTAAGACAAATTATTGAGTTCGCTTGAGACTGCCTATGATATGTTTTACGCATAAAATTACATTTCATTTTCTCAATCAGAGGCTTTCCATTTATGACGAGCACCGTGACAAATTAACAAAAAGTAGAACTGTGGAACTTGTACAACTCGAACTCTCAAAAGAACCGAAACAGAGAAAAATATGCAAATTCAAGTTCCGAAAAAAGAAAACCTTAGCGCCTCGAAAAATGCTTTGTTATGATAAACGATTTACTTAAAAATTGCATCCTTTTTAAGTCACAAAATTAAAAGGAAAGAATTATAACCACTAGTCATGGTTTCTTTTATCAATTTATTTAATGAATTTCTTGTACATATTCACCCCACGATCGTTTTCAGTGTAAACGGGTTCAAGTAGCCAAAATTGCAGTTGCCGTTCTCATCTAAGGGTATTGGGCATCCGTTATTGGGGGAAGTAGTTGTTTCTTGACCAGTAAGTGTTGTTGGGGTCGGTGGCAATGTGATCGGTAATTCATCTATGTCCTTTTTCACAGAGCCCTTTGTATGTTCGGAAGTAATTGTTGAAGGCACTATGCTTTGGGAATTTATGACAGTGGATGTAAATACAAATACTGTCAACAGCAGTGCAAGAATCCGGTTTAATCGCGGTAACATTTTTTTAATTTTTGATATCACGCAACACACGACGAATGGCAACTGTCAAAAAGCAATAATTATGACTTCTATTTATAAGGAAAATTGAACGTGATAATTAATTATCTTAAGACGAGACACTAATTCTACGAAGACTGGATATATGCACAAACAATTAGGGAATAAAGAACGCTGGACCGTGTGGGAAAAAAACGAGATGGTATCAACAATTGTTTTAACGGACGTCATGGAAGCTTGTTGCATAACCTCGAAGTCGCTAAGGCGTGGGTGGCTATGTTTGTATTGACGGAAATGTGCTAACAATGCTTATTGGTTTTAATATTTGTTTGTTTTCACTAAACAGTGTCATTTTGTATGTTTACCGAGTGGTTTTCGTACTAGCATTTGAAGCTGAATTAGAGTCCTAGTAACTTGCACCTTTTTTGGGGCCTCTCTCAATTTGCCGAAAATACGTCTTGTAGAACAAATTGTCTATAGAAAGTTTCGCCATTTGGAGCCAGCTATGAGTTCCCCATCGTGAGAGAAGAAATACAGAAGGTTTTTTGGAGGAATTGAAATCGTCTTTACTAGATATACCGGTATGAATAGATCGTTTTTTTTTTTTTTTTTTGTGAAAATAAAACATTATTTAGTAATGGGAAAAGTAAAAACATTTTATTCAAAGTATTGGCCATTGTTTTCTACACATTTTGACTACCTTTCTGGCAATTTGTGAATACCACGCCAATAAAATTGTTCGTCTTTTAAAGCAAACCAATCAGACACCCAATTTTCGACATCTTCGTAGGAATCAAACTGCTGCTCAGCCAATGCGTGTTCTATCGATGAAAACAAATGGTAGTCGGAAGAAGCCAAGTCTGGTGAATACGGTGGGTGGAGAAGCTGCTATCAGCCAAGTGTTTTGATTGTATCCTGAACCGGTTTTACTTTGTGTGCTGGTGCATTGTCATGGAGCAAAATTACCTTGCGGTGTCTTCTGGCCCATTCTGGTCGTTTCTCGAAATAGCATGGTCCAAATTGATCATTTGTTGTCGGTAGCGATCAGTATTAACGGTTTCACCAGGTCTTAGGAGCTCGTGGTACAGCACACCTTTCTGATCCCACCAAACACACAGCATTGTCTTCTTGCCGAATCGATCTGGTTTTGCAGTCGATGTTGATGGTTGTCCCAGATTAACCCATGATCTTTTCCGTTAAGGATTCTTAAAATTAATCCATTTTTAATCGCCAGTAACAATCCGATGCAGAACCGATTTTCTTTCGTGTCTTTGAAGCAAAAGTGATTTTCGGTTTTCCATCTCTCTTTCATTCAATTCATGTGGCACCCATTTTTTACACGTTTGGATCTTTCCCATAGCTTTTAAACGGTCAGAAATTGTTTATTGTGCAACATTTAACATTGCTGCCATTTGCTTTTGACTCAAAGTGGCATCTCCATCGAATATTGTTTGCAATTCGGCGTCTTGAAACGGTTTTGGTGGTCTTCCACGTTCTTCATTTCTCACATAAAAATCATTATTTCAGAACCGTCGAAACCATCTTTTGCATATTGCTTCTGATAGAGTATGATCACCGTATGCCTCGACAAGTATTCGATGCGACTCTGCAGCACGTTTCTTCAAGTGAAAACAAAAAATTAATGCTTTCCGCAATTATCACTTTCTGGTACAAAATTCGACATTTTTAGCACGATGAAAATATATGATGTTGTCTGTTCAATGACTTGATGTATACTAAATATCTTTCACAGATGTCATAGCAAACAAACAAAAACAAAAATAAGGGCCCGTTCACAACAAATGTTCCCTATCGAGACATTTGTATCCTGACGATTACTTCATAACGGTATACCTGAAATTTTATGCTTGTGAAGCGATTTTGGTTTTAACGAATCGAAGCTTCCGAATTAAGAACAAATAGAATTTCATTCAAATGGTTTAATGCGTTTCGAAGGATAATAACATTTTTTGCATACATAGACGGAAAGTTTTTTAGCGGAGCGAAACCCAATTTCGCCAAGATGCAGAACCTAGCGAACACGTGAGTCCGTGGAAGAGTGTTCGTATATTAGACTTTCTTTTGTCAGTGTTTCATTTCTTCGCGAGCTTCCTTGTATGGATATAAAGGGTGTCCCAACAAAAACGTAAGATTTAAATTTGGCGCATTTGACATTTGAACGATTGTTTATTAGTTGAATGTATAAGGTTAATAAAAATGGAGCGCTACAAGAATGAACAATGCATTCTCGTTGTGAAATTGTTTTACCAAAATGGTGAAAGTTTTGCTGCTAAAGTTCGCAAATTGCGATCAATTTGAGGTTACGATAATGCTCCAAAAGAGTCAACTGTTATGCGATTAATGGAAAAATTTGCTGAAACGGGGTCTGTAACTGATACTCATGATAAACACCATAACGCGCCTTTGACCAGTTGGATCGACCGAAAATATCGCAGCAGTACGTGATGATGTCGATGAGTGGTCGCCGTGGCGTAGTGGGTAGAGTGCGACGCTCACACGCCGAAGGGTCTAGGTTCGACTCCCAGATCAACACCAATTTTTCGAATTTTTCACGGCACCACCTCCTTCGAGCTGCTGACAACATTCAAAGAGTAATAACTGTCTAAGAAAGCTTCTCAAATCTCGCCGTTTGGAGTCGGCAAAAAACTGTTGGTCCCCTCTACTCGTGAGAGAACAGTAGCGCGCACAACAAGAGTAGTTGATGAGCAAGCTAGGCCCTGGTCCCCCTTTGAACTGTAGCGCCAACAATTATTATTATTACGTGATGATGTCGCTCAAACTGCATTCACCTCAATTCGACACCGAGTTCAGCAAATTTGTGTTTCCAAATCCACTATGCAGCGAATTTTGGCGAAAGATTTGCATCTTCATGTATACAAAGTTCAATTGACTCAGGAACTGAAGCCAGCTGACAATGCACAGCGAAGGGAGTTCGTCAATTGGGTATTGGAGAGACAAGATGAAAATCATCTAGATAGAATCATCTTTAGTGAAGAGGACCATTTCCATCGTCTAGATCGTGCGATTTAACTCCAGAGGGGGTTTTTTAAAGTTGATGGCTTATGCGAATAAGCCGACGACGACTCAGGCCTTAAAAGAGGAAATTGGACGCTACATTAATGAAATACCGCAGCATTTTTGCAAATCGGTCATTGAAAATTTCATTAAAAGATCGCGTATGTGCCAGGAAAGCTGCGGCGGCCATCTGGCCAATGTGTTACTCCACACATAACCTCATCCTATCTACTTAACGATTTCGAAAAGAATTTACGATTTTGTTTAAATATCTGTGGTTTATTTACAATTTAAATCTTGCGTTCTTGTTGGGACATTCTTTACTATCACGAAAGAGATGAAGTCGCTCTTTGACGATTGGTTCTTTTTTTACCTACAAAAGGAGATATTAACCTGTTACTCGTATTTATACTTAAGGAAAAATCTTTACCAAATTTAGAAAATGCATACCCCCAGGCTATGTCGAACTGACACAAGGGAAGCCCCAACCTGTGGTGTATCAGACTATCAAATACATTTTTCCATCTACACACTTAAATGAGAAATTCATGCCATTGTCAAAAGAACTTCTAACACTGTGTGGGAGCAAAGCAGCAGGAAATAACTACGCCCACGTGCTTAACCTCATAACTTACTTCAAGTTCAAATTAAGTTCTTTAATATGAATGTTGTCACGCCAGGTATTTGTGTACCGCCTGCTGACTCAGAGGGAAAAGGAAATCGAATTGTTCAAGTCCAGACAGAAATTCGAAATGGGCTACGAAAATACACAAATTTCATGTTCTCCACCTCACAGTGTCGTGATCATTTCCTTTGACGAATCTTTCCATGAAAAACTGTTCCTTTGGAGTCACGAAATAAATGAAGGAAATGTCAAACACATTTTTTGCACAACAAATGTCAGAAACAGTTTAGAATATTTAATTACAGGGAATGCTGGCCAAATGAAATTAAGCTTAGCTACAACAACACGTTACCTTTGTGAATTTAGAGAGTGCTTGTGAGACTTATTACTATTTCTGAAGAATCTTCAATTGACATGTCCAAATCTAAGAGCATTCCAGTTGAACAGCTTTGTGTTCAATCGGTAATGATCCGAATTTAATATGAAGCGCTTTGCAGATACAAAGGATGAAGGTATGCTACGTACAATGGGTTGTGCCACGTGAGATGCTTGCTGTAAGGTATACCAATACTTCTAATGAGTGAAACGCATCGATTTACTGCTTTCTGGGATTTAATTTCATTTATTTGCTAAAATATTGCTTTCGTTGGCTTTTCTACTCTTTTCGAAAGATATTGCATTTCTTCTAAACAAAGCTATTTGTCTTATAAGCTATGTTTTTTACGATAGGGTTAAAGTTCGTTCACCTAACGAAATTAATGAAAAATAAAAACTATAATTTGGAGACATTGCTAAGTTAAATGCACCGCCGAGTAACGACTTTTAAAGATACTGTT
Source organism: Eristalinus aeneus (assembly GCA_955652365.1). Taxonomy (NCBI): domain Eukaryota; kingdom Metazoa; phylum Arthropoda; class Insecta; order Diptera; family Syrphidae; genus Eristalinus; species Eristalinus aeneus. The sequence continues at coordinate 75,531,260 of OY019130.1, forward strand.
GGGAAGTGTACTGTGTCTGGCAGTAATGAAAAGTGCACGAAGCAAGACTCAAACTTAAGCTGAAATACAATTTAGTCTAAGAATGCCAAAGCTTCATCGAACGGCGTTTGTTTACTTCTTCTCCTTCTGCAATGAAAGCGACTTAAGTAAAATTAGTTTGCCAAATAAAGAGGGTTTCTTTTAGATGTACATAACTTTGAAACAGAATTAAGAAAGAACAGTTTCATAAATTTGACAGTATATTTAATTTCTGTAAAAGATAATTTATTGGCATTTAAAATAATGTATTGCAAGACTTTAGGCAAAATACCCTCATGACTAACTCGGAGGCATACTATTCTGGAGGACCAATTTTCGATGACTTTTTTCAACATTATTGGTCGTATATCATCAACAATATGGCGAATATTTTCCTCCAAGTACGTAGTATTCCATCGTTTCGGATTCATTGGCATAACTCAAATAGACGACTTCAGATTTTCCCACCAAAACCATTCAAATCGCAATAAATGCCAAGATCTGGGAGGGCAATCCACATGAACGTAACGTGCAGCTATTCGGCTTCTACAAGATTTCTTCAATGAATTAATTCTGGGCGAGGTGTGGCACATGTTGCGCTCTCTTGTTAGAACCAGAGCTCATGGTCATCATGCTTGTCGAATTAGTGAACGAGTAATCATGACGCTATAGTTTATAAACATAACTATAACGATCTAGGGTCTCATCACGAATGACGACTATCGTGCGACGATATCGTTGAAGCGAGAGTCATGCATAGCATATAAATCAAAATAAAAGTAACGACATTGACAAAACGTTATCAATTCATTGCTTCTTGTACTCTCAAAATTGGCAATCGCTATCGCGGTTTTTGACGATAGTTATTTTACTCTCGTTTTGCTTTGCACTGGCATGCGAGTAATAAAAATTTTAACAATAAGTAGGAAAAAAATGTGATTAATAATTACAAAATATTTGGATACATCAAACACCATTTAAAAAAAAATATTTTCTGAAATCAAACCTCAAAAACCTTATGAACTCCACTAGCACAGTCGTTCTTTCATTCGCAATGTGTACACATACAACAAAACAAAACAGTCGCTATTCATTGTATTGGTGTGTGTGTACAATTATGACGATAGTCGCTTGAAAAGTTACATGATTACAGCCTACAGATTACAGCTATTCGGATAGCACCGCTTTTAAAGATGAACTGGCCAACTATTCCACCAACCCATAAAGCACACCAAACTCAAGTTTTCATCCCATTTAAACAATCTACGTTCTGTTAGGTGATTTTGTGTGTATTCAGGTTGAAAAGACTAACCAGAAGTAAACCACTCGATATCTGACAAAATTGGTGCCAATTAATGTACGATTGCCAACTTTAAGTTCTACACCCCTTAAAAAACCCAAACCCACCTTCGCATTATAGCGGTCACAAGTTTACAACTTTTTTGCTGGCGATAGATTTTTAATGAACGTTCAGGGAAAATGATTCTTATTTAAATCCGGGGATAACTTACCAAACCTTTATTTGAATCATGTTTGAGGACTTTATGTAATCCCCCTTAAGAGCTAAACACCTCTATAATATGAGTTGTATTTTAACATCCAACACAAGTTTACCGTATGTTTTGCATTCTTTCAGCAAACAAAAAAAATTGGTATAATTTCCAGACACAAAGTATTTCTTCTTCTTCAAAACCTTCCCAAGTCAAAACAGTGCTATGTACACTTCTGCATTATCAATGCTTAGCACTTGGGGCTTACTCCCCAAATCAAATGTACCGTGAAAGGGTACGTCTTAACGGCTTCATTCGCCTGAAGCTTTCCATTATCTAGATACGAAAGGCCTGATACAGGACAGGGAAGCGTGCCCCATCATTCTCTACGTCGTTCGCCGGACAGTAGAAAATCAACTTCAATACGAGCTGGGCGTCACTCGCAGTCACGAGGATATCCTAGGGTTTAGTGGAGCGATTTCTGCCCGCGATATAGCAGTTTCTGCCAAAGAACGGCATTTTCACTGCTGGGTGCTCCAGAACCAGCTTTCGGAGCCGCTCACTTCCTAAAATAAAAGACGGGGAAGTTGAAACATATAGCTTAACTTACTTGTAAGCAATTTTATAATAAAAAAAAACAATAAAAAACTAAATTAAAAATAAAATAATACAAAAAAACTTAAAAAAAATAAAAAAAAACAATAAAAAATGCAAAGCTTAAACCTAAAATGAAAATTATGAAAAGAGAAAATAAAATCGGAGGCGCGGCGTATTAGACCTATATATATGTTAAGCATATACACAACATGAAAGCCCTCCTGCATGCGTCTGTAGCGTTCTGCGGCCATAGTTTGATTGCTGCATGTTAAGTGGAGTTAAGTTTCAGGTTATATAATTGTAAATATGCCGCCGTGGCGTAGTAAATAGAGTACGACACTCAGACGCAGAAGGTCCGGGTTCGATTTCCGGCTGAACACCTCGAATTCTTCACGGCACCACCTCCTTCGAGCTGACGACGACACTCAAGAAGTAACTACTGCCTAAAAAAAAGCTTCACCATTTGGAGTCGGCAAAAATCTGTAAGTCCCTTTTACTCGTGAGAGAACCGTAGCACACAACACGTGAAGTTGATGAGCACGCTAGGCCCTAGTCCCCTTATGGACTGTCACGCCATCCAATTAATTATTGTACATATTTGGTGTTAGTTTAACTTTAAGTTCATTTTTAAGGTAGTATAGTTAGACAATAAGAGTTAAGTAAGGTTCTTCTTTTTCCTCTCCTGCTTCTTATGGCGCTACAGTTCGGGGTGGACCTGGGCCTCAACCAACCTGCCTCTCCAGCCAGCACGATCTTTCGCCAGCTGCCTACAATTGCGCACTCCAAGTTGATTGAGGTTCTTCTCCATTTGTTGCGCCACCTAAGTCTAGGCCGTCCTCTGTTGCGTTGTCCCAATGGCTCGGATTCAAAGACATTTCGGCACGGAGCAGTGGTGTCCATACGCTCTACATGGTCTAGCCATCTTAAGCGTTGTAGACGCTTGACCAGGCGCATGTCGCTGTACAGCCCGTAGAGATCGTCGTTAAATCTTCTTTTCCAGATGCCATCAACACAAACAGGACCAAAAACAGCAAGTAAAACTTTTCTCTAGAAAAGACTATGGGCTTCCTCATCCGCTTTTAGTAACGTTCGTGGACTGGGATGAACAAGCTGTTATTTAAAGCAGGTTAATTTTTCAATTGCTTCTTGAGCTCAAAGAAACAGCGATTGGCAAGAGTAATTGTGCGTTTGATTTCGGTACTGATGTTGTTGTCCCTGTTTACCGCGGAGCCGAGGTAGACGAAGTCCTTAACTACCTCGAAGTTTCTGCTGCCTAGTGTGACGCCCTGGCCGAGACTTCGATGTTATGTGTCTTTTCTTGATGGCAGCTTGTACTATGTTTGCCCTCATTTACCGCCAAACCCATTTTGTCGCTTCCGCTTCAATGCCAGCAAACGGCTTATTGACGACTCGCTGTGTTCGTCCAATTACGTTAATGTCATCAGCGTAAACTAGCAATTGAACTGACTTTTGGAAGATCGTGCCTTTGGTGTTGCCTTGTACGTTACGCACGTTCTTCTCGAGGATGATGTTGAAAAAGTCACATGACAGTGCGCCGCCTTGTCTTAAATTTTTGACATTGAAGGTCTTGGTAAGTTCGTTACCGACCTTGTGGGAGCAGCGAGAGTTCTCCATCCTCATGCTACACAACCTGACGAGGTTGGTAAGAGTGCGAAAACTAGACTTGGCACTGTTTAGCTAGTCTCTATGTACACTGTCATATGCGGCCTTAAAATCGACGAAAAGCTGGTAAGTGTTGATTGGCACTTCTTGGGTCTTTTCCAGGATCTGCCGTAAAGTGAAGATCTGGTCTTTTGTGGACTTGACTGGCCTGAAACCACACTGATAGGGGCCTATCAGGTTATGGGCGAAGGGTTTCAGACGCTCAGACAATACGGCAGAGAGGATCTTGTAGGCGGTGATAAGAAGGCTAATCCCTCGCTAATTGTAGCAGTCAAAGAGTTTTCTCTTCTTGTGGACTGAGCAAACGACGCTGAGATAGTATTCATTGGGCATGCTTTCCTCCGACCGTATTTTTCGGCAGAACTGATGCATGCGCCTAGCCAACACTTTCGGTCTTCATTCCTGCCATAACTCCTTTCCATTTCCTCTACCGCGCGCTTCTCCTGCTCCTTCTGCTTCCTTCTGATAAGCCGGTGCCCTCCCCTTCTTCTCTTTTCGTAGAGCTCACGAGCAGCCCTCATCGAAGCAGTATTGCTTTACAGACGTCTCGTTTGGCTGCATGCGGGTTCGTACCTTGGCTGCAACAAGGTGATGATCCGAGTCGATGTTGGCATCGAGGCGTCCTCCAACGAGGATATGTGAGAATTGTTTGACGTCAAACGCAACGTGATCAACCTGGTTGACGGTGGATTGATCAGGGGATCGCCAGGTCCCTTTGTGGATGTTCAGGCGTGGAAACCGCGTGCTAGCCACTGAGAGGTTCCGCCCCGAGGCGAAGTTCAACAGCCTGAGTCTGTTTCCGGATGTGTTGTTGTGCAGGCTGTATTAACCGATGACTCCAGCAAAGATGCCTTTCTTTCCCAGCTGATCGTTGAAGTTACGTTAAAAGCAAAATATTTAGAAATCCAAGTATGTTTTACAATTTTCTTATAGGAAATTAGAAGTGTATATTAATTTAAGTACTCAATTTTAAGATATAAGAAGCCGAAAAGCACCAATGAAAAAGTCAAGATTAGCTTAGATAACTCGTGAAGGGTCCGTAAGTGAGATCAGTAGATTGTACTTGTAGTCTAGTTTTAAGTATTTTTGTCTAGGATGTAAGAAAATGAATTAGGAAAAATAAAAATGGAATGAAATCTAAAATTCCTTTCACAAATAGGCACGTATGACAATTGCTTCTGCGCACACTTCCAGTTGGCATGCAAGTGTTCGCAGGTGTTGCACCCACTTGATATTTTTTGCAACGAATTGAATCCAAGCAATTTAGCTTATTTGAAGTGCTAGTTTGTATGCAGTTGGACCAGCGTCTGTCAATATGCGGATTCTGCTCAGATCATTTGAAAGCAAATTCCAAATTTGTACCTAGCCTTCTTGCCAGGAATTTGCACAAAGGTGCTGCATCCATTTCATCTAGGCAGCTCCAATAGACATCTTCGATTAATAGACCATTTGTAGAGTACATACTGGTAGACCTATTTTGAATCTTTTAAATAATATCAAAATAGAAAATCTTTTTGGCCAACAAAATAAGTGCCACCCGCTAACTATATTTGTCTTGTGACTAAGGGGACACCATGAAGATTTCCGGACGTTCAGCTATTTTGCAAATCCATATAACATCTTTATTTCTTGGCATCCTCGAGCGTCTTTTAGACGTTTCGTGTACAGATGTGGGATTTGGTTTTACGTGATCACCTACCTTGACGACTTATATCACGGGGCTCAACTATACCTTAGTTACCCAAGCACAAATTGAGATCATGCTCAAGAGACAATCACCCCACCTTGGTTTGATGCAAGCCCTTTCTAAAACCTCTCCCGCTCTCTGAGTCGCCATGCCCGGTTGAGAATGCAACTCCACACTGAGTCGGGATAATTCCCTGACTGATTTTGGATAAACAAGCAACTAGACAGTACACTATCCTCGACTCTACCCGCGATGTTAGGTGGTAAGCCACAGCCACCATGATACTCCCACAAGGGGGCCTACCACTCGGCTAGGCTGAAGTTCCAGGGACTTCTGACCTCCCGTGGCTCCAGAATGAAACCTATGGTCAAGCTGTCACTGTCAGTCTGGCTCTCTCAAAACATGGGTCTGTTAGAAGCCATCTCGCCACAGATGTTTTTTTCTCCATCAGTGTTTCCGTTATCACTATAAATAGTAATACGGATGTGATTTTTTGAATCATGTGATTTATAAAATCCAGTCACATCATCTGGACTTTTTGTGTACAGTTGCCTGTGAGTCAGTAATGAAAAGGGAATTTGATATTCCTTTAACTCCCTGTGAAGGTGAAAATATCATGGACGGGCGTTACGCCTCTCCGTGAATAGGAAAACTCTACACCAAAGTTCAGTATGTTGACCTTGAAAACGCATCGGTGACAAGGTATGCGAGTATAAACGGACATGCGTTGACTTAGGTAAATGTATGTACATACTGTCTATTATCGTTCACATTAGGCAGTGCCTCACTGAAAGCACGTTTTAATACATCAGATTCATATACGAGAGTAAAACAACTCCTCGCTCTATCAGCATTATTTGTAAGCCAAAACCGAGCAAGTAGGCGACAACAAAACTGCAGGGGAGTGCGAGTGAACTATATGTATGTTTCAACTATATATATCCCCAACAAATGGTAAGTTTCTAACAGATGCAACCCAAGCGGTGGTCGCAGACAGTTCCATCCTCCGCTTAGGATCCGTCTATGACAAGGGTTTAACGTTGGAAGGATGTATAGAGCCACGGCGTCAGAGATATCTCTCTCTGGAATGTGCGTATTTCAGTATTTCTTGAAATTTTTTAGTGCGCTCTCGTCAATGGATCTTGTCTAAGAGATAAGGTTACCATGGTCTTTCTAAAGTTCGGAGAACCTTCAAAAGCGTTGGTGGCTATTTGCCTGCCTGAGCTATTTTTCATACATGTGGGAGCACTGTAGCCAATGTCTTTTTACAAATGTATTGAGATAGAAAAGCCGAGTTTGGATTACCGTGCTGCAACTAGAATGTAGAATATAGATTTGAAGGATCCACATGATTCCAATTCCTTTCTGATTTATGCTCATTAGGGTCGTGACGTGGTTATTTAATCTCTATACCATCTTAAGTTTTCACATAAGTTTATCTTGAATGAGTCCTACATAGATGTGTTGCATTATGTCGGGGTGCAATAACAGGTTTTTCTTCAGATTTTTAAGTGAAAGAGACAATTTTGATTTTCTGCCTACCTTCACGTAGACGCATTCCTTAAGATGTCTCAAGACATGAACATAATTTATATTTAATAATAATATTTGTATGGTCGCCGTGGCGTAGTGCGACGCTCACACGCCGAAGGGTCTAGGTTTGATTCCCAGCTCAACACCAATTTTTCGAATTTTTCACGGCACCACCTCTCTCGAGTTGCTGACAACACTCAGAGAGTAATAACTGTCTCAGAAAGCTTCTCAAATTTCGCCGTTCGGAGTCGGCAAAAAACTGTAGGTCCCTTCTACTCGTGAGAGAACAGTAGCGCGCAAAACACGAGTAGTTGATGAGCAAGCTAGGCCCTGCTCCCCCTATGGACTGTAGTGCCAACAATTATTATTATTAATTGTATAACGCGACAGTCCGCAGGGAACCATGGCCTAGCTAACTCATCAACTAGTAGTATTGTACGCGCGACTGTTCTCTCATGAGTGGACTGGACCTACTGTTTTTTGCCGTCTTCAAACAACAAAGTTAGAGAAGCTTTGCCTAGGCAGTTATTACTCTTTGAGTGTTGTCAGTAGCTCGAAAGAGGTGGTGCCGTGAAAAGTGCGAGTCAATTAGCCGGGAATACAACCTAGACCTTCTGTGTGTGAGTTTCGCACTCTACAAACTACGCCACGGCGACCACAATTTATTTTCAGAAAATATAAGTAATGATATTGGTATAAGCAGTTCTCTCTCTCAGCGCAAATTGCTCAATGAAGGTAACATCACAATCAAATGTCTCTAAGGCCTAAAACAGAGATAAATCGCTGATGAATACCTTATTTGTTTAAAGGTCTGTATGCCACTGTAGTTTGTGTGACTTTAAATGCGTGTAAGTTATTTGCTGCATTGCCTGCACCGGTTTCGAAATAATGCGCCCTATTCCCCTGTTTCGTCAAAGGTAACAAGAAAGACTCAGAAACTCATTTGAAATGGGCTTAGATATCTTCAAAGACTATCAGATCTTATCATACACGCTAAGCAAGTTGTCCTTGAGATGAGATATTTTACAGGGTGCCTGCTACTTCCGCGGTTAGCAAATATGAATCTTTGAATTATTCTTATCACGGCTTCCTTTGTTGAATGAGTTGTCCGGACACCAAGCCTGAAAACGATAATTTCAATTTCACCAAATATTTTTCTAAACCACCGTCCATGGACGTATAACATTATTTTCTGAAATAAGCCAATTTAACATTCAGACGCAGAAGAAATTCAGACTTTTCTTATGAAAGAACAAAGAAGCAGCCATATTTTTCAAAATCCATCGTCTAAGCCGGTTGATTTGTTTTAAAATGAATCACTATATACCAATATTTGTCTTCCCATGGATGTCAAAGAGCAACATTTAATCACATTTCATCAGCGAGGATTACCTCAAAATTAATTAATCTAAAGCATCGCCGCATCTCATAACTCCCTTTAATAATACCATGCAAGTTCAATTCCTCTTTGCAATGAATAGAGAGGAGAGTGCCATCAAATCCGGTCCTCACATACCCCAGATTAAAGAGAGAAGAGACATAGTGCACGCTCACAAAGCACATAGTGAAGGGAATTTAAAGACCGTGACTGCTCAAGGCCATCTTTGTCAGTGAAAGACGGTGTTAGTGGACTAGAACAAAGATCGCCGATTCTCTTCTGTAAAATTAATTAACTCAAACCGGTTCACTGTTCGCAGAACGCTATCATTCTTGTTAAGTTCCCTTGACCCTGAAGCTGCAGTCGCTTGTATTCCAGGGCAAAAGGACCACCGCCAATTAATAACGTTCCACTGCTCCGGAGACCTGTCACTGATATTGAAAAGATTTACGTAGGACGAAGACTGGTTTTAATACAATCCAGGGTAATTAGGCACAGATGCAAATAAGAGGACCGCTGGACAGTTGACTGTATTTGTCATGCACAGCCGCTGTGTACATCATGAAAGAAAGTTAATTTTGTAGCCATCACAAGGACCATCTGTTACCACAATGCACTACACTTCGAGGGGAAGGGCAATAGAAAAACGTTTTATTCGATTAGTCTGCTAAATAATTGCAGCTTTTGTGTCAATCACTCTCCACTCTGTGTCCCTCAAAGAGTAAGAGTGGTACAGACAGATTTGCAATAATTACTTCTCCAGCTCATCCACTAAATTGCCAGAAAACATCTAAGCTGTCTAAAAATCTATACATACGTTGAATGAATTTGTATTTTATGCGTCATTCAAACTCTCGTAGACAGCGTACAAAGGGCAAACTCGAAATCAATTTAAATCGAATGACGAATTGAGTGGAAATTATTGAACTGCTCCAATGAAATGCGATTCGAGAAAACGTGCTGCTTGGAGAGGTACGTTGGTTGAGGATGAGGTTCGTCCCGGACTTTAGCACCATACACAGAGATGGAAATTATGACCAGCAGGAGGGGGTTGGTAATTTTACCCTTTTGACTGTCCTTGACTTTTGATGACAAAGATCTTTCCTGTGAAAAATTGTAAAAATTTACTCCCTCCACGTACTTTACAGTGAAGTATTATTTGAACATTTTTTATTCACTTAACAAGACGCAGAATACTTACCAATGATTTCTTGACGATTGAAATTTCCAAATCAACTACCAGAAGTATAAAAAATTTCTCTTCAAAGGTTTTCAGTCTCAGAGTCTCAAAGGAGCGGAAAGAAAAACATACAAATAAAGGTTAAGAGAAAGCTTAAAATCAATGTTCGCAAGGAGAGATCAGTCATTTTGACATGACATTCGGCCACTCATGACATATGGCTGCTCTGTGTAGTTGCAAGTGGGTCCTTTCTAGATGGAAAGTATAGCTTCTAACCACTAGATGTAACCGAATCCAAAACACATAAAGGAATAAAGGGCGAGTTTACCAAATTTAATTAATTTTCAGAATTTTTGAAACGAAATGAAAATTCAAAAGTCTTCAGAAAAGTTTTCAAAAAAACTACTGAAGGATTTTTGGGATTATAAATAAACTGCCACCTTTGTATGCAAATTTATTGTTTCCCGTACGATCTGTTAAAATTATAAGCATCGTGTTAAGCGAAACCATCCGCTGAGACTTGGTAGCACTGGCAGAAAGAACTGACAGGAAGAAAGTGAACGAAATGGAGAGAAATAAAATGTAAAAGCTTGAAACAGGTGTTAAACAAACGACAATCAACTTTAGAAAATTATCGTATTTAATTTTATTTATCATCTTACTCACATATTTATATTGTAACTCATATGAGCCTTATAATAAAATTTAATTACAGCAAGAAACAGCCATTATTTTTACGAAATTTGCTTTCACCTCTTAACCATAATTAATTAAACTTCGTACATTATTTATTTTAAATATTCAATTACTTTTAAAAATTCGTTATTTTAAAGGACATTTACATATAGAAAAAAAAATTATTTTGCTTGGTCTTAACACTACAACGGTTGAGTTGTGGTTCCTCTCAACAAATTGCTAGTTTTATGTACACAAGGGCTACAATTTACAAACTGAATATCCTAATGCAATTTAGAAACCCATTCTCGCCTCGGTCTACTTTCTTTACAAGTCCGCTTTCAAGCTCTGTAGATCAACCCTTAAATAAGAAGAAAAAAAAAACAGAAATGATTGTTTTCTTTTGAAAAGCGTATTTAAGCAACGGTTTCATTTAATGCGGAACTTATGAATGATAAATTTACGGACTGAGACAGTACATATATATGTATATAACTTGCGTATTTTGTTTTTTTTTTTTTTTTGCAAACTCAGCGGTTAGTGCACCAATGATTTGTTTTAAAATTTTAAATAAATGGGAAACAGGGCGCAAAGCTAATTCATTCATATTTTTGGTTTTTAATGAAATGCTGCCAATTACATTCTTACACTATTCTGGACTTCTGGAAATCGTTGCTGTTATTTACAGTCTGTACACTTTGGCGTTTCAAGCCGCCGTTCAGTCCCATTAGGCTGCATGAAAATAATCACAAAGAAATTGCATTTTATGTAAGCTTTAGAGCATTAAGATGAAATTCTCAATTCAAATAAAAACGATTCTATGAAGGTATACTTCTTAAATATGCGCTTGCTGCCTGAATTGATATCTTCACTTGAAACGCCTCAACTGACTACAGTGGGGGACTTTGGCTAACATTGGACAAGCTGACAGCATTTGCGGATTGTTATGGAAATGCGTTCAAGCGTGTTTTTTCTCCAGCAGGTTTAACTCTTCTAAGTTTCAAAAGGAAATGACACAGACCTGGTAAAGGAATTCAATCTGTACCATGTAACGATTAATAAAGTGTGGTAAGTTTTAGAAACAGTTCCTCTTGTCCAACCACGTACTGAACCCCTGCATGTTTGCAAAAGTTTGGGGCAACTGTTTCCGCCAGATGATGCACGAACTTTGCACTGAACCATAAAGTCCCAGATAGAATAAATCTCCGTAGCGTTATCGATTTTATCGGTTGCTTCTAGCGAGCCACGAAAAGCAATAACAACAAACAAAGGAAACATTTTTTGGAGCAATATGGAATTTCTGTTCTTTCAGTTTGCCAGCCTGAAGGAAATTGTTACTTACTGACGAATGGAGGAAGTAAATAAGAGCAAGACCAGCTCCCTGTTGTCAAAACAGTGATTCGTCATCTAATTTTGCATGAGGCAGGCTCAAGACTAGGATTCTCTACAGCCCACGAGCCGTTTAAGCACAGACTTTTTCCTCAATTACCCGTGAGACCCAAAATTTAAATCCACTTCGAATGGTTTTTTTTTTTGATAGACGTTTATTTTTCTATAGACAACCTTTAGGGTGTTGTCAGAATCTTCAAGAGGAATGTTCCCTCAATCTGACGAATAGTCTGGCAGCACCTAAGGCTTTAGAATCGGTCTTAGTAGTACTTAGTGGAAGAGCATCAAATACTCAAAAAAACTAAATTTGAACATTTTCCTTGTGAAACCTTCTTCTTGCCGTTCCCATTATACGCCGCAGTATCTACCAATAAAGTGGGAAATCTCATAGCAGCCATTTTTTCTGTTTCAAATACGTAGTTCAAGAAAAACGATTAAGCCTGATGATGAGGGTAGTCTGAGAAGAATTAAGTCATAGCACCACTGGTGCCACTATTGCAAAACAAAACACTTAAACTCTCACAGGTGGCTCCTCAACAAATTTCAAACGAAAATGAGTTACTTAATTAATAGGAGGTCGGTGATTTTTCAAATATCGTGATCACATACTTTCAATTATTTATTATTTTGTTATGTTGGTACACTTGTCTCAAATATGCAAATGTTAACAGTTTCAGCTATATAGCAGTTGAGAAAGTTAAAAAAAAAATTGTTATGGACAATTGTCGAATCATTATTGCAAAAGTATCAGTTGGTGGCCGCCGTGGCGTAGTGGGTAGAGTGCGACGATCACACGCCGAAGGGTCTAGGTTTAATTCTCGGCTGAACACCTCGAATTTTTCACGGCACCACCTCTTTCAAGCTGCTGAAAACACTCAAAGAGTAATAACTGTCTTAGAAAGCTTCTCAAACTTCGTTCGGAGTTGGCAAAACACTGTAGGTCCCTTCTACTCGTGAGAGAACAGTAGCGCACACAACACGAGTAGTTGATGAGCAAGCTAGGCCCTGGTCCCCCTGTGAAATGTCGCGACCACAATTATTGTTTTTATTGTCAGTTGGCTCATGCCATGCAACTTGTTTGGAAATTTTTGAGCATGAAGCTGAATTTTGCTGAATTTTGACCAAACAAAATGTCGCATATGCATCGCTCATGAACTATTGATTGACGTCAATCGCGATGGAGATTTGCATCAAAACCAAAGTCCAATCGTCCTAATGGAAGAACCCAGGAAAACCAAGGCCAAAATCGATGAACACGCAAAACATGTCAATAACTAAATTTCTGTATGTAACACGCAAATTTTAAAAGTTTTTCTAATTTTTCAAACAGACCTCCTATTTGCGTGAATTTTGAAAATATTTAAAAGGGTGAGTACCTGTTGAAAACTTGTTTCTTTCTTTAAAAGTGAAATCGCACTGGGGTGTGGGATGCGATTATTCTCTGCCGAGCGCCAGCGCATATCTACTACGAATACCGCCCATATAGCCAATCCTAACGATTCCGGATATTTGTTAAGTCTGAACCTTCTGGCGTGTGACAAGATGGAAATGACAGTGATCTTAGCCTTGATCTGGTGCATTTGTTAGTTTCTACCGGTAGCAGTAGGTACAGGTACATTTCCATGGTTAATTGAGAGTAGATGCAAAAATTTGTAAAGAGCCGGACTCGTCTGGAATTGGTGTGGAATTTGAAAATGTTTTATGAAAAAACGTTGAGACACCCAAATTTGCTATCTCAGTGATATAATAAAATCTGTTATTCTCAGTGATATACCGTAACTAAAATCCACTATCAGATATTTGGAGACTGGAGGTTGAAGGTGCGCTAGAAGGCTGATGGAATGGTCCTCTTAAACGACTACAGGGTCGTATCGGGTATAAGTTGTTAGACAACACTACCTCACTCTGGAGAAACTGTAGTGTACAGAATATAAACAGAAGAATAAATAAAGAGACGGTTCTGCAGACAATTACTTTTATATTGTTCTGTCCTACTGAGTGCCGTGCTTCTGGCGATCAGAGTATTAACAAAGAGAGTAAATAAATTAATGGAGACCTAAGGGCATTCACCTGATGAACTGGGCGGCTTTTCTTAGAGAGAAATCAACAACCAGCGTTATATGGTCTGGAATTATCAATCTGTTGCAAACAAAATGCATCACATTTTAAATATTAACCAACAAAGCAAAACAACTTGGCATCGGTGATGGTGTTTGATAACATTAACGCAGAATATGGTATACCTTCCAAACGCCACTTAAAAGTACACACTAGAGGCAAAGGTTTAGTCGACACAAAAAAAAAATTAAGCCATGCCTCCGCAAGAAGCGAAGTCTGTCCCATAGGCTCGAAAGGCGACGAGCACCGATTTTTCCGATTTTTCAATACCAGGTATACCCGTATGAAGTGATCGTCAAGATACAAATGTCTCGATAGGGAACATTTGTTGTGAACGAGCCCTTATTTTTTTGTTTGCTATGCCATCTGTATAAAATATTTAGTATACATCAAGTCATTGAACACACGACATCATATTTTTTCATCGTGTTAAAAATGTCAAATTTTGTACCAGAAAGTGATGATTTGCGGAAAGCATACATTTTTTGTTTTCACTTGAAGAAACGTGCTGCAGAGTCGCATCGAATGCTTGTCGAGGCATATGGTGATTATGCTCTATCAGAAGCGACATGCAAAAGATGGTTTCAACGGTTCAGAAATAATGATTTTGATGTGAGAAATGAAGAACGTGGAAGACCACCGAAAAAGTTCGAAGACGCCGAATTGCTAACGATAGTCGATTTAGATGACACTTTGAGTCAAAAGTAAATGGCAGCAATGTTAAATGTTGCACAACGAACAATTTCTGACCGTTTAAGAGCTACGGGAAAGATCCAAAAGTGTGGAAAATGGGTGCCACATGAATTGAATGAAAGACAGATGGAAAGTCGAAAAAACACTTGTGAAATTTAGCTTCAAAGACACGAAAAAAATTGGTTCTGCATCGGATTGTTACTGGAGATGAAAAATGGATTTATTTTAAGAATCCTAAACGAAAAAATCATGGGTTAATCTGGGAAAACCATCAACATCGACTGCAAAACCAGATCGATTCGGCAAGAAGGCAATACTGTGTGTTTGGTGGGACCAGAAAGGTGTGCTGTACCACGAGCTCCTAAAACCTGGTGAAACCGTTGATACTGATCGCCACTGACAACAAATGATCAATTTGAACCATGCCTTGATCGAGAAACGACAAGAATGGGCCAGAAAACACGGAAAGGCAATTTTGCTCCATGACATTAAGCAAAACCGATTCAGGATACAATCAAAACATTTAGCTGGGAGCAGCTACCCCACCCTCTATATTCAACAGACTTGGCTCCTTCCGACTACCATTTTTTTCATCGATGGGATACGCATTGGCTGAGCAGCACTTTGGTCGAAAATTGGGTGTCTGATTGGTTTGCTTTAAAAGACGAACAATTTTATTGGCGTGGTATTCACAAATTGCCAGAAAGGTGGTCAAAATGTGTAGAAAACAGTGGTCAATACTTTGAATAAAATGTTTTTACTTTCCCATTAATAATTGGTGCTTTATTTTCACTGGTGTACTGGTATACTGGTATACATGGTGGTTTACATTCCCTCAAGAAAGGCATGTTGTTGGTGGACAACTTTACTCTAGACTATTAATCCGATTCGAGCGCGGAGAGCCAGGAAAAAATAAAGTAAAATATCGGCTTATAAAAAACCGCCAAGTTCTTAAAATTGAGCTTCGAAAATGTGCTTGTTCTCTAGAATTGAGCTTATTTGACTTCGTTTTGTTTGCAAACCTGAAAAGTTACCTGTAGGGCGGAAATTTGAGTCGATTGAGCGAAGCGAAAGCATTCCTTAAAGACATCTACAAAAATATTTTTTTTTCCGGTGGGCTTAAGAAGTTACGGCGGCCGACCTGACGTAGTGGGTCAAGTGCGACGCTGACACGCCGAAAATCCAGATTCGATTCCCGGCAGAATCGCTTGCATTTTTCACCACCTCTTTCGAACTGCTGACAACACTCAAAGAGTAATAACTGTCTAAGAAAAAGCTTCTCAAACTTCGCCGTTCGGCGTCGGTAAAATACTTTAGGTCCCTTCTACTCGAGACTGAACAGAACGCGCACAACACCATTAGTGGATGAGCAAGCTAGGCTCTGGTCCTCCTGTCCTCCTAATATTTTTATAAGGAAGTTTGATCAACGCTATATTAACGGGAAGGGCCATATTGAAAATGAAAATGTTTTGCTGGGTACTCGTTAAGCTTTTAATTTATTTGCGACAATGTGCAAAATAAATGTATCAATTGATGGACAGTTTGAGGGTTTGGTCTATATGCCAATTCTGTTATCAACGGATTTATTAATAAAAATGTTTGAAATCAGGTGAGACTAATGAAATAAATGGCCCCACTCTTAATTATCAAACGGAAACAACAATCTCAAGACCGAGAGGAGATATCTAGCATTAGAATGTTTCTCAAAGCGGGTTCAATGCACAAATTCAAATAAAGGTCAAGTTTCGAAGAATATCACAGAAGCACAGGGTGAACAAAAAAATTACTAAAATTTTACCAAAAGTCTAAACCAGTAGGTTACGTAAACCTTTTTGAAATGCACCAAAACAAAAAAATAAAAGCATGCTGTATAATCCAGAATAGTGTTAAGAAGATCAAACTTACAGACATACATATATATGCAGAAAAAAAAACTCTAGAATGAATAAATCAAACATTAACCAAGCAACGCATGCATCGAGAGTCGAAAACCCAACAAAGATCATTTCAAATCCCTTTTTACGAATGCTTCTTTCAAGACAAATGTAAATACGTTTGTATTCTGTTCGTTTGTTTCAGATTTTAGTGGACTAACGTTGCGCGTATTTGAGCTTTGTAATGGTATACACATGTGATTAGGCTCTCACCCTCTGGCAGCACATCGGGTAAGAGGGTGACGATAGATTGTTAAGGTCTTTCTTTTAGGGGTGGGACACTGTTTTCACACAACGGTAATAGAAATAAAGTAATTAAAAAAACAACTTTTTCTGTTTGTGTAGTACTTGACTATAATTGCTGACTTTGCTACAGAATGCGCATACTCGCAATCGTATTGGCGGAGAGAGAGGAATGTGTCTGGTAATGATTTTGTGTGTGCGTGTGTACATTTTTGTTGATGTTTTACCGCATCAATGTCGTTACTTCCGTCGACATTGGATTCTCGGTCAAAGCAACCGAATCAGTAACGCGCTGTCCCTCAAGCAATTTTAGATCCCCCTTGGTAATGTTGACATGTTTTCGCCTCCGACGCGTTTGTCCTGTCGTACCATTAAGAGCAACATTAGTGGGTTCTTTATAACGGCATAATAATTCTTGAAATTCTTTACGGAAATTATCGTTTAGCCATCCATAGAGTAGTGGGTTCGAACAGGCCGAACTCATTCCGATCATATGACAGACAGCGTATCCGACGAGCATCGCCTGCGTTAGAGCCGATCTCCTCATGTCAGCGTAAAGATTGAAGAAGTTTAACGGCAGCCACGACACACCAAATATAACTGCTATACTGATAAGAAGACAATTTGTGCGCTTCATTCGACGGCCGCGTTCGACTTTTCTTTGCGTGGTTTGTACCGCCACCACTGTGATGCGACTCTTGAGCTTGTTGTAGATGCCGAAGTATGCACCGGACACTATCAGAATTGGCAATAGATATTGGACGCACAGCGAGAATATGGAATAGTAGAATCGACCGTGATTGAGTGGCCAATCTTCTATGCAGAACGATATGGCCTTGATGCCGATTGCGTGCAAAACGGTAGGAACTTCTGCGTTTATTATGCGTTTAAAGATGAACATCGGTGAGGCTAAGAGCAGTGCTAGGAGCCAAATGCCCATCAGAATGGAAACTGCGCCCAGGAACTGCAGGCTGTCTCGTGTTGGATAGACAATGACCTGAAACGAGAAAAAATCAGTTTTTAGATTGAGTAGGAAATTTGTAAATAAAGTGTGTTGATGCGGTGGGTGACTCCCACTCCCAAAGGGGCGTGTGTTATCATCAAAGAGGCGAAATTATTAGCAGAATACCTGCACAGTGCTCCTAAATAATGAAAAGTCGAATCAAAGGGAAATAGTTAATATTCCATTAAGGCCTCGTGGGCTCGGAGAATAAGTCGATGTGCCGAGAAGTGCATTAATTAATTTTATCGGCCAAGCCCTGGCATTAAATGCCGGACGCTAAGAATCATCTTAAACTTTTTCTGCAAATTTCACGATTTATTAAAACCGATTTCTATAAGATGTCAGAGGAAGAATGCGAAGTTCGGCAGATCTGGTAGGCACTATCATGCTTTAAGCATTTAATACTTTGTGCCTCAGTATATTTGAGCTTATTTCTAAAAACAAAAATAGGGCACATTTCAATTATTCTTTCAACAGTATCAAAGACACAACGCCCGTTAAGGTCACTCCAACAGCCATAACCTGTTGTCTTCAATACATTTCAAGTAACTTCTGTAATGGCACCTTTGCGTTTATGAGATCTGCATAATAGCCCCACACTCAATCCGAAAAATCTCACACAAACTCTTGTATCGTATTTCGGCTCAAGGCACTAATATCTACTTAATGCAGATGATGTTTTGCGTGCACTGACTCCTTATCACTTATCACAAATGAGCTTGGCAGTGTCAAGCACGAAATCACAAATTGCCTGATCAAAGGCACAGGGATTCCCCATAAATATCGTAGACCCTAGTTTCACACATGGAATGGATCTCTGATGGCATGACATGTCTATAAAAATACGTGACTGAAGACATTCACGAAAAGCACATCACACAATAAAAGTCTGTAAGTATTTGCCTCCTTGGAGGTAGACATCCTTGAAGGTATCTGCCCCACCACCCTATCATCAGACAGTAGGCTTATCCCCAAATGGAATGTTTTTGTTTTTTTCAGCTGTCTCGCCCAGCTCGACCACAAACGCGGACATCTTTGTCTATTTTATTGATTCGACAATTTGACACGCTCCGATGGAATCTATTAATGATTGGGGCTTCTTTTGTTTCTGAGCGAATTGGTGTCACATGAATATAAATGTGAGGACTTTCCCTGAAAGTTGCAAAGGTCCTTGAAAGCCGAAGTGAGTCTTTTTACTTTGCCATCAATTTGAACGTGATGACTGAGACTCCATTTGGATGTGTATATGCTCTCCAGATGTCATGAGTATTCAAGGCATAGCTGTGTACTTAAGGAGACAAAGCATCAGGGGATGTGTTGCTTTTTTTTTTTCTCAAGTGCACTCGATCTCACAACTTCGCCTTAGAAGTGGATAGTTCTTTGCAGAGCAGGATGAAAAATAAAAAAAAGGAGAACGTTCGACATCCACATCTGATGTATGAGATTGGAGGTTTCATTATGTGTTTGGAACATTTCAATATAAAATTACCGTAACATTGCACTGACAAAACTGTCGCCGCTGTTGACGGTGCCACTAAAATTTTATTCTGTTGACGGATTACACGAACAATCATGTTTTACAATTAAATACATATGTATATTGGATGGCGCAACAGTCAACAAGGATATGAGGGCCTACAGTCGTGCACATATTAATTGGTAAAGTACATTTTTTTTGTACGTTTTTTTTCAAATATTTTGATAAGTTTAAGTAGGCTGTGGATTATGGCCGCCGAGGCGTAGTGGGTAGAGTGCGACACTCATATGCCGAAGGTCTGGATTCGATTCCAGGCTGAACACCTCCAATTTTTTACGACACCACTTCTTCTGAGCTGCTGACAACACTCAATGAGTAAATGAATGTAGGTCCCTTCTACTCGCGAGAGAACAGTAGCGCGCACAACACGAGTTGATGAGCACGCCAGGCTCTGGTTCCCCTGTGGACTGCCGCGCCAACAATTACCTTCGGCGTGTGAGCGTCGGACTCTACCCACTACGTCACGGCGGCCACGTTGGAGTTCCAAAATTCAGTGCTTCAAGGATAATTGCTCAACACAAGGTCTGGATGAATTGAATCGGAAGGGTTATTTAGGAAACGCAAAACAACAAAACATGACGATGAAGTCATGATGAAGTCATTGATAGGAAATATTATAATCCACCCTGGCAAGACATATTTTGATTTGCAAAGGGAGTGGACCGCAGCTGGAGATCAGGTGGATGCGTCTACAGTCCGTAGGCGTCTTCTGGAAGTTGACCGAAAGGCAATAAAGCATTTGAAAAAAAACATTTGTTGACCGAAAAAATGAGGCGGAAGCAACTAATTTGGGCTAAGAAACAAATGAAATAAACTTGTTTTCTCGGAAGAAAGTCATTTTGAAGTCCACGGATACCAAGTAAGTGCCGTGAGAAAAAGTCCGAAAGAAAAACTCCGACACGGCCATGATTCAAGCACAAAAACATCCTCCCAAAGGGGCTATTTTACATTTAAAGGCCCTGAAAGTCTTAAGCCATTAGAAGGTATAGTAAACATCACCAAATACGCAGAAGTTTTAACTCAAATACTGCTTCCAACCATTCAGAGGAGACGTTCCGTAGCAAATTCAATTTTCCAACAGGATCTTGATCCATGTCACACAAAAAACATGAAACAGTATGTTGCAAACCACAAAATTGATGTTGTGGATTGGCCAAGCATTTTCCCTAACCTCAATCCAATTGAGTATCTGTGGGCACCAAAGGAAGGCTCAGGAAGAGAGACGCCACCACAAAAAATAAGCTGATTTCATCTATTATTGATATTTGGTTTTTTGACGAAGAAATTAGAAATATATGCGAACGACTTGTTTCATAAATACCAAAAAGAGTCAACGCATGCAATAAAGCCAACGAAAACCATATAATATATTAAAATTGACCTGTATTATGTTTTTCGAATTTAAATAGAAAATAAAGTAAAATATATTCAAAATTTCGTTTTTCTCGAATAATTTGCACAAGATTCTTAAACAAATTCTCGTCATTTTTAATAGTTCGCTTGCTGAAGTGATTTTTTGGTACCCTTAAGTGGTTCACTGGGCTTAAGTCAGAACATAGCCGAAGGTATAGGAAGAGAGGGAGAGCTAGTACCGGTGCAAATTGGTTTAAATGCCTGTGGATTGTAGATGAAGGGAAGTTAAGCGGAAAAGACCGTTCCATATTCGTGTGGTACGGCAAAAGAACGAGGCTCTAAACTTAATTTTGTGTCCAAAGGTGAATTTTCTCACCGAGAAGTATATTCGAAGAAAATTCTTAAAGCGGAGGAATGCAAGTGCCTAACTCATTAGAAAATTTTTTTTATTGATGTAGTGATAAAAGCGCAACGTAAGATCGGCGTTCTATCGAGTTAAATGACTTCGTAGCATTATTATTCCTAATTACTTTCATTGCTCACTGTAGAATTTAATCTAAACGGAGCAGGGGAATCCTGGGGCTCCAGACTAGATATGAGCAATATACTCAGGCTTTACGCGGATATACGCTTTATACAATATGGCCAAATAAAAATGGGTGAAATATTTTTTGCATCGCTTTCAGAAAACTAGACATTTCTATACGTCCTTCGCGACCCCATAGGAAGGCTCAGGAATACCAAGTATACCAGGAATGAAGTGAGCGTCAATATATAAATATCTCTGTAGGGAACATTTGTTGTAAACGAGCTCTTATTTTTTTTTTTGTTTGCTATGACATATGCGAAAAATATCTATAAATGTATGTATAAAATATATACATCAAGTCATTGAACCTTTGACTGGGAACATAGCCGTTTTCGGACAGTGCAAACAGATGAGCATGTGGCTGCTGTTGCCAACAGTGTAGAACACAGAACAAATCAAGTCAAACCAACAGCTTTAAATTTTAGCATATAAACGTCTACCTTACAATTCAACGATATAGTCATCTCCTGAAGGAATATGGTGTGTGAACATTGAAACAGAGTGTTTATTTGATGGACATACCGAAGGCAGAAAGTCGCTTGGTCTTAAAAACGCAATAGCCATTCATGCATAAAGACTGATTATTTTTGGAGCTCTTGAGTGACTGTACAAAAAATTGGGTTTTTAGAAGAATTAGACATCACTCTATTATATTTGTCCAGCCCGGACGGTGAAATTTAAAAATAACTTTTTCATACCCATTTATTAGTCTTTGATTGTTGTCAGCAAATCGGAAGAGGTGTTGTTTGGAAATATGCGTTGTAAAATAATTTCCCTTTTTTAACGAAGGTTTCACTTGAGCACCTAGTCTTTTCCATGTCGAGTTCCACTTTCAGAACAAATTCGCTTTTTCGAGGAGCCCATGAATTACTAAGGTTGATGTCTAGTATTTCTTATCGGCTGGTGACAAAATAACAACAAAGGACACACGGGTATTTGCGAAAGATGTCCCTTGTGGCCTCTAGTCTCATAGGATAGCAAATTACACTAAAGTTTATCTTCGAAAGACACCATTGGAACCACTAAGATAGTTCTTTTAAGAGGAACGTCCGTTTAAAAGGAGAAATTAACAGGGTCAATCCTTTCCAGTTGGAAGTACTGAAATTTGACAGTTGATAAACTCAGCTGGTATTTGAAGTATACTAGTAAGCTGAATATTCGTCATTTATGAAAATTATTTGCCCAACCATTAAAAGTCAATCTTAACATATTGAAACACAGCTTTGTCGCACTCTGTGCGACCTTCATAATCGACCAGCTACAAGAGCGATCTATAAAATTGTGAAGAGACGGGAATAGAAGCATAACCAGTTTCTTGAACCCCGTGTATGATCGTAATTCATAGTTAGGCGAGTATATTACTCCACGAATATTTTCGACTGTTTTCAAGCATTTTTCGCTGATCCAATGATGACCAGGATTTGTTGGTTGTTCTCAGAAGTTGCGAGTGTTAAACCTCAGTTTTGAATATAAAAACGATAATAATTGGGTGGCGCTACAGTCCATACTTAGCTTGCTCATAAACTACTCTTGTTGTGCGCATAATTGTTCTCTCACGAGAAGAAGGACTTACGGTTTTTTTGCCGACTCCGAACAGCGAAGTTTGAGGAGCTTTTTTTTTAGACAGTTAATACTCTTTGAGTGTTGTTAGCAGCTCGAAAGAGGTGGTGCCGTGAAAAATGCTTGGTGTTCAGCCGGGTCTGGGTTCGAATCTTGGGCGTGTAAGCGTTGCACTCTACCCCCTACGCCACTGTGGCCACACAATTTTGGGTATTCTCTTTTTTAATATGCATTTTCACCCATTAAAAAAACGCAATGAATGAAACTTAATTCATGATAAGTTTCCTGGCCCTTTAATATCACTTTTGCGCGTCGTCATTGTTAAATGATTTTCCACTGGGGATTGAGGACTTAATCTGTGAACGCACTCTTTCAATATTAATCAACATTCATTGTCAACTTATTCAGTTCACATTTTCTATACTTTGGTGAAATTTTTTCACGGTAAAGTGTTCTTGTACTTTACTGTGAAAAGATGTCAGCAAAGTATAGGAAATGCCAATGAGTAATGAGTTTTTTTTTAATGTTTTTAATTGTTACTTGGAAAATCCTTTGTCACGTAAATTTGTGAATGAGTCTGCAAAAGGTCATATTTCTAATTATCAATTCATAGAAATGCGAGCCCACTGGTTACACATCAAAGCAGTCAGTTTTCAACATCTTATCCGCACCGAAGTGGAAATTGTGCGGAGCACTAAATCCTTCGTTCGCATGTAGTGGAAAACTAATACGCCTCCGAACTGCAAACACTACTTCTGTTTCCTCATCTGATTCAACCAACCGCTGGTATAAGCCCCAACGGTTTTACTCACGTGCTTGAGCTCAGTTAGTATTCAGGGAATAAGAAACTTTAGATTTTCAGTTCTTCGCGAGCAGCTTGTGATCAGATTATTCAAATTGTAAATCCGTTGAAGATTAGAGCTCTATTCATGTGGTTCTCTAGACCGCAACTATTTTAATATTTTTGTAATGAGATCGCAACTTAGTAGAATTCTTAAAATAAAATTATTATTTTTCTTAGCACGAACTTGTCTGGTGAATTGCTCTCGTGAATTTTTCGTATGAGCGAACTTTCAGACGCTCACGTTATCGTCTCCACGAGACCGTCTGAAATAAACTGTCCCAATGTGTAAAGAAAAATCGAAAAAATTTGTTTTCGAAACCAAAAAATGATTTCATGCTTTAAGAGACTGGCTTTAGTTTCGTCGGCCGTAATTCATTCCCATTTACAGCTATCTGGCCAAAATAGTTATTTATAGGAAACACATAAATCATTTTACGACATAAAACTGGTCAGCAGTCATATGACATAAAACTGGTCAGTGCTTCCGTTGAAGAGCGCTCGAAGTACACACATTACCCTGTGCATGGGCCATGAATTATTAACTGATTTCCAACGATGAGTTTTCGATTTTCAGAATTTGTTATTTGACCAGCAATGAATGACAAAAAGCGCATGTTGATGGCAAATAATTGTATCGGATGAATGTAGATACAAAGTTGGCTGGTTTTTCCATTGGTTTAAGTCCAACATGTAGTAAGGCCCATTGCCCACCATGAGCTTACAGAGGTTTCGCTTAAAACAAAGAGCCAAAGCTTTAAACTGAAAATCATATATGTATATATATATACTCAGTGAACGAGTTGTCTAAATTTCACATGAAACTTACACGCTGAACAGCCACTCAGTTCGTGGAACCATTGGCTGCGACATGAAAAATGATAGAAGCAATTGAAAAGTACAATTTGGGGTAGCACCTTTTACTCATATTACTAACGTGTATTTCAAATTAAAGTTTAATTTTGGGTAGCATTTGTTTGCCTCTTTCTTCTTCTTCTAGTCAAAGGACTACTGAATGTCGCTCGTTTTACACAAGGAAAATGCGGCTAAATTTGTTTTGTTGCCAATAAAACTGACAACTAAAAACGAGTTGAGAGCAACAAGAAATTCGTATTGAAATTATTCAAATTTACGGGGGCTTTGGTTTTCGTACCCACAATAAAATGTTCCACATAAAATCAGATATACGACTTCTTGCGATGATGGCGCACGTTGAACTCCTTTGATTGAGGATTTCACATCAAGAAATGATTTGCAAAATGGAACGACCTGAGAGTGAAAGTGAGTGATATAATGGGCGTATGCATTCACTCAACATATGTAGCTGTGCAAAAGTGTTATGAGGAGGTGTTACGGCACGATGGCATCTGGTGACTATGAATAAATAAAATGTTGCAACGAAAAGTTTGGGAGTAATTTCCTTATTTTTTACTTATTTCTTATGCTATGACCAAAGTGCGAACTGTGCCTGCACTCAGTAGGAATAAGGCTATCATTTGTTTTGGATCGGAATTTTTTCAATTCAGTAGCATTTATTTGGATTTAATAAAAACTAATTCGAATTTTTCCGGGGGGCATGGGACTGTCCACACGAGGTAACGTCATTGATTGCGCTCAACAAGCCGAGCTGTCAACACTATCCTCCTTGGTGCACAGGTTAACATACAGCCTCCTCGCATACAGCCCCCTGGATAATCATCACAACACGCATTGTGTGGTGAACCAATATATACAGCGAACCCCTCTGCCCGAGGGTTAAATAATGGGCCTGGCCTACCAGTCTGTGGGTTGTGTATGAGGCTAACTTTCTCACAACGTAAAAACATATAGTTCATGAAGCGCGACATGCCTCGGATAAAAAAGAATCAACTGTTGACGACCCCAACAAACGTTTCAAGGAGAACGGTTTTCGGTTTTGCACGTGGAATGTGAGGTCTCTAAACAGACCACGAGCAGCCGAACAACTGGCGGAGGCCCTTGACTGCTACAAGGCAGACACCACCTCCATCCAGAAAGAGCGATGTGATGGGCCCGGCAAAAAAATGATGAAAAACTGCTGCAACCACTACAGGTATACTACTACAGATGCGGATGTGGAATTGTTGTTCGAGGCAGACCTAGGCAAAAAGTCTTAGGCTTCGACCCCGTCAACGAACGCCTCATTATAATCCCCATCAAGGCTTAATTTTGGAACATCAGCCTTATTTGCGCTCACGCGCCCGTTGAGGAGAGCACCAAGGATAACTTCTAACTACTAACTAAAGTCTTCTAGAAAGAACATACGATCGATGCACCAGCTACGAAACCAAGATCGTTATAGAACTCAGCTGAGAAAGGCGGACATCTTTGCTGGAGTCGTCGGAAAACACAGCCTGCACGACAACACATCCGGAAACGGACTCAGGCTGTTGGACATCGCCTGTGGCTAGCACGCGGTTCGCACACCTGAGTGTTCAGGGACCTGGCGATCTCCTGATCAATCCACCGTCAACCAAAGTGATCACGTTGCGATCGACGTCAGACACTCCTCCAGTGTTCTCGATGTCCGATCCTTCGGAGGTGCAAACATCGATGCGGCCTTGTTGTAGCCAAGCTAGGATAAGATAAGATAAGATAAGATAAGATAAGGATATAGGTAAGGATATAGAGAGATCAACGGAGTCGAGACAAACAAGTACGGTTTAACGTCAGTAAGCTACAATAGCAACTAGTCGCTGGGAATTTTGTCAACTGAGTCTCCCTGAAACTCGCTAAGAGTTCGACACTGCTTGCACTAACCAAAGAAGAAGATTCCAAACGTTGTCAAGAAACCATCAAAGAAGCAGCCACGTCAAGATCCGAAAGCATCCTTTTCAATAGGAAACAAATTCCTGGGCAATAAAGCACAGTGGGGATACACTTCCCCTCTATACTCCAGATAAGAATTTCGAGAAAAGGCCTTGTTATAATGATTGTTGGCGCAACAGTCCACAGGGGAACCAGAGCCTAGCTTGCTCATCAACTGCTCGTGTTGTGCGCGCTACTGTTCTCTCACGAGTAGAAGGGACCTACAAGGCGAAGTTTGAGAAGCTTTCTTAGACAGTTATTACTCTTTGAGTGTTGCCGGCAGGTCGAAAGCGTTGGTGCCACGAAAAATTCGAGGTGTTCAGCCGGGATTCGAATCTAGACCCTTCGGCGTATGAGCGTCGCACTACTCCGCCACGGCGGCTACAAAAGGGCTTGTTACTCGAATCAATTATGGGTATATAGTTACAGCAATCGGCAAGAGAGATTTTACACTTAAAATCTGTTTTTCGTATTTGCTGCATAAACTAGGAAGACGAAGTCTTCGACGCTATGCCAGAGCTATCTTGTGCGATGACAGAACACACGAGATCTGCTGAACAATTAATATAAGATTCAAGTTTCGCGTGCTACATACATTCGATAAACGATTTTTTTTATACCATATGTGCAGTTTCAGCTGTGTAGCATATTTATTTTTTTTTCGTGAGATTCCCAAGAGTTGAAAGTGTTTTGCGTGTTCGGCGATTTTCTGCTGTCAGAAAAATGTATCAAAGAATTTGCATTCAATTTTGTTTGAAAATGGAATACACTGCTCATTATTGACAGTGGTGTACATTGAGTGCACTCTGAGTCAAAAAAATATTTACAAGTGGAACAACCATGTCAAAGCAGGTCGAGAAGATGTGAATAACGACGCTCACCCTGGACGTCCCAGCACATCAACAACCCATGAAAATGCAAAGACAGCGAAAAAATGTGCTTATGAAAAATGTTTGGCATGAAGCCTGTGGCAGTGAAGTTCGTGCTAAAATTGCTTAACTTTGGCTAAAAAAAATTTCGCATGAGAACTGCACAGGAATTGTTAAATGTCGTCAACAGCGCTCCAGATTTGAATAAAGTGGTAATAACTGGTGACGAATCATGGATGTATGGTTATGACATCGAAACAAAAATCTTTCCAATGGAAGAGCTCAGGTGAGCTAAGGCGAAAGAAAGCACACTAAGTTCGATCAAATGTGAAGGCTCTGCTGACTGTTTTTCTTTTAATTACCGCGGCGAAGTGCATTAGGAGTTGTTACCGTATGGTCATAATGTCAATAGGGAGTGTGATCTCTCCATTTGCAAGAAGCAATGCGAAGGAAACGTCCGGAACTGTGTGAAAACAATTAACTTCTCTTGTATCACGATAGTGCTCACTTTTGCTTGTTCCTAATTTGTTGGCCAAAATCAACACTGTAGTTATGTTTCAGCCACATTATTCATCTGTTCTCAAAATTGAAGAGGCCCTTGAAAGGATGGCGTCTTGCAGCAATTAAGGAAATACAAACTGAATCGTTGAGAAAGCTCAAGGACCTACCAAAAATTACATATCTGAACTACTTCACGGAATGGAAAAACACTGACAGAAGCTTATTATATTTGAGGGAGTCTACTTAGGTGGACAAAAACAAAATTGGTAAATAAATAAATATTTTTGGAGAAAAATGAAAATTATTATTTTTTGAACAGACCTTGTACTGCTATTTTTCTTTGCTTATGGCCAAAACCTTCAAATCACATCAATGTTTAAATGCGTAAATCAGCGACTGAATGGGCTTTAGGCACCCCATGCCCCTGGTATTGATAATAAATTTTTCGCACGCCTTCGTATGCATGGTGACGATAAGTCGCCAGCGATTCATAGAGGTGTGAGCCCGCTGGATACACGTCATGACACCGAAACACCTCATTTGAACCGGAAGGGAAGTTGTGTTGAAGAGTGAAGCCCTCGTTCGCACTTAATGGAAGACCAAACTCCCTCCGCCCTGTAAAAAGAATTGCCATGACTCAGTCGATTGGGTCATAAAAATCACATTAAAGTCATAGATCCACATGATCGTCTGTCGATCTACGGTTCGACCTACAAGACTAAACTCAGTTTGTTCCACCAAAATACTAATTCAATGGATGGGTGGAACAAGCTTTTGCGCAAATATGTGACTGCTGCTTGCACTATGCTTCAAAGAACAGTTCGTACACCGCATCTCCTATGACACTAGCCTCTTGAACATGCCGTCTGATGCGAGGTTGCCAAAAATACAGCTGCGCCGCTTATACGAAGTCGACGTTCCCAGTTTCCTGGACTGGTTCAGGCCAGAAACTGAACCGGGAAGGGAATGTAGTTGGATTTCCACGGACGGCTCCAAGGCGACGGAGGGATCTGGAGCTGGGGCCTTCGTGGAAGCGACAACATCACACTTCAAACCTCCTTAGGTAATTTCTCGTCGGTCTTTCATGCAGAAGCGTTCGCGATGTGTCTGTAGCGACAGCCAAGCTGTGCTTTAGGCCTTACTTAACCCTTTAACCACATCCAAGATACTTCATCAATGCAGGTCTTCCCTTGATTTGGTCGGCAAACTGAATTCGCTAGGACCTGTCTGCGTGGCGGGACTGTACCTACCGGACTGATTTCGGTAGGACCTGTCTGCGTGGCGGGACTTCACGGGTTCATGGAAAACGAAATTTCCGATGAACTAGCCAGGATAGGTTTAAAAGGGGCATGGCCTGAACCCACCTTGGGACTACCTGGATCATTGGTCAGGGCCTCCTTCGTCGGTTGGGTCTTCCTAAAGCACAACCAGAGATGTCGTGACGCTTCAGGATGACCAAGAGTATGCTCCCAAACATCTGAAAGAAATGCGCTTCTTTTCTGCTATTTCTTGACAGAAACAAATGCAGATGACTTGTCGGCATAGTAACGGGACACTTTAACTTGGCCTAAAACTGATATGAGGGGGCAATTTCGTGTTGACGTGAGCAACATTCGCGGACTGAGAACTAATCTCTTTGCCGTTTACGTCCACCTCTCCCGCCATAAACCAGCTGTCCTGGCGCTGAGTGAAACACAGGTATGTGAGAATACCGATTTATCGGATTTGAACCTGCCTGGATATAGCTTGGTGCCCTTATTCTTTTTACACCGCGGTCTCGCCATTTATGTGCGTAGTGATGTTGCTTACCAAATTCAACCACAATATGGCCACTGTTCCAATCCGGAATTTAATTTTCTGTGGTTAAAACTCTTTGTCCGTAAGCATTTAATCCACTACTGCTTTGTTTATAGAAGTCCAAACATGGACAGCAACTCAACTTATAACGAGTTAGATGCGCTGTCCGACTCCATCACAAGAATTGTATCCCTGTATCCTCACACTGAAATCGCTATTGCGGGCGATTTCAATGTACACAATTCTACTTGGCTTCGACATTCAGGCCAGACAACACCCGAAGGAAGGTATGTTGAAATCTTCGCTGAGGTAAATAATTTAACCCAGCTTGTGAATGAGCCAACACGAATACCTGACATTGCAGATCATACCGCTAACACCTTGGATCTGTTTCTCACCTCTCATCCGGAAAAATATTCAATTGATATATTGTCGCCTCTAGGCTCGTCCGACCACTGTGTCGTGTCAGCCAAATTCTCGTACTCCTCCCACACAGTTAGAGAACAAATTCCGAAAAGAACAGTATGGCTCTACGAGAAAGCCAACTGGAGCGGACTTAACAACTTCTTTAGGAATTTTAACTGGTCACTATGCTTCCTCGATAGTGACGTGGATGCCGCTACTGATGCGATCACAAACATTATTTCGCTGGGCATGAGGTCCTTCATTCCTCACAGAGTGAAGAGCATCAAGCCTAAGGCAAATGCGTGGTTCGACTTGAGCTGCAAAGAGGCTATCAGGGTGAGAGAGTTGAGTTTCCGGGATTATAAAGCCAACCCTTCTGAGGAAGCCCGGAAAGAGTTCAAACGGATCCGAAATGACTGTAATGCATTAATAAGACGTGTTAAATTCTCCTTTGACCAAAAGTTGAGGCAAAAAGTTCTACAATGCCCCAAGGGTAGCAGAAGCTTTTGGTCTTTCGTAAAAAACATAAGGAATTCAGCCTCGTCTTCGATCCCAACGCTCATTTGCAATGACATTCCAGCTCTCAGCTCTTTGGACAAAGCTAATCTGCTTGCTGCACACTTTGCAGCTAGCTCAATGCTGCCAGATAGCACTTTGTCCCCGCCTGTACTTGAGAGCGTAAATTTCTCCATGGGGCAAATCCATTTTCGCACTCGTACAGCAGCAAGAGTACTTAAAGATCTAAACATACACAAATCCGCTGGCCCGGATGGTATACCCCCTGTTCTTCTGAAGAGGTGTTCTTCCACGCTGGCAAAACCACTGCGTAAGCTTTTCTATCTGTCCTACTTTTCAGGGCTCTTTCCGAGTAAGTGGAAAACTGCATTTGTCCAGCCCGTCCCTAAAAAGGGCGAATGTTCGTCACCCACCTCCTACCGACCCATAGCACTAACGTCCCTTCTCTCCAAGGTCATGGAAACGCTGATCAACCGTCAGCTTTTGAAATATCTTGAGTCCCGGAAGCTTCTTAATGACCGACAGTACGGCTTCCGAAGCAACCGTTCCACTGGTGATTTGATGGCATATCTCACTGAAAAGTGGAACCAATCTTTGCACAATGCAGGAGAAAGCAAGATTGTTGCGCTTGATATTTCTAAGGCATTTGACAGGGTCTGGCACCAGGCTCTCTTGTCGAAAATGCGTGCTTTTGGGATCGATGAGTCTTTTCTTCAATGGATTAGAAATTACCTTTCGAATCGTTCAATACAAGTCGTTTTGGATGGATTCAAATCTGATATTCACCATATCAATGCTGGTGTTCCCCAGGGCTCTGTCTCCGACACTCTTTCTCATTTTTATAAATGATCTCTTGTCTGCTACTTCTAATCCTATTCATTCCTTCGCTGATGACAGTACCCTCAGCTTTTCATATTCGTTCCTTGGCTCACGTCCCTCCACTTCGGCCTTAGACTCGGAACGGCAGCGTATGTTAAGCACATTAAATTCCGACCTTGACAGCATAATCGATTGGGGAAATAAGAATAGAGTGGAATTTAATGCTTCCAAAACACAGTGCTGTCTACTGTCGTTAAAGCGATCACAAAATAATCAGCCGTTATCCATGGACGGCACTTGTGTTGTTGAAACCGAAAGACTTTCCATCCTCGGTATGTGTATCAACCCAACAATTAGTTGGAACGATCACATATTTGAGGTCGCCAAAAATGCTGCGAAATGTCTAGGCTTCCTTAAACGATGCAAGAAGTACTTCACCCCTTCTGATCTGGCTACAATATACAAGGCCTACATACGCCCAAAACTTGAGTATAACGCTCCTATTTGGTCAGGTGCTCCTAAGACCTCCCTGCACCTGCTGGATAGAATTCAAAAGCGAGCGATAAAACTTATAGGTGACAGTAATATTGCGAAGTCGATTGACTCGTTAGAACACCGACGTAATGTCGCGTCGTTGTCACTCTTTTATCGCTATTTTAACAAGAAATGCTCAGATGAATTAGCCAGTTGCATTCCTCCCCTTCAAGAATTCACCCGCAATACACGCCTCGCTAGGAATGCCCACCAATTCACCCTCAAGCCCTCTTTCGGACGTACAGTCAAATTCAGAGACTCGTTCTTTAGCCGCACTACACGAATCTGGAATGCTCTTCCCAGCTCGATTTTTCCTCCTCATTGCAATCCACAAGCATTTAAAATCAACGTGCATCGGTACCTCTTCTCCCTCTCTTCCTCTATACCTTCGGCCCGTGCTGTGACTTGATCCGGTCACTTAAGGGTACTCGCAACCCCTTTTGCACTCGTCAATTATAAAAAAAAAAAAAAAAAGCACCTAAGTCAACGTGAGCTTAGCGATGTCACCCTTTGCGACGCCTGTGGAGAAGGTGAAGACCCTTCAGAGTAATTTCTCTGTCAATTTCCCACCTTTGTTCGTATCAGGTGGCGTCTTTTTGGCGCTGATATTGTGGGAACTGAAAACCTAAGTTTCTTACTACAGGAGTGCCTTCTGATCTTTCTTCGGAAGCCAAGTAAATACATTGAATGAAAGTTATGGCTTGGTTGAACAGTAGACCAGTATTTGAGTCTGAGCGCTCCAGTGCAGTGCATTTCAACCTTGAACAAAAACAAAAAAAGAAAAAACTGAGTTGGTACTTGGGTGACTAATTGGGCCTTCGTGGAAGCCGATGATCTGATTAACAAAATGCTACATCCGTCACGTCTACAACTCCATTCATTTTATTTTATCAATCGCAACTCAATAAATCTTTTTAATGCTTCCCAATGGGTTCGCACCTTAACAAAATCCTTAAAATTAAGTTGTTTTGTTCTGGACACGAACCTGTCTGGTGGACTTTTCTCTTGACTGGTTCTATGCAGTGTCATTAGTCAAAGGAATGTTTCGCTTGGAGTCTTCTACTTCGTCCAGCTGTGTGGTTGCATGCTGCTGTGGGCGTACGTGTATGGAGTGTGTGGAGTACGTATTTTGTATCTTCGTTGAAGGCCTTCGAAATAACGAACACTTTTCATTCGATTCGCTATTTCGTGAGCAGTTTAACTTCACATTTATAGCTGCAAGTAGCATCTACCGAACCGCATAAGTTACTTGAAATCAATTCAGGCCCTTTAACCTTGCAAAATCTTTAAAAACTTCCAAAGGGAGAAAATAATTGAAACCTACAGGCCATTTATTTTCAGAGCAGAAATGAATGACTTCCAATCTCTCATGAATGGCACAAATGGGTGCACACAGACTTGTCTTTTAAACAAGTGACTGTGCAGCGCGGCAATGATTTTGATTTCAACTCGACATCCAAGCACATGTTCAGCTCTTCAATGCGACGTTTGACTCATGATACAATGCCCGCCCCTCATAAAGCTTATCATCCAAACAAACAGTTGGCAGTGCGCCCCATGGGGTTTCGCATTATCTATTGAAGCAGACAATAAGTTCCTTGATGGGAAGTATTGAAAAGTTGCAACCCGCTGCTGGCAGCATGCTGCATCTTATCAATCACGCTGCATTCACAGGAAACCAATTTACAGAAAGCATTCCACAAATGATTACAGTTCGATTTAAACTCATTTGGCGCATTCAGTGAGTTTTAAATTCAATTCGAAATTAATTTTTATTTGCTACTACAGGGACTTACTTAACGACTTAAGCACAAACTAATTGGTCAGCGCTGTTAAGTCCTATGAAAGGCTAAGCATCTGCCAAATAATGTATTTAGACAGATTTGCTCACTTTTGCATCAAATAGTGATTTAGTCGGCAGATGGAGAGAATAAAACATTTCCGAATATTTCCTTAAGAAATGAGGGCACACACACAAAATTTGTTTTTCTCCCTTAATCCGAGAGAAGAGTAATCCAAAAATCATCTTCAAATCTTCCAGCAAATGACATAAACTGACGTAACGTGCTCCTTCTCGCAGAGGACAAAACAAATCAGCATTAACGTCGAAAGTAAGCACATTTTGTCTGCGACAGGAACAGACAACGATTAGAGGAAATGAAGAATTATTAACACAATTCTTGACAGCATGGACTGCCCCAAAATCCGGATGTCACATTTGTGTCTTCATTCCTTCGCATTAATGGAAACGGCCTCATTGCTGCACCACATCTGTCGAGAGGATAAGGTCTGAACACGACAGTGTCAGTGCTGCTAATTCCTATTTTGTGGTAATCCATGCAAAATGTTCTATCAAACCCCCTGACATATGTGTGCACTTAAGGGCTATCGGTGCAGGTGCTTGGCGGTATCTGTGAAAAAATATTCGCAGGCATTAGAGCCTGTTGTTTGTCAACCACTCAACAGAATTACAGAAAGTTCATGAATTGATAATACTCGGAATACATACCTGATACCGGTCGAAGGCAATCGCTGTTATCGATATTGTCGACACGAATATGCTTGTGGCCTGAAGCATGGCAATCATTTTGCACAGAATCGCACATGTCCCGAATGGCCAGAACTTTGAGAGGATTTCCATTAAAGTCAACGGCATCGTCACCAAGCACAGAAGCAGATCTTAAATAACGGCACTGTTAGGGATGTTAAAGTCAACTTAAATGCGGTGTCTTAAATTACCTGATATTGCAAGGTTCAGAATGAATAGGTTCCTGGCAGTGCGCATCATTGGCTTTCGTATCACGGCGATGACCACCAGCGTGTTCCCGACCGCACCGAAGACTATTAGGACACTGTACATCGCAATGAGGATATAATACCACGGCCCATCAATGCTGCGATTCCGTGTGAATTGCTCCAACAGGATCGGGTCTAGTCGGGGTGCTGTTTCGTTGCTGGTGTCGTTGAAGCGCTGTGTATCCAAGAACTCCTCGCTGTCGTCTGAGTCGTTCATTTTTGTCTGAAAGCACCAGAAGAAAGCAATGAATTTTTCTTCTGTATGGCCGATTTGATTCGATTGAGGGGACAGGAATGTACACAAGACCTCGGGAGAGATGCTGCCTTGGGGTAATGGAAAAATCTCCTTCGGTTCAGTGAGTTTTGAGGTCCTTTAGTTGGCAAATGAATTCAATTCACGTGCGACTGCGTTGATAATGTAGAGGATAATGTTTTTCTTCTTTCTTTTTATCGGTCTTTGCACACTTTGTTGTATAGTGCATGAGAGGAAGAAATGGGTTGCTGCAGAACTAAACATTTCGACTGTGTAAATGATGATTTCTTGCGATAGTCAGGGTTAAAAACTTGGAAACAACATAAAGTCGACAGAAGGTCGTGTCTGGCATTAGCCTGGTTTTTGAGTACAGTGGAATGCACCGCACTTTGGCGGCTACTTTCAGTTGGAACACAAGTCTATCAGTATGGATATTCAAAGAAGTTTCCCATTTCAACAGTCCTCCTATGGTCTTTCTGAGGCTCACGAATCTGAGACACCTTCTGGAATGGTGTAGATTTGTTTATGAAATTCGCTTTTAAATTGAATTAAATGTTTCCCTTCGGCCGAATGAAATTCGATAGACAAAGAAACTGATTTAGTGACTGCCTTAAGGGTCGCAATGGAGAGAGGCTAAGCTCAAATGTCTCTACTTTGGTTCAATGAACAAGGCTCTGTATTGCTTGTCCGTGGGTTGTCAAGAGTTTCAGTAGATTTTTATATAATTACCCTTCTTAACAAGAAACATTCTCAATAAAAATTTTGCTGCATGACCAAATGTTTTGAATGCATAACATGTGATGCAGTTGTTTGTGGAAAAACGAACGCGTCGCAAACAAACATGTTCCACACTAGAAACACTGAAAGGTATATAAAGGTTACAATGATATAAGGTGCTCAATTTAAGCGCGATTCATTTCAAGGGCGTCTCAACTTAAGTGTGTTTCAATTGGAGTGGGGTCAATTTTTGTTTACATAAGAATACAAGTATTTTGTTTTAAAACAGATTTAGTGTCTTCTGTATGCAAATCCATTTCCTTCACAAGTCCACAAGGGGCAAGATATTAGAAGTTCAGCCGCTGACCACAATTTTTGACCTCTTTTGTCGCATAAAGTCCGGCTTAAACAATTTTCAAAGAGACTGTATCGGTGGAAGCCAATGACTCCACGTAGCCCCAAGACTAAAGAAATTTCATGCGCTATGAAGTATTGCGACCCGACATTTTATCGAAGAAACGTCACCGTCAACCAAATTTTTATTAAATCGATTGAAACATAAAATATGCTGTGCTGCTGGTGGAATCTTCTTGCATACTGGCCAAGTCTGTACTACCCAATTTTTGTGCGACGATTTCCGTTCCCAGTAACTTGGCGATTTTCATAATCAGCAAAAAGATGTGGTCCAAAGACAACGCCGGCACGTAATCCACCCTAAACAGTTGGTTCCTCGTGAATCCTGTGCGAATTGTTGCCTGTCCAGTAACGCATTTTGCTTGCTCACAAGCCCATTCAGCCAGAAACCCCGCCTCTGAAGAAGACGTTTAGATGAAAATCAGCATTAATTTAAACGTGATCTTCAGCCGATTTGAAGAAGTATAAAATGAGGCAGCAATTGTAGTTAATGTGTCACCATGATGATCTTTCGATGATTCAGGTCAAGATCTTTGGGCAAATGTTACCACAATGACAACAAAAGAATGCCCAGTAGTTGAGTACGTTATGTGAGTGATTAAATAAGGTTTCTCTGCTCGCTTTTTTTTCTCTCTGGCCGTGAAATATTGTGTAGGGAAAATAAAGACTCGTATACAATATTTTACTTGACGTTGAATTTTTGTTCTTTGTAATTGATTCATTTATTGTGGTCGCCGTGGCGTAGTGGGTAGAATGCGACGCTCACACGCCGAAGGGTCTAGGTTCGACTTCCAGCTCAACACCAATTTTTCGAATTTTTCACGGCACCACCTCTTTCGAGCTGCTGACAACACTCAAAGAGTAATAACTGTCTAAGAAAGCTTCTCAAATCTCGCCGTTGGGAGTCGGCAAAAAACTGTACGTCCCTTCTACTCGTGAGAGAACAGTAGCGCACACAACACGAGTAGTTGATGAGCAAGCGAGGCCCTGGTCCCCCTTTGGACTGTAGCGCCTACAATTATTATAATTGATTCATCAATTGTTGTTATCTGACTGAATTTGCAACGAAAGAGTTCAAATCGTTTTAAATTGCAACAATATTGCATCCGACATGCAACTTATCGCACATAAAACTTGGGATCATACGCATTTATTAGGCTATTTCCAAAAGAGATGGTGCGATGGATGGTAAGTCACTTAAAGAAAGAAAAACATAATGATAATAAACTCCATAAATATACGAAATGTAAGGTTCGGTCGAAAGACCATAGACTAAGGGTAAGTTTAGCTTAGAGTGCCCGTCAAGGACCAGTAAGTTAGATTGTAGGAAAAAGAAAACAAAGAACGCCCAACTAGTTTTAAGCATTTTTTGTCTAGTACGTAAGTCTGCAATGAAATGGAAATAAAAATGTATTAAAAATGAAATGAAAAAAAGAAAGAAATGTATGAGAGGGCCAAGATGGCTTTCTTGAGGTACTCCCAAAGAGTTTATGATCTTGTCAGCAATATTACCAATTCTTACAAACTTTTTTCGTCCTTCAAGATAATTCTTAAGCCAACTTAAATTTTTTTAATGAAATCCAAGTTGTCTTTTTTATTAGGACAAGCTGCACACGATCGACGCCTTTGAGTCAGTATAGATCGTATCAACTATCAAACCTTCCACGAAACTACAGAGCTAGTAATTGGCAAAAATTGCTAAACTTGTAGTGATAGATCTTCCACTTTTAAATAAATGCTGAAGCTCGGTAGTACGATTTTTAACTTTAGCTTCCTCTTTACAAGTGCCTCAAACACTTTTCCAGCTGATTAGCTATATGTCAATAGTTAGCTATGGAATCTTGGAGACCATATTTTTGGAATGAAGTTACAAAGCTCATGGATAACACTTATAAGATAAGTTCACGAATTGAATGGAGGAACAGTAGGCCAGGAGACCAGCGAGAAAATGCTCGTGTTGTGCATGGACCTAGATGGGATGGACCTAGAGTTTTATGTCGACTTCGAATGGTGAAACTTAAGAAGCTTGACATTGTAACCTCTGAGCGAGGTGTTCAATTAAATACTACACAGAATCCACAATTATCAGTTTCCTTAAAAATTCAACAAATTTCAAGTGGCAGCGACAACGAACTTCACACTGACTGCGAAAATGCAGCACCTCCCTGTATTTTCATTCCAGTTATGCGGCTGTATTAAGAAGAACCATACTTTCACGCATAGAACAATGCGTCATAGTTTTGTTTAAGCATGTGTCAGAATTGCTTGTTACTACTGCAGCCTAGTGTAGGCGGTTTACAAAAGTGTGCTACTTGATTTACGCTTGCTTTAAATGTATGCACGCACTGTACTTCTAAAGTCAGTAGGCCACTGTAAAATTGGTTAAAAAGTTCTTAAGCCCTGCTCTCGAATTTCTCCCTACAATTTTAAAGATCGTGTAACACATATTGTGATGCTCAAGAAAAATAAGACAACGCTCAGACTGAAGTCTTTCTTTTGTTTCTGTCAGCCTCAAACACTAATTTTAATAATTGTATGGCGCAACAATCCACAGGGGGACAAGGGTCTAGTTTGCTCATCAACTACTCGTGTTGTGCGCGCTACTGGTCTCTCACGAGTAGAAGGGCCCTACAGTCTTATGCCGACTTCGAACGGCGAAACTAGAGAAGCTTTCTTAGACAGTTTTTACTCTTTGAGTGTTGTCAGCAACTCGAAAAAGGTGGTGCCGGCGTGTGAGCTTTGCACTCTACCCACTACACCACGGCCAC
This sequence comes from Eristalinus aeneus, assembly GCA_955652365.1. NCBI lineage: Eukaryota > Metazoa > Arthropoda > Insecta > Diptera > Syrphidae > Eristalinus > Eristalinus aeneus. The sequence goes on from OY019130.1 coordinate 75,569,976, forward strand.
AGCATATATTGGTAACAAACTAGAAAACTTGCAAACGTCAGTAGTCTATTCCATAATTATTTTCCACCAACAGCCGTGTGCACTTAAATAGGGACAAGCATTTTTTTTGAATTTGTTGATACCAAGTATACCCGTATGAAGTGAGCGTCAAGATACAATTGTCTCTATAGGGAAAATTTGTTGTGAACGAGCCCTTATTTTTTTCTTTGTTTGTTTGCTATGACATTTGTGAAAAATATTTAGTATGCATCAAGTCAATGAACAGACAACATCATATTTTTTCATCGTGTTAAAAATGTCGAATTTTGTACCAGAAAGTGATGATTTGCGGAAAGCATTAATATTTTGTTTTCATTTGAGTCGCATCGAATGCTTGTCGAGGCATATGGTGATCATGCTCTATCAGAAGCAACATGCAAAAGATGGTTTCAACGGTTCAGAAATAATGATTTTGATGTGAGAAATGAAGAACGTGAATTGAATGAAAGAAAGATGGAAAACCGAAAAAACACTTGTGAAATTTTGCTTCAAAGACACGAAAGCAAATTGATTTTGCATCGGATTGTTACTGGTGATGAAAAATACATTTACTTTACATTTACTTTAAGAATCCTAAACGGAAAAAATCGTGGGTTAATCTGGGACAACCATCAACATCGACTGGAAAATCAGATCGATTCGGCAAGAAGACAATGCTGTGTGTTTGGTGGGACCAAAAAGGTGTGCTGTACCACGAGCTCCTAAAACCTGGTGAACCCGTTAATACTGATCGCTACCGAGGAGAAATGATCAATTTGAACCATGCATTGATCGAGAAACGACCAGAATGGGCCAGCAAACACCGCAAGGTAATTTTGCTCCATGACAATGCACCTGCACACAAAGCAAAACCGGTGCAGGATACAATCAAAACACTTGGCTGAGAGCAGCTTCCCCACCCGCCGTATTCAACAGACTTGGCTCCTTCCGACAACCATTCTTTTTCATCGATGGAACACGCATTGGCTGAGCAGCGCTTTGATTCCTACGAGGAGGTCGAAAATTGGGTGTCTGATTGGTTTGTTTTAAATGACGAACAATTTTATTGGCGTGGTATTCACAAATTGCCAGAAAGGTAGTCAAATTGTGTAGAAAACAATGGCCAATACTTTGCATACAATGTTTTTACTTTCCCATTAATAATTAGCGTTTTATTAAAAAAAACCGGTAAACCTGGTATTAGGCTTTGGTGTGTACTTCATCAGACTTCATCATCATGGATATTTCAAGAGAAAAGAGGGCACAAGTCATTGCGTTACATGCACACGCTGGGACAACCTTCCGAGAAATTTCGGCTGATGTTGAAGTTTCAAAGTTCAGTGTTTCAAGGATTATTTCTCAACACATAATCACTGCATCAATTGAATCTAATCGTAAGGGTCATTGCGGCGGAAACGCAAAAAAACGAAACATGACGATAAAGTTTTGATAGGAAATAGCATAATCAACCCTGGCAACAACAGTTGGAATTCAGGTAGATGCGTCTATAGTCCGTAGGCGTCTTCTGGAAGTTGATCGAAAGGACACAAAGACTTTGAAAATACAGCTGTTGATCGAAAATTTAAGGCAGAAGCGACTAATTTGGGCTAAGAAACATAAGGAATCTAAAGTGGACAATTGGAAAAAAGTTGTTCCCTCAGACGAGAGTTACTTTCAGACCCAAGGACAACGGATAAGTGTCGTGAGAAAAAGTCCAAAAGAAAAACTTTAACCCGGCCAAACGAGTATGGTTCAAGCGCCAAAACACCCTCCCAAAGTCATGTTTTGGATCTGTTTTACATTTGAAGGCCCTGGAAGTCTGAAGCACAAAATACGCAAAAGTTTCAACTCAAATGCTGCTTCCAACCATTCTGCGGAGACGTCAACTTTTCAACAGGATCTTGCTCCATGTCACACATCCAAAAAAAAAAAAAAATTAAACAGTATTTTGCAAACCACAAAATCGATGTTCTGGTTTGGCCTGACAACTCTCCAATTGAGAATCTACAGTTTCTGAAAATCGAATTCCAAATTCTGACAGCCTTATAAGGCGTTTGCGAAATTCTGCTTAAAATATTATTACTCTACGATTGGTCTACTGTCCACTGTTTTCTTCACTCCATCAGTTCTTTGAACTTTTAATGAGGTGCTTGGCACGCTCTATGTTGTAAAAGATGCCAAAAGAGCTCGATGCGCCATTGTCTGCACTCTTAATTATGTTTATGATCCAAAGTTTAATGCAGCTTCTCTGAATCAGGTTTCGGAATAAGGAAAATCCAAAGATGTTTGTATTTATTAAAAAAAAAAAAGAAAATTGAGAAAACGTCAAAAATCGAAAAACCCAAAGCAATACCAGAAGCGTTGTTGAAATTTAAAGAATTTGCAACTTTTTTTGAGGAGATCCTTGCAAAAATTTTTAGTCCACTCGAATCAATCTAAGAATCGAGACATATGCAATATACACGTAAATTATAGCGTGGAAGGAATGGTTCTAATGCCCTTGCACTGAAGTTTTGTTATATGTTTCTTCTTCTTCTTGTGGCGCTACAGCCCGCGATAGACCAAGGCCTCAACTAACATGCCTCTCTTGCCTGTACGATCGTTCGTCAGCTGCCTTCAGTTCCGCACACTAAGTTCGTGGAGGATCTTCTCCATTTATGTGCGCCACCTTCACCTAGGCCTTCCGTTGCGTTGTCTTAATGGCTCTGATTTGAAGACTTTGCGGGCCGCAGCAGTGTTGTCCATACGCTCCTCCGCCTTGATATCTTACGCGTTGTATCCGAAGACGCTTGACCAGGCACATGTCGCTGTACAGCCTATAGAGTTCGTCGTTAAATCTTCTCCTCCAGATGCCATCAACGCAAACAGGACCAAAAATCGCACGCAAAAATTTTCTCTCGAAAAGACTACAGCTTCCTCATCCAAGCAACGTCCAGGTTTCCGCGCTATAAAGTAGGACTGGGGTGATTAGGCTTTATATAAAGCGAGCTTAGTCATTCGGGAGCGGACTTTATTACTCAATTGCCTCTTGAGCCCAAAGAAACAGCGATTGGCAAGAGTGATTCTGCGTTTGATTTTGATACTGGTGGTGGTACCGCTCAGCCGAGGTAGATGAAGTCCTTGACTATCTCCAAGTTTCTGCCTCCTAGTGCGACGCTTTTTCCGAGACGTTGATGTTGTGTGTTCTTTCTTGATGACAGCATGTACTTTGTTTTGCCCTCATTAATCACCAGACCCAGAACTTGATATGCGAATTGTGACCCGATATAAGAGTGTAAAAGCGATTCGGACATGCTCGCCTCAGGAAAAGACTTAAATTTTTGTTATATATTCGATTTCATTCCAAACGTTGTTAATTTGAATACTTTTTCAAGATGATTTGCCTACTAAGAGTGAGGATAATTATCAAACAAAAGAAAAACTTTAACAAATTATGGCATCATTAACCTTTTTTGTCGTTTGAACGTCAATATTGAAAACCTACCTCTATTGGATGGTTCAACAGTCCATCTATAAAGCAGTTCTTTGCAGCTACTGAGCCGTGCGGGGTGTTGTTCTCTCAAAAGTAGAAGAGACATATTGTGTTTTGGCGAACCATGAAATTCGAAGATCATTTTCATAAGCAAACTGTTCTTTTTGAGTATTTGAATCTGATGTCCGAATTAGGACCTTCGGAATGTGAGTGTCGTACTTGCCCACTACACCAAGGCCGTATAATGATTGATTGTCACCATTGCCGATTTCTAGGTTTCTAAAGTTGCCTTTTTCACAACTATCCCAGGAATGTCTCATTCAACTAATCGGTGATTCCCCATACTTGTTAAGCGCTTTTTAAGGATACGCCTCCTGAGAGAATAACCGTCCCATTCCTTCATAAAATGAAGTAAAGCCGATGTTATCGAGAAAATCACCCTTCTGTGGATATCTCTTTACAAAAATGTTCGCGGATAACTTGCGGGCCTCCAAAACCTTACGAGAAGAGTCGGTTCGAATCCGATGACGGAGACTCTTTGTCTCCGAAGACCCGAAGACGATACGTATTGCTTCAGTAAATTACTCTATCAAAAAGAAACAACGCCAAGCATCTCTTAAGTTGAGTACATTAAATTACATTCTCGTTTGCATTGAATAAGTATGCTCGTGCATAAACCAAAGTATGAATAAATATTTGCTCGTCACTCACAGCGACTATGGCACGGCACAGAACACTGCTCGTTGCACTAAATGATGACATGTGACAACAGCACTTCCTCCTTGTAGCAGCGAAGTGATTTGAATATTCCACCGACATCAGGAAATCAATACTAATCGCTTAACACCAGAATATCGTGTTTCACTCACTTGGTTAAGGTGTGAGCAGATTGGATTACGGCCCACCCCTATCCGAGGTTTGTCAGTATAATGCTTCATACTTTTTGTTGGTATTCCTTTTTTAAGCTTTTGATATTTTTACATGCATCCAGACGTGTGTATACACTTTTCCTCTTTCACAACATTAAGGTTTTCCACCCTGAAGCTTTTTCTGTGCATACTTGAGTCTGTCTGGAGGATATAATACCCCACTTGATGTTCGAGGGCATTTTTTGAGCCGAAAGATGCTCTTTTGTCAACTGAAAGGTTAAAGATGACACAGGAGCTGAAGGTTAATGAGTAATTTAAGACAACACATGGCACGATGGGTTTCGAAGAATTAACGAAAATGTGAGTTAATTCGTATGGGCTTTGCTGGGCGCATTTTGATGGAGCGGTTCTTAATAATTTCTCCCTTTGTCTACTGCCTATATCAAATTGAAAGACTGAATACCAATGTTTATGAATTTAGGTAAGTTGCTGCAAAACGAATGGCGATGAACAGAAACTCACTCTACACAAGTAAGGCACGAATCAAGGCAAAAACCATTTGCATGTAACCCATTTGTCATTCACAGTAACAGCCATTTATAATTTATAAGGAAAATATACGCCATCTAAAGCCTTTAATGATCGTTCATATTTCCCAATACCAGAAGGTTTTGTAGCTTTACCATGGCCAAAGTATCTTTGCCAAGCAAACAGACTTTGATTTTGAAAGGGGCATTTAGTCACTATTCTTTAAAAGGTAAAAGCTCTGGCCAGTAGGCAAACAGTAATAGGATAGACTGTTGAATACGTGCACCCTAAGGTAAAGGTTGACAAGAAACTTAGTTTTGGTTAAGGTTTTGTTTGATTCCTTTGTGGTTGCCATCATCATCATCGGTACGACAATAGGGATCCGGTCCTAGCCTCCAGCAACAAGTCTCTCCATTCATCTCGGTCGACAACAATTGTAATTCAAATTCTTCTTTCGAACAAGGCTAAGAAATCAGAGCGACTCTTACTAACTTTTGCCCAAGTTTGAGATCTATAGAATAGAAGACGCGACAGTCCACAAAGTGACCAGAGCCTAGCTTGCTAATCAACTACTCGTGTTTTCCGCGCTACTGTTCTCTCACGGGTAGAATGGATTTACAGTTCTTAGCGAACTCCGAACGTTGACGTTTCAGAAGCTTTCAATTAGACAGTATTACTTTTTGAGTGTTGTTAGCAACTCGAAAGAGGTGGTGTCGTGAAAAATTCTTGGTGTTCAGCCGGGAATCGAACCTGAACCTTCGGCGTGTGAGTGTCGCCCTCTACCCACTACACTATGGCGGTCATTAGTTTAAGATCTATGCGTTGTTATTTGTTTGCTGCTTCTGTTCACTCTAATGTATTGGACTACTTAAAATGTATACTCCGATGGGTTAATTGATTGGCGAATCATTGTCACGATCCTTGTCACGACAGCTTTATATACAATTGCTGATAAATTTAAAAAACGAAAAACGTCGCGTTATGCGTTTTCTTATTGCAAAAGAGGGAAGAACGCAACAAAAGCACGCTGGTGACAACACTGTGAGTGGAGGACGAGTTCAACATCGATTTCAATTTATTAAAAAGTTGATGAAATATTGCTATTAATGGAGTTAACCCGGCACGCAAACTACCAGGAGATAGAGGTGGCACTAAAAATCAATCGTTTGATAAAGTCATTTATTTTTATTCAATTATTTGGGTGCTGTATACATAAAGAAACATCACTGAGACGCTATTCCAATGGAATGATTAACAATCATATTTAAAGTAATTCTTTTCGAGCAATTAAAAAGTAGCCGGCTACTAACTACAAGTGGCTTTTAGACGTATATTGTTTTGCTCCATGTCAATTCACCTGCACACAAAGCAAAACCGGTTCAGGATACAATCAAAACACTTGGCTGGGAGCAGCTACCCCACCCGCCGTATTCACCAGACTTGGCTCTTTTCCGACTACCATTTTGTTTTCATCAATGGGACACGGATTGACGGAGCAGCACTTTGATTCCTACGAGGAGGTCGAAAATTGGGTGTATAATTAGTTTGCTTTAAAAGAAGAACACTTTTATTGGCGTGGTATTCACAAATTGCCAGAAAGGTGGTCAAAATGTGTAGAAAACAATAGCCAATACTTTGAGTAAAATGTTTTTACTTTCCCATTAATAATAAGTCTTTCATTTTCAAAAAACCTCAACCAATAGCACATGGATTGTTCTTATTTTTTCAGTTAATATATTTTTTCGTTAATATAAACAAATGTGGATCTAAGCATACTTCGACAATGGTTTGCCACACAAGAATTGCTTACAAGACAATAAAACTAGGCTTATGATATGTAGTCTACGAGAACTGTTTCCACTTGACTGCGACTCAAATTTTCACTCTAGCTCCTGCACAAGAATGTCAATATCAATATCTAATCATACTTGTGGCAGTAAAAACTTCGATGATAATCAATCATGTACATCAAGTTGTTTTTAAATAGAAGGCGTTGAAACCTTTAAATACCTAGGTGCTTAGTGGATAAAAATGTGACGTGGAAAGCACATGTAGAGGGTACAAAACTATATATCGTATGCTATCTGCTACCCAAAATATGTATTTTCTAAGGCAACACTGTTCTATTTACATCTTCAGAACGTTTTACTATGGAATAGTACACTCCAAATTGCAGTACGGTATTGCAACCTGGGGTGGAACCTATAATTGTACTATTGAACCGCTGTATGTAGCACAAAAATAAGTGATAAGAATAATGTGCAAGAAGAAAAGGTTAGCCCATAGCTGGCCCTTGTTCCAAATGCTGCGCATACTTCCACTAAGACATCTGTACGTCTTTAAGGTTCTCAAGGTTTTCTTCATGAGAAATGGACACACTAATAATCTCAAAAGTTCAAACATATATAATTTGAGAATAAATAGTGTGTTAACTTGTTCTATTTCATTCTTAAGGAGAAATTGTTGTTCAAATTTTTAATACGACGGCAGCATCAAGACTACTTAATAAATTACCAACTGAAATCAGGCAAATAGTCCAACCAAAGCTGTTTACAAAAGCAGTAAAAAAACTACTTCTTAGTATGGAAAATTCATCATTGTTCATCCAAAATCTCTGTTATTGTTCATTAATTCACTACTTGAATATTATACTGAAGTTACATCATTGTTTTTGTACATAAATATATAAATAATTGTATTGTTCTTTAGTTTTTTTTTTACTTACTGTAATCAAATTCTATATTTTCTAACCGAAGGATCATTCGTCACTAGTTCTATATAAACTAAAGAATGATGCCCATTATTTTTCTTAAATTTTCAAATTCATTTTTTGTAGTTCATTAGCATAATCTGAAATCTGTTTTTATATTTAAGAAACTGAATTCTAAATAAAACAAAACAATATATTTACCCAACTTTTTTAATACTGCTATTCATTTGGTAAACTAATAAGTGCTTGACTGTTTTTGGTGAAGGTGTTTCTATTTGTTTTGCTATAGCTGTATATGAGGCCTGTTAAAAAAGCTTCATGAATTTTTCAAATTTCACTGGCTACGTACATTCAATTCCCGATTTTTAATTTGTTATTTTATTTTGTTGATACACTCGTCTAGAACATATGTACACCAGTTTCAGCTCTTACGCGGTAAATACATTCCTGACAAAATCGTGTAAATTGAGTCATACATTTTTATATGGAAAAACCGCGTAAAGCGACTCCATCTATAGATAACCTTTTCGAAATATTTATTGAAAACAAAGTACAGTTTTATAATGTTAATGAGGTATTAAAATATCATTTATCTACTAAAAAAAAAAACATAAAAAGAGGTAAAACAAAAATGTGTTCCATTAAAAAAATAATTATACTTCATAATATATAAAAAAAAACTTAATCGCTATCAGTTTCAACCAACAGTCATTGTATACGTAATTGTGCAATATCTGACTCATCACTGAATAATCTCATTAGATTCTGCTTCTGCAATCGTTGCATTAATTTTAGTCAGTTTGAAGGGATCTTCCGTTAAAAAATATTCCGAAATAAGTTTTCGTTACCTATTTTTATTAGTTATGTCTTTGTAGATTTCCTCATATTGTTTTAATATATCATTAACATTTCACTGAATTTTAAGACCACGATCTAAAATAATATCTCCTCCTTGAAAATGGTTTTCCAGTTTTCATCCTAGTACAAGTCACTCGGGAACAAATTTTGCTGTGAAAACATTCTTTGTTTTCTTTGTTTTCGATGACAGATTCAATGTCATAGTCAACACTATTTACCTTACGATTTGTAGCCATTTCAATTTAATCTTTTGCATTTAATTCCTCATCTTAGCGAACTCCGAAAAAGTTGATGAAATATTGCTATTAATGGAGTTAACCCGGCACGCAAACTACCAGGAGATAGAGGTGGCACTAAAAATCAATCGTTTGATAAAGTCATTTATTTTTATTCAATTATTTGGGTGCTGTATACATAAAGAAACATCACTGAGACGCTATTCCAATGGAATGATTAACAATCATATTTAAAGTAATTCTTTTCGAGCAATTAAAAAGTAGCCGGCTACTAACTACAAGTGGCTTTTAGACGTATATTGTTTTGCTCCATGTCAATTCACCTGCACACAAAGCAAAACCGGTTCAGGATACAATCAAAACACTTGGCTGGGAGCAGCTACCCCACCCGCCGTATTCACCAGACTTGGCTCTTTTCCGACTACCATTTTGTTTTCATCAATGGGACACGGATTGACGGAGCAGCACTTTGATTCCTACGAGGAGGTCGAAAATTGGGTGTATAATTAGTTTGCTTTAAAAGAAGAACACTTTTATTGGCGTGGTATTCACAAATTGCCAGAAAGGTGGTCAAAATGTGTAGAAAACAATAGCCAATACTTTGAGTAAAATGTTTTTACTTTCCCATTAATAATAAGTCTTTCATTTTCAAAAAACCTCAACCAATAGCACATGGATTGTTCTTATTTTTTCAGTTAATATATTTTTTCGTTAATATAAACAAATGTGGATCTAAGCATACTTCGACAATGGTTTGCCACACAAGAATTGCTTACAAGACAATAAAACTAGGCTTATGATATGTAGTCTACGAGAACTGTTTCCACTTGACTGCGACTCAAATTTTCACTCTAGCTCCTGCACAAGAATGTCAATATCAATATCTAATCATACTTGTGGCAGTAAAAACTTCGATGATAATCAATCATGTACATCAAGTTGTTTTTAAATAGAAGGCGTTGAAACCTTTAAATACCTAGGTGCTTAGTGGATAAAAATGTGACGTGGAAAGCACATGTAGAGGGTACAAAACTATATATCGTATGCTATCTGCTACCCAAAATATGTATTTTCTAAGGCAACACTGTTCTATTTACATCTTCAGAACGTTTTACTATGGAATAGTACACTCCAAATTGCAGTACGGTATTGCAACCTGGGGTGGAACCTATAATTGTACTATTGAACCGCTGTATGTAGCACAAAAATAAGTGATAAGAATAATGTGCAAGAAGAAAAGGTTAGCCCATAGCTGGCCCTTGTTCCAAATGCTGCGCATACTTCCACTAAGACATCTGTACGTCTTTAAGGTTCTCAAGGTTTTCTTCATGAGAAATGGACACACTAATAATCTCAAAAGTTCAAACATATATAATTTGAGAATAAATAGTGTGTTAACTTGTTCTATTTCATTCTTAAGGAGAAATTGTTGTTCAAATTTTTAATACGACGGCAGCATCAAGACTACTTAATAAATTACCAACTGAAATCAGGCAAATAGTCCAACCAAAGCTGTTTACAAAAGCAGTAAAAAAACTACTTCTTAGTATGGAAAATTCATCATTGTTCATCCAAAATCTCTGTTATTGTTCATTAATTCACTACTTGAATATTATACTGAAGTTACATCATTGTTTTTGTACATAAATATATAAATAATTGTATTGTTCTTTAGTTTTTTTTTTACTTACTGTAATCAAATTCTATATTTTCTAACCGAAGGATCATTCGTCACTAGTTCTATATAAACTAAAGAATGATGCCCATTATTTTTCTTAAATTTTCAAATTCATTTTTTGTAGTTCATTAGCATAATCTGAAATCTGTTTTTATATTTAAGAAACTGAATTCTAAATAAAACAAAACAATATATTTACCCAACTTTTTTAATACTGCTATTCATTTGGTAAACTAATAAGTGCTTGACTGTTTTTGGTGAAGGTGTTTCTATTTGTTTTGCTATAGCTGTATATGAGGCCTGTTAAAAAAGCTTCATGAATTTTTCAAATTTCACTGGCTACGTACATTCAATTCCCGATTTTTAATTTGTTATTTTATTTTGTTGATACACTCGTCTAGAACATATGTACACCAGTTTCAGCTCTTACGCGGTAAATACATTCCTGACAAAATCGTGTAAATTGAGTCATACATTTTTATATGGAAAAACCGCGTAAAGCGACTCCATCTATAGATAACCTTTTCGAAATATTTATTGAAAACAAAGTACAGTTTTATAATGTTAATGAGGTATTAAAATATCATTTATCTACTAAAAAAAAAAACATAAAAAGAGGTAAAACAAAAATGTGTTCCATTAAAAAAATAATTATACTTCATAATATATAAAAAAAAACTTAATCGCTATCAGTTTCAACCAACAGTCATTGTATACGTAATTGTGCAATATCTGACTCATCACTGAATAATCTCATTAGATTCTGCTTCTGCAATCGTTGCATTAATTTTAGTCAGTTTGAAGGGATCTTCCGTTAAAAAATATTCCGAAATAAGTTTTCGTTACCTATTTTTATTAGTTATGTCTTTGTAGATTTCCTCATATTGTTTTAATATATCATTAACATTTCACTGAATTTTAAGACCACGATCTAAAATAATATCTCCTCCTTGAAAATGGTTTTCCAGTTTTCATCCTAGTACAAGTCACTCGGGAACAAATTTTGCTGTGAAAACATTCTTTGTTTTCTTTGTTTTCGATGACAGATTCAATGTCATAGTCAACACTATTTACCTTACGATTTGTAGCCATTTCAATTTAATCTTTTGCATTTAATTCCTCATCTTGCATCAATTCATTAATATCTGCTTGAGTTATATCGACAAAGCCTTCTCCACTCAGTTCTTGACCAAATTATCTGAGAAAAGTCTTCTTCTAAAGATATGTTATTACTCTCACCATTAAATATATCAGAACATAAAGATTTCTAGCAGGCATAAAGCGTTTAGGTTTTAATCCCTATATGCTTACGCGTTTGATACAATCCAACATTGTAATTTTTTCCAGACATCAGTTATTGATAGAGCTCCATCACTTTCCACATGATCTAAAATATATCTGAATAACTATTTTATGTACAGGGCCTTGAAAGTCGAAAATATAACTTTATCTAGGAGTTGCAGAGAAAGAGTTGTGTTTGGAGGTAAAAACACAACTTCAATATTTTCACGCTGCAAGTCTTCAGGGTGTGGTCGTCATGGCGTAGTGGGTACAGTGCGACGCTCACACGCCGAAGGGTCTAGGTTCGACTCCCAGCTCAACACCAATTTTTCTAATTTTTCACGGCACCACCTCTTTTGAGCTGCTGACAACACTCAAAGAGTTATAACTGTCTGAGAAAGCTTCTTAAATTTCGCCGTTCGGAGTCGGCAAAAAACTGTAGATTCCTTCTACTAGTGAGAGGACAGTAGCGCGCACAACACGGGTAGTTGATGAGCAAGCTAGGCCCTGGTCCCCCTTTAGACTGCTACAACTATTATCATTATTAAGTCTTCAGGGTGTCCCGCAGCATTATCAAGAACAAGAAGGACTTTAAAAGGTGGCTAAATACTTTCTCGCATTTAGTACGAAAATATTATAGAACCAATCACTGAACAGCGTTTCGGAAACCCAAATTCTTTTATTGCATTTCCAATAAACGAGCAGATTATTAATACTTAAACCTTTACAAGATCGTGGTAGGTTAGCTTTACCAATTACCACTGGCTTCATAATATGATCTCCAGAAGCACTACTACAAAGAAGAATCGTTATACGATCTTTCGCAGTCTTTTGCCCGGTTGCTGATTTATTATGTTTTGCTAAAAAGGTCCTTTGAGGCATTTTCTTCCAAAACAATCGTCGCTCATCAGCATTAAATATCTGGTCTTGGAACTATGGCATTTCGGTGATATTTTAAGTAAACTTTTGTGTATATCTTTCTGCTTCTATCAAACTAGCAGATGCTCGTTCACCTTTTTATTTTAGACTATGCAAGGAATGTCTTTTCTTAAATCGCTGAAACTAGCCACGACTTGCGTTAAAAGACATCTTATCCGCAGAAGTAGACTGCATTTGTTTTTGCAGTGTGTCATAAGCTATTTAAGTTTTATTTTGTATGACACTTGTATCGATTAGTGTTCGTTTTTGATTTTGGTCCTCTATCCATATTATTTTCCATTTTGTCCTTCGTATCATTTCTTACATATGACGTTGGATTCGTACTCGTATGCATTCCAGTTGCTACGCTTTTTGTAATTAAGTCTTCGTTTCGCTTTATTGCCCTTACTATTGATTCGTGCTTTGGAAAAAATTTAGCAATATCTACCATCCTCTCTTTACTTCTTAACCAGACCAAATTTCGGTTTCTAAGGAAAAAAATTTTTTATTCATGTTTGCTTAAACAATTTTTGCTTTTCCCATAGCAAAACTATCTCAAACCTAATACAATTATATTCTAAATTAGTTACTTCAATTATTCAATTAATTATTTGTAGAAAATATGATGTAAAATGTATAAAACCATTTGATGGAAATTCCCTTTTTTTGTGTTTTGTCAAAGTATTATGACGAAATTGCACGTAATATGACAGCAGCATGGAGCGTTACCAGACGTATAATTAAGTAGCATAAGAAGTATTGCAAAATTTTAAATAAACTAAATAAACGTAAATAATTTCTTTAAATTTAAAAATCGAGTTAATTCGAATCCGTGTAAACCGTGGTACAGGTGTAGTCGTATATCTTTAAAATCGGAATCTCTCCATAAATTCAGCAGCTTCCAATATATATTTCTATGAATTCCCTTCATTATTCCCTTCATTTCACTTAATTCATTCACTTCTGGCACACGAAGCAATGAAAACCAGATTTATAATTAACTAAAATAATAAGTATTGCAATATAAAATAAATTAAATACAAGTAAATAAAATTTTTTAATTTAAAAACCGTGTAAATTCGAATCCGCGTAAACTACCACGGTTTACCAGGTATACTCGTATGTTTCTATGAATTCCCTTCATTAAACTCTTCAGTTCACTTAATTCATTCATTTCTGGCACAACGAAGCAATAAATACATATATGCTCAGATTAAATTGTAGGTGGTGCATCGATACGAATCATTATCAGCCTTGCATGTGCTATTAAGCCTTTTTAAAATGAATTACGATCTGTATGCTTGCATAAACTCACGAGACTGCAGATAATTAACAAAATGCGCTTGCTGAACGGGTCTATTTGTTGCAAAATATAGGACATCCAAAAATATATAAGCACCATGGCGGAGACTAGAAAAACTTTTCCAATCACTTTGCATGTAAACTTTCATTACGTTAATGTGGTCGAGTTCAGTTAAAATTTGCAGAGTGAATTATTCTCTGGTATCCTTAAGTAAGTGGTGGCAGTTTTATTAATAATTTTTTTTTTTGATACCAGAACCCTGTTAATTTCAATAATTTGATGTTACACAGATGACGTAGGTCTGCTCCCGTGGTGAATTATTAGGTGGTTCGCTGAGTAATTTCGCTTTTTAATTAACACTATACCCTTTAGTGTGTAAAACATTTAATTTAATTGCATATTCCTCATTTTGATACAATGACTTTTGCAATACCAAGTGGATTTTGACATCCTGATTTGAGGTAAAGATTCTCCCAACCTTAAATGTTTGCAGAGACTGTAAAAGTAGCAGTCCGAAGGTGCCAAATCTGGAGAATGTGGTGGGTATGGTAACACATCCTATTCAGGCTGCAAATGCAATTGGCGAGTCACAGTCGTTAATACAGTGCAGTCGTTAATACAACCAAATAAATTTCGTTCTCTAAGAAAATGGAGCCTATGTTGAATGGATAGATATATTTATTGGTTGCATAGTGTACCAATATTTTAACAAGATTTGTTCTCGCTTGAATAGAGATAAAATTTTAAAGAAACAGATTTAATAAGTCAGATATGCAGTTCGGTAAGTTAAATCTATCTAGGAGGAAAAACTGTGAAATAAAAACTCCATTTAAGAGGGGAACCTACGTTTTAAGCTGAAAAATGAATCCTAAACGTTTCATATGTTTATCGTCGGCCACGTTAATGAATTGAATTTTGAAGCAACCGCTCAAATTGTTGTTTACATATCCACATCGGCTTCAAGAGGACTTCTAGAACGTGATGCATCCTCAAGAATGAACGTGCTATTCAATTTTAGCATTATCATTTGGATGTTAAACACATTCTCCGTAAACGTCACATAATTTTCGTCTTTCTTGAACTGCATGTTGGTAGCTTAGCAAAGTAAGTTATTTAAGTAAGGTTAAGTAGGAAAGGTCTTCGAATTTGAGCCATTCGGAAAACGCAACAGAGAACGGCCTAGGCTAAGTTGGCACACACAAGTGGAGAAGGTCCTCAAAAAACTTGGAGAGCGCAACTGGAGGCAGCTGGCGAAAGATCGTGCTGGCTGCAATTCTCAGTACTGTGACTGTAGTCGTTTCCTTGAATTTTTTAGTATTGATTTTATTTTTTGCTCAACTGTATCCCACAAACGGTTGTCAATCTTCTTTAATATACACTCAAATAACGCTCTTTCCATCCGATCGTGTGATCTACTCGATATGGTGAATTTTCAAATCATCTCACTATAAATACTTGTGCATCATAACTTCTCGCTCTCTTCAGTCTCTATAAAGTCGGCACACTCTAAGCGGGTCTTTTCTTTTTGTCCACCCACATCGCCTACAGTGACTAAAGTTTTTTTTTATGTACACTATTAGTTGTACAATATCATTTAACAAAATGTGAAACAAAATAATTAATGGCTTGACTATTGATTCTAAGTAATTGAACAATTATTCACAACAACAACAAAATATACATTAAGAGTACAATCCTAAACAATGTTCTAACACTGTCTCTAAAAAATTTTGCGAATCTGTCTGCAAGATAATTAACGTTCCACTTTAATAAGACCCTTTTACGAAGCGTTTAAATACTTACACCTTAACTTACAACCCTCTTCATGCGAGTTTGGCCCACACTCATGCAATATATTTTGATCTATTTTCTTCCTAATCTTCTACATACTAGCCCCAATCCGGGTTCGTCAAAGCTATTGAGGGAATACTCTACCGACTTGTGCATTATGAAAATGACTTGAGAACAAAAACACAATGTACAAATCAAAGAAGGCCTCAATATTCCCAAAAGTAGGAAGGAGCATATCCTCGAAAAAATAATGCGGAAAGAAGCACTTCTGAGGAGGAAGTATAGAGCGGTAGCCATCGTGCAGTGAGAAACCTTTACTCAACGAAGGTTGCAGGTTTGATTCCAGGACTTAAGATATTGTATTATTCCCGCCAACATTTCTTTCCAGTTGCTGATAGCAGATTTATAGTACGTAGGGCGAAGCTGCGGTATCGGGGTGAAGCTGTGATATATATATATATATATATATATAAGCTGTCGTATATATATTATGACTTATTTATCAGGTAATACTATTACTTTAGTGCATTCATGGAAAATTTCATATAAATGTGATTATCTCGTTTTATCTCGAGTTATACAGAATCATAATGGCAACTGAGACGATGATGGTGAAAATTGCTGATCAAGCTGTAATTAAATTTCTTACTAAGCAAGGTAAAAATCAGAAACCTATTCATAAAGAGATGGTGGCTGTCTACCAGGATTCCGCACCTTCATTATCAACTGTCCAAAAGTGGTCAAGTGAGTTCAAGAGAGGCAGAGAGAGCATTGAAGACGATCCCCGCTCCGAAGTCATCAGAGAAATCGAAAAACTTGTTCTTGAGGATGCCCGAATAGAGGCGGAAATGATGGCAGAGATCATTTTCAACTGGTACCATTCACACCATTCTTCATGACCATCTTCACCTTTCAAAGTTCAGTGCAAGGAAGGTGCCACGAATGCTCACAGCGGTTTAGAAAAACGTGAGAATCGCATGCTGTAGAGTGCTTTTGGAGATGTGTAGTGAGAACGCGGATGGTTATGGATCGAATTGTTACTGGGGACGAAACATGCGTTCACCACTATGACCGTAAAAGAAAAAAAGAGTCCATGCAGTGGCATAAAAAGGACCAGACCCCCCGAAGAAGTTCAAAGTCACTCCGTCTGCCGGGAAGCTCATGGCCACAGTTGTTTGGGACTCAAAGGGAATTTTGCTCATTCAGTACAAAAAAATGTGAAACCATCAACATCCTACGCTTCCACTTGCATAATTTGCAGGATGGAATTAAAAAGAACAGACGGGGTAAGCTCGCAGGGGATGTGTTGCTTCTTTATGACAACGCTCCTGTTCACACGGCGCGAGTTTCCAAGGCTGCTGCGCGAGATTGTGGTTTCAAAGAAATCCAACACCCACCCTTTAGTCCAGACTTTGCCCCTAGTGATTATTTCCTGATTCCGGATTTAAAAAAAATGTTTTCGTGGAAAAAGATTTTTCGGATGATGAAGAACTCAAGTCGGCAATAAAGGGGCATTTTGCAGAGAAAGAGGAAATTTATTTTTTTGAGGGCTTAAAAAAGCTTTTCTCAAGATGTAAGAAATGCATTGATGTTAGAGGAGATTATATTGAAAAATAAAAACAATTTAAATTGAATTCGCATTTTCCTTCATATAGATAGTGAGAATACATTCGTAGGTTCCGAAATCTGATCAATAAACATCCACCATATACAATTTTGAAACTTAATGTTATCGAGATTTTGATCATTGTGGTATTAAGGGTTTTTTCAGATTTGGGTTTTCCCACATTTAAATAATTTTTGATCTGCGTTAGACTATCGTCAACTTACAAATTCCGTTAAAAACTTATAAATATGCCTTCGCTTGTCTTACACCATGAGGTATCCAATGTGTCATTTTATTCACATCCCTGTTACTTTTAAATCAATGTAATGACTTCTGTTGCCCTAAAATTGATGTCTTTTCTCCTCATACCGGATAGCGTTAAGTTCCTTTTGCAATTTGAATGAATTCCTTTTTCGTCAATAGGGGTAGGAAGCTGAATGCCGAAGTATTCCTCTACGAGATGCTTTTTCTCGTAGACAAAGCTGAACTTTCAAATTATTTGCCATTTTTTATGCAAAATGTTTGCAGATCAACAGCGCAATCAGTTAAAATCGACACACTACAAATTTATTTTTCCAACAAAACTCGCTCGTTGAGGTGGTATTACCCTGGCTTCAGAAGAAATGTGTCCTGGGACTGATATATTCAAGTACAGCGCGCTTGCTGATTTGGCATATTTATTCTCTTCTGAAACAAGAGAAAGTCATAAATCTTTTTGAGGAGGGTTGCGGTTGAAAGTTTCATTGTGAGGGTGCTTAGAGCTTCGGGGAATATATAATCGAATTTTGGATAGGGCTGGAGAGGGTTGTATGAATAATACGCATTATCCTTGAAGTGCTTAAAATCACTTCAGTTCCACCAACAAGGTCGACGAAAGGGTTTTTTCAAATAATTTTTCGTAGCATTATGTTCCTTTCACTTTAGTTTACAATAAGCAGTCCCACCTACATAAAACAAAGTAAAACCTCCGGTTCGCAAATAAAGGAAATTAGCAAACAATGGCTACGAGTGCACTGCATTAAGTGGATTGCCACCCGACAGTATTTTTCTTTTGAAAGAGTGCAACTTTAGTCAATTATTTACTCTTAGCAGCAAAAACCCTAGCGAAATTCCGCCTTTGTTAATTCTTCCCAATGATGGAAACTAGCGTCCGATGAAAATTTGCAAAAGTTTTTGGTCGACAGATGAGACAGCGCAACGTGAGCTTGCATTTTAATTTCAGATCAAAAGTTTTATGTTTTGTCTATATTGAGTGTAGTTTGTTTACAGGATACCAGTCGAAAGAAAAAAACTCTCATTTTAGTTCAGTTAATGCCTTAATTAAAACTGTATGTTTTTGTGTGCTTCTACAGATATGGCAGGGCTATAAGTTTTTCACTTCAGACGTCGAATGAGCAAACAGAAAATAATTCTTGGTAAATTCAAAATTTCGAAAGACGGATTTACGTACACATGTATAATAAAATGCAAGCGAGGTATGATCCGTGACTGGCGACGATTTGTTTTTGTTTCAAGCTTCCAGACGATATTGTTGTTTAAATGCTTTCGAACTTTATGAACAACTTTTGTCATCTCTCCAAAAAGAAGGGGACTCTCTCTTGATCAAATTTGTTTCAGGTTTATGCCTCACTTCATCTGCCATACAAAGTGAGTAGCAACTGATTTTGGCGTGTGCTTAAACGTTCACCATGTCATCACTCACTCAACCTGGGTGAGGCGATGGAGACGGCTGGCGAGTACCTAAAAGGACATTTTAATATGCGTCCGTCTGTGATAGATAAAGCAATTGGTTTCAATAAACAGTCAATCAACTAACGTGAAAGGCAAAATTTATCCCAGATTACAGTCACTGTCGTCGAGAAATTGGAATCTCTCCATAGACTTAAACTTGGCGAATACCTCGCTTTGAAATGAGCCAGACTAACAAAGAACCTTAAACTGATTCGAAGAAAGTCTTACGATCTGAGAATATTTTTTTTCTGCGAACAGTGGAAGACTCTATAAATTCATTCCAACTTCAGACATTTTTAATTCCTTTCACTTTTCTTGGTGACACTTAACAGATTATATATCTCACCGTAAACCACAATTCTGAATATTAACGTACGCTACTCCGTGCAGTAAATCCATTAGTCGAATTTCACTTCTGAAAATGAAGGAGGGAAGGGGATGAGTTCGGCGAATGCAACATAAAAAAAATAACTTGCGTGGGCGGCCGGTACTCAAACGGGAGCGGCTAAGATTGGTCTGGTGGTAAATGGGGGCAAAACATAGTAGATGCTATCATCAAGAAAAGACACATAAAACCGACGTCTCGGACAGGGCGTCACACTAGGTAGAAGAAACTTCGAGGCAGTCAAGGACTTCGTCTACCGGTATGAAATGAATGGGCGCTTATTTTTTTTTTTTTTAAATCACTAATTAATAATGGGAAAGCTAACAACATTTTATTCAAAGTATTGGCCATTGTTTTCTACACATTTTGACCATCTTTCTGGCAATTTGTGAATACCACTCCAATAAAATTGTTCGTCTTTTAAAGCGAACCAATAAGACACACAATTTTCAACCACCTCGTAGGAATCAAAGTGCTGTTCAGCCAATGCGTGTCCCATTGATGAAAACAAATGGTAGTCGGAAGGAGCCAAGTCTGGTGAATACGGCGGGTGGGGTAGTTGCTCCCAGCCAAGTGGTTTGATTGTATGCTGAACGGGTTTTGCTTTGTGTGCAGGTGCATTGTCATGGAGCAAAATTACCTTGCAGTGTCTTCTGGCCCATTCTGGTAGTTTCTCGATCAATGCATGGTTCAAGTTGATCTTTTGTTGTCAGTAGCGATCAGTATTAACGGTTTCACCAGGTTTGGCAGCTCGTGGTACAGCACACCTTTCTGGTCCCACCAAACACACAGCATTGTCTTCTTGCCGAATCGATCTGGTTTTGCAGTCGATGTTGATGGTTGTCCCAGATTTTCCGTTAAGTATTCTTAAAATAAATCCATTTTTCATCGCCAGTAACAATCCGATGCAAAACTGATTTATTTTTCCTGTCTTTCACAAATTCACAAATTTCACAAGTTTTTTTTCGTTTTTCCATCTTTCTTTCATTTAATTCATGTGGCACCCATTTTCCACACTTTTGGATCTTTCCCATAGCTTTCAAACGGTCAGAAATTGTTTGCTGTGCAACATTTGACATTGCTTCCATTTGCTTTTGACTCAAAGTGTCACGTTCAGCCAATATCGTTTGCAATTCGGCGTCTTCAAACTTTTTTGGTGGTCTTCCACGTTCTTCATTTCTGACATCAAAATCATTATTTCTGAACCATTGAAACCATCTTTTGCATGTTGCCTCTGACAGAGCATGATCGCCATATGCCTCGACAAGCATTCGATAGGATATATCTGAAGGAGAAGAATAAACGACGAGCTCTATGGGCTGAACACCGACATGTAACTGGTCAACGGTTAAGAAAGCTAGGCCATGTAAAGCGTATGGACACCCCTGCTCCGGTCCGAAAAGTCTTCGAATCTGAACCATTGGGACGCAACAGAGGACGGCCTAGGCTAAGATGACGCACACAAGTGAAAAAAGTTTTCAACAAACGTGAAGAGTGCAACTGGATTCAGCTGGCGAAAGATCGTGTTGGTTGGAGAGGCATGTTGGTTGAGGTCCAGGGCCCCCTCAGACTGTAGCGCCTCAAGAAGATAAAGAGTACTATTGACTGAAAGTTTGAAAAATTTCTTTGACAGGGCTATTCTATGTGGAAGCTGTTCTTCGAGTTGTCCAACAGTCCGGGCTTGATCTACGTCTCCGAAAAGATATCTCTCCAACTATCATCGCCAGCTACCTCATACTTCTCACATGAAATTTTATTGAAGTCGTTCCCCTGTGACTCTGTTTCAGGCACATACATTTCTGGAGTCACCCCAAACAAGTCTGTCAAAACATGCTTTTATTGATTTAAGGGCCATGAACGGGATATTCGGCGAAACTTTAATATAAATCAAAAATGGTGTTGAGACCCATCGTTATCCTTGAAACAATGAAACTCTACGGGAAACTTCTGTGAAAAAATATGCATGAGCAAGGAGTGAGCTGTTTCATCATAATAGGTGTCATGCCCACTGGTCCTTCTTTAGCATTAGAATGCATTGTTGAACTGACCACCCACCTAATCGTTTTAACAGGAAGAGAGTTGACAAAAAAAATTTCTTAGGTTTCCAATCGAATAGGTGACTTTTTGGACCACATAAAAATACTCCACTTACTGGAGTTAGGCAGAAAACTTTCTAGAATCTTTGAGGTCAAAGTAAGGTATTGAATGGATTACTCCAAAGTTGTTTTCATTCAAGGCCCACGATGGGTACTGATTTCTAAAGTTTTGGACAGACAAGAGGATAGTTTTTTTGATGAATTTGAGTCCTATAGTGTTTTGAGGTGAAATAGGCACTTCCCACATCTGCGTTGGACATATCCTTCTACATCTTTGGTGGTAGCAATAGTAAAGGCATTTTTTTAAATTGAAATCCGGTACTATGAAATGCTTTTTTCATCTCTCCTATCCTTAAGCAGGAGCAATGCTAACACTGTGCTGTGTCCCTCGACATTAGGGTTGTATTAAATGGACAAGCAGGCAAGTTCTCAAAGCTGACTCGCAAACCACTTTTATAGGTTCTGAAACTTTCTGTAACATTACCTGAATGACGGCTACAAAAAAATGGGAGCACAAGACTCCGTCTAGAAAAATGGTCAAAGTGAAAAGGGGTAAGTAGTCCAAATTCCATTTTAGAACAGTTTTCTTCAGAATTATCTTTAGCCTTGTAAAAACAACTAGAACAATGTTAACAAGCTTCTATGACAAATCGCGAAAAACTAAACTGTGACAAGACAAACGCGGTAATCTCTTTTGTCGTTCTTGCAGTACTCCAAAAGCATAAAGAGCGTTTGTTCTTGTTGGAGAACTCCACGGCAAAGGACTTACTGGCTTGGTTTGAGGGAAGCACTTTATCTTTTGAATTATCTCCAACCGTTTGGGTACACGAAATCTACTTAGAGTGAGGTTTTGTTTTTAAAATAAATGAATAAATAATGAATTCGAAGCTCTGTCTCTAAAACGTTGAACTTGTATGTGGTGAAGGATTTAATTTGGCGTACTACCTGCAGCCATTCTCTGCTATATATATATGTTGTGAAAATCTCACATATTCCTTTTCATTTCAGCAAAGTGTTTTAATCAACTCAAGGTTACATTTATTCACTGACATGTAAAGTGCTGTATTTAATTACACTGATGAGGATTTAAATTGACTGGGATTTTAACTGAATTAAACCACCCATTGGGTAGTCCCTTCATGGCCTTCATTCAGATCACCGACCACGCAATCGGAATTACCAACAAAGGAACAACTCATCAAGGAGTCCGTTTCTGAATGGATGTGATTAAATTATGTAACAGTCGGCAATTACCTTCGTCTTGCACTCACAGGTGATTTAAAATATTCACCGTGGATCCACCGGCAGTGCTGCGCTCTACCAGCACTTGAATATCAAATTAATTCCTTATTTATGTACAGACATATGCATAACAGAATTTTAATACCTCACCAATGTTAACAAACATGAAATGAATCAAATTGATTGGCTCGCGGTGTCGTTAAAGGAGATATCAAAAAGCACAAACTTCTATGCGGTGGATGATAAACATCACAATTCGACCTCCATTCGATTTGTTTCCATTAATCCGGCACAACACAACGCATCTTAAGAATCTACAACTATGTTCATGCGTCGTCGATACACATAACCGCCGAGTCGGCCGGCACAAGAGATCCGTCCACGAAAAACTAATAAACAACGAGTAATAAAAACTAACTTTTAGTTTCAGGCATTTGGTGTGACTTGGTCGAAGTTTCTCAAGAATGCTCGCCTCGTCGCCGGCAATCAGTCAGTTTAAATGCAAGACAGGATTATGACTTGTTCTTTTATCGTTGTTGTTTATGTGTGCGATAAGAATCAGCACTTTGTCCAAGTTCACCCAGAAGCTAACGTAAGGCATGTGCGAATCTTTATTGACGTGGAAGTTTCACATATTTTTTGTTTGTCTTTCTTATCCCATGTTAGGTTTGTTGTTCGTTGTTGCCAAATCTTTGCCCAGAAGCGACCAAAGGAAATGACAAAAAAGTAGAAGTTGTGATGAATAAATTTTGGCAATTAAACAAATTTGCTGAGGATACGCATGTGTTTCGTTGTTGGATGTTGGTTCACCTTCTCCCATCATGTGCCACCAAAATCGAATCTCTTCAAGCTTTGTTGCTTGGTTAACAAAGTATATGCAGCAGTGATGGCATCTGTATGAACAATAATCCAAAGGACTCCATGACATTCAGACTCAAACTCAAAATGATTCGTTTAACACACAAGAACTATCGCAATAGGAAGCTCTCATCAGGATTTAGGAAGAAGACGCAAAGACACGTGAGAGTTTTACTTGACCACAAAAGGTTTAGTGTGTTTAAGAAATTGTTTAAGACATGAATGTCTTGTCTGTCAAGCTCTCACAACTTCTACATGCATAAAGTGACTGAATTTTGTTCAATATAAATAGATTGCCAAATATCTCCGTTCCGCCTTTTTGTCTTTTGAATTTTCCGGCTATATACAAAGCGCTACAGAGCTCGTATCTGACAATACTATAATAATTATTGTTGGCGCAACAGTCCAAAGGAGGACCCGGGCCTAGCTTGTTCATCAACTACTCGTGTTGTGCACGCTACTGTTCTCTGACGAGGAGAAGGGATCTACAGTTTTTTGCCGACTCCGAACGTCGAAATTTGAGAAGCTTTCTTAGACAGTTATTACTCTTTGAGTGTTGTCAACAGCTCGAAGGAGGTGGTGCCGTGAAAAATCCGAAAAATTGGTGTTGAGCTGGGAATCGAACCTATACCCTTCGGCGTGTGAGCGTCGCACTCTACCCACTACGCCACGACGACCGCTGGCAATACTATAGAATATATCAAATATATAATACATATATAATAGAAGCGTCCAGAATTGGCCAACAGGAAGGGTGTAGTGTTCCACCAGGACAACGCCAGACCACACACTTCGTTGATGACTCGTCAGAAGCTACGGGAGCTCGGATGGGAGGTTTTATCGCATCCACCATATAGCCCGTATGATTACCAACAGCGCCAAGTAATTACCACCTGTTCCTGTCCATGGCGAACGCCCTTGGTGGTGTGAAGTTGAACTCAAAAGAGGCCTGTGAAAAGTAAGTGTCCGAGTTCTTTTACGACGGGGATATTATGAAGTTGCCGTTTAAATAGAAACAGATTATCGAACAAACCGGCGCATATTTGAACTAAATCCGATCACTGTATCACTTTTTATGAAGCATTGAATGAAGAGCAAAAAAGCGGAAGGGAGACATTTGACACCCTTATATTATTTTAAGCAAGTAGAGGTAGGAGGACTTATGGAATTACTTTTTATATGGATTGGAGCTCGCAAAAATATCCTTACCAATTTATCTAAATATTGAAAACTTCAAGTGAGGAAGAACATCTGGCATTCTGCCTTAAACAGGTTGAGCCCTTTGTGCCAAACAAGATTTGACATCAATAGTGGAATCAATCAAGTGAATAATAATAATAATTTGATGGCGCGGCAGTTCGCATGGGGACAAGGGCCTACCTTGCTCATCAAGCACTCGTATTTGGCACTCAACTGTTCTCTCACGAGTAGAAGGGACCTACCCTTTTTTGCCGACTCCGAACGGCGAGGTTCGAGAAGCATTTTCTTCGATAATGGATATTCTTTGAGTGTTATCAGCAGCTCGAAAGAGGTGATGCTATGAAAAATTCGAGGTGCTCAGCCGGAAAACAATAACAATTAAAACACCAATTTTGAAGAGCTCCCTAGGCTTTTTAATAAATTATAATGCATATTTATGTTTTAGTTCTCAAGGGAACGAGTGTCCAGCTTCTTCAGCAAACTACTGGTGTGGCTGTTTTGTTCCCTCACTAGTAGAAAAGCCAGTTTTTGCGACTACGTATAAGGACTAATGCAAAGCCATTTCAGCGTAATAATACTCCTTAAGTGTTGTCAGGAACTCGAAAAAGAAGGTCCCGTGAATTATGCGACGTACCTTTAACATATAACGGCATGTGAGTTTTGCACTTAACTTACTATGCACAGCGATTTTGCACACATTATAAGTGCAACTCTGAGGCTTCAGTGTATCCGGACGCTGTTGGCTTAGGTTACAACATCTTGAATGAGTACAACATTAGAACGGTTCAATTAAAGGCCAAGATATATTTCTTTCTTGTGCCCATGTACGGTGAATAAGAGTGTAAAGCTGAGTAGGAATATTTCAATCTAGAAATTCAGAGCTTTATAACATAGTTGAATTATTCCCAATAGTCAGGAACTAATATTCGTTTCTCGGGTTGTTCGATTGCATCACCCTTCATGTAATATAACATTGATATATTTTAAAAAATTTAATTTGCTTTTATCAGCATACGACCAGCGCACAACATTTTGGGCAGAGACAGGAATCAAATGTCAAACTGTCAGAATAAAAAGCGAAATTAAATCTAGTACGGAATAGAATTTGAAACAAATGGTTGTGTTTTGATTTCGGTGTGATTTGTGAAAGTTCTTTTGAGGGTAAACCATCTTGACACTTTCAATATAAAAACGAAACCAGTATACCAGTAAATAAAACACTAATTATTAATGGGAAAGTAAAAATATTTTATGCCATTGTTTTCTACACATTTTGACCACCTCTCTGCTAATTTGTGAATACCACGCCAATAAAGTTGTTCGTCTTTAAAAGCAAATTAATCAGACACCCAATTTTCGACCTCCTCGTAGAAATCAAAGTGCTGCTCAGCCAATGCCATCGATGAAAACAAATGGTAGTCAGAAGAAGCCAAGTCTGGTGAATACGGCGGGTGGGGTAGCTGCTCCCAGCCAAGTGTTTTGATTGTATCCTGAACCGGTTTTACTTTGTGTGCAGGTGCATTGTCAGGGAGCAAAATTACCTTGGCTTATCTTCTGGCCCATTCTGGTCGTTTCTCGATCAATGCATGGTTCAAGTTGATCATTTGTTGTCGGTAGCGATCAGTGTTAACGGTTTCACCAGGTTTTAGGAGCTCGTGGTACAGCACACAGATTAACACATGATTTTTTCCGTTTGGGATTCTTAAAATAAATCCATTTTTCTTTGAAGAAAAATTTGACAAGTGTTTTTTTAGTTTTCCATCTGTCTTTCATTCAATTTCATTTTCCATTCCATTTCCACACTTTTGGATCTTTCCCATAGCTTTTAAATGGTCAGAAATTGTTCGTTGTACAACATTTAACATTGCTGCCATTTGCTTTTGACTCAAAGTGTCATCTCCATCCAATATTGTTTGCAATTCGGCGTCTTCAAACTTTTTGGTGGTCTTCCACGTATTTCATTTCTCACATCAAAATCATTATTTCTGAACCGTTGAAACCATCTGTTGCATGTTGCTTCTGATAGAGCATGATCACTGTATGCGTCGACAAGCATTCGATGCAACTCTGCAGCACTTTCCTTCAAATGAAAACAAAAAACATTTTTGAACACGATGACAAAATATGATGTTGTTTGTTCAAGGACTTGGTGTATACTAAATATCTTCACAGATGTCATAGCAAACAAACAAAAAAAAAAAATAAGGGCTCGTTCAAAACAAATGTTCCCTATCGAGACATTTGTATCTTAACGCTCACTTCATACGGGTATACCTGGTATGTGTAAGCTTCGACTAACTTAATGTGTAAACATTCAACTTCATCAAACTATGAATCTAAAAATTTACAGAATAATTCCATCATCATCATCACACATTAAAAAAGCCACTTGCAGCTCTTACACATTTCTGGTTAAAATTCTCTGTCTATAACATAACCGTTCCTCGAATACAATATGTTTTGGTCGGAAGGTGAAGGAATTTTCCTATTTTACTTTTTCCAACTCTGTAAATTTATTTCAAATTGAAAATGTTGTTTATGACAACTCTACTTTATTTCGCAACACCTGGCGACTGACTTTCATCAGGAAAATGATGCAATTTACGTTTTCGCACTGAATTTTGGGGATCAGAAATTCAACTTTTTAATGCATATAAGTAATGGTGCTATACGTCAAATGTCATGAAAATTGCTGCAGAAACCAACAAGTGGGACTGGTGTGACGGAGAAACATGCTCCCAGAAACTATAAACGAAGCCTTCATTTTGTGAGTGTTACTTACACCGAAAATGCATTCTTCGTAATTAAGAGTAATGTGATAAAAATGTTTGCGGTCCCCTCCATAATCCTTTTTTCATATTACGAATTCGGCAATCCAAAAACATCCCTTAACCGTTAATCATGATTATTTGAACATTTCGCACAAAATCGTCCATTACTCATTGAACGAGTTCAGCGGGTGAATTGAATAGATAACTTAGCAGGAAAATGCGTTTGAACTCGATTAAGAGTTCATGTGGATGACTGGGGGAAATACCCAGGAGAGTGGCAGGTTACCCAAAGTGCCGAATTCCCGAAATATCAAATTTGGAAATTAAGCCCAAAGAGATCATACATGATAAGGTTAAATAAATTGGACACTTCCCTCATACCAGTTTGGACTTGGGACCAAGGCGATTAATGAATGGCTGGCCTTGAATGTCAGAGCGGTTTTAATTCATTTGACTGTGAATGGAATGGGTTTACTTGTCTGAATCGGTACAACGGACGCATTGACAATGAAAATCGACTTTAATTAAGTCTATTCCATTGGCTGAAGCAACATTAACTCTATCCACAGATTTGAAAGCAAGGCAATGTTAGCGACCTTTGTTGTTTGAACGGACAAGTGTCAAATTTGATTCACTAAAGTTAGCTCCTTAAATAATGAGTATCCATGCACAGAAAAAAGTTTTCTTACACCATCACTTCAAAATACCCAGACAATTCTGTGCTTTGATATTTGATTCACTACAACGCGAGAAACCCAAGAGAGGACGACGTAGATCTGTGCACAATGTAGCTTAGGAAGTTTACAAATGAATGAGACTCGTGGGAGATTTTTATTTGTTTATCGAACATTGTGTGTGTATCCTTCAGTAAGTAAGTAAGAAAGTAAGATGAAAAGCATAAAATATGATATATAAAAATCATTTCTCTCATGATACTTGAATTGAACATAGTTCCCCTCCTTCAAAGAACTGTAAACCAGTGGTGAGAGAATGACACCAAAAAGATTGGTCAACTATGTTGTTACATACTTTCCCGAATTCCTTACTTGAAATTTGAAGTGCTTGCTAGTGCATAAAATCTGTGTGATATTCACAGCTTCGGAATAAACTCCAAATTGCACCCTATGTCCCGCAACCTTCATCATGTCCCTTTTAATGACAGTTGTGATATATTTTACAGTTCTTGCATGGGGACGAACAATTTATATACTTTAAATTCCATTGTCTTTTCACTCCGGACATAGTTTCCAATTTAGTGGCTCCTCACTAACAATGTCTTGGTTTTATGTGAGTAGATAGCACGCTCCCCCATCTAGCCGTCCGTTCCAGGTAGAGTGCCGTTCTATTCGGTTTAGAATATTTATCGCACTCACTGGCTCACCACATGGTCTTCCATCGTCACGAGGTGATTGCATGTAGTCGACTTGTGCACTTGCAGCGACTGTTGGTATCCCAGCAGGTTGGGTGGGCAAACAAAAATGGCTGCAGTTATTTGTCTAAAGATGAGTGTTGCAGAATTTTTTGTTGTTTGAGGGAAATAATTCCTAGTGAAGATGGCTGGAATCTTCCTTTGCGGCAGATATCGCTGAGAAGTCATAATGTTCTTAGAATAATTAACTTCATCAAATCAGCTTCGTTTTCCAAGCAAATTGAAGAATATTTACATTACACTTTTCTTTAGGGGTATTTATCAAGCGCACTTTGGCAAAATTCGGTTGGTGCCTTGAACACAAATTCAATAATTTGTTTTTTCAATGCGTTATCCTCGTATGCGTGTGGTCAATTACTTAGAAAGACAGAAAAAAATCTAAGCATTAGGGCCTTTCGAACGTGAAGAACGGTGGGTGTTGTGTCTTATTTTGATCACACTCTTTCGATGTTTCGACCCTCAATTGTCAACCAATAAAAATCCAATGTAAGCATTCGCAAATTGTCACCTTCGAAGAATGATTCCTTTTGACTAAAGAACTCACCAAACAGTCCCTTGGCCTAGGTGTAACGACACTTCTTCGATCCCTCCTGACTTTTTAAAGGTTCATTTTTCGAAAATGTTATTTGTCTTCGTCTGACTGCCTTTAAACTGAAGAAAATGTTGTTGGTACATTCACTAGCGATTTTATAGGTTCCCTCCCTACAAAAATTTAACGATTTTAATACTAATCACAACTGTTGACGCGACAGTCCACAGGGGGACCCGGTGCCAAGCTTACTCATCAACTACTCGCCCGCTACTGTTCTTTCACGAGTACAAGGGACCTACAGTTTTTTGCCAACTCCGAACGGCGAAGTTTGAGAAGCTTTCTTAGACAGTTATTACTCTTTGAGTGTTGTCAGCAGCTCGAAAGAGGTGGTGCAGTGAAAAATTCGAGATGTTCAGTCGGGAATTGAACCTATACCCTTCGGCCTGTTAGCGTCGCACGATTCTGCGATGAATGAAAGTTGAGGAGCAACCATCGGAAGTGGAAAGTAATCCTTTTGAGATGCCACTATCCAAGGTCTCATTAGGTATGAAAAGATACTGGCCTTGACTTGGATAAGTTTACCCACACAAGCAGCTGTTAACTGTAAAAGTGTAGTCCAGGGAACATGCAACTATAGCTCTGACCAAAGCCAAGACAGCCTTTGCTGTGGCCATTGAGTGGTTGTAGAACTCTCAAATTGATACCAGAGAAAAGGTGAACTTCGTTATGTCTCTCAACCAGCCAATCTTTGTGTTTGGTTGTCCGGTGTGGTTCAACATAGGTCCTTCTAAGACAGAAATGGGGGGGTGTTCCATATGCCAGGCTGCAAAATATTTCATCCCAAGATGTCTTGTACACAAAGCAAAACTGACAACGATAGATAATTTATTATTAAGTTTGTTCGAGGTCACATACCACGATCTATGACTTCTTCCAACAGTCTTATGTTTGGGGGATGCTATTACAATATTATGTACGATTTCCTGCCAGAAACATACCTCTACTTAAATATCAAAGCTCTAAGGATAAGGAACCATGTCAAATAATCGTTCAAGTCTCACGTAGATCAGTGTGTAAGTCACTTCAATATGAGCGAGACGTCGCTCTTAGGCACGAATTATGAGGAGCCTTCAATACATTCTCGGTATCGGAATGAAGCTGTTTGACTTATTTATCAAGTGATACTATTATTTTAGTGCATTCATGTAAAATTTCATATAAATGTGATTATTAATTCGCGTTTTATCTCTAGTTAAACTGAATCATAACGGCAACTGAGACGATGATGGTGCAAATTGAGCATCGCGCTGTTATTAAATTTCTCACTAAGCAAGGTAAAAATCAGAAACCTATTCATAAAGAGATGGTGGCTGTCTACCAGGGTTCCGCATCTTCATTATCAACTGTGCAATTGTGGTCAAGTGAGTTCAAGAGAGGCAGAAAGAGCATCAAAGAAGACGAAAAACTTGTTCTAGAGGATGCCCGAAAAAAGATAAAAATGATGGCAGAGATCACCATGCGTTCAAGTGGTGCCATTCACACCCTTCTTCATGACCATCTTAACCTGTCAAAGGTCAGTGCAAGGTAGGTACCACAAATGCTCACAGCGGTTCGGAAAAAAGTGAGAATCGCATTCTGTCGAGAGCTTTTGGAGATGTGTGGTGAGAAACAAGAGTCCATGCAGTTGCATAAAAAAGGACCAGCCCCCCGAAGGAGTTCAAAGTCACTCCGTCTGCTGGAAACCTCATGGCCATAGCTTTTTTATGACTCAAAGGGAATCTTGCTCATTGAGTACAAAAAAAAGGTGAAACTATCGACGCCTCATCCAACGCTTCTACTTTGCATAATTTGCGGGAAGAAATTAAAAGAAAAAGACGGGGTAAACTCGCAGCGGGTGTGTTGCTTCTTCATGACAACGCTCTTGTTCACACGGCGCGAGTTTCCAAGGCTGCTGCGCGAGATTGTGGTTTCGAAGAAATCCAATACCCACCCTATACTGCAGACTTTGCCCCTAGTGATTATTTCCTCATTCCAGATTTGAAAAAATGTCTTCGTGGGAAAAGATTTTTGGATGATGAAGAACTGAAGTCGGCAATAAATGGGTATTTTGCAGAGAAAGAGGAAATCTATTTTTTTGAGGGTTCAGAAAAGCTTATCTCAAGGTGTAACAAATGCATTGATGTTAGGGGAGATTATATTTGAAAATAAAAATATTTGAATTTAATTCTCGTTTTCCTTCATATCGATACCGAGAATATATTGTACGCCTCTCGTATTTTTCCAGTTTAGTAAGATAACTTCACAATCAACTAAAAAACGGCAACGGTGGTTACAAAAACCAAAAATGTTTGATGACACATTTAATAACAAAAGACTATACACGCTAAAATGCGAAATTTAAATGTACACTTTATTAGCTAAGAGCATCCTTGTAGGGTCATTAATTTGGATTGAAGAAAATTAACTTTAATACTTGAGTAAGCTTTAAATATTTCTGTCTAGCACGTAGGAAAAATACAGTTCATCAAATTAAATTACCCTAAAAACTAAAACTACAAAATTAAAAAATGCTCTTCAAAAAATGTGTTGTTACTGTCTGCTGCAAACGACGACAAACGGCGGGAAATTAACAAATTCTGATCATTAGCAACACTAGCACAGTTCTTCGCATTCTTTAGTTTTTTAGAATGTAGCCGATTATTTGCGAAGTCAATCAAGTATGACGACATCGCTTATTACGCGAAGGACGACTTTGTCTCAATCACCTTGAATGCATTGTCACCACAAATGACAGTCATTCTACTAATATTCAAAACTTTCATTTCAAACAGTTCCCTTAGAGTCAATAGCTAAACTCGAAACCATTGAATAAATGACCCTGTCAATAAGGGGCAAATATAAATTCCCGACATAAATTCCATCCCAGACAACAGCATTTAATACTGCTCAAAGCTGGACAGCCTACGACTATCGCTATTGGGTGCGCTCTTCTGTTTGAATTTTTTATTGAAAGTAAACGCCGGAATTGTTGACTGTCAGTAACTTTAAGGAGTTGCTGTCGTGAGATAAAATTTTAGTCAGGTAGGTGAACTTAGGATTCGACGAAGGTCTATTGTGAGCTGAAAATTGAAGCAAAGAAAATGTCTTATTCCTCCACAAAATCTATGGCTTCAAAAAAATGTTCGTGAAGTTCTTTCATAATAATGCTATTTTTATTTGCTTATAAAATATCTAATCAGTAAAAATATTAGTCAAGTTCCACAAGTTCTTCGAGAAATTAAACATTAGCCCCCAAAAACAAAAACGAAATAAGCTCCAGATGGTATCAGTTGATGATCTTTCCCCGTTGTACCCGTTAAAGCAACAATTTCTGTGATACCCCGGCTTAAGACCCGTCCACAAAAAAGCCAATAAATTACAAAGTTGTTGCAGTAGAATGTATTAGGGTTTGCTCGTAAAAGATGGCTGATCATGGAAGCGAATTCCTATTTTATTGGGAAGGTGTGACGTTTTCTACAATTTATAAGTGTGCATTAGTTTCCATTTTAAATAACAACATTGTTCCCTGCCTCTTCGAAAATGTCATATCTTGTCCCAAATAAACAATATTTGTGGGAGTTTTGATTTTTGAAGAAAAGTGCTGCTGAAACCCATCCAATGCTTGTAAAAGTTTGTTGTGACTCTTGCGCCACAGATAAGTAATGCAAAGAGCGGTTTCGACACTTCTAAAGTGATGATTTTAGCATCGAAGACAAATACCGGTTTGCCCAGCCCAAAAGGTTTGAAGGTGAGGAATTGGATGCATTTCTAGATCCAGATCGGTGCCAACTGCGAACTCGCAGAATTACCGGGAGTATCTCAGGAAACAATTTCCGATCGGTTGAAATAATTTAGATTTTTTATAAGCAAGTAAACTGTGTGTTGCGTATTGAAATGGAGAGATGTCGTAAGAACACTTTGAAAGGCATGAATAAAAGCAATATTTGCTTCCGATCGTGACTGGAGTTGAAAAGTGGATACATCTTGATAACTCCCAAGCAAAGAATAAACCTAGTGAACCCGTTCTATCATCATCTTCATCGACGCAAAAACCAAAAACATCCACCATTCAGGCGCCATGCTGCACATGGTAGGATATAATATATAACATTATGCGAAACCATTGAAGGGAAACGTTATTGACTACAACGCATTTCCATCCCGGGAAAAACGGCCTGAGTTGATTAAATGATACGAAAAAATGATTTTGCAACATGATAACGATCCGCAACGCTGAACTGGAAAGGCTTACCCCACTCGCCATATTCTTCAGATCTTGCTGCTCCCGACTACTGGCGTTTGCATGCAAAACTAATTGGGAAGCCACGGACTTTGGTCATTTGAAGAATTCCACGAATGGCTTAGTGATTGGATCGAAGCCAGATTGGACTCATTTCTTTGCGATGGTATTCAAAAATTACAAGAGACGTAGGGCAAACAGTTGCCTCTGACGGAGCATAAAGTTTGAGTAAAGTATTTTTGGCGTTTTTTTAAATAAACAGGGCAGAACATTAATTTGTTCTCCCTTACATGACTTTGGAAAAACCGGTATATAGAACATTTAAGATTCATATTGAACTGCACTTCAATATATTTAAAGAGTTTTGAAAAAAGTGTTCCTTTGTGTGTTGAGTAATTGCTTCATGGCTTGGTGCGGACGTCCATTGAATAGGAAACCAATTCGATTAAGTTGCTGAGACCTTTCACAGAGCACTCTTAAAGGAGAATACTTCTTAACATTCGCTGCTGGAAGTTAACAACAAACTGTAGGTCTCTCCACAACCTCCTGAAAGAAATATGCGAAAATGGACTCGTTTCCTTCTTGTCATTTAATAAATTTATTCCTCATCCGCGATTCGGTTCACTTTTCAATCGATACGCAATTCGACGAACAACAAATATTTTTTTTTTGCATTCACAACCAGACCACACCACAATGCGTCAGCGGGATTAACACACCCCTTTACGGCGGCGAACATCATCCCCCAGAGATATGTATCAAGAATCTGTTCATAACAAGCAACAAAGCAATCAATATTTTTATTCCGTATTTTATATCACTGCGAGTGCGGCTCGAATGTGCAAGTGCAAATAGATGCTTCGCCAAACTTCTATTTGCACTTGTTTTTTGAAAAAAGTGCAATTTGAATGTTTACTCGTCTAGCGACCACCCCACTGCCTACCTCTGGTCTCGAAAATTCGGTATCTATGATTTAAATCAGATGGAGCGTTCGAAAGCCTGTGTTTGATGGATTATTTGACCGGATTTTGACTGATTCTCAAATGAATATGAAATGCCAGTTAAAATGGATTTAAGTGATGATACAATAGCGGCCGTAGCAGTAGGCGGGTTGGGGTACATATGGGGTAGACACCAATAGGTCGGAGGGTTCCATGGCTTAACCGATTTCATTTGAATTTATATGACAACAAAGAGAGGTTTGCTTTAAATTGAAATAATTGTGAGATTCCGTAACTTATCATATTCAGCCATAATGAGAGGGCGGTGACTGGTAAGTGTACTTAGAAAATATTCGTTGTGACTGTCAAGCCCAGTCCTAGAAGAACTAATCCTTTGGCAGATGGTGGAAGTGTAGCAGGTAAGAAGGAAAAGTTCTAATTCCCTTATTTTTGCCTGAAAAACTATTTAATATGCTTCAAGTTTGCAAATGGATTGTAATGTTTGTTTTTTTTAACGCATGCATGCCTCTGATCTGGTTGTCTATTTCTATATGTAAATGTCTTTTTAAGTGCTGAGCAAGGTAGGATGAAAGGGCAGACTATCAGAGTTGATCTGCGTGGGCATTCTATGTCAACCTACTCGACTTACAATGTTTGGAGCAATAGCTCCCCTCTCCCAACGTTTTCCCTATTCATATAATTGAGTTATCTCTCTGCCCTTTGTATACAGTCACTCTTAATCAATACACTTGCGTAGGTCGTCAAAATTTAATGCCATTCGAATGTCTGTAAAATTTGTAAACAGCTCATTAGTGAATGTAAATTAAATGCGGGCGTTCCATTTGAACTTCGGATTGGATTCGAGTGACCTTTCAGCGCGCCTATGCCTAAATTACATCTGTTTTGTAATCTAAACCTCTGATTTTTGTGTTTTTTAACAAGTGCAAGGTTGGCGATTTTATTTTTCCTAATTATAGGTTTATGAAACGCCACCGCTCGAAAGTCAGATTCATACCTCCATATAAAGGACTGACTGAAGACATTGTCGATTTTGAAAATTATTTAAAACGCGTATCTAAAACACGAGTTCTGGGTAGTCCAAAGACTGTGTTTTTAAAACAGAAGTTTTGACTTAAAGGCAGCACTCTAGAGACTTTTATGCAAACAAACACTTTTGGTCCCAGTCGATGTAAAGATGGAAAACCGTCTGCTGCAGCCAAAATGTACATCCACTCGCCATCGATCTGAAAAGGACCCGATTTCTCTCACTAGCCTCGTACGAGCTATTCTCTAACAGGCTCCGTCTGTTGGAGGGAGGACTTTAGAGCAGCTAAAATTGGAAGGGATATTGAGTAAGACACATATTCATCGCTGCACCTATTTTATCAAAAAAATCAAAGCGCAATAGACCCGCAGGCCACTGTCGAAAAGGCATCGTTTCCATAAAGATTGATAGTTCGCGAAGACTTGTGAAGCGAAAATTAAAAAGGGAAAAACCAATGACGGCGGCCATTACATGTCATCCGATTTGTCTTTAAATTAGAGTCAATGATATGAATGAAAGCTGGTTCACGCAGAATGCCACACGTCCTATGACCTCTTGTCTACTGTAGCTTTCAGTCGTCTTCTCGACAACAATAGTCTGCGATTTGAACTACTTATCTCGAAAATAATTCAATCACTTAAGATCTATACCAGGCAAACAATCTATGAGCTACTGCCTACATGCTTTTAACAAAACTTAAGACAAATTGGGCGACGGATTATACTTCTGTAAAGCTAGTCAATATAGCAACTTAAACAGCGCATCAAATGGAAATACTTGACTGCAGGATTCGAATTGAAAAATACTTCTAGGAATACAAAAAAAGTGGAGTGCACTCATCATAGATATTCTTTACGTGTTCTTTTTCAAGAGTTCATAGGCTTTAATTTCACCAACGTGGCCACTTGTTCGGATAAAAAAAATTCCTTTCAATGATTTTTGGTTTGGGGGTTGGGATACACTGCACTGGAGCGCAAATACTGGTCCATTGTACTACCAGGCAGTAACCTGCATTTAATGTATTTTCTTCGTTTTCTTAAGAAACACCAGGAGGCGCTTCTGTGATAAAGAACGTAGGTTTCCAGTTCCAACTACATCAGCGCTCAACAGCCACCACCTGATACGAGCAAAGGCGGGAGACTGACAAAGAAAGTGCTCTGAAATATCTTCACCTTCTCCACGGTCGTCGCAAAGTGGTGACATCTTTTACACCAAGCCGACTAAGGTGCTCAGCGAAGGTAAAGTGTATCGTAAGTGCGACGACAAGTCGTCTGCGCTCGTTTCTGTCTAGAGATAGCAGAAAAGACGCGGATTTCTTGCTACCCTTTGGGGAACATAAACTTAGTCACCCTTCACCCTAAAGAGTTACGCCATGTCTGGCTGTGCTGCAGGGAGACCCAACCGTCGACGGAGGCCCTGACAAACGACACAAATAGTTCCAAGGTAGGTTCAGGCCCTACGAATGCCTTGCCTAGGTAGTTGATCGGCAATCTCGTTTCCCATGACCCCGTGATATCCCGGGACCCAGACAAGTCTTAGCGAATTCCGTCTGCCGACCAAATATGGGGATGACTTGCATTCTTGGATTATCTTGGAAGTGGTTAAAGGGTTGAGTAAGGCATAGAGCACAGCTTGACTGTCGCTACAGGCACAGATTATTCGCCCATTCAACCTCATTCTTCACAATATAGTTGGTGGCCATTTTGATCGTGAAGGCTTCCGCCGGGATGACCGACGCGAAATTGTCTGAGGAGGCGTAAAGTCTGATGTTGTCTTTTTCGACGAAGGCCCCAGGTCCACAACCCTCCGCCGTCTTGGAGCCGTCCGTTAAAATCCGACTACATTCCTTATCCGGTCCAGTTCTTGGCCAGTTCAGGACACGGGGGAAGTCGACTTCCAATCATTAGTTGTCGATAATTTACTATGACGTCTCAAAAAATTAATACTTTGACACACGAAACAAATTGGAATTTAAAAAACATTAACAATGGCAGGAGACAAATGGTGGGTAAGAAAAAGTAGTGAATCATTAGAAACCATTCCCCTTAATTATTACAAAAAAGATCCGGGCACAAGAGGTTACACTTGGACATATTGTTGAAAAAGAAAGGAACTGTGGGAGGAGTTCATATTCTGGACAGACAATAGAAACGATAAAAACAATAAATTGTCAAAAATGTGACAACTTATTAAAAAGAGAGTGTGAACATAGAATGGAGGCGGTATTCGTAGCATCACGTGTGCAGCCGGATTAGCCGATCATGAGACACATTTTTTGGACAATTATCATTGTCCGAATTTTTAAATACGGAATTTCTGTCTGAAGCAGAATTGAGCTCAGCCTGTTTTCACAAAGCAACTCGCAAATAGCGGGATTATTTCTAGGTTTGATTTTGTTACGATGTTCAAAAAAGGCAACTGTTGGGTTAACAAGAAATTATAATTTCGGATTTCACTCACAGATGGCTTTAGTCGAAATGTCAAACACATTTTAGGTGTGTTCCAGTACTTTCTGTACCA
The DNA here is from genome assembly GCA_955652365.1 of Eristalinus aeneus. Classification (NCBI taxonomy): domain Eukaryota; kingdom Metazoa; phylum Arthropoda; class Insecta; order Diptera; family Syrphidae; genus Eristalinus; species Eristalinus aeneus. The sequence goes on from OY019130.1 coordinate 75,608,273, forward strand.
AATTCTGAAGTCTGTCATTTGTCAAGGAGTGGGGGTAAATCTCTCTCAGAAAGAAGCAGAGTTCGGGAACGCATATAAACCAAATGTGTAAAATATTATTAAGAAATATCACATTCACTTTTTCGAGACAGAAAACAAAAACAACAATAAAATTTGAGACACATACACAGACATATTGGGTAAATGCTCACTTATATCTGTAATCACACCAATTAATTTGACAGAAAACCATAAGCCTATCCACAAAAATTTTTTATGTTGAAATGGACAGGGTGGAGAAATATTTTACTCTCTTGAGGTAGCACTCATTTGAAGTATAACCCATTTCTTCGGTATACGGAAACGGACATTTTGTTTGTTTGTATTGTTTTGTTTTGTGTTGCTTGATTCGGGTACTGGGAAATAGTTATTTCGTTATTTGATAGTTGTACTTCAACTGTCAATCAGTAAACATATTAGTTTGACCTTCTGGCTTCTGTTGAAAAATGAAAACTCAAAACGAACATTATCGTTATATTTTGCTTTTTTATTTCCTGAAAAGAGAAGGCGCATCCCAAGCTCACACAAAGATATGTGTGGCTTATGGTGACGAAGCTTAGAAAGAACAGCAGTGTCAAAATTGGTTTGCCAAATTTCGTTCTGGTGGTTTTCCACTCAAAGATGAAAAACACTTTGATTGTCCAGTTGAAGTTGATGACTGCCAAATCAAAGCAATAAACGATTACAATTGTTACAGCATAATACGAGAGACTCGTGTAACATATCCATATATAGAACATCGCTTAAAACAACTTTGTAATGTACGAAAACTGGATATATGGTTTCCTTATGACTTAAAAGACACATAAACACAATGCATTAACGGCTGTCTTTTGTAATAAAAATAATCCGTTTTCAAAACGATTGTACCGGTTTTTCTTTTAAATAAAACACTAATTATTAATGGAAAAGTAAATACATTTTAATCAAAGTATTGGCCATTGTTTTCTACACATTTTGACTAACTTTCTGGCAATTTGTAAATACCACGCCAATAAAATTGTTCGTCTTTTAAAGCGAACCAATTAGACACCCAATTTTCGACCTCCTTGTAGGAATCAAAGTGCTGCTCAGCCAATGAGTGTCCCAACGATGAATGTGAGGTGAATACGGAGGGTGGAGTAGCTACTCCCAGCCAAGTGGTTTGATTGTATCCTGAACAGGTTTTGCTTTGTGTGCAGGTGCATTGTCATGGAGCAAAATTACCTTGCCGTGTCTTCTGGCCCATTCTGGTCGTTTATCGATCAATGCATGGTTCAAATTGATCCTTTGTTGTCATTAGCAATCAGGTTTTAGGAGCTCGTGGTACAGCACACCTTTCTGGTACCACCAAACACACAGCATTGTCTTCTTGCCGAATCGATCTGGTTTTGCAGTCGATGTTGATGGTTGTCCCAGATTAACCCATGAATTATTCCGTTTAGGGTTCTTAAAATAAATCCATTTTTTATCGCCAGTAACAATCCGATGCACAACCGATTTTCTTTCGTGTCTTTGAAGCAAAATTTCACAAGTGTTTTTTTGATTTTCCATCTGTTTTTCATTCAATTCATGTGGCACCCATTTTCCACATTTTGGATTTTTTCCATAGCTCTTAAACGGTCAGAAATTGTTTGTTGTGCAACATCTAACATTGCTGCCATTTGCTTTTGATTCAAAGTGTCATCCCCATCCAATATCGTTTGCACTTCGGCGTCTTCAAACTTTTTTGGTGGTCTTCCACGTTCCTCATTTCTCACATCAAAATCATTATTTCTGAGCCGTTGAAACCACCATTTGCATATTGCTTCTGATAGAGCATGATCACCATATGCCTCGACAAGCATTCGATGCGACTTTGTAGCACTTTTCTTCAAATGAAAACAAAAAATTAATGCTTTCCGCAAATCATCACTTTCTGGTACAAAATTTGACATTCTTTACACGATGAAAAAATATGATGTTGTCTGTTCAATGACTTGATGTATACTAACTATTTTTCACAGATATCATAGCAAATAAACAAAAAAAAGATAAGGTCTCGTTCCTATCGAGACATTCGTATCTTGACGCTCACGTCATACCGGTATACGTGGTAAGTGGTAACGAAGAAAAGGTTGTTCACAGCAATATCAATCGAAGAGCCAGGTGAACCAAGTTAAACAACATCAAAAGCTGATATTCATCTAAAGAAAGTTTAGTTAGCAGTTTTGTGAGATTACAAAATTGTCTACTTTAAACTTTTACCGCCCAACCGAACTATCGATTCGGATGTCTACACTGAACAACTATCAAAATTGAACAATGCACTTGAAGAAATGCGGCCCGAAAAGGTGTTGCATTCTATCATGACAATGCAATGCCACACACATTTTCGGTCACTCGAGAAAATGTATTGAAGCTTGGTTAGGATGTTTTACCACATCCAATAAAGTTATTTCATTTATTTCAAAAATTGTCTTTTATTTTCTAAAAATAATCCGTGAACGCCGTAGTGTGTAGATTGTGACACTTACACGTCGAAGGTCCAGGTTCGATTCTCGGCATCTTAAATTTTTCACGCCACCACCTCTTTCGAGTTAATGACAACTGAGTAATAATTGTCTAAGAAAAAGCTTCTCAAACTTCACTGTTCAGCAAAAAACTGTAGGTCCCTTCCACTCGTGAGAGAACAGTAGAGCTCACAATACGATTAGTTGATCAGCCAGCTTGTCCCTGGTCCCCTATGGACTGTAGCGCCACCCAAATTATTATTATAATCCGCAATTACTTAGTTGCTTATAACTTTCTCTTGCGACTTTGTGCCCTCGATATCGATTGAGCTTTTCAACCATTTTGAACACCTGTGTTTTTGTAAGCCAGTAACTAGCTCATAGCAGTACTTCTGCTTTTGTCAAATATCGTCTACAACATTAGCGTAGTGCTAAGTGTCCCTACTTTGTTCCATCTTTATCTTGCACACATTCTACCCCGTTTGATAGATATGCCAAAATTAGACATACAGCTATAGAGCACACTAAGTGCCAACCTCCTAATTCGAAAACAGCATACACAACACAAATTCCAAACTCAAGCGACCAATGGTCCCGCTACTCGGAATAGACCTTAAGTGAACAAGGCCTTGCCCGCTTCGTAGAAATTAATAGTCTGGAAAGCTCTAAGCGTCTTACCAAGTGGTTTAATGACCAAGTGCTCCTCCTTGCAAGCGGCGCTATCCAGCTCACCAAAACAACCGCGATTACCATCTAACTCCAATTGAAATGTTTACCCTCGAAATCATTCAATATTTTCTAGAATTTCTTTGATCCCCACTTGCGAGCACTTGTGCGTAAGTGTGGCTTTCATAACATATTTCCTTCCTGGAACTATACCAGCGTTGCATAGGTAAGTTATTTATAACGGAATTCATAGAGGTGCTCAACCAAAGTGTATCCTCCCTGGTTGTAAAAACAAATTCCTCTTAATCCCTTTGATATCCTCTGGAAACATTGGGAAATGCGGCAAGGAAATTGAAATATCCCAAATTCGCCGTCACGTTCGTTGCCTTTCACCCACTAACCTACTTATCTCTACTTTGAGTACTGCTGGTGAACGCTAAAACTTCAATACGCTCCCATTGGACGTAATTATCCCATTTCCGAACATCGTTCCTTTAATTATAGGTACTCACAAGAAGATGCTGAGCAACGGAGGGCCTCAAGTAAAAGCTGGTCGACTTCTGCGTGGTTAATGAACTGCTTCTAACCCAAGGCTTCGCAAGGCGTGCCGAAAATCCCAGCAAAAGAATTTCATCTGAGGATTGATTTGCCGTCTACATTCATTGAATTGCTTGTTGCGCAACCATGTCTCCCCTAGGGATTTTTTTTGCATTCGGTAATGTGAACGAAACGCCACACCATACAACATCCTTCCATGGTGGAGCGCGGGCTACGCGTCTTTGAATTCACTTTTGACTGCCTCACATGTCGTCATCATTAATTCTGTTTCAAAATTTAGCAAACATAGCACATCGCTTCGCCAATTTAATATCTATCGGTTCCAGTTTGTTTATGGAAATCATCTCGTGTTTGGATCAGAACTCCCCCTGGGTTGGGGCGCGTAATGGAATTTTGAAAATCCGCAAGTAGTATGAAAGTGCCCTTGGCAGTGCTGTGTTAATGTCGTTATCTTTTACAGACGGGTTTGTCCGCGGGCGTGGGAAGGGACTGAAAATGGAAATTTGATCACAACAATGGCATATGGAATTTATTTAATTTGAGGTTTGATGTTTTGTGGGAAAGTTCTGTCATTAATATTGGTTTTATGGGCGATTTTAATTCTGTTGTTGTTTTGCAGCCCTTGTTGTGCTGTAATTGCCTCTGTTCTAGGTTAGCAAACCGATAATACATATTTTATCCCCATCAATGGTGAAGTGGGTTTGGCATTTGTTATGTGTTTTTAATGAATTAATGGTTACTTTCCATTTGTTTCGCAACTTCCTATTGTTTTTATTTGGCAGTTGGGTTTATTTGTCGATTAAAGTTGGCCAGTAATTAAAACACATTTTTCCTACTACAATATCATATGAGAAAACATTTAAACATTCGGAATGAGAACTTTGCCGCCAAGCAAAAAAAAAATCTTAATTAAGAGCAGCCAGGAGTTTCAAACATTACGAGTCACTCGGGCATAATGGCAACGAAGTGGCATGAGCTTCAACGACGTTTTAAAAATTATTTTTAATATCCTGCTTCAGGCACACAAATGTCGCTCGAAAGTACTGTTGGCTTGCATGGTACTGCCATGAGTGAAAAAGAACTTCTACAAGCTGCTGCAAACATTGATTAAGCTTTCGGGTACGAAGCTGCGTTAAAAAAAAAGTAGAGTAAAAGTTTACTCTTTTTCAAGCTAAAAATTTTATGAAAATAAATTTCTCCCGTTCCAATAAAAGTGTTAAAAAAAATACCATGAAAAAATAAAGAGAGGTTACATGCCGTTCATAGACAGGCCAGACACACACACGAGTCAACGCCTGATGTTGGGTATCACAGCAAGAGGTCGAAAGGACTGTTTGACTTTACAATTCACTGCATAAGCAGGAAGAAATTAAAATATTTTTACAGCATACCAAGTGTACCGGTATAAAGTGAGCGTCAAGATACAATTGTCTGGATAGGGAACATTGGTTGTGAACGAACTCTTATTTATTTATTTTTATTTTTTTTTTATTTTTTTTTTGTTTGTTTGCTATGATATCTGTGAAAAATATTTAGTACGCATCAAGTCAATGAACAGACAACATCATATTTTTTCATCGTGTTAAAAATGTCGAATTTTGTACCAGAAAGTGATGATTTGCGGAAAGCATTAATTTTTGTTTTCATTTGAAGAAAAGTGCTGCAGAGTCGCATCGAATACTTGTCGAGGCATATGGTGATCATGCTCTATCAGAAGCAACATGCAAAAGATGGTTTTAACTGTTCAGAAATAAAGATTTTGATGTGAAAAATGAAGATTGTGGAAGACCACCAAAAAAGTTTGAAGACGCCGAAGTGCAAACGATATTGGATGGAGATGACACTTTGAGTCAAAAGCAAATGGCAGCAATGTTAGATGGTGCACAGCAAACAATTTTTGACCGTTTAAAAGCTATGGGAAAAATACACAAGTGTGGAAAATGGGTGCCACATGAATTGGATGAAAGACAAATGGAAAACCGAAAAAACACTTGTGAAATTTTGCTTCAAAGACACGAAAGAAAATTGGTTTTGCATCGGATTGTTATAATGGATTTATTTTAAGAATCCTAAACGGAAAAAATCATGTGATAATCTGGGACAACCATCAACATCGACTGCAAAACCAGTTTGATTCGGCAAGAAGACAATGCTGTGTGTTTGGTGGGACCAGAAAGGTGTGGTGTACCACGAGCTCCTAAAACCTGGTGAAACCATTAATACTGATCGCTACCGACAACAAATGATCAATTTGAACCATGCATTGATCGAGAAACGACCAGAATGGGCCAGAAGACACGGCGAGGTAATTTTGCTCCATGACAATGCACCTGCACACAAAGCAAAACCGGTTCAGGATACAATCAAAACACTTGGCTGGGAGCAGCTACCCCACCCGCCGTATTCACCAGACTTGGCTCCTTCCGACTACCATTTGTTTTCATCGATGGGACACGCATTGGCTGAGCAGCACTTTGATTCACACGAGGAGGTCGAAAATTGGGTGTCTGATTGGTTTGCTTTAAAAGACGAACAATTTTATTGGAGTGGTATTCACAAATTGCCAGAAAGTTGGTCAAAATGTGTAGAAAACAATGGCCAATACTTTGAATAATATGTTTTTACTTTCCCATTAATAATAAGTGTTTTATTTTCAAAAAAACGGTATACATCATTTCATACCGGTTTACCTGGTATACATAATTTTACACGATGAAAATTGGATTACTATGTTTTTTGAACATTTTGATAGATTTTTTTTTCGATTACTACACGACGAAGCTAATTCGAATTTCATTTTTTATTTCTTCCCACAGGAAATATTGCACTTACCATCATAATTGATAGTAGGAAGACGCAATTTGTAGGTAGTACAGTGTACCTTGCCCTTTTTCTCAAATTCAAACAATATTTGGCGACATAGCTTGCACTGCAAAACCTTTATCGGGACTCCCAGACATTTCCAAATATTTTTTCTCCAACGCTTGACATCAACTAATTGTTTCTATCAATCTCAGCAGATAAAACTTTATCAGCTCTTCAAACTCCTTACACAACAAATTCGTAAATCGAATGTAGTCGGCCGTGGCTCATCCCGAACACGGTAATCAACCGCTTCAATCACACTGCGGCGCTCTTCAGATGTGGGAGGGTGAAACTCACTCCACAAACAACAACTTATAATCGATCTCAAGAGCTTATGCTCAACACATACGAACGCCTAAGGACCATTCTACACAAAGGCCTCGCATTATGAACTTACAAACTGCAAGTGACTTCATATCTAAAGGGGCACGACCATCCGTCCTTCCGAAAACGTTTTTGGGCTGATGAGCGGCTTTTCTGACGAGGCGCATTTTGATTTTGAAAGTTTCTTTACGGTCTGCGGATTTAAAAACGTTAATGTAAAGTAGCCTGGATCCAGGAGTTAGGAGTGGCATTTCAGAAAAAGTTTTCGTCGAAAATTAGGTTTCGGCAAACTATGGTCCTGTTAAGCGATTTTTAAGCAAACATTTTTTTTCTGGGACTAAAGCGTATACCGGTATGAAGTGAGCGTCAAGATACAAATGTCTCGATAGGGAACATTTGTTGTGAAAGAACCCTTATTTTTTTGCACGCTCATTTCATACTGGTATACCTGTATATGAACGACCGTTGGCGAAGGATGGCACTCTGTGTCCCACACCCCCAATGTCGCAGGCAATTGATCGACACTCAGCTGATGACTTATTTTTTAAAAATCGTATTATAGAAAGTCTTTGTTATGCTCACAATCTGGTAAGAGCTCAGGCACTTGAATCCCGCTTTTTTCCAAGCAATGAAAAAGCTACAGCCTGCAACGGTCAGCAGGATCTTCCAGTTTGCTTCAAGTCCAGCCGTGTCAGTCACTTGCACTTGAATGAATCATTTAGCTTTCACCATAAATAGAACGGATTTAATTTTATTTGGGAAGATGAAATAGGAATTTTAACTCATCCCAGTTTTACAAAAGTAATTGCAAGGAATGTCGGTTGTGGAGACGAGTTTTTCGCAGTGATCGCACCCAGTGCAGTAGAAGTGAAATATATTTGCTATAGTTGCTGAACTTTTACAACATTTGACGTTCATGTTTAATGGTCTAGTCTGAAAAATAAATATTCATGAAGAAGAAGATCTCTGAACTGCATTTTGATAAATAAGAAGATAGCTATCGTGTGTCATGATGCCAATATCTTCATGACATCTTTCGCCTCTACGCCTAAGTGTCGATAACTAAAACTTTGAGATAATTAACGAGTATGTCCACCATCAGGCGACCGAACTACATAGTAGAGAGCATAACAGTGGACGTGTGACTTGAATTTCCCACCCTACACACTACGGAAGGATCGAACAAATGCTTCTAAAGGCGTTTATACCACCCGATTAAGGCGTATGTTCGTCAGCTAGGATGTTCTAGAAGGAGATGCCAGATACACGTTTGGGACTGGTCCTGTGGAAAATGGAAAAAAGATAAAACATGTGGCTAGACTTTATGCAGTTCAGGCAAAGATTTAATTAATTGTATGTAGCGAAAGTCCACAGGGGGACCTGGGCTTAGCTTACTCATCAACTACTCGTGTTGTGCGTACTTCTGTTCTCTAGCGAGTACGAAGGACCTACATCTTTTTGCCAACTCCGAACGGCGAAGTTTGAAAAGCTTTTTCTTAGACAGTTTTAACTCATTGAGTGGAAAAATTCAATTTGTTTAGCCGTGAATAAAACCTTGACTTGAACTGAACGTCGCACTCTACCCACTATGCAGGCAAAGATTCACCGCTAGTTAAACTTTATCGATGCAAGCCACTCCAGAAAGACAAAACATACGTACCAAGTAAGTTTTAATCAACCGCATGTTAGTGATGTTATGAGTAAGGTAAGATCATCATCATCATCAGACCCAATGCTGCTCTCTTAGTCTGCAATGACGTTCGGCAACCCGATAGGAAACGAAGTCTATTCACGCTCAATTGTATGCATTCTTCAAGCCTTCTTCGATTATATACAACTAGGAATCCTTTTGAATGTCTCCTATCTTCAGCATTGCTCTAGCTACTTACAAGGATGCTAGTTCCCACGCTTTGAGGATGTGGCCTCCTGACACATAGCATGGTTAAGGATCAATGAGTGGTTATATTGCTCCTTTCCTTGCCACGGACTGGACCATTTTATTACCCACCACATGTGGGTAATGTATTTAGCACAGTTTTACTCTGTTGTTCCTGTTCAATTAATTTAACTTGTGCAGGCATTCCCAAATGAGTTTGGACTTTGAAAAACTGAAATTTAAAGCCGTAATCGCTTTGTCGAGGTTGGTGTTCTTGATTGATTGATTTGAACTCATCTGACTTTCACTCTTGGTTCATGTAGTGAGGCCCCAGTTTCTTCATCTGCTCTTGCATCATCTGTAAACCACTGTATCGTACAGTTAATCAATCCATGGATTTTCGATTTGTTTGCTTCAACTTCTTTACAATGCTGAATTTACAGACAATTGTTTCCCGACCACTGAATCCTTCAAGATGACCAATAATTGGATATTTTTTTTCTAAGGAAGTGCATCGAATTAATTGCTTTCTCCTTTTCTCTCTTTGGAGAATATCATCATCGTTGTGTTTGTCCAGCCGGACGCCAAAGAATTCAACCCCAGTTGCACCTTCATGGCGGATGCCGGACAAGTTCTAATAGCTCCTGTAACACAGAAAAATGCTCATGTTCGCGCTTTCATGAGTGTACCATATTCCTCAAGTTCACTGGATTGGTTCTCTTTGTCCGCGCTTCTGTCCCGTGGTTTTTCTGTGGGTCGTCGTATCGGAACATCAATCTACGTTAAGGACTATAGCTTAGACGACTGATAGCAACCTGCTCGAAACCGACAGAGATTAAGGGGTAAAACTACTCAGGCTCAGAAACTACAACAATCACAGGCCTAAATATTAAAAACACGAGATGTTGCCATCGATCGAAACTCGACCTTTAAGCTGGTGTAGAGCATTTCAAGATCCACTGGAAGTCTTAAATGCCTCATCATCGATTCATAGGGGGAAAATATTCCCTAAGAACATTAACATAATTAATTTTCTGCAAAGTTGACCAAACTCACAACCATTTGAAATCCAAGAAAAATCTCAATTTCATTGCTTTCCACAAATCATTTTCCACATCCCACTTTATAATTTCAATACCTTCCCCGCTCGTCTGACCTTCATCGGAGTGACAAATTAATATAAGCAAGATAACGAGTTTCGCTCTAGCGCCTCCAACGTCCACTTGTATTCATTTACCTGCTCGCCTATCGATTACCGCAACATCCCCTCTGGTGGGTAGTTCCGGAGACATTTCATTCTGTCAGTATCTCTGCAATTTAATTTATGGAACAACATTACCATAACGCTCCTAACTAACTTTTAAATGAAAATGTATCTACAACATTATCTTCAGGCCAACAGACATTGCTGAGAAATGAAGCTGACTCTCAATCCAGTTTCGCATTTGTCTGTGAACGACCGACTGCACGACAAGCCCCAATCAGACCATGTCCCATCAGCCGACATGACAGCCAATCAATTATCTTCGATTGACTTCATTGACGCGATGGCATCGCAACCATAACCGTCATTAATAAATTGACGAGCTTTCCAATCTGCCCTTCCCGCAAAATGCCCTTTATTTTATTTCAAGCTTTTCCCTTGTATTTGCTTTCAATTTCGTTGGCCCCTAATTGCTTCGGTGGTAAACCATTGGAAACACTACGAGAGAACAAAATAAACTGACAGCCGAGCATGTGAGCGAGACTGATGTGTAATTTAATCAGAAACAAACTGTTCGGTGATTTTGGGGCTTCAGTTTTATCTGAATTGTGCGCATCGTTCTCATAATTATCCTTCATCTGCCATAATTGCTGAAATGGAATTTTGTTTTTCATCAGAAGACCTAGACGGGTGATTGATGTCGTCCGCGTGTGTGTGGGACAAATTTTGGGAGAAGCCAAAGTGCTGTGCTTGAGATATTGGAAAAGTTCTTGAGACACAGGTCGACCCACGTGATAACCACGAAGTGCTCAAGTCAAGTTTTCGGAAAGTGGGTCATTCGGCAGTAAATATCAAATGCCAGAAAGGCCTCGAGGTTGGAGGTAGGGGCCGGATGTTTTCGAATGAAGAAGTTTTTGCTGTTCTATTAGCGTCGTCATAGTCCTGAAGGTTAGGTGGGCTTTATTAATTTTAACTCCCTCCCACTCTCGGCGAAACTGTGATGCAATTTATGCCGTCTTCCAAGCCAGTTGTCCCTCTGAAAGTAAGTTTACTACACTTTAAGAACCGCCGTGGCGTAGTGGGTAGAGTGCGATGTTCACACGCCGAAGGGTCTGGGTTCGATTCCCGGCTGAACACCTCGAATTTTTCACGGCACCACCTCTTTCGAGCTGCTGACAACACTCAAGGAGTAATAACTGTCTAAGAAAGCTTTTCAAACTTCGCCGTTCGCAGTCGGCAAAAAACTGTAGGTCCCTTCTACTCGTGAGAGAACAGTAGTGCGCACAACACAGTTGATGAGCAAGCTAGGCCCTGGTCTCCCTGTGGACTGCCGCGCCAACAATTATTATTATTATTATTACAAACCGCTTATGTTGGGCGTGCCTCTATTATCTTGTAAGTGGAGCTGAAGTAAACTTCTAATTGAAGTTGTTTCCTGCACACAGTCAGAATCAAATGAACTCGATAAGGATAGGGATGATGTGAAATAATTTAAATTTCTGCTGCCACCTACAGTGTAGAGAAAGGCAATTGATAATAAGTTGTTTTGCAAGGATTTCCTTGGATTTCTGCGTCTGTACTGAGACTTAACTTTTTTCCAACCACAAGCAAATATTTTTGTCCTTAATCAATTGCAGAGGGATAGTGTACCAGAACACAAAGTTTCTTTCAGTCTCATGGTTTTATTCCCTGTTTTTCTCCCAAGAAGTTCCTCATCGCTTCGAAGAAATCCAGCCTGGTATCAGCAACTTTTGTAGTTCTCCTGACATTTGTCTCCTTGTTCCTTGAAGTATTTTCCATTAAAAGCATTTGGAGGGATATCAATTGTAAGTAGAATGTTATATATTTTTTGTTGTAGCTTGTTATATAGTTTTTGAGTAACAAGTTTGTAATAAGATGTCTGGGAACGAGACATTTCCTATCCGGGAAAGTTTTGTAGGAACGACGAGACGCCATCTGGTGAATATCGCGCCATTTTGATGGTCAATATTTAACTCAGCACTTACCAATTCAACGTTACTAAAACATTCCAACAACAAGCGCCACGATGTTCCACTGTTTTAATGTGTCACTATTTAACACGTTCGATGACGTTTTACATCATTTTGTAACCCTCGACAAATCAAAAATAGTCCATGTTGCATCCCAAGGTACGGACAAAACAGAGGACTTCACTTGGAAAGAGAAAAACGAAATGAAAGAACGATCTATTCCGACGAGCTAGAAAAGAAGGAGACGGGCCTACTAATCTACTTCTCTAGTTCTAGTCTAGTAGTTATCGGCTAACTCGAAACCTGGATTTAGCAAAGAAGAATTCGTTTAAGAAAAAGTTACAGTGGACTGTAGAGTTCATCTAACAGGCTATAAACTTATCCTTAATTATTTGTTGTCTAAACTTGGTGCTGTGCTATTAGTTTTTTGTCTCCAAACTCGCCTGTAAGAAATTTCTAGTCAAAGAATGGGTTTATTGCTCCTACGTAGGCCTAGTTATTAGATCTTCAAAAAATTAACTTTTTAAATGTGTAACAGAAATTTAATCATACACAAAAAGAGGAAGGAAAAACCTGAGGTACCTAGATTTAAAATGCGTCGAAGCAGTTACCGAGTTCAGGACCGCTGCAAAACTGGATCAAGATGTCAATATTCCATTTCTCAAATCTTAGGAGATTCTGGGACTATTGCCAATGAAATTTGTGCCAAAAGCAGCACTCCACAGCATGTAGACGTTTGTGTCCGCACGGTTTTATTTATCTTCTTTCATCAGAATTAGCCCTCAATACGACGCTACTGACATTAAGCCAGAAAAGAGAAAGAATTGGCAATTCAAGCGCAAAACAAAGTTAGTTTTGTCATTGAGTGTCAACAACATACATTTTCACCAAGGTTCACACGAATGGACAAATCAAACGCAGTCGCTGATTCGCAATCTAGAGCAAATCGGCTGTTTCGCTAATGTGGGCATCTCCAGACGGATCAAATTGATTAGCCGTCGTCTTTGACAAGAAGTAAAAGTAAGTAGAATTTCATCTACCTCGTATCTGGAGAAAATAAAGACAAACGCACCAGTACCAAGAAGATTTACGCTTGCCAATCTAATGGCTCAAGACTCAAATGAGGTATCAAAACAGGCTTAACTCCATATAACACATCACTCAATAATTTCCGGGACATGTAGTCGTCAATATCTAAAATAATTGGATGGCGCAATAGTCCAGAGAGGGACCAGGGCCTAGCTCGCGCATCTACTGCTCGTGTTGTGCGGGCTACTGTTCTCTCACGAGTAGAAGGGACCTACAGTTTTATGCCGACTGCGAACGGCGAAGTTTGAGAAGCTCTTTCTTGGACAGTTGTTACTCTTTCAGTGCTGTTAGCAAGTCGAAAGCGGTGGTGCCGTGAGAAATGTTGGTGTTTAGCCGGGAATCGAGCCTAGACCTGCTGCGTGTGAGCGTCGCACTGTACCCACGTTGCTACGGCGGCCACACATATAGGGGTCGCCACTAACAAAAAAAACATAGTCGAATATAGATGTTTTATTAGTTCCGCCCTTTATATGTCCCGGGACTAATTGAGTGATCTAATAGCACCTTGGTCATACACATCTTCCTCAAAGGTGTAGAGACTCAAATGAAAGTGACTCAAATGAAAGTGACTCAAATTAAAGTGGCTCAAATGAAAGTGAATGAGGATTTCTGGTAAAGCTACCATGTTCAGTTTCTTTTAAAAAATATGCGAACATTTACTTAGCATGAGTTTGTGTTACAATCCTTTTGGGAAGGAATTGTGTTCTCACTGTCAGAACTTCAAGAACTTCAAAGTGCGCTTATCCTTAAACACTTTCAACAATTCTATAGTCCTCTTCGAGTACAGGGCATGGACAACAAACATACAGACGATATCCCTTATGAATTTGGTGTTATTAAGACTAGATGCTTGACTACCTTGCCTCAGTTGTATTTTACATTCCTGACTTTGATTGTTTTTTGTCCCTTGTAGAGACCAACGCAGGGTTCATACCGGCGGTTTGCGCCTAGTTAAGCGTCAACGGATTTAATTCTTAAGTTGGAGGAGCTATGTAGTGCGAAAGGACACCTCCAATTGTTGCCCGATTTGTTTTTAATTTAGCACACAAATGGAGCACTTCACCATCGCTAAGCACTGAAGTCTGTTCGCGCTTAGTGATGGCACCTTATCCGACAACTTTAGGGAAGGTAAGCACACTGCAGTAGCCGCCGTGGCATAGTGGGTAGACTGTGACGTTCACACCCCGAGGGGTTTAGGATCAATTCCCGGCTGAACACCTCGAATTTTTCACGACACCACCTCTTCCGAGCTGCTGACAACACTCAAAGACTAATAACTGTCTAAAAAAGCTTCTCAAACTTCCCCGTTCGGAGTCGGCAAAAAACTGTAGGTCGCGCGCACAACACGAGTAGTCAATGAGCAAGCTAGGCCCTGGTCCTCCTGTGAACTGTCGCGCCCACAATTATTTCTATTATTAATCACACTGCAGAGCACCACCATCAATGTCCCGCACTTGCTCGAATCGGTTGGATGGGAACTGTAAACCTCAGCTCTTTATCACAGAACCACTTGCTGGTTTTCCTTCGGAAGATAAAGAAATAACATTAAATGTAGGTTACTGCCTGGTGGTTCAATGGACCAATTTTCAAGTCTGAGCGCCCCAGGGCAGTGTTACCCATAATTTGAAAGAAAAGTTTTTGACTCTGAGCTATTAGTACAACCTTGAAGAGGACTACATCGAACAATTTGGAGAAAAATCTTGCTTGGTGTGAGCAACTGGAAGCAGCCGATAAAAATTCGTACTTGCTGAGTGGCTTGTTTATTAAGGCTCATATCCACTACGTACTGAAAAATAACGTAAACCATGTTATCTGTATTCAAATACAGCCTATAAAAGCGCTTGCTCGAAGTACTTGTAGTTCGCATAAAGCTCTCGCAAATAGGACATGACAAGTCATTTTCCCCATAAACGGAAACTTTCTAGAGACCATAAAGGCTATGTTAAAGCTGAAAGAAGTAAAATTTCCTAGTTTAGGAAAATGCCTTACAAACAGCGCACTTTCTTATTTTAAAGTTATTTCATTCTTAACTTAAGCTATAAGTCAAAAGTAAACAACTCTTGCCTTCCAACTCCACTCCGGGAAGGTCTCTTTTGCGTTCCGCAAATATGAAATGCATCAAGAATTTCAAAGAAGAACAACACACACAGGTTGCAGTTGCTCAGTTCTCAAAAAAAATCTTCAGGAATTTTCATTTCATCTCATCAGAACTACTTGTTCCTGCATGAAAATTACCATTTCATTCCTGTCACTAAGGTTAGTTCGAGTCCCCACAGTCGTTACTCATTGGCCCATGGCAAAGCACGAGGGAATCAGGAATTTCTCGCAATTCCCAATTTATCATTCGTTGAAAATTCAAACAGCACGTTCCCGACTCCGATGAAGACAGATGGTGAGCTACGTATATCCATTTCATTGAAATTGGAATTAGTAATCCCTCCTCGACCGTGCATGTTTCCCCGGAAGGACGAAATGGGCTCACATGAAACTTATGGATCACTTCCAAAGCGAATCGTCAGTCAAGACGTCCTCCACCACAGCTTCCATCCTCTGATGTGTCATTCACATAATGCCCCCACGTCGCCACTGAGCGTTTTAATTCTCAAATCTTTACCATGCAGCAGATACGACAGGATCATAGGCAAAGAATAGAAGTGTACACCAACACGTTTGTATGTTGAGGCACACCACAGCCCACTCAGCAATTTTATCTCTCATTTACGCCAGCCCGTACACTCCATTGCCGAGGAGACATGAGACAAAGATAATTGGAATCGAGGTCCTATTGAATTATTCATGGCGGAAGAGTCTTCACATCCGCCCCGAAATATCTGCATAAATTCCATAAGATGTGGGCTACACTTTAATCCTTGCAGAAAGAAGGTCCCAATGGCACCATATGAAGTGCAAATAGAACACTAATTGATTGACAATCGCCAAACAGCCTCCTTCTTCCTGACCCCTCTCAAAGGGTAGCAATACCCGACTTAACTACCAACATTTGCGTACCCCGCCGATGTTTGAAAAGGGCTTGAATGACTTTGGCAAACATTCCATTATGTGCGGCGCGGAAGGTGTGGGCACAGCTAACACCATCCACAGCGATTATTGGATTAATGTGTCCATCTCAGCCTAAGTGGTTGGGCTTTATTTTGTGTAGTCATTAATCGAATGGAGCAACTCTCCTACGCGTACGTGCCGGCGTATACGAAAAGCCCGCGTAGAGGTTGCCCCGAAGTCGTTTCAGGATGGAGAATGGGCCGTAACGTAAGCACATTCTAATTAATTACGAAATGATTAAGAACGGTTGCTAGGCGATCAAAGGAAACAATTCACGCTTGATGTTCTTTTGAGGGTGCCTCTTCACAGGCAGAATTTCCTAAATGAGCTCAAGGGGACACAATCTGTGTGCTGCAGGTGCGGTGGATTTACGTGGAGGACTTTTTAAACAACCGTGCTCTTAGCAATGTTGACAATTATTGATTTTGTTGTGCGTCTGAAAGTCCAAAGCTCACTTTTTGAATTTTTCTGGTTCTGTGGTGTGACAACAATCAGAGGGATTAAACGAAAACAGGGTTCAATTTAAAGATTCAACCACAAGTACTGTGGCTTGGGTCAGAGTCAATTGGATGATGACAAAATTGTTTTATTGTAGTCTTCACACGTTGTGAATGTTACACAATCGGATGTCTCTGCTGACGCAAGTATAACCACAATTTGGTTGGAAATGATTTTATGCCATTGCCACAAGTACAAATTATTTCAGATGTTCCGACTTAGATTGCGAATGTCAACTGCGTCACCCTTAAGAAATTATACGTTCTCAGAAATTGTCTGTCAATAGTTGACAATGAATCATTTTATTTGTTGGTGTTTGTAGTTATGTGGCCACAGTGGCTTAGTGGGTCAATATCACGCATTTTCAAGTCAACAGCATTCAAGCTTCATTCTGTTGTTGATTAAGGCCCAGGTCCACTTCGGACTAAAGCGCAACACCTGGGCCTTAACCAACAACGTTCCAACCAAATTGGTTGAGGTCCTTCTCCACTAAAGTGCGTCACCTCAGCCCAGCCTGTCCTCTGTTGCGTTGTCCGAATGACTCGGATTGAAAGACTTTGCGGGTCGAAACAGTGGTGTCCATATGCTCTAGTTGATCTAGCCATCTTATGCGTTGTACACAAAGACACTTGACCACACGCATGTCGCTGTATAGCCCATAGAGTTCGTCGTTGAATCTCTAACTTCAAACGCTATCAACGCAAACAGGACAAAAAATCGCACACAGAACTTTCCTCATCCACTTTCAGCATCGTCCATATGTCCCCAACTCAAAGCAGAACGAGGAACGAGGTTTAATGTAGGCCCGGCTTTATCGTTCCAGAGATTATCGTTGTGTTCCTCACTTTCGTCTTGAACCCAAAAAAGGGCGATTGGTAAGAGTGATTCTGCATTCGATTTGGGTACTAAGGTTGCGTCCCTATTAGCCGCAGACCATGAAGTTCCCTCTGCTACTCGTTATTGTGACCCTCTGTCCGAGACGTCAATTTTATGTGCCTTGACGACAGCATGGACTTTTTATTTTGCCTTCATTAACCGCCGGACCCAGTCTTCCCGTTTCCGCTTCAATGCCACAAAAAGCAGAAAATGTGTTCATCCAACCACATGTCGTTCGCGTAAGTTAGCAACTGAACTGACTTTTGGAAGATGCCTCTGGTGTTGACTTGTAAGTTACGCACGATCTTCTCAAGAATGATGACAAAGAAGTAACATGACAGTGCGTCGGTTTGTCTAAAACCGATTTTGACATTGAAGGTCTCGTTGAGTTCGTTGTCGACCTTGACGGAGCAGCGAGAGTTCTCCTTGCATCCTACACAATCTGACGAGTTTGGTAGGAATGCCAAAACTGGACATGGCACTGTATAGCTCGTCTCTATGGACACTGTTATATGCGGCCTTAAAATCGATTAATAGGTAGTGGTTGCGGATCTGCAATTCTTGGGTCTACTATAAAATGAAGATCTGATCTATTGCGAACTTCCCTTGCCTGAAATCCCAACGATAAGCCTAACAGATTGTTTTTGAATACGGACAGTGTCTTGGGATTTCGATCAGTTGATAGTTATCACAGTTAAAGGTATCTCCTTTCTTGTGGACCGGACAAACGACACTGAGACTCCACTCACGTGGAATGTTTTCCTACGGTTTTGTTTTACAAATAGGCTGGTGCATGCGCCCACCAAGCTCAACCCCAACTGCTTTGAGTAGTTCTGCGGACAGTTAGTCTACTTGGGGAGACATCAGCACTTAGAAACTTCAAATAACGCAATGAATCTGTAATCTTGACATTCTTAGGCGGTAACACATTTTCGGTCCGCCAAAAGGTAAATTAGAGGGTCGAGATTTCATGTGGTTTTTTTTAGAGACCTACATTTCATTCTGGGTAGAGTGCGACGCTTACACGCCAAAGGGTCTAGGTTCGATTCCCAGCTCAACACCAATTTTTCGAATTTTTCACGGCACCACCTCTTTCGAGCTGCTGACAACACTCAAAGAGTAATAACTGTCTAAGAAAGCTTCTCAAATTTCGCCGTTCGTAGTCGGCAAAAAACTGTAGGTCCCTTCTACTCGTGAGAGAACAGTAGCGCGCACAACACGAGTAGTTAATGAGCAAGCTAGGCCCTGGTCCCCCTTTGGACTGTAGCGCCAAAAATTATTATTATTACATTTCATTCTATGCATTGGAATACATTTTAAAGAGTTTGTTGTTTTAGTTCAACAGACACATTCGACGACGCTACTGTTCCCTTCCTACCAAATTTTGGTGTTGTGCGTATTACTGTAACAGTAGGGACGTGACATATGTTTAAATCAGAAAAGAGACAACAATTTGATGTCTTAGTACATGTTTGAACTTCATACATTTGTTTGATTTCTTTTCGATTAACAAATACAGTTGGACGACACAACAATCTTGCTTCAATAAGATTTTAAGGAAATATTTTCTTCCCGTTTGTTCAAAACCATTTTAAGCACAGATAAATTATTTTCGAAGGAATTCATGATTATTCATGATTGATGCAGTAAACCTCAGTTAATTGAACTCACACGTCAGCATATTTCAAAGATGCACACAACGTATCCATGAAATTATTGGTAATTAAATTCCCTTTTAACTCTTTCAGTTGGACACAAATTGGAAGAGAATCAAAAATTTCTGACACGCTGTTGATTAAATTGTTTTCTCAATCCCAGCATTACTAAGAGAGGCCTGTAGTATTAATTATTGCACATACACACAACTTGATTGAATTTATGCCCCACTACCATTTCAAGAAATAATGATGGTTGCAATCAGAATACACAAAAGTGAATGCTAGTTCCGGAAATTCACTGAAATCAGCTGGTTCTGTTTCAGTCATAAAAAGCTGTTTAGTTGTTTCGAAAGCAGAGAATGGGTTAAGAGAAATTTGTACATTCTCGAAAAAATCCACCAACGTCCTCTATTCTAGGGACTTAGTAACTTCAATGAAATTAATTTTATTTTCTCAATTCGTAGATTTAGAAATATTTTCTTTCAACGTCGTTCAAGGTTCGTACATATTCGTATTAATCGTAGCTAGAAGGTTTTCTCGGTTTTGTCGGGAATGTTTCAAAAAGTGAATCGCAAAATTTTGGCGATTTTTTTATCGTCTAGCTCTTTCCAAAATACGATCGGACCAGACCTTTTTCTGAAAAGTATGCTGCTTTGCAAACCACTTCGTATGCAATACCTACGCCAATTCCTTTCGTAATAAAAAATTAACTTCATATTTTAACTGCTTGTTGCTCTGAACACAATTTGAAGTCTTATTCAAAAAGAACAAGACGGCTTTGTGTACCAGGTTGATATTCCCTGACGGCGCGGAGACTTGCACGTTCTTTCTTTTCGCAAGAAAAGTTTTGCGTTCGACTTTTGGTCCATTTTTGAATTGTGTCGACTCAATGACAACCAAATAGTAATCTATTAGTTCGACCAAGTTGCTTGAGAATAATTGTGTAAAGAATCAGTTCTTTGTTGGCTCTGATGAACTGATTCTTTGCATAATTATTTTCAATTACAACCTTTTTGGGCTGTATGGAGGCAAGGAACTTTGTTCAAATATAAGATTGCCAAATATCCGCCTTTTGAATTTTCCGGCTATGTACAAAGAGCTACAGAGCAAGTATCTGCCAAAACTATACATCGGTCTTGACCTAACCTACAAAACAACGTTTTGCATGATTAGTTTGGATATTGCGTTCACCAATTATAGACGTGTAAGCATGGAGTTCACTAACTCCGAAATTCGCGCTATTTAAAAGTTCGTTAAAGGCAAATCCGCTAGAGAAACGTTCCGAAAGATTAATGGTGTTCAGGAGGATGGTACTCTATCACTTCGAACCGCGGAAGAATAGTTTCGACGATTTAGAGCCAAAAAAAACGACACCATGGATAAGCCAGCCGGCAGAAGACCTGTGACGACGAATACCGATCGAATCATGGAAATGATCGAGTTAGACCGGCATGTGTCATCTCGTGACATCGCCCAGGAGATGGGAGATAGTCACCAAACCATTTTAAACCATCTGCAGAAGAAGAAGCTTGATGTTGGTCGCATGATTTGACGCAAAAAACATTTTGGACCGAATCATCGCCTATGTTATGCTGCTGAAACGGAATGAACTCGACCCATTTTTGAAGCGGGTGGTGACTGACGACGAAAAATGGATCACATACGACAATATCCAGTGACAACGGTCGTGGTTGAAGGTCGGTGAAACGTCCCAAACAGTGGCCAAGCCGGTATTGACGGCCGGGAAGGTTTTGCTGTGTGTTTTGTGAGATTGGAAGGGAATCATCCACTATGAGCTGCTTTCATATAGCACGATGCTTAATTCTACCATCTACTGCGAACAACTGGATCGCTTGAAGCAGGCGATCGACCAGAAGCGTCCAGAATGGCCAACAGGAAGGGTGTAGTGTTCTACCAGGACAACGCCAGACCACCACTTCTTTGATGACTCGCCAGAAGCTACCGGAGCTCGGATAAGAGGTTTAATCGCATCCACCATATAGCCCAGACATAGCGCCAACCGCCAAGTGATTACCAGCTCGGATGAGAGGTTTTATCGTATCCACCATATAGCCCAGACATAGCGCCAACCGCCAAGTGATTACCACCTGTTCCTGTTCGTGGCGAACGCCCTTGGTGGTGTGAAGTTGAACTCAAAAGAGACTTTTGAAAAGTGGCTATCCGAGTTCTTCGCAAATAAGAAGGGTGGCTTCTACGAGGGGAGTATTATGAAGTTACCGTCTAGGTGGAAATAGACTAACAAAACGGCGAATATTTGAACTAAATCCGGTCACAGTTACACTTTTTATAAAGCATTAAATGAAGAGTAAAAACGCGGACGGGAGATATTTGACAACCTTATATATCACCAGAGCTTCATCCCAATACCGAGAGTATATTAACACATAACATTATACGAGGGGTAGATTACTTCTTCTTTCATAAAAGTCTGCAAATTGAGACTTCGGAACAGAAGACAGTATCGTTTGAAATGGCACACACAAGTGGCAGCAGCTGGCGAAAAAGTGTGCCGGCTAGAGAGGCATATTGGTTGAGATCCAAATCCAACCCGGGGTATAGCAGCGAGCAAAACAGAAAGAAAGAAACTGCTTTGCTCGTTTTCCCGTAAGGTGTTCAAAGACCTTGCCCCAGCGTCATGGCAGAACACTTCGGTTTTAAAACATACGCCTCCAGACTCTGGATTCCTCACAATGACTTTTGCACCAGTCAAGGTGGACGAAGATTCCATCTCTTGCCACTTGCAATAGAGGAGTGGACTCAGTGACATTAGTAGCTCAACACGTTCAAGGTTTATTCGCAATGGTTTTATAAGACAATCCAGGAATTTTTGTGCGGCTTCAAAGTGGGTTGCGGCGGCCTAAGTACCTTCCTTCAACTGGAAACCGAGCGCTCTAACTTAACCTAATGTATTCTAACCTATATTTGCTCTCGTTGAGGGATAGAAACGTGCTTTGGTCCTACCGATGTGCAGTCATAACAAGCTTTTCTAAATACAGACGAAGTTTGGGGGTGTGCTTTGAATTTTCGATTGCACCCAACCACTGACCAGCCTTTGCTGGCACTCATTCAAAATCCACTTTTCTTCTAATGGAAATGTGTGTAATGTAGTTTAAAACTCATAGTAAACCCGCTTGACAAAGCCTTTTATAATTTTCATGAGACGAAAAAGCGTCACATTTCTGAGAAATGTTCCAAAACGTTGTCAATTACTATCTCCTGCTTCGTGGATTTCACGAGGCAGTGAATATCCCATTCGTTCACCGCTGTATTCTAAAATGCGTCATTTATGAAGTTGGTTACTAGATATACATTCTTGTTTAGTTTAAACCCGTCAGGGGCAAGAGTGTCCAAATTCAATTCACCATCCCAAATAAGAAAAAATTTAGGACGCCTTAAAAAGCGAACGCATGCCGCTTTTTCTCTTCTTCGATGGTTTTTATAAGGTCAAGCGAAGTTGTATTGGATGGGTTTAGGTCTAATATTCAACATATTAATGCTGGTGTTTCCCAGGGCTTCGTTTTGTCTTCGCGAATCCCTCATCTTCGTAGATGATCTTTTGGCTTGATCGTCCTTTCGCCATTGTTATGTAAAGTTCTGTGCTTATCTCTGTATTGTCTCAAGTTTAATTCCAAAACGAAACACGTTTAATTTTCTTCATGGCATCACCACTTTCGAGTTTTTGAAACTATCCAAGGTGTACTCATTGTCGGAGTCACAATTTAGTTGCGGCTCTCCATTCGAAAGGTTGAAGAACAGGAAAATTTACTGTGGAATGTAACGCCTTTTTTGTGGACTGTATCATATTGCAAATTTTATTTCCAATTTAACTGCAATAGCTTTTTAACAGAAATTCGAAACCAGCTAGAAGTCACTAATTAAATATAGTGAATTTAACATTCGCACCACATCCGCAGCCATAATTAAATCATTTTATTTGTATTACATATCACTGCATAACTCCTTTTAATTGAAGGGAGATTTATTTAACATGTCAAAGATTGTGGGTCTTCAAAGTGTTCAAAGAAATGAACAATTAGAGCAGTTTCTTTGACGCCTAACCCAAACCATCTGCTCCAACTCTCGGTTTAATTGATTCCTCACAACCTCCTGCTTCTCAACTACTTCCACCACCCACCTCGCACATAAACCGAAGGAAGCGGTGCTGTACAATATAAACTTTCAACATTTCCTTTTGTTGTTTGGAACATCAAAGAAACTTGAAATTGAGAAGAAAAGGCATTTTCAAAACTCCTGAAAAACAGAAACTTTGAAATTACCTTTCGAAGTGGAATCCCTCATCCATGAACATGGGATTAATATTTTGTTCTCCTTTTTTTGGAAAAAAAAGTTACTTCAGTGGAAGCTTCTGAAACACCTTTCTCGCATACATAACTGGTGATGGCGACGCTTATCTCGGCGCCCAGTTCCCACAACGATCCGCTGGAACGACACTTGAGCGATTAAACTAAAAGTTTGCTGAAAAACCTTTCATCCAATATGCGATATGCCGGTATGTGAGCCACTTTCATGCTTCAAGGTGTGAGCAAAGGGTTACCTTATGTATATTTAATGGCGGTGATGATTTTCATGGCTCGTTTCGTGTTAAAGTTTGAGAAAGGACACTGTATGTACAACGGTCCCCTAACGACTGGGTACGTGTCCTCTGTAACCTCCGTGCCATATGTATTCGGAACGTGATAAAGTGCGTTAAGCTGTAACAAAAAACACATGACATCGATTTATGTGCGGCCAATTTATGACAGCCATCACGAATGCGTAACAAATGGGATGCACATCTTTAGGGACGGACACACTCCTCCACTTTGCTTGTCATCTGCAATGGTGCTCGGGTGGCGGAAATCAGTTTTGCTCGATCTGAGGGATTTATATGCCTGTAAAGTGGATTTTATCGCTTCTTTCCTTTTTTTGACTATTGGATTTATTGGTGAAAGAGTTTCTCAATATCATAAAATTCACTAATGGACCTTTCCAATTCAGAAAGCACTTGTAAAGATTTGACACGAAGTTGTTGTAGAATGTTAAGTAATGGTTGTTTTTTTTAGAGATAAAGCAATTTAATTTGGCAGCACTATTTGGCCATTTCGTGATTTGTGTTTAGTTCGGTTGGACATTTCAACATGAATAGACTGGCGTATGACAGGCAAGGTGTAGATTCAGTGAATTGACTAAAAACGAAAATTCCGCTTATACCAATTTTCATAAGCGAATTTTATTGAGTGAAGATGCTCCTCTACGGATGA
Organism: Eristalinus aeneus; assembly: GCA_955652365.1. NCBI lineage: Eukaryota > Metazoa > Arthropoda > Insecta > Diptera > Syrphidae > Eristalinus > Eristalinus aeneus. The sequence continues at coordinate 75,632,730 of OY019130.1, forward strand.
ACTTTTCATCTATTAACAGAACAAACTAATTAGGAGTAACAAACATTTTCAAGTGTACGTTAAGATACCGTTAAATTCAAAAAAACTGAATGTTTGGTAATGAAACAAAAAAATTTATACCCTCGTTCGTTGTCCGAAAAGGGCAACTTGCCATCTGATTGTAAGAATTAAGCGACACATCAAAAATAAATTCATGACAAAAGAATCAACTGGCTTGGTATCGCTTGATTTAGAAAAGACCTTCGATACGGTTTGGCATGTTGCGCTTACCCATAAACTTTATCGGCATGATTTTTCAATTGCATTAATAAAAATAATACAGTTAAAGTTTTTTAAAAGATAGGAAGTTTATCATGTGATTGGGCATTACCTATTCATCCTTGCAAAGTGCTGTTTTTGGTGTTCCTCAAGGATCAAATCTTGCACCTATTTTATTCAACCTATTTGTATCCGACATACAAGTAAAAGTGGAAAATTCTGAGCTTGCAATGTTTGCTGTATTCGCATCTGGTGTAAAGTTCTCGGATGTGTTCACGCCGTTGCAAAATGCATTACATCAAATTGAACATTATTGCACAAAATGGAAGCTAAAGATAAACGCTGAAAAAACTCAATCTGTCTGGTTCACTAGACGAAGAATAGAATGTTTTATCTGTTAGGTTAGGTTAGGTATAAAAGATCAAATTAAATTCAATCGAAATTGAATGGGCGGACTCGTGCAAATTCCTAGGAGTAGTACTAGATAAAAAACTAACCTTCCAAAAGCATATTGCCAATCGTATAGATAAAGTAAATAACGAAACTAGAATCATTTAGCCGTTTATAAATAAGAAATCTTTGTTTAGCAATATTAAGGAAATCATTTTGTTCAAAACTATTTTTCAACCCATATTCTTATATGGTTGCCCTGTTAGGTTTGATTGTGCAAAAACGCATATATTGAAACTGCAAAGAAGCCAAAATAAATTACTTAAAACTATGATTGGATTGCCTAGAGATTTTCCTACTACTCGTCTTCATGATACAACCTGCGCAAAACTTATAATTACTATGTTAATTAAAATTAAAATAAAATCTTACAATAATTGTTCTTTTTAGGAACATCGACTAATTGCTCAATTAAGTGTACAAGAGAGTTAATGTGCAATAGTAGGTTTAAGATTTAAGTAAGGGATTTTGTTGGTAGCTTTTCCCTTGAAGTAAAATAATGCAGCGAACACAAACTTTATTTTATAAATACATTGAATTACAGATGTAAAGGAAACTCTCATAAATCTCTAGCTTGTTATGTTATTACCTTCATGATTTGTATCGATTTGGCTACTGAATAAATTAATTTGAATTGAAAAAATACCCTCGCTCGTGATTGGTTGCTGACCATAATGTAGCATACAACAAATTTTATAGGCAACCAGTCTAAATATATGGCCAAAGTTGACCAGTCTTAGTGTGATGAACAAATTCTTCCAGTTTAAAATAAACTATTTACGATTGAATGGATATAGCACATGACTTAAAGCTTTCATTCATTGAGAATTGACGCTTAACGCAACCCTTTAACGAGTTCACTAGATTCTGTGCGTATAGAACAAGGATTTATTTGAAGTGGGGCTTAATCAAAACTAGTCAGGTGAAGATATTGCAGTGCTGAAATAAGCAGCACTGCCCTCATGTGTTGTACTGATCTCCTAAACTGTTGTACTTGCCCCAAACCCAAAATACTCAGGTCTACACGTTCTCTTTGTTGAAGAAAGTGTCCCCTAACAGCCAAATATACATATTTAAGGAAAGTGGCAGAGCTAACTCTATTTCTTCTTTTGGCCGATAACTTCTGTAAAACTAGTACTCAACAATGTTAAATCTTCTGTTTTTTCTTGTACAAACTGATATCTTCTTCCTCCAACGAACTTGTAACATTTAGAAATTTCAGATTTTCAGACTTGAACTTACATTCGTATATTCCTTTAGTTATCCTCACCAAATTGTGGTGTGAAGACAAAGGTGAAGCAGTTTTGACGGCGACTTGTTGAGTTCTTCCGTGTTTCCGTTGCATGCAATGGTTCTTTAAACAGACTTACCCAACATAGGCGATATTTGCTGGGTCACTATTAACAACATGTAGTCAATGTTGACTTGCAGGTCCATTATTTGCTTTGTCCTTTCATTCCCTTAAAGCACACATGAAAAAAACCGATAACCATGCGACATCCTCTAGAGCAATTGGTTCGTGCGATCGTTCGCTGGCCAAAATGTTCCAGGCAATGGTAACCGCCATGGAGCCATGACCATTGACTGATGATTTCCAACAAGAATGGCACAACCACAACCCTTGTCAAAATTGATGTCGTATGGGAAACGTTTGGCAGCCGCATGGTTTCACGTTACAAACACGTGACTTCCAACATAGTGCGTTTTAATTGATTATTTTCTGTAGGGACTATCGACTTGGAGATTGTCAACTTGGAAATTGTCAACTTGGGATTGTCAACTTGGAGAACAACAATTCCCACGTTATTCGCGATATACAGCCAGAAATGTTGGAAAAATTCATCGAAAATTAAACTTCAGACACATAGAACTGCATTCGGGACAATTGTGGAAGTCATATTCCACAAATTGTATTTAAATTATATTGCCCAAGGACGAACTCTTGAATAAAGGGAACAAAACGTGTACTAAAGAAAACTATCTTATTTTTAGTCTATTTTAAAATTGTATACCTCCGAAAAAGAATACCCTTTTTATGATCTCGAAAGAATCGCATTTTGAAGTACATCACAAGCCTTTGATAACCTACTCTATTTTTTGTTTTTTTTAACCTTGAGAACAGACTATTTTTTTGTGAGATGTAGAAGCGATTAAATAAGATGTTCTACAGAGAAGTGTTCTGGGACCCGTCCTTCACGCAGACTACAGCTATCCTGGCACTAGTTGAGACTACTGAAAGCCAAATGTTTCCGATTAGGCGCGGGCCGGATATTTTAAAAACAAGTAAGAAATCAGACCTACATAAGATATACATATGTTCAGAGATGAGTGGACAACAACACCTTCGCTAGTTTTGGGTTTATTGTGATGCCACCCTGACAGTTCCTGAAGCTGTACTACAACAAATAATGTGAGCAGGCTTCAACCCTCTGTCTGATCGTAAAGTGTATAAGTTTGAGTTTGAATCAAACAAACTTGTGAACATTTCACAACAACAACCATCAAACATAACTCATGCAGCCTGGTAAGTTCACAACGATTGCATACACTGTTGAAGTAGGCGTTAAAGTTAAAAGAGAAAAGGTTAATTTTAAAATAATGATAATAATAATAATTGGTCGACAGCGCGACAGTCCAAAGAAAGACCAGGGCCTATCGACTTGTGTTGTGCACGCTACTCTTCTCTCACGAGTAAGACGGACCTATAGTTTCTTGCGGGCTCCGAACGGCGAAGTTTGAGAAGCTTTCTTAGACACTATTACTGTTTGAATGTTGAGGTAGTACCGTGAAAAATACGAGGTGTTCAGGCTGGAAACGAACCTGGACCTTTGGCGTGTAAGCCTCGCATTCTACCCACTACACCGCGTTGACAACCATCATTTATTTTGTCACTTGTCTATTCCCGGCTTCCTATAAAACATGTATATTAGATCCCACTGTTCGGACATATTAATATTGCAATTGCGGAGATTTTGGAAAAAAACTATTTAATCAATCCTTCGCAGCTTTTATTTGTAATACGAAAACTGTTGAATACTGTTGGTTGCAGTTTTTTTTTTAATCGTAGCTTGGGTCGTGGTCGCCGTGGCGTAGTGGGTAGAGTGCGACGCTCACACGCCGAAAGGTCTAGGTTCGACTCCCAGTTCAACACCAATTTTTCTAATATTTCACGGCACCACCTCTTTCGAGCTGCTGACAACACTCAAAGAGTAATAACTGTCTAAGAAAGCTTCTCAAATTTCGCCTTTCGGAGTCGGCAAAAAACTGTAGGTCCCTTCTACTCGTGAGAGAACAGTAGCGCGCACAACACGAGTAGTTGATGAGCAAGCTAGGCCCTGGTCCCCCTTTGGACTGTAGCGCCAACAATTATTATAGCTTGGGTCATCAATTGAAAACAATGACAAGATGTTGCCTTAAATCCCTTTCAGATGAAGGTATACGCTTCCGATAATCCTGCTCAAAAAGTTCAACAGATTCACCTTTGTCTTACCCAGTAAGGAAAAGCTTAAGAGGATTATGTTTGCGAAGATTTCCCAAACATCTGTCTGTCGATGCAATAATCTCCTCCGTTGGGGTAGAAAGTTTTTCACCAACACGTACAATATGCCTTTTTTTGTTCCTAAGTTCAAACATGAAAACGAATTGCGTAGTGGAAATTAATTCCAAAAACTTTTGTTACAGAAGAAGATGAGTATTTTTCTCATTATGTATTGCAGGGGAGAAGACCGTGGCTGGCGTAGTATGTAAAAAGCGACACTATTAAGCCGAAGGTCTCAGATTCAATTTTTCATATTTTATGGCACCACTCATTTAAAGCAGCGGACAACCCCCAAAGGTTACTTACTGCCAATGAAGAAGCTTCTTAAATTTCACCATTTGTTGTCGACAGAAAACCGTAAGTTTTCACTACTCCTGAGACGACAGAAGCATGCAGAACACAGTCGTTCTGGAGTATTGAGCCGTCATACATACATATATAAGTAGACAGTCCAGCGAGGCATCCATTCTCCTTTTTTTTCTGAGTCCATTGTACTCTTTGCTTATAATCGTTGCGAAAAGCCCAACTGCAGCTACACGAAACAATCTTTTATTGATGGATTTGGAAAAAAAGTGGCTACCTTAGCCTCATTGGTAAAAGCGTCTCTCATACGAAGTTTGCCTTCTATATTTCCGGATTGGGCAACTCTAGTGTTGCAATCTGGCAACTGCCAGCTCTATAGGAAAGTTTGACATTTTTGAGGTTATAAGTACTCAGAACGTTTTGACATATGAGCGCTAATTGTGTTGTTTACAGTAGCCAAACAGATTCATCTCGCCCAAAATATGGAATTATATCGTGAAAATTTTCGTGCGGTTATTTTTTACAACTTTCGACGTGGATTAACTCAACAATAGTGCATCGATGAACTTAATTCAATTTTTGGCGATGAAGCTCCATCAAGGACCAGTATTTATCGATTGTGAATTGGTGATTGAATTCACCATCAATCGAGGTCGTAGTTCACTCCGAGACGAATTTTGTGAAGGTTCTTGTTCCGGAAACCATTGATGCTGTGCGCCAACTGATATTACAAGATCGTCATGTGACTTATCGTGAGTTTGAGACAATCTTAGGCATTATTGGGACCAGCATACTATCAACATTGCATGAATATTTGACCATCAAAAAAATTTGTTCGCGTTGGATCCCATTTGTCAATCGCTCAAAAAAAAGGCTCGTGTCGATTGGTCGAAAGAAATGCTCCAAAATTATGATCGCGGTGCTTTGAAACACGTCTATGACATCGTGACAGGTGATGAATCGTGGATTTACGCGTATGAGCCCGAAAGTAAACAGCAGTCGACTGGGTGTTTCAAATTGAGCCAAATCCAACAAAAGTTGCTCGCGCACGAAGCACTTCCAAGCAAATGGTCGCCTGTTTTTTCGGAAAAACTGGACAGCTGAAGAAGCGGTTGATGCGTTCAGAATGCATGTTTTGGAGATACGTAAATCCAAGTGGCAAATATGCTTCAACAAAAAAGTGTATGGATCTTAATGGGGAGTGTTGTGAAAAACAATAAAGCTATTTTCGATGATTAATATTTGTTTTGTTCTATAATCCCGAAATATAAAAGGCAACCCCCGTATGCCGAATGTTTCTGCATTTAAGATTTGTCAACAGCAAAACGAACCCCGCTCGGAGTTGCAAAAAAAACAAAATCAGATTCTTTCTTCCTGAAGAAACTAGCCATCTGTTAACTTAAGCGTAACCTAATTACTATGCGGAACGTCCTTAAACACTTCTTGGCGCTAGCTTTGATTAAGTTTTTCCAGGAGTACGCATCAACTGCAATAGGACTACGAGATCTAAGTGCTAAACTGAACTATCTTCCATCTAGCGTTTTCTAAAATTCCACATCCATCAGAAAATAATAGTTTGTTGTTGAGATCTTTCCAAATTTCCCCATAAATATTTCTAAATACTCTACATCTCGCCTTTAATGTACACATCCCCCAGGCGGGCAGTAAATTCCCTGACATCCACAGAAGACTTCACTGTGCTATTATCTGTTTCTTACCTCCATTGCATAAGCTGTTTTGAAACGTTGTTATTCCTGCCAGTCCATTATTCCGGAATATTCTCTTATCGACCGTCACAATCGCATAATTTCTCCTTCGTATCTGCGACACATCTCATTCCTAACATCATCCAAAATGATTATTTCTCTCTTTTTTCGTCGTTAACCTCTGCCCATCGAGTCGGAACAATATTCTTACGACCGAGCATCACATCAAACCACACGAACGACATCATCAATTAAACATTCATATACTTTCGCATATTGTGTGCGTTTGCAATTAGGCAGTTCCATCTGGATGTTACCTTAAAATCACACCCGCACGCCTTTGGCAAATAACCAAGGGCAACCGGAATAATGAAGGAAAGACAAACCCCAATGGCAATATCATTCCGGAATCGAAGAATCGATTACGGACAGATGTGGGGGAAGCGATATCGACCGAGCAACCATAAAGTGGTCAATAAAACCTATTCCTGTCCTTTCTGCTTGGATATTCCCAAGATTCCCTCAATCTTCTGCCTGTGTTGCATTTATTGTTTAAGGTGGAAGGGGGAATAACAGAAATAAATATATATGACTGCTTCTATTCTCAGATATAATTTCGTGTGGCAGATACATTGAACACTTACAGCACTGTGCAAAATAATAGCTTGTACGACTTTGTCGCTATTTTGCTAATAACTTTTTCCTACCGTCTACTGCACAACATCCTTATTCCATCAGTAACAAACCCATAAACCAGATAAGAAAAAGACGCATTCTTGACTTAGAAAAGACCCGATATCCGGATTGTGCAAAATAATAGCACCAAGAGCAAAAATTTATAAATATATGATGTAAAAGTCAATGGAATAATGAATTTTTTTTTATTTTCATTATTGGGTCAGTACTTGGTCATATCACCTTTATTTTTGAGTACAGCGTCACAATGTCGTGGCATGGAATTGATTAAGATTCTTCCACGCAGCCTGCACAACATCCCATAGATGTTTTTTATTTTTGGGTCTTGCTTCATAAACAGCTTTCTTTACATCTGTCCAAAGGTCTTCAATGGGATTCAGGTCCTGAGGCGGCCACTCCATAACCTGAATTCTATTGCTTTGGAAACATTTTTTTGCCAGTTTGCTCTTATGTTTGGGGTCATTGGCTTGCTGTAGAATCTATCTTCTTCTTTTTTTTGTTGGAGGTTGGGATAAACTACACTGGAGCACTCAGACTGAACTCAAATACTGGTCCATTGTACTACCAGGCAGTAACCTTCATTAAATGTAATTTCTTGGTTTTCCGAAGAAAAACCAAGATGCGCTTCTGTGATATAGAACTTAGGTTTTCAGTTCCCACCACATAAGCGCCAAATAACCGCCACCTGATACGAGCGAAGGCAGGACACTGACAGAGAAAGTGCTCTGAAGTGTCTTCACCTTCTCCACAGGCGTCGCAGAGTGTGACATCACTAAGCCCAAGCCGACTTGGACTAGCTAGTTCATCGCCATTTTCGTTTCCCAGGATCCCGTGATAACCTGGGACCCAGACAAGTCTTAGCGAATTGAGCCTACCGACCAAATTAAAGGAAGACTTGCATTCTTGGGCTGAGTAAAACCTTGAGCACAGCTTGACTGTCGCTGCAGACGCAGATACTTCTTCCCTTCCACCTATTCCTCACAATATAGTTGGTGGCCATTAGGACCGCGAAGGCTTCCACCTGGAAATTACCTAAGGAGGCCTGAAGTCTAATGTTGTCGTTTTCCACGAAGGCCCCAGCTCCAGAACCCTCCGTTGTCTTGGAGCCGTCCGTGAAAATCCGACTACATTCCTTTCCCAGTTCAGTTTCTGGCCACAGCCAGTACAGGACACGTGGAAAGTCTAGTTTGTAAAAGCGTCGCAACTGTATTATTGGCGACCTTGCATCAGACGGCATGTCCATGAGAGTAGTATCATAGGAGATGCGGTGTGCGAGGTCATCAAAGCTCTATAGCGAGTGGAACCAAAGACCATTCCTTTTTAGTCGAGAGATGGCCTTGAGTGTACATACCATGATGTTGAGATCAAGGGGGGCAGATTAATCAGAGCATCATGAGCAGAACCAGGCGTGTTGGGGCAAGGCCCCTGTGCAGCCGACACAAACTGTTCTTTGAAACTTGGTGAAAGCGGCCATCACGTATTTGCGCGAAAGTTTTTTCCACCAAACGAGTGATACATAAGAGAGAAGTGATCTTATCATTGCCGTGTAGATCCAAATGGATCTTTTGGGTGATAGACCCCAGTCTTTGCAAAAACTCCCTTGCATTGCCAGAAGACTGACAGCGCCTTGGAGGTTTTTGTCTCATCTAAGAATCCATCTAAGCGGCATGTTCCACTCTGCGTAAAGTGTGGTTCCAGTGGTCATCATCGGTTTAATCCAAAAAGGGGACCAGTTCCATATTAGGAAAAGCATCCCCATTCGTTAATTTGCTCCGCCATGCTTTACAGAGTTGATAGTACACTCCGGTTGAAACTCTTAGCTTTTTCGCCTGCGAACAACTGTCCTGGTCCCAGGAGTGTCAAATAAAACTACTTTTAATTCGTCAATCCATTATGTATTGCCCTATTTAGAAGGTTCCCAGTTCTGGTTTCCTTTCGCACATTTGGTTTATTTTAGAAGGATCTTTGAAAGGAGTGGTACTTTTTTGGGACTTCTGGCAGGAAATTTCTTCTTTACTAGCCTTCTTCTTATTGTTGAAGTGATCAAGGCTAAATGTAACTCGTCTTTTATGTTATTTCGTAGTGTTCATAAACGGGTTACGTTTAACTAATCTTACTATATGTCGTTCATCGGCGGGGGTTAGTTTTGGTTTTCTTCCTCATTTTTCTTCCTTTCAAAAGTATTTTTTGGCATTTGCGATCATTTTATTTAAACATTCAACAATTTCACCTCTAAAATCGTGAATTAGGCGCGTTTCTCGGGAGTACACCACGATCCATTTTACGCTGCTAACAACGCTAGGCTTTTGAAATATTATATATGAGTACCTACAATATTATCTTTAGATGTAATTTAAAGCCGCCGAGGCATAGCGGGTAGAGTGCGACACTCACACGCCGAAGGCCAATTCGATTTCCGGTTGAACACCTTGGATTTTTCACGGTACCACCTCTTTCGAGCTGTTGGCAACACAGCTAAGAAAAAGCTTCTCAAATTTCGCCGTTCGGAAACGGCTGAAAACTGTAAGTCCCTTCTACTCATGAAAGAACAGTAGTGTGCACAACACGAGTAGTTGACAAGCAAGTTAGGCCCTGGCTCCCCTGTGGACTGTAGCGCCACCCAGTTACACCAGTTTAAAGCCAAAAAATATCGAAACACTGGTGTACACTTCGAAAACTCTCTCTTGGGAATGACGTGGTGTCATTTAATTAGGTTGCATTTTCGGTAACGGGACCTTTTTTAATGACAAGATGCTTTTTTTTATTATTTTGTTTATGGGTTTTGTGACTTATGTAATAAAGGTGTTGTGCAAATTCAGTTTAATGGGGTTCATTTTAGAGAACGACGTCCTTTAATGTGGCAATCACTCAGATGCCAGGACTCCTTGTTGTCTATACGCCCCAAACGCCATTTTGTCATCTTTGGCGCTGTGTTCGCAGACGCATAACTAAAAGCTTGCCTGTTAAGTTCGTTGTTAAATCTTCTTTCCGAAACGTATCAAACATGGAACGTCGAGAGGACTTTAAAGTTCCTCATTTTCGGTATTGAGCTATTGAAAAGGACAGGGGCAATTACGATCGAAGGCTCGGTTAGCCAAAGCCTTTTAAATCCAAAGGTGATATTAAATTAGATGTTGGCAGCACGGGAAAACTGCTGCCGTTTGTATTGCTCGTTTAGAAACTTCATGTGTCTTTTCTTGACGGCGGCATATACATACATCTTCTTTTGTGGCGCTACAGTCTATCTCAATAGGTCAACGACATCCGCGTCCGGTATTCGTAGCAGCTGAATGAACTTTTTGAAAATCTTACATATGGTCTTGAGTACTGAATTTCCCATAATCATCCTCCGAAAGCTGGCAAGCAACATGCTGCGTGCACTTATCCAAAACGTTTATCAACAGCGGAGTCTCTGCACTTTCAGTCCTGATCTGTCGGACTTCTTCGTTCAGTTCAGTTTGGAATTAATGCCAAAGAAGTTGTTAGAGCTACAAGGCAACATGTTTCTATACTTCGTGCTATATGTTGACTCGAAGTAATCCTTTAAGAGTTATCTTCAGCATCTACCGAAGTATGAAAAATTGCTCTAAAACCACACTAACCTTAGCACCATCTTGGTTTGCCGTTTGAAGTTGGCTTTAAATTGTAGGTTACTGCTTCTTGTCAGAGAACAATGGTAAGCGAAGTAAGAAAAGTTGCTAGGGTTTAAGGTAAAACACCAAAGGGTACAAGCAAATGTTACCGGTGCTGGAGTTTCTGCATTATAATTGAGAAAATGAAAATTAATGAACTCTTTTGTAACATAATGCATGCAAATGGCGCACACTAGTGGAAAAGGACTTTAACCAACTTGGAATCCGCAATTGAAAAAAGTTGGCAAGAGACCGCACGGTTAAGGCCCGGGTCCACCCGGAATGTAGCATGATGCAAAGAAAAAAACGAATATATTTAACTTTAATTCTGGCTTACAGCACACATTTGAAAGCCTGTCACAAGCATTTTTTGCCCTCCATCATACGAATAAACTAGAAAACAAAACATTTACAACAATTGTATAATGCTTTTTCTGAAATGAGATCCCCCTCCATATAGAGTTCATTCGTCGTTGGCTAGTCTTTCTGTAAAAAAAATCCGATAAACTTGTCAGGGGCGCGTTTCTTTTATTTTCTTGCTTGTGGAGTGAAATCAGGAATGAGTACTAACAGAATCTTAAAACGATGTAAAAAAACACTGCAGGCAAAGGCAACTACAATGGGTCTTTCTTCATCCCCAAGTTTCCGGGCACATTCTCTTTGTGCTATAACGCCAAATTGTTTATCATAAGTCCCCACAAGAAACAGACCCATGCAAATGGAAAGACACAAGATGAAATTACCTGGCCAAACCATTGCCTTGAACATTCACAGCGGGTGCCTTCTGTGTGCTTTGTTCAACAACTCTGCGGCAGCTTTCAAATGGAGCTGTGATTTTAAATTTTCACTTCAGTTCTGAAATACATTCTAACCGATAGATGGGTGCAATCAAACAGAAAATTACATCTACAGCCCGTAATACGGAGCACTTTAGGTTCCGGAAATAAATTGAATTTCATTACGCCTCATCAGTGATCTCTGACCTTTCAATAGATTTATGATGCCCCTGGGAAGGGAACTCTGTGATATAGGGGAGCCCCACAATCGACGTTAGAAACGGTTTTCTAGTCTCCTTCGATGGGGCGATGAGCCAAAAAATCACAATATGCGCGTCGTTGTACTGAAAGTGGAAAGCAACGTGTATATGGACGTTGGCCCAAAGATAAAAAACGATTACTCAATACCCATACACAAACGTGCCACACACGTTTCCTGTAACATTGTGAAGAGAAGAAACGTCTTAAATTCCATTTAAGGATACTGTTTTGAATTTGATATCCTTGTTTCTTCCATGGCAATGTTCCCTACCGCGCAAGCAAATGTTCGCTGACGCTCTGGGCGGCGAAACTTTGCCGCCACATTGCTTTCGTACGCGCTCGCCGTACATTTTGGGTGCGTGAAGTTATTCCACATTTTGTAGACGGGGAGGAATACGAAAAACGACCCTGAACCACAAGAAGGGGAGTTAAACACGTAATAAAAATTATCTCCTGTTTTTTTCTTTTTAGGGATGCCAACTGGGAAAGGCGTTAAGGCTACTGAAATGAGAAATTTACGCATTTCCCAGAGGAAAATCATGACTGTGGTTGCTCTGCGGGCAAGGCAGAAGGGCGGAAGACTGCTTGGAGGCGGGGATATTCCTTGTCTTCGCTCTCCCCGGGATCACATTCCTTTAATGGAATATCAGTATCCTTGCGAAAATACATTAACCATTAAGGGAGATGAGTGATATGTAAACAAAATGAAAAGAAATCATCTACAAAGTTGATAAAACCTAGTTCGCATCAGGTACTAGAGCGCGAGAGGAAAGGAATGATATGATTCACATGATGACATTCGGATGAAATATCAGTTCGGATGGAGTATCGATGGGAACATCATTTCGATATTCAACAAGGGAAACGAAATGTGACGCACTGCGTCGCCGTTCTTCATTTGTAAAGGGAAAAATGCCAATATAAGATTTCTTGAATTTACAATTTGAGATCTGTTAACGAAAGCGGGAGACGTACATAGGTGTTTACTTAGGGTCTTCCTCTTTATATGACGCTACAGTCCAGTCTGATCTCGTACCTCAACCAACCAGCTGGCCTTTCCAGACAGCTTGATATCTCTCCAGCTGCCTCCAATATCATACAAGTTGGTTGAGGTCCTTTTCCACTTGCCACCTCAACCTATACCGTTCTCTGTTACGTTGTTGCAATGGCTCGGATTCCAAATTTGTTGAGCCGGAGCAGTGAAGTGTATACGCCCTACGTGAGCTTCGAGTGGCGTACAATATATTCTCGCTATCGGGATGAAGCTGTGGCTATATATAAATATAAATTGACTTATTTATCAAATAATATTATTTTTTTAGTGTATTCATGTAAAATTTCATATAAATATGATATCTCTAGTTAAACAGAATCATAATGGCAACTGAGACGATGATGGTGAAAATTGAGCATCGCGCTGTAATTAAATTTCTCACTAAGCAAGAAAAAAATCAGAAACCTATTCATAAAGAGATGGTGGCTGTTTACCAGGGTGCGCACCTTCATTATCAACTGTACAAAAGTGGTCAAGTGAGTTCAAGAGAGACAGAGAGAGCATTGAAGATGACCCCCACTTCGGCATCCCGGCTACTGCGTGTACTGGAGAAAGCATCAAAGAAGTCGAAAAACTTGTTCTTGCGGATGCCCGAATAGAGATGAAAATGATGGCAGAGACACCAAGCGTTCAACTGGTGCCATTCACTCCATTCTTGATGACCATCTTAACCTTTCAAAGGTCAGTGCAAGGGGGGTGCCACGAATGCTCACAGCACCTCATAAAAACTGAGAATCGCATGTTGTAGACAGTTTGGGAGATGTGTAGTGAAAACGCGAACGGTGTTATGGATCGAATTGTTTCTGGCGACGAAACATGGGTTCACCACTATGACCCTAAAAGAAAACAAGAGTCCATGCAGTGGCATAAAAAAGGAAAAGACCCCCCAAGAAGTTTAAAGTCACTCCGTCTGCCGGGTAGCTCATGGCCACAGTTTTTTGGGACTCAAAGGGAATCTTTGAATCACTGAGTACAAAAAAAGGTGAAACCATCAACACCACATTCTACGCTTCCACTTTGCATAATATGCAGGAGGAAATTAAAAAGAAATGACGACGGAAACTCGCAGCAGGTGTGTTGCTTCTTCATGACAACGCTCCTGTTCACACGGTTCGAGTTTCCAAGGCTGCTGAGCGAGATTGTGGTTTCGAAGAAATTCAACACCCACCCTATAGTCCAGACCTTGCCCCTAGTGACTATTTCCTGTTTCCAGTTTTGAAAAAATGTCTTCGTGGAAAAAGATTTGCGGATGATGAATAAATGGGTATTTTGGAAATTTATTTTTTTGAGGGTTTAAAAGAGCTTATCTCAAGATGTAACAAATGCATTGATGTTATGGGAGATTATATTGAAAAATAAAAAAACAATTTAAGTTGAATTCGCATTTTCCTTCATATCGATACTGAGAATATATTGAACGCCCTTCTTAGACGTCTTGAAATAATTGACGTGGCGTATGCCGCCATACAACACATAAAGTTCGCCGCCGAATTTTCTCTTTCAAATGTCATCAAAACAAACAGAACGGAAAATCGCACAAAATTCTTCATTCGAAAGGAATAAGGATTTCAAATTTTGCTTTTAGTAACGTCTAGGTCTAAGAGGCGCGGAACCTGAAAGCAGGACGGAGATGATCGAGGTTTTATGCAAAGCCAGCCCAGTCGTTCCCTTGAGCTAAAGGGGGCAGTGATTGGCTCGGGTGATTCTGCATTTCATTTAGGGACTAATATCGTTGTCCATATTTATCGCAGGGCCGAGGTAGACGATGTCCTTGCCTACTTCGAATTTCTTGCTGCCAATGCTTGATGCGTGATGCTTTTTCCGAGATATTCATGTTTATTGACTTTCCTCGATGACAAAATGAACTTCATTTTGTCCTTCTATATCTACAGATCAATTTTTCTCGTTTCCGTTTCAATGCCAGCCAACGCTGGATTTTCGGTTCACTGTGTTTGTTTAATGTACATGCGAAAAGAGACCTATCAAGAAGTCATTTCCACATATGCAACAAATCCAAACAGAATTGGTTCATCCTGTCATCGAAAAGGACGTGCAGCGTCAGTAACTGGACCTAAGCGCCACCGTGAACTGCTATAAGAACCGATTCATATGGTATTTCCTGAGGAGTTTGTTTATTTAGACTCCAAAAGGCTGATTCAGAACACGCAAGAATGTCCTATCATCTTCCATGTCGTACATGTCGTCAGAACACAAAAGAATATCCTATCATCTTCCATGTCGTACGCCGAACAGTGGATAGGCGACTCTAATACGAACCGGACGTTGTGTTTCAAAAGGATGAAATAGATACCTTATTTAGTTTAAATTATGCCAAGGTTTCTACACCCGAAAACAAGGCAAAAAAATCAAGTCAGTCGCTAACGTAATATTTAGAAGATCGTGTCTCTAGTGGTGACATCTGAGTTTCTAAAAATCTTTTCGAGAATGGCAGTGCCTCGCATCTTGTGGCACTTTTTTTGTCGTGTGTCGTCCTCGATAGAGCAACGAGAGAATCTATACAAACCGACAACTTTGATGGGAATGGAAACAACATGGGCTGTTTCAGTTAATTAATTTCTGACTTCTTGCTATAAATAGAAAACAACTAAAGCTTACAAAATATTCTCTTGAAACCCTTGCGGCAATCTTCCTTCATGTTCACAGTTGGCAATCCAAGCCAGCTCTTCTTACAAAATATCTTACATACCTACAACCAGAACTCCTGTCATCGTTCCGATGTAGGAGCCCCATTCCGACACTCACCAGAAAGCTATTGCGCACAGGACAATTCAATTGCATTCGAATAAGCAAACTCAAATGTACGGAGACAACTAAATGCTACGCAGAGCATATCATATGACTTCAAATTGGATTTTGTAATTATTAACAACGACGACAACCCGAATAACAATGGCATTAATTACAAAAAGGACCCTTTTCCAGGTACCAGGTGAGTGAATGTTCTGTGGGGGAATCTTTTTGATATGAATATTCATGGATTATAATTCTTTTTCACTGGAAAGATAAATTCATTCAAATTTGTCGGGCTTTGTGTTCCGAAACTGGCTTAAAGGGTCTGGGACCCGCGGCAGTGTAAGGTAATGAATCCATTAGACGACGGAGTATATGTTTGGAAATGCCATCCCAAATTCCTTGCCGGAGGATGACATACGGTAGGGTACTTTTCAACCATCCTTCAGAAGGATTCAGTGAACGTAGCCAATTCTGATTAATTATGTGAAGATTGTCATCCTAGACGTGTACTATAATTGAATAGCGTGACGAAAAAATGTGAAATACATTTTCCAAGGCTCAATTAGAGATGAATTGATACTTAATATGGAGCAGTGTAATATGCTGTGTGCAAAAGGAAACTCAATTTTATTACAGGAGCCTGTAGATGGTATTCACCCTTATGAAAATTGTGTCCCTCATGGTAGTCAGTTGGGCTATCAGTTGCTATTACTCGAAGACATTCATTTTAGCCCAAGGCTATTTTATCTCTGTATAAAACTTATCTGTCTATGTCTATAGAAGTTCAGAATGAGTATCTCACTGTCAAAAACATTTTTGCAACAGAATTTCTAACGCAACAAATTTTAATCCTCTTGATATGGCACATGGAAGCAACTGTTGGATTCTGTAAGCTTTTCTATTTTCTTGTTACAGAGAACTTCGATATTTTTAAATCGTGTTTTGGCCACGAGCAATAGAAATAGATGAAGACGTTCCCAATGCCCAAAGATATCTGTCTTCTTGTTGATCTTGGTGATCTTGTTGATATGTTATCTTCTTGTTGATCTAAAGTCAAAGTGGATACCTTGGACGGCCGTATTCTTTGCTTGAACTTCCATGATTATTATTTGCTCAGCACAATGATTCTCATCTTCCTCTTATGGTGTTCTAGACTCCTTGACGCAAATTTTGTCAAACTGGGATTCCAATGCCTTCAAAGCCCCTTGAAAGTTTGACTTTCTTGGATTGTCCTATATTCTGTTAGAATGGCAGAAAAAGTCACAAAGCTTATAGATAATTTGTTTATGTTTCTGATAGGATTGCCGATGCAAAGCCGACCATTGCTCTCAACTCATTAGTTTAATTGGAGGCGTTTTTGCTCAAACCCGGCATTTTACCATATCTTACGCATGTCCTATGATACCCAGATGTACATAACCTGAAATAGTCCGACGGTCTCCTTAGGTGTTATCCTTTTGAGAAGGCCATAATGTCAAAGAATTCTTAAAGCAACAAAGCCTTTAATAAATTCAGAGTGGACCATTGTTTCCATTCCAGCGTGTGAAGCGGAGTAAGTGCTCCATTTATGAATAGACAAGCTGGGCTTTGAATTTTATTTTCGTTGCTTAGTTATTGCGATCGGTATGTCAAACACATCTATAATCGAAATTTCATAGGTTATATAAAGAGTGCGACAGATGGACGGGTACAAACCAAAACTTTTAGAATCTAGGGTTTAAAAAAATAATGAAGTCCAATACAATTAATGCAATACAAGACCATGTCATGCCAATCGTTTTTGGGAAGTTCGTAGAGAGCACACTTCCGGCCATAAGAGGCACCTTATTCCAAAACTCCATTCAATTTCTAGAATACGTGGGCGAGATTTCTGTGTATGTCGTTCACATGCATTGAAAGGATTTCGAATGGGTTCAATAATGAACTAATGGAAAACTGTCTTCAAGAAAGGATGCAAACAAATCGCCGCAGAACGACACCTTGGACACGTATAAATTAGAAGTAGTGAAGGACATTGTTCAGTTAGGTGTCCAGTTGTATACTGAGATCAATATCAGCGCGAAGATTAACTGTTGTAAATCGAGTGTCTTTCGAGTCAAGAAGCAATGCACAAAATAGAACCTTGATCATTCCTGTATTGTTATTTGACGTACAGGTTTTTCTTTTCGTCTTTTCGAGAAAAGAGTTCGACATTCAATTTATGCCCCTATTTGCGTTGATGGCTTTTGAAAAAGAAGATTTCATTACGAACAGTAATGTACAGCAACATGAGCCTTGCCAGATTTCTACGAATTCAGGGCCTAGGATGGTGAACCCTTGTAGAGTGCAGTGAAAAGTGACCAACTCCAAATCATTGAAATAACAAAATTGACAATCACGGAACAGATGGCATATGTAAGTGGGGAAGGACCTCATTGAACTTGGCGTGCAGAAAGAAAGGCCGAATTGTGGCGCTACATGAAGAAGAAAACTGAATATTTTTATTACTTTTCAAATATAGAAATTAAAGAGAACCTTCGTAGATGTTTAGTGACGCATCTTGTTCGCTTTTTAAATTTTTCTGAATACGTTCCATCGGTTGAATAATTTGTGTAAAGCTTATCGTAACTACTTATACGTATAGCGGAAGCAACATTTACTGCCACGCTGTTATGTTATGTTATGCCGATTTTGTTCAGCTGGATGATAAGATAAGAGTAATGAACAAAATGTACTTGGAAAACTCGACTAATTCTGATTATTCCAGTTAATAAAAATTGTGCTACCGATTCGACTTTTAGCTATATATTTGTATATCACTGATAAATTTTATTGCGACCTCACTTCAATGAAATTGTGAGACTAAGGAAACAATATTGTCAATACAATAAAAAACCTGCAAGTTTGTTGACTAATAAGTACATATTTATTTAAATGCTGAAAAAGATAGAAATTCGCGATGGGATCGTGAACTAGTTTGAGAGCAATGTTTGTGGCAACGGTTTCAAAGTGAAAATATTGAACAATTATAGCAATGTGCACTAAGTTGAGTTGGGTGTGCCTCAAGGGTCCATCAGTGGGCCTTTATTATTTATGTAATTGATATGCTTTCGGTGTTGCAAGACAGCGTCGCTTTTCAATATGCTGATAATCCAGCCATAATAATATAGATAAAACCAGAGCAGCTCAAACAATGCAATCGGAGTTCAACAATGTTCTGCGTTGGTGTCACGATACGGCCTGATTAACAACTCAAACAAAAAAAAATGTACTCCAACCTAGCCATGAATGCTTGCACAATTCTCACCAATCACCTGGGACAGATGAATGCGCAACAATATATCAATACAGTCAACGTGTATCGATATCTTGAAGTAAAAGTAGACCCCAACTTCAAGTGGGACTTTCATATAAAGTCTCTTTACAGGCGACTCCGGCAGTCAACGTGTGCTCTTTATCATCTGAGCAATTTCACCTCGTTTGTTTGGTTCTGAAACAGGTAAACTCCTTCCTAGTGGAGTCGATAGTGCAGTACCGAATTACGGCGTTGGGAAATGTAGCGCAATACAGAATAATGGAACTTCAACAAACCTAAAACAGGATACTCAAATTCTCTTGCGGTCTAAGCATGGGAATTAATATGTAGGAAACTATAGGAATATCAGCGAAGACTTTAACTTACTAACAATCCGTAAACTTTTTCTTTTTAATGTAGTACCTAAATGAATCATACGACGATCAACGTTTTAATTGAATAGTCGGTCAGTATACAGCAGAAAGAGATCACTAAAGGAATAGATAGAAATATATATATAATCTATGTTCCAAAAAGAAGAACTACTTTGTGTAACGTCAAACACCGTGTGAACAATCTTCTGCAGAAAAGATTCCAGGCTTCTCAGATTTCTAGTTGCTTTTCAAAAATTTGTGGAAATATTAATATGAAGTTACTCAGCCGAAAGTAGAATAGTTTATTACTTTGACATTTGAATCCAAATAATTCATTGATAATAGATTATAAATAGCCTCATGGACATGCCATCTGATGCGAAGTTACCAAGTCTTATACAAAGTCGACTTTCCCCATTTCCTGGACTGGCTCTGGCCAGAAACTGAATTGGGAAGGGAATGTATTTCGCTGACGGCTATACGACGACGGAGGGATCTGGAGCTAGGGCTTTTGTGGAAACGACAACATCAGACTTCACATCTTCTTAGGTAATTTTGCGTTAGTCTTCCATGCAGAAGCGTTCGCAATCCTAATGGCCACCGGCTATATTTTGAAGAATAGGTGAAAGAATCTGTGTCTGTAGCGACAGCCAAGCCATACTTAAGGCCTTACTCAACTCCTTAACCACTTCCAAGATATGCCAAGAATACAAGTCTTCCCTTAGTTTTGTCGGCAGACTAAATTGGCTAAGACTTGTTTATGCCCCGGGACATCACGGGATCATGGGAAACGAGATTGAGGACGGACTAGCTAGGCAAGGTTGGAAAGAGGCATTTGTAACTCCCAAACCCACCTTGGGGCTACCTCCGTCCTTGGTTAGGACTTCCGTCTACGATTGGGTTTTCCAACAGCACAACCAGAAATGGGGTGAATCTCCAGAATGCAGGATAACCATGTGCATGCTCCTAATGTTAACAAGAATTCCACGATCTTTTCTGAAAGTATATTTTTAGACAGAAATGAGAGCAGAAAACTTGTCGGCGTTCTAACGAAACACTTCACCTTCGCTAACCACCTTAGTCGGCTTGGGCTTAGTGATGGCACTCTTTACGACGCCTGTGGAGCAGGTGAAGACACTTCAGAGCGCTTTCTCTGTCAATGTCCCGCCTTTGCTAGTATCAGGTGGCGGCTGTGTGCCGCTGACGTGGTGAGAAATGGAAACCTTAGTTTCTTATCACAGAGCGCCTACTGGTCTTCCTTAGGAAGACCAAGTAATTACATTAAATGAAGCTTACTGCCTGGCAGCACACTGGACCAGTCTTTTGTGACTGAGCGCTCCATTACCATGTATCCCAGCCTCCAACAAAAAAATAAAAAAAAATTATTATAGTATTACAAGTAAGTCTGCAACAAGGAGCAAATATTGTCATCCAAGTGATCAATCGTTTCGGACTTATCTGCAAAGATTAGCGACTTTACATATCCCCACAAAAACTAGTCATTCGGAGTTAAATCTCACCGTTTTAGTGCCCTATTCATGCTTTCGCAAAGTGAAACTATGCGGCTACCAAACATATATTTTAACTAGTTTACTTTGGCACGCGTTGTGAAACAGTTTGTCCCATTTTTTTTATCCGCATTTGCACTTCATTGTAGCTCAATAGATGGTGGAAAAGATCAGTCATTAGGTGTGTTCTCCTACTGGAACAAAGCAAACAATACAAACTAACACAAAGTCCGTTCCCGTATACCGAAAAAATCGGTTTTACGTCAAATGAGCGCTCTCTCGAGAGAGTAAAATATTTCCCCCACTCTGCCCATTTTAACACAAGAAATTGTTGTGGGTAGGTTGTAAGTTTTCTGTGAAATTAAATGGTGTACGTACAGAGAAAAACTCGCATTGGCCCATTATCTTTGAAAAAGTGAATTTGACATTTCTTAATGACATACTTCACACATATGGTTAAGATGCGTTCCCGTCCTTTCCCTATTTCTGAGAGAGTTACACCCACTCCTTAACAAATAACAGACTTTAGAATTTGGTTCAGAAAGAAAGACACTATGGCGGTCACCACTGCCTGAAACGTTTTAATCTGCATTGTTTTTAAAGAAGTGCGAAACAATTATAGTATTCCCTAAAAGCACGACAAACAGTCAATTATTGTGGATGTGACGGAATCTCATTGCCAATCAATCCTTATTCGAAGTGTAGTTTGCGCTGATTCACTGTCAGATTTAACAGTGGATTTACGCTGTTTATATCAGACCTTTAAATTTTTTAAACACGGAACTTCAAAATCAATGATTCCAAAGCATTGATGAATTTTTCCCTTTGACCAATTAATACGTAGATCACATTTCTCACTTTTTTCAGTTTTTAAGGTACCTTACGTTTTTGACTGGTGTAGAAGGGGAAGTCTTCCTTCGGCTTTGACAGTTTACAATTCTAAACGACTTTACTTCAAAATATGGACGGGTACTCCGAGTTGTGTTTTTGGAGATCTCTGTGTCCAGAGCTAATAGAAGGTGAATGTTGAAGCAGTTAGAGACTGCTAGTGAGAAGTATATGAACGTGCGTTCTTGTACGTCAAATCAATACCAACTTGATAACCATTTTATCTCCCTGGAAAATGTTCAAATTTAGAGATTGGCTTGAATTCTAAAACAAAACATCAGGCTCATTTCTTCAGTCATCTGGAAGTCATCCATTAAAATGCAGAAATTAAAAACCCAGCGACGAGTGACACCCAGTGACTTGTGTGCTAAGGAAGTTTGTCCCTCTATGCTGAGAGGAGTGACTTAAAATCAGTGAATAGCTCTCGACTGCTTCTGTTCAAATACCAATATATTTTATTGACTGCAGTGCAAGCTCCTTCTGTCCGTATACAATCTTGTACAAAGGAAAATGCCTACACGTGATCGGAAGGGTATTGAATGTCAAATATAAATGATATTGCCCATCACCCAATGTCATAAGTGGTGCTCACATTGATTTTCAATTTCGCATTTATTTTGAAGCAACTCGCAAGGTCGTGCAAAATGCAAACTTTGCACACGCTCATCGGATTATTGCCTATTCTTAATCTGCTTAACGAATGATTCTACGATGACACGAATTTTGCCAATGGTAGAATTTTTAATGCAAATGGGCCGCCTTAAAACACAGTATTTCGTTATCATTTCGAGCAGGCTTGGCTAAATCTCCCGCAACTGTGCCACATGCAAAATCACAGCCAAATCGTTGCAATGATTCATTGTCGTGCGGAATTTCGGCTATTCGCAATGTTTGCTGGAATTGCATATTTTAATGCCGTCGAGGTCATTGGGAGACATTTTCATTCAATAATTAAATGAATTTAAAATGATAGTCCGTAAGCCAAAGAACGGTAAGCAAATTAATCGCAAGTCAAGGGCGAACATTTTCTTTACGGCGGATAAGCGAGAAAACGGGACATTTTAATTTATTCACCAAGGTAAGTTAGATTGGCTTGTAGATGGGAATCATACAGATCTAGGTCGTAGGACCATCTTAACAGGCTGCAGACCAAACTATCAACTTATCAATTTATGTCAAACAGAAAGCTGTATTCATCGAACTTTGTTTATCCTATCGCCCAGAGTTGCTCTCGCAGTGACAGAGAATACTATTCAGTTCGTTTCTGTTTTACAGATGTTGCCTTGGAAAGCCCTTAGCTACTACAATTTAAGCCACAAAATCAGGTACCTTAAGCTTCTTCTTCTTCTTCTTCTTTTGGCGCTACAGTTCGGGGTGGACCTGAGAATCAACCAACAGGTGCTTTAAGCGTCAATATCATTATCTGGAGCTCATTAAGCGCTATTTACTTGGTTCCCGTCACTGAATTCCGGGCTCCCAGTTCCTTTTATAGCGACGCATTCAGTTACAGTTTCTTCGACTTGTTTTCAACCAAACAAGGAGCATTATTAAGGCATGCGGCATAGAGGGAATTATGCCCTTAGGAATCATCAGAGGGCACGCTATTCGGCTTCCTTGTTTTCATTGGTTTTCTGGGATGCGCATGATTACGTAATTCTTCACCTTGCTATTGGGAGACAGGCGCCACAATAGGTAATTGAAAGCAGACTTTTCTCCAAATTTGATACAGGTTTTAATATTTGTCCTTAAGTCAGAGCCGGATTCCTTGTTTTTGATCCAATTGACATATTGTACAGTGTGTAGGGAGATTGTTTCCTCGCAATCAATACCTGATACCAAATATCAGAAAAAAAGAACACAGTTAGTCATCCAGCAATTATCAGTCATGATACTGAGTTAAATAATTTTTTTCCCAAACACAAGTGTGAGTGTGATGAGATTTGTATTCATGGCTTTGGCAAATTGAGGATCGTCATTATTACAACTCCTTCCACCAGTTAAGTGAAATTATCCTCTTCACTGTGCTTACAGCAACGTGAATTTAGGACAGCGGTTGGGACAACCGCTAGCCGAGACCGAAAATTCTCCACAATTCCCTAAGTTGCAGTTTACAACTCCTTGTTGCAATTCGTGACGGCGTAGAACAGAGCAGAACTTCCAAATGAATTGAAGACACAGTCGCCAAAGAGTGATTTGTAGCAGTATAGAACTGTAAAGGCTTTCTTTCAATTTGTGAGTTTGTTCTTTAATATAAGAACCAATATTTTCGTAGTGGTGTTAAAGTAAAAACCTGAAGTAAAAATACTTTTCCATCCAAGAAGAGGTTTTTTTACTTCACAGAGGAAGAGAACAAGCTGGGACTCCTAGGGCATACGATCATTTCTGCAATTACCATAATCGACCTTCATTGTGTTATTTGCAAATGCTCATTAAAAGCACTTGCGTTGAGTGTTGCATTTTATGTCTTGGAGCGACATCGGAAACATAGTCTTTAACATTTTAAACACGGCTTAAAATTGAACGTGGGAAGCTTATCTATTGCCATTTACAGTCGAATGAAGAGGACTTTCCGATCGAGATCGAGCCTAAATAGACTTTCCTCTGACTGAGAAGAGTACTACGTTGAATTTAATTGTTCTTTAAGATAGGATTTAACTAACATAACTCCTCGTTTTACAGAAATCGGATTATAGATTAATTGAAACCAGGAAGACAAGATAGACAGACCGAAGGCAATTTTCAAGTATGTCGATGATATATTTGTGGTAATCAGCAACAACAAATTGGATGATTTGCTTTCGGCTTTAAACAAACAACACGAGAAGATACAGTTTACTGTGGAGCATCGCATCTCTCGACGTAAGCATTCACAAAAAAATGGACTATCTAAACACTAACTAACTCAGCAACGAAGTGCCAACAACATGTGCAATATTAGTTTTTTAGTTTAAATTGTAAGTTTTCAATTTTATTAATTTAATTTAATGTTAAATTTTAAGTGCCAACGAATTTGTGTACCAAACTCAAAGTTATTACGTAATAATAAGTTATTCAATCCAATTTTTATTAACGTGCACTTATGCTGTGTTATTTTTATCGTCTCAATAAACAAAGATCCCCTGAAGATGACAGCATCCCCTGTCGAAACGTCGACACATCACCAATGACATAAACTTGTTTCATTTGCTCCTTAATGACCAAAACAATCTACGAAGAATTAAATTCTCCAACCACAAAGTTGAATTCAAGCCAACAAAAATTTATTTGCGAAGATCTCTAAATTTTTGTCCTGCCCTTGGTGTTGGTTTAGTCAAACTAATAGAAATTGAGACTGCACATAAAGAAAATATTACGGTTCTAAAATAACGGACAGAAGTTGCTTAAGAGAGAGATTTTGTACGACTGTCCGGCTGTTTCAAATTTGCTGCTGCCAAAAAAAAAATCTCCCTATCGCTCGGAATTCCCTAGGACCGTCTGCCATTTGACACCTTCGATAAAATAACAAACCAATATACACAGGCCCAAGTTTATCCCGGACTGTAGCGCCACAAGAAGAAGAAGAATATATACAGGACTTTCATTTTGTCTGGGCCCTACTGTTTCTTTTCGATGGTTTGTGGGTTTTCTCAGTTTTTGTACTCACTGAACATTTGACTGAACATTATAAGGATGATGGAAAGTACAACCTGGAATATATGCATTGGATGGCCGGGCAGTTCTCCAGTGTTCAAGGTCTTACATTCCTCATCAACTACTCCTTCTACTACTGTTCTCTCACTTGTAGAAGGGAATTTCAATTTATTCCGTTCCCGAACGTAGAAGTTTAAAGAGTTATTTCATTGATGTAGGAAATAAAAACTCTCCCCTTTAATCATTAATCATATAAACTTTATTCAACAATATTTTGGGCTTGATGGCCACGCTGAACTTCTCGACGGGAGACTGGCGAAAGAATGAATGTCGTGTTCAGTTTACCTGATCTGTCTTCAATTTTTCAATTTTTCAATTTTTCTTTATTGAACAAAATATTTACAATTTCAAAATTTTTAAGCTTAAGACTACAGTTAAGACTACGGTTTCCTTTAGTGCTAACGAAACCCAGTGATATCTACTTGGACTAAAGCGTTCCCTATGTGTTATAAACAGCCATTATTCATGATTTTCTCTTGTGTTCTTGGAACTGAACGACTTTCCATTTTCAGTATGTGTATTACCTTAACACTCAGCAAAAGTTGGAACATATATCAGATCGGCAGAAATGCAGCGAAACATATAAATTTCTTAAAGCAGTGCAAGAAATTTTCACGCCTTAGGAACTGGACACAATACACATAGTGTATATTCGCCCAAGGTTTGAGTAAAACTCTCGTATCTGGTCCAGAGTTTCCAAGTTCTCCTTCCACCTACTACATAGATTCTAACAGCAGCAATAGAGCTCATTGGGAATAATAATGATGGAAAGTCGTAACGATGCGTCTTTGTCACCAGTTCAACAAGGAATGCTCCCTTGAATTAGCCACTTACATTCCTACCTCTTCAAAAATTTTCCCGCGATACACGGCCTCCTAGAAATTTGATTTAGCCACCTTCGGAAGTACGGTTAAATGTCTTGACTCGTTTTTTACCCACACCACACGAAAATGGAAAAAGCATAATTTTGTCCCCCACATTACAATCCACAGGCACTTAAAACTAACCCGGTTACATTGGGCCACAAAATATTGCCTTAAGCGCGAGACCCTCTTATTCTTGTGTCAATTATGATGCTTGTCTAACCAACTTTGTAAGTGAGCTGTATTACTATTAAAGCATTCTTCAACTGCTAAGCAATTCATTAAATGGCAAACATTTAATCGACATTGAAACATTTCATAATTTGGCAAGTGTCCAAGCACCAACTTCGCCCACTTCAACGGGATTTCAAAATGAAAAATACAAACAGTGTTAAAAGTGAACAATTTAAAAAGTGCTACAAGCGAATTTGGTAAAACTTAATAATTACTTAACTCAAAAAATAAAAATAAACTTAATAAAACTAAATAATAACTAAACTCGCATCAACCCTGCAGAATCAAAAGACAGTCTACAGAGACATCACCTCCTCCAGAATATTTTCCCAATTTTTAAAACTACCACCAACGACTATTTTGTTATCATGGACTCCACACTCCATTCCAAGTTCGAGTCGCTTGTTACACACATTTCTTTCTTGTTGGTTGATTTTCAAGAAATGATTTAAAACTTATTTATTTATTTGCAGGAAGTCCTGAAAACGTCCTGAAGATGCCAAAATTTTAACGCACACTATTAGCAACACACATGTTTAAGAAAAGTGTAAAAATCTGAACAAATTTTTAAAAACGAAAAAGAACTGCAAAATGTGTACATTTTCTACTGACTTCGCGCCGTACAACCGTACAAGGGTTATGAAAAACACAACATCATTCTCTTCGCTTTCCCATCAAAACATGAGTCATGACTGTCAGACGTGAAATATTTACGTCAAGCACATACATATATTCTTCAAATTTCCTCCACAGCCAACCACCTAAGTACACAGTGGAATGAAACAACAGAAAAATCAAGTCATCTATGTTGTCCTAACAAATCCTTCATTTATGGTTATGGTTTCGTGCAAGGAGGAAGCAACGGAATGCCGAAACATTCCCCAAAATAATTCCAGCTCAGGAGCCCTGGTAGACCATAAGCGTGCTTGTATCACTTGTATAATCTATAGGCCCCCTTCCCTCCCCTTTACAATGGTGTAAGATGACATACTTCCCTCGTCAGTGGGATAAAGCAATTCATTTTCAAAAAAAATAAAATCTGGTTTACAAGACCACCATTGTAGTCACTTGCTTTGGTTGAGAGCCTAATCATCTTGAGGATTTTCTTGGATTTAAACGACACCACTTTGATAAATTGTCTAGCATTTCGTGCGGCTATGCCTTTGAAACAGGAACGAACGTTTCTAAGTGCACGGATGGTTTGCGAGATGTCAACAAATTGTTTCGGATGTGAGGACAAAGGGATTATAAGCTTACTGCCAACATCAGAATAAGAGGAAACCCAGTAAGTTGAGTAAACTTCCAAAATTCACTGAACCTGCAAGCATTTCGTTTTCAAATTAATTTGTAATTTAAGAGGAAACTCTTACGATTGAAAGTTTTTTGACTAACACAATCGTTAGAGGGTACTTGAAAAGTTCTACGAACAATAAATGAGGAGTTTAATTCAATCTATACAAGTAAAAATTACATTTCAGATTGAAACAATGTATTATCCTCAAACTAATGAGGTTTACGGATACGAGAAACGATAGTTTTTTGAAAACGAAACCTTAAAAACACAACCTCAGGCAAAACAAAACAAGGTGCCTTGATCCCACACTCCACACACTTACGAATTTACGGAACATTGGCTTGAAGGACGAATTTCGGGCACATTTCAACTAGTTTCCCTTGTCGGAAAAATAAAGAGCGGGTGGGGGCTATCAAATAATATCGGCGTTACCCTGTTGTTTACATTACTGTGTATACACTGGATTTTTTAAGGTTTTGTGTTAAGTCAATTTGAAGGTACATCATCCTATGATTGATTTGGGAGGCGTCCTTTGGGTTTGAGCGGGGGAAATCAAGCAAGCGGATAAAAATGATTGCCAATAAAAGTTGGAGTGGCAGGGATCAACCCGAAGCGAGCTCCTTGATTGATGAATTGAACGCTGATTTTTTTTCTTCATTAATAGACTCCTGCGAGCTGAGATGATACAGATTAATTCAGTCTGGAAATTCATTTGAAGTTTCCAAAGAATGCCCTTTGGCATAAAATCGATTTGCCACTCCCAAGGAGATCAATCGACTCTGTGCTCAGCGTGGTATATTTTCTAGCTATTGGATCTTAACCGCATGGAATGATTTATGAATTGATGTGGTACAACCTTTGTACGCCCACCCACCGCAAATATATTTTTGGGATATCATCTAGAGGGTAAGGCAGCGTTGTAAACCAAAGTCTTCTGCTTAATATCTGTTAAATTTTGTTTCCTAAGATGATTTTGAAATAGGAAATTTATGCTTCAGTCATGAATATAATCCACATAGCCAGCTTTTAAAGAGATGTCGTTCCTTCAAACAGCCTTCTAAGAAATGTCACATTCATCTATCTATACAGGAGGGTGTCTATTTCTGGACGTAGTAGACAAATTCGTGACAAACACTGCTAGTAAGGATTGTTGGCGCCTATTTGGCGCTGATGTTGTGGGAACTGAAAACCTAAGTTCTATATCACAGAAGCGCATCTTGGTTTTTCTTCGGAAAACCAAAAAATTATATTAAATGAAGGTTACTGCCTGGTAGTACAATGGACCAGTATTTGAGTCTGAGTGCTCCAGTGTAGTTGATCCCAACCTCTAACAAGGATTGTTGGAGCTGAATTCAGAGTGCTTTATAACACGGTGTCCAGATCGATAATGAAGACAACGCTGGCTAACGTCTTAAGAATTGTGACTAGTTCCAATTTGAGATCTTGTCTTGTGGAACAGTCACCCCTCCCCGGAAGTAAGCGGGCGTTTTCTAAAATCACTTTTGTTCTCAAGGTGCTTAGCTCCCGATTTAATCCAACCCAGACGACTAAGGTGGATCTAATCAGAGAGCATGGTTGCATGGATCTGCCAAAATGTATATGTTGTTCAAATAGCTTCAGCTTCGACATCAAGGTAAGCCAAAGCCCTGAATAAATATCACTTGGGAATGGAAAGGTCACCCTAACTACGTGACAGTCGACGTGAAAAGAAAGGACTTTTCACAGAGTTCCTGCAGCTTAAAATCAAGATCTTTGGCTAAAAAGACAACAAGTAATGATTTAAAATGCACTTCATTCTACAGTTCAAGTCTCGTTCTTCGTCTCTGTCCAAGTCCCACTCCAAGTCCCTCCCCAAGTCCCTGTTCAAGTTTCTGTCTATTTGCCTGTCCAAGTTCCTGTCCAAATTCTTGTCCACGTTCCTCTCCAAGTCCCAGTTTATGTCCCTGTCCAAGTCCCTGCGCAAGTGCCAGTTCAAGTCCCTGCGCAAATCCCTGTCTAACTATATGTCTAAGTCCTTCTCCAAGTCCCAGTTCAAGTCCAAGCCCAAATTTCTGCTGAAGTCCCTATCCAAGTCTATGTCCCAGTCCCTGTCCCAGTCAAAGTCTAAGATCCTGTTCAAGTGTCTGTCCAAGTACTTGTCCCAGTCCCTCTCCAAGTCTTTGCTCAAATCCTAGTCTAATTTCCTGTCTAAGTCGCAGTTCAAGTCCCAGTCCAAATCTCTGCTGAAGTCCCTCTCCAAGTCTCTGTCCTAGTCCCTGTCCCAGTCCAAGTTTAAGTTCCTGTTCAAATGCCTTTTCAAGTGCCTGCCCAAGTCCCAGTCCAAGTTCCTTTCCAAGTCCCTGTTCAAGTTCCTTTCCAGGTCACAGTCCAAGTTGGAATTTATTCCTTTTCTTCCATGTTGACTGTCTGAATTACCTGAGACGTATATATAAAACAGTATGTGCATAAAAACCCCTCATGCATTCTTTATTCAGCCAATCATACATGAAGCAGAAAGCACGGTGCACCTAAGGGTTGCTATTTCCGCAAGGTTTGAAAATACAATACATCCCAGGAACGCATTCCCACAAAATAAATTTGGTTATGAATATGGAAAAATCGAAAAGGGAGAGCACAAAGTTCTTGGAGGCCGACTGTGTATTCCATTGAATGCAATATCTATGCTTGACGCTTTCAAATTTAACAAAGGAACGAACAAGCACATAAGGAGGGAATCGTAGCACCTGCGACCTTAACTGAAATTCTTTCATTCCGAAAGCCACTGTGTGGTGGATTCTTGATATTTGCATAAAATGCAGATGACGCTGAATCCAATCCCATTCCAAGGCATTCTGTCTATTTTCGAGTTTTCATAGAGTGGGTTTCTGGGGTGACACCTCACGTTCTTATCAATGGAGTTTTGCATAACCCCAAGTGCTCTTATCCGAAGCACACCAGGACCACATTAACTTTCTATGGTATTATTATTTCCTTTAAAGTCTGAATAACCAAGAGATCCATGTCGTGATAATAATGGGTTGACTGTCTTGGGGCAAAATACACTGACTCTCTTTGTGTGTACATATATAAGGTGTCACCTGAGTTCCAATTAAAAATTGCTTTTGATTTATTATTCTTATGTCACCTGTCAATCTAATTCTGGTGATTTTTTTATACTTGAACGCTCAGCTGTGTGCACATTTGAAGGTAATCGATCCAATGACGGCGGACTTTGTGTACTTGCCACGAAGTTATAGAGTTTATGGTATATCCATGATTCCTAAACGCAACAAGTATTTTTCTACGTGTTGTCCTGTAAATGATATTTCATCTTCTGTGTTGAGTGACGGGATATTACATGGTGAGCTCTGTCATCTAAGTTGGTTCGTTTTCTTGGTGGAATTGAAACTGTACCACTTTTTAAGTAACAGAACAAATGAATATCGTTCGCATTGATTAACTAACTTTTATGAACTACTTATGTTTGGTGTGGCATAGCGTGTAAGTTTTTCACTCACACACCTAGGTTGAAAATTTTTGTTTCTTGATGGCATCAGCTTTATCGAAAAGTTGCCAACAACATTCGCAAGAAAGTTGGTTGAAAGTTGGGAATAATAAGGTCTTTCTTCCTCGTGGAAGACCCACATATGGTAAGATTTGTCACCGGAGAAGCTCGAGCGCTGTAGCGCCATAGTTATAATTTTAGTTTTTAACACATTTTGATTAATGTTTTCTTTTCTAAACCACTTGTGTGTTTAATAAATTTTTTTAAAAACTTGTTACATTCACTCACAGACTTATCCCCTGCGGTCTGGATAGCGTGAACTAATTACTGCACAGGCCGTTCACGCAAACGATGTTGTTCACTTTATTCAATAGATCTTTTCAGCATTAGTTTAAGCCTCTTAAGGACCGGCAATACGGCTGTCCCAGCAACAGGTCGACTGGCGATTTGATGACATATCTCACCGAAAAATGGAACCAATCTTTGCACAATGTAGGAGAAAGCAAGATCTTTGCGCTTGATATTTCAAAAGCATTTGACCGAATCTGACGTCGAAATCTCTTGTCGAAAATGAGTACTTTTATTCAAATGGAGGTTTTTTCCCATAGTTTTCCTCCAAACGTACTCATTTCCTTAAACAATTTATAACATAATGTGACTGAATTTTCAGTAGCAAAGTTTCTAGAAACTATATCTCTGAGCAAGCTAGAGCACAGCAATTGTTATTTATACACTGTTATGCTATGCAAGAAATAAAATATCTATCTATCTATCTATCTAAATGAGTCCTTTTGACGTCGATGAATATATTCTTCAATGAATTAAAAATTACCATTCGAACCGTTCAATACAAGTTGTATAGGATGGGTTCAAGTCTGATATTCACCATTTTAACGCTGGTGTTCCCCAGGGCTCCGTTTTGTCTCCGACACTCTTTCTCATTCTTATAAATGATCTCCTGTATGTCACTTCGAATTCAATTCACTCTTTCGCTGATGACAGTAACCTCAGCTTTTCATATTCGCTCCTTGGCTCCCGACCCTCCTCTTCGGCCATAGCCCTGGAGCGGCAGCGTATGTTAAGCTCAATAAATTCCGATCTTGACAGCATAATTAATTGGGGGAAAAAGAATTGTGTGGCCGCCGTGGCGTAGTGGGTAGAGTGCGACACTCACACGCCGAAGGTCTGGGTTCGATTCGGGGCTGAAAACCTCGAATTTTCCACGGCACCACCTCTTTCGAGCTGCTGACAACACTCAAAGAGTAATTTCTGTCTAAGAAAGCTTCTCAAACTTCGTTGTTCGGAGTCGGCAAAAAACTGTAGCTCCCTTCTACTCGTGAGAGAACAGTAGCACGCACAACACGACTAGTTGATGTGCACGCTAGGCCCTGGTCCCCTATGGACTGTCGAGCCATCCAATTATTACTATAAAGAGTAGTGTGGCCGCCGTGGTATAGTGGGTAGAGTGTGGCTCTCACGCCGAAATTCTAGGTTCGATTCCCAGCTCAACACGAATTTTTCACGGCACCACTTCTTTCGAGCTGCTGACAACACTCAAAAGGTAATAGCTATCTAAAACCAACCTTCTCAAATTTCGTCGTTCGGAGTCGGCAAAAAACTGTAGCTCCCTTCTGCTCGTGAGAGAACAGTATCGTCATTATCCATGAATGGTACGTGTATCAGCTCAACACTAAGTTGAAACAATTGCATATTCGAGATCGCCAAAAATGCAGCGAAATGTCTAGGATGCTTAAAGAGATGCCAGAACCCTTTTTGACCTGGCAACAATATAAAGGGTGATTTTTTAGCTGGTATCTTATTGGCAACACTTATTTAAACAGCTGACGCACGTTCCGTGTTTTGTTTCATGTCAAACATCTTCAGTTTGGTCTATAATTTAACCATGAATCGTCTTACAAACGAAAAATGCTTGCAAATTATTGATTACTGTTAAGAAAGTAAGATGAGTAGAATCTCAGCGTCGTTTGCCCAGTTCAAAAGGAAGGAGACCCCTTTGACTGCGCCAACTACCGAGGAATAAGTCTCCTGAACATCGCATACAAGATCCTCTCTGCCGTATTATGTGATCGTCTGAAGCCGTTTGTCCATGACCTGATAGGTCCCTATCAGTGTGGTTTTAGGCCAGGGAAGTCCACAATAGACCAGATCTTCACATTACGGCAGATCCTGGAAAAGACCCACGAAATGCAAATTGACACTCAAAACCTTTTCGTCGATTTCAAGGCTGCATATGACAGTGTGCATAGAGACGAGCTATACAGTGCCATGTCTAGTTTTGGCATTCCTACCAAACTCGTCAGATTGCGTAGGATGAAAGGAGAACTCTCGCTGCTCACCGAGACCTTCAATGTCGAAAAAGGTCTTATACAAGGCGACGCACTGTCATGTGACTTTTTTAACATCATCCTCGAGAAGATCGTGCGAAACTCACAAGTCAACACCAGAGGCACGGTATTCTACAAGTCAGTTCAATTGCTAGCTTACGCCGACGACATTGACGTGATTGGACGAACACAGCGAGCCGTCAATGAAGCGTTTGCTTTTATTGACGCGGAAGCGGCTCAAATGGGTCTGGCGGTAAATGAGAGCAAAACTAAGTACATGCTGTCATCAAGGAAGGACAAACAACAACAACGTCTCGCACAGAGCGTCACACTAGGCAGCAGAAACTTCGAGGTAGTCAAGGACTTCGTCTACCTCAGCTCCGCGGTAAACAACATCAGTACCGAAATCAAACGCAGAATCACTCTTGCCAATCGATGTTTCTTAGGGCTCAAGAGGCAATTAAGTAATAAAGCCCTCTCTCGAGGGACTAATCTCGCTTTATCTAACAGCTTGATCATCCCCGTCCTACTTTATGGCGCGGAATGTTGGACGTTAGCAAAGGCGTATGAGGAAGCCCTTAGTCTCTTCGAGATAAAAGTTTTGCGTGCGATTTTTGGACCTGTTTGCGTTGATGGCATCTGGAGGAGAAGATTTAATGACGAACTCTATGGGCTGTACAGCAACATGCGACTGGTTAAGCGTTTACGGATACAATGCTTAAGATGGCTAGGCCATGTAGAGCGTATGGACACCACTGCTCCGGCCCGAAAGGCTGAATCAGTGCCACTGGGACAACGAAACAGAGGACGACCTAGACTAAAGTTGCGCACACAAGTGGAGGAGGACCTCAACCAACTTGGAGTGCGCAACTGGAGACAGCTGGCGAAAGTTTGTGCTGGCTGGCATGTTGGTTGAGGCCCAGGTCCACCACGGACTGTAGCTCCACAAAAAGAAGAAGAAGTTAAGAAAGTTCATCGAGCGCTTCTTCCATTTTATGGTCAAAATTGGACGAAGCTCAGTTTTGGCTCAATGGGTACGTAAATAAGCAGAATTGTCGATTTTGGAGTGAATATTAGCCAGAGACATTGCAAGATCTAACAATGCATCCAGAAAAAGTCACAGTTTGGTGCGGTATAATTGGACCGTACTTCTTCAAAGATGATGCTAATCGTATCGTAACTGTGAATGGTGAGCGCTACCGTGAAATGATATCCAACTTTTTTTTTGCCTAAAATGCAAGAGCTTGACTTGCATGACATGTGGTTTCAACAAGACGAAGCCACATGCCACACAGCATGCGCAACAATGGACTTATTGAGAGGAGAGTTCGGTGCAAATTTTATTTCACGTTCGGGACCGGTCAATTGGCCGCCTAGATCGTGCGATTTAACGCTTTTAGACTATGTTTTGTGGGGCTATGTTAAAGCTCATGTTTATACACACAAGCCCGCTTCAATTGATTCGCATTAAAAGACAACATTGAAGCATTTATCCGTCAGATATTGGCCGAAATGTTGGAAATAGTATGCCAAAATTGGAGTAAGCGAATGGACCATTTGAGGCGCAGTCAAGGTCAACATTTGCATGAAATAATCTTCGAACATTAAATTATATGGACCGTACTATCGATTCAAATAAAGATTTCATGCATTTGTCTGAATTTAATGCTTTTGTTTTTTTTTT
The DNA here is from genome assembly GCA_955652365.1 of Eristalinus aeneus. Taxonomy (NCBI): domain Eukaryota; kingdom Metazoa; phylum Arthropoda; class Insecta; order Diptera; family Syrphidae; genus Eristalinus; species Eristalinus aeneus. Next base: position 75,667,796 of record OY019130.1, read on the forward strand.
TTTGAAAAACGTTACTATAGCTTTTAAGAAATCAGCCTTTATAAGGCGTATATCCGCCCAAGACTTGAGTGTAACGCTGCTATCTGATCAGGTGTTCTCAAAACCTCTCTGCACCTATAAGATAGAATCCAACAGCGAGCGGAGTAACTTATTGCTAATAATAATGCTGCGAAGTCAATCGACTAGCTAGAACATCGACGAAATATTGAGTCTCTATCAGTACTTTATCGCTATTTCAACGAAAAATGTTCCTATGCGTTAGCCAGCTGCATTCCTCCTTTTCAAAAATTCACCCGCAATACCCGCCTCGCTAAACATGCTCATCCGTTCACTCTTAAGTCCACCTTCGGACGACTTAAGTTTAGAGACTCGTTCTTCATCAGCACCACACGAATACGAAATGCTTTTCCCAGCCCAACTTTTCCCCCGCCATTACAATCCACAGGCATTTAAAACCAATGTGCATCGGTACCTCATTTCCTTCTCTTCCTTTATACCTTCGGCCCATGCTGTGACTTAATTCCAGTTACTTAAGGGTATAAGCAGTCCCTTTAGTGCGCATCAATTAAATTTTCACTCTCTTATTTAGTAAAAAAAAAAAAACATTCTTAATAATTGTCTGAGAATTTTTCAATCTAGTATGAAGAAATACTCTGTGGTACCTGCTTCCGCCCATTCCAGTGCTGTACAAAAAATTGAACAGCTTCTGTCAGTATTATCGTTCACCGAAATCCACTGAATCTTCCAATAGCTTGCGGAACTCCATATTGCACATCCTTATTTCGGCTGTAGGTATTATCAATTTTCATGCAAAATTGCAGAAGTCTCAGATACTCTCGCACTCAGTCTGACATAAGTCCTCTTATAGCAATGAGTTCTGGAACTTCAATTAGTGTACTTTGGTTAAGTGTGTCTAAGCCCTTGCTGAAGTCCAGGAATACCATTAAGACATGATAGCTTTTATTCATGCTTTCATTAACACAATTCGCGAACTCACCTAACACTTCACCAGTACTTTTATGTTTCTGGAAACCGTACTGAGTAGCATTTATCAGTGAATATTCAGCGATGAAATCTTGTTTCCTATTGGTTATCACCTATTCCATATACCAGGTACACCGGTATGAAATTTTTTGAAAATAAAACACTAATTATTAATGAGAAAGTAAAAACATTTTATTCAAAGTATTAGCCATTGTTTTCTACACATTTTGAAAACCTTTCTGGCAATTTGTAAATACCACGCCAATAAAATGCGTGTCCCATCGATGAAAACAAATGGTAGTCGGAGGGAGCCATGTCTGGTGAATATGGTGGGTGGGGTAGCTGCTCCCAGCCAAGTATTTTGATTGTATCCTGAACCGGTTTTGCTTTGTGTGCAGGTGCATTGTCATGGAGCAACATTACCTTGCCTTGTCTTCTGACCCATTCTGGTCGTTTCTCGATCAATGCATGGTTCAAATTGATCATTTGTTATCGGAAGCGATCAGTATTAACGGTTTCACCAGGTTTTAAGAGCTCGTGGTACAGCACACCTTTCTGGTCCAACCAAAAACACAGCATTGTCTTCTTGCCGAATTGATCTGGTTTTGCAGTCGATATTGATGGTTGTCCCAGATTAAGCCATGATTTATTTCCGTTTAGGATTCTTAAAATGAATCCATTTTTCGTCGCCAGTAACAATCCGATGCCAAACCGATTTGCTTTCGTGTCTTTGAAGCAAAAGTGCTTTTTCGCTTTTCCATCTGTCTCTCATTCAATTCATGCGGCACCCATTTGCCACACTTTTGGATCTTTCCCATAGCTTTTAAAGGGTCAGAAATTGTTTGTTGTGCAACATTTAACATTGCTGCCATTTGCTTTTGACTTAAAGTGTCACCTTCATCCAATATCGTTTGCAATTCGGCGTCTTCCAACTTTTTTGGTGTTCTTCCACATTCTTCATTTCTCACAGCAAAACTTCCGAACCGTTGAAGCCATCTTTTGCATGTTGCCTCTGATAGAGCATGATCAGCATATACCTCGACAAGCATTCGATGCGACTCTGCAGCACTTTTCTTCAAATGAAAACAAAAAATTAATGCTTTCCGCAAATCATCACTTTCTGGTACAAAACTCGACATTTTTAACACGATGAAAAAATATGATGTTGTCTGTTCAATGACTTGATGTATACTAAATATTTTTTCACAGAAGTCATAGCAAACAAACAAAAAAAATAAGGGCTCGTTCAGAACAAATTTTCCCTATCGAGACATTTGTATCTTGACGCTCACTTCATACCGGTATACCTATAAGTTAACGTGCAAAACTATGGATCTGTCCTTAAAACATTACTTTCCCATTTAAAAGTTCAAGTAGTTCCTTTCATACACTGGATACATATTAAAATATGCTCGGCCTTGTGTGAATAAACGACGAATTCGTGAGTATTAACACTCCTCTAGTCTAACTTCGAACGTATATGTGTATAAAATACATACAAGTTCATGCGTTTCAGACTCTCCCTTCAATTACGTCAATTTCCACCTCCGATTATTTACGTCACACAATGAAGCGAATTACTTTCGACTAAACTAAAACTGCCTTGTGTTACTTACTCAAAAGGATGAAGAGTCGCCTTTCATTATCCCGTTCATTCACAAACCAGATCCAAAGCCGTTTAAATTTTCTTAAATATGCTGAAATCCACGTCTCAACACTTTGATCAGTGAGCCGCCATTTTTTCAATACGAAATTTGTACAAATTTATAGACTGTCATGTCATTATTATTTTAAAATACACAATTGACAGAGATCCTGCATACAAAAGTATTGTAGTACGTAAGCAAACAGGCCATCCGCCGAAATCAACAATGCAACGAAATAAGGAAAAAAAAGAAACTCAAAATTTATGATAACGACTTCCATCCACAAACAGGCGAAATCGGTGTTCGGGCGGTAGTGATTTCCATTTTGCATATTTTATACCAAGCCAAGCGTAGCTGCAGTTCGCCTCAAGCTTTAGAATTCAAAATCGGGTAAATCTACAGATTCATAAGGTGAGACCGCACAGATGTTTCCGCAACGAAGTACATTAGCTAGCTTCCCCCCGCTGACATCATGTATGAACGTCAAAATCGAGCAACGTCGTGGCATATTTTCCAGTCTACACTCTTCGCCTACCCGCAAACAGCTTTCATAATCAATGTGAAAATCTGCATGTAGCCGGAGGACAGCGGTTGTACGGATAAGATGAGAAGGGTTTAATTTCCTCCCATTCTTTCCCAGCACACGTTGCATGAAGCACAATTCTTCTTTTATCGCTGCCACCCTCCCACCTTCTAATAACGAAATTCAATAAGACGGCCTCTCAGGCTACGAGCCATTAAGATAAGCCTCAAAGCGCGGTAGGCTCTCAACAATTCCAAAGCAAACAGAGCTCTTCTGCATAACGTCTGCTCACAGGATATTGAGTGATTTAAGTTGAAGAGCCCCGAAAAGTTTTCACTGAAACATGCAGGCACACATGTAGACACAGTTCGCCCTTTAATACAACGTTTGGCTTTCCCGCAGGGGAAGTCCAACACAAAAAGGGAACAACATTCCCCGACGTAGTGTGCTGGGAGGAATAATCGTTTGCACAGCATCCGTGAGAGTGAGTATGCCGAAAAATGTTCGTGCGTCCTGGGGCAAGAAAGGAGCAAGGTAACTGTTACAGCTTGATTTGTGTAATGCTATTGATTTCCCACTGGATGACACGGTGAAGTGACAATAAATAAACTTACAACGCAGAGAAGGATGTTTTACGGGTAATTTCGGGAAAAAATGAAAAAGGCGTTCTTCGAAATAAATCAGCACCCGCCCCACAAGCTGCCGCAGTTTCCTGGAAGTGAAACGAGTATCCCACATGGGAAAAAAATATATTCATTAGTTCATTAATTTAAATTGTATCATGCCTCGCATACAGCATGCCCTTGTCTGTAAAGGAAGGCTGAAGGACACTCTGTTCTGAATTGTTCTTCATGTAGATTCATCTTTGTGCGTTGACGACGCATAAGAGGACATCACTTGGTTGGCAGGCAATTATCCCCTTACCTTTATTATGAAGGGTTAGGGAAATGTCAGTTGGTGGAACGGAGTTTGTACGTCAGGCGGTCTAGTCGTCCATAGAGCGTGCGTCAGGACCAACAGAATTAGCTTCACTGATGGGGATGTTTGACAAATTAACTCATTTGTCGCTGTTTCATTTTGTAAGAACAGTTCAGCTTATGCCATGACAACGCCCGACAAGAATCGATATTGGTTGTGATAATTTCCGTTTAAATATTGATTCAGTTATGTACAGTGGCGAGCATAAATGTTCGAATGTTCACTGTTTTCGTACTTATCTGTCCACAAAATCTTTATTTCCAAATGAAATGCAACCATTTCCATTTTTGTTTTTTTATACTTCATATATCTGTTTATAATTTCGTATGTAAATGGCACGGAATTTTCCCCGCCCTCCAATCTGACTCATGCCCTGCAGAAATTTTGAATATTCGGATTACTGGGGGATTCGCGATGTGGTTTTGGCAGTTATGTTTATTGAAATTCTGGATTATTGGACTCATTGTTTTTGGGAAACTGGAAGAAAGGTGGGATGTAGAGCCGGCATTGGTATGCAATCGGGTATGTTCACATGGTTGAATTTTTTTTTTTCACCAAACGTTCATTTCTGTTCTGTTGACTACGGGGATTCATACGTTTAACATATCCTCACATCACTGTAGACCAAATAAATTTGAATTCATTTTGAAAAGGTTGAAGATGTAAAGTTAAAGAGGTAATATACTGGGTTCTTAATCCAATCAAGTTGCCTAGTTACACAGTCTCTCCAACAAGTTAAAACTATTTAAAATGTATAAAATGTTATAAACTTCATCAGATAAAAGATACCTGGATACCTGAACGGCGCAATAGTTTCAAAGGAGACTCTGGGGTTGCTTCTATTTATATTGTTTAGGCGAAATTTAAGAGCTTATTCAATCATTCAATATCAATTGTTTCGAAAAAAGTGATTCCACAAAGATAATTAGAATTGTTCAGTTCTAGAAACTGATCGGGGACCTACGGTATGTGAGTCGCACTAACCTACTCTGACATGGTACCCACACCTCAACACTGTATATATAACATGTCAACAAAAGATAAACGATATTCCATTGGTCATATCTTTGAAAATTTCGCCATATGCATGTCTGACTGACTGTGGCCGCCGTAGCGTAGTGGGTAGAGTGCGACGTTCACACGCCGAAGAGTCTAGGTTCGATTCCCGGCTGAACGACTCGAATTTTTCACGGCACCACCCCTTTCGAGCTGCTGACAACACTCAAAGAGTAATGACTGTCTAAGAAAGCTTCTCGAACTTCGCCGTTCGGAGTCGGCAAAGAACTGTAGGTCCATTTTACTCGTAAGAGAACAGTAGGGCGCACAATACGATTAGCTTAGGTCCTGGTCCCCCTGTGGACTGTCGCGCCAAGAATTATTATTATTATTATGTCTGACTGACTGACTGGCATACTCAGTCATAAAAAAAACGATTTAAAAGCTTGTTGCTTGGTGATCGTAAGTGTGGTATCTATGTGCCCATCTTGACTGAACGTCTTCCCAATGGTCGTGATCGAATTTTTTGCAAAAACAAGATAGTATCAAAAGGTCTTCTGAATTGTTTTGTTGAATTTCTGAAAAGCCTTCTTTAAACAAAATCAAATTTAAAAAAGACAATTAAGTCTCGTTAAAATCGTCAACTTTAATCTGTGACCTCTTTTCATTTTTGGGGGATGCTTTATATTTTCAACAATATGTATCAAGAAGATACATCGGCGATTCATGCGACTCTTCACCCACTAATTTTTTTTTTCTATTTTCAAAAGCGACGTTCGACACAAACAATTGGAAATCATCGGCTTCAAGGTTTGAAGCCAACCAAACTGTCAAAAACGACAATTTATTTCGGACTGTCCAAAGTGTCTACAATTTAGCTTCCGATGATGGTCACCTATTTTTGTATACTTTGTTCGATCATTTGATTTCTGGAAATTGCCGGTTTTGTTTCCTGATCCCCCTTCCAATCTCGCCACATATTCACAACTACTTTATATCTACCATCGCTTGGGCTGTATTGACTCGTATTCCGCGCACTTCTCATTACTCGTTGTTCAAAATTTCTTCTTCTTCTTTGTGTGGCGCTAATATCAGTGGTGGACCTGGGCCGCAGCCAATATGCCCCTCCAACCAGTATAAAGTTCATCGATGAATCTTGCCCTCCAAATGTTATTCACTTAAAAAAGAACGAAAATGTAACTTAGAACTTCTTTCTCGAAAAGACTAAGGGCTTTCTCATGCGCTTTAAGTAGCATCAAAGTTTCCGCGCCGCAAAGCAGAATTGGGATAATGAAGCCGATATACAAATAGAACTTAGCCATTCGACGGATGTCGCAATTTACTTGTACGCCCAAAGAAGCAGTGATTGGAAGCAAAACAGCAACTACTAATTTACCGCGAAACCCATTCTAGCCACTTCCACTACAATGCCAGAAAACTCTTCATTGAATTTGTATGCTTTATACAGATTTTCCTAGAGAAGTATTCTTGCCTAAGCATATCTCGAACTGAAACACGGTAGCTGTTTAGCATCTCTGAACTCTTCTGGAAGCGTTTGTTGTGAAGATTTACTGACGTTTTAATACGAGGTGCATCTTCCGACTTCTCCTAGGTCTGGTCCTCACTTACATCACACCGCAAAATGCCCTTCCTTTTTGGCATATTTTGCAGTAATTCTTCTTTCTTTACGGCAATAGCATGGTACAGAGTATATTTGCAAATGTTTCACTAGTGAGCAAGAAACTACACAGTTTCCTTGAAAAAAATTGTGCACTCTTCTTATCATTTAAACTTGTCTCTTTTCCAATTCAGACAAGTGTCTTTAGCTACTTGGACGGCAATACCATCTAGACACAAAAATACCTAAGACAAACAAAACCTCATATTATTCAAGGGAAAGGAGTTAAGTTTCGAACGCTTTCAAGAAAGCAAAAGGCTGCTCTTTCGTAGCAGAAATTAAGCGGCATATAGCAGAACCACGGATCATATTGCCGTCAAAGTCCGACGTGTGTCTTAAAGTTAGAAACTTACTCAACTCTTTCAATGAAGGACGATATCCATGGGAAAGAATTTCATGGCTATCAGAATGAGCAGGGAGCTCTAATTTAAGACTTATTGGTAAACTGATTGGCGTTAACAAGCAATTCATTTAACCAGAGCACTCTAGTGAACAATTTTTCTTTTCACATGTGTTGAGTGCATTAATGTTCTGAATTCTATGAAAATGCTTTTTCCGTTATTTCTTCAAAAGGACTAAAACCAAAACGTTTCAATCAATACGTTTGAAAGAACTCCCAATAGCAATGAATATTCGAAAGTGCACTTTACTTTTCGGCCGAAAATATATTCTCGAATTTTATCGACAATCCAAACTCTTCCTAGAGACTGAAATAGGGACGCTGTAGGACGATTCCTGAGACATACAACTGAAAGAGCAACTCATTCATTCCGTCGACTCTTACCATGCTAACCAACAAATAGAATTTCCAATGTGGCTTTTCACTCATTTAATGCTGTCTTTTGTAGGTGCACCATCTCCATCAGGTTTTTGCAATTTTCTTCCAATATGACCAAGGACAAAATTAAGAAGCTTGATTTTCTTTCTTCAATTAAATTCCACTTGAATGAACACATTTCTGCCCCTATCGCCCCGCTTCAGTTCAACACTTAATTACAGCTCATTTAGTTATAACGCCACTCAGGACTACATCACATTACACACAAATCTCCGACATCGTCGTATTCCAAAAAAAGACCTCTTCCAACAGTGCTCGTAAAACAATTCCCGTCTGCAATAACATCGTTTTTCACTCGAGTCACCTTTCAATAAAATTAATCCTCACAATCATAATCAAGTGCGTGTACTCTCGAGTATTTTCTCATTTATATTCAAATCGTTCACCACCCACCTTAGCCGCTGTGCCGCAAGGACAGACACACATTTTTTCATTCAACAGCAGCTCCTGTGACTTTAACAAAATCAAGGGAACTTTCTTAAGGCGCACGACGGAGGAAATAACACAATAAAATGCAAAGCCGTCACTTCGACAATTAAAGAGCAATGTATTCCATGTCATACACTCAATCGAATTTAAATGTCATTTTGGCATACACTTTTACATTCGCTGATACCATGCTACGCTTTGGCACATTTCTATTTCCTCTGAAAACTGGCTCGGTGGCGCTGTGGGCGACATGTGGCAGGAAGAGGATGTGAGAGCATCGCAAAAGCCTCTGTTGCCATGATAAGGAATCAACAGATTCCACTGAATGTTCTTTCGTCCCCGATTGATGTGCGTTTCCTTCCACATCATTACCTATGGATTTCAGACATAAATTGGCTTTGATTTTCGCCAACGAATGAAATGACAAGATTGAAAGTTGCGGTTGTCTGGATATTTGAAAAAAAAAGGTATTCTTTGGTACTTATTGGTTTGGAAATTTATTCAAGGAGGGAAGTTTAATGTCATTACATGATTTTTGAACGAGAGAGTTTGTTCTTGGAGAATCTGCAAATTGTAGAATTCAGAATACCCGGCACAGCGTATAGGTCATGTAGACAATTCAAGATTGTACTGTGATGTGCTGACTAGGTTCGACTCCAGCTCAACACCAATTTTTCGAATTTTTCAAGGCACCACCTCTTTCGAGCTGCTGACAACACTCAAAGAGTAATAACTGTCTAAGAAAGGTTCTCAAAATTCGCAGTTCGGAGTCAGAAAAAAATGTAGGTCCCTTCTACTCGTGAGAGAAGCTGGCACACGCCCCCCTGTGGACTGTCATGCTATACAATTATTATTATTAATCCTTAAAAGGTTTGCCTGGTCGTACAGAACCTCGTTGGGATAGAATTTCTTGTACTCAGATTCTGGTGTTCGATATAATCGAAGACAGGCCCGTTGGCACCGTCTCTGCAACACCTTCATCTTTTTCATTTGGAAAGGACTCACGTTGAACCCAACAGGAGTACCATATACCATGATTGGCCAATTGAGAGCAATGTAGCAGATTGTGTAAACACAATTAAATATAATATTTACTTTTGTACGCCACTGTAATGTACGCTACTTCTTTTGTTGTATATGTTTATGTGAATAACATGTCTATGAATTGCGCTATCTGATCGGCTAATTTTCCTGAAGACTCTCCACTGGCAGTTCTCTTATAATCTATATAAGAATGTAAAACACAGCAAATAGAGAGTCTATTACTAACTCCCAAATGGAAAACTCTTCCTCTGTCTTTTCTTCCGCAACGTTCTCTTACAACTGCTGTAAAACAGTCCTTTTGCAATAGTGAAGGCATTCTTAGCCCTGTTTCCAACCAGATGCCTGGATATCTTACTAATGGGTCAATTATGCCCAGCTTGCGCCAGTTAATTTTCGTGTCCCTTTTGGCTCTGGGTAGTGGGATTCTGAAAAGGATAGTTTCACACTTCTGGAGACTGATTTTTAAATAGTCCGCCCGAGCTATGCATAATTGACCCACACTTAGCGATAGCAAAGGCAAGGTTAAATGATACGCAAATATTGCGAGGAACGAGACTTTAAAAGTGTTTACTGCTGACGAAAAAAAAGGATCAAGGAAATTCCGTTTAATTTTATAAAAATTTGACTTAGTTGCTCAAAACCACTTGAAACGTTGACAGTCGCATACGGTGAGTGTACGCTGAGTAAAAACTATGTTAACAAGTAGTATTCGATTTTCAAGAAGCCGTAAATGACGACGCTCGACATCAACAATTAATGAAAAACCTGAGAAAGTGAAGCAAATCGTTGCAGAATCACTGTTGCTGTAGCAGTATATTAGTTGGCTCGTGCCTTGAATTTTTTTTCGTTCCTTTCAATGTTGCTGAATATTGACCAAACAATGTCGCATGTGCATCGCTAGGGAATTGTTGAATGATGACAACGTCGATCCATATTTGCTTAAAAGGTTCATAACTGGTGAGGAATGGTTATGACATCGAAACCAAAGCCCAATCCTCCCGACGGAAGAGCCCAGGGGAACCGAGGTCAAAAAAAGTACGCCAAGTTCGATCAAATGTGAAAGTTTTGCTGACGGTTTTTTTTCGATTACCGTGGTGTAGTGCATCGGGAGTTCTTACCTCATGCCGGTACGGCCAAAATGAAATATGCCTCAGCCACCGTGTTCACCAGATTTCGCCATTGTGACTTTTTCTTTTCCCAAGATGTGTGGCGTGGCGTGACGACAAGAGTGACGACAAGAGTGACGATAAGAGTGATGACAAGAAATAAATTTGAAAATCCTTAACATAGAACATACAACTCAGACTTTGGCACTGTAAGTAAATGGGAGATCTCTCCTTTCGACAAACTTACACCAATTTCTTGTTTTTCTTGCATCCAAAGAAATCCTCTTATAACCCGAATTATAAAAACTGACTGATTGACGGGAAACATTGTAAACCACAGTTCCTTTTCCTCAGATCACAATCGATTCATAAGGAAGATGAGTCCACCAACAAAAGCGAATGGAGATGTAACAAACAGGAAGTAACCGTCGTTACTGGCTTTTCTCACTTTGTGAACGTTACTGACGGACTGTCCGCAGAACTATTTAAAGCAGCTGGAGATGACCTGGTTGGGCACATGCACCAGCTCTTCTGTAAGATATGGTCGGAGGAAAGCATGCCCGATGAGTGGAATCTCAGCGTCGTTTGCCCGGTCCACAAAAAAGGAGACCCCTTTGACTGCGCCAACTACAGAGGGATTAGTCTCCTGAACATCGCATACAAGATCCTCTCTGCCGTATTGTGTGAGCGTCTGAAACCATTTGTCCATGACCTGATAGGTCCCTATCAGTGTGGTTTCAGACCAGGGAAGTCCACAATAGACCAGATCTTCACATTACGGCAGATCCTGGAAAAGACCCAAGAAATGCAAATTGACACTCACCACCTATTCGTCGATTTCAAGGCTGCATACGACAGTGCGCATAGAAACGAGCTATACAGTGCCATGTCTAGTTTTGGCATTCTTACCAAACTCGTCAGATTGTGTAGGATGACGATGGAGAACTCTCGCCGCTCCGTCAAGGTCGGTACCGAACTCACCGAGACCTTCAATGTCAAAAAAGGTTTTAGACAAGGCGACGCACTGTCATGTGACTTCTTTATCATCATCCTCGAGAAGATCGTGCGTAACTCACAAGTCAACACCAGAGGCACGATCTTCCAGAAGTCAGTTCAATTGTTAGCTTACGCTGATGACATTGACGTGATTGGACGAACACAGCGAGCCGTCAATGAGGCGTTTGCTGGCATTGAAGCGGTAGCGGCTAAAAAGGGTCTTGCGTTAAATGAGGGCAAAACGAAGTACATGCTGTCATCAAGGAAGGACACACAACATCGACGTCTCGGACGGAGCGTCACACTAGGCAGCAGAAACTTCGAGGTAGTTAAGGACTTCGTCTACCTAGGCTCCGCGGTAAACAGGGACAACAACATCAGTACCGAAATCAAACGCAGAATCACTCTTGCCAACCGCTGTTTCTTTGGGCTCAAGAGGCAATTGAATAATAAAGCCCTCTCTCGAAGGACTAAACTAGCTTTATATAACAGCTTGATCATCCCCGTCCTACTATATGGCGCAGAATCTTGGACGCTAGCAAAGGCGGATGAGGAAGCCCTTAGTCTTTTCGAGAGAAAAGTTTTGCGTGCGATTTTTGGTCCTGTTTGTGTTGATGGCATCTGGAGGAGAAGATTTAATGACGAACTCTATAGGCTGTACAGCGACATGCGCCTGGTTAAGCGTCTACGGATACAACGCTTAAGATGGCTAGGCCATGTAGAGCGTATGGACACCACTGCTCCGGCCCGAAAAGTCTTTGAATCCGAGCCATTGGGACAACGCAACACAGGACGGCCTAGACTGAAGTGGCGCACACAAGTGGAGAAGGACCTCAACCAACTTGGAGTGCGCAACTGGAGACAGCTGGCGAAAGATCGTGCTGGCTGGAGAGGCATGTTGGTTGAGGCCCAGGTCCACCCCGGACTGTAGCGCCACAAGAAGAAGAAGAAGAGCGTTACTGCAGATGAATATAAATGCTCCCAGACAAAGCACTTAAATCTCTTCCCTCATAAATTGAAATCAACTAACAAAGCTCCACAGAAAAGTCTCCATACACGTGTGCATGCACAGGCGAATAGATATGCTCCTGAATTTGTGTGGCCCCCAACGCACTCGAATGATATGTCACGTGCGATGTGCGTCCTTGAGATTCACACAAAACTTCCATAAATCAGAGGTCCATTAAAATTGTACGCCACGTGAGGTATTTGAATATAACCGTTCTTTAATTAATTCCATTTAATGTCACTCTTGTTGCAATTTTATTATTCAATGCTCGGCAAATGGCTCGCAGCTGTGAGACTCCGCACATGCTGGTCTTTGCCATTATTCATGTCCTAGAGTGAATTGTAACAAAAGCAATCATCTACCCACATGATGACTCACTTTGTTGCCTTTTCAATTACATTACCCCGTGTAAACAAGTCAAATTGAAATTCGATTCAGTCACATTTCACCCTCAGGGGGAACGAACTTTTGTCGTTATCAAGATGCCACAGATGGATTGGTCTTCGGCACATCTACGATAATTTATAACCCTTTGCGTTTGACATTAACAAGGTCACTTGTCTCAGGATGTCCTTTTAATTGGATGCCAAAATAATTTCCCAAAAACTTTCCTAATTGTCATTACACCCTGGAAATGGGTCTATTTGCGGTTACACTACGAAACTGAAGAGCAAAGAAATAATGACACTTTGTGATTTATTTCCAGCGTTGTTCACAGGCGACGGAGAGTGGCGTTCATTTCACCATTGTAAGGGCGCCAAAAAATCTCGTAAAGTTAAAAACTTTGCTGTACTCAATTTGGCAGAGAGGAAATTGATCGATCGAGGATTGTTAAGTGGTAGCGTTGAGGGGAGTGGCTTGTGTAGGTGCTTTAATGAATTGTTATTAAAGAGGATGGCGTCTCTCTTCGTCTTAGTGATAGAAAGTTTTTAATTGCCACCAACATGTTGAAGGGTGTTTTCGAAGTGTTTGAGATTAAGTGTTCCCGTGCCACGGAGGCAAACATAATAAAAGTATACAATCCGATTGACGCCACATGCCTGATGGATTGTGAGCTGCTGCAGAACTTTTTATTCGATTTTTTGTGTCACAGTTTTACAAATATAGGGAGAAACAAACGCGTCTGCAATTCGGGCAGCAGTTTGGTAAATCAAAGTGTGGTTGTAGCTAGCCAGCATTTTTGATAACTTGAAACGCTTATTGATGTAGTGTAATGTCTTACTTACATTTTTCGTCACATTACGTCTGACACGACTGGATAAATGTTTCAAAATGTCTATAACAAGGGTAGCCCTTCAGGCGGAAAAGGCCAATATACCTTGAAACCATAAAAAAAGACAATTCTGAAAGGAAATGAAAATTGTGGATTTTTCTTTTCCACAAATCAGAACCAGGGAAAGATTAAAATGGAACTCCCTGTCATTCTTCAACTATTTTGCACAAAAAAAAATTATTTTTCCAAAATTCGAGATCACTGAAAAGGTTAGCCAGTAGTGCGTTGTCTTACCCAAGAAAAGTGGCATTAGAGCGGGGAATAGAGTCTTCAGCAAGTTATTTCGTTACGAGGAAGTTATGTTATGTTGTTGGAAATGGAACAGTGCACCGCCACTACCAGATCTTTTGTGCCCCCATATTGGCAATTTTGGACTTCCCACATGTACTCGTATAATTCCTTCCAGGTGAAGTTGATTTAAGTGATTTTCTGCTTTTAAGGCTTAATATCACGGGATCCATCCAAACAACTAAGTCAGAAAAACATTTACCAACGCCTTGCAAGATCCTAAGTACCAATTTGAGATCTTGCCATAGGAGACACTCCACCTTGTTAAAGAGCAAGGCTTTTCTAATAACTCTGCTGTTCTGTGAAGTGAGTTTCTATAACCAAGTGACTTAATCCGACCCATGAGACTGAGCCGAACCAGATCAATAGCACGATTGATTACTCACAACTCTCCCCACGAATTGGGCTCAAGCCACAACCACCACGACACTTCCACCAGAGGGCACACCGCACGTTCAGCCAAAAACTAATTTTCATGGTCTCCCAACCAGACTGTAGTTTCCGGTCAAACTTCGCAGTTTAGTCATTCTCGTTTTGGATTCCTTAATATTCAAAACTGAGTACCTAACACACTATCTATCATCGCCCTGCCGCATGGAGAGGCGTCATTCTCACCCGTCGTCTGCTAAATGCTTCCAAAGCAAAGCACCTTAAGATGCCTTGCCTCGAGAACTAGACCGTCATAAGTGGGACGGTTGCAATAGTAAAAAGCAAGTTAAGAGCTCATAGAATACGAATGCCATCCTACAGAGGACATTCGTACATGTACAACCGACCATTCAAGGATATATCCACAGAAGCAAGCCTCCGACTCACTCAAAGACCTTTTTCACAAAAAGGAGTCGAAAACCCATGTCCGGTAAGCCAATGGTTCAGACAACACGTCACTCAATAAGTCCCGGGACATGCATATAGGGGGCGCCACTAACAAAAGATCCATATTAATTTTAGAAAATACAAACTTAAAATTCGTGGCCGCCGTGGCGTAGTGGGTAGAGTGCGACGCTCACACGCAGAAAGTCTGAGTTCGATTCCCTGCCGAATACATCGAATTTTTCACGGCACAACCTCTTTCGAGCTGCTGACAGCACTGAAAGAGTAATAGATATCTAAGAGAAAGTTCCCAAACTTCGCCGTTCGGAGTTGGCGAAAAAACTGTAGAGCTTTTCATTCTTTCTGGGCCCTGGTTTCCCTGTGAACTGTCACGCCACCCAAAATAATGAAAAAACTCAAATTCAAATGATACCTGTAAAATTTTCATGACAATCTTATTATCAGGTTACAAGTTACAAGCTTTAAGCGACGCTACTCTTGCAATTTTTAAAACAATGGAAAAAAATAGAATTTAGTGTGTTGATTAAACACTGCTTTTTGATGGGAAAAAATAACGTGCAAGTTAAGCAATGGCTTGAAAAGTGTTACGGAGACTCTGTTCCACCAAAAGCAACTACTTGTTGGTAATATCTTCTACTTCTTCTTCTTGTGGCGCTACAGTCCGGGGTGGACCTGGGCCTCAACCAACATGCCTCTCCAGCCAGCACGATCTTTCGCCAGCTGTCTCCAGTTGCGCACTCCAAGTTGGTTGAGGTCCTTCTCCACTTGTGTGCGCCACTTCAGTCTAGGCCGTCCTCTGTTGCGTTGTCCCAATGGCTCGGATTCAAAGACTTTTCGGGCCGGAGCAGTGGTGTCCATACGCTCTACATGGCCTAGCCATCTTAAGCGTTGTATCCGTAGACGCTTGACCAGGCGCATGTCGCTTTACACCCTATAGAGTTCGTCATTAAATCTTCTCCTCCAGATGACATCAACGCAAACAGGACCAAAAATCGCACGCAAAACTTTTCTCTCGAAAAGACTAAGGGCTTCCTCATCCGCCTTTGCTAACGTCCAAGATTCTGCGCCATATAGTAGGACGGGGATGATCAAGCTGTTATATAAAGCGAGCTTAGTCCTTCGAGAGAGGGCTTTATTACTCAATTGCCTCTTGAGCCCAAAGAAACAGCGGTTGGCAAGAGTGATTCTGCGTTTAATTTCGGTACTGATGTTGTTGTCCCTGTTTACCGCGGAGCCGAGGTAGACGAAGTCCTTAACTACCTCGAAGTTTCTGCTGCCTAGTGTGACGCTCCGTCCGAGACGTCGATGTTGTGTGTCCTTCCTTGATGACAGCATGTACTTCGTTTTGCCCTCATTTAACGCAAGACCCTTTTTAGCCGCTACCGCTTCAATGCCAGCAAACGCCTCATTGACGGCTCGCTGTGTTCGTCCAATCACGTCAATGTCATCAGCGTAAGCTAACAATTGAACTGACTTCTGGAAGATCGTGCCTCTGGTGTTGACTTGTGAGTTACGCACGATCTTCTCGAGGATGATGTTAAAGAAGTCACATGACAGTCGCCTTGTCTAAAACCTTTTTTGACATTGAAGGTCTCGGTGAGTTCGGTACCGACCTTGACGGAGCGGCGAGAGTTCTCCATCGTCATCCTACACAATCTGACGAGTTTGGTAAGAATGCCAAAACTAGACACGGCACTGTATAGCTCGTCTCTATGCACACTGTCGTATGCAGCCTTGAAATCGACGAATAGGTGGTGAGTGTCAATTTGCATTTCTTGGGTCTTTTCCAGGATCTGCCGTAATGTGAAGATCTGGTCTATTGTGGACTTCCCTGGTCTGAAACCACACTGATAGGGACCTATCAGGTCATGGACAAATGGTTTCAGACGCTCACACAATACGGCAGAGAGGATCTTGTATGCGATGTTCAGGAGACTAATCCCTCTGTAGTTGGCGCAGTCAAAGGGGTCTCCTTTTTTGTGGACCGGGCAAACGACGCTGAGATTCCACTCATCGGGCATGCTTTCCTCCGACCATATCTTACAAATGAGCTGGT
Organism: Eristalinus aeneus; assembly: GCA_955652365.1. Lineage (NCBI taxonomy): Eukaryota > Metazoa > Arthropoda > Insecta > Diptera > Syrphidae > Eristalinus > Eristalinus aeneus. Next base: position 75,684,474 of record OY019130.1, read on the forward strand.
GCATGCGCCCAACCAGGTCATCTCCAGCTGCTTAAAATAGTTCTGCGGACAGTCCGTCCGCTCCAGCAGCTTTGTTCGACTTTAGCTTGGATATTGCTATCTTCACCTCGTCTAAGTCGGGGGGACGGAATGCTTGTCTATCATCGTTCAAATTGAGTGGAACATTCTGCCTAACAGCGGGATTTGGGTCGTCATCGCCGTTTAGGAGTCTGCAGAAATTATCCTTCCAGATTCTCAGCACAGACTGCGACTCTACTACTAGTTGTCCATTTTGGTCCCGGCAGGCCTTGGTCCGAACCTTGTATCCTCCGGATAGCTGTTTTACCTTTCGGTAAAACTTTCGGACTTCATTCCTGCCAAAGCACCTTTCCATTTCCTCGACCGCGCGCTTCTCATGCTCCTTCTTCTTCCTTCTGAGAAGCCGGTGCTCTTCCCTTCTTCTCTGTTCGTAGAGTTCACGAACAGCTCGCGTTGTTCGATACAGCGTCGCCTTATAGGCGTCTTGTTTAGCTGGGTGCGCTTGCCTGCACTCATCGTCAAACCATGGGTTCCTTCTGGGTGGTGGCGTGAAACCCAGCACATCAGTGGCAGCATCTTTGATGGCTTCTTGACAACGTTTCCATTCTGCTTCTATGCTTCTATGCAGGAAGCGTCGAACTCTGGGCGAGTTTCCGGGAGACTCGGTCGGCAAAGTTCCCAGCAATCAGCTGCGATTGTAGCTTTTCGACGTCAAACCGTTTTGGCCTTTCTCGACTCCGTTGCTCTCTCGATATCCGGGTTCTTACCTTGGCTACAACAAGGTGATGATCCGAGTTAATGTTTGCACCTCGGAAGGTTCGGACATCGAGAATACTGGAGGAGTGTCTGACGTCGATCGCAACGTGATCAATCTGGTTGACGGTTGATTGATCAGGAGATCGCCAGGTTCCTTTGTGAATGTTCAGGTGTGGGAACCGCGTGCTAGCCACAGAGAGGTTTCGCCCCGAGGCGAAGTCCAACAGCCTGAGTCCGTTTCCGGATGTGTTGTCGTGCAGGCTGTGTTTACCGATGACTCCAGCAAAGATGTCCTCCTTTCCCAGCTGAGCGTTGAAATCTCCTAGAACGATCTTGGTGTCATAGCTGGGGCATCGATCGTATGTTCTTTCTAGGAGATCATAGAAGTCATCCTTGATGTTGTCATCCTTCTCCTCTATCGGGGCGTGAGCGCATATTAGGCTGATGTTCCCGAATTTAGCCTTGATGCGGATTGTCATGAGGTGCTCGCTGACTGGATCGTAGCTCAAGACTTTTTGCCTAAGTCTACCTCGAACAACAAATCCGCATCCGAATAAGCGCTGCCTTCTCTCTTTATAGCAATTGCTGTAGTAGATATCGCAGTTCTTCATCGCTTTTATGCCAGGCCCATCCCATCGCACTTCCTGGATGGCGGTTATGTCAGCTTTGTAGCTGTCAAGGGCCTCCGCAAGTTGTTCGGCTGCACGTGGCCTGTTAAGGGACCTCACATTCCACGTGCAAAACCGAAAATCGTTGTCCTTTAAACGTTTGCTGGGGTCGTCAACAGTTAATCCGTCCTTATCCGAGGCATATCGGTTTTTCTGAACTATTTTATTTTTACGTGGTAAGGAAGTTACCCTCACGCACAACCCACAGACTGGTAGGCCAGGCCCATTATTTAAATCCTCGGGCAGAGGGGGTCGCTGCATACATTAGTTCACCATACAACGGGTGTTGTGATGGCTATCCAGGGGGCGCCACGTGGAGGCTGTATGTCAACTTGACCTGTGCACTAACGAGGATTGCCTTGGCAGCTCGCCATGTTGAGCGCAATCAACGACGTTACCTCGCGTGCATAGGCCCATGCTGGTAATATGCTGACTTTAAACGTGGCCGTACGGACACTAACGATGCTAACCGCTCTGGAAGGCCAATTGAGGTGAATGAAACGTGAAAAAACGTTAAAAAATACACAAAATCGTTTTGAAAAACCACAAAATAAAATTGCGTGAGATATCAGAAGGCTGTGTGTACACTATTTTGCATGAACTTTTTTCCATGTAAAAGCTGTTTTCGAAATGGAAACAGCTGAGAGCTGCCTGGAATTGTTTCGCCAGAATAAACAGCACTTTTTGCGTCGACATGTCACAATGACCGAAGCATGGAACCACCATTACATTACCAGAGTCAAATTGGCATTACCAGAGTTAAATCGTTCTATAAAAAGAGTATCGAAATGTTTGAGCGGCCTTGAGACTGATTGTATCACTCTTGAAGGAAACTATGTCGATGATTAAACTCGAAATTTGTCTAGAAAATATTTGTTGGTTAGTTCCGGGACTAATTGTTGTTATCGGTGTTATAAACCTAGACTGAAACTTCTTATAGACTTATAAGTGACACGTCCCGAAGAACATTGTGCGATACTCTGCCATTCCCTATAGACATCAAGGGATCTGAGAATAAGCGAGAGTTGTAGGAGTACGCAAGTACCTCTTTGTTTTCCCGAATGTGCGGATTTCTTAATTATTCCACAGACTCTACACAGATAGATAAAAATATAGATAGAAATATAGATATAGATAAAAATATCTAAATCAGATAACCTTGGTGTTTTTAGGCGCTTCCTAAGTCTACAGTTACCTGTTGGGAAATCAAATCAGGCGGAGCGTGGCACACTTTTGTCGTGGCTTTAGCCTACTTCCCCTACAATTCCGTCCTACCACCAAAGAAAGTTGCGGAACTCGTAAAGTATTGCGAAACGAAAAAGATGGGCCTCGTTATCTGGTGCGACACTAATGCTCAGAACATTTTCTGGGGCAGCAGCAAGTGTAACAGGAGAGGGTCGTATCTTCTCGATTTCCCACTTTCGTCTGGTCAGACCATAAACAACGTTGGATCACAACCAACAATTGTTACGTCAAGCAAGCAGGAAGTGATTAACTTAACGCTATCAAACAGATATCTTAAGGAGATCACAGACTGGAATGTTCTATCAGAAGTGTCCATGTAGGACCATAAACACATAGAATTCCGAATCGAATGCGAAACCAACATTTCGCAGAAGAGCAGGAAGCCTAGGAAAACAAGTTGGCTTAAGTATAGGGTAGAGTTAGCAAATCGCACTACACCTCTCCCAAAACTCAGAACGATTCGTATGGAATCTGAACGATACCCTAACCAAATGCTTCGAACTGACATGCCCAGTCAAAACCAACGCCTGCAGAAACCCTGTTCAGTGGTGGAACATAGAACTACAGAGAACGCGCAAGGAAACCAGAAAACTTCTAAATAGATCATTCAAGACCAATCTGGAAGAGGACTGAGGCCTGTATCGATCGAAACAGAAAAAATATAAGACGCTGATTCGGGCCTCGAAAAGTGAATCTTCTAAAGATTTTTGTGGCAAAATCGAAACAATCAGTGAAACCAGCAGACCGATGAAAATCCTGAAAAGGGACAAAGCAGTCACGCTTTATACACTCAGTAAACCCGACTGTACCTGTACTGAGTCTAAAGATGAGACCCTCCAACTCATGCTGGAGACTCACTTCCCTGGGAACCAAACCACAATTGGCTCAAAACCAGTTCTGATTTCCAAAACTGGGGACAAATACTACACGAAGAGGCTGGTCTATATTATCGCTCGTGATAACAAACGAAGCCATCAAGTTGCCTGTTGAGTATTTTTATGGCTTCAAGTCATCGAGTACCGATGGCATATACGCAACACTGCTTCAAAAGGGCACAAACACACTACTACCGGTTCTGAAAAGAATTTTCACTGCCAGCCATGAGTTGGCATATATTCCAAGCTTCTGGCGCAAAGTGACGGTAGTCTTAAATTGGTAGGTAGGTAGGTTAAAGTGGCTGATGGATACACTTAGTCCCATACAGGAACATTGTACTGCCACACTATATGGGAAGAACCTTAAACCAGCTGGAGCCGATGATGAAGTTTAAAATGTCGGCGGGAGGGTTTATTGAGGTCATGTAGGTCGTTGAGGAAATAGCTTCCAAAGTGTTTGTGTCTGAGGCGCGAGAGCGCCGGGCATGTGCATAACAGGTGTAGAAGGGTTTCTGATTCTTCCTCATCATTGCAGCTTCTGCAAAAATCGTTTAAGGGAGCGCCTAGCCTGCTATCATGCCCACCGATTAGACAGCGCCCAGTTATGCCTCCCATGACCAGGCTTATGTCTGATCGTTTGGGTTCAATAGAGGGCCACACCTCCTTGGAGACGCCACAAAGGTTATGGTTAGACCATCTTTGATTAGTCTGATGGATCGCGTTCAAATGCAGTACTAACTTGCATGTAGCGAGAGGGATACCGAGGTGTTCGTGTTCCTGAAGTAGTGGTTGCGTTGTGGCAAGCCTGGCCAATTCGTCTGCTTGGCAGTTACCCGTAATGTCTCTGTGACCTGGTATCCAGCACAGGCTAATGTTGAACTACTCAGCCATCTCATCTAAGGATGTGCGGCACTTCATGACCGTCTTGGAGTTTGTTGAGACAGATTCCAGGGCCCTGAGTGCTGCCTGACTATCCGTAAGAATAAGGATATCAGTGCTTCTCGAATGGCCATTACTTGGAAACGCTACAGTGATTGGGAAGCCTAAATTTTAGACTAAGGTTCAAACGCCTTCGTTTGTTTTTGATCTGTCGGAATTAAATTGGTAAAGAATACTACCAAAAATTGGTAAAGGAGGCTCCTCTTTCGATATAAATTTCTAATAAAAAGCTTGAAGAGGCTGGTCGAACTGCAACTGCGCTTTGCGATCACACCCTCTATCTCAGATGCAAAATGCCTATCAGTGGGGACAATGTTGCGAGGCTGCGCTTCAAAATCTCGTCGGCAAAATTGAAAGTGCACTTGACAGGAAAGTATATGCACTGGCCATTTTCACCGACATGGCACGTGCTTTCGACAATGTGACTTTTTACGCTCATGTACAACGCGGCCAGAGAACGCGGCGTGGAAGAATCATTGGTGTTGGTTATGAACAGAACTATAACCGCGGAGGCGGAGTGGTACCAGTTTGTAATGTCGGGAATTAACAGAGGCTGCCCCCAAGGCGGCGTCCTGTCACCTCTCCTATGGTGAATGCTGGTCGATTCTTTGCTTTCCGCTTCGAATACATGTAACAACAAGGCCCGGCTTATGCCGATGATGTAGCCGTACTGGTTTCCGGACCATGTCTTGAGACCGACGGAGGGTTCTGGAACTGGGGCCTTGGTGGAAAACGACAACATCAGACCTCACACCTCCTTAAGTAATTTCGTGTAATTTCGTGTCCTAATGGCCACTGGCATAGTATATGTATCTGTAGTGACAGCCAAGCTGTGCTTAAAGCCTTATTCAACCCTTTAATTACTTCCAGGATAATACAAGAATGCAAGCCTTCCCCTAATTTGGTCGGCAGGATGGATTCGCTAAGACTTATTTGGACTTCGGAACATCACGGGATGTTGGGATTTTCACGGATTGTTGATGAACTAGCTAGACAAGTTTCAAAAAAGGGCATTCGTAGAACCCGAACTCATCATGGGAATACCTGCCTTAGTCGACATTTGGTTCGGCCTACAGCACAACCACAGATTGCGTGAAGAATATTCTTGCTCAATTTAATGCACCCTTCATATCGTCTGCGAACATATGGAACAAGGAGATCTTTTACATGTCTCCGACGTTTAGCAATGATCCAGTTTTCTTCTAAAATCTTCTTTATAATTATAATCTCCTGCAGCATAGGAGCAAAGGAATTAGAAGATTTTTTTAACACCAACTACTTTCTAAGCGCCCTTAACGACTTAGTACGATGGAAAAATGAGAGATGGCAGAACTAGCACTCTTACCGTGTAGGACTGCTTACCCACTACGTCGCAGTGGTCACACGGAGAGTTATTTAAACAAGGAAACAAGACGAAGATTATCCCAAAAAAAAGAAGATAAGTGTTAAAAATGATTTCGTAATTTTCCTTAAAATCGAGGGAGAATCGTCCAATTATGTTAATTTTCATACCAATCTTTTGTTTTAATTGCATTGAAAATTGGAATACATAATTGAGATTGTAACCAGAAACATAAAGCAGGTACGAAATTTGTAGTATTTACGCCGAACAGCATACATTTTTATTTGATGTCTACAACAAAAGGTAGCAAAAAATTAAACCCCTTGTCAACTACCATCCAATTTCGTAGCGTATGCAAAAACCAAAAAGAAAAAATCAATTGTATTGCTGTCTCTTACACAGACTATAGTGCTGCCAAATGAAATCAATACTGCTAAAAATATCTGAATAATTGTTGAACGTTTTCCAAGAAAAGAAATGAAGAAGATCGACGAGCGAAACAGACAGACATGAAAAACAAGTTATGAGCTTTTATAAAATTATAAAAATGGTAAACTGGTGGTTCACAAGTCAGATGGAATTCGCATTGAGATCTCTGTTTAGAAACCAGATTTAGCAATTTCTAGCCACAATAACAATTTAAAATTCAATTTCTTGTGAGATCAATCAAAAGCCACAGCCATCAATCTGATAGACGACCCAACGCACTGGATGTCGTGACCAAAAACTTGCCCCAGTCGTTCGTAAGACTCATCACAATACACTTTCCGCAACTAACTAGAAACGTTCACAAATTGAAAATCACCAAACAATAGCAGGAATCAAAACTCTTTTTTTTTATTGATTCTATCACACGATTCATCACCCTGTTATTGTCTTAAGAGTAAATGGATTCAAATAGCCAAGAGGACAGTTGCCGTTTTCATCTAAGGGTAGCGGGCAGCCGTTGGTAGCAGGAGTAGTTGTCTCTCCTTCTGCACTTGACGGCGGTGTTGTGGGGTTAACTGGTTCAATTTTTGGTGGAGTATCTGTTCTGTCCTTTTTTTCGCAATGTTTTCCATGATGACGGTGGTGCGATTGTCTGTGACAGCTCACAAGCGAGGTCCCAAATATTAATATGGCCACCAGGAGAAGAAAAATGTGTGTCACTCGGAGAAACATGTTATCACTGACTTGTGGTTTTTGATTTCATTCAACGAACTGCGAACTTACGACTGAAGAATCTCTATTTTAGCAGCGGATGTGGATGGATACAAACAATTAAAAACCATACTTGACGACTCCGAAACTTGTTTACCTAATAAAGTCAATATCGAGTCAACTTTTAAAAATAACTTGTTAACCATATTCTCCTCAATGCCAAAGCATAAATGGCTGTGTATAGCAGCGATTAATTAATACAAACCAATGGATCGGAATTTGCCGCAAACCGATGTCCACATCATTTGCTTGATCGTTAGGTCTATTGATGGTTTCAATGCAATGAGGCTGCTTGTGGTAAGCAGAATTTACCACTTAAATTAATTTTACCTGATTTCGGCAGAATGTGTTGCATGAGTCGATCGGGTTGAATTAAATTTAAAAGTGTGGAGTGTGGCGACAGAGAGTTTGTGGCCGCCATGGCGTAGTAGGACGCCGGAGGTTCAGGTTGAACATTTTCTGCTGACAACATTCAAAGAGTAACAATCGTCTAAAAAACGGTTCTCACACGTTGCCGTTTAGAGCCGGAAAAACACTGTAGGTCCTTTCTGCTCGTGAGAGAAGATTAGCGAACAACTCGAGCAGTTAACGAGTAGGTATACAATGATCCCCCTGTGGAATATTGGGCCTTCCAATTTATGTTTTAGTGTGGAAAAGGAAACATATCAAAAATTACAATTGAGGGCGTCAGTTTCTCAAAATTCTTTCATTGATGTCTCACCGTATTTTATTTGCTTTGTTTACATTTTTAGTCATGCTTAAGTAAGCCACCGGCATAGTTCAAACCCATGTTCCATAGTTTTAGTTTGCTTTATTTTGATAAAAGATTATCTATAAAAAAATTCACGCATTTTGGAAATGATGGGTTAAAAATTAGTTATGAAAGTTTCCAAAAGATGGCGACACCTGCAAGTTGTGGCTGATCTTGGAAACGATTATCTACTTCACTGGAAAGCTGTGAAACATTTGTAAGCAACAATTAGCGTGTACCACTGTCTTTTTTAGACAACAACATTGTCTCTTCAAAATGTCTGGATTTGTCTTAAATAAACTGTATTAGAGGGATGTTTTCTTTTTTTTAAATTGAAAAAACTCCAGCGCTTCAAACGCTTGTAGAAGTTTATCGTTAATGTGCTCCGACTATTAAATCATGCGGAGAGGGGCTTCGACACATCAAAAGTGGCGATCTTTGCGTCGAAGACAAACAGCGTCTTGACCAGCCCAAAAAGTCTTAAGAAGTTTTACCGGATTAAGATCCGTGTCAGACACAAAGTGGACTCGCAGATTCGTTGGAAGCGACTCAACAAACAATTTCCGTTAGGTTGAAGTGATTGGATTTATTCAAAAGGAAGGACATTGAATGCCGTACGATCTGAAACCGAAAGATGTTGAAAGAGGATTTTCACCTCGCAACTGCTTTTTGAAAGACATCAAAGGAAGAGATTTTTGTTCCGGATCTTAACTAGAGATGGAGGGAGGATATACTGGGATAGCCCAAAGCAGGAAAAGTTATGGTTTGCTTCCATCATCGTCTACATTCGTGCCAAAGAAAAACATCCACGGTTCAGCGGTTATGCTCTGCATAAAGTGGGATCAGACGACAGTGGTGCATTATTCAGACGAAATCATAAATGGGAATCGTTATCGACTGCAAATGCATTTGACCCGTGAATTGCATGAAGAACGGAAGGCAGTTTTGCAATATGATAAAGCTCTGCCCCACATAGCTCTAGCGGTCAGAACATACCTTAATCGGGAAGTTTTAGCTCACCCACCGTATTGGAGGACGTCACCGATTTGGTTCAAAAAATCAAAGAATGATTCTATAATTGAATCGATGCGAGAAAGAATTCATTTTTTTAGAAGAAGTCATTTTGACTGATTTATTTCTAACATTTTTTTTCCAACAAATAAATGTTTTGAGAAGAAACAAAGAACCGGAAATACATTTTTATACTGCATATACCATATATCGCTTAGAGCAGTTCATAACATTCCACGTAAGTATGATACTGATTTTAAGTCACAGTAGACAACATAATCAAAATACAAATTTGCAATTTATAAAAAAAAGCTCTTCAGGGGCGTACAGGGTCACCCGTACTGTCTATTTCCTCAACGAACATGTTGGACACAGTTCACAATAATACAAATTTCAACTCAAGCAAGAACGCAAAAGTTCGCAAAAACCAACCACAAATACACGGAAATAAAAATAAAATCACGACAATCAAATAGCGCCAAAAAAGCAATTTAAATTTATTAAGCTTATAGCACTATCCCGTGATTGTCTTAAGGGTAAAGGGGCTCAAGTATCCAACAGGACAATTGCCCTTCTCGTCCAAGGGAACCGGGCAGCCGTTGTTAGCGAGCGTTGTAGTCTCGTCACCTTCGCTTGGTGTTTCTGTGGGACCTTCCGATTCGGCATATGGTGGAGTATCGGTATTATCATATCCTTCGAAATCTTCTTCACCTTCACCCGTGTGCTGTGGCTTGTGACAGCTCACAAGTACGAATCCGAATATCAAAACTGTCAACAGTACAAGAAAAATACACCTTACTCGCGGAAGCATCGTGTCACTGACTGCGACTTTGGAGTGTACGCAACAAACTGTAAATAAAGACTGAGGATTAACTCTGTCAGCTGCTCAGTGGTTAGTAAATATCAAAAGAAGGCAATACTTCACATTAAGCTACTTCAAAACTTGTTTGCCACTAAAGTCACATTCCAATTTAGCGTCACTTCTTCAATGTACATATTTTACCATATTCTTCTCTTTGCCTATTTTTTTATAGCAGTTGCGTAATATGAACCCACAAGGCTATGAAATTTACTGTAAGATGATGTAAACATAATAAATGCTTCAGCATACATCGAATTTGTGCCAAAAGCAAGAGTTACCTTTGAGACTTAAATATTTCCATTAACGGAAAGAGGTTAACATAATAATTTAAACAGAATTATTAGGGATGGGCAAACATGCAGGTGTGGAGAAGGGGAGAAAGAAACTAAAAACATGCCTGTATCCACAAAACCATCCGAAACTGAACGCTAAAAATTCCTCAAAAGACCCAACTGACTTAGTCAGTAAGAGTGTAAAGAAATATGTTTTCATTTCAACAGAATTTCGAACATCTTAAAGTTTTGGAGTCACCCTGAGCTTATGTGGAGTTCAGGCGGAGACCTCACTACAGTTTATTAAAACAACAATTTGCACGCGATCAATTGAAAAAAAAAACTAAATAAAAATTGATTTACTTTTTTTTTGATAACTGTGGTATTGTACAATCCGTAACATAATCCCTTTGTCCAAATTGTATGATCTAAACGAGACGCTTCACCCACTACAAATGCATGGTAATAAGGCACAAGAAATGAGTTATAATTAAATGCACATAGAGACAAGCATCACTCTTATCTCTTTAATTGTTGCCTACAAATGGGCGTTAACATTGGATATGAGCCGTGTGCAAGCGGGAAGTCAATCGATCTTAGAACCATTATAAAACGGAACAATTATGTACTCGACAGTGTATATTTGTTTCAACAACAGTATGTTGATTTCAGGGAAGATAAGAAGATCCACAATAGACTAAATCTTCAACTGACGGTAGATCCTAGTAAAGACCCACGAAGATCGACATTCATCGTCGATGTTAAGGCCGTATATTACAGTGACCATCGGAACGAGCCATACAGTGCCACGTTTAGTCTTGGTATTCCTACAAAAATGGTAGGTGTAGAGAAGGGCAAACCAAACATGCTGTCAAGGAAGAACACAAGACACGACGTCTCATACAGACTGTTACAAGAGCCAGCACTTCAAGGTATGCAAGAACTTCTTTTTCCCCTGCTCCGCGGTAAGTAGCACCAAACCTCAGTTACAAAACCAAGTACAGTATCGCTCTTGTTAATCGCTGTGTTTTTGAGCTCAAACATTAAGAAGGTAACAAAGCCGTCTCTGAAACGACTAAGCTAGCTTTGCATAACAGCTTGCTCATACCAGTTCTGCTTTACGCCACGAAAACTTGGACGTTTCTAAAAGTAGATAAGGAAGCCCTTAGTCTTTTCGAGAGAAAAGTTCAACGTAAAATATTTGCCCTGTGTGAGTTGATGGCATTTGGAGGAGAAAATTCAACGCCGAACTCTTTGTGTTGTACGGCGACATACGCCTAGCCAAGGGTTTCCGCATTCAACGCTTAAGATTCTTTTTTATAATTGGCGCGCACTAAAGGGATTGTTTATACACTTAAATGACTGGAATTAAGTCACAGCACGGGCCAAAGGTAAAGAGGACGAGAGGGAAAGGAGGTACCGAAGCACATTGGTTTTAAATGCCTGTGGATTGTAATGGAGGGGAAAAATTGAGCTGGGAAGAGCATTCCATATTCCTGTGGTACGGCTGAAGAACGAGTCTCTAAACTTAACTGTACCTCCGAAGGTGGGCTTAAGGGTGAACGGATGAGCATTCCTAGCGAGTTGGGTATTGCGGGTGAATTCTTGAAGATGAGGAATGCAGCTGGCTAGCTCGTTAAAGCATTTTTTGTTAAAGTATCGATAAAATAGTGATAGAGACCCAACATTACGTCAATGTTTAAGCGAGTCGATTGACTTCGCAGCATTATTATCACCAATAAGTTTCATCGCTCGCTGTTGGATTCTATTTGATAGGTGCAGAGAGATCTTAGGAGCACCGGATCAGATAGGAGCTTTGTACTCAAGCTTCGGGCGGATGAACGCCTTATATATTGTTGCCAGGTCAGCTAGTCCATGCAGACCGTATGAACATCACTGCTTCGGCGCAAGGAGTCTTTGAATCCGAGCCACTGAGACAACGCGGCATAGGACAGCATATGCCGATATGGTGCACACACGTAGAGAAGGACCTCAATCAACATCGCATGCGCAAACAGAGGTAGCTGGCTAGAGATTGTATGAGGTAGAGAGGCATGTTGGTTGAGGCTCAGGTCAACCTCGGACAGAGAATAAGAAGAAGTGCTTAGTACTCATGCCTGGGTAACTTGTAAGTATTTACTTAAAAAATTTGCATGAGTTTCAGTAATCACTCGCATTAAAAATAATTTAATAATTGGGTGGCGCTACAGTCCACGGAGGGACGAGGGCCTAGCTTGCTCATCAATCAATCGCTACTGCTATCTCACGAGTAGAAGGGACCTACAGTTTTTTGTCGAATCCGAACGCTGAAGTTTGAGGAGCTTTTTCTTAGACAGTTATTACTCTTTGGTCGAAAGACGTGGTGCCTTGAAAAATTCGAGATGTTTAGCCGGGAAACACCGGCATTAACTTGGTGAAAGCCAAACCTTTGTACATCTAAAGAAAATTGAATTGAATGGTCCGAAGGGTTACTTTTCATTTATAGAGGAAGACTCTAATCGAACCTTCTTCGGGAGAAGCCCGAGGTTTTGTCAAATGCCCATTGAAATCCTTCTTCTTCTTCTTCTTCTTGTGGCGCTACAGTCCGGAGTGGGCCTTGGCCTCAACCAACATACCTCTCTAGCCAGCACGATCTTTCGCCAGCTGTCTCCAGTTGCGCACTCCAAGTTGGTTGAGGTCCTTCTCCACTTGCGTGCGCCACTTTAGTTTAGGTCGTCCTCTGTTGCGTTGTCCCACTGGCACGGATTCAAAGACTTTTCGGGCCGGAGCAGGGGTGTCCATACGCTCTATATGGCCTAGCCATCTTAAGCGTTGTATCCGTAGACGCTTCACCAGGCGCATGTCGCTGTACAGCCCATAGAGTTCGTCATTAAATGTTCTCCTCTAGATTCCATCGACGCAAACAGGACCAAAAATCACACACAAAATCCTTCTAAAATTGAACAAGGATTTATTTCACTTTTTGTGATATTGTGATATCTGCCGTCACACGGTCAGTGGAAGCCATTCTGCCGCGTTTCGATAAAATTCTGCAATTTACAAGATTTCATCAGCTTGCTTGGCTTGGCTTTCATTACATTCCATATTATAATTCCAGCGTAACGAACACTGGCGCTACAAATCCTTTTTGTGACTCGGAGAAGAGGAGTCGACTTTGATTCGGCAACATAAAAAAAAAGTTCTTCAAACGAGCCGATTAAATGCAATCGTCTTAGGAGGATTTCTACAATTAGAGATGTTTAGAATTTCTTTTCCATAATTGTTAGGGAGCGAAATTATATACTTGTATGTATCATCTTTAAATCGATGGTTGCGAAGGTTTAGATGGGGATGAGGCACAGCCTGGCAGCATCGGCCCATTTAAATCTTCGGAAATCCAACGAATAATCGGACACATATTTTGATAACTTTTCAAGTAAAGCAACGAGTAATCTAAGTTAATACGGCTATTCTATTTTTCATATATTTATTCTTCGATACATCTTCTTCAGTAACAAAAACAAACACTAAAAGAAAAACTTAACATAGCGGTTAAAAACAAGACAATTAGAAAAAAATTATTTTATACTGCGCAACAAATAATGAAAAACAAAGAACCAAAAATAACTAAAGATTGGATATTAATATCTAGTTGTATGGCCTTTGGCTTGCAAAATTGCCTGCCTGTGTTGGTATCGTGTCTATAAATTTTTTGAATGTTTTAGACCGAATGGAACTCTATCAATGAGTTGAACTTTGCTTCCTATACTCGCCTATCAAGTTCTTCCCAAAGATGCTCAATAATATTGAGTTCTGGACTCTGTGCAGGTGTCTATAACAAGATGAGACAGTTGTGGATCAACAAGAGTTTCACTACTTGTTAATCGTGTTTGGGATCTCTGTTCCTGTAAAACGCAAAGTCACTTAAAATGCTCAACTTTTCTGCACTTTGCTTAAAGTCTTCCTTTAAGATATTGAGGTAAACCAATTTATCCATTCTACCATCTATAAAACGCATATTGCCTACACCAGCACTGCACATATAGTCCCGAACCTTTACAGAATCTCCTCCATGTTTGGTATTATTATGCAAAAACTCTTCACTTGGTTGCCGCTAGACATACACTTTGTCATGTGATCCATGCAAATAAAATTTGTTTTCATCAGTGAAAAGAACATTTAAATTTAAAAAAATAAGAGTTGGAAATGTTTTTAAGATATTCATTAAATGATTTACCGTATTCCAAAAATCATAATGTTTCTTTCTTTCACGTTTTCATTCTTGCACGTTTGTTTTTCTGGTTTAAAAACGGCTTTTTTCTTGCCTCTTTTCTATAGTAATTCGATTTTTGTAGGATTTTTCGAACGGTATGTAAGCAAGCATCTTTTTAACTTCTGTCTTCCTCACCCTACTTTCATATGACAACCTTAACTCTTTGTTGTACCTAGGTATACTTTTTCTATTATTTCAGCATTTTCTCTTACTGTTTTTCCTTCACTATTTAATTTCACGATCAATTGTATAACTTCAAAAGATACTTCATTACCACGTGGAGCCCTTTTCAAAAAACGGAGTATAAATTACGAAAGCTTACTGCTCAATTAAATGTTGAAATAAATGTGATGTGTGTAAATATGAAAAAATAAATAACCCCTTCAACTTATTTTATTAGTTGTTTTACTTGAAAAGTAATCAGACCCTTTGTCCGATTAATCGTTGGAGCCACTGTAGTTGGAAACATACCGAGTTCTTAGTTTACTATAATTTTTCGTAGTTGGACATTCCAGTCTTGTTAAGATCTAGGCAGAGCAAGCAGATGGGTCTGCCTTCGGCTTGAGAATATATAATATTTCTTCCTCTTTATCAGAAACATCTTTTGATGCGTTATGTCAAACTCTTTTGTTCGCAGACTCCGCCGAAAAAATAAATTTTGTCTGCACACATTAAATGGTCTTACGATAAATTTTACCCAAAAAACGTCACCCTAAAGATGTAAGTTTCAAAATGGAAAACGATTTGTTCCCTAAATAAGAAGACTTCATTGATTTACTTACTGAACAGGAGAAGAGTTATTGCTCAACTTGACTGCTAGCAAAAGTAAACCCAATGATCGAGGAAAATAAATCAATCACGGCTAAGTAATAAACAATCTGCCATTTCTAGTCTCTCGACTACATGCTGTGGAAACGAACGTTTTGATGTGGTCTGTGGCTTTGGGTGTGTATACACTACAGATATTAACAGGCAGTAATTCAGAGAGGCTGCAATGGATCAAAGTCCATGATTTAGTTTTAAATACGTAGACAGAGACCTTGGCGAGGATATGATGGGTAATCCAGTCGAATCACATCACAGCAGAGTTGTGTTTTAATTGAAAGCCCTCCTCCGAGTTGATAATTTTTGATGAAAGGCTTCTCGGTATAAAAGCGTAGATCCACTCTATTTGCTAATACCTTGGTCTTTGGTTTGTTGTAGGCTGTGGCGTCAACCAAATTTATTTTATGTATATTGCAATCACTGTGGGGTAATGGGTAAAGTTTTAGGTTCGATTCTGAGGTGAACACATCGAATTTTCCACGGCACCACCTCCTTCGAGCTGCTGACAACTCTGAAAGAGTAATTAGTGTCTGAAAAAGGTTTTCAAACTTCGCCCTTCGGAGTCGGCAAAACTCGAGTAGTTGATGAGTGAGCTAGACACTGGAGGAGGAGGGACCAGGGCTTGCTCATCAGCTACTCGTGTTGTACGCGCTACTGTTCTCTCACGAATAGAAGGGACCTACAGGTTTTTGCCGACTCCGAACGGCGAAGTTTGAGAAGCTTTCTTAGACAGTTATTACTCTTTGAGTGTTGTCAACAGCTCAAACGAGGTTGTGCCGTGAAAAATTCGAGGTGTTCAGCCGGGAATCGAACCAAGACCCTTCGACGTGTTAGCCATGCCATTTGCTGATCTGATTTCTACAGGGTCTACATCATTGTGCACCACCACACATCCAAAACCTAAATTTATTTAAAAATTATCTGATTTCTGACATTTCAAACCGAAGAAGGGCGTTTGGAGTTGGTAAAAAACTGTAGTTTCCGTAGAAGCAAGGTCTTGCGTGTCTTGTGGGCTACTGTGCTACCAAATATACTTTTACAGATGTGTGCAAAAATTGTAATGTAAATTGAGCAAGAATTTTATTCTGTGATATCCGCCGCCAACGTTAACTTCATGTTGGCAGTGGAAGCCATGCAGGAAACATCTTTTAACACAATATTTCCATGGTACACTACACTCAAATAATTCTGGTGTAAATATAGGTCACAGACCAACTATCTTGCTAATATACACAAAGAGAGTAGCGTTAGGTTATCCCTCTGCGGTCAACTAAAATCTTTGTAGAGTTTCACTGTTTGAATTTAGTGAGGAAAGGATATATGCGAACAGATATATACCAATGTAAGAATCCGACTAATTCTTATAAGCAGTTGTTTTGTTTTTTTTTTTTTTTTGTTGGTTGAGGCCCAGATCCACCCCGGACTGTAGCGCCACAAGAAGAAGTTTTTTTTACATACAGTTGTATATAAAAGTAGACCCCTTCTGATGAAAATCAGGCAATAACGTTTAACTATTTTATTAAAAGCAAGTTGGGTAAGCAGTTGGTAAAGCAGAACTTTCCCTTTCTCTTGCAAGATGGGTCGAGAACTAATTCTCCAGCGTATTAGATAAGCCGATGAAAGTGTTAGAAAAATGATAAGTTAATAGGTTTCAGCAATACTACTCAGGCAACTAACCGGTCTTTCCTAATCTTAATTTATTAAAGAAATCTATGCTGATTTTCAAAAAGTCACCCTCATATTCATATCAAGTTCGTAAGAATTCGAAATATTGATAGACTAATTTACTGGATAGTCTCCAGGAGAATTCGGTCCTAGCTTCCTTAGCAACTAGTCCTGCTGAGCATGTTATTGCTCTCTCACGAGTAGAAGGAAGAAGGAACCTTTTACCCACTCAGAACATCGAAATTTTACAAACTCTTTCATGTACAACAAGAATTCTTGGAGTATTGTTAGCAATATAAAGGAGTGGGTGAAGCGAATAAAATGCAAGTTGTTTTATTCCAAAATCGGACCTGCCGTTTGTTACCCACTACGACATGGCGGCCAGTTTTTTACGATTTAGCAGTTTGACAGTTTTTTCTGTCAAACTAAAGAATGTACAACATATTCGAGTATTTCAAACACTGTGTATAGATTCCATTTGTCGCGTTGATGTGTAAGGATATCGTTAGGATGCTTATGTAGGGTATGTGTAAGGAGATGGGTAAGATACTTATGTTGGGATTGGGGATTTTGGGTCATACAACGATTAGCACAATTTTACAGTTTGTTGCAAAAGAATTTTATCTCTCAACTCCTGTTCTTCTGAAATTGTGTTGCCACAACGCTGGTGATCATTGATTGGTGATCATTGATTTTCTACGTCCCAAAGCAGAGTTCCTTACTAGAAATCACCGAAGGTTTCGATTTTCGCCCCCAGTAGTGACTAGTGCCTTCTTCCAACAGGATCCGTTTACAGGAACCAGCAGAATGTTTTACTTTCGGCTTCAGATGGATGGGAAGAAAGACAAAGTCGCCTAAAAAACACAGTAAGCTACTCTAGACAGAGATACTTGTACAGCAGATCAATACACATACTAATCCTCATGCTTTAGCAAAACGACCATTCAGCTTTTGTTGTATAGTGATAACGATTATGTTTAAATTTATAATTGGGTTGAATGTGCAAAAAGTAAATTTAAACATAATAATTAATAATTGGATGGCGCGACACTCCACGGAGAAACCAGGGCCTAGCTTGCTCATCAACTACTCGTTTTGTGCGTGCTACCGTTCTTTTATGAGCCGAAGACACCTACAGTTTTTTTGCCGACTCCGAACGGTGAAGTTTGAGAAGCTTTTTCTTAGACATTTATTACTCTTTGAGTGTTGTCAGCAGCTCGGAAGAGGTAGTGCCGTGAAAAATTCGAGGCATTCAGCTAGGAATTGACTCCGAACCTTCGGTGTGTGAATGTCACAATCTACCCACTACGCCACGACGGCCACAAATTTTAACATACTTTTGACAAACTGAATAACAAAGCAATTCATCAAGCAAGTGCTTCGCAATGATCAGTTTTATCTAATTATCCTCTCTAAAATAACACAAGTGGCCCCCGTGGCATAGTGTGACACTTACACGCCGAAGGTTCAATTTGTTGACTGAGCCCTGTTCACGGCACCACGGTATTCGTGCTACTGACAACACTCAAAGAGTAATAATTTTCTATAAAAGAAAACTTTTAAAACTTCTAAAACTTTGCCCTTAATAGTCGGTAAAAGCCTTTAGTTTTCTTCTGCGTGGGGGAACAGTAGCGGGCACAACATGAGTAGTTAATGAGCAAGCTAGGCTCTGCTACCCTTGTGGCATGTCGCCCCAACCAATATGTATACAATAACACAAGAGCAGACTGTCGATATAAAAAAACTGGTTGTCGAGTACAACAATCCCGAGATAAGAAGTCACAATTTCATCTACTGAGTCTTTGATTCAAATAAACGGGCCATCACTCCCCAAATTTTAATTTTTATTAAAAAATATTATGTTTGAGAATTCGCACAAAAGCCTTACAACTGAAGTGTTAATGATTTTCATGACAAGTTTTAGGTCAGTTTGGCTACGTGAAAGACAAAGGTTCTAGTCAGGATACTGGAATAAGAGAAAACGCTCATAGAAATGTTTTTTTTTTTTCTTTGTAGAGCCGGCATGGTTCGAATCGACAAGCTGAATGACGTTGGGAAAATGACAAAAAGCGCAGTCCTTGCATGGAGCATGAAACCCCCCATTGCCAACTTTTATAAAAAACGGTGACTGGAATGCGGCAACCCCTCATCGACTCGACAATTGACGGAGGTTTCTCTACAGCCCATCCTAGCACCTGCAGTATGTTCAAACGACGAATTCACCGTCTCTAGCAGGACACCAACAACGAAAAAACAGAGTTATACAACAATAGGAGTCAATGCCATTGTACCGACAAACTTCTAATTGCAAAAGCACCCTTAGAATCCGAACCGAATGTAAACAAAGTGAACAATTTGTTCTCGTTATCTTCAGCACATGGGTTGAATGAGTTTTATTAGCATACCGATGCACTTCTGGGTGAAACGTGTACCAGCTTAGGTATCCAATTTGCTTATTATTGCACTTGGGGTTTGCGCCAATCAAACAGTGCTGCTCTTTGAACTCAATACATCCCGGAAATAAACTTTCATATCAAGCGAGCAAACCGGTGCAGAAGTGCCTTTGTTTGTGGAGACTCGTAAATGTTCTCTATTCTACATGACGGCCGATGGCATGTTTCAGAAATTTGCATGCACGTACAAATGTTTTATGGGAGTTCTAATATCAACTGATTGCTGATTTGAGTTTAGTAGAATTTTGATTTACGACGGAACGACGTTTGTCGGCCGACGGTAGTCACGAGTCTCGTATGAATACATAATCCATCCACTTCGTGATTTTGTGTTTCTTTATTTTTAGATTTTTGCTCCGCGCAGATCATACATATACCCGATGAAGCTTGTCAGCGCATTTCTGTTTTGACGCCCAATGAACACAAACCCATAAAAAGTGTAAGCGCTAGGAGATTGTATCCAAAATTAGAATAACAGACTTATCTACGCCGAGGCGCACAGATCCAGCAGGCTTCACCGAAAAGCAATGCTTGCCAGTTCAGTGGAGTGCAAAATGAAATGCATGTTTAGGAAATTACATCAAATCTAAGTGAATGCATTAAAATCGAATTTGGGAACTCAACAGAAACTCATACAACGAGCATCCAAAATGGAACCACCGGATTGTTCGCAAACAGGGATTTTCCTTTTATCTGATGATTTTGATGTGCGACGAAATGCATGCGCTCGGCAAATGTGTCTGTCGTGATATGATCCTTTTGTGTTCGAGGTCGTTTCGCACGGTATTATGGCTTTGTAATTACTTCCATGGAAGCTAGGGTACCGTCTGTACGTTGCATGCTGCCAGACTCGGGAGAATACACTCAAATAACGCATCACTATGTCCTCAGTGTATGAGCTTTTCCGCACTATGATTCAGGCATGTAAATAATGGCGCGGAGGAAAAAGTTGCAGAAATAGGAGCTCTATTCAGGTTTACCAGCAAGCAAGAAAGTATTATGAACTCTTTCAACTGAATAAATTAGAGCTTCGATACTCTGCGAAAGGACATATTAATTAATATCCAATCCGACCGTGTATCAGTCGTAGCTGATTCTGTCTAACAAGAAGGGGTGGGAGTGTACACACTGATCCACCGATATGGAAGCAGTAAGCGTAATTGTATTTTAAGTCAGTGCGAGGTGGAGGAAGCCTGATGGAGTGTGGAATTAATTAGACGCGTTTACCCCACAGGGAGTTAATGTTGATTAACGTACACGGTTCGCTAAATATTCAAAAAATTGAGCAAATTGGTTATGAGCCCATTGACAGAATGCACGCCTTCCTATTTATCTCCAAATGTCATACAAAACTAAAAGCAAATAACTTAACCGCTAACAAAATTACAGTTATATTACAGTATTCACAATTGTTGCGTGATCTGTTAAAGAACCAATTTCATAAATCTTATACTGCAACTTCCTATAACTGAGCAAGTGCTTAAAGGGTTTTTTTTTTTAAATAAAAAATACAAAATTTACCTGTGTTCTACAGAGATAAAACTACTTCATCGACACGTAACAATATTTGGCTCTACTGCACTCTATTGACTCTGCCGACTGAACATAAATAATAATAATAATTGTATGGAGCGACATATTTCGCCATTTGGAGTCGGCAAAAAACTGTAGGTCCCTTCTATTCGTGAGAGAAAAGGAGCGCGCACAACACGAGTAGTGGATGAGCAAGCTAGGCCCTGGTCCCCCTTTTGAATGTAGTGTCAACAATTATTATTATTATCATTATAATGGAGCGAGAGTCCAAAGGGGACCAGGACTTAACTTGCTCTTCAAATACTGATACTGTACGCGCTACTGTTCTCTCACGAGTAGAAGAGACTTACAGTTTATTGCCAACTCTGAACGGCGAAGTTTTGAGAAGCTTTCTTAGGCAATTATTACTCTTTGAATGTTGTCAGCAGCTCGAAAGAAGTGGTGCCGTGAAACATTCGAGGTGTTGAGCCTGGAATCGAACCCAGAACTTCTGCGTGTGAGTGTCGCACTCCACCCAAAACGGCACGGCGGCCACCAACTGAACACACAAT
The DNA here is from genome assembly GCA_955652365.1 of Eristalinus aeneus. Lineage (NCBI taxonomy): Eukaryota > Metazoa > Arthropoda > Insecta > Diptera > Syrphidae > Eristalinus > Eristalinus aeneus. The sequence continues at coordinate 75,705,692 of OY019130.1, forward strand.
TCTATTTTCTTTTAGCTCTAAGATCGCCCTTTCTGCTCAGAACGTTTGATTGTTGACGTTCGCATCTGCTTCTAAAGAGTATGAAACGCTTCAGACTGCCAGTCGATACTTCTCAAGTTGCATTCGTAGTACAGCGCGCGTGGGTAGAGTTCCGCGTTTTCATCGTTGACCGCCAACATAAGGACACCCATCTCTTTATGGATTTAACTACATAATATGTACAATAAACGGCGCCGAAAAGCCCGAAGAGTACTTGTCAAGAGTTAGCATGTTAATGATAAGTACTTTTCTTCAGCACAGCGGCATATGAACTCAATTAGAATAGCAAATGTGAGTTAAATATGATTCCAGTTAATTCTTTATTTATTTGTTTCCCATTAGTGCGGCCATCGAAAACCAATTATCCAGCATCTCATTAAATGGTACCATTAATTTTATTTCGTGTGCTAGGAATCGCACATTACCAAATCGCAGAAACAAATTGCACCCATAAAGCTTATGAGCGGAGATCCGCTTCATCAGCCTCACTAACGGAGTCCGTAGTGGCCATAAAACGCATGCAAATCCTTGGCCATTAAAAGCAAAATGCGCCCTCCAACCCTTACTATTCAACTAAAGTACTTCCCTGCCAGTTTCGCAATAACTATGCGTCAAAAAAAAACACACATCGGCGATAAATTTGACCGATTGATGACCACCAAAGGTCCTTCCGTCGGTTCGAAACCAACCGAACTCGACAAAATCACTTCTTTCGATTTTGCCATAAGAATGAGGATATGCCGTAAAATGCGATCAGCGGGGTATACGACCTGCCATTAGCACGCAGGATGCTCCATCTTTACGTATTCCTATGGCGGCACCACAAAATGAGACACTCATTACACTAATCCAATCCTATCCACAACCGTTAAACCTTATCGAAGCATTCCCGCTCAGCAAAAAACCAATAACAACAGAAATCAAATCCCCAGCCAACCACCCGACCCACTGATGGTTCGCCACATTTCGTGTCTGACGTCATTCGAAGGACGTTCAAAGTACGCACAATATTAGTCCAAAATTAAATGAAAAATATTGTCTCACACATTTCGCGCTGTGTCGTCGACCAGAAGGGGACTCGTGTTTGTGTGTTAGCCAGCATTTTGCAGAATCTTTTGAGTCCCTTGGCAAAAGAAACATATGTCGCCCACAGCGATGCCAACAAATCTCGAAATGCCGCAACATCCTGTCGGCATATTAAAGGAGACATCAGACAGCAGAGATATTGTTTCGTAAAACTGCCCCAGCCTGCGGCCCGTCAGCATTAATTTAAATGGAGGGATTCAAAATTTATCCGCAGCCTGGTCGTTTTGCCAATTTAGCGAAATGCACACAGCGATCATTACCATTTCTCACAGTCAGTTTCCCCAAGAGCGTTTTCCCAAGTCATGCATTCCGACCGACATTTATATGCGCGTGACGTTTGTATGTAATCAGATTTCCCAATTTTCTATCGCACCTTCGATGTTTCTATTTCCTACTTTCAGCATTAATTTACCTCTCTCCCCTTTTCACGGTCGTTTCCCACTCGAAGATATCCTTCTTCGATACCTCGAGCAGGTGTCCTTTCTGCTGAGTATCATTCGACCTAGGGCGGATGATGCCTCTGTGCTGCGGTGCTGAATGAGGGGATGAGTCAAGGGATGTTTTTTTTTCCCCAAATTAAGTATCCGCTTTGATTAATACGTAATTTTGAAGAGAAATGAGTTCGGGTAGGAACGTGCCACGACTCTTCTGAATAGAAGAAATCGTCAGCAAGGCGTAGAGTTTCGATTGAAAGATTTTCATTTAGGCAAGGTGGCTGTGGTGGCTCCCTAGCGGCATACATACACCACACGCACTCATCATTCAAGCGGCACTGACGCAATCCCGAGGGTATATTTCAACTGTTTACACAATTACGGATCACAAATTGAAGTGTTGGCGAAGGGCATGACGGGGAGGGAGGAACGAACAGTCGTCTAGAAATAGAAAAGTAGGTCCTTTCAATTGAGTTACATTGTGCAGAAGTGAAAGGTTCATTTCAAACAATTTCGTATGTATGGTGTGCAGGACTGTGACGCGCTATCAAAGTGTCAAATTATCGACGTAACAAGGTAAAATTATGGGATATTTCCTTAAAATTGCTTGAAATTCAATTGAATACAAAAGAGGACGTTTTCAAGGTCAAATAGACCGAGCCAGAGCAGAAAAGTAGATCATCTATGTGAAGGTATGAGAAAGGCGTCTTAAACCAAAGCGTGCAGAACAATTTGCTGAAGGATAATTAGTTTTAATTAAAAATTTCGACTAAGGATTGACTTGCGTTTGAAATACAATATAACATGGAACGGGGAAGGAAAATGTAAAGCAGTGGGGCTGTGCCTGACAAAGGAGCTCCTAATAGGAAACTACTTGATATGGTACAGGAATTAGCAGAAATTGAAAGCGTTGGATGGATGTGGTAAGGTTGGATAACGCCACAGGGGGACCAGTACCCAGCTTACTCGTCAACTATTCATGTTGTGCGCGGTACTCCAGACCAGAAGAGACCTACAGTTTCTTGCCAACTCCGAATGGCAAAGTTTGATTAGATTTTTTAGACAGTTATTACTTTTTGAGTGTTGTCAGCAGCTCGTAAGAGGTGGTGCCGTGAAAAGTGAGAGGTGTTGAGAGCGGGAATAGAACTTGGACCTTTTGCAAGTGAGTGTTTCACCCTACAAACTACGCCACGGCGGACAGAATTATTTTTATTCCTAAAACAAATGTAGGATTCGGTTTATTTTTGAACCTGTTATTTCGTCAACAAAATTACTTCCTTATACTCAATTATAAAAATAATCTATACCGTCCGATATGACTATCGAATGCGTTTCTATTTTCTTTTCTTCGTTCGCGTGTTCATGTGCCTGTTCGATCGTGTGTGTGTTTCTTCTAACTGTCGTTAGGTGGCCTGGTTGTCTCATCACGTGGTGGTTTTGCAAGTATTGTTCGTTTGTTTGGATTTGTACTTGTCGGCTTTATATCCTCCCCAAATTACAATGTAAAATGACATAACAAGGATCCATAAATTAGAAACGGGCTACAAGCTGGGCACAAGTTTATTTCCTGAAAATACTCATCGTATGGAACGTAATGAGCTGCATAATCCTTAACGCAAAGCTTACGAGAAGCAAAAGAAAGACTGAATTTGAAGAAGCCACTCGAATAGGAGAGACATAAAAATAAAACCTGCAAGAAATGAAGGCACTTATTCCATTCACGTACAAACCCAATGAAATTCATAGAGAGTTTTACAGTTTGTGCCTCAGTTGTGTTGCAAAATCTTTATCCGCGATCGACTTCAAAAAGTGTGAATGCTTTATATGTGGTTGAAAAACGGCAGGTAGCTGTTATTAGAGCCCTCCAGTACTCCAACGTTAATAAATCATTTGTCTCTCAAACGTCATTACATTACTCAACAAATCATTTCATTTATGACATTCTACCGTCATATAAGTTAACGACACAAATATTACATTCCACGAGACGTCTGAATGACATCCGTTCTCACACCATGATCTACAAAACATCATCTTCAAGGTTGCTGACAATGAACATTCTATCACGTACCGATGCGTGGGAACAGCGTACTAACGGATTGCTATTTGACCCGTACCAGCCACCTATGGGAACGTCGTACGAACAGCGTGTCACCTGATCCACATCATCCACCGTATCATCCAGCAGCAGAATTTAGTATTTAAGGTAGTGTAAGGAAATTTAGAGATATAGTTCATTTTAGGGAAACCGCTGCCCTACGACGGGAAAATTAATAAATATTATTTTTAAGTAAATTAATGTAAAATAGTTTAATTTATATGTTCATTTTGTACGTTTTTTAGTTTCTCCTTTCTCTTTTCATAATTCTGTACATTTTCTTGAAATAAAGACTTCCTAAAATCCAAAAAAAATCGTTTTGGCTAAATAACACGTCTTAAAGGTTGTCTTAAAATCAGTAACTATACCGTAGATTGTTGGTATTATTTAAGTGAAATTGCTTTTTCCAATTTCCCTAGCTCCGATGCATTGAGTATATTTCAAGGACAACTTTACTTTATCCTTCACAAGTTCTGTCTCGCACACCGACGTTTCGCTGAAATAGCACCTTTCGATGTAAATTCTGTTCAAGGAACAGCTAGTCACACGCGACGGAGCTAGTCATCGAAGAAGAATGCATGAAGTGTAGATCTTCTTTGCAGTGTTTCGCCAGAGAATGGAAGATGGCGGACGCTTAGCTTTTATTTAACACATCACTCAATAAGTCCCGGGAATAACATAAAGGGGGCCCACAAAGAAAAAATCCATATTATTTTTGGGAAGTACAAACATTCAAATGGTACTTGTCAAATGTTCATGACAATCTTATTATTAGTTTACAAGTTACAGTGCTTCAAGTAACACTACATTTGTGATTTTTAAAACAATGAAAAAAAAACAGAATTCCGTGTGTTGATTAAACACTGATGGGAGAAATATAGTGCAAGCTCAGCAATGGCTTGAAGAATGTTACAGAGACTCTGCTCCACCAAAAACGAAATTTCGGTGGTATGCTGACTTTAACCGTGGCCAACACCACCGTTGCTGAACGCTCTGGAAGGCCAAGTGAGGTATTTACACATGAAAATGCGAAAAAAGTACATAAAATCGTTTTGGAAAACAGCAAAATGATATTGCATAATATATCAGAAGGCAGTGTGTACACTATTCTGCATGAATATTTGTCCATGAGAAAGCTGTTTTCGAAATGTGATCCGCGTTTGCTCACAATGGACCAAAAACAACAACATATCGATGATTCTGAGAGCTGTTTGGATATGTTCCGCCAGAACAAACATGATTTTTTGCTTCGAAATGTCACAATGGATGAAACATGGATCCACCATTACACTCCAGTGACAAATCGGCAGTCAGCGGAGTGGACAGCAGCTGGTGAACCACGCCTAAAAGTAGGCTGTCAACGTTATGGCATCCGCATTTTGGTAGGCGCATGGAATTTCATTCATCGACAATATTGAGATAGTCTATGAAGCCTCTCTACTCGTGAGAGAACAGCAGCGCTCACAACACGAGTAGTTGATGAGCAAGCTAGATCCTGGTCTTCTGCGGAATGTCGCGCCATGCAATTATTATTATTATTGTCTTGAGAAATGTAAAAGGATCAACAGCGACTACTAGTTATCGACTTATTTTCCATCTGAGTAAAGTATATCAGATTTTAATAACAGCGGAAATTAGGATAGTCTTGGACAACTCATATGATGTTAAAGTGTCATCACAAACAGACCGAATGCGGTTGATCGAAATCAATTTAAATTGGCCAGTTCATACAACTTCAGGAATCATTTAAGTTGGATTGTTGTCTGTTGTGTGTCTGTTTACTCCTTCACTAACTATCCGTTTCGTTTGATAATTTGAGCAACTCCAGGTGTAAAGCGCGTTTGGCACAAGAGGGGAACGAGTTTCCATTACGTCGCGACATGCTTGTTTGAAAAAAAAAAAAGTGAACAGCACTTTTACAGGGCGATGTGTCACTATTGATGGCAAAGTTTCACTGTTTGTTTAATTCATTCTCTTCTTTGTCCATCGATTTAATGGGATGGCATCAGTTTTCTGTTGTTTAACCAGAATTTGTTTATAATTGGAGGCGGAAAAAGAGGTCCAGTTGCTTTCATAAAATACGTAAAGCTAATAAAATTATGTATTGCGGTGAGTAAGTAAATATTTACGGAAGGAATAATATTTTATTCAGAGAATATAAATCACTGATAGTTACTCTGAACAAAAAGCTCATGATTTTGTGCATTTTGTGGCAGGTATTTTTACAAGGATCCTTAAAACTAATGGATTTTTAAATTTAACTTGGTTACAAAATAGTGAACAAATGATTGGGTAAATTAAACAAATATTTTCTTTCTTCTGTAAACATTCGGACAGGAGAGTAGAGAGCCAATTAGTCTCTACTCAAGTTTTCAAATTACATCAGCTTTGTTGGAGGAATCGATAGCAAGTGTTTGCTTCTGACTGTGGACGTTGAACTTTTAGAAGGGGACGTCATTGGGTAAGTAAAACCTGCAGATTTTGGTCGAGAAGGAAATGCGCCCACAGAGAGTGCCAGGTTGGTGTGGATTGTGGAGTGGTTTTCGGAATCTAAGATTGAACCAGCAAGCGATATTTGTTTTTTTTCTGAAATTATGGACTTGTATTTGTCCGGTCCATGCAGAAGGTGTACGAGTATAAAGCTGCACAACAACAGCCTTAATCGCTTCTTTAGGGCGTCAGTTCACAAATTGTGTTATCGGACAATACAGGGTAATTAATTAGACTCCTCCAAAATGAGATTGTTGTGGAGAATAAACGATACAGTGCCACAGCGGAAAACGGTTTAGGCACTTAAATTCAATTTGGTTGAAGTTATTCAAACAGATGAAAAAACACAACATTATTCCTTTTATAGTCGTTGTAAATGGAGGGGCCCTACTTCTTTTACTAGAAGTGGGGCATCCGGACTAACATTAACAAATCGATTCTCATGTGACTGCGGAGACCAACTCAATGAGGCTCCCTAACAGCTGGAAAATCATTGGAGGATCAATGTGGTGCTACGAAACGGGACAGCACTAGCAACAACAGACAACGCGTAAGAACTCGAAGTGAACTTTCCGAAGAGGTTAAATTTGAAACATCATTCCAATGTGACCCTTCAAAGGCCCAGTTTCGCTTTCCATCGCATCTACTCATTTATGCGACGTGAGAAGGGACTGGCCGAGAAGATGAAACAGTTGATATAAACGACCGATCCTAGCGTATGGCTTCACTGTGTGTTATAATAATTGGGTGCTAGCTAGCTTGCGCATCAACTGCTCGTGTTCTCTCTGTTCTCTCTGCTACTGTTCTCTCACGAGTAGAAGGGACCAACAGTTTTTTGCAAACTCCGAACGGCAGAATTTGAGAAGCTTTTTCTTAGACAGTAGCTACTCATTGAGTGTTGTCAGCAACTCGAAAGAGTTGAATAATAAATAATTGTTGGTGCGACAGTTCACAGGGGGACCAGGGCCTAGCATGCTCATCAACTACACGTGTTGTGTGCGCTACTGTTCTCTCACGAAGGGACCTACAGTTTTATGCCGACTCCGAACGGCGAAGTTTGAAAAGCTTCCTTAGACAGTTATTACTCTTTGAGTGTTGTCAGCAGATCGAAAGAGGTGGTGCCGTGGAAAATTCGAGGTGTTCAGCCGGGAATCGAACCTAGACCCTTCGGCGTGTAAGCGTCGCAATCTACCCACTACTTCACGACGTCCCTGTGTGTTATAGCATCTCCAAAACCACTATGGAGACAAATACTGGATGAAACACTATGGCCACAATAAGGTCTATGAAAACTTACTCATCATCCCTCTGCAACAGTTCGTGGCGCAACTGGGCAAGGCTGAAACCCATCCAAACTTGAGGAATTCATTTCAACCATCACAACATGCTGAGCGAAGAGATTTCCCTATGTCATCTACTTAATGCGAGCCATTTCACTCTTACTCCAGTACAGATACAGCCTACCAAGATACATTCAAAACTAGGAAAGACAATTGTTATTCCATCCTACTCCTGTTGTTAAGCCAACAACCATGTACATATGTTCATTACAGTCTTTTGCTTTAATATTTTCAAATTGTTAAAATTTTCAAATTGTCAAAGTTTTTGTTCAATAAAGAAATAGAAATTTGATACAAAGAGAAATTCCTGGTTTAATTTTTACCTTTTCAACTTCCAGAATAGTTGTTACGATTCTAACCAGTGAGCAATTTGGTTTCTATTCTGTAAAGGTACACGGAATTTGTTGGTTGATTGTGAGTTCTTTTGGCTTAAAATTTACCCAGAACACATTACATATGAAGCACCTTCAACACAATCATCTCCAGAGTAAGTAAATATGTTGCAACAGAGTGCATAAATTGAAGTCAAGCTTTCGTCGGAAAAATATAGGTATTTCAGCACTTGTAGATCCAAGGTACACAGCTCTTCCTTACTTCCAAAAAATTCCGAAAATTAAGGATTTAAGAAATTTCTGGAGCCAAATACTCTTGCATGTGGCCTCAGTGTGTACCCCATATTCTCTCCCCTTTTAACACACAGATATAGTTCCCATTAAGGATTTCGCAACCATGGTGAGTACCCACAGGCAAACACGTCTCTTGAAACCATATTTCAATGAAATTATTTTTTTAAGATTGTAGAAAGGGTTCTGTACATAACTACTGATTAAGGAAAATGTGAGTCTTGTGTTTATGAATACCAGAATTTGCGAAGATCCTTATGAAATATATCGTTACCATTATTTATTAAAGGAGAAAGGAAAAGCCCGATTCGTTATGAAATTTAAAAGATATCTGTTGATGTGTTTATGTCCTTCCCTTACTTCGTTGGTTGATGCCATTCTCTTTTGATTTTTGTGGCAGTTGCTATGGATTAAGCATTTAGCAAAAACGAAAATTTTAGGTTTCATAAGCTTTGATGAATTCTTAAAAATTTCTTTGTTGCCACCCAAACCGCATGTGGCTAAATGAACACAGAGTGGTACAATACTATTCATTTAAATGAGGACGTGGGTGGAAAGTACGTATAATTCCTTTGGGCACTGTCACGCCGAAGGGTCCAATTTGACTTTTTCCTTTGTCTTCGTTTTCCCCTTAAGCTACTTTCTCATCAAAGAGACAACATTTTTCAAATTTGCTAGAAATCGTTTCGAAATTTACACTCGAAAAAATGCAAGGGCAGAAATGGCATTTACTGTAGAAGGTCAATAGTAGCGCTAAGCGCTGCTGCACATTAAGATGGCTTTTCGCAAACTCTCACACTCCTTTCATTTCATTTCTATTTTGAAAAGATTGCTGAAGTGATGGACAAATGGTTACTAACCTGATTTTCACACCCGAATCCCGCTGCTTTTTCATTCCTTAAAAATGAATTGTATACAAAAAATTTAATTTTACCATTTCCAACGGTCAACTAGTCTTTTCTCAAGTTTTCAGATTACATGAACTTTGTTAGAGAAATCGATAGCAAGTGAGTGTTTTTCACGGTGGACGTTGGACTTTCAGAAGGGGGCGTCGTTAGGTAATTTTTAGATGATTTTATGCTTTCAATCGTTAATTTAAAATCGTTATCTAAACAGTGAACCGGATGGGAAACCACACTCATAAATTGTTGTGGAAGTGATGGAATCACTTTGCTTATCACAATCGGAATTGCGGAAGTCAATAGACCGCCCAAGTTAGTTAATTTAAATTCATTGACTGATGCTATCAATTGTATTGCCCGTCAGGCTTGTGGTCAAATCAATTCACTATTTGCAACCACCTGCTGCACAGGAATCAAATTCATTTGTCAAACCTACCAATAATGCTGCGTGATTAGCCAGACAACAGTGAAGTGTTGTCAAAATCTACGCCTTCCTTAGTTCTAATCAGTATGATAAAACGGAAAAATGCTCTTCGCTGCCTCAGTCTAGAACATTTTTTCTTCCAGACCCTTCATTCTATAGCTTAGTACGTAGCACCGTCGTTGATAGTTCTCGATGGTAATCGTATGGTACATTCTTACTAACAGTCGGATAGAATTAATTTGAGAGAAAGCGTGTTCGCGGATATTTGGAAGGTTTTCAACTTGGTCTCGAAAAGACTTTGGGACAATGCCCATGTGACCCAAAGACTTTTGTCTCTGAGGAAAGGAAGGGTTTCAACTTTATCTCAAGAAGACTTTCGGACAATGCCCAGGTGGCTCAAAGACTTCTGTCACCTAGGATAACATCACTTTATTAAGCATGAGAAAAATGCTTTAAGGAAAGGTGACGAGCTGGCTAACCTGAGGCAACAAGCACAGCCATAAGATCAATCCAGCGCATTCAGAGTTTAAAATGGAGTTTCTGCAAGAACGGCGACTGAACATGGTTGCATTCGTGAACGCTAGTCACCAAAGAACACAAAGAACATTATAGAGGACAAAAGGTGAAAACTGGCTAAAACTCATAAATCGGCAGTATTGGTTATGACGACCTTCCTGGGGGCTTCCAAAGTGTGATCTGTGTCGATTAGCGAGAGAAACCACAAAATTGCTCGGGGCTCTGAAATACTGATTATTTAGGCAATTCGATGATCTCCTTGACAAAACTTCATTTCACAGCTTCGCCTTCACTAAGAATGGATTGCGAACTTTTGCTCAATTCACTAGACTGCCACAAACTTTTGTTCCCAAGCTATAAAAAGCCGCTCGGCGGGCAGTCGTTTTCGCCGGTAAGAAGGCAGCCGTGGCGTAGTGGATAGAGTGAGACGCTCACATACCGAAGCGTTCTAGGTTCCGACTGAACACCTAGCATTTTTCACGACACCACCTCTTTCGAGCTGCTGACAACACTCAAAGAGTAGTAACTGTCTAAGAAAACTTCTCAAACTTCGCCGTTCGGAGTCGGCAAAAAATTGTAGGTCTTTTCTACTCCTGAGAGAACAGTAGCGCGCACAACACGAGTAGTTGATGAGAAAGCTAGGCCCTGGTCCCCCTTTGGACTGTCACGCCAACAAGTATTATTACGGAGGCCTCTGTTACAGACCTTCAGAAAATTAAAAAAATAAAATATTTTTGAATATTTTTAAACATGTGTTAGATTAGAATGTAAGAATAACATAACGAGAAACACTGAGCACAAGCTCAATTCTTGAAAATACTCATCGTATGGAACGCAGTCATCGTATAGAACGTAGTTCTTAATAGGCGAAAAGTTAACGAGGAGCAAAAGAAAAACTGAATTTGAAGAAGCCACTTAAAGGGAAGAGGCAAAAATATAAAACCTCCAAGAAAAAAAGGCACTTGTCCCATTCATGTATAAGCCCAATGAAGTTCACAGGGATTGTGCAAAATATTATTTTATATGTTTGTACCACACTTTCGCATCCTTGCTTGACAATTGTGCAGGGAAATACACCCCGCCTGACTCGAACTGCAGCCAACTTCAGACTGCCTTTATTTCCAAAACGTTCATGACAGTGACCTCAATTTTTGGCACACGACAGACAATTCTATTGTTTGCAAGCCTATTTTACAGTTTGTTTCTCAGTAATGTTGTAAAATTTTTACCCGCTATGGAATTCAAATGGTGCAAATTCTTTATATAAAGATGGAAAACCACTGGTTTTATCGTAAGAGTCCTCCAGCATCTCAACGTGAACAAATCATTTGTCTTTCGAACCATACCTCATTATTTCGATACTGCCAGCATTTCGGCGCCACTTGGAGTCAGACTTAAAAATCAGACACGTCGACCAGAATGGTTAGGCTCCGTGTCGAATTCAATGAAAATGGCTGGTGGGGTCAACATTTCGTTGAAACGGACTCCACACATACTGGATTCAAGCCAAAATGTACATTATATTAAATTACTACGCTCGCTTCCGACTCGGCAACTTCGTGTTCTCGAGTTTACTTTTTACCCGAATTTCCGAGTTCGCTTTTTTTCGATGAGTCACCCTATGTTATCGAATAATATGGCAGCAAACAAAATGAAAGAGTTTGTTTGCCACCAAGGGTCATCGAAAATGTATACTCTCGGACGTACAGCAGAAAGCAGAGATTTTGATGGTTTGGGCCGTCATAACATCTAATGTTCGCTCTACCATCGTACTTTTGAGCCATGTCATACGTACACTGTAAAATTGCCTTAGAAGCTGTATTGTAGCCTTAGGCAAACAAATATTTGTGTCAGCACTTTAACATAGCGTGCATCAATTAAGGTCGGCTAAAACCAATGTTCCACACTTCTGTTCTTTGACACAATCGAATTCAAAGTCTTCAGATGCAAATTTATTATATTTCTCTATTTGAGGTTGAAGATTGAAACTTAAAAATGAAAAAAATGTTACCAACTCAGAGAAGTACTTCCCCTGCAATGTAATTGCTGCAGCAAGCGAATCTTTCTTTACCTATCCCATGACTATTATTCTCGTCAAGGGTGGTCATATTGCTTTGGCACCATAAAATCAAAAGGTTCGAGTGCGAGTCAATCACTCTGTACACGCATTACCATTTCCTAGCAGTAGAATGCCAAAATTACTCCACCGAAATTTGCTGCCTAACAACAGCGGGCAATTTAAAATAAAATCATAAACTTAGATAACTTGAACGAAAAATGTTTCTTTAGCTGGAACACTTCTCATAACAAATCATTTTGTTGTGATCACACAAAGAAGCCTTCATTGCTTGTTTACAGATCGCCGAGCCTTCTGTATTCAAATCTAAGCAAACGACTGAAGGCAATCAATCAAATCACCAAATGCGTGCGTAAACACACAAGGAGGCAGACCTCTGACAAAGAATGCGCAGATCTCAAAACAATAATTCCGAGTTGTGAATAATTTGTTAAGGACTTACCATATTGTCGTATGGCTGGGAGGCTGCTAAAAACATTTCACCAATTTAATCCAAGGTGCGACTCTTTCTGATAACCGCCTGCGGGTGCGTATACGTAACTTTTTGGCAAAAAATATATATCCACAATTTTTTCACAAGACACACTGACGTTTTATTTTATAAAATTCAATTCATCTGAATTATATTCATTCTTTGTGCGCATACAAGAAAAGAAACAAAAAATTGCTACCCCTGCGTCATTTGCAGGCCATCGGTTTCGTAGGAATGGGAGGCCGGGTAGAATTGGTGTTTAAAAATTTTATGACCACGTTTTATTGAGATTTCACCTTAGACAAGCATTCCGAATACCGTAGCAATGCCATTGAATGCAATCATAAATTACCGTAATCGAGAGGCAGAGTGTAAGCGGGAGATCAACTTCAATCATGAAGGCAAGTGCAACACAACTTTCCTGTTTTCACAAAATTTACACAAAAATGAACTCTTTTCATCTTGGTGTTGTTGTTGATCACTGGCACTTTCACTACACATGCATGGGCGTGTGTTTGTACCTCGTTTATCTTAATTCGAACCTTTTAACGTATCACTTCGCAGGCAGTTAGCGATTTCATTGGAATCTCATCGCATGCGGATGTTGAGATAATAATCAATTGGATTTACCGCGGTATTAACGCGAATAGTATTTTTATCCACCACCTCTCTAAGGGATACTTGTTCGTTCTGCACTCCCGACAGAAGCACGACACAACCGTATCTGGAGTGGATTGTGCTTTCGAGCAACAGTTTCCTATTGAGCGTATACCGTGCCGTCCAACGTGACTTGGAATGCGAAACTGTCTGTGTTATTTGGCATCAAACACTTTTCATTTTATTCGAGGCAGGATTCCGTGCGAATGGAGAGCTTTCTTATCAGCAAAAGCTCACCCAAGAGTGATTGAACTGAATTGAATCGAATTGAACTGGTGACTGCGCAGACTCTTACTCTTGAGATTCATTGAAATTCGCGATACTGACAGACTGCTGAGATTTGTTCCCACAGAAAGCAACAGTGACTCCATGCTACCCGTCACAACTATGCAGATACTCCGGAAGTTTGTTCAGAAGAAATGCACTGTTGAGGGCCCCTCTGAACTGGCGGATAGTTGATTTCTGATAATAATTTACTTAATTATTTACTCTCGACAATTTTATTTTTACGGCGAACCCTGCCACAGGGAGGCTGATTAATGGCTAAAACAAATTTGACGCCATTTACACCGCGAATGAGTAATGTGCGCAATTTTTGAATTTTTTTTTTCATGCCGATGAGGAAGTATTCCTCGCCGTGATTGCCTCTTGCCAGATTAAAATGCTGAAGCACGGAATGATGTCATTTTGTGTGCGTTGAGGAAACTGGTGGTAGCGATAAAATGAAAATGAATTTATTAGGGACCTTTTCAATTGCCTCTCCGAGGGTGGTTGATACCCTACTCTAAAAAACACAAGGTCCAAGCCACAGAGCTTAATTAATAATGTCTCTTATTCAAGGTTGACTGGAGTTTATGAGTCTAGACGCTGAACTGCAATAATTTTGTGTATGACAAACAAAGAAAGAAGATTTGATAGTGAATTCTCTTTTGTTTATTGTGCACATTCGCTTTTATTATTGTGCAGAAGAACGCTGTTCTAAAACGTCTCTTTCTGAATCAATTGAAGACCTCGAGGTCATGAGAAATAGCGGTATGTTTCTGACGGCTATAAAAAGCGCCCTCAAAATGCTGAATGCTTCATCATCGCTGTAATGGTGGTGTAGCCTGTTAAAGGCTCCATTCAAATGAATTAAAGTTTATAGATATGGTGGCATATAGATTGATACTAATATACTAATATCATTTTTCTCCGTTAAATCCTTTAGAAACAAGATAAAAAAAATGACGCACATGTAGCATAAGTATAGTCGCCAGTTGGCAACCGGCCCCTCGAACTGACAAGAAATACAAACAATAGAACGTACAACTGTGTTAAGACGATTGAAAGCCTTTTATCTAACAAACAGTAAGATCGAAACCGCTTTTGAACGAAAATTTCTTTCTTCAAGACAATTCTCTGAACCCTTAGATAGTGAAGACTGGTACAGCTAAAAGCCGGTAAATTCAAAATAAGTGTTTGTTTGGTATATACATGTCTTGAAACAAAAAGAAAGCTTTGGTTTGCCTTTAAAAGAAGAATTTTATAGAATCTAGTACTTTGAATTGATTTTAAAACAGTCAATAATTGCATGCATGCAACAGTGTACAAGAGGACTAGGCTCTAACTTCTTTAGCAACTCCTCGAGCTGTCCGTGCTAATGTTCTTTTACGAGTAAAAAGTACCTTTACTTTTTTCTTCTTCTTTCAATTCGAGAAACATTTATGGGCATGTAGTACAGACGTAAAAAAGATGTGAGGTATCCACATCCCCGACGTGTGTGTATTATAATAATAATAATTGGATGGCGCAGCAGTCCACAAAGCAACCTGGGTCTAGCTTGCTCATCAACTACTCGTGTTGTGCGCGCTACTGTTTGCTAACGAGTAGAAGGGACCTACAGTTTTTGAAGGCTCAGAACGGCGAAGTTTGAGCAACTTTTTCTGAGACAATTCTTACTCTTTAAGTGTTGTGAGCGGCTCGAAAGGGGTAGTGCCGTGAAAAATTTAAGGTATTCAGCCTGGAATCGAACATGGACTTTCGGCGTGTGAGTGTCGCACTCTGCCCACTATGCCATGGCGACAGTGTGTATATTATACTTAACTTCTACTCAAAGGAACTTACGTTTATAAATCTTGTCACCAAAGAAGAAAGACTGAATGATTTTTTCTCCAATTGATAGCTTTTCGACATTTACACTTTTATTTGACAATTCACAGGAAACAGCTGAGGTAAAAGTAAAGATCATCTTAAAGCATACACTGCTGTGCAAAAAATAAGCACAAATGCTAACTTTGTGGAACAATTGAGCCGCCTGTTTTGCAGTATTTTTGTTAGAGTTTAAGGTTAAAATAAGAACGAACGGGGCAACATCTACATCGTATAAGTAGATGTTCAGATGTTCACTCCAGAGAAGTTTCTAGAAGTAGGCTTATTTTAGCTCTTTCATCCGCTATTTTTTGTCGTATTCTTTTTGTGTACTTTTTCATTGTATATTATAGCAATAATAACACTAAATAGTTAATTAAACAACTGAATATCTAAGTGCTTGTACTGAAAAATGTGTGGAAAGAAGTATTGTTCACCAACATTAAGGAAAATAACAAACCAGCTCAGATCCGAAGCAAAATCGTTGAGGGTTGTCGCTAAAATAATTCCTTGTTCTATAGAAATGGTAAAAAATTGCTTAAAAATTTCGTACTGCATTTTCTTCTTCTTGTGGCGCTACAGCCCGGGGTGGACCTGGGCCTCAACCAACATGCCTCTCCGGCCAGCACGATCTTTCGCCAGCTGTCTCCAGTTGCGCACTCTAAGTTGGTTGAGGTCCTTCTCCACTTGTGTGCGCCACTTTAGTCTAGGTCGTCCTCTGTTGCGTTGTCCCAATGGCATGGATTCAAAGACTTTTCGGGTCGGAGCAGTGGTGTCCATATACTCTTCATCTTAAGCGTTGTATCCGTAGACGCTTGACCAGGCGCATGTCGTACAGACCATAGAGTTCTTCGTTAAATCTTCTCCTCCAGATGCTATCAACGCAAACAGGACCAAAAATCGCACGCAAAACTTTTCTCTCCAAAAGACTAAGGGCTTCCTTATCCGTCTTTGCTAACGTCTAAGATTCCGCGCCATAAAGCAGGACTGGGATGATCAAGCTGTTATATAAAGCGAGCTTAGTCCTTAGAGAGAGGGCCTTATTACTCAATTGCCTCTTGAGCCCAAAGAAACAGCGATTGGAAAGAGTGATTCTGCGTTTGATTTCGGTACTGATGTTGTTGTCCCTGTTTACCGCAAAGCCGAGGTAGACGAAGTCCTTGACTACGTCGAAGTTTCTGCTGCCTAGTGTGACGCTTTGTCCGAGACGTCGATGTTGTGCGTCCTTCCTGGATGACAGCCTGTACTTAGTTTTGCCCTCATTTACCACTAGACCCATTTTAGCCGCTTCCGCTTCAATGCCAGTAAACGGCTCATTAACAGCTCGCTGTGTTCGTCCGATCACGTCAATGTCAGCGTAAGCTAGTCAGTTCAATTGACTTTTGGAAGATCGTGCCTCTCGTGTTGACTTGCGAGTTACGCACGATCTTCTCGAGGATGATGTTAAAGAAGTCACATGACAGTGTGTCACATTGAAAGTCTCGGTGAGTTCATTACCGACCTTGACGGAGCAACAAGAGTTCTCCATCGTAATCCTACACAATCGGACGAGTTTGGTAGGAATGCCAAGACTAGACATGGCACTGTATAGCTCATCTCTGTGCACACTGTCATATGCGGCCTTGAAATTGACGATCAGGTGGTGAGTGTCAATTTGCATTTCTTGGGTCTTTTCCAGGATCCGACGTAATGTGAAGATCTGGTTAATAGTGGACTTCCCTGGTCTGAAACCACACTGATAGAGACCTATCAGGTCATGGACAAACGGTTTCAGACGATCACATAATACGGCAGAGAGGATCTCGTATGCGATGTTCAGGAGACTTATTCCTCGGTAGTTGGCGCAGTCAAAGGGATGTCCTTTTTTGTGAACCGGGCAAACGACGCTGAGTTTCCACTCGTCGGGCATGCTTTCCTCCGACCATATCTTACAAATGAGCTGGTGCATGCGCCCAACCAGGTCATCTCCAGCTGCTTTAAATAGTTCTGCGGACAGTCCATCAGCTGCAGTAGTTTGGTTCGACTTCAGCTTGGATATTGCTATCTTCACCTCGTCTAAGTCGGGGGGACGGAATGCTTGTCTATTATCGTCCAAATTGAGTGGAACATTCTGCCTAATAGCGGTATTTGGATCGTCATCGCCGTTAAGGAGTCTGCAGAAATTATCCGTCCAGATTCTCAGCACAGACTGCGACTCTATTACGAGTTGTCCGTTTTGGTCCCGGCAGGCCTTGGTACTGCATATTGTATTTATATTTATATCATTATTTCATTTTACAGTTTCTTAAGAATAGAATATAAATTACATTAAGCATAAATAAAATATTAACAATTGAAAGCAATTTTAGTGACATTATTAACCTTAATACAATAAGTAATAAAAATAATGTTAAATGACACTACATCTGACTATACAAGTAAAACTAACAAATAAGAGTGGGGTGACCCATGCGTAGTAGAATAGCAAATTAAAGGAAAAATTACAGTTTGTAATTAAAATAACTCAAAAAGTTTAAAACAGATAAGAAAAATTATTAATTGATTATGCTTTTACGGTAACTAAAATCAGAATACCAGAAAATGTAAACATTACTCAGAGTAATGTAAATTTTCTAAGTTTAGTTCTTAAATGCTTTTCAAAACTTCGAGAGTTAGTTGAAGATCTTACGGATATTGGAAGTTCATTAAACAACCGGCGTGATGAAAATGAATAATAATTACGACAGGCAGTGGTTCGGTATTAAGGGACGGAGACAACAAATAAAGAATTATTTCGTAGTCCAATGTTAGAAATTATTTTAAATTGCGGTAACCCGATATTGAGGAAAAAAACTTTTAATAATTTAAAACAATACAGATGTCCAACCGGAAGAATTCCTGAATATAAAAACAAAGAATAACATGTGTGACATTGGTTTATCTCGGGACCATTTTTTTAGAGGTAATAGGGGGTGTGTCATTCATAAAAAATCCACTCCAACATGTTATGCCATACTGACACTGTGAATGGAATATTCCAAGTTAATAACTTTAAGCAGTTAGCTTGAACAATTTTTTTTTTTAATAAAAAAAGTACGTAGAGTACTGCGAAAATACTTACTTAAGTAATCAGTATGACGCGAAAAAGACATTTTTGAGTCGATAATAAGTCCTAAATATTTAAATTCACTTACTTCCTCAATCAGAAAGTCATTACTACTGCAGTTCGGAGTACTCCTGAAAGAATCTAATGACAAACAAGCGTTGCAGGTGTAGCAAACTAATTTCCACTTTTGACAGCCTGGGGCGTGATAGAGAAGCTCTGCGTTTGAGTATTGCAGGTTAGATAAGCTGAAAAACATTATCTTAATTTTTGAACTTATGCGAAGGCAATGTTCCGCAAACCATGCCCTTAATCGGCTAAGGCCACAATTGATATTGGCTATTAAATTTAAATAGGATTGTGCACAATAAACATAATATCAAAATTCAGAAGAAACTCGATGTCGGTAGCGCAAAACATCTTCTAAGCCTCACCTCCGAATAGTTCGATCTGTGAAAAGAATTTCGTTTATAACATCAAAATAGATTAAAACGGATTTAAACATAAGTATAATATTATGCAGGGGAAACTTTCATTCCTTGGTCGGCTTTTTTGGTCACTGTCGATTTTCAATGAAACCAGGTTTTTTCATTGATATTATATTATCCCAACGTTTCGGCAGGGATTGCTGCCTTCATCAGGGGATATTAATTGTGTTGCTGCTACCAGTATAGTAGATGTGGATTGTAGAGTCTAGATGTTATTTAAAATCATTATAAAAAAACACTAAATTCACAAAAAAAAAAAAACAAAAACCACTTCAATGTGTTTAGATCAGTCTGAAACAACCGTAAGTACCCTATCCCAAAATGTATCCCCATCCATCTAAAAAAATAGCAAAGACCGTATTATGTTTGTGGAAACACATAGCAATAGGCTGCTCAAAAACTGGCGAAATATACAGTGATCGAATGAGATAAAAATGAATTTATTCGTATTTGGACCGGATGCACCAAAAAAGTTTGTGGGAAGGCCATCTAGAATCCAATTTGACCCTAGGTTCACTGTTTTTGTTCTTAGTTTTAAAGTAAAGTAAGTAAAGAATAAAATAAAGCTTAAGTAAAAGAGTAAGAAAAAACGATGTAAGTTAAATGAATTTAATTTTTACTGTCGTCATCCAAAGAGAAGTCATTGTGTTAAGTACTTTGTATTACGTCCCAGCCAAAAAAGCAATCAACAACCGATATTGCCATTTTTCAATTCTCCTAGATTCGTTCACATGTTCGCTTCCGACAGTGGTCACAAACTAGCCATGAACCCGATTGGCAAAAAATACTTGGAAATTTCTTTTCGTTAGGAGCGCCATCGAGCACCGAAGCTAAATGCAAATCGGACTATAATTTAATTACGCATCCTCTTGTGTCTTGGATTAATTCCTTACGTCAATATCAGCAACTTTGGCATGAATTTGTTTCATGGACGTTCCAATGTACTCCAAAGGCATGAGCAATCTAACGCTATATACATACGAGTATATATACATTTTTGATAGCGTGGCTGTCCACAGGGGGACACAGGGGATTACTTAGAATTAATGAATAATACTCCATCAACTTCCATTTACGAGAATGAAACGCATTTATAATTACTACCTTAACTCCTGTTTAATCGAGGTTCAAGCTTAACGGAGCAGTCTCTGATCAAATATTTACTTTATTGTAACAGCACTGACATTAATATATTTCTGGTTCTATCCGTTTCAATGCGCCACATCCATCACTTTCGGTATCCACAACAAATATGTGCTTTATCAGCGAATTGCTATTTTTTCCAAGACGAAAACCAATCAGCCAGATATTCCAACAAAGTGAATGCTCACTAGACGCAGTTGCACACCCAAAATAGGACAAGATATACAACAGTTTAAACAACGATTCAGCTCTGCAGCCTCAAAGACTGAAAATTGTTTAGCTTCAATCAAGGCTGGAATTGTTGGCAATTTAGAAGCCTCAGAGCGTGCCATATTACAGCGAGAAATTATTTCTAGAGGGACTCGAAATCGCTTCCTACGCCTTACTTCTCAATTTGCAGCCACTGCTGAAAAGAAATTCTTCCCCGTTGAACCCATTAAGGACCTATTGAAACCTTGTCCAGACAATCAAATGGGGCAACGGATACGTGAGTTGGTTTGCCCAGCAGCACACGTACTTTTCAATATTCGTTCATGCCGTTTTATCATAATTCCCTTCGTAATCCCTGATACTGCTTATACATTGATTCTGCCACCAGAAGGGACTTTTTTCTTTGTCACCCATTGAACCCCGTTGGAGCAATCAACGCAATTTATTGACGCAATGTACCGAGAATTCTCTCCAGACCGGAACCCTTCGGGCTCTCGTGTGCCAAATTATTGTCGCATTGATGGAACCATCGGCGAGCTTTCAGGCCTTCAGGGTTTATCTTCTTGGATATTGTACAGAGTGGTTGACGGGAAAGTGAACACACACGATAATTTTAACTGCACATAAATTAAGAATGCGTTTGAGTGCCGTAGGTGTCGATAAAGCAGATTATCAAACGAGGCCAGTAGCATGAAAACTAATTTAATTTGAATTTTCAAGCACACGCACCACATCGTTGCTAAAATTCAACTCCGCAGGGCAGATTCGATTGTTTATGTTTATAGATGCCGAATCAAATGGAAACTGAATTCACGCAGGTAAAAGCAGCAGGGCTTTATAAATGGTTTGAATATTTTCAATCCAATTGAATGACACAATCCCGCCCGTAGGGATTCAAAGGAAGTTTGGCTTGATTCAGATTTTTCATGGCTTTCATGCCTTGGTATTTAATAGATATAACATTGCACAAAGCTCCAGCATCTCATTTTAATTAATTAAAAACAAATTTGACGCTCTATGCTCAAAGGAGAGAGAGATTCTACAAACAAGAGTCAGAACTATTGCACACGATATGTTGTTATCGGCAACAAAAAACCTGCTAGGCCTATGAGTTCTTTCACAAAGGTTCCTTAAGTTAGCCCGTACTACGAGGGTTGCCTTTTATATTTCGAGATTGGGCAACTCTAGTGTTGTAATCTGGAAGGTGCCTACTCTATCGTAAAGTTTGACATATTTAAAGTTATACGCACTCAGAACCAGAAACCATTAAGGAACGAGATGGTCAACTGAACAGCTTTTCAAACAGCTGATTTCCCCTTTGTCTATTGCCCGTTTGACCGTTATTTACTTGTTCTTGCAGAAAAAAAACAATTTCTGAAAGTTATTTACGTAACATCGAACATTGTCTCATTTTACTCACACATCTATACGTTTCCCCTCCAAGATTGGCAAGATGGTGGGTAATACGTCAATTTGTGCCTTCAATAGTATCAAACACTCGTAAATTGCCAACTATTCGTGAATTCGTTAGCCATTTTATGTACATTCAATGCGTTCGTAAAATCTACTGCAAATTGTTTACGCAAGTTAGTGTACTCGGAACTTTAAATACGATTTATTTCTAATAAATGTATAATTTGATAGCATTTGATTGATATTATTTAATAACTTATGCAATATGTAGAAAAACAAGAGAGTAACGGGTGCTGAAAAGTCACATATTTTTAAAAGACTTATTATCAGTTGATATTCCGAGTTACGCGTATTACAATTAAAATAAATATTTATTTATTGGTATATATTATTATTACAAAATGTTATTTTATTGTCCAAATGACACCCATTCAATATGAAAGGTGCTGTAGTCAATAAAAATAATGAAACCTAACCCAAAAAAACAAATATTAATATTAAAAATAAATTATATTTCGTGCAATGAAAAAAGCAACAATAAAAATAAGACGAATATATTTTGCGAAACATTTTTGTCTAATTTAACTCAGAAAGAAGATATATGACAATTGTAATACATTAAATATCCTTAAAACAATTAAGTTGGTTCCAAATGAGAACATATTTACAAATTTAAGATAACTTTTGAGTTTTATTTCAGGCAATAAGAACCGAAATAATATCAGACATAAAATATATTAACATTAGTTACAAAATTGATACACATGTATAGAAAACGAGTTTTAGTATTTAAAGTCAGTAGCAGTTATTCTGTTTTATTGCAATGTTTATTAGTTCATAAGAAATATTTAGTAAATTTTTGAGTTCAAACTAAGTTTATGTCTTCATTTTGTTATTGAAATAATCATAAAGTTTTAAGTACATTGCTTTTCTGATGCAAATTCTGCCTTACAAACATCATTTCTGAACGCGGCTATCGGCAACCATTACTTTGTATTGGAAAAAAAACTATGCCTTCTCTCTTTCAATTTTTTGTTTTATATGCCCTCTTTTTCTAACAGGTTTAAGAGCGAGGAGATCCGCTGTATAGGCAGTTCACACGTGTTCTCCTTTAAAAATAAAAAAAAATCCTGTCTGTGAATCAGATGTTCAGGAGGGGTAATCTTATAAAAAAACGCTGTCAAAATGAATTCAAGGGCGGGAGACGAGGGAGTTGACTGTCTCTCTATTGGTCTCTGTTCAGAACGTTTTGATATACGAGCAATATTTGCGTTGTTTACAGTAACTTGAAAAATTCATTTCGCACAAAAATAGAACTAAATCGTGGAAATTTTCGTGTGATTATTTTTTACAACTTTCGACGTGGATTAACTCAACAACAGTGCAGTGAAATTAATTTAATTTTCGGCGTTGAAACTCCATCAAGGACCAATTTTTATCGATGGTATGATGAATTCAACCGAGGTCGTAGTTCGCTGCAAGACGAATTTCGTGAAGGTCGCCCAAAATATGTTGTTGTTCCGGAAACCGTTGATGTGGTGCGCCAACTTATATTGCAAGATCGCCATGTGACCTATCGTTAGATTGCGACAACCTTAGGCATTAGTGGGACCAGCATACATTCAATATTACATAAACATTTGGTTTTTATTTGCTTTGGATCCCACACAATTTGTCAATCGCTCAAACAAAGGTTCGTGTCGATTGGTCGAAAGAAATTCTCAAAAAATACAATCGGGGTGCTTCGAAACACGTCTATGACATCGTGACAAATGAATGAAACAAATGAGCCCGAAAGTAATCAACAGTCCACTGTATGGGTGTTTCGAATTGAGCCAAATCCAACAAATGTTTCTCGCCCACGAAGCACTTCCAAGCAAATGGTCGCCTGCTTTTTCGGAAAAACTGGACATGTCACAACCGTACTACTGAAACAACAAAGAACAATCAATTCTGAGTGCTGCACAACTATTTGTTTGCCAGTTTTCTTCCAAAAAATCAGGAAAAGCAAACGCCAAAGACGGATCACTCTTCATCACAACAATACGAGCTCTCACACATTGGCTCAAACAACTGCATTTTTGACCACTCAAAGAGCACACAGAACACAACGTTCTCTATGTGTTACCTCTCAGCACCGATTTACCGAATCATAGAGTCTTGCAGACTCTAATCGTGGCAAGCCTTAATCATGGCTCACTGCAACCATAGTTAGTTCTTTTATTAAAAAATACATTTCTCACTTGAAAAGACCTTTGCGAAATATATATATTCTTGAGAAAAAGTTAAATCTGGTGAATGTATGTTATATTCAATAATGTGGCGGATAATCATGGCTGAAGCTTTAGGCTTGCAAGCCAAATGTTTTACATCATTCGTTATAAGTAGACCTCGGATTTTGCATATATCCGCATCTTTAGATTGTTACCAAATTTTGTATACAGCTATACATATTCAAAATATGTAAAATATATGCATAAAATATATACATAAAATATGCCATTAAAATGCAAAATATATGCAAATAATTTCGTCAAAAAATTCGATAACAATATAAATAATGAAAAGTAACCAGAGGTAAATATAGTATATACCATTTTCCCTTAGCCTATCGTTACTATTTGATATTGTGTGGTTCTTATTGCAATCCCGAGTTAAGAGCAGAGATGTTGCTTTTGTTACGCAAGGCAAGGTGCACCCAAAAATCGGTTTACTTTTGTAAATTTTTGATAGCTAAATTTTACTGGTAGAAAAATATTCGTATTAATTTCAGTTTAATTTGAATAGTATTGTCACATTTGTGCAACATACTGTGTATTTAAAAAATTGATCTTCCGGTTAATATCCTTTAGCCTACATAATCGAGGCTATAATTGCCTTTTTCTTTCTCTTCTTTAACTGTCGCGAGGTAAACAACTAGTTTTTTCTTACAATTATGAAGACGCACATACTTCAAACAACACATCCAGCAATTCCAACAACGAATTTAAAATGGATATATGTACAGTATTGGTTGCAGGAAATATTCCATGGAATGTGCTAAGTAATGCTACGTTTAGTAATTTTTTAAAGAAACACACAGGACAACAAATTCTGGATGAAAGTACTCTGAGAAAGAGCTACCTGGATAAATGCTACCATCTATCAATCGAAAAAATTCGCAACAGTATCAAAGACAAGAGCGTTTGGATATCAGTGGATGAAACAACGGACAGACAAGGGCAAAATATCGCGAATTTGATTGTAGGAACATGGAGTGGAAATGAATCTTCATGCTCATTTTTATTGTCGTGTAAACAGTTGGACGAAGTAAGTAATGCAACTGTGGCGCGATTTGTGAATGACAGCATTCGTATATTGTAGCCAGACGGAAATGAATCAAAAGTATTGTTGCTTTTAACGGATGCTGCGGCATATATGATCAAAGCCTTTACAAATTTAAAAGTTTTCTATCCAAATCTCATTCTCCTAACTTGTTTGGCACACGGCTTAAATTTAATTGCTGAGTAAGTCAGAACAACATTTCCTATACGTAATTCCTTCATATCTTGTGTGAAAAAGATTTTTATAAAAGCTCCGCTCAGAATACAACAATGCAAACAGATACTAAACAGGGAGTTACCACCAGAACCGATCATAACCAGATGGGCTATATGGGGTAAATGTTATTATTTTTTACTTTAGAATACAGGAAGTTTCTGCATATGGTGCATACATTTTGCATAGCTTGCATATATTTTGCATATTTTATTCATATGCATTTCATACAAATATGCCAAAAAAAAATAAAATATGCTTATGAATATATACTCTATTTTCAGCGAAACGAATTTTGATGTAATCAGAATTTACCTATCTTAATGCTTCAAAAATATGCAAATGTGTAAAATCCGAGGTCTAGTCATAAGTCGGAAGATCTTTAAAGGAAAACAAATTCCGAAAGCATATCTCGTGTAATTTGTTTGAACTTGTTCAAGTTTGAGTTCTTGTTTATCACTAGGTGAGTCCCATATGATGGACGAATATTCTAAGTAGGATTTAGCTAACGAAATACGGATTGATTTCAAACTAGATACATATATGACAAAAATTCCTACACAGAGTTTTACTTTGCAATTGTGTATTCAGAATGTATTAAAAAGTTCAATTTGGGATCAAGTATTACACAGAGATCCATAACTTCTTGAAGGCGATTTCTTTTCTTCTTGTTGAGGTGTTACAGCCGGGTGAACTTGTGCCCCAACCAACATGCCTCTCCCGGCAGTACGATCTATCGAAGGCTGCCTCCAGTTGCACACTCTCAGCTGGTTGAGGTCCTTCCCCACTTGTGTGCGTTACCTTAACCTCTGTTGCGTTGTCCCAATAGATCAGATTCGAAAACTTTTCGGGCCGGAGCAGTGGCGTTCATATGATCTAGGTGATAGCAATCTTAAGAGTTGTATCCGAAGATACCTGGTTAGGCGCTTGCTGCTGTACAGCTCAATTTGCAATTAATTAGAAAATAAGGATAACTTAGTAGAACATGACCTGCCCGTCATGAAGTTATTTCTTAAAAAAAAATTAATTTTTTCTTTTACAAGGCTTTCAAATAATTTTAAATTGAAAGAAAGCTTTGATAACGGCCGCTTTCAAGGGCAATTCTTTTTCGCCAGTTATGATATCCCTCGTGCCCTACTGTATACCAAGTCATCCAAGTGATTGTGAGAAAACCTATGTTGACTGCATAAATTACAGAGAAGAATCACTGGTGTATTTAGGAAGACTGTGTGCGAAGCAATAGAACCTCGAATGCTTACACAGCAGGAGGACATCGTCGGTGTGAACGTCCGACGTAATTCGTGCATGCCAACAAAACAAAGCGTTGTGACGACAGTAGTAAGTGTTCTAATCACTGATCTCCCTTCCCTGAGTTAAGGACTACTTACCATTTGTCATTCACCATGACCAACTGATTTATATGCCAGTTTGAGACATATGCTTTAAGAAATATGATTCTTGGAGGAGTAAGAAGTGAATTAGTGGTGCATTTGATGAGTATGTTATTCACCGGAGACTCGTACTCTCCGAACATTCAGAAGAGGTCAATATTGCACCTTATCTTTCCATGCTGTTATAATTTGCTTAAAAAGGTGGATTAGCAAACACTTACATCCCTTATTCTTTTCTAGAAGGGTGTTTCCGTGTTTGCAATCGAATTGAGAATTGAGGGAAGATTCAAATCGGGGTCCCCATGTTGGATGTCAGTTACAACCAGTTTGTTAAAAGATCTATCCATTTCATTCGCAAAGGCCCGCTTTGCGACTGTGACTCAAACTGCATCGCAAATTACGTTCTCACACTTCATCAAAAAATTGTCTCTCGACAATTGATGCAAGCAGCCCAAGGCCGGAAATCATTGATTTCATTGAAAAACTAAACCAAGGTCGACTTAGCTTGGTCACTGAAATGAACTCAAATGAACTCAATGTGTAAAACACCTTGAATTGAAGGAGTATCAGCAAGTTTAATTTCAATCTTCGGTCGTGTCCGACGATCTTCTCCTAAGAGAAACAAAGTACTCAAATAAAATCCTAAGGTACATCCGAAATCGTGTGTTTTTTTATTTAAAACTCATTTCTTGGTTTCTAAAGAACACCAAAGAAGTAACTCACGTGAGCAAAGGACGGGCGTATAACGTGAGATCAGTCTCATCGAGAAGAAAGTTGAGTTCCAACCACTTCGGAATATTGTTGTCCTCAATCGAAGCGCCTTGCACGCTGTTAACTTTTTGCGTTCAATCTTCAAAGAACGCAGTTGAGGAAGCTGATGTGGATGATTCTGATTATAAAGTCTAGATTCAGGCAACATGCAAGTGAAGGCCCAATTTGCATTTGTTAATGCTATGCAACAAGATATAGTTTTCAAGGCTATTCTCGGATTCTAACTAAGGTTGCAGTCCAAAATATTTTGTGCCAATGCTAAGATAGAGGGTTGCACCAAACTAAGGAGCCAACTTTATATTTCCTCAACAACAATTCGGGTTACATTTCAGTGGACTTACTCTAGGAACACAGTCTTCAGCCTAAGCTTCGAGTTTGTGAAGGACTTGCCGGTACGCCTGTAGAGGCAAATTTTTAAAAAACACTGCCAATTTAATATTTACCGCAAATTACAAATTTTAAAAATTTTTCTAGGTTTGTCGGAAAAATTAATTGACCACAATATTCGGATGAGTTGATAAAATAGCTTCTTGTGAACCTCTATAGACATTTCTTTGAAATCTGCTTTTATTCGGTCTTGTGCGAGTTGGTCACTAAAAGGCGAGTGTTTCTTTATCTATACGCAGATTTTGACCAGCAACAATCCAGAAGTTTCCCTGGACAAATGATGAAACTGGGGTCCTTACACATCATCAAGTTCATGGCCTTCCAGCACACATTTAGGGAAGGTGTCGTGGCATAAGGAAATATTCTTTCTTTCAAAATTGATGCCTCAGCTTCAGCTTGTTTTTCAAGGAGGACGGAGAGAGATCCCAAGATTTTTCGTTGCCTTGACTGTATGGCGACATTGTGCTGACAAGAATGCTTTTTAGTAATTAATTTAGTAGCGAACGATTTTCCTACGTTACATTATACGTCTGACAATGGAAAAAAAATAAAAACAAGAATTTAAAGTTGTTTGATCTCTGATCACAGCTACATAGCACTCACGACTTTGTTGTCAACTTTATCTCCGGAACTGAGTGTCTCAAAAGTTAATTAATTTGCTGCAAATAATCCTTAAACAGGTTTACTATTGTTAATCAGAAAACACTGTGAGTTCTTTTAGCCTTAATATCTCTTCACGCCTAAGTTATAGACCGGCAGCGTGATCCCAAAGAACCCCCAAACAGGGTTTTTCTTAAAGACGTGATGTGTTTCAGTAACCCCAGAGGACGGAGACAGATTGTAGATGCACTTACAGAGGGATAGACAAAAGAAGAGGTCGTCGAAAGGAGAGACAAAGACGCTGATAAGCAGGTATAAAGAATAGCAGGCAAAAGAACAGCCAGACGCACAAATTTTCATGTACGTTAAAAACTAGCAAACTGATTAAGAACCCATTTTTCCTATCAAACCCAAACCACAACCAGTTTCCAGAAGTAATCCTTAAATTGTATTCAACTGCATATCGTTGCTAACAACACTAACAAAATAAAATTACACCTCAAAGTACCGTTAATAAATCTTATATGGCATTTTTATTAAATATGTATTTCCAAAACGAAACCGACGAAATAAAAAAAAAATACAAATTCTTCATTTGCAGTGGCGTGACTCATGCTCTATAGCCACTGTAAGCATGGTAAGCTTTGCTTGTGCTCCAGTCCTTATTGTATGTACCAGGATCATGTGATGCATAGTAACCACCTCCACTGTGTCCAGGTCCGGGAATACTGCTGCTGCCTACAAAGGCGGAGTAACCTAGAGGAGAATTGGGGTCAACATAGATTTGCACACTTCTATTATCTTCCTCACTTTACTTACCACTTGGATCGGTATCATAGACATGCGAATGAGATTGAATAAAATGTGGATGGATTTTGCAAAGCGTATTATGTTTCAGATAATAAATCAACCATCCACCGCCTCCAACCAAAAGCACATTGAGTCCAATTACCCCCAGGAGCAGAGGAACTACAGTCATCTTCAGGTGAGCAATTTTCATTAAGATAATGAGCGGCAGGATAATGAGCCATTTACGTTTCTTTTTGTCGCCACGGGAACGCGGCTCTATGAAAGGACAACAACAGAAATGAAGATGAAGGAAACGATGAACAACAGTCTTCTTACCAACAACTGAGGCATCGTCATTGCTTATCCATGCGCCATTGTCACTGGAAACACCAATTTGTAGTCCATGGTTTCTAGCAAAAAGCTCCGCCGTGCGCTTCAGAAATTTTATAATTCTGGTTATTTCATTATCATCTGCATAAGAAAGGAAACAAAAAATTAACATAAATGACTTTTGTTTTATACTTGAATTTTTAATTGGGGATGCAGTCCCGTGAACTTGAGATAATTGCAGGTTAAGGATTGTGCTCGCTGGGTGAACAAGAAACTCGGCGTGATGGTGAATCTGAAATAGGACACCCTTAGACTATGCGGAAAGACATTTTTGTTTTTTTGTTCGAGGTTGGGAAACACTGCAATGGAGCGCTCAAAAACTGGTCCATTGTAACATTCAGTTAATGAAGTTTCTTTGTTTTCTAAAGGAAAGCAAGCAATATCTTCGGTGAAAAAGAGCTTTAGTTTTCAGCTCATACCACCTAAAAACGAGCAAAGGCGGGCAATTGACAGATGAAGTGCTATGAAGGGTCTTTATCTTTTGCACACTAAGCCCAAGCAGACTTAAGTGCTTGGCGAATATGTGCGCCAACAAGCCGTCTGTAGTCTTTTCTATCTAGAGATAACAGAAAAGCGGATTTTTTTCTGACGTTCGGAAGCATGCACTTGGTTAGCCTTCAGCCTGAAGAATCATGCCATCTCTTGTTGGAAAACCCAACCGACGAATGAAGCCCTAACCAAGGTGGGTTTGGGCCATTTGAAGGCCTCGTTTGATCCTTGTATAGCAAGTTCATCGACAATTTTGTTTTTTTGGGCTCAGTAGTAGTGGAAACAAGGCAGAACTAAAATTGAAACTCCAAGAACACCTAGCAAATTTGGATGAAGAAGAAATTTCCATACATCTCAGAAAAGACGACGACGAAGGCTACGTAGCCAGTGATGGGGATATTTCAGGCGATGAAGAGGTAATTAACAGCGAGAGAAGAAGAAGTCTAAAGTCTGGTTGATAGAATAAAAAATAACAGGAAATTCTATCGCTAAAAGAAAAACTCGCAGCTTTATATAAGTCAAGTGAAAATGTTTCGTGCTCTCTTTCCTAGAAAGACTTCGGAGTCACGATTCTTTATTTCTCCGAAAATGACAACTATTCCATTAAGTAGTGGGTGCGCAATTTTGACGATGCGAGGACTGTACACATATGAAATGAGCAGGAATCATTCATTTTTTCGAAACGAAGCCTCAAGGCCTGTTTCTTCGTTCATTCTATTGCTCCACATGGTCTGAGTTAAAGACTAATCTGCTTAAAGAATTCAATCACGTAATAAATGCCGCTGCACATCACCCTCGATAAGTTCAAGGTTTACTTTCTTCTTCGGATGGCGCTACAGTCCGGAGTGGACCTAGGCTTCAACCAACATGCCTCTCCAGCTAGCACGATCTCTTGCCAGCTGCCTCCAATTGCGCACTCCAAGTTGGTTGAGGTCCTTTTCCACTTGTGTGCGCCATCTCAGTCTAGGACGTCCTCTGTTCCATTGTCCCTGTGGTTCGGATTCGAAGACTCTTCGGGCCGAAGCAGTGGTGTCCACCCGCTCTACATGGCCTAGCCACCTTAAGCGTTGTATCCGTAGACGCTTGACTAGGATCAGCCGCCGTACAGCCCATACAGTTGGTGGTTGAATTTTCTTCTCCAGATGCCATCAACGCAAACAGGACCAAAAATCGCAGGCAGAACTTTTCTCTCGAAGAGACCAAGGACTTCCTCATCCGCTTTTAGTAGCGTCCAGGTTTCTGCGCCGTAAAGCAAGACTGGGATGATCAAGGTGTTGTACAAAGTCACTTTAGTCCTTCGGGTAAGGGCTTTATTAATCAATTGCCTCTTAAGCCCAAAAAACAGCGGTTGGCAAGAGTGATTCTACGCTTGATTTCGGGACTGATGTTCTTGTCCCTATACACCGCCTAGCCGAGATAGACGAAGTTCTTGACTCCCTCGATGTGTCTGCTGCCCATAGTGACGCTCTGTCCGAGACGTCGATGTCCTGCGTCCCTCTTCGATGACAGCATATACTTCGTTTTGCCCTCGTTTACCACCAGTCCCACTCTAGCCGCTTCCGCTTCGATGCTTGCAAACGCCTCATTGACGGCTTGCAGAGTTCGGCCGGTTACGTCAATGTCATCCGCATAAGCTAGCAGTTGAACGGACTTGTGGAATGTCTTATTCAATTGATTCAACTGCGAGAGTGACCTGTTTTAATTAAATTAACGTATAAACTCCAACAGAGTAAGAATTTATTTTGTCAAAATTAACATCAATGCATCCTTTCAAAGTCTGCGACCGATTAGATGAAATGCAAATCATGAAATGAACGTTGAAATCTGAGGGTGCAATCATCAAGAAAGGACAATACAAGTCATGGAAAGAATGCCTCACCGAACACTGGGTGAGTGTCAACACCGAATGTCAACACCGAACACTGGGGTAGAACGGCATTAATATTGTATATATCAGACTTGAATAGACTTAAGACGCACGCACGCACACTGACATCATTTCAATTCCTTTATAACCTCACAAAGTAAACGTGGATAAAAGGAATGTATTGGAATAAGAAGAGCTATACGTTTTCACAGTCCGAAAGCACTTAATTGTCATTTGACCCGAATTAAAAACATCCACAAATTAATTTTATTGTCAATCAAAATCTATTACAAGAACCTTTCTTATAACGGGTGTTTTTTAGAGGTATACAATTTTCGGTTGGTAACATTTTTTTAACTGGCGGCCATTTTGTCAGTTTTCAATCGATTTATTTTAAGTTTGGATAAACATTTCAGCATGAATTGCTTGGCGTATGGCAAGCAAGGGTAAGATTAGGTGAATTAAACAAAAACAAAATTGTTGTTGATCCCAATTTTCATAAGCAATAATTAAGTTAAGCGATGAGGCTAGCTTTCGATTAAATAAATACGTCAATAAACAAAATTGTCATGTTTGGAGTGACCATAAACCTCCAATGTTGAAAAACTGTTGCATCCACACAAATTGTTTGTTGTGCCTCGTGGGCTGATGAAATAATTGGTGTGTACTTCTTTTAAAGCGAGGCTGGCAAGAATGTCTTGGAAGTCAATATTGCGGTCAATGAAGTCCGCAGCAGTCATAATTACTAACCTTTTCGTTCGCTAATTTAACAACAATGATGGCCCATCAAGGTTTGTAGCGAACTCACTAAGACCTTCAATGTCAAAAAAGGTTTTCGACAAGGCAACGCCTTGTCATGTGACTTCTTTAATATCATCCCGAGAAGATCGTGCGTAACTCACAAGTCAACACCAGATGCACGATCTTCCAGAAGTCAGTTCAATTGCTAGCTTACGCTGATGACATTGACGTGATTGGACGAACACAGCGAGCCATCAACAAGGCGCTTCCGAAAGTTGAAGCGGGAGCGACTGAAATGGGTCTGGTGTCATCTGTCATCAAGGAAGGACACACAACATCGACGTCTCGGACAGAGCGTCACACGGCAGAAACTTCGAGGTAGTCAAGGACTTCGTCTACTTCGGCTCCGCGGTAAACAGGGACAACAACATCAGTACCGAAACCAAACGCAGAATCACTCTTATCAATTGCTGATTCTTTGGGGTCAAGAGGCAATTAAGTAATAAAGCTCTCTCTCGAAGGACTAAGCTCGCTTTATATCCCAGTCCTCCTTTATGGCGCGGAAACTTGGACTTTAGCAAAAGCGGATGAGGAGGCCCTTAGTCTTTTCGAGAGAAAAGTTTTGCGTGCGATATTTGGTCCTATTTGCGTTGATGGCATCTGGAGGAGAAGATTTAACGACGAACTCTATGGCCTGTGCAACGACATGCGCCTGGTCAATCGTCTACGGATACAAGGCTTAAGATGGCTAGGCCATGTAGAGCGTATGGAAACTACTGTTACGGCCCGAAAAGTCTTTGAATCTGTGCCATTGGGACAACGCAACAGAGGACAACCTAGACTCCATACAAGTGGAGAAAGACCTCAATCAGCTTGAAATGCGCAACTGGAGACAGCTGGCGAAAGATCGTGCTGGCTGGAGAGGCCCAGGTCCACCCCGGACTGTAGCGCCACAAGAAGAAGAAGAAAATGCAGTACAAAATTTTTAAGCAAGCAACTTGATAGCACGTGTGGTAACCGCAGAGTTTCACGTTACGGATCTGTGAGTTGGGCTCCAAAATGGTGTAATTTAACGCCGATTGCCTGTTGTTCTGAAGGGATATGTTAAGTCGCTGGTATTCGCTGGTAAGCCCGAAGGAAATGCCTACATGAACGACGACGTTTGTAGCGATATTGCCGATATATGCACACAAATGTTTGAAAAGTCGTGTGATGTTGGCCCTCCAGATAAGTGCCTGGGCCAGCTTTGAATGCTATATGGCAAAAGCCATATTTAAGTTATAATGCCAAAAGATTATTTTTTGAATAAAGCAAATTTTATGTAAATGTGTACAACTACCAAAAGACGTACCGAAGCGATTTAAAAAAAACAGCTTTATTAATTTATTTGAGCTTACTATTATTATTATTATTATTATTATAAACATTCTTTATTGGTCTTCATTTTAACAATTAGTAATAGAAAAAGAAATGTTAGTCAACCTCAGCTTACTAACTAACTCCTATAAATTTTATTCATTCCCTTATATCTACCGGCTACTTTGCACTTTCAGCTCCCGGGGCTACCACTTGAATTGTTTGTTCAGCTTTGCCCGGTTGTGCGTCCGCTGTAACTTGATATCGTTGACCGATATGAGTCAGTTCGTGAAGTGATGAAAAATAAAAGAATGGAATATGTGCAGGTGATTGCACCCGTACATCATTTGGAAAATATGGAATATGTGGGGTATGTAACCTACATATCATTCCTATTCTATTTCATATCATAGTTATATACTTTTAAAAAAAAAAGACCATAAACGATTTTTTTTTAATCGTGCTGTCAAAGAGAAATTTTAGAAAGGAATACCTATACCTACAAAGAAGCATACCGGTTAGCTTAAAAGAAGTCCCTTGTATTCTGAAGAGGTTCACTTAAAGAAATAAGATAAGATACGCCAAACAAAATACTTATATTTGTAGGAAACATTTAAACATCATATACTAAATTATATATAAGCATATTCATCTACTGACTTCAGCTTAAACAATTTTTTGGACCAGATCTGTTATTTTCTGCACACTCTAGGTCCACAGGGTCTAATTGTCATCATTCACAACACATATTGCACATGTGTTCATTTATTTACCTTTGGTCAAAAATTACACCAATTAAAGTAGCACCAAACCAACAAACAAAACAAAATCGCTTACCTGGGAATATATTATATATTTTAAAACTATCACCCTCCAACGCAACGTCAGCCATAAATTCAGGGTTGTATTGATCCAAATGCTAGCGCCTTCAGCCTCAAGAAATATGCTCTGCTTTAAATCAATCATGCCCACCAATTCCTCCTCTATACATCTATCTATGTTTATACCTCTGAATTGTCTGTTCAAATTAAACTCACCTTTCTCTGTGTTTTATTTATGCAAACTTAAATAGAATTTTTATTTTAAATCTCCCCCCTTTGTGATGGAAACACAATATCCCCGTACGAAATAATAACACAAGCCCCCATCGGGGAATGACAGGCAAAGTCTGCGACTGAATGCGGGGGAAGGAGAGTGAATTGGGAAATTTCTGAAAACAAATGTTTACATCTGTAAATTGCTAGCTAATTTTCACTTTCCCATAACATCAACAACCGGAAGCCGTCGACAGAAAATGTGCGTACTAGTACGCCGTGTATATTGATCAAATTGCGGATGACTTAATAGCAATGGGCGGCGGACAGGTGATCAGTTAATTGTGTGCCAAATCGATAAATCTGCAATTATTGGCAAAATTTGGCCAATCTTTCGTTGTTTACTGGAGTGTTTTATTAGCTGACGATGGATGTATGACTTGAACTGTCGAGAGCTGCGGGATACTATTTTCTAACTCGAAAAGTTTAATTAACACGATATCTCTGCCTGTGAATGCAAATTCTGTTGGGTTAACTTTCTCAATGGGGTCAGATCTCGGAAGAGAAGAAATTCATTGAGAACTTGGGCAAACAGTTCCAGGAACAAAGCGAATAATTTGATTCTACGGATGAAACTTCGCACGAGTTTCCCTGTGTGCCCGGAAGCAAATTGGTTGTTTTAACGGAATCGCAATAATGAACAGTGCTTTAAAGTTCCTGTTATCACACCATCCCTCATGCACACATTCCACAGAAACTTGCTGATGGAATGGGTAGCTAGTAATTTATGTACTTTTGCTTTCATTAGTCATTAATTATAAGCCGATTACGAAAACAGTATCCTTGAGCAGTTCAGATTTTCAGGAAGGAAAATCTGTGAGAGGTGAGTTGAGATTACGAGAAGTTTCTATGCGTTCAGAATTAATGAAGTTATACCTTTTTTGAATACGAGGTCGGATCAAAAAATACAATAAATAAGGTGAAGGTTAAATTTTGCAAACTACGTACATTCCACTCGACATGTGTATTTTGTTATGTCGGCACACTCTTCTGGAATATATGTTAAAGCATAAATATTTTATTTGTAAGAGGCATAACAGTTTTTGAACAGAACTCGTAAGTATTATGACACAAAAAAACTTTAAGGGCGAAATGTGTACCAATAACCTAGTTAATGCATGCGCAAATAATTTTAGCAAACATATAAAAGATATTGTAAATCATTGCCATTCGAGGACATCAGCACACATACATCCTAGATTGTCCAATACAATTTATGTTCAGGAAATAAATTTAGTGGAAATCAGAAATATAATAAATTAAATGAACCCAAACAAGTCGCCGGGTATCGTTGACATATACTCTGCAACATATACTCGTCAACTTGAGTATTAATAATAATAATAATTGTTGGCGCTACAGTCCAAAGGGGGACCAGGGCCTAGCTTGCTCATCAACTACTCGTGTTGTGCGCGCTACTGTTCTCTCACGAGTAGAAGGGACCTACAGTTTTTTGCCGACTCCGAACGGCGAAATTTGAGAAGCTTTCTTAGACAGTTATTACTCTTTGAGTGTTGTCAGCAGCTCGAAGGAGGTGGTGCCGTGAAATATTAGAAAAATTGGTGTTGAACTGGGAGTCGAACCTAGACCCTTCGGCGTGTGAGCGTCGCACTCTACCCACTACGCCACGGCGACCACACAACTTGAGTACACACAACTTGAGTATTATTCAGACAAAATCTCTGATACATTAAAAATCGCTGCAATTAGAACGATTTATAAAGGAGGTACAAGAAATGAATTTAAAAACTTTTGTCCAATATCAATATTGCCTGTAGTTGAAGATTTCATCGCTGAAAATTCACTGATAAATGCCACTCAGTACGGTTTCCAGAAACATAAAAGTACTGGTAAACTGGTGAGTGAGTTCGCGAATTGTGTTAATGAAAGCTTGAATAAAAGCTTTCATGTCATGGTGTTAGACCCCAGCAAAGGTTTCGACACCCTTAACCAAAGTACACTAATTAAAGTTCCAGAGCTCATTAGTATAAGAGGACTTGTGTCAGACTGACTGCGAGAGTATCTGAGACATCGGCAGTTTTGCATGAAAATTGATAATACCTACAGCCGAAATAAGGATGTGCAATATGGAGTTCCGCAAGTTCAAAGTTGGGTCCACTTCTATTTATACTATACACCAATGCATTATTGCACACTTTTTAAAAGAGCTGCCCCGTTCGCATATGTGGATGTTTCGGCTATTGTAATGGATCAGAGATCACTGCAGATGGCTCTTGATGATATCTAGAAACAGTTCGACAACGCGGTGAAGTGGTGTTACGACCACGGCTTATTGATCAATGCGTTTAAAACGAAATTGATGCATATACGAAATCCTCAATTCAGCGCTCCACAATCACAAATCTGCTTCAAGTCCACGGTAGTCCTATTGAAAATGTAGAAATAGATATTTGGGAGTTACCATCGGCAGCAACCTGCACAAAGATGAACTACGAGTGAGCTTAAAACGTTCATTATATGCACTAAATCATCTGCGGTATCATGCCACAACGGACGTCACAAAACAAGTATACTTTGCCATTGCTGAATCTAAGTTAAGGAATGGTATACTTGCTTGAGGCAAAGCATCAGTGACACATTTCCATAAGTTGCAAAATCTCCAAAACTCAGCACTAATGAAGATAGGCGTACGTTACCAGGACAACATTCAGAGCAACGGCGTTTTAAAGTGCTTTCAGTTAAGGATATCTTCAAGAAGAGCCTTATACTGGAGTATTACGATGTAAACAGATTTGTAACACTGATTCAACATGAAGTTGACACAAAAAGGCGAGATCAAGGTATGAGCCCCAATTCAATAACAATTTTAATAATTTTTGGCGCTACGGTCCACAGAGGGACCAGGGTCTAACTTGCTCATAAACTACTCGCGCTACTGTTCTCTCATGTGTAAAAGGGACTTACTATTTTTTGCCGACTCCGAACGGCGAAATTTGGGAAGCTTTCTTAGACAGTTATTACACTTTGAGTGTTGTTAGCAGCTCGAAAGAGATGATGGCGGGAAAAATTTGAAAAATTCGTGGTGAGCTGAGAATCGAACCTACTTCGGCGTGTGAGCGTCGACCTCTACCGACTACGCCACGGTGGCCACCAATAACAATTGTGGCCATTAATTTATCAATTTTTAATTAACTAAAATAAATTATCAAAAACCACCACTGTAAAGTATTCGAAATCTATCTAAGCTCACCTTATAAGATTATTCCAAATTATGAAGCTCAAACTCCTGCAGAAAAGCCTTCGCTTAAAAATCAAATTGTGAGCTCTTAATAATGAAATGAAAATTGAAATTGAAAATTGTACTACCTCCGGACATTTTAGGCTCTAAGCATGTGCTTAACTTATTCTTCTTCTTCGTTAGATGGCGCTAGTCTAGAGTGGTGTTAGCTCGAACTCAACATGCTCATTCAATAAGCAAGATTTTGAGCTAATCAATTCCAGATTGTACTTTCAGCTTATTCAGGTCTTTAACCATTTGGCTATG
Organism: Eristalinus aeneus; assembly: GCA_955652365.1. Classification (NCBI taxonomy): domain Eukaryota; kingdom Metazoa; phylum Arthropoda; class Insecta; order Diptera; family Syrphidae; genus Eristalinus; species Eristalinus aeneus. Next base: position 75,744,230 of record OY019130.1, read on the forward strand.
TCATGGAAGGCGAGGTCGCCCACATCTCTATTGTCGCTCTATATTTGACTCACAGACTTTCCGAGACAGACCTAATCTTCTGTGAAGTTGTTTGACTTAATGTTAGTCCTTGTACAGCTCATATACTTTGTTGGTTAATTTTCTCTTTCAAACTCAATCGCAATCTGAACTTCATACAAACTTAAAGTATGAAAAACACGATAAAATTAGTTCCAAAGGCTTCAAATAAATACATACTTGCAGAGTTACCCGGATACTCCAAAAATTAAATTGACTTCTTTTGTTCCATTTCTTCTAAGTCAGTTAAAAGGATGATGACTTTAAGTCTCAAAATGAAAATTTAGAAATATTAAGGCTTCTACTGATTAATTGATTGAATTTTAATGATTTGAACCTTCAGACCTCTGATCCTGTAGCAGTGTCTCTTGAGTCACAATTAAATTTAGAACTTGGAATACTTCAACCAATCTCAACCAATCAATCAAACCAAACCAAATACCTTTTTATTATTTGGACATGAACCTCGGTGAATCTAAAATTGTGCCTTTTTCCATCCTTTCCTTGCCTGATCTTTCTATCTCTTTTTCTTTGGAATTATGAAACTAAAGTATTTCAGCACTAATCTGCTCATTCATTTTTGTATCAGAACATATTTACTTCTGCGTCGATGGTTTCCTGTCAACCTCTTTAAAAAGGTTTTACTTGAAAAAATAATATTTCACAACAGGATTTTTCAAAATATAATTAAAGTCGTGGTAAATTAACTTTCGTGGCCGCCGTGGCGTAGTGGGTAGAGTGCCGCGCTCAAACGCCGAAGGGTCTAGGTTCGATTCCCGGCTGAACACCTCGAATTTTTCACGGCACCACCTTATCGTGCTGCTGACAACACTCAAAGAGTAATAACTGTCTAAGAAAGCTTCTCAAACTTCGCCGTTCGGAGTCGGCAAAAAAACTGTAGGTCTCTTCTACTCGTGAAAGAACAGTAGCGCGCACAACACGAGTAGTTGATGAGCAAGCTAGGCCCTGGTCCCCCTGTGGACTGTCGCGACAACAATTTATTTATAAATTAACTTTCATTTCTTCCCTACTGAGGTTAAAAAACCAATCCAACAACTATAAAAATGAGAAAACGCTACAATGAATACGAAATGAGGAATATACACTTCAGAATCTGCTAGTAGTACCACTGTTTATGACTTGCGATTCCTTCACTTGCTGAGAGACTGACACGCAAACAATGTCGTGTGCAGGAATACTAACATTCAAGGCTGTTGAGAGGAGCGGCATGAAGGGGCTGTCTTTACTCGTATGACTTTAAGCGGCTGGCACAAATCACGTGGATCCAAACCATTCCATTTATAACAAAAATCTATTTCTGTTGTCAAGGATCAAGCACATGCTTTTGTTATGTTCCTATCTGCGAACATTATCTCGCCTGACAAGAGTTCCCGAAATTAGCTGGGTAATTAGAAAGACAATATCTTCTTTATTAATATTATCACCATACATTTGTGAGAGCGCTACCATGCGTTAATTGAAATCACAACACAGTTCGGATGGATTTCAGCAACAACTAGGTCATAGGTTTATTGTGTTTGGAAACTATTGTTAGAGATTTATTTGTGGAAAATTATTTGTGAAACGCAGAGGTGTAACTGCAATCATGAGTCTAAGGTAACGCTGAAATGAGAAACTTTGCAGAATTGTCGGAGGAGACTAAACTTCATTTAAAGACATTGCTTAAAATTTTTCAGAAATGCAAACTGGAGTAAACGCAGAATAATGTCTTTCCGACAAGAGTTGTGTTGTTTCAGACACACATACATAGTTCGAGGAACTAAATGCAATTCTCCCACGTACTCTCGACGTGTCTGATAATTCCAATACATTTTAATTTTATTAAATTTTCCCATAACGACTGAACCATTGAGTGGGAGCTCGAGGTATATCGGTATAAAATTAGCGTCAAGATACAAATGTATCGATACAACCGATACAAATGTCTGTCTAGGAAACATTTGTTGTGAACGAGACCTTAGTTTTTTTTTGTTTGCTATGACATCTATTAAAAATATTTAGTATACATCAAGTCATTGAACAGACAACATCATATTTTTTCATCGTGTTAAAAATGTCAAATTTTGTACCAGAAAGTGATGATTTGCGGAGAGCATTCATTTTTTGATTTCATTTGAAGAAAAGTGCTGCAGAGTCGCATAGAATGCTTGTCGAGGCATATGGTGATCATGCTTTATCAGAAGTAACATGCAAAAGATGGTTTCAACGGTTCAGAAATAATGATTTTGATGTGAGAAATGAAGAACGTGAAAGACCACCAGAAAAGTTTGAAGACGTCGAATTGCAAACGATATTGGATGAACGTGACACTTTGAGTCAAAAGCAAATGGCAGCAATGTTAAATGTTGCACAGCAAATAATTTCTGACCGTTTAAAAGCTATGAGAAAGGTCCAAAAGAGTGGAAAATGGGTGCCACATGAATTGAATGAAAGACAGATGAAAAATCACAAAAACACTTGTGAAATTTTGCTTCAAAGACACGAAAGAAAATCGGTTTTACTCGGATTGTTACTGGCGATGACAAATAGATTTATTTGAAGAATCCTAAACAGAAAAAATCATGGGTTAATCTGGGACAACCATCAACATCGACTGCAAAACCATGTTGTGTGTTTGGTGGGACCAGAAAGGTGTGCTGTACCACGAGCTTCTAAAACCTGGTGAAACCGTCAATACTGATCGCTACCGACAACAAATGATCAATTTGAACCATGCCTTGATCGAAAAACGACCAGAATGGGCCAGAAGACACGGCGAGGTAATTTTGCTCCATGACAATGCACCTGCACACAAAGCAAAACCGGTTCCGGATACAATCAAAACACTTGGCTGGGAGCAGCTACCCCACCCGCCGTATTCACCAGACTTGGCTCCTTCCGACTACCATTTGTTTTCATCGATGGGACACGCATTGGCTGAGCAGCACTTTGATTCCTACGAGGAGGTCGAAAATTGGGTGTCTGATTGGTTTGCTTTAAAAGACGAACAATTTTATTGGTGTGGTATTCACAAATTGCAAGAAAGGTGGTCAAAATGTGTAGAAAACAATTTCCAATACTTTGAATAAAATGTTTTTACTTTCCCATTAATAATCATACTGGTATACCTGTATGAATAATAATACTATTATGCCGGCAACTAAGTAATTGAATTTTTAGGTTTACTGACGTAATCAAACAAATATTTTTATATTTTGGTTCTTCAACTGTTAATCAGTAAAACAACGTTTTTAACCGGTTGTGTGGTTTTTGTTTGTTGAAAAATGGAAAACCAAACGAACATTTTCGTCATATTTTGTTTTTTTTTATTTCAGGAAAGATAAATACGCGTCACAAGCTCATTAAAAGTTATGTGCTGCTTATGGTGACGAAAGTTTGAAAGAACGGCCGTGTCAAAATTGGCTTGCCAAATTTCGTTCTGGTGATGTTTCACTCAAAGATGAAAAACGCTCTGGTCGTCCAGTCTAAATTGATGACAATCAAATCAAAGCAATAATCGATTCGGATCTCCACAATACAACACGTACACGCTTCATGTATCACAGACATGTATTCAAAATCACTTAAAACAACTCGGCATATGGGTTTCTAATAAACTGAAAGAAAATCATTTAACAAAACCCAATTATTTTTTAAACGATTAATAGCTGGTGATGAAAAATTGGTTGTTTACAACAATTTCAATAGCAAGCCAGGTTAACCAGCTGAAACAACATCAAAAGCTGATATTTATCAAAAGAAAGTTATGTTACCAGTTTGGTGGGATTACAAAGGAAGTGTCTATTTTGAACATTTACCTCGCAATCTAACAATCAATTCAGATGTCTAGATTAAACAACTAACAAAATTGAACAATGCAGTTGTAGAAAAGCGACCCGAATTAGCAAATCGAAAATATATAGTATATATAGTGTATATAGAAATATATATACTAGTATAGTATAGTATTACATCACGAGAATGCAAGGCCACACATCTTTAGTCACTCGGCAAAAATAGGACGTTCTGCCACATCCACCATATAGTCCTGATCTTGCATTGATCTAATAATTACTTTTTATTTCGATCTTTACAAAGCTCCTTGAATGGTCGAAGTAGTTATTGCTCAAAATGAACGATACATTACAGAATAAAGTTATTTCGTTCCATGAAAAATTGTCTTTTATTTTCTATAAAAAAAAATTAGCTGCCAACTCTTATTTAAAGCGAATATGATTCACCATGAGCCCAAATATTATATTTTGCTGATGAGTGTACGATGATTGTACTTTCCTTGGCTCGGTGTACATAGTAACAAATACAAGTTGAATTTATTTTTGTGATGTGCTATTATTGTGCTCTATTCTAATAGTGGGTGGAGTGCGACGATTTTTGTAATGTGCTATTATCGTGTTTTGTTCATGTAGTGGGTAGAGTGCGACGCTCACACGCCGAAGGTCCAGGTTCGATACCCAGCTCAACACGAACTTTTCGAATTTTTCATGGCACCACCTCTTTCGGGCGGCACAACACTCAAAAAGTAATAGCTGTCCAAGAAAAAGCTTCTCAAATTTCACCGTTCGGAGTCGGTAAAAAACTGTATGTCCCCACTACTCATGAGAGAACAGTAGCGCGCAGAACACGAGTAGTTGATGAGCAAGCTGCCCTGATCCCTCTGTGGACTGTCGCGCAAACAATTATTATTGTTCATGTTAAAATTCAATAAAGACTAAGTTGACATTATTAAAAATGACAATGTCTCTGCGGTATCCTTATACCATCAGTTTAAAACGAATTATATTTTTATACGGGCTGTAGGGTGAATGCATTAAAACTTTCCAACCAATCTTCGTCAATTGATGACATGGAACACATTAATGAAGGTTGGTTGAGAACTCTTGATTTATCTGTCCTATAGCCCAATATGGAACTTTGCATTCCTTTATCATATCTTATCTTCATTCCTTCCTCATTCTTGTCCTTCTTCTAATTATTTATTCCTTCAGACAACCGTTTAAATGAAGGATTAAATAAACATAAATACATTTAATACATTAAAATCCAATAAATACATTTCCGAAACTATTTATGTACCTAGCTCCAGAAACTTCTTCAAATTAATCCACATAAACCTGTAATGAGCGAAAGTTTGTCCCCAGGAGAAAAATAAACACAGGTCAGTATACACAGCACGGACATCCAATGAATGTAAAGTTCTCTAAGGAAAAGAATGAACAAAGTGAACTGAACCGTTAACAGTGAACTGTCACTCATAGTGAGTTGGCCAACCCATCATGAATAACTTTTGTTTTTACCGTAATAATCGTTCACTCACCGCTTCTTAACACACTACTCAATAAGTCCCGGGTCTCACATATAGGGGACGCCACTAACGAAAATCCATATTATTTTTGGGAAGTACCAACATTCAAATGAAACCTGTGAAATTTTCATAACAATCGAATATTTCAATACCTTTTTATAGAACGATATAACTTTGGTCTTTGTGCATTTGGTTATGGTAGCCAACAACTTGCGACACGGTGCATTGTCTTGGTGGAAGGCATTTTTTCTTTTCATATGAGACCGTTTTCTTGCAATTTCTTCTTTTTAATGCACCAATATTGCCTTGTAGTGTTCGCTGTTGATCCCTTTGCCTTTCTCAAGATAGTCAATGAATTTAAATTCCGTACCCATCCCAAAATACGGATACCATAATCTTGCCAGCCGACCTTCGTGGTTTTGCACGCTCGAAGTGTGGTTTACCGGCTGCTGTCCACTCCGCTGACTGCAGATTTGACTCTGTAGTATAAAAGTGGATCCATTGTGTTTCATCCATTGTGATATACCGACGCAAAAAGTTATTTTTATTCTGACGAAACAGCTCCAAACAGCTCTTAGAATCATCAATAAGTTGCTGCTTTTGGTCCGTTCTGGGCAAACGCGCCACCCGTTTCGAAAACAGCTTTTTCATGGAAAAAAGTTCATGCAAAATAGTGCACACACTCTTTCTTGATATCTTTAAGGTGTGAGCTACCTCACGCAATTTGCGGTTTTCGAAAACGAGTTTGTGTACTTTTTTGACGTTTTTAGGTGCAACCACCTCAATTAGCTTTCCAGAGCATTCAGCATCGTTGGTGTCTGTAGGGCCACGTTTAAAGTCAGCATACCACCGACGAAAAGTTGTTTTTGATGGATAAGAGTCCTTGTGAATCTTTTCAAGGCATTGCTGAGCTTGTACGGCAATTTTCGCATCAAAAAGCATTGTTTAATCAACGAAACCTTGTTCCTTCCATTTGAAAAAAAAGTACTATCACCTGAAGCACTGTAACTTGTAACCTAATAGTCAGATTGTCATGCATTTGACATGTATCATTTGAATGTTTGGACTTCCAAAAACTAATATAGATTTGTTTATGTTAATTGTTTTTACAATTTGAAAAGGTTTGATTGCGAGTGGGAAAAAAATCCTACTTTTCTTTTGTAATTTTCTGGTGTAAAGATACCCTTATCCCTTCATAAACTAGACAATTATTTAAACACAAAATTCACATGCATAAGCTCTTGTTCCTAATTAATCTATATTTGCTCACAAAATAAATATTCAAATCGAGAATAAAAATAAATAAAATATCCCACAGATCCACCTTCCAGAGAATATTTTATTGGACAAACCATAATTTTCTCAAAAATGGCACTCACATCATTAGAACAAGAGAATGACATTGTGCCAGAAAAATGGAATGTTCGAAAGTGATTTGCTGACTGATATATTCTTCGAGTTATTTCAATTCAAACTGCGCAACAAAAACAACAAATTTCATTCGCGTTCTAAGCACTTGTGGATAGAGAAATACCAGAATCATCCTCAATTCAAAAGACGATTTAAAAGAGCTAAAGTCACGAAGTTTACAGGCATAAATCGAAAACAACCAGCAAAAAAAACTGCGGCACATTGCCTCTACAACCAAGTACAAATCCTTAGATAATAAAACGAATTAATTCCGTCATCCCACCTGGGGGCGGCACCATCTGTCACCGAGCAATGCGTTCACGTCGTAATCGCTTATCATGTTCTACGTCCATAAAGCACCACCACCGCCACACACTAAACAATCAAGTAAACACTACTCAGCCACCGATTACAAAAGACACATGCCACTAATAGCCTGCCCGAAAATAATCCCTCGGTCTTTGGAAGTTGCAAAAATACGAGAGAAGAAAAAAAGAACACACATCACCGATCATCCGAAAATAAACACGACGAGGTGACTCGATAGCACCTCACCGGCTGAAGTGGGCGGACAAGTCAATTACTGTCGTAAATTTATTAGCGGCGTTTCCCTCGCCGAAAGTGTGTGGACTGTTGAGAGCTTTTCGCTACAAATCCACTTTTGTACTCGCACTGACAAACCTTTCAAGTTCCGGGAATCCATGAATAATTGCATGTCACTGGGCTGGGCGAGATGAACGAGTCTTATCCTGCGAGAATCCGTCGCCATTGTTCGAGCGTCTTCTGTTTGGAAATACCCCAGGCTGTTGGTGGCAATCTTCCACAGGATTTTTGCCACTTTGTACTTAACGCAAGACACCAGATTACGCGACGTGAAGCACTCCCTTTGATTCTGCTCTAGGTATTCGTCACCGGGCGACCCACTTGAGTTTTGAGCAGACACTGATAACGCGCCGACTATCACCGATACAAGGACAATACGAATCATGCCGAATTTGACGTTGTAGGATGCAACCACGGCATTCGATTGATGGACACTGGTCGACGTTAATGGACGGGTTCGCCTTATAAACGCCTCTTATGGATGCCGATTGAACTGGGTCAATTCCATGGGATGATTAAAACAATCGTATACCTATAAAAAGATGCCGCACCACACTGGCGCATCGGCAATGAAAAGAAAATCCAATACGCATTTCCACCGAATGGGTGCCGTCAATGAAAGACGGTGGCTGCGACGACGAATGCGTGCATCAATATCTGTCTGCTTGAGACGTGACTTTCACGTTCGTTTGTGGGGTTTATGAGTTCACATGTGGCGCAGGAAATTCGTTTCTGGAAAATCAAGGTCGCGGATGAGATTGAGAACTGATATGAGTTTCTTTTGTAGCCTTTCAATTATTGCAGATCATCTTTGATAGTTGTCTAGGTTGAGAATAACAACATTTCGATGTGAAATTGAAGCAAATTTATTCGCACTACATGTTGTGTGTGGTCTTGGTTTGCAATTAGGAATCGAGAAAGTGTTTGAACTGCTCCACTGAGATTTTTTTTATTTATGGTAATTTAAAATATTTTAAGATTTAGTAGAATTTACTGGTCTTGTGCTCCAGTCACTATCCGGTACAGAAATCTCTCCCTTTGATGTCTTTTAAGATGCCGTTCCGAAGTGAAAAATCATTTTTCAAAGCCTAGACGTTTCAACGTTTCGCATGACACTCTTTTGAATAGATCTTAATTTCTTTAATCGAGCGGAAGTTGTTTTCTCGGTTCACAATGATATTACCTACAACTTGAAGGTTTTACATAAATTCCTGCCCTCAATCGCTAAAGCAAATCCTGCCAGCTCCTTTCTTTCTCACCTCCAGGGCTTCTTCAAAAATCAAACGATTCACATTGCAAAAATAGAACAGTATTCCACAGAAACCAAGTTAGAAAGTAAATTTTCCTTGTATATACTTTTATAACAGCCCTAACCACATAATAATTGTCTGATCCTTGTCCCTACCAATTACTCGTAGTTTTTCCCCACCATTGTGTCGGTACTTTTTTGTTAGCAAGACTCTTTTGAACTCTTCTTGATGAGACGATGTAACAACCCCAATGTTTTGCTCAGACACCTGGGAGAGCTTGTAATCGGTTAGTTGTCATTCTTCTCGGGCACATTTTACTGCTCACACTCACCATCAAAGAAATCAGGTTGATTGTTGTAAAGAAATCCAATCACCACCAAACGTGGTGATGATAATGATTGTTGATGGGCAGATTCCTTGAGGATAAAATCACAAGTTACGATCTCCCGAAGAGCGTACATAAAAAATCTTTCTCACGATTTCATACGAGGGCTGACTTTTATATTTCGAGATTAGAGAACAAAAGCAAATATTAAATATCGAAAATAGCTTTATTGTTTTTCAAAATATTTCCCATTAAGACCTATACACTTTTGCTGCCGTTTGAATCAATTGTCGAAGCACTTTTGCCACTCTGATTGAGGTATCTCCAAAACATGCATTCTGAACGCATCAACCGCTTTTTCAGGTGTCGAAAAACGTTGACGTCTCATTTTATTTTTTACGTACGGGAATAAAAAGAAGTCATTTGGCCCCAAGTCAGGACTATACGGCGGATGACACGTCAAATCGATGTTTTAAGCGCTCAAAAATGCAGTTGTTTGAGCTGATGTGTGAGAGCTCGCATTGTTGTGAGTGATTCATCTTCGCCGGTTGTTTTCCTGATTTCTTAGAAGACCACTCAGAATTGACTGTTCTGCGTTGTTCTAGTAGTACGGTTGCGACATGTCCAGTTTTTCCGAAAAAACAGGCAACCATTTGCTTGGAAGTGCTTCGTGCGCGAGCAACTTTTCTTGGATTTGGCCCAATTCGACTGCTTTCGGGCTTATACGCGTAAATTCACGATTCATCACCTGTCACGATGTTATAGACGTGTTTCGAAGCGCCGCGGTCGTATTTTTGGAGCATTTCTTTCAACCAATCGACACTAGCCTCAAATTGTGTGCGATCCAACACGAACAATTTTTTTTGACGGTCAAATGTTCATGCAATATTGAATGTATGCTGGTCCCACTAAGATTTTCTCAATCTCGCGATGTGTCGCATGACGATATTGCAATATCAGTTGGCGCACAGAATCATAGGTTTCCGGAACAACAACTGATTTTGGGCGACCTTCACGAAATTCGTCATGGAGCGAACTACGACCTCGGTTGAATTTACCATACCATCGATAAACACTGGTCCTTGATGGAGCTTCATCGCCAAAAATTGAATTAAGTTCATCGATGCACTTTTGTTGACTTAATCTGTTAAACTGTAAAAAATAATTTTCACGATTAAATTCCATTTTTTGGGCGAGATGAATCTTTTAAGTTACTGTAAATAACACAAATAACGCTCGTATGTCAAAACGTTCTGAGTACGCATAACCTCAAAAATGTCAAACTTTACGATAGAGCTGGCAGTTGCCAAATTGCAACAGTAGGGTTGCCCAATCCCGAAATATAAAAGGCAACCTTCGTATACAATTAACAGTATTAACGCTTCCTTAAGTTTCCTTGTATACGCGGAGCTAGTATTTATAATGTGATCCAACTTCTATATACACCTAGACCATTTTTCTAATAATCTGCTAACAGAAAGGGAGAAAATGTACTTTGGTCCATTAAGGTAAATTGATTTATCCCTTAGCGGATACAAAAACGATGCCTTAAGGGCTTTTCGCAAAACAATTTGAGAAGAAAGTCTGTCGTTTAAGTTTTACAAATCCAAGCTCAAGGCCTTCTCCTAGGTCCTGAGTTTTTTTGAAAAGGAAAACTGTGTTTTCCGTTTCGACAAATTTTTTGGATACCCTTAAGGACTTCAAAACTTCTGGTTTTTAATTTTTAAAGGTATTTTTTTTTTTGTTTTTTCTGATTTCGTGTATATAGAGATACAAATACTTAATCTTGTTACAGAGTATGTTATAAGGAGAACTTTCTTACTGGTCCAGGCGCTCTAAGTTAATCCAACTATTTAATATGATTGCGCTACAGCGTCATACTCTTTAATTTTAGTTTATTAATTAAAATTTAGTTCATTAAATTATTGAATACTAAGAAAAATTTTCTGAAAAACTTAGTAATATAATCTTTTATCTATAAAAGATAAAGCCTAACCTGTACACCTATTCTAATTAAGCTAACTACCTTAAAATTAAGTACCTAAGCCTAATTATAAAACTATAACTGTATATACATTTTTTTGTTTATTTTTTTTTTATAATAATTTTGTTTTTTTGTTTATCTGTAGCCTATTCCAACCTAGTCTACATGACTAGTAGTTGTAGGGGACCAAGAATATCAGATAACGACAACGAGAGCACTTGATAAGGTTGTAGCCACCAATAGAATCCCCGATCCCTATCACTCTCTGTTATGGTATGGATTTGTTCAAGAGATCGAGTTCATTTGAGCTTACGGTTGCTATATCGCCATGATAAACCAGCATCTTGTCCACTATCCTAATTGCCACGTGATACAAAAGTGGATATCTCTTCGCATTTTGGATTTATCCAAAACGGTCAAGATTTATAAATGCTTCCGGCGGAATGAATCCATTTCGGCGCGCATTCTCATGATATGCATCATTGGGGTCGTAGACTGCGAATATAAGTTCGTTGTGAGAAGTCATGGCTCGTGCGACGTGTCTTCGAATTAGCTAAGTAATGAAATTATGTAGCCTATTCACTTTGGCTTTGTTATACAAAACCTCATTGCGATAGAATTTCTTCGGGTGCTCTATTTCTTGAGACAAGCGCGGAGACATTGCCTCTCGAATACATTTTTTTCTTTTCTATTTGGAAAGGACTCACATTGAATACACACACACACCACACACACACACACACGCCATACACAATAACTTGCCCGATTAGGGCCGTGCAGCAGATAAGTTTTACTTTGGAGTTGAGTTGACTGCTGTAAGACAACCTACTTACCACTGCAAACGCTTTCTGGCATTCTTTAGACCTGAAGCTAAATGAATTTTACCATACTGAAACTGGTCAAATGCCAAAATATCGCACTACCGTCTTTACAGCTAGTTGCTGTCCCTGAGGATCCAAGATCAGTTTTTTTCGTATCACTTTTTCTCCCTTTCATCATACCTTTTATATTCATCGCTTGCATTCGTATTTTTCCACGAAAACACTCTGTGTCGGAGAAGGCTGATTGCTTCTAGATACAGAGCAACATTTCCGAAAGGTAAGGTAAACTCTTGAAACTTTCAACATCCTGGAGACTAGAAACACTGTGAATAGGAATTGGTAACGGAGTAAAAATTTTCAAATTTGGATAACTACTGAGCAACAGACAAAAGATATTTATAAGAAGAAGTGCTTTACTGGCAAAATAATAATATTTAATAGTGCAATAGCACATGTAAACTATTTTCTTTTATGTAAGTCTATTTCAATTGTTTACTTTAATAGTCGGTCGGGTTTAAATTGTAGTCAAATTCTTAAAGTTGTACATTTGTACCAAAAAAGTTTTCATTTTGTATCACAGACTGTGTGTTTCATAATGAGTTAAGAAAATCGAATATATTTGTAATGCGCATATTTTTTTTTTTTTTGTTTGTGTGGCAAAAGATTTAAGTAAAAATATTTAAGTATTTTGAAACTAGTATTTTTAAAATACAACGTTATAAATAATTAAAATGGATCGCGGTGTGCATTGTACTCCTAAGAAACGTGAACTTATATAAAAATTAATTTCTGACTTAAAAAGGTACAAATTTATTCGAGAAATCGTTGGTTGTTCGAATAAAATGATTACTAATGATTACACGTCGAAAAAGAAGAAACAAGAGGTAGAAAATCGAAATTAACCTCTACCGACGATCGAAGAATGATAAGATTAGTGAAGCAAAACCCATCACATCAAACAAAATAAAAAAGGAACTAAATCTGCCCGTATCAACATAAACCATAAGAAGGAAGTTGATAGAGAAGGAACTACCTGACAGAAGTCCCAGAAAAGTATCCTTGCTGACAAAGGTCCACCTTCATTAAAGAAAATAATTTGCGCAAGAACATGCAGGCAAAAAAACAAAGAGTTTAAACCGGAGTGTACTTTAAAAACCATTAAGCACGGCGGCGCGAAAATTAACATATGGTGATGCTTCTCCTACAACGGTACTGGTCCTATATTTTGGATAAAACCAATGATGACCGCCGAAGTTGTTTTTAAAGCGAAACCAAAAAATACGCTACAGCTATGGGAAGCTGTGCAGGCTGCGTGGAGGGATATTCCAGTTCGGCGATGTCAGGCACTAATCGACTCTATGCCACGACGTTGTGCCGCTGTGCTCAAAAATAAGGGTTATAAGACGAACTACTAGAACAGTAATATAAATAAAAAAAATAAAAACCGTACTATTCCACTAAATTTTGCATTTTTTTACGACGTTTTACTTGTGGTGCTATTATTTTGCACAACAAAATTTCGGTTTCATTTCGTATAACGGGAATTTTCTTGTCTTAAAATGCATCACAGAGCTGTAAGTCTATTTCAATTGTTTACTTTAATAGTCGGTTTTAAATTGTAGTCAAATTCTTAAAGTTGTACATTTGTACCTAAAAAGCAAAGTTTCCAAGTTTTTATTTTGTATCACAGACTGTATGTTTCATAATGAGTTAAGAAAATCGAACATTTTTGTAATGCGCATATTTTCTCTCCGTTAAGATCCCCTGAAGAAGATAGCAATCCCTGTCGGTGCATCGATCATAAGAGCCGACAAAGAATTAATTCTTTACACAATTATTATCAAGCAAAATGGTCAAACTTATACCTTAATATAGGTGACTTTAAGTAATTTCAACAACAATTTGCCTAGAGATCAATCCAACGTGGGTTGGTTGCAGGTGTTTGCCCTGCACAAAGGCATACCAGGGAATAGTATTTTATGGTGATCTCGGAAGCGCCAAGATGTTTAATATAAAAACCCTTTCTTTTAATTTTTGATTTTTAAAACATTTTCTTACTTGCCAATAAAGCTTGATATTAGTTCTATACTTTGACTCAAAAAAAAAACTAAATATATTCAGCCAAGAACAAGGACTAACAACAAATTTTCACTTGTTCTTTTAAATCGTGAATTTTCAAATTATTCGTGTCAGGCCAAATGTAAAGTCACAAATGTCTGAAAAGATCGACTGACTCAATTTAATCACAGCAAGAAGAAGAAGCTTAAAATATCGCCTGTCATCTAGGAAATATTCAACAATTTACTCATCTAACCACCGTTCACTTCATAAATAAGTAAGTTTTGTTACAGCAACGGACAAACGCCATACCAACAGAAAAGAATCTCATTCGATTCACTCACTTTGCCGGCATCATTTTACGGCGGCATCCTACTTTTTCCCAGGAGATTTCACACACAACCACCACTAGCAACAACGCAGAGGAAGAACATACTGTGTTCGCTGAAAACATTTTTTTCCATTTCAGGACTGGTATCCGCCTTGACAAGTTTTCGCTCACCACACTGCATTAGCTTCCCACCAGACTGCTTCTCTCATCCACTAAATATTAACACAACCGTCCTGGCAGTGAAATTTCTTCCAGTCCTAGAACGAGAGTTCGTTCCTCGTCCGTGTTTGACAGAATCCACTACAAGCTGCACGTATTCCCTTTCATGGAAACGTTGAAGTAATAAAACTACACGAATGTAAGACAATTGTAAGCGTGCACGGCACCAAATGTTAATTTGACACAGTCCTCCATTTGTCTTTCTTCACAGACACCACCACTTACCCCCGGAGACGAGACCCTCCCTCACGGCGGCTGAGAGAAACTATTCGCACGAGATGTGTGCGCTCACGGATGACCCAGTAAATCAAAACACAATCGATAGCATAATTAACTCATTTCGACGATCAAGATGTTGGCGCTGATAAAGACGGCAATGGGGTGATGAGGCGATGATGGGCTGCGTGTGCGTGTGCTCTGATTTTCAGAGAAAATTGCTGCTCCTTCTTTGGCATCGAGCATCTCCAGAGAAATGACGGTATCGAAAGCGAGCAAAAATTGAAACGAAGTCGCCACGAGAAGACCTATTACAAATGCCAAAGAAATGTGTGCGGCTAGAAGGCATTCTGCTGTCATTGCTTCCTGCTGGCCGCCGATCCGCAGTGCATTCGTCTGTTAGCTCCGTGCCCAGACTCTCAATGGTGGAGATAATTGGCGCAGTCTCGGGCACACTTTTGGCGTTGAGTATTTTCAGCAATGCCGTGTATGACGACAACCACTTAAAGTGGTTCCATGGGCTTGAGGCATGCGTTCACCATTCTCTGGCGAGCCTCTGAGCGTAATTAAAAACCGACTCATTATTCTTGAGGCGCCGCTGTTAATGATTGAATTCAATGAAAATGAGCCTGCTGCTATGGCGGCATCAGATCATTTTTAATGCATTCGCTGTGGAAAGTTGCCATGAGGGAACGTGGTAACAAGGATCCGTAAATGGCAGATGAGGCTAGGGAGAATCTGTATAGACCTGAAAAAAGTTGTGATGCCTTTTGGGTGGTCTTGTTTTCGGGTAATCCGTGGGGTCCTTTCCTATGGAATAGCTTGAGCCTATAGGATTGATAGTGCCATTGATTGCCTGACTACTCGTATGTATTGAATTTTTCAAACCGTTGTCGTGCTTCATACGTTACCACTATTTCAAGGTGCTTTACCAGTTGTTTGATTTATATGGAAGAGACTGAACAAGTTCACAATAGCCCTTGTCCATGGAGGATCTAAACTAAAGGATACAGATATACCGGTATGAAATGAAAATAAAACACTAATTAGTAATGGGAAAGTAAAAACATTTTATTCAAAGTATTGGCCATTGTTTTCTACACATTTTGACCACCTTTCTGGTAATTTGTGACTACCACGCCAATAAAATTGTTCGTCTTTTAAAGCAAACCAATCAGACACCCAATTTTCGTCCTCCTCGTAGGAATCAAAGTGCTGCTCAACCAATACGTGTCCCATCGATGAATACAAATGATAGTCGGAAGGAGCCAAGCCTGGTGAATAAGGCGGGTGGGGTAGCTGCTCCCAGCCAATTGTTTTAATTTTATCCTGAACCGGTTTTGCTTTGTGTGCAGGTGCATTGTCATGGAGCAAAATTACCTTGCCGTGTCTTCTGGCCCATTCTGGTCGTTTCTCGATCAATGCATTGTTCAAATTGATCATTTGTTGTCGATAGCGATCAGTATCAACAGTTTCACCAGGTTTTAGGAGCTCGACTGACAGCACACCTTTCTGGTCCCACCAAACACACTACATGGTTTTGCAGTCGATTTTGATGGTCGTCCCAGGTTAACCCATGATTTCTTCCGTTCAGTATGCTTAAAATAAATCCATTTTTCATGGCCAGTCACAATCCGATGCAAAACCTATTTTCTTTCGTGTCTTTGAAGCAAAATTTCACAAGTGTTTTTTCGATTTTCCATCTGTCTTTCATTCAATTCATGTGGCACCCATTTTCCACTCTTTTGGATCTTTCCCTACAATCTACAATCTACAATCTCGTACAGTAGCCTTGGAAACTCGCGCCGAATGAACAGGAGTGTTGTCATGAAGAAGCAACACACCCGCTGCGAGTTTCCGTCGTCATTTCTTTTTAATTTCCTCCTGCAAATTATGCAAAGTGGAAGCGTAGAATGTGGTGTTGATGGTTTCACCTTTTTTTGTACTCAATGAGCAAGATTCCCTTTGAGTCCCAAAAAACTGTGGCCATGAGCTTTCCGGCAGACGGAGTGACTTTGAACTTCTTCGGGGGGTCTGTTCCTTTTTTATGCCACAGCATAGACTCTTGTTGGCTTTCAGGGTCATAGTGGTGAACCCATGTTTCCTCCCCAGTAACAATTCGATCCATAACACCGTCCGCGTTGTCACTACACATCTTCAAAAGCTCTCTACAGCATGCGATTCTTACTTTTTTCTGAGGCGCTGTGAGCATTCGTGGCACCCACCTTGAACTAACCTTTGAAAGGTTAGGATGGTCATGCAGAATGGTGTGAATGGTACCAGTTGAACACTGGTGATCTCTGCCATCATTTTCACCTTTATTCGTGCATCCTCTAGAACAAGTTTTTCGACTTCTTTGGTGCTTTCTCCCGTACAAGCAGTATCCGGGACGCGGGAACGGGGGTCGTCCTCAATGCTCTTTCTGCCTCTCTTAACTCACTTAACCATTTTTGCACAGTTGATAATGAAGGTGCGGAACCCTGGTAAACAGCCACCATCTGTTCATGAATAGTTTTTTTTACTTTTTTCTTGCTTAGTGAGAAATTTAATTACAGCGCGATGCTCAATTTTCACCATCATCGTCTCAGTTGCCATTATGATTCTGTTTAACAAAAGATAAAACGTGATTTTATATAAAATTTTACATGAATGCACTAAAATAATAGTATTACTTGATAAATAAGTCAATTTATGTATATAACCACAGCTTCACCCCGATACCGAGAATATATTCAAGGCCCCTCGTGAATGTTGAAAAAAAACATAAAGGTATAAAAACGGAGTCATCCAAATAAGTTCTGACATTAAATGCGGCAAAATTACTTGTTATCAAAAAGGGACTAATGATGCTCCGGACAGAGTGTTACAATGGGAAACAAAGTCTTTAAGCTATTCTGACAATTCTTCAGGCAAGCCTCATTGTAAAAGACAGCAAAGCTTGATTTCGGTGACTGGAAGGGACGTTCTCCCAGGTATACCGGTATAAAGTGAGCGTAAGGATACAAATGTTTCGAGAGAATATTTGTTGTGAACGAGCCCTTATTTTTTTTTTTTTTTTTTTTTTGTTTATGACATCTGTGAAAAATATTCAGTATACATCAAGTCATTGAACAGACAACATCATATTTTTTCATCGTGTTAAAAAGGTCGAATTTTGTACCAGAAAGTGATGATTTGCGGAGAGCATTAATTTTTTGATTTCATTTGAAGAAAAGTGCTGCTGAGTCGCATCGAATGCTTGTCGAGGCATATGGTGATCATGCTGTATCAGAAGCAACATGCAACAGATGGTTTCAACGGTTCAGAAATAATGATTTTGATGTGAGAAATAAAATACGTGGAAGACCACCAAAAAGTTTGAAGACGCCGAATTGCAAACGATATTGGATGGAGATGACACTTTGAGTCAAAAGCAAATGGCAGAAATGTTAAAAGTTGCACAACAAACAATTTCTGATCGTTTAAAAGCGCAGCGGGTGTGTTGCTTCTTCATGACAACACTCCTGTTCATTCGGCGCGAGTTTCCAAGGCTACTGTACGAGATTGTAGATTGTAGGTGTAGGTTCGAAGAAATCCAACACCCATCCTATAGTTCAGACCTTGCCCCTAGTGATTATTTCCTGATTTCGGATTTGAAAAAATGTCTTCGTGGAAAAAGAATTTCGGATGATGAAGAATTCAAGTCGGCAATAAATGGGTATTTTGAAGAGAAAGAGGAAATTTATTTTTTTGAGGGTTTAAGAAGCTTATCTCAAGATGTAGCAAATGCATTGAATTAAGGGGAGATTATATTCAAAAATAGAAACAAATTGAATTCGCATTTTCCTTCATATCGATACCGAGAATATATTGAACTCCCCTCGTAGGTATACAAATGACGCATTCACATAATCTTGTTAAGCCATAGAAGATGTTTAGACCTTTTTGCACGGTGCAGGTGTTCGTTACTTTATTATACATCCAGATAATTTTGGTAGGAATTCCCAAATTAGACCTAGCACATTATTGCTCGTCTATTTGCATGCTTTCATTTTCAACCTTTTAACCGACAAGTAGGTGATGAAATTGGATCTGCACTCCATTGGTGTTTTCGAGGATCTGACGCAGTGTGAGGATCTGAATCTGTGGATGGCACAACAGTCCACAGGGGGATAAGAGCCTAGCTTGCTCATCAGGTATTTGTGTTGTACAAGTTGAAGGGAGTTAGCGTTTTTTGCCTTTCAACTCCAAACGGCGGAGAAGCGAAGACCTTGTTTTTTTAGACACTTACTACACCTTGAGTGTTGTCAGCAGCTGGAAAGAGGTGAAGCTGTTAAAAGTGTAAGGTGTTCAGCCGGGAATCTAACATTAAGTGGAATTTTTTTGCCTGAAACCACAGGGATTATGATCTGTCAGATTTTAGGCGTCCATAAGCAGCGTAGAACAATTGATGCGTTCTGAGTAGTTTCGGGAAGACAGAAGGTTGTTCTTTTCTTATACAATTTTTACAGATGAATTGGTGCTTACTGCCAGACAGATTCCGGTTAACTTAGGAGTTCTACATATTGTTTTTAGGACGGGGATGGAAGGCATTGCTGTAAATCTCCGCGCAAATGAAGTAAAATGTGTTTTTCTTAGAGGTATAGAACTTTAAGTTAACAACACTATTATCAGTTAAAATAGTCATTTTGTCAGCTGTAAAGTTATTTATTTCTGGTTTGGCTGAACATTTTAACACTGGCGGTAGGCAAGCAAGGAATAAATTCGGTAAATGGACCTATAACAAGGCTGCAATTGGTTCTAAGGTTGCCATTGGTTTTCCTAATGGCCAAAGATAATTTTTGTTTGAATCGATACTTCAATGAATAACACTGCCATATTTGGAGTAATGATCATCCGCGGTGGCCCTGGGCCTCGACCAACATGCCTCTCAAGCCAAGCACGGTCTTTCGCTAGCTGCCTCCAATTGCGCACTCCTTGATTGAGGTCCTTCTCCACTTGTGTGCGCCATCTTAGCGTAGGCCGTTCTCTGTTGCGTTGCCCCAACGGCTTTGATTCGAAGTCTTTGCGGGACGGAGCAGTGGTGTCCATATGCTCTACATGGCCTAGCCATCTTAAGCATTGTATCCAAAGACGCTTGTTGTTACATCCACAAAAACTGACTGGTTGGTGTACTTTATGGGTAATTGAAATAATTGGTCGGTATTTCTTTAAAAACGATGGAACGTTACAATTAATGGTGAATGCTCTAAAGCCATTACAGTTTTTTCGTTCATCAATTGAACAGCCATGATGTGCAGGAGTGATCAATTTGGCCAGAAGGTGCAACAATGTCACACAGGTCGTGTAACAATTGATTTACTGAGGGAAATGTTTCATAACCGCATAGCTTCAGTTTACAGATCTCTGCATTGGTCTTAAAATTCTTGGGACTTAATGCTGTGTATATTTTAAGTTACTAATACACGCCGATAAGCTCGAAACGATTGACCACTATGAGCGCAACATTTTGAAGTGTTATTGCGTAAAACAGACTAGTTCCAAGCCAGACAAAGAGGTCATATGCTTGAATTCATACTTAAATTATAACGCTCGAAGATTATACGAGATCTGACTACGTACACTCGATTATCGATTTTGTTGTTTTCATATGTCGCTGCACTCGTCTCGAAAATATGTTTATAGTTCCAGTTGTACAGCATACGTACGTGTTTTGCATGTACGGCGAATTGGAAAAAATGGATCAAAGAATTTGAATTCAATTTTGTGGAAAAAATGGAATTAGGTGCTCAAAAGACTTGAAATGTTGGCAGTGGCATAATGTGAGTGTACCCTGACTCCAAAATATGTTTACAAGTGGTACAAGCTTTTCAAAGAAGGTCGGGAAGATGTGAATGACGACACTCGCCCTAGACGTCCCAGTACATCAACAACCGATGAAAATCTTGAGAAAGTTAAGAAGTTGAGAAAATTAAGAAGCTGAGAAAGAAAATTTGTGAATCGTCGAATCAGTATTAGAGAAGTTGCTGAAGATATCGGATTATCAGTTATAATGCCAGAAAACTTACTCGGAAATATCACTGCGTGTGGCAGCGATATAAGCTCCAAAATTGCTGAATTTTAATTAAAAAACTGGTGCAAAAATATCGCTCAGGAGTTGTTGAATGACATCAACGGCGATTCAGATTTGCTTAAAAGAGTGACATTTTACCCTCACCTTATTTTTTTAACAGACCTCGTGTTTCTTATTAACTAAATTTCTTGTCAACTTAAAGAAGGTCATCTTTGCTCTATTTCATTTCAAGATTCAAATTGCCTTTTTAAAGAACACCACATATTTGGTGTTCTATGTTGAGCCTTCTATGTTGCAATTCGCCACGAAGTTGAAGTTCATGAGATTCATCGGTACTGCCTTTTAAACTGCTTAGTTGTCTCTACAACTAGGGCTCTTCATCAAAGAAAGGTGCAGAAAGATATCTCCTAAAAAATGTTGACCCTTATTACCGTCTTAAATCGATCATCCATCACTGAAAATGGGATGTGCTTGTTGAAATCCGGATTTTTCCAATCATGACTATCTGATATATGGTAAAATGAGCTTTTCTTTGAAGACACACTCGTTTTTTTCGGATTTCACCCTTAAGTTTGTTTTAGTTTAAGCTTTATACCGAAGAGCAGCCCGCTAATTAACTTTTTTTTTTACAGCCTTGAAGATGGGTTCTTAAAATCGTACAATTTTCCTGCACTTCTGTATGTTTTCAAATTGAATTTAAATAAATTAAAAAGAAAATCACTTTTGCTGAAACCTCACCCAATACACGAACCAAAAACTGCGTCATCTATCATTGAGTGGAATATTTAAGAATCTGAAACTTGGTAAACTGTCATCTCGGGTAGTTTCCACAACCAATTGACATCTGTCAAGAAAAAAGTCTAGGTGCAGGAGAATTGCTGTAAAAGTCACATCAAATTAGAAGAAAATATAAAGAGAAGCAAAAGTTTTTCTAACAAAGAATTTTCGCTGTATTCGGTATGAGAAATGTGAATTAAATAGCAAATATAACGATATGCAATAAATAACAATAATGTTTAACATTCCAAATGTAGGATATTCCGCTGCAAGATGTCACAAACAGGCACTCCAGCAACAACAGCACTCCAATCAACAAATTGTACAAAAGTCTTCATCCAACGCGACTACAGTGAGGGAACATCTGTTAAATTCCATACAAGGCTTCCCAGCGAACTGGAGGGTCTAGTAAGTATCATCGCGTAAGGATTATTTACGAACAATGGAAAACAAGCCATACGCAGTGTCCTTGTCAATTGGGTGTAGTTCGAAATCTGTTTGCAAAAAAACTTTAAGTACACTCGATGAGTTTTTTTCCATGGCGAAATCTAATTTTAGAATAGGGTCAGCGAGCCTCAATCCGATGAAAGTTTTCTGAGTAATAGGTTTGTCTTATCTAAAGACATACTGATTTTGAAAGTTTCAATTCAGTCTCTGCGTTGTCCCCGATCTACATGGGGGTGTATTTTTTTTATATTTTGATTTGATTTTGATAAACTGAGATCATGTGAAATAGAAACTTTTAAATGAAAAATGCAGAGGACTTATAATGTAGAGCAGGCAGCAAGAGGAAAGGCGGAACTTTAACATGACTTATCAATTTGTTAAATTCCCCTACTTCTAAAACTATCGCTGATTGGAGCGACTACTTTCAGTCATAAGTCAAAACTGTACCGATGATTATAATTCTCACAGGTGTAGGTAGCAAGTATATCTTCAAAGCTGACTCATCTGATAAGAATGAAAACATTGAAAGCCATTTATTCAAAACTACTCGCATAGGTCACCGAATGTTTTCTCAAAAATGGGTACAGAATTGGGATTTGATTAAATTGATGACAGATGCTCGAGGGACAATCACCCCACCTCGTTAATGTTTTTTAACATTTCTTTTGCTCTGTGGGTCGCAGCACCCAATTACAACGCAAACGAAAAGTTCGACAATGTCTAATCTGCCTTAGACGTACAGTTTGCTTAACACGACTTTGCGGAAGGCACTTATATTAAGAACATGATACATCAACTCTCTAAAAATCCAGTGTCATATGTTAATTAAACCAAAATCTTCTGTCAAAACTGCGATTGTCACGGAAACACCCATAATTAACGTACCACTCGTTTAAATCAATAGTTATGCTTAACATACACCTCATTTTCATTATTACTTAAAGGTTTCGTAAAGAGGCGGGGTTAATTTTGAAACTTGAGTTCCCTCAATTTTATCATTGCTGCCAGATCTGTTCGCCTCATGAACATTGCATTTGATCCGCCCACTTTCAACTGTTTCTTTTTCCAATAGGATCCAATTGAGCCCCACTTACCACATCCTATTCAAACCCAAACTAACCTACAACTAATGATGGACTTTCTCCTTTCAGGTTGAACGCCAAATTTTCGAGTCGACAATAAATAGGTTAAATGAATTTTTCGCTGAAGCAGAGAAGGGTACATGCAGTACATACTGCGAAGGTTGCATTGGATGCATAACAGCATACTTAGTATACATGTGCTCAGAAACGCACTATGAGAAGGTAAATATTTCATGTGTTCATGTTGTTACATATAACTTCTTATATCATCCCCTAGACGCTGCGTAAGATATCCAAATTTATTGCTGCCCAAAACGAACGCATTTACAATCCCAAAGGCTTACAGGTAATCGATCCCACATACCGGGGACTACGTGTCATAGAAATTTCCATACTCGATCGCCCTGGACGAACGTGACTTCCGCTTTCCCACTCCACAGAGGAATTCTTTATGTAACGTTTGGTAAAACTGAACTTTTCATCGATCGTTGTTTTCCTTTTATTATTTTTTTTTACTTGATTCCTTGTCTCTCTTTGTGTTTCCATTCATCTTCATGTAGAGTAGCAGAGATCATAGTTCTTAAAATGTTGGTTTAAGATTGTAAGGCAAATGTGAAATTTACCAGAGAACATTTGAAATAAGAAAAAGATGCTAGAAGGCAGTCTTTTGCCAAAAGATAAACAAAAATAAAGTAAGGGTTCTTCGTTCAAACATTTTTTGCATCTTTGCAAGAGCATATCAGACAACCATGAAAGTATTCCGCAAAAGATTTCTTTTCGGTCAATAAAACTGCTGTATTTTATTATAATTTGAAAAAGGGACAAAAAAATCTGAGGAGCTGGGAAATTCCACAAAACAAATAACCAAAAACTAAAACTAAAAAAATCAAATATATATAATCATAGAAACAAGAGCAAACTGCACTTCAAGTGTGCGCCTATTTAAAGGGTTAAGCCATCATTAAATGTTTAACAAACAAATAAACGCGATTTATCATAATTATATAAGTGTATGTGCAAGCATGCAATGATTCCAAAACGACAAGTCCCCACCTACAAAGCATTCACATCCCAATAGAGCGTCTCCGAGCTACGCAATACCTAATTTGTGCTGTTTGCATGCTGAGATCTATTCCGTTTTTGTTTAGAGTAGAGGACCACACATACCCAACTAGAAATGTTCGAATCGAGTCTTACATTCAGTTTTCAATTTATTTAAATACGAAAAAATGTTAATGTTAAAACAATTAAAATATACACCCTTTATTATAAAATGCAAGAGATGTATAAACAAACATGTTCATATGTAACTTTGAATTGACATTGATATTTATAACATAAAATAAAAATTTAACTTACATAGAAGAAATAAAATTTGATTTCAATCGCCTGTGAAAGTGCTTATTTCAGCATTGGTGAAGCTCGGTGGTCAATCCAAGCTGTAGTCGCCGAATTTTTTGTCATTGAGCCGATTCCAGAAGTCCTTAACGTCATTTGCAAAACAGTTACCTTTATAACTTAAATCGCTTTGAAAGTCGAATGTCATGATGTGATGATCCGTACTGTGGCTTAAGTTCGACAAGTTAAGGGTAAATTAATTTTGTGCCGGTATTACAGAAATTAGACGAGTCGATTTCATCTTCATACATGCGGGTTACATATGTATATGTTCTATTCCACAAAGTAATTTCTTCTTATTATGACGTCCATGGGATAGTGAGAAGACTCATTCTTATATCATTGTAGCCTTGCCGGATGGTCTTTATCGAAGGTCAATAATGTGATGTGGTGATATTTTATTAGAACCACACGTAATTGGATTACTTGTTCTAATAAAACATCACCGCAAGACGCACAACGCAAAAAACTGAGTTAATCGCTCAAGAGAGAAGTTCTTATGGTCGGTTAGTTACTCGTTGGGCACCGATATCACCGATTTGAGACAGTTTGATGTTTCGTTGTAGAATAATGTTATTGTTTTCCGACCTAATGGCGAAAGCAATCCAAACTTCACAAAGAAATTAAATATTACCATCGGTATGTTGGTGTTTTTCATCTTTACTTTCGAAACCGAAGAATGAATGACCGTATTGGTCATGATTCAGTTCAGTTTTTATGAAGGAAAATGCAATGCAAATCATCAGCTCACGAAATTCAAAGAATCTAACAAAGCACCCATATTTTAAAAATATATTTTATAATATACATGTATGTATGTCAAGGCTCTACTCTTGAACTTAATAGCTCGCACTTTTTTACGACCTCAACAATTAAAAAACTGTCAACACTATATAAAAAAGCTTCACAAATTTCGCCATCCGGACTTACCAAAAAACTGTAAGTCACTTCTAGTTGTGAACGAACAATAGCAAGCACAATACAAGCACAAGCCGCTGAGGGAGCTAGGGACTGTCCTCCTTGAAGACTGATGTGCCATCCAACTTACCATACAAATACATTTACAAAGTACGTCATACACACTTTTTTATTGAAGAAAGATTGGGGGTTTGTTATTTCATTCCTTGATTTACTTGATATGAAAGTAAGACGGAATTTCTATCTGTTCTAGCAGGTGTTTGTAGTTAGGTAGCATCTAATAAACTTAAAATAAATGCGTCAATAATCAAAACACTATAAAAAAAAAACACTACGGGGGCCGACATAGTTCTTCATACGGCAGATGGACGGATGTTTTCCCTGCACTTTTATTTTTTATATCTAAAGTGCTAATCGCATTTTTGCAGCCAAATATGTTTCTTTAGCTTCTCCGTCTCTTCTACTCTAGAAACCCATATGAATTTATTGCAAATGATGCAATACAAACGACAGACATAATTCCAATTTGTTTTTGCAGAAAAATCATAGTATACTGCTTTTACAAACTTCTTTTGCCCAAATACGTATGTGACCAAAAGCTCAAACGTTAACAACAAAAAACATCGGCAGATTTAAATAGTAGTTTATTTATTTATGTATAGATCTTAATGGGGAAAATTTTGAAAAACAATAAAGCTATTTTCGATGACTAATATTTGTTTTTGTTCTCTAATCCCCGGGTTGCCTTTTATACCCTCGTACTCGCATTTTTAATAGAATGAAATCCGGATTTTGTAAAAGGCCGTGAACACAACGAACCATCCTTAAATTCCGTGGACGAACTAGTGTAATGTAATAAGCTACAATTAGTGTTGTCGTGTAAATAAATTATGTAAATTTTTATTTAAAAAAGTCGTTGTTTTTAAAATTTTTTTTTAATAATTCTAAAATGCGATCCCTGATTCTGACGATCATAGTTGATGTTAAAAACGAGCATTTTTTCCATCCCTCCTTCTCTTCTATTTTTTTTTTTTAACAAAGAAAATTCGGACTTAAGACAATGTGAACCTTTTCAATTATTTTATGGGCTTACGTCCAACAATTGTATAAACTTATGGTTCCAACTTATAGTGAACACTAAGCCATCTCACCCTAGGCCCATTGCAGAACTATGACTTGTAGATTTCTGCACAAGTCAACGTTCTTTTTTTTTACTTTACTACACAATTATGCCCAAACACTTACGAATACGTTTAACTCCGGTGAATAGTGCGACTATTTCCACCCCCTCTGATTGAATCCTTTTTCTTACAATATAATAAGTGTGAGCACTCCACAGAGGAACCAGCGCCAGCCACAGTACTCGTGTTGGGCTTCCTGTTGTTCACTCCGAATGGATCGAGCTCGAAGTGAAAATGTGTAAAAGTGAGTGAAAAATGCTGGATGTTCAGCCGTAGAATTTAACCTCCGACTTTTGAGTGTCGCATTTTATCAACACTGTAGCCACGGATAGAGGACATGTCTTGTTTGAAAAAGACAGGGACAGTATTTTTTTTATTTATTTGAAATAACCGTTCCAGCAACCTCAATTGCAATTGTTTTTATTCTTTGTCGTGGAAAACTGCATTTGCATTGTGTAGGTAATAGCTCCCCGGATCTGTATTATGGGAGTGATGTCCATCAACGTTAAATCATGGATTTGATAGTTCTATCTATCGCTGTCTTTAATTTTTAACCTTTTTTATTAAGAAAAATCAACTGCCTACGTGCTTTTCCGAAAAATGCATTTGTTAGGGCATTTGAGCGGAAATCGTTTAGGTTTCTTTCCCTGTTGTATGTTACTCACAGGTCACCTGTTTCTGATTTTTTAATTTTCTTTTGCCCTTCTATCGCCTTTATCAAAACTATTGTCTTAACCAATAAACAGAGTTCTTATCATTTCGTTTTTATATTTTGTTAGCAAAACTTTGAACTTCTGTAAGAATACATTCGAAAGATCGGTTGCGTCTACTCTACCTATGTACCTACCCATGAATTTTGGATATGTGGATTCTGTTTACCGAAATTGACCTTCCCATTAGAAACACAAAACTCAAATGCAATTTAAAAATTACATTACAATTTACGAGTAGCTTCATAAGTGCTAAGAGCAAGGTGCTTCCTAGAGTAAACCCTAAGCGACCGAAAGGCAAGTGTAAAAACAGCTTTCTACATTTCAAGATGAATTCACTGGAGAAGAGGATAAAACACCAACGCTCCTCTTTAGGTACAATGAAACCAGTTTTTTCCTTATCTCGCCACTGCATTAAAAGTGGTTAAATGGAATTTCAACATAAGTGGAGGTCATGTTCGCAAAGCCTCTGTGACTGTGACGCATCGCGCTTTTGTATTCACATGGGCACATGGGAGGTGTCACAGAGTGCTAGTGATAATTTCCGCAGCAAATAAGTGTGGATAGTCTAGGGTGTTTGCAGCAGAAAGAATCGGATTGTCATCCAAATGGAATTTGAGTGTGGCGGTAGATTTTAACAAGGGTTGGTGAGCAATTATGCCGGAAGCATGATGCAGTGACGAAGGTGACGGAGGGAGTGTGTTTGGTTTAATCATTCGCTGTTTAGAAAGCAAAGAGATCGACATAAATTGGAAGCGTGTTTCTTTGTTAGTAAACAAGATTTTAAGTGGAGTTTTCTTTAGTGAGCTGTTTGGGAAACGGTTTTATCATAAATAAAAATGATTTCTGGCTATAAATCAAACAGTAGACTCAGTCACAAAGTAACAAACAAAAAAAAACAGATTACGTTATCGCTACTCATTTATTAGCTGAATAGTTTAGTCAAGACTTCTCACATCAATGTCATAAATTAAGCCCTTTTCGTTGGTAGTCGATGGTGGAACGGTTGTTGTTCCATCGGGATTGGGATTATTGAATATTGAGTCTATCAGAGCCTCCATGGCTTGCTTTGTGTCCTTGGCCTGTGCTGTGTCGCCGGGTCCTGGCGTGGGAGGAGGTGTTACTGCTGGCGGACCAATAATTTCTGTGTGACCTGTTTTCACTTTTCCATCAGGATCAAGACCAGGGAAAACTGACACAATTAAATCGTTCTCTGTTGACTCTGTTTTCGGTGGAACATTCTTGTTATTTCCTTGCGGGCCGAAAATTCCTGCTAATAGATCATCCGTCACTACTGCATTGTTAGGCTTTGGTTGCGATGGAGGTTGTGGCTGAGGCTGAGGCTGGGGCTGAGGCTGTGGTTGTGGCTGAGGCTGAGGCTGAGGCTGGGGCTGAGGCTGGGGCTGAGGCTGGGGCTGAGGCTGTGGTTGTGGCTGTGGCTGTGGCTGTGGCTGTGGCTGTGGCTGTGGCTGTGGCTGTGGCTGTGGCTGTGGCTGTGGCTGTGGCTGTGGCTGTAACTGCCATTGGGAACCTGGTTGATTGTTAGGCTGTGGTTGCGGGAATGGTTGAGAATTCGGCTGTGGTTGTGGTTGTATTTGAGGACCGGGCTGTGGTTGTGGGAACGGCTGATTGTTAGGCTGTGGTTGTTGTTGTGGTTGCAGTTGTGGTTTTATTTGCTGTCCAGAATTAATGCCACAGTTTTCAACACATCCAAAGTCCCCAGGAGAGTTTGTGTTCCAATTGTTGTTGGCATTGTTCGAGAACTGAGGGAAACCATTCGAGAAATCGGGAACTTTTGGAATTTGTGGAAATTGTGGGACAAGAGGAAATTGCGGCAACTGCGGAACTTGTGGGAATCCAGGCAGTTTTGGAAAAGATGGTGGTTTCGGAAAACCAGGAACTTTCAAAAACGGATTTCGAGTCAGAAATGGGTTCCATGGATTCGGTTTATAAGGCTCACCATTAAACTGTTGCTGTGGAAAGAATGGTTGCTGGCCGAATGGACCACCCGGCGGTGGTGGTCGCTGAAACGGGCCCATCCGCCTCGGAGGCATTGGTTCTGGTGGTGGTTGCCGATAACCGTAACCATGATGATGACCATGATGACCTTCATGTTCATCCCTCTGTTGAAAATTGTTGAATGCTGCAGGCGGTCTTGTCAAGCGGTCAGCCACGTTGTTAAAAGTATTTGTTAATGCGCCGAATAATTGCCCCAAATGGGCCATAGGGTTGTGGCGTACTTCAAACCCATAGTTCCTGAAAGTCTTAAAAGTCAAAGGGGTTTGTCTTTTGCCAAAATAAAATATTTACTCTTCTTGTTCCTCATGATAGGAGCGCTTGGTTACAACGCCTGCAGAATATCCGAAGATTGCAAGGCTTATCTGAAAACAAAACAAAATACACAAAAAACAAAAATGTAAAACAATTTTTATTTTTATGGTTTAAGTAATATTTCTAAGCGACCAAATCGTCCTCTAAATATAATTGATGTGTTCTTATCTCTTAGAATTGTAATTTGATTCCATTGATTTTTCCTTTAAAAATTAAATACGACCTTCATTTCGAAATGACTGAAAGTTAGATAACCTTTTTATGAACATAACCCACTACGGACACCCTTCTCCTTTAAGTTGGCTCCAAATCCAAGATGGTGTCTTGCTCAACGTGTTTGTTCAGCGCGCCACCGAGTTAACAACGATCTATACCTCACTATCGAATTGAAGGCGTTGGCAGGAGCATAGATTGTCTGAGATATATTTGCAGTTTCCGGCCAAAAGACCCTCTTTTAGAGAAGACTTTCACACTGCAACCATAGATACAAAGAACCTCAGGGGACCAAAAATAGTTTCCTAAGCCTGAATCAAACATTGCCGGAAGAAATAGGAAGGACGACAGCGTAACTTGTGTGGGTATTGAATAGTTTAATGGTGCAATCAAGCCCCATAAGCAGACCGATAGACAACAATGGGACCAGCGCCCAGTTTCCTCAGCAAAAACTCGGACTGTTTCTACTATTCTTCTCTGAGGGATAGAGGAGACCAACAATTTATTGACGCCTCCGAAAAGTAAAATTTGAAAATGCTTGTATAGTCCGAGTGTTGTTGGTTCAAGCCCGAAGGATGCGGTGCCGTGAAACATGCCGGGTGGTTAGTTCAAATTGTCGTGGCAGTTCGGGAGACTAAGTCTGCAAAAAAAATTTCCCTTCAAGAATTTACCCGCAATACTCGCCTCGCTAGGAATTCTCACCTTTAACCCCACATTCGGACGTACAATTAAGTTTAGAGAATTGTTCTTCAGCCGCACCACACGAATATGGAATCCTCTTTTCAGACCAACTATTTCACCTCATTACAAACCGCATGCATTGAAAACATCTCTGCCTCTATTTCTTGAGCGGGCATCAATTATAAAAAAAAAAAGGAAACCATTTTTAAATCTACGTTTGCAAGTCAAAAATCACACAATCAATAAATATCCGACAAAAAGTTGAAAAGTAGACTTCGAAGTTCACTAACCGAACGCGATAACAAGATTGAATATTCAAAGAGAAATTCATTCAATCAGCCGCACCGTTTTTATACTCCACTTAACCTCGGACTTGACTGGATGCGCGGTAAAAAGTGAAGGTCTGTTAAATCGTATGTTTTATATTATGAAATCAAAGAGAAATAACCATTAAGAAATATTCTTTACTTGCTTATGCTATGGCGTAGTGGGTAGAGTGCTACACTCCTGCGCTGGAGGTCCAGGTTCGATTCCCGGTTCCCCGAATTCTTTACGGCACGGCCATGTTATGAGTCCCATGTTTTTACAACATATTTTCTATAGAAATTCATCCGGATATAGTGACTTCGGATATTCTGGATAAAGTGTCAATTTTTTCAAAAATTTAAAATTTTGCTTTCAGATACAGCGATGAAATGAAAATTATATCTGTAGTTGCGTAAAATCTAGCGGTAAAGCAAATGAACGTTTGCTTCTTATGCTTGTTCTACTCCATTGATTTTCAAACTACGATTCGAAGGAAGAGCTATTCGCACAGCTGTGTAGTAGTTGATTCGCAGGTAACTTCGAATCTCGCAGAAAAAATTAATTAATTTTGTAAATCTTCTGGTTTCAGCTGTATATGTGACTTGTTATGTATGTGTACATTTGTGGATTCTATCATTAAGTTTTTATTGATAAATTTTGTTTAAGTTTTCGAACTTTCTGAGGACATTTAGTTCATTATGGCCCAATCATTGACGATTGAAGAAAAATCAGGAACAATCTGGCGCATGCGAATCTAATACCAATTTATGCAAAGAATTAAACGTGTCGCATTCCTATCTCTCTATGATTTGAAAAAAAAAATTGGAAAAAAACACCTTTTTGAGTCAAATTCTTTAAAGTCAAAAAGAAATCGTAAATCGGAGTTTGAAGATATTGATGACCCTACAGATAAAGAGATTATCATCATCATCAGCTTCAGCAATTAATATGCATGAAGTTCTATATGATGAGTCTGATCCGGAACTGCATGAAGGAGCGTTGGGACGCTTACAGAAGCTCTAGGTGCTATAGCAGTCTTAAAACAATTTGCTCTATTTGGTGCAGGAAAAACGACATGGAAGTTACGTGGCTTATGAGAAGTGAGAAACGACTAGAAAATTTTTAACTGAAAAACGAATCTTAAAACATGGAAACATTACAAAGTTTTTACTGAATTAATTTAGGTACTCGCATAAGTTGAGCTATTTTTAAAAAAATATATGTTTGCTTAATTTTATTTTTTGAATAATTAATACAAAGTTAAATGCATATGTACATAGATATGTGCTCTTACCTACTGGTAAAAACTTTTTTTTGACATTCGGTTGTAGCGACTTTTGGCTAGAATGACCATTTAAGTTCGGTCTCTTCGTCGTCGTTATATCCGGATTTCACTTTAGTATTTCGCAATGCTTTTGCGGAACATTGAAGAAGCATTCGACAGCATAAAGCCTGTTGCTGTAGCCAGTATATAGGTATAGAATAATAATTGATTTAGAACAAGGTTAAGAACAGAACAACATATCAAACACGGAATTAATTCTCTATTCTGGCGCCAATGAAAAGACTATAATCTACGTACGATGCACTCGATGGTCATGCAAATTCGTGGTCTGTTCAAAAAATCCCTGTATTTTCAAATTTCGTACATTCGATTATCGTTTTTGTTTACTTCGTAATTTTGGTACACTCTTACATACTTATCTTTAGTTTCGTATAAGTAGACATGCGGTAAGACTGAATTCTACATCTATTTCCGGCACATTGCATTATACTCGAAGCGCACGAGTAAAATAATTTTACACCTCACATCTGTGGCAAGGAATTCGAATAAAATCACTAATGCAACTAAAGAAACGTTACCCAAATCACGAATTGACATGAATTAAAGATGAATATGCTGTGAAGCAGTAATAATGCTAAAGAAATGAGTGGAGAACTGGAGCGGAAATATTTCAAGAAAAGCCAGTCCTTATGAGCACTCTGGTCTGCAGAGTTTTTCACGTAAAAATTGTGGCTGGAGAAAGCCACTTTCGATGTCGACCGGTGAGCAACCAAATCAACACTTCCTCAGCCTTCTTCTGTAATGAGCCAACAAACATACTTCAAGTGTACATCAACCAAATACGGAGCTTTGTCTTGAAAATTTAAGCGTTACAGAAACAGCAGGAAGAAATCGTCTTAATTGCAGTTAACAGGACGCTACTCGTGTGATAGCCACCTAAACCACCTATCTCCTACAAACTCTGAAACATACTTGAGCAATAGCGATGTGCGAATGTCAAGCAATATGTTGCTGACCAGCTTAATCAGTGAAACACTGATGAGGTCAAGTAAGTGTAGAATAGCCCTCTTGGGCTCGAGAGTTTCTTCATATAGGAGATACTATCGCTATCCTATTGCTTGTTAATCGTTGAGTGTTCGAAAAACTGCGTTAATTATAATCAAATGTCTCCAAAATTGCCTTAATATTTCCTTTGACAATATTTCTTAATAATTTTTGTAGCCTCTTCTTCTAACAATAAATGGCTTAGATTGTTATTTGTTATAGTACACTATATACACTAGTATCTAATTGTTTCTCGAGTGATATTTCATTCAGTTCATAAGTCGAAGGAGACAGGGGAGTGGGATATATTTCGCGGCGTCTGCTGAAAGCATCTGAAAAGTTGAAATTGTTTTTGAAAGGCTTCTAAATCGGGCGATCGGGACTCAAAAAATTATTTTAGAATTTTATAACGCTGAAAACAGCTGTCTATTAGAACTGTTAAATTTCTTCATTCATGACCGCTGCTTAAAAAACGACTATCTTTGTCTCTATTTTGTTTACTTTTTTAGAGCACAATATTAAATTGAACTGTTGGCTCAGTCTGCTGTTTCGAACTTTTTTTACAGACCTATAAAAGTTACCAGTTATTCAGGTAACAGGAAACAAGTTCGCTTACTAAGTGTCTAAAATATTGTCGTGAGGTTAAATAAATCCAACCCAGTTTTGCTTCATAATTGTATTATGTTATGTTTACTTTAAATAACCCTTCACTGATGCTGCATTAAATGCTATTTAACACTCATATATTTATAAAGACACTTCTTAATTAATTCATATACCGGGTATGAAGAATATCAATCATATTTGACTTTCAGTAAAAGTAGTAGTTCAAAACCAGTATTTGTTGAAAATAAATCTACAAAATGAACTGGAACTGGATTGAAATTTAATGTCTTTTTGTTAATTTTAAGACGTAAAATCGCTGTGTCGCCTGTTCTTTGTTGCTTTTAACTTTGTCATTTCAGATAAAATCCCCCTAAGAAAGATGGGCATACATAAATTCAAAATGAGTGTTTCCTTTAAACATGAAAATCAAAAAAATTAAGTGGCTTTTTAATTTACTTGGGACCAGAGCCTAGTTTCTTAAGGAAATAAGCTATTGAACAGATTGAATGTACAGTTAAGTGCCCACTGCAAGCAGCACAATGGGGGTAGCCTCTTCTATTCACTAGGAATCTAGTACTCCTTGAGTGTTTTCAGTAAATCGAAACAGATGGAGCCGGGGAACATGCTAAGTCCTGACACTGAACCCAGAACATCCGCCGCTTGAAACAACGGATTTCATTACACTGCAGCCACTGCTAAACATTTTCTAAACTAAAATCTATAGCCTAAGGATACCTTGCTTGGGTATTGGACAAATGTGAAACATATGTCGCTAGCAATATATAATTTGTGCTCCCTCACTCGACAAAAAACACAAAACAGTACAAAGCAACACACACTAACATAAAGTCCGTTCCTGCATACCGAAAAAATTGGTTTTACGTCCAATGAGCGCTCTCTTGAGAGAGTGAAAAATGTATTTCCCCACACACAAGAAATTTTTTTCGGTTTTCTGTCAAATTGATTGGAAGTGAGCATCGACCCATTATCTTTGTGTATGTGTCTCAAGTTTTGTTGTTCTTTTCGTTTTCTGTAGCGAAAAGTGAATTTGACATTTCTTAATGACATACTTCACATATTTGGTTTGGATGCGTTCCCGTACTTTGCCTCTTTCTGAGAGAGATTTAACCCCATCCTTAACAAATCACAGACTTCAGAATTTGGAACAGAAATTACGAACTATTCCTTATCGTGTTGTAACAAAAATATTTCCCTTTATTGACACTTGGCTACAAAACGCTTATTTATGCAATAGTATGAGATGATTTGCGCAAACGATTTGCAAATTGCAACCACATAACGTTTCTTTTTACGATGACGTTAAGCCATTTGATTAAAAGAATTAGTTTTCTGTAAGACGCAGATAGCATGTGCGAGTATTTTCAACAAGGCAACAATCCTTTCTACGCAACGAACTGCACAACAGATAATTATGGAATTAAATAATAATTATCTGTTGTGCAGATAATTATGGAATTAAATAATAATTATCTGTCCAAGGACTGTGTTAGGGATCTTCCATCCTTCCTGATCAAGTTAAATGATTTCCACTTTTATTCGCAGTTAAGCGAGAACATGATGACATTGAGCCGCAGATACGCCGTTGTATACATAAACAGGACGTTATCAGTGGCATCTGTGAATAGGTTCAGAGGTTAGTAGAAGTTTCCCATTCAATTGAGAGCGTTCGTTAATCTGTTCAAAATAACACAAGAAAGCGCGTATTTATTTGTAGCTTCAACCAAAAAGTACTCTAACTTAGTCAACTTCCTAACAAATATACACAATTGTAGCTTCTTTATGTTCTCCGCCTTATTTTCTAATTTCCATAACCGAACGCAAAATAAGCTTGTGTGTATTTTTATTTTCAACTTTTTTAGCACCGAAACACTTACTTTACTTTCGAAGGCCTTTTTACGTTTGAAAATTACAGAACAATATTGAAGAAGAATTATTTCTTTGAATGATTTTGGTATTTTGAATAGTCTTTTTTTGTAGAATAATATGTATATCCAAATAAAGTTTGTTTATAAATATTCAAGCAATTTTCCGCCAAAGACGCAACACTCCCTTTCGTCGGGCAGGTAAGAATATGGCTACTGTGACTTTGTTTAATCCAATTTACAAACATGAACTCGCCGCCAATTCGCAATACTTCAAAATTGCACGCACTAATTTGCTTAAGCTTGGTGGCACCCTATACGACGCCTGTGGAGAAGGTGAAGCCACTTCAGTGCACTTTCTCTGTCAAAGGCGGGAACCTTTACTCTTATCAGGTGGCGGTTGTTTGGTGCTGACGTGGTTGGAGCTGAAAACCTAGGCTCTCCATCACAGAAGCACTTGCTGGTTTTCTTTCGGAGGGCCAAGAAATTACATTTAATGTAGGTTAGTGCCTGGTAGTATAGTACAATGGATCAATTTTCGATTCTAAGCTCTCCAGTGCAGTGTTTCCTAACCTCAAACAAAAACTACCTAATAGTCTGCACAAAAATGACACATAGTTCTAGTACAGAGTTCAATCATCTAAACAAATACAGGAGCGAGACATAAGTGGCTATGTTAACGAATAAAACTGTCTCGTGTAGCGCTCGTAAAATTGCGAGTGGAGTAATGATGTTTTACCACTTACCTCGAAAACAGTGGGTCTAAAGGAACCGCTTTGTTTTGCTGAAATTAAAATCATTGGTAAAATTTCCATTCTTTGCAGGAAGGCACGGCAGGAAACACACCCAATGACAAAATCGATTTTGCCACCAGATCTTGTTCTGTATTGACGGATTCAATTACCCACTTCTGAGCTGCGACCAAACTCAGTGGATTACTTTTCTGTGGGGAACAGTGAAAAAATCGCAACACTACTAAAGTAATACAACCGATTATAATAATAATAATAATTTTTGGCGCCACAGTCCACAGGGGGACCAGGGCCTAGCTTGCTCATCAACTTTTCTCTCACGAGTAGAAGGGACCTACAGTTTTTGCCGACTCCGAACGGCGAAGTTTGAGAAACTTTCTCAGACCGTTACTACTCTTTGAGTGTTGTCAGCAGCTGGAAAGAGGTGGTGTCGTGAAAAATTCGAGGTGTTAAACCGGGAACCGCACCCAGACCCTTCAGCGTGTGAGCGTCGCACTCTACCCACTACGCCACGGCGGCCACAGTACAAGCGATTAAGTCAAATAATATGAATAGCTTGCTTTAGTATGACCATCGTCGAGGACTTAGAAAATCGCGGTGGCAAAAAGTGTTTTTACGAGGCGAGTATTTTTACATACATATGTATGTAAACTACGACTTTTTTATTTGCTGCACTTCCTAAATCTGCCAGGAAGAGCTGCATATTTTAAGGACACCAAATTAAGCCGAAATTTTGCAGAATCGCAATTCCATTGAGAAAATGGAAAAATTTTAATTTTTCTATAAATTATTTTTCCCGTGATCCAGGTGTCCCAAAAACAGCTTCCAGTATAATGCGAGAATGAAGTGGCATACCTTAATGTATCATTAGCTTTCTTTTCACCGAACATGCGAAGAACCTAAGGCAGCATTCCAAAGAAACGCAAACGTTGTATCCTTTACAAAATATTGACATGGGTTTTTTGTCTGCTCAATAGGTGCCACGATCGCGCACTGCGCACAACAAACGTTACATTACGACCGCTTTTAAGCAGTATTTGAGGCTGATTAAATGCATTTTAATATAATTTCTGTATCGATTCGTTACTGTCGCCAAAATATGGATTCATACAATAGACAAAGAACACATCAAAATGGTAGTGCCGACGCAAGCTATGACTGTTTGAAAAAAGGAGTGCCCATTGCTCTGCCAGAAATGGAAAAAATGGTCAACTACTACTGCGCTGTTGATGACACGTTTCCCACAATTTTCATTTTGTAGGCTTAGCGCTTGTCACACTGCCTCTCGGTTCACATTTTCTTGTCTAAATGTTTGTCACTTTGGCATTTCAAAATTCAAGATTAAACTTTTCCTTCAAGTAACAACAACTTTTGGTCTACAAACTAAATCCATTAAAGCACTGAAGCTTACAAAAAATCAAAACGGCTCAAGTCACGCGCCGCAGGTCACAAGGAGGGCCTTGTGTCATGTATACACACCACATTTGGCATAAGTTCGGATGAACAAGATGTCCTCTTTAGAGAGTATTCATTAAACTGAGTTTATTTCAAAACTCACAAGTGCATACAAAATTAAATGTGACTTTTGTCAAATGCCTGTCAATTTGAAAACAGGATTCAAAGTTTTAATAAGTTCACATATTCGTAAGGGAAATGCCCTCTTACAATGACCTTTTTCTGAATAGAGCCCAAATAAATTGGAAACAAATTGTCAGGAACCTTTGTTAATTTGAAAGACAATCGACGTGATACAGCTTTAAGCTTCATGATCTTAAGAAAAAACAAGTTCCCAGTGCATCTTGATAGAGGCAAAAGTCATAATTAATTCAGAAACAAAAGTAATCTTGAATCGGTCTTTTGATGGCGTCGCGTCAACAAAAATCTCGTTTGAAAATAAATTTCCATAAGTTAACAAAATTTCAGCAAAACAGGAACTCCTGCAAACAAACAAGTATTCCGCAGTCGTCGTCATCAGCCGCGACGCAAACAAACAATCTGACAGAAGACAGATCTAATTGTGTGATTTGAACTCACTGACTGACGGCAACCTTATCGAGGAGAATACATATCGTGTAGGATAACTCAAAAACTTTTGAAGCACTTGAGCAACTATCACTTGTCAACAAAGGCGAAGAAACATCACATTTGGCGCAAACCCATTAGGCACACAGCGTAATGGCCTACGGCGGTGTTTAATAATCAACCATTTCACAACACCTCCCTCCATTAATTGGATTCATTAAAATACTTGTTCCACTGTTTTGTTTCTTGGTTTTTATTAACAACTCCGCACGCGTCTTTCTCTCAGGTAACTAATGCATTCGAAGGGGAAAAGCACTTGCACTTGCAGCACGAAGCAGAATACTCACCACAAATAGCTTCCAGACCATGCTGTCTAGGCTGGAATATGTCAAAGCAGCACCAAAACGATCTTCTCCTCGAGCGAACTGGTATCGACGCGACGCTTAACTAAAACTGATAAATTCAATCGAAAATATTAACTCGTATATTTGTACGCGTAAACCGAGTCAATGGGGACGGGGGAAGAAACAGTAAGACGCGAGATGCTGATTGAAAATCTCAGAAGCGAAGATAAGACAGCAACGATCCGACGCAGCTGGAACGCAAAAATCGAGTGCTAATCTCCACTCCGGGGTTGAATTTGTTTAGGCAGCACCGGATCGTATCGCGTTATTGATTAGCGTTTGGCATCTTCAGACGTTCGGACGGGAGACCAGTTATCTGAGAGAGCACAGCCGTAAGGAGAGAGAAGTTTGTTGAATCATCTCCCAACTTCCCATCACAGCTGCTACCTCCAAAAAGTTCAAGTTAATCTCTCGGTCACTGGTGTGGGGTTTTTACGCTACTGCCTACCGCCGGCCTTTGTGCGGTCAAATGGAACCGTGAAGGGAGAGCAACTGTGACTGGGGCTTGAGGCTTGGCTCAAGGGCATTTCTTTGGGTTTTACTGACAGACAGGTTCGAGGTGTTTATAGCTGCCACCGGAGCTTTATCGCGGTGAATAGGAAGTCAAAGTGAAACAACTGCATGAGTGTGTCGTTTGGCAAATCAGACACTTGTTGAAAGAAAAAAAACTGTGTTTGTGGGCCATAAAGAAGTAAGAGTGCTGGACAAGGTATCAGTGTATGAATTGTAAGTTGAGTGATGTGCAGGCGGATTGGAAGGTTTAACAGAGGTGCACAGATCCAATGACATTGATTTCATATTTTCAGCGTAACCAAATCTTATGATTTCGTTTTCACATTTTCTCAGACAAAACGGAATCTTAAATGAAAATGAAATTTACGTGAAGATTTCACGTAAGCTGTAGTTTTACATTTTTAACACAACGATTAGTTTCCGAATCATTCTAACGCACCTCTCTGCGACGCACATTCATTCTCCATCAATTGCAAACCACGCGGTAAATTAATTTCTCCTAGCAGACTATTAAAGATTTCTGTGAGTTCGCTGCTCACCTTGACGGAGGAGAGATCTCTCCATCGACATTCTGCACAACCTGACGAGTTCCGCTGAAATGTCAAACCAAGACATAGGGGTGTACAGCTTGTCGCTAGGCCCACTGTTATACTCGGCCTTGAAATCAACGAATAGGTGGCGCGTGTCGATTTGTATCGTGTGGGTTTTTAGACAGGATTTGCTTCAATGTGAACATTTCATCAATGGTGGACTTTCTATTTCAATTACTTCAGCAGCCATATTGGCTTCGCCTTGGGACGAAACTTTATTTTCGTTCAAAGTGCGGACTAAAACATTCTGTCTACAGTACACCATCTACAAAACTGATTTTCCAATTCAGACGATCGATGGCAGCTGCTGTCAAAAGTTTATACTCGTGTTCATATTTGTTTCTGTCCACTTGCTAGTTCGCATGCTGTCCTTTTGAAAAGTCGGCGTTCTTCCTAAATTTTGGGTTTAAAGAGCTCATGAACAGCTCTCTAGCATCTATCCAGCGTCGCACATGACTCTGCTTTTATGAAGTTTCCAAGGTGTAGTCGAACAAAACTTACACACAGAGATAGCGTTCGCATAGCCTACAAAGGCACAACTAACAGGGACATAAACATAGACAAAGAGAATATTTTTATGATCGTACTGACTAACTCGTCTTACCCTCTGTCACTCCAATAACTTGCGTAATAAACATCTGTTGTGCAAACTTTAAGCAGTGCTTATGTTGGTTAAAGATTTTCACAGATGAAAATATATGATGGCAGTTCCTTTTGATTTTTTTTAAACATCCTAGCAGTCTTTAACTTACCAGTCAATTATAAATAGGTCATGTGGTGAACATGAATAGGACTCAATAAAATGTCTGTGGCTTCATTGAAGTTAAGTCTGATTTATTAAATTTTCAATCGCTTTGAAAAATTGAACGGATTATACCATCGATTTCAGAAAAGTCTCTGATACGAGAATTTGTCGCAACATCGTCATTTGTTTGTTCAATGTCAACAATATCAACTTCTGCACCAGAATTTTCAACTGAATCTTCAGGTGATTGGGTTAACTTACTATTCATAGCTGTCTCTTCTTCATCAAATGTCATGGGACTTACAGGCTCCGAAAGATGCTTTTGAATTTGAGAATTCGGGTCGGATGACTGTTGAGGTGGAAGCGATGGGTTCACGAAAGGTTGAATCGGGGCCCGTGGTTGATTTTGCGTATACGATTTTTCTGTATCAGCAAGTACAGGAACATTCGTGTTTTTGTTGTTATCGCTTGAGATCTCAGGAAAATCTTGAGACACACCAACAGGTGGTGGAAATTTCTGCCCTTCAGTAAAACTTGGGGGCCTTGGTGGATAGTTTGGAAAACCTGAATTCCATTGATTCGCTACAAAAGGTGGATGCCAGACTGAACCACCTGGAAGCGGTGGTGGTGTTACATAGAAAGAACCCCTTAGTATAGGTGGTGGAGGTGACCGATAGAAACCATGTCCATAATGATGATGACTGCCGTAGCCTCGGTAACCATGGCGACCATAAGGACCATGATGTTTGCTTTGCATAAAAGGATTGACTGGATAATTGAAGTAACCGTTTCGAGGATTGTTGGCCATTGTTAAGAATCTCTGTGATAATTCACCGAATATAAGCCCCAACTGTTCTGCGGTAGGGCATTGATATCCGTTAAACCCAAACATTCTAAAATTAAAAACAAAAAACACTTAAAATCGAATATTTTGTGTTAAGAAGTTGTACCCTTACCGCGCCGGTTCTTCGTGGTGTGGATATTTAGTCACATAAGCAGCCGCATATCCATAGATGGCATAACATATCTGAAGCGAAGTGAAACAAAAAAAATTAAATCTGAACCTTCAAAACGTCCATTGTAAGAACTGGCAGAATAGAAACTGTATACAAACTTAAATTAAAAGGTAAAACAGTTGCGTCTTGATCCAATGCAAGCTTCAGTTCCGATATGCGCTTGCCGTTTCCAAGGAAGTCTTATACATCAACCACAGTCAACAGTCGAATTAATAACCTGATTAAATTTCTTGAGCTTGTTGAGCTTGTCAAAGCTTGTTTTTGACAAAACAAAAAAATTCAACGAACACACTCAATCCACAAGGGTCAATGTTCCAAATGTCAGTTCCCCCGCTAGATTTTGATCCCGGATCGACAAAAGCAACAAACCGTTTAAGAAGTTATTGCTGGTTGCATAAATGGATCTATAAATAAACGATAAACGAGTTACGATCTGCGGCTCAACGAAGAACCAGCTGTACAGTTGCATGCATCTAGTCAATCCTTTATGGTTTTTCAATATAGAGCATATGCAAATCTATAACTACACTCAAGCCCGAAGTGACGTCAGTTCTGAGCCACTTAGACAACGCAACAGACGACTTCCAAGGAAACAAAATTGAACACGAGGGTATTGACTTTACTTTAAAGTTTAGCTTGACATCGATGGCACTTGGGTTACTATTACCACTGTGGGTGCAAATATATGTTTAACTTTAAACCAAAGCAAGACTAGTGGATTGCAAACATTGCACCCTCAAGGCCACTGTTAATTATGTAAAACAATTTATACGAATACAACAGCACTAGAGCAGAAGTCAAACGAAAAACCACACTGCCCTGAAAAGCAATCCTTCAAAAATTTTATTTCTCGCCTCTTCTGTGTACGAGGAAGAAAACATCTTCATTTCTGTTTGCATATTCGGTGAACAGAAGAAATCATATAGCAGTGAAGTATACGAACTGTTCACTGGCCTCGTTTTAGTGAGGACTACACACCTGGTCTCTAATCCAAATTTAATAGGTGTGTTCCCGTACTCGAACAAACTAACACAAAGTCCGTTCCCGTATTCCAAAGAATGGATTTTACATCAAAAGAACGGTCTCTTGAGAGAGTAAAATATTTTCCCACCCTGCCCATTTTAACACAGAAAATTTTTGTGGGTAGATAGATGGTTTTCTATCAAATTAATTGGTGTGCGTACAGAAATATGTGAGCATAGACCCATTATCTTTTTGTATGTCTGAAAATTTATTGTTGTTTTTGTAGCGAAAAAGTGAATTTGACATTTCTTAATGACATACCTTACACATTGAGTATAGATGCGTTCCCGTACTTTGCCTCTTTCTGAGAGAAATGTAACCCCACTCCTTAACAAATGACGGACTTCAGAATTTGGTACAGAAAGTACTGGAATACCTAGTGTTTCAGTATCCCTTGTCATCTTTGGCTTACATTTTTCCTCGATGGTCGGACCATACTTCACTCCGATTTGCGATGTGTAAAAGCCAGATCGGTTTTATTTCTTTGATATTATTCTGTGATTTTAAAGATAACGTGCATTTGAATTACGTGTTGAGGCAGAATTGAGTAAAAGACATCG
This sequence comes from Eristalinus aeneus, assembly GCA_955652365.1. Taxonomy (NCBI): domain Eukaryota; kingdom Metazoa; phylum Arthropoda; class Insecta; order Diptera; family Syrphidae; genus Eristalinus; species Eristalinus aeneus. The sequence goes on from OY019130.1 coordinate 75,787,366, forward strand.
AAGCCCAATGTGTGACATATTAGTCGAAACATCTCTTAAAATGGACAAAATGAACAAAAGTTTCTTTTAAACTTTCATCACAAAGCAGGTAGATTATGAAAATCGTTAGTGGCCACTGTAGCGTAGCGAATAAATGCAACATTCACAAGCTAAAGGACACAGGTTCGTTTCCTGGAAATCTATATTTGCATTATCGGTTACAAACAGAAATTCTAGTCAAACACGTACATAGTAATACAGATTAATTCTAGTATATTCTTATATTGTTTGCATACAATGAGATATTCATTTTTTTTTTTCCTTTTTATGTATCCTACGCACTTGCCCAGCTTGTGAAAGTTAAGCTTATTCTACTTTTAAGAAACCTATCGAGTGGAACATTCAATATAAGGAAATCAATTCATTTAACCCTTGTAACGAACTGTTTGTCGATGAAAACATCAATTCATGAACGCGTAATATGTAGAAAAAGCTAGCTTGCTTTCGGCTTTCACTTCCTATCAACTACAAACAAACAATGAGTGTCCACCTCTTCTGAACTGTTCGACCTTAATAATACGCTTCTGATAAGGTAAATTAATCACATTATCTTCAAGCGAACACAACAGAGGTTGCACTTTCCAAGAAAAATGGGAAATCCATTCTGATAGTGAAGAGAATATTGTTATGGACGTATATAAATGACTTTAAAAAATTGTAAATTAATTAAATTTAAATTTAAAACCTATTCGATAAAGACAATTTTCAATTCAATTCGATGTGAAGCTAAAATTATTTAAGTACTCGTCTTCAATGGTCTCAGCTCGAGCTGCTGACAACACCCAAATACAAGTTGTCTTTGAAAAAGCTTGTAGGTCTCTTCTCTTCGTAAAAGAGCAATAGATAAAGAAGTTAGGTCATGGTTCCTTTTTGGACTGCAAAACCATTCAATGTTGTTTCTTGTAGTACATTTTCATTGATTTCTAATACTGAAAGAGAGTAGAAACGCTTAAGAAACTGGCAAATATCTTTATGGTTTTGATTGATTTAGTGTAAAAACAACAGTCGTCAAGTTAAAGAGATCAGTGAAGTCTAACATTGTGAAACATGAAAAATGTGCAGTGTTAAGCACAGCAATCCAGTCGACTTCTATGTACAGGAGTTTGACTGAAAAATAGACACTCGAAACAGGTTAAAATTTCATATACAGTTAATTCAAAAATATTATGGAAACACACCGGTGCAAGCCTAAAATAATGCAGGAGCTATCGTCTCATAACTAAGTATATTTGGGTAGCTTAACGCTAAAGCAAACTTAAGTAAAACATTTTCCAAAATTTTCTTAAAAGAACAACGTATTGTATAAGCCTCCAAAAAAAATGTCACTACAAACTTTAATAAAAATAAACAATACCTATTTCGAGGTTATCCACAAGGCGAGAATACACTGTCTCTGCATGTTAATAGATATGCGCAAGAATAATTTTTACAACAGCAAAACGTGACTTTCCCTTTATGTGTTGAAAATACTGCAGACTGAGTAACAAAATATGTCCAAGAGAAATTAAACGCCAAGCACAATACTCACCACAAAAATCTTCCAGTCCATTCTAGCAGGACTTCTTTGCACAGGAAGCCAACAAAATAATTCCACAAGCTGAATTGCGAAAGTCAAGAACTAGAATTTTTTTTATTTGCAAAGCGTTCTTCTATTTCAAATTTAAAGAATGAGGAAAAATATTGAAGATGAGTTTCTTGCAAGACGGACAATCGCAGACTCCCAGATAAGACAGCGACGATCTTTCGAGTTTCGGTCACAGAAGCAATTTCTAATCTAATAAACGTTTTAACATTGTTTTTTTTTTTTTCCTTTTTTGTTGCTACAATTCGTGGTTAGGCTTTTGCCTGACCCATCGTTTCATTACCAGCGGTGGAATGAAACGATAGATTAAGTGGTCCTGCCACTTGTTTCTTTGATCCGTTGTACTCAGATATTTTATTTTTGGATTTTCATAAAAATTTTCTATGTGGTTAATATTTATTCAATCTTCGGCATTATCTACGTACATCCATGTTTTTGAATATTCTAAAATTGATATGATATGGATTCCTGAACAGGCAAAACACGTCTAACTTTTATAATACTAATTGTTGGCACAGTCCAGTCCACAGGGAAAGCAGAGCCTAGCTTGCTCATCAACTACTCGTGTTGTAGAGTAGAAGGAACCTACAGTTTTTTGCCGACTCTGAACGGCGAAGTTTGATAAGCTTTCTTAGACAGTTATTACTCTTTGAGTGTTGTCAGCAGCTCGAAAGAGGTGGTGCCGTAACAAATTCGAGGTTTTCAGCCGAGAATCGAACCTAGACCCTTCGGCGTGTGAGCGTCGCACTCTACCCACTACCCCACGGCGGCCACATCTAACTCTTATGCCTCTCACAAAAAAAAAAACTACTCTACCTCACATATATAAAATGTAAACATGTGTTCAAGACAATTGGTACACTTGTAACAAATAACAAAATAAAAATCGATAATCGAATTTATGTACGTAGACCTCGAAATTTGAATCTCACCCCATTTTTTTACATATGTACCTCGTATGCCACCTCGAGAAGATTTGATTCGCCTTTACAAATATTTAATGAATTTATTGCTTCACCTACCTCGTGAAATATAATATTCTCTGAAAATACAAGCAATTCCATGTGAATGCAGTTTTTAAGTAGCCATAAGTGATTTAAGGGTCCTTAGAAATATGCACACATTCCAAACAGCGTTAACAATCTATTTGAAATCCAGCAATTAAGTGACTCTCACAACAACGAACGTTAAAGAGTCTGAAAACATGAAAAAATAAACTTTTGTAAAGAAAAGAACACAGAGGGAGATTGTGGGAAATTTGTTTGTACTAAAAGCAGAAAAGTAATTAGGTTACTCAAGCCGGTTTTTGAAACGCTAAATTCTCTTCAGACGTAACTCAATGTTACTGCAGGAAAGCTATTAAGTGTAAGTAAGGAATTCAAGTACGACTTATCCCCGGATGTTCACTGCAACTTTAATACCAATCCTACTTTACGAAATCGCGATTTGTTTTGCCGCATTGGATAGAACTGCTGCAATATAATAAGTTTTATGTAAAGGCCAGCCTGCCTATAAACAAGTGATGTACTAAAAAAGAACACAATTGATACCCCAATCCCTTAAATCTTGTTGGTAGATAGATTGCCTTATCAATCATTTTATTCACTTGAATGAATATTAAAAATTTTCACCACAAATTTTCTGTTCTCTGTATGACGTTTAAATTAGTGTTCAAATCATCTGTGGTTTTGGTTTTTACCAAACTCAATCCTAAAACGGAGAAAGGAAGAAAAACTTTAAAATCAATTTTAAAGCCAAAAAAACTAATCTTGCGATCTATGTAACATATGCACCACTAAACAGTTTCTTCGACAATGACAACCTCAAGAACTCACCGAACACGCTACTAGTCAACCATTGTGTTCAGTATAACCACCAACCTGATCTTGAGGACGCCAAATCATGTAAACGAAAAAACGCAGCAGCAAAAGGTACAAATTAACACACAAAAAATTCAATACTCCTCAAATAACAAGTGCTGCAAGATCCGAGCGACGCCACGAGCATCCGGACCATGCGAGACATATGCAAGCATGCACATTCCACCACGTGCGGCAATACAAATCTAAAGACACCTGTGGGAACACTTCATCGCTGGATGGAAATTTGGAGCAAGTGGATTAGTACTTAAGGTAATTTAAGATAAGAAAAATTGTCAATTGTAATGCACCTGTCCGGGGGTATTTATGCCCGAATAGAGAATATTTTTTTTAAACTTAAAGTTATTAATTGGCGCTCGAGCAGGGATCGGTAGTGTCGCTAAGTTGAAGTGTTTTTTAAAAAAGCCAGTCGCCTCAAGTAGCCGGAATGTTTTTCTTGAGGTAAGTGCCAGTCGCCTTAAGTAGCCGCCGTTCATTTCGCGCTAAATAAAAAGAAGAATAAATTTCTTTTTCGCTTCGAAGTCAATCACCATCATACCTCTGGCCTACTTCGTGACTTTCGGTCTTCCCAACCATAGCGATCATGCAGTGGTGAAAATTGTAAGGGCTCCGAAGTAGCCCATAGTTGGACATTCGCGAGTGCAGTGTGAAAAACTATTGGACAAAAGGAAATCTCGTTATGAGCTAGCCGCACCACCCGAACAACCCAGTTTACCAACCCGACCTGCGATGGAGTCGCTGAACAAGATACCGGCATTTTTGTTGTAAAAATTTCGTTATAATGACAATATGGTACTTCTTTTTTTACAAAAAAAATATATATTATCCTTACAATTCTTTAGTTTACCTAGTTTATATAACCTTATCATTGTTATCAAGAATTTCGTTTATTTATTTTATTATTGCCTAAATAATTTCCACTAAATTAAAATGACCACGAGATCAGCTGGTTTGAACCCAATTATTGAATCAACCGATCCCCCCGCTTACTCTAATTCCAATGCATCAGCAGCGCGTGCCACTGATTTAATAAGCCCTGATCCCAATTCCTCATACCGATCCTCAGCATCCCACTCTGATGGAACTTCAGAGGTTCAATCCACCCCTGAGTTAGATCTGCTGATTACCTCGATTGTGTCTAGAATATTATATAAGCGTCGACCTTACGCATGGTTGAAAATGTGCTCAACCCCAATGCAGACCATTGTACTGGTGTAGACCAGACAATAGCTCCATAGCACAGCGGTAGACTGGACGACCTTGACAAAATACATGACGTCGTTCGTTGCCTGAGAGATTTCTCAGGAGATCCGAACGATTTTTCATCTTCGAAGAAGAGCGTTAGTCTAATCTTACAAATTTACGAGCCCATTAAGGGAACTCCTAAGTATTATGAGATTTTAAATGTCATATGAAATAAGATAGTTGGGCAAGCGGACACAGCATTAGAATCTTACAACACACCGCCCAACTGGGAGTGCATTTCAAGGTGTATTGCTCGTAAGCAGGTAAGCGCGATATAAGCACATTGGAATACCAAACTTCGTCTCTTTATCAGGGAACTAAAAAGTCTACTCCCACCTCTCGCTTATTTCGAACAAACTAGTGTGCATGGATATTAGCAACGAATCCATGAACCTGCTCACCTAATCGTACAGTTGTAAGGCTTTGGACACCTTCATAAGGGCTCTTAAAGGCGATTTACCCCAACTTTAGGGTATTCGAGAGCTATTGATTTGACACAGGTATTACATCTCTGCCTTAATTTAAACAGAACGTCAAAACCAACCACATCCTCTGTAATCAGTCAGCAGAAAAGAAACCTCAACCCTCACAATCGGTCAACAACTCTCAGAAACAAAACGTTGTACCAAGGCATCCCCATTATTAACGACAAACATTCGGTCAACAGCCCCATCGTGCAAATCAACCTCAGCAGAACGGTTGCCCCAACTATTTGCAAAATCAACATAATGCTACATTCACTCAAAATACCCATTCATCAAGATAATATCAATTAGCACCTGTAAAACAAGAACCCCTAATATAAGGGCGCAGTGTACAGGCTCAAAAATGTTTATTATCAAAACCGTCAAAGATACAACAATAACACAAGCGGAGCAAGAATATCATCAACGCAGGGCAATCAAGCAGGAAGACAACAACCAAACTACCATATTGTCGAGTGTGAAGAAAAACTTTGTGAACATTGTGGAAATATAAACTTAAATGATGAGCAACCAGACAAAATTCCAGATGAATACCCCAGAGATTACCCGGACGGACCATCTTACCCTGACGAACAAACCATCTCTGAATTGGAACATTGTGATATCAATTTTTTAGGCTGAACGACTCTTTCTTACCTTATTTTGAGTGCAAGACGAAGAAAGCCGATCTTTTGAAATTTTTAGTCGATACCGGTTCATCAAAAAATTACATTCAACCTTCTCTTGTCCCAAAACCCCTTAATAACAAACAATCCTTTTTTGCTATATCCATAGCTGGAGATATTAAAATATCTCGGCATGCTTTGATCAATCTTTTCGGTCTTAACGACGAAAGCTTTAAATTCTTTCTGTTACTAACTTTGCGTACCTTCCATGGCAATCTGGGCAATGATAGTCTCAAGAAGCTATGTGCTGTTATAAACACGGGCCGTAGCTTGATGACAATCCGAACCTCCATTATCATTAAAATCAAACATTTAAGTTCTTTTTCAGTAAATGCAATGGATGTCAAGATCAGTGACTTGACTCCTACTAAGCAAAATCTCTTAAAACTCTCGCTTCCAAAATTCATTTTCTGAACCCGACGAAATTCTTATGTACACCACAAAAGCTGTTATTGAAATAAGAACATCGACCGTTTCTCCTGTCTATAGTAAACATTATTCCCTATGTCACTCAAAACTGAAATTGCGAAACAAATCCAAAGTTCATTGGAACACGAGACCCTCCACAATTCACCTGTGTGGATTGTATAAAAAAAGACAGACTCCTCAGGGTTAAAGTAGTATCGAATGGTTATTGACTATAGGAAGCTAAATAGTGTCACTATAGCCGATCGTTACCCCATTCCTGAGATCAATTAGGTGCTTGCGCAATTTGGTAAAAATAATATCTTTACTGTTCTCGACCTAAGAAAGCGCTTTTCACCAGATTCCATTGAAGGAATATGATGTAGAAAAAACTCAATTTTCCATAAACAACGGATAATACAAATCACAAGATCACAAGACTTCCTTTGGCCTGAAGAACATCGATTTTTCAAAGGGCACTCCACAACATATCGACGATATAGTTATTTTTTGCAAAACTGAAACTGAACGCACTCAGCACATAGAAGAAGTCTTTAGAACACTCAACACGCTAACATGAAGGTTCAACTCGACAAATGCCACTTTTTTAAACAGGAAGAAGAATTCCTAGGGTGCATTTTCTCATCAGAAGGAATTAAAACCAACCCTGCAAAGGTTGAAACAATACTAAAATTTCCCTTACCTCAAACACTGAAAGATTTGCGATCCTTTCTTGGTGTATCAGGTCATTATCGTCGCTTTGTCAAGGACTATGCAAAGCTCGCGAAACCCCTAACAGCCCTTTTAAGAGGAAGGACGTACGTCCAAAACCCAATTTTCCAAAATAAAAATTTCTCTTGAGCCATTCGCAATAGACTCTTTTAACAAAATAAAAAAAAACTCTTGTTTCGAAAGATCTCATCCATTCATATCCAAACTTCAGAAAACCTTTCGAATTAACAACGGGCGTGCCCAACTATGCAATTGGCGCAGTTTTATCACAGGAGGAAAAGGCAATAACATTTATCTCTTGAACTCTCAGTCCAACTGAAGACGCAGCTAATTAGAAAGGGATGTTGGCAATCATATGGGTCCTAGGTTCATTGCGTGCCTATACGGCTCAGCCCCCGTTAAGATTTATACTGACCACCAACCCCTTACATATGCATATGCAAGAAAACAGAAAGGTGAAGAGGTGGAAGGTAATTCTTGAAGAGTGAAGGTACGAATTTCACTATAAACCAGGCAAAAGCAGCGTTGTGGCAGATGCACTCTCCTGACCTCCTCGATCAATACAAATTGACTCCCTTACTCCTATTGAACACAGTGATGAAAGCTCGTCAAATAACCTCATTATAAGCGTTAAAGTGCCTTTTAATGCACACAACATAACAAACGAATCGAAAGAGGAGGAAAGAATCGTCAATACGCATAAAAGAGCCCACCGTCACGATTGAGAAAACAAGGTACACATATTGAAACACTCCTACTTTCCAGCAATGACCACAAAAATCAAAAAGATAATTAAAAAGTGCTCAGCCTGTAACGAGAATAAATATGATCGTCATCCGAATAAGTCAGAAATTAAACCTACCCCCCAATATCCAGGACAAATCGTGCATCTAGACACCTTCTCTAAAGAAAATAAGTTGGTTCTTACTTCCATAGATAAGTTAACAAAATACGCGCAAGTGCGTATTCTTAAGTCAAAGCCGATAGAAGATGTTCTCCAGCCCCTCAGGAAAGTCCTCTTTTCTTTTGGCCTACCAGAAGCGGTAGTAATTGATAATGAGAAATCATTCAGTTCGCTTCAATAAATTTCATGCTGGAAGACGAGCTCAAAATTAAAGTGTTCAAAACATCCCCCTATTCAAGCACGGTTAGCAGCCAAATTGAACGTTTTCACTCTACACTCATTGGGATTATGCGATGTTTGAAAACGGAAGGTCTTCATCAATCCTTTACGGAACTTCTGGAAAGCGCCGTCTATGAATACAACTGTTCCATTCACACCGTTGCAGAAATGAAGCCAACAGAAGCATTCTTCTCACGAAGAGTAAGCTCTGACCCCCTCTTAGTAGAAAAAGCACGAAAGGAGAACATACAAAAATTAAAGATAAACAAGCTGCGGATATCGAATACCACAATAAGAAACGGCAACCGACAAAAGAATACAACTCCGGTCAAGTCATCTACGTTAGGCAAAGCAAGCCAAAAGATTCAAAATTGTCACGTCGTTATAAAAAAGAAACAGTAGCCGAAAACAGATCTACCATAATCTTAACACGATCAGGCAATTGTCCATAAGGAACATATGTATAAAGATTTAAACCCCTCTTTCCAGATTCCTAATTACAGCGTGTGCTGCCACTACTCAATTTCTGGACTATTCAAATCCCTAGTTGGTTAAAATGGACATCGGATCCGCGAGAATACAGAATGATGAATTAAAAATCATCCACCTTATCGATTTAGAAGCCCACCAGAATTTAGTAAACAAGTTGGAAGATGGTCTAAATTCAAATTCTAGTAACTGCCATCCTCTTTATCACATTGTTTCCCATGAAATCCAGCAGATTAAAAATTACTTGACACGGCTTAAACTTTACAAGCAAACTAAAAGATCATTGGACTTTCTGGGTACCGCCTGGAAATGGATTACAGGGAGTTCAGAACGGCATAACCATGATAGCATTGCAGAAAAAATGAATAACGTACTTCAAAATAGCAATAGGCAAAGCATAATAAACCAATTTACATTAGAAAAAATAAGCGAAATCACTTAAATGACTAACAGAATAAAAAAAAATTGTCAAAGAAACAGATATAAATAAAAACGAAATTGTATGTATAAGCTCAAATTAATAAAAGAATAAATTTTAAACATTGCGTATTCGATTCATTGAGCAAAAGACAACATAGTAGACTCTTATATATTAAGTAAGGTGGAAACTAATCTTATTGAAAAATTGTAATAGGAAATGCTCCTTTCGTCAATGATGAAAATAATGAAGCCTTAGAATTCGCTGATGTCAAAATAGCAGCAGACGGTAAAAACATTGTCTATGTTATAAGTTTTCCTACTACCAGTTTTGAAACTTGCAATGTCTATCTTTTAAAAGCCGTCAAATTTGATAATAAAAGAAGTAACATTCATTTCTCAAAAATCTTAGATTGTAAGGAAAATATGTATGGAATAAAGGTCAATTGTACAATTTTTAATAAAAATGCAATTTGTAATAGAGATAATATTATAGACATAAGCAATTCCACATGTATTCCAAATCCTCTCAGAAGCAAGCCTCCAACATGCACCGTCAACCAGCATATCCCAGCTGTCGAAGAAGTTTTTCCCGGTATACTGTTCCTAGACCAATTTACTCCACAGTCCAAGTCAAAGCAAAACCGTTCAGAGAAGAAGAAATTACCAAGTATCGGACGCTACCAGCAATCTTAATCTTAACAAACACCTGATCGCGAAAATATGGAAAAAGTATTATCTTTTGAGATGCTCAAGCAGTTACAAGTCAACGATACTTAGAAAATAGGACTGCTCAAAATCGAAAGTAAAATCATTTCGATCGTAAATATCACCCTAGTCACACTCCTAATGAGCTTAGTAATAATCTTTTCGTGTTATTAAAAGCTTCAGAAACCGAAAACTCAGATGACTACATAATAATAGGTGTGCAGGACATCCCACACCACGTGAGCATCCGGACCATGCGAGACATATGAAGCATGCACATTCCATCACGTACAGCAATGGAAATCTGACGACACCTGTGTGAACACTTCGTCGCTGGATGGCAATTCGGAGCAAGTGGATTAGTACTTAAGGTAGTGTAAGATAAGAAAAATTATCAATTGTAGTTCAATTGTCAGGGGGTACTTAAGCCCGAAAAAAGAATACTTTTTTTTTTAAACGGAATAACCTTAAAGTAATTTATTTACACTCTAGACCCCCTATAAAAACGAACAATATAAAGAGAAAACTGGACAAACTGAACATATCTGCCGTGTATCTGATCCTTAACGACTCGGAAACGACAACGAAAAAGCCATCATAGTATTTAATCAACAAACAGCTAGCATTTCCTTAAGATTAAACTACAGTTTTTAGACGGTTCGTTGTATATCTTAGCAGACTGATCAAAGACAAGCGAGATGTAGTTGCGATCGCAACTTAATCATCCAAATCATGCAATAAATTCGACAAATATAGCCAGCCCAAAATAACATTACTTGCCACTCAATTAAGGCCATCATCATTTAAGTGACCATAGTGGTAGTGACTTGTATTTGAGTACCACATGCATTGAAAATGAAATAAAACCCAAACGATTTGCTGTTCTTCATTTGTATATATTTTCAATATTCTGTCTATGTAAAAAAAGAAAATTATTATATATAATATATTCATCTGATTTTTTTTTGTTTTTCTTTTATTTAATTTGTATTTTATCTTTCATGATTTTTCCATTTTGTATATTGACAAATTGTTATACTTGTTTTGTTTGTGATCATTATGTTGTTTATCTCGGCATTACTATAGTTTTTTTTGCTTGTTTACCTAAATTCATTTCTTTTTAAATAAATGTTGTTTCTTGTATTTTCTTTTTGAAAAAAAAAATAACAATCTCTTGAGTGTAGTGGAGCTGATTTGGTTTATTAGATTAGGGGGAAATGTATCAAATTAACACCACATTTAAAGTGACATGCTAAAACAAAATACCAAAACATTTTTTTTAAATCGAAATAGGAAAGCGTGTGAAATTGTTGTTACTTTCTAAATATCGTACGTTTTGAAAATATATTTCAGGCGACATTTCGGCATTGAACCATTTTTTTTTTCCATTTTTGTTTGCTTATGTATAATTATTATGCAAGGTACCTAATTAAGGTTTTATTTATTTAATATAAATGTTGTTTTTTTTTCTATTTAAAAGATTTTATTCTTTAAAAGTAAACAAAACACGAGTTAATTTAAGTTAAACACATTTTTTATGCTTTATATGCATTATTCATTTGGGTTTAGACAGTCCCCAAATATTTTTATTTAATTTTTTGTTTTTTTTTTATAAAAAATACCAGTGCACAACGATATATTTTAATAAATATTTATTTATAAACAAATGGATTATGTATGTGTATTTAATATAATATATGAATCATATGTCCCGTAACGACTAAGGATTTTTCAAACAAATATTCATCCTTTTAGCACGTTGTTAATTTATATCGTATTTGCTGTGTTTTCCTTTTTCCTAGTTCTAAAAATATACCTTGATTATTTATTAAGTATGATTGTGTACTAAAAGAAAATACAAATTAGAACAATCTTATATAGTATTGTTAAAATAACGACTTGTTAAAAAAAAGCAAATTATGTTTATTAGAAAAACAAAATAAGAGTTATTAACTACACCTTGATTATTTATTAGTTTATAATCTTAATTGTTTTTTTTTTTTTTTTTGCTTCGAGGACTGCCGGTAATGAATAAAATGATCCTGTTTGTTTCATTTTTTTTGTTTAATATATAATGAAAATTGTTTTCGATGTCATTTCAAGAACTTCATAAGCTAGTTATTTTTATTTTCTTTAATGATGTTTCCTTATAAAAAAAGCATATAAACAATAATAAAAAACAAAAGTAAAATAAAAAAAATTATTTACTTAGATACACAGTCGTAAGGTCTGCTTATAAGCTCTCTGAAACACGGAACAATATGAGTGTTCTTGAAGAGGATCTCAAAACATAACACTTAGGTGAGTTTATAACCTCTTAATAATTTGATTTATTCTTTTAAATGTCATCAATGACATCCATCTTTTTCAATTTGTATTCTTTTTAGTTTTCTAGTAAGTTAAAAGCGCTAATATAATAAACAGAAAGCCACTAGTACATAGTAAACCTACTCACTTGGTTACGCACCAATTTAACGAGTATTTTTCACATTTTCATAAATACAAAAACTAAAAAGAAATTACTCATCAATTGACCAAAATTATTTTGATTTTTGTTTTGGAAAAAATTATTCTACATTAATAATTTTGAAAGAAATCATTCTATAAATTTTTTCTGCTATATTCTTTCGAAGCGAAATGTTATCACATTACGAATGCAAAATAAAAAAATAAAATTAATTTTAAAACAAACATATTAGTGTTATTGACTATATAAAATAATTAAATGTCACATTCGAAACATCTATGAAAGATAGAATTTCGGTTGGAGGCGAGCTAAAGTACAGTGTTAGGTTCACAAATAAACAGGGTGTAAATGTATAATGCTATTCACCAGCAGCTCTGGTAGACCTCTTCATGGGTATCACCTTTCCAAATACAGTTCTAGGGAAAAATATATGTATGTATATATATTTATTTGATTTTTATCTGATCATCTATTTTATTTTATATATTTTTTTTTATCTATTAACTAAAGTTTTTTGCTTGTACACATATTTACAGAAACACCAACGGAAGCTTTTGAAAAATAAAGAAAATGTAAAGGCCGAGGAGAATGTGAGTGATAAAAAACACATTATCTGTCATAAACTAAATTTTGAACACGAAAAAGTAAAAGATTATTTTTTAAAATACATTTTTTGATTTTTTTTTTCATTTTTCTTACATTATTTCTAATAATAATCATTTTTTTTTAATTTTTTTTTCGCTTTTTTAATAATGAACAAAGATATTATTAAAACTGTTGTTGTTTTTCTCTTTGATTTGCGATTAAATAAAATTATTAGCATTTAAAATAGTTTCTTTTTTTTGTAAATCTTTTTTGTGTGTTTGTTCTTTGAAAACTGCAATTAATTAATTTGTTGTTTAGCTTGAGATATAAGCGCTAAGAGTGAATCTAATTTAAGATCTTTGAATCGTGCAAAGTGATTCATCATTGGCTGAATTGAATCGGATTCAATGGCAGCGCATATGGTTTGATTTTGAATTGTTCGATTTAATGATGTTGCTACTGAATCAAGAAATTGTCTCCATGTGTCTTGATTTTCATTTGTCAAAGTCGAATCTGTGCTCGTAACATATATTTGTTCAGCTTGCAGGATAAGACAAACTAATGAAGAAATGCCGAACTGAAATAAAAAAAAAGTGCTTTAAAATCTGTTTATATATCAATGTATTAAATAATATTTTAAACGTTACGAACGAATAAGTTTTTTGGTATCAGCTAAAACAAAATAATAAATCAAGGGACCTAACAAGTGACTCCGGAGTCACATCTAGGAAACTCTGCATTTTCTATTAACCTAGACAACAGAACAAGACTACTAATGCCGGGTAAACGAACGAACGCTTAGTAAATTCTCTAAGTTTTCCAATAGGTTACAAAATAGACTAAGGGACAATTAAATAACAAGTTACTCTTAAACAATCTTTCAAATTTTATCTACCTAGTGGTTCACATTTGTTTTTTTTTTAAAGGATGATTGTTATACACTTACCTTGCTGCAGAAAATACTATTTGACTTTTTCTCACTCAACGGCATAGCGCTAGAAAGCTTGACGACGCACTCAAAGTTGGCTGTTCGTAGGTGCTTCTTCAACTCTGGATACAACGCATAGAGGACACCATCGGTGTCATCACGATCTTTTTTCAGCACATTGTGCAACGAAGAGAACACGCCCATCCAAACTGTCCAACGGATTGGGTTATCATCAAGGTGTTTCATTAGACGACGGATCAGTCCCTAAACGAATGTAGGAAATTTAATGAAATCTTCAATGAATACATTTTCGTATGTTACCTTTCCCTTCCGGACGTTCATCATGGCAACAACCTTATCGTGTGCCAGGCCAGATATCAAACGGGCTAAGAGTACTTCCTTCGGTTCTAGTTCGTACGCAAATTTGTTCTTCATAGCCGGATTTATTGCGGATTGATTGGTATCGGCTGATTTTTCATCGCCAGTTGACACCTTATTCGCGTTCTCCATTTGTTCGAGGAGCAGTAGGCGTTCATTTTCTTTCTTCTTCTGTAGACAGAGGTAAAGACATCGATTAATAAGTCATAGAACAGAGAAAAGATAACAACTCACCTTCATAATGATCGTTGCGATTGCAGCTGGATTGTCCAAGTCCTCCAGTTTCAAGACGATGCGATATAACGTTTCAATGTGCAGCAAGATGTGACGTGACTTCCTCTGTGCGGACAACTCGATGTTCGTGCTAAGCTGTGGACTTCCCTCGGGACCCATGATGTCCATGTCGATTATCTTTCGTGGTGCTGTAACACTGCCGTACTGCAATTTGCCCAAGGAGTTTTCGAATTTAAGGGGTGTAAAGACGTATTTCCGCTGCTGCTCTTGGTCATTCTTAGTTTCTGAGTTCCTACGCTCACGGTTGTTCTGCCCGTTGCGGTTGTTCGTGCCGTTTTTATTACCCAGTGATACTAGAATCAATTGCGCGTGTCCCTTCGGCTGTGTAAGTGGGTGGTTCAGCTGATTATCCTTGTGAGTCTTGCTCTGCCCAGAGTCACCACTCTGTTCGGCTTTACGCTCTTTATAGACCGTGTAGTAGTAGTCGTCTATATACGGTGTGTCAGTGTTGAGCTGAGTCAGTTGTATGCTGATCAGCCAATGTTTGTCGCGCGTGCTCATTAAATTGGCATATTCATCGTATTCGTCTGGCAGGTTGCCATTGGAACGCACGACGCCGTTACCACCAGAGTGATGTCCACTATTCGGGTAATGGCTGTTACTGTTGTTTGTGTTGGTGCTATGCTTGCGTTCTTGCCTGTTGTGCGGCTGCTGGTGCAGAGGCTGATGCTGATTGCTACTCATTCCGTTGTTGGGCGATCCGTAACCATGGCGGGTGTTCGGCAGCATGGGATGGTTTTGCTGGATTTCATGTACCAGACGCTGGTTGAACATATTGAAGGCAGATGCAGCTCCCACATTCGTATTCATCAGATTCGGATGCGGGGGCATTCTTGGCGGCACCAATGGTGGAACAACTGGACGCATGGCGTTGAAATTCGGATGCATAGCGAAATTATTCAAAGCAATCGGGAGGTTCGGCATAGGACGTGGTGGATAATTGGTGAGTTGATGAGGACCAGGTAGTCCCGGCGGAAAGAGTGGGACGGCAGGGAACCCTGGTGGCAAATGTCTATTATGATGATTTGGGGGTCCGGCTTGATGCATTAGATTGTTTAGAGGATGTTGCTGTGGCATATTGTTGAAATTGGGTCGGGGTCCGTTAAATCCGGGAGGTGGGCCTGTTGCATTGGGAAATTGATATTTAAGCGATTGTTGGTGATGGTGTTGCTGCTGTAGTTGGTGTTGCTGAGGGTGATGATTCGCTTGCTGCTGCTGCTGTGGATGAGCTCCTGGTGGCTGCTGCGATTGAGAATGTAGCAATGTGGGAGTTTTCGGCTTAGGTGTCGAGGCTATCATATGAGCGGTGTGATCGGCCTGTCGTTGCTGTTGCTGCTGTTGCTTCTGTTGCTTTTGCTGCTGCTGTTGTGTTATTATGCTCTTCTCAATATCTTCTAGGGTGCAAAATTTTGGAGCACTACTCAAGTTCGGTGACATACCAGCCGTTGTCCGGTTCACTTGTTGATTACTGTTCTGCTGAACAGTTTTTTCAACCGACTGCTGATGTTGTTGGCTGTTGCTATTGAATGGTGCAGGAAAATGCTCACGCAGAAATGCCTCAGGATTCGAATATAGTGCATTGGAACGCTTATCGCTGTTGTTGCACAACACGTTGTTGGATGGCCGTGTGTTCGGTACAGGATTAGCCCATACAAGGGGATCAAGATTAATGCCGGCATCGCTGTCATCAAATGCGATGTCGACATCATCTAGCTTCATTCCAGACAAATTGATTTCTAAATCGGAATCCTCTTCATTCTTATTGATAGATGATACTGAGCTGGGCTCATCCTTAACATCAGTCATGCGAACCAAGTTCTCATGAACTTCTTCCCAGTCACCATTAATGGCTGATCCGAAAGTTTCGTCATTTAAAGCGTCATATTCCTCTTCGGAAGGTTCGGCGATACGCCCTCCTCCATCATCGTCCAACTGAAAGATAGAAAATTAGCGAAAAAATTAGAACAAATGATTTATGCATGATGAGAAATGTATTTCTTTAGTAGGTGCATTTAACTAGTTTTAATACTAGACTACTTAGGTTGCTTTAGACAGTGAGCACAAAGTCTGTTATGTAGAAATCTAATTCATTAATGGGAACGTTTCCAGGATTTACGTTTCCAAGACCATAACAACTTTCCTGAAGAAGAAAAAATTAAAATTGACGAATTTTGGATATTCGCTTATCACGTGCATTCATTTAATGAAGCTCATTGATGCAGCGGGAAAATAAGTCTTTTTCGTAAGTCCAAGTCTAACGTAAAAAAAAGTTAGCAATGCTGTAATAAGAATAATATTGAGGTTAAGTGAAGAGTGGCACGACTTTTGAGAAGGGAATAGGTTAAAATCCGACAAGCTTTTTCTTCTAGAATTCTGTTTCGTCATTTAAAGTTAGAACGATATTATATGTCGCAAAAGTATAGACACAAAGAATGAAATTAACGACCATTGAAGCAAGAGCTCAACACAAAAAGTTATTCTTGTGCTGCTTTTTTTCTTTTGAAATAGCGAGGACGGCACGTTTTTAATTCAGAAATTTGCATGAAAAGAAACAAACATTAGCCGAAGAGCCTCCTTCAATGGCATGATTTATTTATTTCTTCCAAAAAAGGGATGTTTACGTCTCGATGTTTATTAAGTTTTCGAAGGAATGATTCACACACATAATGTGCTTGCTTAATTCTTTATAAAGCAACAACATTGGGCACTTTATCTTACTGATCGTGATCAAAAAACTTTCACTCTACTACGATGAGAAAGAGAGGCAAAAAGAAAACAATTTGGCGGTACGGCTACAAACGAATAACAGCAATAACCTAAACTCAAAAATTTAAAAACTGATGATCCTTCCATATCAACAGAAGTTATTTTACCAGAAATAGTTGAAACCTCCGCACAACTACTCCCTGCAAATAAATCAAAATCCAAACAAAAACATAAATTGTATTGGTGCAACGTGTCGAAGTACTGGCGCCTCTTATTTTAAAAGTACTCATCGATTTCCCCCTTTCCGTATCGTAACCACCATCTCTTCACTTCAGAATGAATACCAATCTATACTATGTAAGAGTTGTAACAAAATAATTGTTATCAGTAATTGCAGCAATACTACGCAATTTCTTCTTGAGCGCAAAATTAGACAGATATTTTTTTAATTTTAGTTTTTGCGTAAACAAGATTTCAGGTTTATACATAAAAGGGTGGCCCCAGGATTTGTATTACCCTGTGGGCTTGTGTACCAACTACATTAATTTTTCTCTTTCTGACGAACCTTCATGATGGCGCTTTGCTCAATATTAATTTTGTTTACATAAGATATCATAAAATAAATACGTCGACGCAAAGGTGCCTACAGTGTCCCAGAGACATAATAAAACGCAATTCAATGTTGATTATATTTGCCAAAATGCAATGACGACACTGGCAATTCACATTTTTGCGGCCACCATCAGAGGCGACTACCATCGATAAAGGGTCGCGAAAGTGTTGGTAGACTTTTTTTTCATTGCTTTGCCAGAAAGATGCAACATTTCAGATGATAATTTCATTAGGTTTAAGACGCCTCTCTATTTGAATATTGATTAAAAGTGATGGGAGGTATATTTAACTTACCGGTGCTGAGGTATCAAATCCAAAAAACGAGTCTTCCATCGAAAAATTTTGTTTATTTCACATGAAAATGTCATGACTTGTCACACATTCACATATGTTGAAATCATGGCCGCCGAACTCGACAACGTTCGAAAGTGATTGAACAGTGTTCAGGGAGGGAAAGAACGTGTAAAATACAGGGAATATTTCAAATGAATGTCATTTTTTAGTAGTAAATTAGGTGACGTTACATATTTAACACTTAAGGTTATGATTAGATGCAAGAAGAAAGTCAGATTTTAACTAAAAGTTCGTTACAAGCACGGTGTTATTCTTGAAACATATGCACGATTAAACCCTTGTGCATTCTGGCTACAAATGCATTGTGTTTGACAAGAAATTTTCGCGGGTGGTTTTGTGGTTTTCTGTCAAATTAA
Organism: Eristalinus aeneus; assembly: GCA_955652365.1. Lineage (NCBI taxonomy): Eukaryota > Metazoa > Arthropoda > Insecta > Diptera > Syrphidae > Eristalinus > Eristalinus aeneus. The sequence continues at coordinate 75,805,816 of OY019130.1, forward strand.
TTGGTGCGCGTATAGAGATAAGTGAGCACTGACCCATTATCTCTTTGAGTGTGAATCAATTCTTGTTGTTGTTTTTGTTTTCTGTAGTGAAAAAGTAAATTTGACATATCCTAATGACATACTTTATACATTTGGCTTAGATGCGTTCCCGAACTTTGCGTTTTTCTTTGAAAGATTTACCCCCAATCCTTAACAAATGACAGACTTCAGAACTTGGTACAGAAATTACTAAAACACTCCTAATATCGTAAGTCAGAGCAGATAGATGTACTCTCTACTTATTTAATGTTTAACAAGTGTGCATCCGGCTTAGTGTTACTTAGATATTTTTAGTGCTAGTTCGTCATGCAAAGAGAGTTGTGTTGTGTTGTTTTGTACATATATGATTTGATTCGCCTTAGAACGTGTTTATTCAGTAAAAAATGTATATTTTGCTTAGATGCTCAAACACCAATCAAACAGGTTGAAGAAGCAAGCTCACGTGTTTATTAAATATATCGACGTATAGCAATAGTGTTGATATTCATGGTTACGTCCATTATTTGATATCTGGTTGAAAGGGTGTTGTGCCTTAATCAGCAATATATTTCCCCTCCCTACGAATTGCTGCCGAAGAAAAATCTGTGGGCAGCAGATGGCTGTCAAAGTGAAAACAAAAAAACCTCTGACATTTCATACATCCGATAGCTGCTTACGAATTTCTACGAAAAGTCATTTCACAAGTTATAGTAGAGTTACTCTCCGCAAGAGAGATTTCTGCCCAAACTACTCAACTACGAATTTCTGTACACAAATGAATTGGAACAGACCTTGTATGTCGAGCAGCGGCTTTTGATGAAGTCGCATACGATTATGACAAATGTCAATATAAGTATACACAATTTTCTTGAACTTAACAATTTGAACTTTTCTCACAGTATAGCTATCAAAATGCGTACTTTTTCCTGTTTCTTGTTATATGGGATTGAATTCTGATAAGACCGTTATTAAATTATAAGAAGTGGGCTTGAAAAATTTTGTGCTACTTCTGGATTATGCCGGGATCAAGGAACTACTAACTTTTGTTTAATCAGTTAGTTTTCAATGCCTTGAAAACATTTCGACTGTTTTCCGAATACTCAACTAAATTGGCGGAAGTAGGTATTCATGATAAAAACTCACTGAAATTGAATTGCATTAGGTATCTCGTAAGGTAAATTCGTCTTTGAATTTTATTGTATATTCTTGCGTGTACAGTCAGCTAACAATGTGAAGTTAACGACCCTAACGTTTATCGAATATTTGTTTAAAGTAAAGAACGACATACATTTTCGAGTTAAATTTATTAATTGAGAGTCGGGATGGTAAGGAATATGCATTAGACCTTTATATATAACGTTCTACTCGCTATGCTTTCCACTGCATTGTATATTATCCGTTAAGTACAACTGAAAATGATTTTACATATCAAAGTTATACATAACCCATACGTTTTCGTATAATCGACCCGACTCATTCTAATTAAGATTGTACAAATTTTGATATGTCTTCTTTCAATCTATAATTCCTTATTAACGCCTTTTCCGTCAACGCTTGTAATCTTTATCCTCTTCATATTCAAACGTGCCGAAGTCAACTGTCCCTAGTTATATATGTTCCATAAAATTGCTGTCATCATCTTACAATTCAGACTGCAAAGTTTACTTGACACGTTGCAAGAACACAAAATATGGAAGTTTCGGTAGAATTATTTCTGGATTTCGTTACATTGGGCTGATTAATTTGTTGTTAAAAAAAAGAGAACATTTTATTGCTTCTTGGCTTAACTAAATTTCCAACGTCTTCAATTCAATCTTATCCTCATACCATGTGCTCATGTAACATCTGAATTAACACCATGTCGCAGACTTAAATATCCCCTCAGAAAAATATCCCATTTCGAAGATACTTTTCCCAATATGACAAATTGACAATTTCTTTCAGGTGATGCATGTAATTTTTCGCAAACCAAGTGTATATTTTCAAATTGTTGACGTTTTTTTGACAACTTCACAGCCGCAAGCAGTTCCTTCAACTCTGTGCCTCTGCGGTTCGTTAGATCCCTCGACTGTTTTGTAGAGGCATAAGCCCGTAGAGTGCTGTGGGTGTAAGGCGGTGACTGAAAAGTTCCGTTATCAGAGCAAGTCACAGAAAATATACAGCGTGTATTCAAACTTGAGTGATCCCAATTTAACAAATTCTAACGAACATAAGATATCTTTTCAAACAAGATGACACCTAAGGCAGACGAAGAAGGTACTTTCCTTGGTTTCGACCTAAGCACCCAAAAGGTAAGGCAAAATTGAATTTGTTATTTTTTAGCAAACTTTGCAGGCAGATGAACTTCTGCTGATGCTTTAATCAATTAGTCATGGACTGTTGTTTGAGTAATCTTCGACTTTCTTACCACCTGTTTCGCCATGCACGAGAGTTATTAATGTTTTGATGAGCCAATTGATGATGGAAATGAGATGAAAATGTCCAAATGACACAGGACAGGCAGAGAAACGCGGAGGGAGTTGTATATTCGGTCGAATAGGCAATTAAATGGGAACCACACACACACACACGCCGGTATTTGTACTCAGCAGTCATTGCCATGTAACGATTCTCAGGTCACAGCAGCAGTTGGCTTTCTTTTTATGGTTTCGAATCTTACGCAGACTCTGGTCTTTTATTATGCATGACTTCGCAAAGGTGTTGGCTCTACTCCCATGGTTCTTCCTAGCATATTATATGGGCAACCTTTTGAATTATTTTGCCCTGGTTATTGCGCTGCTCTTCGGTGTATTTAATTATCAAACACTTCCTAACGACATACTACTGAATATGCTTATCACTTGAGCCCTCTATCTATTGCAAGTGGTGCCATTGCTTACGTAAAATGTTAATCGTAAACAGTTCGTGTTTTTCAATTTTTTTTTCATTTTTAGCAGTGAATAAAAAATACTTATAAAATGCTACATTTCATGATAAGGCAAACTTGGGGTTTGAGTTGAACTTCTTGGCACGTCTTTTTGAACGACCCATTCCCGTGGGGAGAACATTAATTTGGGGTGCAGCCAAGTTTGTTTAATCGTTACGAATAAGGTGCGACTTATTCACGTCAACCAGTAGGCAAATGAGAGCGTGTGGCCTGACACGTTCACCTTTTTTGAAAGAATGAAAGCAACTGGGTCACTTATATTAATTAATAGCACTCCCTCGGCTGCCAAAGGCTCATAGCTATTTGGGTAAAAGAAAGGATATGACATGACAAGAAAATATGGGAATGGGGAAGTGATGATTTCGTTCGCAAGAAATTCAAAATTAGTTTATTTGGAAGGAATGTGGGGTGGTGCCGTGCAAGAGGTGGAAGTTTTCATTCCACCAGCCGGATGGAGCTTTAAATAACGCGAAGCTTGAAGCTTAATTTTTTGGGCATACTTCATACCGAAGCCAATTGGTTTCAAGGGATTTAATTGCTGCATTGTCCCCACTACAATCCCAGCTTAGTTTGCGAGAACAAAAGATTTCATTTACAGATTGGACACATAATGTAAGCTTTATAAGGGCAACTAATTTGTAGGTAAACCACAAATAATTCATTGGTACTTTGAAGTTTTTTGTGTATGCTTGGTTTGGGCATTGAACATGTCAAAATCATCATTTTTTACCCACATTGGGTATCAGTTAGTGTAAATTGAGCTTCTCTGCGACTTACATCGTAACTTGATCTTGTTGTGAAGCGACGATGCTGAATTTAACTTTCCAAGTTTCCACAACATTCCTTTCATCGGTTTGATCAACGAAGCCAATGCGTTCTCATTTTAAACTGACTTGATCTCCCCTCATGTTTGTGCAATAACTTATTGTTTACATGTATTTTTACTACTCAGCTGAAGGCTATACAATTATCGAGTGATCTGAAAATCTTAGCCTCTGCAGAGGTTAAGTTCGACACAGATTTGCCCGAATTCCGGACATCAGGTGGCGTCAATTCTGGACCAAACAAAGATGAGTTAGTTATACCCACAAGTTCGACGACAACCCATCCTCAATTAAACCAACTATTCTTTTTCATTCTTTTACAAGGTATTATGTACAACCTGCGATGTGGGTGAAAGCTGTTGACATTGTGTTGGACCGCCTGGTGGTACAAGGAGCAGACTTCAGCACTGTGACAGCAATTAGTGGATCCGCCCAAGTATGCCCAAAAACTAACACTTTTTACCACCAAGATAATGCACAATATTTTTCAGCAACATGGTTCCCTTTACTGGTCACGTCGCGGCATTCAATCGCTTGCAAATCTCGATCCCGATAAGTTCCTCCATGTGCAAATCGATGATTCCGCCTTCGCTCTGACTCGCACTCCAATTTGGATGGATGGCTCCACTGAGAATCAGTGTCTAGAAATGGAAACGGCAATCGGTGGTCGAAATGAAATGGTAACCATCACCGGATCGAAATGTTATCCTCGCTTCACTGGACCCCAAATCCGTAAGGTCTATCAAACACGGACATACGCATATGAGGACTGCAAGCGAATTTCGCTAGTCAGCAGTTTCTTGGCGTCAATCTTTTTAGGCGAGGTCGCTCCGATCGATTATGCGGACGCTTCTGGAATGAATCTGTTCGACATTAACCAGAAAAAATGGTCTGCCGCTTGTCTCAATGCATGTGCCCCAGATTTGGAAGAACGCTTGGGAGAACCTGTCAAGACCTGTTCGATTTTGGGTAAAGTGGCGCCTTTTTTCGTGCAGCGCTTTGGTTTCCCAGCCGATTGTAAGGTGGCAGCCTTTACCGGTGACAATCCATCCGCCTTAAGTGGTATGCTTGTGGAAAAAGACTGGCTGGTAATTTCCTTAGGAACAAGTGACACCGTCATGATGTGCTTGGAAGAGCCAACAAAACTAGAAGAGGGTCACGTGTTATGTCACCCAACTCTCGAAGACGAGTTCATGGGATTGTTATGGTGAAACAATGCCACTATTAGTGTTGGATCATGAGAATTTGAACAATGAATTTTGCAGCTTTCGAAATGGATCGTTGGTTCGCGATGTTGCGAAGCGCGTTGAGGCTAACGACAACTGGAATTATTTCACTGAACTTCTTGACTCCACGCCCAGAGGTAACTACGGGAACATGGCTTTACATTTTCATTCGGTTGAGATAATACCCCAAGTCAAGGGTATTCTGCGATGGAACAAAGCGCACACCGCCGATTGCGTTGACGCCGCACAAGGTGTTGTAAAGTGAGGTCAAGGAAAGTTTTTCCCAGCGTTTTTTTCTTCAAAAATGTATACACTTGTAGATTCTCCTCGCCACAGGCTGAAATTCGTGCCTTAATTGAAGGTCAAATGCTGCATCGGAAAGCGGTCGCATCTGACATGGGATTTCATTTTGGTAAGTTTCTTCACTTAACATGTCAAAGCTTACATTTGGAGATATTTATGAAATCCATAGGAGAAAATACCAAAATTATAGCTACTGGGGGAGCATCGGTGAATAAGTCAATTCTCCAAGTTATCTCAGACGTCTTTAACGCGCCCGTCTACATTCAGGTTTGTATTACGGCAACAATTTGGACTTTCATAAATTTCTCACCTCCGTTTCATCCTATCGATGAGCAGAAAGAAAGTGAAGCAGCAGTCCTTGGAGCGGCATATCGTGCGAAATATTCCCTCTATCTGGAGCATCTGAAGACCGATGAGACGTTGAATCAACTTCAGCCGGAACACTATCATGACTACATCGTAAAATTTATACCAAATTATCTCCAAAGAGTTTGTGATCCGAGCAAAGATAGCAAAGAGGTATACACTCCAATGTTAGCAAGATACCGGGAAATGGCCAGAATCTTGGCAAACAGCGGAAACTGAGGACAAGGGCAAAAACAAGAACATATCACTAGCTTTAATGTACGGCAATAACTACATTCCCGCATCGAAATCGGCTATAACTAAAATACAAATGGGGCAGCACTCATGTTTAACGGTTAGGTCTCATATTCATAACTCGCAATGTTTTTTGATATTCGGTAGGTTTTTAGCTTTTTTTAAGGATAAAGTGCAATTTTTTACTGAAGGAACTGTGATTTAACAAAAACAAATAATGAAACGCAAAATTTTTATTTGGAAACCAACTGATGTGAAACGTTAGTGAGAGCGTATGCAGAGCATGCTAGCTCTTCTACTCTCTTCTGCGTTGTAAAAATATTTATCTTATTTAAGCAGAGTTTTTGCATTTAGAACTTATTTCTATTTTATTTGTTATGTAACATTGTTATGATGAGAATATACACACATTGTCTGACTTGAGTGTGTTTTGACTGAATGTAAAGGGCAATTTCTGCTACAACTATATAAGCAAGTGATTTGCGACCAGGTCCACTAATGAGCGATAACGATGCTTACAATCTTCTTGACAGATCAGGGAGAAGGAAGAGAAACGAATTCGGTTATGTGGGATGGATCTTATTATGCCTTGTACACGGTTCCCTCGCCTAACATCCTTGAAGGGAACTGCAGTTTTCTGTTCCATCAACGGGTATCCTAATTCCATTGACTGAATCGACACAGAGCAAAACTGATTCGTCGATTCTCGGACAACGTCATTAGCATTAGACTCAGGAGACAATTCAGTACTAAATCATTAAAGACCTAGCTGAAGAGCGACAGCTATTGGTCTAAATGTATTCTATCTTCAAAGCTTTCCTTCGACGATAACAAATGAAAGGCGAACTCTGCATGGAGAGCATATGGATAACACACGTCAATTTTGAGAAAGTTTATAGTTTACTGCATCAAAAAACACAACGTGACACACAATAAAAAAGAAAGGAGATCCGAAGAGGTCTACTTCTTGCGCCCACCACGTTCTTTAATTTGCAAATAGACGGTCGTTCCGTTCAACAAGTTATAGAAGGCCATTGTGTTGCTGTCCTTGAAGAACATACCCTGCAAGAAAGAAGAAAACCTTTAAAATATTCCTTTGGTTTCCATTTTCCCGCACGCACCTCGTAGGATATTTTTTGCTTCGCCGGGGGCATTCCAGTCTCATCCTGAATCTTTGACTTCAAGTTGGACACTGTATCGGTGAGTGCCAGAGAAACAGCAATCGTCTGTCCGTTCAGCTTCCACTCGGACTTGTCGGCCATGTTGGGAATTTGAATTTGAATGGTAATGGGACTCTGTGAACTGGAGTTATCAGCGAGAGCGTCAAAAAATAAACGACTAGTGTACCTTGTGCATAGAGATGAACTGAGCCTCGGGAATGAGATGATCTTCTGAGCGGAGCTTTTTGTTTGGCGGCTCTTCTTCGACTGGAATCGGAATCATCATGTTACTCTGGTCCATAACAGGCGGAGCTGGGGAGATTTGCGGAGCTCCCGGTTGCATTGACGGCATGTAGCCGACTTGGAATGGAGGTGCTACGGGGAACATGAACTTATCAGCAAATGTAAATGGATGAATTTTCAGACATACGCATCATTGGTGGAGGACGCATTTGCATCATCATGACCGGGACAGGTGGAGGAATAGCCTGCATGTTCGACTGTGCCGTTACCGGTGTTCCAGCCATGGACTTTGACTGGGAGCTTGATGAAGCCTGGTTGTGTGTTGGCGGCTGAGGAGGCGCCGACAGAATGGACTTGTTCGAAGCCGGCTTGGGCCCGATTTTCTCCTTCTCTTCATCTGGCAATAGTCCCTTTACCTAAAATACATTTGATTGAGTTCAACGTCCACTGATTTGCTGTAAATGTTTACCTTGTGGATTTGATGAATCTGATCCTCGAGAGTTATATTCGCCCTTGCTGCCCTTGTTGCTGCTTCCACACTCGACGTGTGCCCATCCCAAGTGACCCTGTCATCCTTCTTCGTCTCTTCTTCACCCAACTTCTTACCGATCACGGTTTCCTCATCACCAACACCGAAGATATCCGTACGTCGCTCGGCCAATTGCTTTAAACTCGCCTCAATAGCCGTGCCAGCTGCATACACTGTGTCTTGATTGATTTTGTCCACGGTGTGCTTATCGCGTTGCTCCACCCAACGCGGGTCAAGCAGTCCAATACGCATATGTTCGGCAACCTTGGATGCCGGTATCCTCTCGCCGGTGATGGGAGATATAAGAAATTCATCAGTCGTGGCTGGTTTTGCTGGCTTTTGGTTTTGCTTTGGATCGTACTTCTTGACAACAACTTTGTCGTGCGTCGGTGGAAGCATCGGGGTAACCGGTGGTTGAAGTTTGTTGAGAGACGACGGGGCTTCCTCATCGCTTGATGCTTCATCCATGTCTTGCACCTGAGTGTTGTCTTTCTTGGATTGCGAAAATGCGGATGGCGCTGTTTTGTGATGGATTCCAATTCGATTCTCCATTTGTGAAAGTTTAATGGAGGGAGTGATGTCGCGACTGTCCTCGTCATCGGATTCAATTTGCATTTCAATGTCACCGTCCTCTTCCATCATGCGCTCCTCCATTAGGACACGAGCACCGACCTCTTCCGGGGTTGTCGGTGGCGGGAAATTTCCTGTTTCAAATGGCTGATAGTCCACTGTTTCGACTACAACAAAGTCATGCCAATCGATTTGCGCGTATGCAACTAAAGGAGAAAAGTAAAATATACGTGTCTTTGCCTGAGGAATGTGAACTTTGCTTACCTCTTTCCTTTTCTATCTTTTCCTCTTCGCGTCGTCGTTGAATCTCCTGGTGACGTTGCCAGTTTGCGCGGTACTTAACTTGATCAAGCACCAAATTCATGCTTACGCGGCTTGATGCACTTTCCACCTTCAATTTTGTCATGAGGTCCTTGGGTGGAATCAAAATCTTCGTGTACTGCTCCAGCAGTTTCGTGAAGTACTGAAACAACGAATGCTGTGGACGAAGGAAATCAAATTGATAGTTTCTCTGCTCACGGTTCATGAGATTGGTGAGAAATTGACGACCATTTCTCGCCACGAACTGTGCAGTTAGCTTCACGATATCTCTGCATGAAAATGAAATATTTTTTCATATTCGCCGAAAGAAGAACACAGTATATGCACTTACAAATCCAAAGCAGAAATTGAAGGGGGATCAGCGATAAACTCAAACTCTGCTGGAGGCTCTTTAGGTACAAACTGCTGCTCCGCCACTTGCTTGAGAAGCTCTTGCTGCTTCTGTTGTGCAGCGGTGGTCACCGAGAGTTGCTTTATGCCAGGCACCAAAGACTGACCCGTTTCTAGAAAGAAAAAAAGGGAATAAACAGCCTTCTTCATTGAAGCTCCTTGAGAATTACCTTTTCCTTCTCTGAATTCATTCACTTTATGCCTATAGTAAGCGTGATATGGATCTCCGGGACTGAGAAAATTAAATTTTGGATTTCCCAATTCATTTTGTCGAATCCTGGCCTCAAACTCCGGCCCATTTCTGGCGACGAAGCTTGCAGTTTTATCAACAATATCTTATTACACAATATATAGGAAAATAAACTAGAAATTTTGCTAGAAGGGTAAAGAAATAAAAACTAAATGTTTGTTTAAAAAAGGGATACTTCTAACCTCAGGGGGAGGATAGATAATGCCAATTATTGGTCCTGATAAGGATTTTGCCGGTTGTTCTGGCTCATCCTCAATACGAGGTGCAGCTTCTGTATCCAGCGATGGCATGATAAATAATATTAATTCTTTATTTCGTCCCAGAAGGAGAAACTTTTCAGTGAACGCAGAAGAAACCAAAGCACAGAAGAAAACGTTTTTGCGCGGCTGTCACATTGACACAAAACGCACAAAACACATTTCTGGAGGGGGTGAACGCGTTGCCATGCGATGAAGTTTCAAGTTCAGGCAAACAATATAATCTGTGTACTCTTTTTTTAAAGATCATGAATACAGTCGACACATAGTAAAACTATTGCAACTTTGGCGTGCCAAACATATTTATTGTGAAAGAGAATAACGTTTAAATGACATAAAATACAAAATAGTTTAGAGCATCATATGCTTATGGTCTGTATTTTTTATAAGCTTACGTTTGAAATATGTTTGATTTTCCATCGTTTTCATTTTGTAAAATATCAAAAATTTACAATAAAGAAGATAAAAATAAAGGGGTATAATTTTCCAAAAGAGCAATTTTTGAAACGAGCTGATAAAGTGCATAACAGTTAAAAACTGAAGTAAAGTGAATTTGTTCGATCATGTGAAAATTTTTGGATTCAGACTCTGTATGAATAATGAAACGAAAGACAGACGCAAGAATAAGCAATCTGATATACGATTCTTATAATTCAACGGAATGATTTTTTATAAGACATAAGACTTAAGGTACTTCTTATGCGAAAAGTTTAAATAAATTATGATTATTATTTTGGCAATTTTACGAGTTTCGAGGACGGACTCAGCGTTAAATTTGTAAAATAAACATGAATGTATATTTTTTTTAAATTGAAATTGATTCGGAAGGGAAAAAAAAATAGTTAAAAAAAGCCATTATGACATTGAGGGCGAGCAGAGAACAGTAGAATATTAGATTCAAAAGAGTAAATGCCTTCTTCCTATGAAACATTAAGTCTGTTTCAATTCATTTGTGCACAGAAATTCGTTGTTGAATATTCTGCGTAAAAATCTCTCTTGAAAGGAGTAACTCTGCCGAAACTTGTGAAAAGACTTTTCGTAGAAATTCGTAGAATTAATTGTAAATAGCTATCTTCTTCTTCTTCTTCTCGTGGCGCTACAGTCCGCGGTGGACCTGGGCTTCAACCAACATGCCTCTCCAGCCAGCACGATCTTTCGCCAGCTGTCTCCAGTTGCGCACTCCAAGTTCGTTGAGGTCCTTCTTCTCCACTTGTGTGCGCCACTTTAGTCTAGGTCGTCCTCTGTTGCGGTGTCCCAATGGCACGGATTCAAAGACTTTTCGGGCCGGAGCAGTGGTGTCCATACGCTCAACGTGGCCTAGCCATCTTAAGCGTTGTATCCGTAGACGCTTGACCAGGCGCATGTCGCTGTACAGCCCATAGAGTTTGTAATTAAATCTTCTCCTCCAGATGCCATCAACGCAAACAGGACCAAAAATCGTACGCAAAACTTTTCTCTCGAAGAGACTAAGGGTTTCCTCATCCACCTTTGCTAACGTCCAAGATTCCGCGTCATAAAGTAGGACGGGGATGATCAAGCTGTTATATAAAGCGAGCTTAGTCCTTCGAGAGAGGGCTTTATTATTCAATTGCCTGTGTTTGATTTCGGTAATGATGTTGTTGTCCCTGTTTACCGCGGAGCCGAGGTAGACAAAGTCCTTGACTACCTCGAAGTTTCTGCTGCCTAGTGTGATGCTCTGTCCGAGACGTCGATGTTGTGTGTCCTTCCTTGATGACAGCATTCTCATTTACCGCCAGACCCATTTTAGTCGCTTCCGCTTCAATGCCAGCAAACGCCTCATTAACGGCTCGCTGTTTTCGTCCAATCACGTCAATATCATCAGCGTAAGCTAGCAATTGAACTGACTTCTGGAAGATCTGATGTTGACTTGTGAGTTACGCACGATCTTCTCTAGGATAATGTTAAAGAAGTCACATGCGTCACCTTGTCTTAAACATTTTTTGACATTGAAGATCTCGGTGAGTTATTTACCGACCTTGACGGAGCAGCGAGAGTTCTCAATCGTCATTCTATACAATCTGACGAGTTTGGTAGGAATGCCAAAACTAGACATGGCACTGTATAGCTCGTCTCTATGAGGCCTTCAAATCGATGAATAGGTGGTGAGTGTTAATTTGCATTTCTTGGGTCTCTTCCAGGATCTGGATCTGATCTATTGTGGACTTCCCTGGCCTGAAACCACACTGATAGGGACCTATCAGGTTATGGACAAACGGTTTCAGACACTCACACAATACGGCAGAGAGGATCTTGTATGCGATGTTCAGGAGACTAATCCCTCTGTAGTTGGCGCAGTCAAAGAGGTCTCCTTTCTTGTGAACCGGGCAAACGACGCTCAGATTCCACTCATAGAGCATGCTTTCCTCCGACCATATCTTTCAGATGAGCTGGTGCATGCGCCCAACCAGGTCATCTCCAGCTGCTTTAAATTGCTATCTTCACCTCGTCTAAGTCGGGGGGACGGAATGCTTGCCTATCATCGTCCAAATTGAGTGGAACATTCTGCCTAACAGCGGGATTTGGGCAGTCATCGCCGTTAAGTAGCCTGCAGAAATGACCTTTCCAGATTCTCAGCATAGACTGCGACTCTACAACGAGTTGTTTGTTTTGGTCCCGGCAGGCCTTGGTCCGAACGTTGTATCCTCCGGATAGCTGTTTTACCTTTCAGTAAAACTTTCGGACTTCATTCCAGTCATAGCACCTTTCCATATCCTCGACCGCGCGCTTCTCAGGCTCCTTCTTTTTCCTTCTGAGAAGCCGGTGCTCTTCCCTTCTTGTCTGTTCGTAGAGCTCACGAACAGTCCTCGTTGTTCGATGCAGCGTCGCCGCTATCGTCGTCGCAGCTATCAGATATATGAAATGTCAGAGGTTTTTTTATTTTCACTTTTACAGTCATCTGCTGTCCGCAGAATTTTCTTCGGTAGAAATTCATAGGGAGGGAGAATATATTATTATCTCATGAGCTCTTTCTTTTACGAAAAAATCAGTAAATGGAACACCTTTTGATAGTTTTTCGGCGAATTTTGTAGAAATTTGTAGCAATTCAGAGCAACGGACGGACCTATTAAAAATGGCAAAAAAAGCAAACTCAGTATTACACAAATTGATACATTAAGCTAAGGCATTCAACGCTGGAGTGAATGAAACATAAAGTGTCAAGGTTTAATTGTGGGATTTTCGACCGATCGGAAACTGATAACGTATACTGCGTTGTGCATTAGAATTCATTTGGGAAACTATTCACATCTGTGATTCTACGAAATCTAATTAATCAAATAGAAGTTGATAAACAAATGCAGTATGTACAATTTTCTATTTAAAAAAGAAAAACCCTAACATGTACTTCCTTACAGAGTACAATCTGTGGAAATACATAGGTTCTTGTTTACAAATAACGCATTTATGAAGCAAGCTAGGGTATATGAAAAAGCGTATATAAATAAAAAATACGAATGACAGAAGTCTAAAGTACACTCATGCCTTGAACTTTTGATTCAGGAACCCTTTGGTTTTAAGCTTTAGTAGTCATCCTTTGCGCATACAAAACCCCCTCAACCTCCTTCGGAAAATAGTCTACCAATGCACAAGTTATACATCAACACATGTCTAAGAATTCCTTTGCATAGGTACTTATATTAGGTCTGCTCTGAATTACTACGAATGCCTACGAAAGCCGCCGAAAAACTGAAATGTCCGTTCCCGTATTCGGAAAAAATGAATTTTACGTCAAATGAGCGCGCTCTCGAGCGATTAAAATATTTCCCCACCTTTCTCTTTTTAACACAAATAATTTTTGAGGGTAGGTTGTTGGTTTTTCTTTCAAATTTATTGGTTTGCGTACAGAGATTAGTGAGCATTGGCCCATTATGTCTGTGTATGTGCCTCAAATTTTGTTGTTGTTTTTGTTTTCTGTAGCGAAAATCGAATTTGATATTTCTTAATGACATATTTTACACATTTGGTTTAGATGCGTTCCTGTACTTTTCCTTTTTCTGTGGAAAGATTTACTTCCACTACTTAACAAATGACAGACTTCACCAGACAGCAAGTACTGGAACACACCTAATGAAAACTGACACATGTGAGAAGTTATAGCTTGTCTGCTTACTTTTCTCCGTTTTTGTAAAAAAAAACCTATTGTATGTAGAGTCAGTGACTGTATGCGAGCCGATCCGAATCGAATTTGCACTTGAAGGAAAAATTGTAATGGAATGTTCTGGGTTACGTGGATTGATGATGCTTGCCAAATACTGTCCTAGTTTAATTGTCCCTCAGTTCCAGCTGATGAAGAATTTCCAGTCAAGGTGAAAATCGCTCAGAAGCAAACCTTATTAAACAATCACTGCGCACTCCAAAAAAAGTAAACATCTAACGGTAAGTGCTAGCAAATGGATTGCTGAAAACTAGCGAGTCATATATATTACTGTTATTGATTAAAAGATAAACTTCCTCACGAGGGCGGCTGATATGTGTTGATGATGATTTTTTTACTCATGAGATTTGAGAAAAGATTTATGTTTTATCGTCAAATAAGAAGTGGAATCAAGCCACGAACCCCTTGAAAGTCGCTCTGTTAAGGTATTTTAAAAAGATGCTAATCATTTAAGAATTAATTACCAATTGAGACGATTCCAAATTTATGAAAAATTCACTATTAAGTGCCCTATTACTGGACTGTGTGGCCGCAGTGGCGTAGTGGGTAGAGTGCGACGCTCACACGCCAATAATCTAGGTTCGATTCCCAGCTAAACACGAATTTTTCTAATTTTTCACGGCATCACGTCTTTCGAGCCATTGACAAAACTCAAAGAGTAATTACTGTCTAAGGAAAAGCTTCTCAAATTTCGTGGTTCGGAGTCGGCAAAAAACTGTATGTGCCTTCTACTCTTGAGAGAACAGTAGCGAGCACAACACGAGTAGCTGATGAACAAGCTAGGCCCTCGTCCTTCTGTGGACTGTCGCCCCAACAATTATTACTATTATTACTGTAATAATAACTGTAACTGGACTGTGTTTCAGCCTTATGTAGTCTAGGATGGCAAAAGCAATTTTATGTTTTTATAAAGGGCTACCTACCTTATATATATGTAGCTCTCACATGATTCCCACAACAATTAACGCATTAAGTAAAACAAGATGAGGTAAGTATCGTAGTCGCAGATGAATCTGAGTGTAACTGGACACAAGAAATTGCCAACGATTCCGGATCTGGTAAACCATACTCTAGTCAGAGCAAAGTAGAGCCTTTCCCGTAACACTTTCGTTTTACTCTCTCACGCTATTTGAAATTGAGCAAGTGGCTGACAAACTACAAACATTTACTGAACATTCAAATTCGAGCAAAATGTCGGTACGTTCACGTCAGATTTATTTAATACCGTTCCAGTTGGACATTTGCTATTGGTATGGGCAGTTCTGAAGAATCAAAGAGAAAATTGTTTGCCGTTTGCAAAGTTTTGAATTTTGCTTTGTCTAAAACTTCGATTTAAATTTCCAATTCCACATTTTTCGTATCGTCTGTAGGTTAATAATAATAATAATTGTATGGCGCGACAGTCGACAGGGGGACCAGGGCCTAACCTGCTCATCAACTACACGTAATGTGCCCGCTACTGTTCTCCTACGAGTAGAAGAGATCTACATTTTTTGGCGACTTCGAACGGCAAAGTTTTTGAAAAGCTTCTTCTTAGACATTTATTACTCTTTGAGTGTTGTCAGCAGCTCGAAAGGGGTGGTGCCTTGATAAATTCGAAGTATTAAGCCGGGAATCGAACCTACACCTTCAGCGTGTAAGCACTGCACTCTACCCACTGCGCCACGTCGGCCACGTCTGTAGATTACAAGATACAATACTTTAGAAGCCTGTAATGGAAGAAAACACAATACTAGGTCGGAACGAACGTTATGCCCTTCAATAACAATTTCTCCTATGTTCCAAGAGAGAACTAGCAATTCATCTTAACTTTAAATCGTTTGTCTACTGGACATGCCACTGAGAACTAAAAGGGCGGAGAAAACGAGTCTTTTAGAAGTCCAACTCTTATCCATTTGATTGCAGTAACATTTAAGAACCTATTGTATGACATTTTGAATATTCGAATTTTTGCTTAAGTTTTTTTTCCAAACAGATTTAATATGACACACCAGAAATAAAATATTCAGACGCAGCGATGAAAATTGTGACGCACTGATGAGCCAAAGGTGTAACTGTCTACTAAACATCTAGTTCTATACACCATATAATAAGGAAGCAATAGATCTTGGCGTGAGACAATCTCATTTGATATGCAAAATACGCAGTTGTGAATTAAATTGAACGTATTTCGTCTGGTTGCTTACTGCATACAATATTTTCTTGTCTCTCATAGAAGTTCGGATATTTGGTTGTTTTAGCATGTGATGTTAATTACGCATCTGCGAGGGATTCCGAAATAAAACACTATCAACTCCTCCTCGAGGTGAAGTAACGGGGAGTTTATTGAAGCTAACAGCTTGCTTATGAAGACAACACTAGAGAAGAGTTTTCGGTACCATCAACCCCTCATGTGGCGCGATATTTTAACAGTGTCGATCACCAACTCACTCAAAAGCCAATGACATAGTGTGCAGGCACAGTTGGGCATTAAAGTGACGGACAGTTAATTTAAGAGTAATTGGCCTACACACAAGTTTTGGGCAAATTTTAGTCAAATAATAACTAACGTTTAGTCACGTTTCTTTAGTCACTAGTCATTATGTTATTTTATGCCCAACTCTGCTACACACCACTGCGGTTCAAGTAGAGAGAGAGAGAGAAACGGAGAGTCATAAAGGCTATGCCTTAATCCTGTCCGCGTTTTTTATAGAGTGAAGTGCAGGATGCAACAAGAAAACGTGATCAAGTGAAATAATTCTTCTTGGATTTTAGTTGTCAGAAAGAAACAATTTTCTCATCCATTTAATTTGCATGAAATAACACTAATTGTTGGCGCTACAGTCCAAAGGGGGACCAGGGCCTAGCTTGCTCATCAACTACTCGTGTTGTGCGCGCTATTGTTCTCTCACGAGTAGAAGGGACCTACAGTGTTTTGCCGACTCTGAACAGCGAAATCTGAGAAGCTTTCTTAGACAGTTATTACTTTTTGAGTGTTGTCAGCAGCTCGAAACAGGGGGTGCCGTGAAAAATTCGAAAAATTGGTGTTGAGCCGGGAATCGAACCAAGACCCTTCGGTCTGTGAGCGTCGCACTCTACCCACTACGAAACGGCTACCACAATTTTCATGCAGACAAATTAATTTAAAATTAAATTAAGAAAGTTTAAAAAGAAAACACGAATGCTTGCTGTGGAGACAAATTCGAAATACTCAATTTAGTAAAAGAGTACTGCTTCCGCTGTATTTTATTCGCACTGCCTAGATTGAAAGAATGACACATTGCATCAAGTATTCTTATGTATAATGTTTGACTTATTCCTATTTACAACAAGGATTGAATCCTCTGCCGATGTTCAAAGATGATGACGATTGTTCCAGTAAGCCCCAGCAGATGATTGGGAGACCAATTTTCAATTTGAAACATTTTTCGGAGTGAACAATTTTACGACCGCTTCTCGGAAAGCATAAAAATCCCGCTGTCATTGAAGGCATTCTTGTAGCTCAGCATTTGCATTGATTTTCAAAAGAAATGACGCTCGGTCTTCACACAGGTCTGCGTGCTATCATATCCATTATTAAACTGTGATAAGTCACACGGCAGGGCGCCGTGCAGATTCAGATGTTCGAAGACAGGTTAAGGTAACAGATAAATCAAGCACATACAAATTATAAGCTTGAGAATTTAGTGCGGAAGTAACGATGTTCATCTTAAGGCCCTACGCCTTTGAAAAAAACTGCAATATATGCTTAATGAGCTTCACCACATGCTTGTTTAGCAGTTTCTTGTCGGCGAACGCGGTAAAGCGCTTAAATTCATGCGAAAAAAACCCGTACACTGCTCGCGTTTTCCACTTAATTAGTTTCATTCAAAACAGCAGATAATTTTCAGATCGTTACGTGTACATTTCCAGGGAACGTGCTCAAGCTATCAATGGTAATCAGCCCTCATCTAAGCAAGTGAAAACAATTCAACATCGTCGCCGGTTGAAGTAAACAAGAAGCTCGCTAGAGCATTGCTTTCCTGCACTAAAACAAACATAGAATATGAATGTTTTTCAATCTGCGATTATTGTTTATCAGCTTTCAATTTAAATTCTCGTCGCTGTTTCTCTTACTGTCCGTCTCGGTCTCATTTTGTCGTTGTCCGCGTTAACTGTATGCAAGGCACGTCCACTTCAAAACGTCACACAGCAATCTTACCGACCCCAATGGTCAGCAAAGTGATTGTTTGATTCCTTCGAGATAGCGCTCACACATATATCTGCGTATAGGCATAAAGACGAAGCAAGTAGATGCAAAAATTCATCTTATTGCCGCTTCTC
The DNA here is from genome assembly GCA_955652365.1 of Eristalinus aeneus. NCBI lineage: Eukaryota > Metazoa > Arthropoda > Insecta > Diptera > Syrphidae > Eristalinus > Eristalinus aeneus. The sequence goes on from OY019130.1 coordinate 75,823,909, forward strand.
TTACATTCACCGCCACCCACGACTCCCTTACGGTGCGTTACAGTCATTGTGTATCGAAACCGGCTGCGAGATATGATAAAGTGGAAATTTATGTAGCTGTCATCTGGAATCTCGGAACACGCATTTGTATTTGAGAGTAAACAATTTCATCTGACCCGTGCCGCGACATCGGAGAAGACACCACGACGTCTTCTCTGTAGGACAAAAGCGTGGAATATTTTCAAGTGTTTGGTGGAAATTCTTTTCAGCCAACAGCTGGCCCCTGGGCAGCAGAGTCAGTACTCGCCGAACAGTTGCCGTAATCGGTAATCAAATAGTGTCGCACACATGTATTCTAATTTGCTGGATCGTATTCAGTTTAGTTGAGTGGTTTATTTTGCAAACTATATTCTGATCGTTGATCGTATGCGCTGCGATCTTGAAAATTATCACTTTTGTTTGACTTTGATTTTATTTATGAATCAGTAATATTGAAGTGACAATAATGGGAACCTGCAAGAGAACGACGTTTACCGTGATTTTGGTGATAAGTGTATGTCTAGAAACAACCCTCGGATTGTTTAGGTTTGATTCTGGTAAGATCGTGTTTGAGTGAATATGTTAATTTTGTGAAGTTTGTGTATTCTTCAAGCGCCCTTCAGGTTTATCTAGTTAGTTCACACTCTATGGTGAATAAGAAATAAAATAGAAACGCTTGTTGACTGATGTCACATTTTAATCAAATGCCTTTTCTTACAACACGAATCGGCTTTTAGTTTTGCACACAATCTCTAAGCCTTTTCATAACCTCTGTAAATTTGTATTTCGTTAAGTGTGTGTAACAATAAGAAGTTTGTTACACACACTTAAACTTGAAGTTTCAAAAAGTATTATTAGTTAGTTTCGTTTCATTAATGGGTTGCAACTTTTTTTTTGTTTTTCTTACGTTATTGCTTTGTAAATGTCTCACATATGGATGGGATTTTCTGTATGTGCTGCTGATAAAACAATACATTTTTTCGCTCTAAACACGCCAAAGAATTTTTAAATGATTGTTTGTTGTAGCTGCAGAACATTTCAAAATTTTTAAAACCTGAAATGAAAAAATTGAACTTAAAAAAATGATTATATTATAATTGTTCTGTTAATGTTAGGGTGGAAGAAAACTACAATTTATTTTTGAAATGTATGCTATTTGGGTGTAATTTGAAGAAACGTAAAGCGAATGTTCAGTGCAGCACATTTGGCAAGAATTATTTACACGCTGAAACTATAAAACAAATTTTGCGTACGCACGACTGAATGAATGAAAGTTTTTTCGTTTTCAATATTTATTAATGTAAACTTTAACAAAATTTGTCCTTTTTTTATTCACGAACTCAACCGATCGACGGTTACCCTTGATGTAGCAGGCTATCTTGTTTCCACCTAACCAAGATCTGGAATTGTACTTATCGACACACACTTGTCTTTTATAAATAAAGATGACACCCTGGATATATTGAATGGTTCCTTGCAATAAATTTCAACTTTCTGCTCAGATCCATTTTTCGTCTTTATTTAACCTAAATGGCATGATTTGCCACCTCTTTCGAGCAGCTGACAACACTCAAAGAGTAATAACTGCCAGCAAAAAAACTGTAGGTCCCTTCTACTCGTGAGAGAACAGTAGCGTGCACAATACGAGTAGTTCATGAGCAAGCTAGGCCCTGGTCCCCCTGTGGACTGCCGCGCCAACAATTATTATTATTATTATCAATTAGTAGCACTTATGCTCTTAGATAAAGGTGCCTATTGATCCATTCTCCAATGTGGCTGTTACGTCTCTACTAGAAAATTATCAGTATGTGGTGTGGGTGACAGCCATTACCAAAAGAAAATTAAAGAAGTTTATAACTCGGTGTCTATAAACTTCTTTAATTTTCTTTTGGTAATGGCTGTCACTCGCAAAGTGCTGACTAGTCTAAGATCGATGTGTGCATTTATGATATTAAGCTTGTGACGTTTTATCTGTTGTGGCCGACGTGTTGTAGTAGGTCTGGACCTTTATCGAACCTTTAGGTTCGATTCCCGGCTGAAAGGCGCGAGTTTCTCACTGCACCACCTCTTTTGAGCTGCTGACAACCCTTTTTAAAACTTCGCCGCTCAGAGTCGGCAAAAAACTGTAGGTCCCTTCTACTGATGAACGCGAGTAGTTGATGAACAAGCTAAGCCTTGGTTCCCTGTGCCTGTGGTTCAAAATTGGCCGGGCCTTCAAGATGTATAGTTCCAACTAATCAAAGTTTGGGTTTAGACATCTTCAGTTTTAAATGCGTATCTTAAATCCTAGTGTCCTAGTGGCCGCCGTGGCGTAGTGGGTAGAGTGCAACGCTCACACGCCGAAGGGTCTAGGTTCGATTGACAGCTCAACACCAATTTTTCGAATATTTCACGGCACCACCTCCTTCGAGCTGCTGCCAACACACTAACTGTCTAAGAAAGCTTCTCAAATTTCGCTTCGGAGTCGGCAAAAAACTGTAGGTCCCTTCTACTCGTGAGAGAACAGTAGCGCGCACAGCACGAGTAGTTGATGAGCAAGCTAGGCCCTGGTCCCCCTCTGGACTGTAGAGCCAACAATTATTATTATTATTATCTTAAATCCTAACTACGAATAAGCACAACCTTAATGTTTTCGTTGAGGAGGGTTTTTACTGCTTTCAAAAACCCAGTGCTTCACCGCAGCATAGAAAATGCGGTAAAAGATGGGAACTAAAAAGGCGAATTAAGCGCCCAACCCTTTTAGGTCCAAACAAGTCTCACCTAGATTTTTTTTAATTGGAGTCAATGGACTGTTAAAAAAATAAGAAGAATTTTCAAAATTCGCGGGCTACGTACATTCGATTATCGTTTTTTTTCCTTACGTGGTTACACTCGTCATATGTTTACAGTTTAAGCCGTATTTCATGTTTATTTGGCTTGTAAAAAAGTAAGACGGGTTCGGCGGTATCACGCTGTTGAAAAAACGGGTCGAAGAATTTTCATGCAATTCCATTGAAATGTTGACAGTGGCATACGATGAGGGTATTCTAAGTCAAAAAAATGTTTTCCAGTGGTACAAGCTTTTCAAAGAAAATCATTTCATTTCATTTATCTGGAAAATAACAAAGTTGACATATTTTGGAAGAATAGAATAAGAACAATTTTTGAATGACATAAAATAATGTTTAAACGAATATACTTTTATTGTCGTAACATTAGCTGTTACTGTTGTCAAAGATAATTTTCTTTGATATTAGGCATGAATGTATGGTCTGCAATTTGTGACGAAGATGCTTTCACAGGCAAAATGCAGACATAAAAAATGAATATTCTTCAACGCAATTAGGACATGAGTAGTTGATGACCAAGCTAGGCACTGGTCCCCTTGTGGACTGTCGCGCCATACAATTATTACTATTATTCTAATTGTTAAGAAAATACTCACGTCCGATGAAGTGCTATCTGTTCTTATCTCATATCATTATCATTTTTGAAAGGGTCAACAAATTTGTTTTCGTCGAGCTGATTTCGAAAAGCGTTATTCCATAAATCTTCAACTTAAATTCTAGCAATTACAATTTCTTGTGGTCTTTTCAACAGGCTACACAACTTATACAAAATTATAAACTTTATAAGTATGTGAATGTTATATCATCTTTTATCATAAACAGCTGTATATACAACTCTATATCTTTTATTATATCATACAAAGCATCTTGAAAAGATGAAACAAAATTAGAGGTTAGGGATTTGCCTAACGACTGAATCTGTGTACCATACTTGGATAAGTCATGTTTGTGTTTCCTACGAGGGGCGTTCGATACATTGTCGGTACCGGGGTGAAGATGTAGTCATATATATAAATTGACTTATTTATCAAGTAATACTATTATTTTAGTGCATTCATGCAAATGTGATTATTAATCCGCGTTTTATCTCTAGTTAAATGGAATCATAATGGCAACTGAGACGATGATGGTGAAAATTGAACATTGCGCTGTAATTAAATTTCTCACTAAGCAAGGAAAAGGTAAAAAAAACTATTCATGAACAGATGGTGGCTGCTTACCAGGGTTCCGCACCTTCATTATCAACTATGCAAAAGTGGTCAAGTGAGTTCAAGACAGGCAGAGAGAGCATTGAAGACGAACCCCGCTCCGGCGCCCCGGCTACTGCTTGTACGGAAGAAGGCATCAAAGAAATCGCAAAACTTTTTCTTGAGGATGCCCAAATAAAGGTGAAAATGATGGCAGAGATCACCAAGCTTTCAACTAGTACCATTCACACCATTCTTCATGACCATCTTAAGCTTTTAAAGGTCAGTTCAAGGTGGGTACCACGAATGCTCACAGTGTCTCAGAAAAAAGTGAGAATCGCATGCTGTAGAGAGCTTTTTGAGATGTGTAGTGAGAACGCGGACGGTGTTATGGATCGAATTGTTACTGGGGACGAAACATTGGTTTACGACTATGACCCTCCGTCTGCCGGGAAGCTCATACCCACAGGTTTTTGGGGCTCAAAGAAAATCTTGCTCATTAAGTACAAAAAAAGGTGAAATCATCACCGCCACATCCTACCCTTCCACTTTGCATAATATGCGGAAGGAAATTACAAAGAAAAGGAAGGGTAAACACGCAGCGGGTGTGTTGCTTCTTCATGACAACGCTACTGTTCACACGGCGCGGGTTTCCAAGGCTGCTGCGTGAGATTGAGGTTTCGAAGAAATCCAACACCCACCTTATAGTCCAGACCTTGACATTAGTGATTATTTCCTGTTCCCGGGTTTGAAAAAATGTATTCGTGGAAAAAAATTTTTGGATGATGAAGAACTCAAATCGGCAATAAATGCGTATTTTGTTTAAAGGGCTTTTTAAGGGTTTAAAGAAGCTTATCTCAAGATGTAACAAATGCATTGATTTAAGGGGAGATTATATTGAAAAATAAAAACAATTTAAATTGAATTCCCATTTTCCTTCACATCGATACCGGGAATATATTGAACGCCCTCGTATGTAATTTGAAGTCGCTTCTTCTTACATTTTTTGATCTGGCAAACCAGTTCTATGCCGAATCATGATACTCATTATAATACAACTTATTGGGGAAGGTGAAATAGTTATCTACATCTGAAAGTTTGGTTATGTCAGAGAATCAACCAGCGCAACGTCCAAAGAGATCTTATTCCAGTTCCAAGAAGACTGATTGCTTGAATCTCGGTTTCATTTCAACAGCATTCCGGATCTATTTCCATTTACTTGTTTTAATCTACATCACATATGGTTGAGGGAAATGCCCCATTTGCTGCAGGAAGGAAGTATTTCTTTTACTATTTCTTATGCTGGCATGTGGCTAATGGGCCTCGTGGTTAAGTCTGTCGATTCATGCGATGGTTCTAGCGAGTTTGAACCACCTTTCAGCTTTCTAAAAATACTCAGAGGAACTTGGTAGTTTTTTTTTTGTATAATGAGAACTTGGTAGTTCTGTGTTGGTAATGAACTGCTGGCCCTTAATCCCTCTGTTCGTTAGAGAACAAACTTGAAAAGAACATTGAACTTTATGTCAATATTTTTGCATTGCAATTTATGACAAACTCAGCTTGGATAATTTTTATTTGACTAGAATAAGTTGATAGCGGGAAAAAACTGTACCAAACCTCTTAAAAATTCTTATCTACGATATAAGCTAACCATTTTGTAAACAACTTGTAATTGAGAAGTGTGTTGTTATTGCTTTTGTAAAGTGTTGACGGCAAAGCTATTGCGAGCACTGATAGAAAACACACATTGATAACCTACTCGTATGTCAATCAGTTCTTCAAGTTTCAAGAGTTATTGTTAATCGGTATTCGTTTATGTATCACGTTTCCTGGGCCCTTTCCAACTTAACTTAAACCGGTGTGAAGGATGGTAAGAAAGTTTACCTTCTTCTTTTTTTGCGTGAAGTACCCTGTTAAAGAAGTCGAGAGACAATAAATAAGTTGTCTTAAGAGACGATGTTGAACTGCATTTCTAGAATTGTAGACAAACGGATGAGGGTCAACAAAATTTGATTAATTTCCTAGACATTTTTACATTGAATATGTGTACACTCTTTGACTGCGAGTATTGTACGTGTATCCAAGTTTTTATAATTTTCTTGAAGGAAATTTAAAAAACAAAGTATATAGATCTACGCACTAAATTGAAATAAATATATATAAGAAGACGAAAGGCAAAAAGTAAAAAACCTAGATTATTAGATAGAGTACTCGGGAAGAGTCAGTAAGTTAGAATTAAAATCAGTAGATTATATCAGTAAGCTAGATTCAAATATTTTTGTCTAGCAGGTAAGAAAATGGATTAATAAGAATAAAAATGCATTGAAAAAAAACGTGTTGTTCGTGTTTCTGGTAACATGCAAGGAGTGAAAGTTGTTAATAAAAATCTTTTTAAATCTATCCGTTGAGATTCGACAATTAATTGTAACTAAGTGAGAAATGACACGGGCATCATGTTAAAAAATCTAGGTGGTAGTCTTTTGTGGTAAAGAGGTATACCACATTGACGGGGATCCCACTCCGTCGCATTGTCCGGATTTACTCTTACCACATTAAAATGAAAAAAAAAAAACGAGTACATACAGGTTTCAGATGATTTACGTGCACCATGAAAAAGTGCTCTTGAAATATGTTAAAATAGAGACATTGGTCAAGGGGCACTGTGCACTGTAAAAACACGATTTTTGCGGGTCGTTCCTCAAACATATCTTGGATCGTACTGAATTTTGCATTTTAAGATAATTCCACATGCTTGAAAAAAGAATTAGTTTAAATTAGTTGTCGGCCTATTCACCCATATAATGCTAATTAAATCTATCAACACACAGTAATGAATTAAGGCAACGCAGCCACACGTTTTATCAACGAGAATGCCACGCTTTGAGTCGTCAATTCAACTCTGTGTGATTAAAGACTGATTTCGATTGACAATTGAATGAAATTACAATAATTCCTATACCTGTCACATCAGATAATATACGCAGAGCAAGAAGGGCAGTGCGCAAACAAGTTGTTGACTATTTCGAGACACTGTTTATGATAATTTTATATAGTGATATAAATAGTATATATAGTATACATATATATAATTTGACTAGTGATGAAAGATTCACAAGTTTGTTCTGTAGTTTGTTTTTCTCACTATCTGTGGGTTTTCCATTTTTTGTTTCTTGAATAGGAATGTTCTCAGCTGCAGTCCCTACTCTTGCAATTTACAATGGGAGATCGAGTGTATTTTATATTTCTCAACTTTTTTTTTTGAAATTTAGAGACATTTTTAATATTAATTTGATCCATCAGAAAAAGTATCATAACTTCAATCGAGACAAGAAACAGAAGAACAGAAAGCAGAAGTTTTGCGTTGTAAAATAAAGTACTATAGTCAAAGCTTTCCCAAGGTTTGGTTATGGGTATGATTTTATTTTTAATTTCCATTAACTCCCTTTCAATTTTAAGGTAAAGTAACAGCTTTTGCCGATGACGCCTCCATAGTGTACGCTGAATAAAATTATTTTAATTTATATGCTTCCATGAATTATGATCTGAAAATTCTGCGTAAGCGGTATCATTCTCCTAAACTTACGAGTATAGACAACTAAATTGATCGTTAGGTTGAGTAGTAAAAGTTCAAAGTAGATAATCCCTTTGTAATCCCACCAAACTGATAACATAACTTTCTTTTAAAGAATATCAGCTTTTGATGTTGTTTGAGCTGCTTGCTTCACTATTTTTTCCGATCGACATTGTTGTAAAGAACCCACTTTTCATCACCAGTTATCAATCGTTTTAAGCATGGATCATTTTCATTACGTTACCTTAACAAATTGTTTTAAACGATTTTCAATGCATGTATGTGATAAAAGAAGCTTCTCTGCAATCTCGCGTGTTGTGCTGTGACGATCCGAGTCGATTATTGCGTTGATTTTGTCGTCATCAACTTCAAATGAACTATCAGAGTGTTTTTCTTCTCTGAGTGAAAAATCATCAGAACGAAATTTCGCAAACAAATTTTGATACTGCTGTTCTTTTAAAGCTTCGTCACTATAAACAGACACATACATTTTTGTGACGAAAATGTTCGTCTCGATTTTATTTTTCAACAGACGCCAAATAAAAACTACGCGACAGATCAAAAGCAACAGATGGATAGAGATTTTATTTCCTATAATAGTGATTAGAGAAAGGGATATAACAGTTTAATAATAATAATAATTGTTGGCGCGACAGTCCTTAAGGGGGACTAGGGCCTAGCTTGCTCATCAACTACTCGTGCTGTGAGCGCTACTGTTCTTTAGCGAGTAGAAAGGACCTACAGTTTTTGCGGACTCCGAACGGCGAAATTTGAGAAGCTTTCTTAGAAAGATATTACTCCTCGAGTGTTGTCAGCAGCTCAAAAGAGGTGGTGCCGTAAAAAATTCGAGGTGTTCAGCCGAGAATCGAAACTAGACCCTACAGCGTGTGAGTGTCGCACTCTACTCACTACGCCACGGCGGCCACAATATAACAGTATGACTAACAAATAAGTGAAAGATAAGCTAATTACTAATTAAAAATAAATTTTATGTATAGCGTAGACTATTAATAAGAGGATTATCCGCAAAACTACAGCGTTCACAAAAGCTTAGTTTCAATTTCTGTATCCTATCAAAGATCAATTCAACATTCGCTTTTTGTGTACGTAAAGTGATGCCATGACAATTTTAATATCAATTTGAGCATTTTTTTTAGTTATTTGCAATCTTTTTATATGACATTTCAAACAGTTATCCCAGACTTGGCACCCGTACAGTATAATAGCTTTAAAAATGACTTTGTGAATGATGATTGTGTTTTCAAGGAATAGTAAAGACTTTTAATTAATAAGTGGATATAACATTTTGATTGCAACCTCAACCGCAATCTTTTTAATTGTTTTACTTGATCAATAAAAGTTAGTTTAGTATCTCGATTGATTCCCAGATAACTTACAGAGGTTCTCCAATTTACAGACAATCCGTTTTATTGCAAATGCCTTGTAGGAATGAAGCAAGGCCTTCTTTTTCGTATCAAAAAGATAACTTGTGTCTTTTCCTTATTTAATTTTATATTCCATTTGCTGAGATATTTTTTCACAATTCTGATCGCATCGGCTGCCGTGGCATAGTGGGTAGAGTGCGACGCTCACACGCTCACACGATTTTCAGTTCAACACCAATTTTTCGAATTTTTCACGGCACCACCTCTTTCGAGCTGCTGACAACACTCAAAGAGTAATAACTGTCTAAGAAATCTTCTCAAATTTCGCCGTTCGGATTCGGCAAAAAACTGTAGGTCCCTTCTGCTCGTGAGAGAACAGTAGCGCGCACAACACGAGTAGTTGATGAGCAAGCTAGGCCCTGGTCCCCCTATGGACTGTTGCGCCAACAATTATTAATATTATTATGATCGCATCTAAGAGATTGCTTCAAATATTGAGAGCGAATTCATGTGAGGAGAATATGGCAGCATCATCAGCAAAAATTGCGGTATGACAATTCGGTAAATCTGGGATTGATGAGTTAGTTATATAAAAATTAAGCAAAATTGGAGTTAGAACTGAGCCCTGGGGAACACCTGAATTGATATAGATTATGTCAGACATACCTCTATTCACATGTACTGTGAAATTTGGACAATTTTACAAATATATGGAGGAAAACGAAAATAAATCAGTTTAAACAAAACCCCATCATCCCATACAGTATCAAATGCGTTTTAAATATCAAGCAAGATCATTCCAGTTGATTTTCCTGTAGCACGGTTTGACTTAATGTGATTGCAAACTCTTAACACTTAATGAATGGACCTGTGATGTGCTCTAAAATGACCAAAAACTTGTTTTACTGATTGACAGTTGCAGTCTCAACAATGAAATAATAAAATGTGTTTGACATATCAATTACGTCACCAAACCTAAAAATTCAACTAAAGCCATATATGAGTGAAATCCGCAATTACTTAGATACACACCCAATATTAGATCGAGATCACTTTTAAAGGACCAAAATGGTGACTTGTGAATAAATTAGTAGTAGTAATATTAAAAAACAGACAGAATTAAATATTTCCATAAGATTTTATACATCTACTGTTTCTCACCACAACGGCGCAGAACGTTTTATATTCTCACCTGTAACTCTTTACCAATTACTAGCAGCTTAATCCTTACCAGCACTTTGCTCTTATCAGGCCGGATGAGTGTGCGTTTTTGGATTCAAATCTATGTGTAAAACGCTATTCGTTGTCCACGGTTTAAATTTGAAAACGGAAAAATTTTAATTTGCAACACGAGTACCTAAGAATTTTTCAATTATTGCACATTTTCATATCGACTTCTCCTTTATATCAATAAAGAGCTCTAAACAAACTCTGTGATTTGATTTTCAATGTTCGCGTTTTAAACCTTTTGACTATTAAAGCTAAGATTTTTGTTTGATATTCGTTGAAATTCATTATTTGTCATCCTTTCAGTTCCATCATGGCCTCGGCGAGATGAATTGAATGCACTGAAAGCAATTCCCAATGCCAGATACCAGTCTGCCTTGGAAATGGGAGTGAATTCCATTGAAAGCCTACAAAGGTACTCTGCTTTAAGTGTTCCAACCAAAATCTAACCACTCTGCTCTTCAGGTTGGAGAGCAGTTTATCCAGCAGAGGAGTGTCTGTACGAAATGGAAGCATCTCGCACAAACAGCTCATTGACACGTTACCCAATGAAAACGCTCAAGAGGCTAATATTGTCGCCAGAAAAATTCTCAAAGCCAGTCAATACATATACAATAATGAGTGCATCCAACAGCGTGTGAGCCCAACGTCGTGCGCTCAATTTCTATCACAGAAACCCATTCCATCTGATTCCACGAACCTGAAGAGGGCGTGTGATGTGCTCGTCGCTGAAAACAAGGACGGCAATCATGTCTTCAGGCGTTTACTTTCAAGCAACTACAAGGATGGGCTGTATATGGTAAGTTTATATCTAAAGGGCTTGAAAGAATTGAACTAAACCTCCTGTGCTATAGATGAATGACAAGCTCGCCTCACCTTGGAAGATAAGCAGCACAGCCCTCCATGGAAATACAGATACACTCAACGATGGAATTCATAGCCAGCAAGACTTGAACAGCAAGAACCTCGCTCTGGTGCAGTGGACACAGTTCATAGAACATGATCTAAGCAAACCTGTGGTTTCTTCCTCGCGTAAGCTGTTGACTAATTGGAGCAGAATTTGAGTTTGATAATTGTCCTTCTACAGAAAACGGACAACCAATTGAGTGCTGCACAGCGGACAATTCTGTGAATTCTCCAAGAAACTTGCACCCAGACTGTGCTCCACTTATTGGGACTAGTCCTAAAAATAAATATTCAAGGGAAACCTGCTTGAACTACGTTCGCAGTGCGCTGTCTATTCAAAACTGCAATTTTGGACCGGCACAACAGGTAGATTATTTAAGATAGAGAATCAAAAAAGTTCAACAAAATATCAATTAATTAAGAACTTTTGCTAACAAACTGATTTTCGGGAAACCCTTGGCAACAGGCTATGTAAACTCTGTTGTTGTTGGAGGGTACGTGATTGGAAGCAGCTCACCGCAGAGTGTGGAATATAACCTGCAACAACACAAGTAGGGCACCGACACTAGCTTGGGGTACGAAAATGCTAAAAAATAGAGATTAGTAACAAACCTAAAGCTCAGCTTAGTGTTAGTCGGCAGCATAAATTTGCTTGGTCTTTGGAGAAATATCAGAAATCGATCCTTAGGCATAGTGCCTACATTTAGGGCTCTTTTCACATCAACGCCAAAAATTGGCAATCTGAATCGACGGATTCTTGGACGAGGATAGAGGAAGTTTTCCGTTGTTTTTCTACAGGTTTAGTAAATTAGAAAAATTCGGTGTCTGCCAAAGGCGTATTAGCATTTTTGGAAAGCCAATATGTCATTGTTTCTAAACCTGGATATTCGAGACAGCGAGGTATTAACGATTGTCCTAACCTTGGACGCGGGCAATCACAATGCGGATTCGAGTCCAGATCCTTGCAGATCAAGTTCAACGAGAATATTTTTTTTATCCAAAAAAAACTTATTTGTACTGTAGAACACTATCTTAAGCACAGCTTTTGAGTGGCTACGGATAAAAATGCACAAATCTTTTGTATATCAAAAGGAAAAGTATGTGATTATGCCTTCTAGCATAAGCTGATCTTTTTGTTAACGAAACAATCTTTGATTCAAAAAGTTTAACTGAAATTACAGCTCTAGTGCTGGCAAAACCACTGTGTAAGCTTTTCTATACTTTTCTATACTTTTCTTTATGGCCTTTCTTTGTGGTTCTAGTCCTCCCCTAAAAATTACGAATAGTCATCGCCCAAACCCTATCGACCCATAACTCTTATGTCCCTTTTGTCTAAGCTCATGAAAACGCTGATGAACCGTGATATGGTCTGGAGTTGCCAAAAACTTTAAGCACCTACTAGATTGAATTCAACAGCGAGCGATAAAACCCATTGGAAATAATAATGCTGCGAAGTACGTTGACTCGCTGGAGCATCGACATGATGTTCCGTATTTATCTCTCATTCATCGCTACTCTAATAAAGAATGCTCTTACGAATAACCAAACTGCATATCTCCCCTTCAAGAATCTACCCGCAATATACGCCTCGCTAAACATGCCCATCCGTTCACCCTTAAGCATCTTGGGACGTACAGTTGAGTTTAGAGACTCGTTCTTATGGTGCACCACACGAATATGGAAAGCTCTTTTCAGCTCAACTTTTCCCCCTCATTTCAATTCATAGGCATTTGAAACCAATGTATGGTACACCGTCTCTTCTTCCACAACTTTGGCCCGTGCTGTTTTAACTATGAATAAATTCTGTTTTATTTAAGGCACTAAATAACCCCTCTAGCGTGAGCCAATTATAGAAAAAAACAATCGAGGCTCTCATTAATTTGCTGTTTTGAATGTGTTTTTTTTTCTTACAGTACCGATAGAGTAGTTCAGTAATTTTAATTCTTTAAATATCAATGATCTATTCACGCACTCGAATGAAACAAATTAAACAATGTTTCAGTCCATAGGGGATCAGCATTTAGTTTCCGCAGAAACTACTCATTTTGTGCTTAGTAGGAGGGTTCTACAGCTTAATGTTGACTCCGAACGTCGCCTGTATACCTGACGTTTGCAGTAGTGGATATGAATCAAAATGCCGTGTCAATTAAAGCTAACGTCTGATTTACGGCAGCCTTTGTTCAAGTACCCGTCCCATGACCTACTAGTGGTAACAATAACGAAGAGTCAGTTATTTTTTCTTGCCTGAAGCCTGCTTCATAATTATTGCATGAAGAATCATGCTCAACACATATCTTTGCATTGAAAAAGGAGGCATAGATGTGTTCTGTGTTCTCGTTGATAAAATGTCTTCACTGTAACCGCACGTAACCTTAACGAATGTGTCGACCCTATCAAAACTCCACAGTCCTTCATAATTTAGTGAGTACTTAAATGACCTGTAAAATAAGCACAGCACTGTGACAATTTGCGTAATCTTTATTTTTGTACTCTTTTTTGTGAGGATTCCGCAAATGACACACAGAACACTAAATCCCTTTCCTTTTCAAGCGAAACACTGCTTCTCACCTTCTTGATGATATTTTTAGAAAACTTAAAACATTTAATTCTTTGCAGCTCAATCAAGCAACCGGGGTATTTGATCTCTCACAACTGTACGGGTTCACGAAGGAATCCCAAAATGTAATGAGGGCTTTCCGCGACGGTAAACTGAAAACATCCGCCGAGGAACTGCTGCCAATGGCCGATGGTGAAGATAGAAAATCATTTTGCGCCCTACAATTAGACGCAAACGAGATTTGCTTCATGGCAGGTATGTACGCAAGAAACTCTCTAAGTTGGACTCGTCTGATGTTCGGTTTGGTATTTCAGGCGACAGTCGAGTGAACAGCAATCCCTACTCCATCATCTTGTACACTCTTTTTTTGCGATTGCACAATACCTTGGCTTCTGAAATCAAGTTCAAAAACCCAGCCTGGAATGACGAAGCGATTTTCAATGCCGCCAGGAACTTGAATATTGACATTTACCGGCAAATTGTCTTTAACGAATGGCTCCCAGTGGCCTTGGGCCAGACTGTTGCGGCGGAGATCAATTCGGAACCACTAGAGAGAAGCAACGCAAAAGAGGAAGACTATCAGATCTCAAATGAATTCGCCGTGGCCGCCATAAGATTCTACTTCTCTATGATGCCAAACATCTTGCAAAGACATCAAAGCAACGAAATAAATCAGCAAAATAGCGTTAGGTTTGCAATTTGATCGATGAAGTTTGAAAGGAAGGAGTTTGAGATTTTCTTTTGCATTTTGTAGCAATTCTGTGCTGTTCACACTGATGGAGCAGATGTTCAGATCAGAGGCACTGGATCGGTCCAGCAAGCTGAACGAATTCCTAGCCTCGATGCTGAATCAGAAGGCAATGCGCATGGACGCCACTTATGCCGGAAGTGTAAGTTAGTTCTGTGCTGTGGTATGGAAGACTTATGTGTCAATATTTACGAGATGTCAATGTGAGCTGTTCTGAGTTTATCGAAAAAAGTCACAAATTGATGTTTTGCCTCTTGAAAAAATTTACATTTTCATCGACCTACTGTCGAGATCTCCTCCTTAAGTACCCCAATTGTCTTATGTTGCGTTTGTTTCCATTGCAGTTTCGGTTACAGGTATCCTCCGACGTCTGAAGACTTAATTGGCGGTTTTGCAATGTCAAATATACTGCGAACATGGTGTGACGCTGTAAACGCTTTATTTGTGGTTGCGACGATCGTTGATCGAATGTGCAGACGAGAAGTAATTGCACTGTGACTTGTAGACAATAAAACTACGTAACTGAAACAAAGCTAGTCGTGGTAGAGGTTTCTATAGAAAGTTTTGAAATCGTTCGTCTCGTAAAAATGTGACATTTTTATATGCCGGCAAGAATGATTGCGTGTGCTTATTTGTTGCGCGTTATTTTGTATAGGCGATCGATTCTCTGTCAGTGTTTGATGTCTTTGATGCTTTCGTAATTAAAAAATGGCCTAGTTCGGCATACAATCACGTGAAAAAAGGTTTCGTTTTCCATCCTATGTCATTTGAAGTTAATTGGCGTCAAATGGCGTCGGAGCACTTTTAAATTTTATAAGTTTTTAAAAACAAAAATCAAAATTGGAAGAATATCGAGCATTTTGAGAAAAGAGGAGTTTAATTTGTAAATAAGTCTCCTGTCTGGATCTGTACACTCGGGCCAGGGATGGCCAGGTCTTTTAAGTTATCTTGAGATCTACACATTTAACATCTGTGGCGGTTAAATTCGAATCATATCTCTGCAAGGCTAGTGACATTGAAACAACAGCAATTTGGCTGCGTCCGCAGAAAGTTTGTAAGAGAACTCTTTTCCATGACGGAAGAAATCTTTCTTCTACTTTCGAGTTTCTCGATTTTTTTACGTCAATTTAGCTTAGTAGAGGTCTGAGATAATTTAGGCAGTCTTTTGAGAATATTTAGTCTTCAGGCAGCAAGTCTTTTCAGTACTTTTAGTCTTCAAAATTTTTAATCTTTTGGCTGACAGTTTTTTGATAAATTTAAGTCTTCACATTGAGTCAACTTTGAGTCGTTAGGTTCCCAGTCTTTTACGAACTTTTAATCTTTAGGCTGCCATTGTTTTTGACAACTTTAAACTTAAAAAAAAAATACTAAATAGGACTACAACAATGTCACCAACTATTGCAGACTTCACTGGCGATCGTGACGCTAAACACAACAACTTATTGTTTCGGCCATTACCGAATCCAATCGTAATTTTATTTGCAATGTGTACTAACAAACTGTAATTCTAAATTCATCTGACTTTTAATTTTCTCTTCACATATTATGTGTGACTCTCAAAAGAATCTGAAGAAGTTGTGAAATTATGTCACTTAATGGATGACAGATGTTCTTGACAAATGGAACAGTGTTTTATTTCTTATGACTTAATTTGCTTACACGCGATTCACACTCGAAAGAGCCGCATACACTCCAATACAGTTCGTCCATGTTCGTTCAATTGGAACTGAAGTCACCGTTAAATTCCTCTGAACGGTTAACAATTTACATTTTAGTCCGCTTTACAGCAAGTGAACCCCAGGTATGCGTTGCTATGCCAATGGCCGGATGTAGAAACAATTTGAACAATTATATTGCAGTCTTTTCAATCAGTTGTTTTTATTTCTTCTTTTTTTAATTTAGCTAATCGAAGAGTACACCCACTCCAGAGTCCCCAGTCGGCTGAATGTCCTGGCGTTTGATATTCAACGCGGTCGCGATCATGGACTACAGGGATACACAAAGTACCTGGAAAAGTGCTCGGGCAAACCAATAAACACCTGGGACGATTTAAATGCCTTTATGGGCAGAACCGTAAGTATCCCCAACTTCGCTAATTAAGCCTTCAAAGCGTGAGGCCTTGAATTTCAGCGCAAATGACTTCAGATTGCATGTCTCAAATCAATCATGATGCATTCCAAGACTGAAATTAGACCGTTCGAGTAAATTGATCAAAAGTTCTTTGATTTTAATTTCAGGAAATCGACAAGCTGAAATCGGTTTATGATCGAGTGACTGATGTGGATTTGATCGTCGGTGGAATTTCCGAGATCCCCGCTGGCCAGTCGACAATAGGACCAACGTTCACCTGTATTTTGGGTAAGTGTTGATTTTTTTTTTGCTGGTTGCTGAGTCAGTCGGTGATCTCTTGCGGCGCAATTAGCGCACGGATCAAGCTCTTGGACAGAAACAAATTGAGAAACATTTGTTCACTTCAAGCAAGACCAACTGACGGTTTCACCATGCATGGCCGGGTTGCGTTGTTGCTGAGGAATATGGCAGGTGGCCTGACATTGTGCTTTTCGCTTTTGTCATCGGTTCTCATCGAACACCGTCGGTCGTGTGAGGAAATAATTTAAGCGTGCGCAATTGTGGGAATGGGACTTTCTGATATGTAGAAGGTGGATGTCAAGTTTTCAGAGCAAATCCAGTGTGGAAGTTGATCCGCGATAAGGTTTAAGTGGTCACGCACAATGTTGGCGTTGTGCATGAACCTTGTTTGTCATTACTGTATGACAGTTGTCAGGGAGGTGATTATGAATGAGTTTCCCAAGAAACTTCATTACATGATCTAATTAGGTTCCGGCCTGAAGAAGTGCATGAATCTCACTTGGATGCGTTGCCGGGGAGGGACTGTAGAAATTAAATGAATGTAGTTTGTTTTAGGATGCAGTGCAGGGCAAATAAATCATTCGTGGGGAATCCCTTTTCATTCCTTCACTTTTATTTCATTATTTCCAACTAAATCGCTGAAGGCAGCTGCTTTTAGCAAACTTCAAAAATTTAACAACACACAATCAATTTCTTTTCGTCTTGCTCCGTTGTAAGACTGCGAAAATAAATTTGCCAATGGAATTACATGCTTGAACAACACTTAACTGCGAAATTTCATCGTATTAATTTGTGGCCGATCCATGTGTGCAAGCAAGGTTCCCGTTTATTCGTGCGTGTTGAAAGACGGTATTAAAGCGAGCAATGATAATTTTTAATTTTGGTGCAATGGAAATCCAATTAATTAAAAATAAGTGTCTTTAGTGCACGGGCTTATGCCTCAGCTGGGCAAAAATTTTAGTGTTAGATTGATTATTCAAAAGAAGGAAAGTGTAACTGGTGCACAAATTTATATAATGAATTACACAACAATGTGTACATGCGTACCGCACATATTGAAAAGGAATATCATGAACCGATGAATTCCAAGTTTGAAAGTCTTGGGATAAATCGAAATAAAGCAACAAAAATATCGACAATAGCGACTAAGACCGGATCCATGCCATTATAATTCTAAAACTAATTTCTAGCACTCTTAAACCACACTAGATTCGACAAGTCTACTTTTCAGTAGATGATGATGAGGGTTCAAAAAGAGAAATGAAGGCCAGCGGCTCCATACCCTATTTACACGAATATTGAGCACTCAATCTGTTAATGAAGTTGCTTTAAAACGCGTTCTTCGGCCGTGATATATATAGGCATTTCGTTGGCGGTCAAGCAGGTCCTCTGGTCAATTAAGTAGTGGAATATCTGAGGTCTTTGAAAAAAATATTCGAGTAATTCCAAATAGTTCCTGAGAGACAGATAAATAATATATTTGAGACATACAAATATATACATACCGGTATTACAGGTATAAAATTGAAAATAAAACACTAATTATTATTGGGAAAGTGAAAACATTTTATTCAAAGTATTGGCCATTGTTTTCTACACATTTTGACCACCTTTCTGCCAATTAGTGAATCCACGCCAATAAAATTTTTCGTCTTTTAAAGCAAACCAATCAGACACCCAATTTTCGACCTCCTCGTAGAAATCAAAGTGCTGCTCAGCCAATGCGCATCGATAAAAACAAATGGTAGTCGGAAGGAGCCAAGTCTGGTGAATACGGCGGGTGGGGTAGCTGCTCCCAGCCAATTGTTTTGATTATATCCTGAACCGGTTTTGCTTTGTGTGCAGGTGCATTGGCATGGAGCAAAATTACCTTGTCGTGTCTTCTGGCCCATTCTGGTCGTTTCTCGATCAATGCATGGTTCAAATTGATCATTTGTTGTCCGTAGTATTAACGGTTTCACCAGGTTTTAGTAGCTCGTGGTACAGCACACCTTACTGGTCCCACCAAACACACAGCATTGTCTTCTTGCCGAATCGATCTGGTTTTGCAGTCGATGTTGACCTAGATTAACCCACGATTTTTTCCGTTTAGGATTCTTAAAATAAATCCATTTTTCATCACCAGTAACACTCCGATGCAAAACCGATTTTAATTCGTGTCTTTGAAGCGAAATTTCACAAGTGTTTTTTCGGTTTTCCATCTGTCTTTCATTCAATTCATGTGGCACCCATTTTCCACACTTTTGGATCTTTCCCATAGCTTTTAAACGGTCAAAAATTGTCTGTTGTGCAACATTTAACATTGCTGCCATTTGCTTTTGACTCGAAGTGTCATCTCCATCCAATATCGCTTGCAATTTGGCGTCTTCAAACTGTTTTGGTGGTCTTCCACGTATTTCATTTCTCACATCAAAATTAAAATTGCTTCTGATAGAGCATGATCACCATATGCCTCGACAAGCATTCGATGCGACTCTGCAGCACGTTTCTTCAAATGAAAACAAAAAATTAATGCTTTCCGCAAATCATCACTTTCTGGTACAAAATTCGACATTTTTAACTCGATAAAAAAATATGAAGTTGTCTGTTCAATGACTTGATGTATACACAATATATTTTTCACAGATGTCATAGCAAACAAACAAAAAAAAAAAAATAAGGGATCGTTCACAACAAATGTTCCCTATCGAGACACTTGTATCTTGATGCTCACTTAATAGCGGTATATCTGGTATTTCCTTATGTTGTAATTCATTATATTTTGCTCCAAAATATTCAATATGTTTTCGATTAAATTGATGTCTGCTTATTGAGGTGCCGTCTGAATCCATTTTTGAGTGTTATAAAGTAGCTACATTTAGTGTTCAAGGGTGTATGTTTGGGATTGTCCTGATTAAAGATGTAATTGGAACCAAGACCCATTTTATTTGCACTGGATTGAAGGTTTGTCAATAGTATATTGATGTACAGTATGTGGTCCATTACACCATCAATGAAGAGCAAATTACCAACCTCTTTAACACTCTTACAATCCCAAACAAGCAAAGAGCCACCCTCATGCTCGAAAGTCGGTTTAAATTTTTTTTTCTCGCATTTCAGTGTTTTTCTTTCTCCATACCAAACATCAACCATCTGAACCACAAATATTATATTTACTTTCGTCCGTAAATATAAATTTGTTCCAAAACTTTTTTGGTGTGCTTTTATATTAGTTTGCAAATATAAGTTTCTTTTTTCTTTATTGATGGTGCTAATAAATATTTTATTTCGTGCTACAATTCCATGATAGCCAGCATCATTCAACACAAGTCTTGCTGTGTTTACACACATTTCGACGTCTTATTCATTTTGAATTTCAGTGTGAATTTGTTCAGCACTTTTGTTTTGAATCTTGCTTCACTTTTTTTTTAATTGCACGCTCTTCTCTGTTGGTCAAGATACTTTGGTGATCAGACCTAGGAACACTCGCCATGCTGTTACTGCCGGAAATTGGTAATACTTTTGACAATTGAATAAGATCGATTGACATCTCTTCCAATCAATCCGATTTACTTTCTGAATTCACACAAGTCTAAAATAATTTTGCGCGCTTTTTTTTGTTGTTTCTTTCGATTTTTGACCCATTTTACCTAAAATTACTTACTCGCGTAAAACTTTTATGTAAATGTACTGTCAATTTTTATTTACTGTAATGAACAACAAATCTAATTTTTTCGTTGGTTCATTTTTTATGAAAGCACTGACCCACTGACAATTGACTGAGCGAATATTTTTTGGAGGTTTAAATTGTACTCTTGTGAATATTGTTGTAGTTTATTTTGTTAAAATTGTATGCTTTCTTTCTTTTGTTTAATTATACTTTATATTAAACACAGAATAAAAATATGTGCATACGATTTTTGCACCTATCCTATTTTATTTATTGGAGTTACTGTATGTTATCTTCTCCTTCTTCTTTCATAGTTTCGTAAACTGATACAGTGAGTAAAACAAGTACTTGCACACCTAGTTTTTTTTACGATTTTAGCGTAATCTGAAAAGTTTCAGCTGCATAGAATATGGTATATCCAATATACTCCATAGATTTTGTATTGGGTTTATGTCTGGTGATTGGAGGGGCGTCACAAGTTGGTGGGGAGTATTATATTACAACCATTCCTTCGTAACCCAGTGTTTGGGATCATTGTCCTGTTGGAAAAGGAATGTTCCCCTCATATTCAATTTGACGGCGCTTTGAAGTAAATTATTGCACAAAATGTCAATATACCCAAGAGCCGTCAAAATTCCATCGATGAAGGCGATGTTACCAACTCCGTTGTAAGCCACACAGCCCCATACCATAACATGTCCACCACCATGTTTTACCGTGGGCTTCGAATGCTTAGTTTTGAGTTCTGTGTTTGGCTTCCTCCACAAAAATCTCTTTCCATCTGTTCCGAAGAGATTAAACTTGCTTTCATCCGAAAACAAAATACTCCTCCAAAATTCGAACGGCTTCGCAAGATAAGTTTTTGCAAACTTGAACCTTTTTTTTCTGTTGATTTCAGAAAAGAATGGCTTCTTCCTAGCTGACCTGCCACAAATGTTTTGGGAATGTAGAACATTCCGAATAGTTTGTGGGTGTACTGTTTGACCGGATATTGTTGCCGCATGTTGGGCTAAATTTTGTGCACTTATAAATGGCTTTTTTCGAGCCTCATTTATAATTGCTCGTGTATCCCTCGCACTCAGCTTCTTCGGTCGTCCAGCACGATGTTTGCTTGCCGTTGTTCCAGTGTCTCGAAACCTTTTCAGGACGCAACGAATGGCAGAGAAACTAAATCCAACCGAATCCGCTATCTGTCGATAGCTCTGACCACTTTCGCTCAAAGATATAATTTTCTCCCGGATATTCAAAGGTATTTCACTTTGTTTTTGAGACATTTTATTGATTTTTATAGCTTTCCGATCTATACAGCAAAATTCTTCACGCCAAATGAATAAAGAAACAACAAACACCTCAAAAACCTTTAGATTTTTGACGCAAATGGTGTGTACATTCAGGTAAAAGTGTGTGTACACATACTTTTCTGACCTTATTTTTACTGTTTTTTTTTTTAAATAAATGGAGTAATTTTATATTGATTTGAATCATTTTTGTATTTAATATAAACCCTTTTAACGTCGTTAAAATCGTAAAAAAAGCTAGTTGTGCAAATACTTATTTTACCCACTGTACATGTTTCAATTTCAGTGATCGCCGTGCCGTAGTGGGTAGAGTGCGACGCTCACACACCGAAGAGTCTAGGTTCGACTCCCAGCTCAACACCAGTTTTTCGAATTTTTCACGGCACCACCTCTTTCGAGCTGCTGACAACACTCAAAGAGTAATAGCTGTCTAAGAAAGCTTCTCAATTTACGCCGTTCGGAGTCGGCAAAAAACTGTAGGTCCCTTCTACTCGTGAGAGAACAATAGCGCGCACAACACGAGTAGTTGATGGGCAAGCTAGGCCCTGGTCCCCCTTAGCGCCAATAATTATTATTATTATTACATGTTTTAATTTGAACTAGATTGTGTAGTACATAGTTCCTGGACCTAATATAGGTCCCAAAAATGTTGCTGAAACTAAAAGTGTATAGTTCTTTCAGCTTATATATTGTGTACTATGTTTTTAATGACATTTTATTTATGGAAAGTTTCCATTAGGAATGTTTGTGTTCTAATTTGCATCTAATGTCCTTATTTACGAATACATTGTGTGCTTTGTCATTTGTTGTTTATATAAAATGAATTAAATAGCATAATGGAAGCTTTTAATCACTATTCTTGTCCGTTTTTCTCCATCAATAATCATCTTAACACTGTACCAATCCTCGGAACCGATTGCTGGCACTAGTTTCTTTCCTTAAGGGAACCGTTTTGCGCAATTCTAGGGCAGGGCTCATGAACTTAATAAATAACTCACATGGTTCCGTATTATATTTATTTGACATTCAAACCTGTGGCCACTTGTCCTAAATAAAGGGTGTCCCAACAAGAACGCAAGATTTAAATTTGGCGCTATTCGAATTGTCATTGTTTGACATTTGAACAATCATTATTGTTTGTTAGTAGGAGGTATAAGGTTAATAAAAATGAAGCGCTACACAAATGAACAACGCATTCTCATTGTGAAATTGTTTTACCAAAATGGTGAAAGTTTTGCGGCCACAGTTCGCAAATTGCGATCAATTATGCTCCAAAAAGGTCAACAATTAATGGAAATTAATGAAAAAATTTGCTGAAACTGGGTCTGTAACTGATGTAAAGACAAAAACGCGTCTTTGACCATGTTGACGACTTAAGCTTTATAAGAGGAAATTGGACGCTGCATTATGAAATACCGTAGCATTTATGCAAAACGGTTATTGAAAAAATCATTAAAAGATCGCATATGTGGCAGCAAAGCTGCGGGGGCCATCTGGCCGATGTGTTACTCCACACATAACCTTATCCTGTCTACTTTACGATATAATAAAGAATTCACGATTTTTGTAAATATCTGGGTTTTATTTAAAATTTAAGTCTTGCGTTCTTGTTGGGACACTCTTTATAAGCAATTCTGCCCTCATCTCGCTTTAAAAATATTGTCTCTTGCGATCACTACGCAGATTTTTAATTTGCAGCTCAGTGAATTTATTTTCTCGACACTAGACTAGAGAGAGAGACTTCTGTAGGAGTGCCCTACACGAGACCATGGAGGAAAGCATTCAGAACCTCCTCTGTAATTTGGCGTTGCCTGTGACAAAAAGGAGTCTATTCTCTTCCTTCTATGAAGACTTGAATGATTGAAGCTGCTGTTGGATTTATATGAAAAACTTTATAAAGAAAACTATTTGGAACGGTGAAAATGTCATTCTGTCAAATATTGAAAAAACGGAATTAAATTTAAACTACTTCCTAGAATGGATATAATTGATTTAAAAAATACCTCAACAGAGCACTTGGTCTTTGAAAAGCAATCAGGAAATTAAAATTCGATATACATGTAGGAACGGGAGCCAAACGAACTGACCTTACCCTACAATGACATACAAATCACGCGACAAAACAACAGCTAGGATCAGGCGAACAGCTAGGATCAGACAAAATCATACGAACGCATACACAGAAGACGGACAAACAGATGGTGAACACGGACGATCAGACGTACGCACACATATCCTTAACAAACGGACACCCTAGCAAGATAAAAGGAAGAATAGTAAAAAGAGAACGAGAAGTAGTAGTTGAGCCATCGAACACGTCAGTCGCCACCAAACGCAAGACGATACTTTATAATTAAATAAATTCTGTAAATCGAAGTATTAAAAGTGAGTTTCATTTCCCGAATCCCACATACATATACTGTATGTCTGTTCAAAATCTAAGTCGAATTTGATTTTTTCAAAAAATACTTTTCTGTTCATCACTTCTTATTTTGTCTTTCTCAATGTCGTCCCCTTTAGATATAATACACTTGTGCAACTGTTTTTTCAATCTTTGCAGCAGTTCTGGCATGCACTTTTTGTTGTGTCCCTGAGCTCTCCCATCGATTCCGTTTATCTCTTTTCAATCATAAGCGTCATCTTTTAATTCGTCTCTTCAACCCTAGGAACAGAAAAGGTCTGGTGAAAATGTGGCTGAAGCATGGCGGGCTAGCAGGTGCATTATTGTGATGCAAAAGCTATGAACAATTTTTCCACAATTCCGGATGCTTTCTTTAAGATAATACTCCTTATTGGCCCCACGATCATTCGGAAAGCAGTCCTGGTGCACTTCGCTACGGTAATCGAGAAAAAAAAATCAAATTCGATTGAACTTGGTGTCCTTTTATTTGGCCCTGATTCTGCTGGGCTCTTCCATTGGGACGATTAGACTTTGGTTTCGATGTCATAACCATCTACCCATAAATCATCACGAGTTATAACCCTTTTTGACCGAATGTGAATCGCCGTTGACGTCATTCAGCATTCCTAAGCGATGCTCATGCGACATATTTTTTGGTCAAAATAAAGCAATATTCGAACGAACTTTGCTACTACATGCTTCATGCCCAAAATTTCCCAAAAAATTTGAGCCAACTGATATGCCAACACCTTCAGCAACTCCTCTTATAGTGATAAGATTATTTTCCACAACAATTTACTTCACTTCCTCCAGCTTTTCATCGGTTGTTAATGCGCTGGTCATTGACATTCTTTGAAAAGATTGTTCCAATTATAAACATATTTTTGACTCAGAGTACACTTGCCGCATACCACTGTTAACATTTCAAGTATTTTTCATATTTTTCACACATAAGTGAGTGCAAATTCTTTGATCCATTTTTTCTACAGCAGGAAATCGCCGAACATGCAAAACACGTCTAACAGTTATGCCTCTTACTAAGTAAATTAACATGCTTTTTAACTGAAACTGTAAACATAAGTATGTGCTATTGACGCTTGTTATCAATATTTAACCTTAGAATCGGTGCGTTCAAAAAGTGACAACCAGCTATGTATGTGTTATAACTGAATTCTATATATATATATATATATATATATATATATATATATATATATATATAGTGTTTTGAAAATAACTAGTAAGACTTGAAAAATTTAAGTTAAGCCCAAAATCGTACATTTTTCAAGCTATGAGGAAAAGTTTCACAACTGTTTCTTCACTACGCAAATATTCAGCTTATAATAATTCCCTCTAGTCTTATTTATACTAGTCTTCATGTCCCAAAGCAATCTTGATAGTGGTTTTCATTTATCGTTAGATAAGACACCGATCACCAACAGAAAGAAAGAGAACCACAGCTTCCACGCATTTAGATTTGATTTGACAACGTTTTTTCTAGCATCCTATTTTATCTAATTTCATCCCATTTCCAATAACAATCTCGTCAAATTCGTAAATGGACTGTAGCTGTGAATCTTCTTCTTCTCCCATCCTTGGTAGACACATGCAGGCAAAGCAGCTAAAAATTATTCGAACTAAATTTGAAAGGACGGATTTCATTAATCCGAATGGCGAAATTACGAAAAATAAAGAAAAAAATAATTGCCTCAGTCGGCGGTGTCTGCAATCCAAAATTAGGTACATGCTTCCACGAAGCATAACCTTTCAAGCCATCTTACATCAATCTTGAAGCATTGTGGCACTCTAAACGATTAAGGGAGTCATAAAACGCTCATATTACCTTTCACAACTGGCCTTCAAACAAGTGAAGGGCTAACAGAAGAGTCATATTCATTCAAACGTCAAGTGTCTGTCCTAAACAATTGGCGTAACTTTTATGCTTAGTCAACACAACAATTCAATTGGAAGTTTTTATACAATACCCGAGTGCAACATAATTAACATGTTCCGTTTATTTTCTTACAGGTGAGCAGTTCTTCAAGATCCGCCAGTGGCATTTCAATCAAAATGTCGACGCAAATAAGACCAATTTGAATACTATGACAGCGGCAAAGTTACTCTGCACCACCGCCGGGCTGAAAGAAGTTCCGAGGAACATATTCTTGATCCCATCGAGCACGTAAGTGAACAGTTTTTTTTTTATCCCACATCACTTATGTCACGTTTATTTGCTTGTTGCAGAAACCCCCTCGTGCCATGTGCTGATCTATAAGAGTGATCGAGCCGATCACGCCCTGACCAACGTTCAGTGAGGCAAACTTATCTAAATTAGATTAAAACAAAAAAGCAAATACCATAATAAACTAGTTATTTTAGTGTTTTGTTCGAATTGTGATGATTAAATGCGAAATTCTTTAACAAAAAACCATACCATAGGTTGAGTTTTGTTTGAAGCGTTGAGGAGTGCGTGTAACGATGAGTCGGACAACATGGGGGAAGCAGTTACTTGCTTGCTTCATAGAACGCGAATTTTCTATGCATGCGGCCACTTATGCTCCGCTTGTGTGTGTAGCCGGCTAATGGGCCTCGAGGTACGGACTGCTCGTAATGACGGTGTCTATTCGAAAATGGGTTAGTGCTGTAATTATCTGCGGAAGCGAGTTATTGCGTTATTGCATGCGATACTCGATTCATTGGTATTCTTCCGAATATTGAATAACTACCGCGAAAGCCATCGATCGCTTGTACAATCGATTTGTCTGAACTTTTTTTAGGGGTACTTAGCTGCTCATGTTGTACTTTATAATTGCTGGATACGAACAAAATCCTCAACCCCTGCACGCCTGTGGCTCGGGAAAGCGATTTGCTTAGACAAACAAATGGGCATTGGGCTAGTTTTATTAACCTTGTATGCTGCTCAAGAAAACTTTAACGTGTTTCCGTAGGCAGTGCTCGGTTTGTTCAGGAAATTAATGCTATACACTTGGGCCAGCGAGAGGGAAATAAATACAATGATATTCAGCTGATCAGAAGTGACGATACTAAGATGATTGAATGTCAGTGGGGAAAGCTTAAGACAAAAATCAAATCTCCTGGTTGCAGGAGATGAATATCTGGGCACAAGAATCAAAACTTCTTGATGTATATTTGTAAAGATATAACTTTGCGAGGTCCTTATAATAAATTTGAAGCTCATGATCAGTTTTGAGAGTAGAATGGACAACAGCCATTGAATACTGTCTCAATTTTCAGGTGATTGCGTACGTTTTTCGCCGTATTTAATAGAGGCACATACAAGCTGTGAAAATGTTAAATTTAAAGCGGTATCAAATATAGTCAAAGGGCAGGTGACCCCGTATTTGACTGGTTTTATCTATTGGACATTTCAAAGACCAACCGCTCAACTTAGTATAAGGCCTTGCTTAAATGCGGAAGAGCCCCTATCTTTTTGCTTTTGCTTATTCGCTACTCGGAAGTAATTAAACATTAGATGGCATAACAGGATAGCCATCGCAACACCCGTTGTATGGTGAACTAATGTATGCAGCGAGCCCCTCTGCCCGAGGGTTTAAATAATGGGCCTGGTCTACCAGTCTGTGGGTTGTGCGTGAGGGTAACTTCCTCACCACGTAAAACATTATTAGTTCAGAGACAAAAACATGCCTCGGATAATGAAGCATCAATGAAGGACATTGATTTTCGGTTTTGCACGTGGAATGTGAGGTCTCTTAACAGGCCACGTGCAGCCAAACAACTTGCGGAGGCCCTTGACTGCTATAAGGCAGACATAACCGCCACCCAGGAAGTGCGATGGGATGGGCCTGGCATAAAAGCGATGAAGAACTGCGACATCTACTACAGCAATTGCTATAGAGAGAGAAGGCAGCGCTGCTCCGTCAAGGTCGGTAATGAACTCACCGAGACCTTCAATGTCAAAAAAGGTTTTAGACAAGGCATAACATCGTCCTCGAGAAGATCATGCGTAACTCACAAGTCAACACCAGAGGCACGATCTTCCAGAAGTCAGTTCAATTGCTAGCATACGCTGATGACATTGACGTGATTGGACGAACACAGCGAGCCGTCAATGAGGCGTTTGCTGGCATTGAAGCGGAAGCGGCTAAAATGGGTCTGGCGGTAAATGAGGGCAAAACTAAGTACATGCTGCCATCAAGGAAGGGCACACAACATCGATGTCTCGGACGAAGCGTCACACTAGGCAGCAGAAACTTCGAGGTAGTCAAGGACTTCGTCTATCTCGGCTCCTCGGTGAATAGGGACAACAATACCAGTACCGAAATCAAACGCAGAATCACTCTTGCCAATCGCTGTTTCTTTGGGCTCAAGAGGCAATTGAGTAATAAAGTCCTCTCTCGAAAGACAAAGCTCGCTTTATATAACAGCTTGATCATCCCCGTCCTACTATATGGCGCAGAATCTTGGACGTTAGCAAAGGCGGATGAGGAAGCCCTTAGTCTTTTCGAGAGAAAAGTTTTGCGTGCGATTTTTGGTCCTGTTTGCGTTGATGGCATCTGGAGGAGAAGATTTAATGACGAACTCTATAGGCTGTACGGATACAACGCTTAAGATGGCTAGGCTACGTTGAGCGCATGGACACCACTGCTCCGGTCCGTAAAGTCTTTGAATCCGAGCCATTGGAACAACGCAACAGAGGACGACCTAGACTTAAGTGGCGCACACAAGAGGAGAAGGACCTCAACCAACTTGAAGTGCCTAACTGGAGACAGCTGGCGAAAGATCGTGCTGGCTGGAGAGGCATGTTGGTTGAGGCCCAGATCCACCCCGGACTGTAGCGCCACAAGAAGAAGAAGGCATAACAGTTCATAAGGGAAAAATAGAATTTCTACTAATAACTAGTCGTAATTTTTTTGTTTTTTGTTTTTGATGCTTTTTTTTATTTTCTATTTTTCCTAATTCCTTTAGTCAAGCTATAAAAATACATAAACTAGTTATTTAACTAATAATTATTAAAAACCACCTTACTGGCCCAATTCGGGTACTCTAAACTTATCAAATCTATTCTTATATTTAATAGGCTTTCAGTGTGCGTTCGTGAATTTTTCTTTTATAAGGCTAACTCAATACTAAATTGGCCTAAAAAGTACAATAAACTATGCAAACTGTAGGAGACCTGTAAAGAGATAAAAGTGATGCTTGTCTCTATGTGCATTTATTTACAACAACTCATTTCTTGTGTCTTATTCTCATGCATTTATAGTGGGTGGGCTGAGAGTATTTCATATGAGTGGAGAGTTTCGTTTAGATCATACGATTTTGGTAAACGGATTATGTTACGGATTGTACAATACCACAGTGGTTAACAAAAGTAAATCAATTTTTATTCATATGCAATTTTTTTTTTAAATTGATTGCCTACAAAACTATATTACAATAATTTTTTTGATTAGTTCTTTTTTCCTTTTTTTTAATGTACTAACGTAGGATAATTAAGTACCTAACATAAATGCAAATTGGCCGTCGGGGACCAATAATGTGCTCTTTAAGCTGACAGCAGGTGGGGCACTTTATGTGTTCATATCCCTTTCCCCCTCATTCCTGTCGCGATTGGGGACGGATGCCCTGAACCAAAGTTTCTTACATTAGTCTCGAAAAGCAGCCGCTTGTCCACTTTCCATCTTACAACATGGTAGAGAAGTGGACATCCCTCGGCATCCTGTACCAAGCCAACTTTGTCCAGATACAAGAACGCTTCCGGCAGAATGAATCTACTTTGGAGAGTGCTCTTATGATATACGTCGTTTGGGTAGTAAGCTCCGAATATTAGCTCGTTTTCCGAGGTCATTGCTCGTGCAACATGGCTTCGAATCAGCTAATAATAAAATTACCCAGCCTATTCACGGTTGCGGCATTGTACAAGATTTCATTAGCATAGAACTTCTTGTACTAAGATTCTGGGGTTCTGTACATCTTAAAGCAACCCAGAAGACATTGCCTCTCGAAGACCCACATCCTACATATCTGGGATGTTGTGGGTGCTATTGTTTGCTCACGAGTAGAGGTCACCTACGCACCGAACGGCGAAATTTGAGAAGTTTCTTTATACCCAGTGGCCGCCATAGCTTAGTGGGTAGAGTGCGACGCTCACACGCCGAAGGGTCTAGGTTCGATTCTCAGCTCAACACCAATTTTTCGAATTTTTCACGGCACCACCTCTTTCGAGCTGCTGACAACACTCAAAGAGTAATGACTGTCTGGCCGTTCGGAGTCGGCAAGAAACTGTAGGTCCCTTCTACTCATGAGAGAACAGTAGCGCGCACAACACGAGTAGTTGATGAGCAAGCTAGGCCCTGGTCCCCCTTTGGACTGTAGCGCCAACAATTAGTGTTATTTCATGAAAATCAAATTGATAAGAAAATCGTTTCTTTTTGACAACTAAGATCCAAGAAGAATTATTACACTTGATCACTTTTTCTTGTTGTATCCTGCACTTCACTCTATAAAAAACGCGGACAGGATTAAGACATACCCTTTATGACTCTCCGTTTCTCTCTCTCTCTCGCTCTACTCGAACAGCAGTGGTGTGTAGCAGAGTTGGGCATAAAATAACATAATGACTAGTGACTAATGAAACGTGACTAAACGTTTGTTAGTATTCGACTAAAATTTGCCCAAAACTTGTGTGTGGGCTAATTACTCTTAAATTAACTGTCCGTCACTTTAATGCCCAACTGTGCCTGCACACTATGTCATTGGCTTTTGAGTGAGTTGGTGATCGACACTGCTAAAATATCGCGCCATATGTGGGATTGATGGTACCGAAAACTCTTCTCTAGTGTTGTCTTTAGAAGCAAGCTGTTAACTTCTATAAACTCCCCGTTACTTCACCTCGAGGAGGAGTTGATAGTGTTTTATTTCGGAATCCCTCGCAGATGCGTAATTAACATCACATGCTAAAACAACCAAATATCCGAACTTCTATGAGAGACAAGAAAATATTGTATGCAGTAAGCAACCAGACGAAATACGTTCAATTTAATTCACAACTGCGTATTTTGCATATCAAATGAGATTGTCTCACGCCAAGATCTATTGCTTCCTTATTATATGGTGTATAGAACTAGATATTCAGTAGACAGTTACACCTTTAGCTCATCAGTGCGTCACAATTTTCATCGCTGCGTCTGAATATTTTATTTCTGTTGTGTCATATTAAATCTGTTTGGAAAAAAACTTAAGAAATAATTCGAATATTCAAACTGTCATACAATAGGTGCTTAAATGTTACTGCAATCAAATGGATAAGAGTTGGACTTCTAAAAGATTCGTTTTCTCCGCCCTTTTAGTTCTCAGTGGCGTGTACAGTAGACAAACGATTTAAAGTTAAGATGAATTGCTAGTTCTCTCTTGGAACATAGGAGAAAATTGTTATTGAAGGGCATCACGGTGCGTTCCGACCCGGTATTGTGTTTTCTTCCATTACGGGCTTTTAAAATATTCTATCTTGTAATCTACAGACGTGGCCGCCGTGGCGCAGTGGGTAGAGTGCCGTGCTCACACGCCGAAGGTGTAGGTTCGATTCCCAGCTTAATACCTCGAATTTATCAAGGCACCACCCCTTTTGAACAGCTGACAACACTCAAAGAGTAATAAATGTCTAAGAAGAAGCTTCTCAAAAGCTTTGCCGTTCGAAGTCGCCAAAAAAATTTAGGTCCCTTCTACTCGTAGGAGAACAGTAGCGGGCACATTACGTGTAGTTGATGAGCAGGCCCTAGTCCCCCTGTCGACTGTCGCGCCATACAATTATTAGTATTATTAACCTACAGACGAATGTGGAATTGGAAATTTCAATCGAAGTTTTAGTCAAAGCAAAATTCAAAATTTTGCAAACGGCAAACAATTTTCCCTTTGATTCTTGAGAACTGCCCATACCAAAAGCAAATGTCCAACTGGAACGGTATTAAATAAATCTGACGTGAACGTACCGACATTTTGCTCGAATTTGAATGTTCAGTAAATGTTTGTAGTTTGTCAGCCACTTGCCCAATATCAAATAACGCGAGAGAGTAAAACGAAAGTGTTACGGGAAAGGCTCTGACTTGAATATGGTTTACCAGAGCCGGAATCGTTAGAAATTTCTTGTGTCCAGTTACAGTCAGTTTCCTCTGCGACTACGACACTTATCTCACCCTGTTTTACTTAATGCGTTCTTTGTTGTGGGAATCATTTGAGAGCTACATACATATAAGGTAGGTAGCCCTTTTTTAAAATATAAAATTGCTTTTGCCATCCTAGACTACATAAGGCTGAAACACAGTCCAATAATAATAACAGTAATAATTGTTGGCGCGATAGCCCACAGGAGGACCAGGGCCTAGCTTGCTCATCAACTACTCGTGTTATGCGCACTACCGTTCTATCACGAGTAGAAGGGACCTAAAGTTTTTTGCTGACTTTGAACGGCGAAATTTGAGAAGTTTTTTTCTTTTTTTCTATAAAAACTTTCTTAAAAAGAACCATTTGAATTGATTTCGTGCATTTTTTGATTATATGCCAAAATTACATCGAATCAGTGATCCAAAGCAAAATATTTGAAACGTTAAGAGGGAAAGTAGCCGGCTTTGGAAGCATCTTTCACACTTCGGACCATTGAAGTGTACATAGAACCGGAAATAACTTTCTTGGCAAAAGTAAGTAAGTAAATTGACTTCTAGATTAGACAAGACACCCCCTAGATTTTAGACCTGTTTAAATGTTGAAGTCATAAAGCACGATTTTGTTAAGCATTTTGTTCTGTAAATGCGTAGGGAATAATGAAGCATACAGCCTAGACATTATTTACGTAATTTTCATGATTATGCTCTCATCAACCTTTAAAAAAAAAAAATTATAGTCTGTCTGAGTATTTTTCAATAGTTCGGCTCTGCGAACATACAAAAAGATTTCCGTGTCCTGTTGAATCAAGTTTAACTATATGATAAAATTCTCGATAGGAATTCCTAAAAAACCACATTTGAGGCTCATGAACTGTTAAATTAATCAAAATCCCCGCCACACCTTTAGACAGTGATGACGAACATCAATTGTCAAATCTAGCATTTGACTGAAAGCAAGCACCTGTGTCATTCGATATTGTTTCGTTCACGGGATCTTATCAGGGACGGAAATTCTCTCCACACACAGACACAGCTCCACCAATCACATTTTGATTAGATAAACCCAGTCTACTCCAGTTATCGTCATATGATTTTGCAATGTGGAGCGTAAAAAAAAAATCGATACACCCTCACAAAACACGCCGAATTAATTGCTGCCATCACCTCGATTGCCCAGTGTGAAGTCAGCACGCGTTAAAACAATACAGCCGGGCGTTCCGGGTCTGTTAAGCCTTGTATGCATTCGTCTAAAAGGGTTACAACTAAAACCGTGTACGCGATGCTTTCTGAGTAGGGCGCGTGGGTCATAGTGTGGAACAGATGCATAGATTTTAAACGTGTTCGGTTTACAGAAAGAAAAAAACAAATTAAAAAAATGTGAGTGAACTAAGGACTGAATTTGACGTATTAAATGTTTCTCTTTCAAATACCCTTACGTAAGACACAAAAAATGCGAACGAAATAATTAAAAAAAGGAAAAGTGAAACAAAAAAAATCGAGTGCTGTAAAACTTATTGAAGCAGAAATCCCAATCTAATCTTTGAATTGTTTATCGATAAGCCCTCTATTATTCCATATCTAAATGAGCTGTTAATGTGTTGAAGGTTGAGAAGGTTCTATCTGCGGATTTAGAAAAAAGTGTAAAATGCGAGTTATTCCCTTCTAATGCTTACGTACATTCATTGCTGTTGGTCAGAATGTCGTCTATTCATGTGTCTTGAGGAATTGTATGAATTTTGGGCGAAACAAATCATGTACTGGTGTTTTCATCACAATCAATTAAGTTGTAAAGGCTTAGGCTTATTTATCGAAAACAAGTCTTGGAGTTTGTTTCCACGAAAATACTCCATACCACGAAAATACTAATTAAACATATAAATTGGATGGTGCTATAGTCCAGAATCGTCCAGGGCATAAGCTTTTTCAGCTACTACAGGTATGCGCGCGTGCTACTGTTCCCGCAAAGAAGAGCTCTGAATGGGCTCAAGGAGCTTTGTCATAGAAAATCAAACACTTTAAGCGTTGTTAGCTATTTTAACTGCAAAAAATGCCAATAAGTAAAGTCTGGAATCAAACATTCGGTCTGTGAGTTGTGATTTGTCTATTGCACCTCAGCGGCTACACGAAAACGTCACAAACTTTTAATTTCTTACGTTTCAAGCGGACTTACTAGTTTGTTTGACAATTTAGCTTTCATCGCGTTAAACTGTGACTACGATAAGCTTGTTTTCATCGATGGCTGCCTTCAAATTTAGAAGTCGTTAAACCATTTAGCCCAAATGGTGCCAAAACACGATGAGTTTTCATTCCGCAGGTTCTCATAAGCCCCAACAATCACCCTAATTGGACTATTGGTTCTGTTTCGAAGTTTTAGAGTATATCAAGAGGCTTGAGAAAAATTAAATTAAAGAGCTCTTCATGTTTGGATGCTGTTTTGGGTTAAATGAATTTTAATCTTGTTGTCCGTCCACAACCACGTTTAAGCCGTTTTAAATAGCAATCATTTCAGAATATACGAGATACGTAGCTGAGATAGTAGGCATATTTTTGGATTACATCCCGAATGAAATATTTGGCAAGAAAAAGCATACAGCGCGATGGATATCGCTCAAGCTCACTTTTCCATTTGATGTGTTTAACGGATTTTTTAAAATTAACTTGAAGTTCAGTTAACAGAAGATATTTGAAAGTGCCATTGCAGAACAGGAGGGTAGTTGCCAAAGTCGAAAAATTACTTTAACCCAAATAATAAAAGTCTGAAAAATATGAAAAAGTATTTGATTAAGTCAATCAATCGCACATTCCAATATAGACGGTTTTTGGACAATTTTGAAGGCAATGGTACCCAACCTTTAATTAATTAACCTTCAAAATTGTCCAAAAACCCTCTATATTGGAATGTGCGACAGTCCTCAAACCGATCTGGGTCTGGCTTGGGGACTCCGAACGGCTTTTTCTTAGACAGCTATTACTCTTTGAGTAATAGCCCGTAAGAAAATTCAAGGTGTTCAGCCGGGAAAAATTCAAGGTGCTCAGACGAGAATCGAACCTGGAACCTCCAGCGTGTGAGCGTCGCCACTACCCATGGCGGCCATTTACAAACTACGCAACAGACAATTGTTTTTGCCTTGTTCAAGAAAGGTCTGGTTGCGGGTTATGAAAAAAAAAAACATTTCACTTAATGGAAATGATAGTCCTCACTTATTTGGGCGATTTGATCTATTTTGAAGTAAACATGATTTTGATCTGTTCAAAAAGTTTAAATTTAAAAGTTTAGTGAAGTCTGCACCTCGAAGAAATCTGATCATAATGTTTATATTTTGCTTGCGGTATAGCTTATGGTAATGTGTAGATTATTTTCTAATTCTTCCTCAGCTATGTACATTCAACAGGTTTGATTTAGAGATCTTAAATTTTGAATGATGGAAAAGAAAGTTTTTGAATTTTTAGATACAGATATTTTAAAAACAATATGTAGGCAACCAGTTAGAGGTGAAGAGAGATGCTTTTATTTAAAACTCATTTCTTTTGTCATATTCGCATGCATTTATAGTGGGTGTGTTGAGAGTATTTAATATGATCCGCGGGTTTCTTTTAGATGGTTAGATTTTAAGAAACGGATTATGTAATGGACTGTACAACACCACAGCGTGGCCGCCGTGGCGTAGTGGGTAGAGTCCGACGCTCACACGCCGAAGGGTGTAGGTTCGATTCCCAACTCAACACCAAGTTTTCGAATTTTTCATGGCACCACCTCTTTCGAGCTGCTGACAACACTCAAAGAGTAATAACTGTCTAAGAAAGCTTCTCAAACTACAGCGTGGCCGCCGTGGCGTAGTGGGTAGAGTCCGACGATCACACGCCGAAGGGTGTAGGTTCGATTCCCAACTCAACACCAAGTTTTCGAATTTTTCATGGCACCACCTCTTTCGAGCTGCTGACAACACTCAAAGAGTAATAACTGTCTAAGAAAGCTTCTCAAATATCGCCGTTCGGAGTCGGCGAAAAATTGTAGGTCCCTTCTACTCGTGAGAGAGCAATAGCGCGCACAACACGAGCAGTTGATGAGCAAGCTATACCCTTTGGACTGCAGCGCCAACAATTATTATTATTACAACATCACAGTGGTAAACAAAAGTATATACATTTTTTTTTTATGAATCGCCTTCAAGTAATTTTTTAAAAACACTGTGTCCATTGCTTTGTTTTGTTAGTTTTAAAATATGTACTCTTATACGAAAATTCCGCGAACACACGGTGCTCACCACGACGTTCTTGAAGGTCATTCATAGTTCAGAAATTTTGTACAAAGTTCCTCCTAGCATGTTTTCGAGGTGGAGTTTATGGTTTACAGATGACTAAGACTTCTGCAGCCGCCGTGGCGTGGTGGGTGGTGCGCGACACACACACGCCGAAGGTCCAGGTTCGATTTGCGGTTGGATACCTCGAATTTTTCATGGCACCACTTCTTTCGAGCTGCTGGCAACACTCAAAGAGTAATAGCTGTTTTAGAAAAAGCTTCTCATATTTCACCAATAGGAATCGGCAAAAAACTGTAGGTCCCTTCTACTCGTGAGAGAACAGTAGCGCGCACAACACGCGTAGTGAATGAGCAAGCTGGGCCCTGGTCCCCCTGTGAACTGTCGCGCCATCCAATTATTATTTCAATTATTGGGTGCTTACCACGACTTTCTTGAAGTTTATTCGTAGACCAGAAATTTTGTAGAAAGTTCTTTCTGTCATGTTTTCGAGATGGAGTTTATTGTTCACAGATGACTAAGACTTTTGTTCCTTATTCCCATGCAATGGAGTCCAATTTTGAAGAATTTCCCCTCAAGCGATGACTGTGCTCATTAGCAAAGCACAACCTTATCTCGAGACTGATTTCATCACTTGCCGCTAATCTCTTCACTTCACATCGTGCTACCACATTGATTTTCATTTTTTAATTCACTTGGAGCATATTTTACATTGGTAAGCTCTCAATGGCTTTAGTCGACTGATTCATATCTCGAACTGTCAAAGGGTATCAAGGTCAATGCATGTTGATAAACACCTACAAATATTTTATTGTCGCGCGCATTGAGATATCTTTAGGCAGTATAGATAAGTATTTGAAGGACTTTACAAAAATGTTGAAAGTATTTCTGTGAAGAAAAAATTTGTTTCTTTTTTTGGTTTCTATTGACAGCTGAAATGTCTTTGAGTCTGCGGAGACATACTATTGGCCTTCTCATAAATCTACCGTCTGTCGGATGAGGACACACTTTTGTTGCGTATGTCAATGTTTCTACATTTGTGAAGAGATTCAATGATTCAGACACCTTAAAGAACCTCTGAACTGATTCACTAACAGTGAATTCCTTCCATTTCTCCTAAACTGATTTGTGATTTTTATCATCACTATGTCGTCGGCAAGAAAATTTTGCGAATAATCCCTTTTTCCACGTGCAGCGGTGATGCCTTGTTACACGAACGGCAGAATAAATCACGCAATTCACTTTCTTCGGCGTTATTTCAAAGAGGCATAATTATAGTTTCAATCCGATTCCCTCCAAATTAATGACATCGTCCGTGTCATATTGACATTTGTGATTCATTGACATGTCGCCGGTTTAGCAACAGAGTGTGGCGGATTAGTTTTCAACAAAATGCCTGCCGTTTGGATAGAGCAAAGCAGACCGAATCGGGTTACGTGTGTACGAACATAACTAGTGCTGACAGCAAATCGACATAATCGTCACATAAGGTTAAAGATAAATCACTTGCTACTGCCTGACTGGGGAGAATTGTTCGGACAATAAAAAGTCGCGTTTCATAATGTGAGAGTGAGTGCCATACATACATGTGATGTCTTCTCTTTGGTCAGCTGACTCGAAGAAAAGTAACTAGACAGAGAGTGGAGATAGGAGAAGTAGATGGAAGTTAGTGGTAGATGATGGTTCAACGTGAATAGGTGTGTAACGGGGCAAAGAAAATAGAATGATGTCATTTGTCATCGTACGTCAGGAAAACCAGTCACAGACATTTTTATTTTTTCAGCAAGTGGTGTAAAGTTTTGTACTTATCGCAGAGATAACATGATGGCATTCAGTCTTTGTCAAAAATAGAGAAATAATCAACTGACTTACTCATGCCCACAAATAGAAGCTGAACTTTGTTAGATTTATGAGCGAGTTACTTCATGTCTGCGTGCCAACTTAAGACAGAAGCTAATCAAATGTATGTAAGTTGTAATTCAGTCTGTTTACAGATCGACACAAACCATCTATTCGTCGATCTTAATGACGAGCTCTACAGTGCCATATCTAGTTTAGGCAGTCCTACCAAACTCGTCAGATTGTGTAGGATGGCAGTGGAGAACTCTCGCTGCTTCGTCAAGGTCGGCAACGAGCTCACTGAGACCTTCAATGTAACAAAAGGTGTTAGATAAGGCGATGCACCGTCATGTGAATCTTTAACATCATTCTTGAGAACGTTGTACGTAACTCACAAGTCAACCCGAGACACGGCCTTCCAAAAGTCAATTTAATTGCTAAGTTACGCTGATGACATTGATGTGATTAGACGAAAACAGCGAGCTGTCAATGAGGCGTTTGCTGGCATTGAAGCGGAAGCGACTTAAATGCGTCTGGTGGTTAATGAGGGCAAAATGAAGTACGTGTCGTCGTCAAGAAAGGACACACAACATCGTCGTTTCGGACGGAGTGTTTGAAGAAGTCAAGGACTTTCGCTACCTCGACTCCGCGGTAAATAGGGACAAACACATTGCTACCGAAATCAAACGCAAAATCACTCTTGCCAATCGCTGTTTTTTTGGGCTCAATAAGCAATTTTGTAATAAAGCCCTCTCTCCAAAGACTAAGCTTGCCTACTTTATGGAGCGGAAACCTGGATTGTCAGTCCTGTTCGCGTTGATGGCATCTGGAGGAGAAGATTTAATGACGGACTCTATGGTCTGTACAGCGACATGCGCTTGGTCAAGCGTCTGTGGATATAACACTTAAGATGGCTGGGCCATGTAGGCGTATGGACACCACAGCTGGGTCGAAAAGTTTTCGAATCCGAGCCATTGGGATTACGCAACAGAGGACGGCTTAGGCTAAGGTGAAGCACACAAGTGGAGAAGGACCTCAATGTTCGCTCTTTCAGCCTCGGTGACACCTTGTCTTGCAATTTTAGTAAAAGTGATACGGTGGCGCACGCAAGTGGAGAAGGACCTCAAAATACTTGGAGTGGAACTAGAGGGCAGATGACGAGAGACCATGCTGGAAGAGGCATGTTGGTTAAGGATTGTAGTGCCACACGAAAGTGAAGAATTCAGTCTTTTAAATGTATGGGTTAGGAGGGTGGTGCTAACAGAACAAAAATGCAATTTAGATAAAAGTTATAAGGTTTTGAAAGGCTGTTGGAAAAGGGCGGTCACACACACCGAGCAGCTATAGAAGTTGATTCCATTTTGAATTACTTTTCAATTCTTCATTGGAAGATTCCACAAATAAACCAAATCCAATTCTATACACAACCTAACGGCAATGTCATGCACATGTACTTGCACACAACAACAAATCAAATTTTAAATCATTTTTATTAAGCAAAACTCGATGTCTTGTCTTAACATAGGAGTGTTCAGATCCGTGTGTCGAGGGTGTTCTTTGTGGTAAGGGATTATGTTCGCCTTTTAAGCTCGGTGGCGGCTTGTGTCATTATTGGAGTAGAAGTGATATGGTTCGCATTCGGTGGATGTGGTGAGAAAAAGTTCGTTGAAATATCGTTGTCCCTCAACTGAACTGCCTAAGTTCCTGATAATTGGGGTAAGATGATTTGCAGCTTCGCCTAGCTGCTTCTTGAACAGGTTCACCAAGTACTGTTGCAGGGGGTGATGCGTGCTTTTACGTAGACCTTTTTGTTGCCGTAGTGTTTTATTCGGTCCTTGTCGATGGTGAGACAGATGCCAGGTTTGATTACCTTCCTATCGGAGATCAATAGTTTCTCCATGCTAGTCTTGGAAAGGCTGTGCTTACTTGTGTGTAAGTCATACGTTATGATGTGTCGGATGAGCTGCTTGTTCTTACGTTGCATCAATGGGTACATGCGATGGAAAGCGTAACTGACCTTTTGAAGGTTAATTTCAGAGTGAATATTGAATTTTAACCTCTCAATGAACTTCATAACATATTTTGCCTTGTCCGTTGATAGTGCTTAGGTAACATTAACTTGATGGTCCGGTATTTTCCGACTATTCGGGAGCCACGCTGTGTTGGCCTTTGCAGACACATGTGGACCGACTTGTTGATGTTGAGCCGGATGCTCACTTCTGGTAGTAGAAGTAAAGCTTTTCCTTTTGTTGTTCGATCCTCCGCGCTGCTATATCCAGTGACGACGAAGTGGAGTGTGTCAACGAGTTACTCATCCGCGAACAAGCAACAGTTCACATATGAATTAATGGCGGTTGTTCTGCGGTGCATACGAGGCTTGCCTTTTATATTTCGGAATTAGAGAACAAAAACAAATAATAACCATCGAAAGTAGCCTTATTGTTTTTCAAAATATTTCCCATTAAGATCTAAACATGTTTGCACTTTTGCCACTCTGATTGACGTATCTCCAAAACATGCATTCTGAACGCATCAACCGCTTCTTCAAGTGTCGAAAAATGTTGACCTCTCAATTTATTTTTTACGTACGGGAATAAAAAGAAGTCATTCGGTGCCATGTCAGGACTATACAGAGGATGACTCATCAAATTGATGTTCTGTGTGCTCAAAAATGCAGTTGTTTGAGCCGATGTGTGAGAGCTCGCATTGTCTTTGCGAAGAGTGATCCGTCTTTGGCGGTTGGTTTGCTGATTTCTCGGAAGACAACTGGCAAACAAATGATTGTGTACCACTCAGAATTGACTGTTCTGCGTTGTTCTAGTGGTACTGTTGCGACATGTCCAGTTTATCCGAAAAGACAGGCGACCATTTGTTTGGAAGTGCTTCGTGCGCGAGTAACTTTTGTTGGGTTTGGCTCCATTTGAAACACCCATACAGTCGACTGCTGTTCACATTCGGGCTCATACGCTTAAATCCACGATTCATCACCTATCACGATGTCATAGAAGTGTTTCGAAGCACCGCGATCGTATTTTTGGAGCACTTCTTTCGACCAATCGACACGATCCTTTTTTTGAGCGATTGACAAATTGTGTGGGATCCAACGCAAAAAAAATTTTTTGACGGTCAAATGTTCATGCAATATTGAATGTATGCTGGTCCCACTAATGCCTAAGGTTGTCTTAATCTCGCGATATATCGCATGACGATCTTGCAATATCAGTTGGCGCACAGAATCATTGGTTCCCGGAACAACAAGTGATTTTGGGCGACCTTCACGAAATTCATCTTGGAGTGAACTACTCAACATAACATCGATAAACACTGGTCCTTGATGGAGCTTCATCGCGAATAATTGAATTAAGTTCATCGATGCTCTGTTGTTGAGTTAATTCACGTCGAAAATTGTAAAAAATAATCGCACGAAAGTTTTCTCGATTTCATTTTTCATTTTTTGGGCGGGATGAATCTTTTAAGTGGTCGCCGTGGCGTAGTGGGTAGAGTGCGACGCTCACACGCCGAAGGATCTAGGTTCGACTCCCAGTTCAACACCAATTTTTCTAATATTTCACGGCACCACCTCTTTCGAGCTGCTGACAACA
Source organism: Eristalinus aeneus (assembly GCA_955652365.1). NCBI lineage: Eukaryota > Metazoa > Arthropoda > Insecta > Diptera > Syrphidae > Eristalinus > Eristalinus aeneus. The sequence continues at coordinate 75,865,892 of OY019130.1, forward strand.
CTCAAAGAGTAATAACTGTCTAAGAAAGCTTCTCAAATTTCGCCGTTCGGAGTCGGCAAAAACTGTAGGTCCCTTCTACTCGTGAGAGAACAGTAGCGCGCACAACACGAGTAGTTGATGAGCAAGCTAGGCCCTGGTCCCCCTTTGGACTGTAGCGCCAACAATTATTATTTTAATCTTTTAAGTTACTTTAAGCAACACAAATAGCGCTCGTATGTGAAAACGTTCTGAGTACGTATAATCTCAAAAATGTCAAACCAGAGCTGGCAGTTGCCAGAATGCAACCCTAGAGTTGCTCAATCTCAGAATATAAAAGGCAACCTTCGTATGTTAAACAGAATAAATCGGTATTCTTGTGCAACGTCTGCTTGGATGTTCATTGTTGTTGAAGCAGTTTCTGTTTCTGCAAAGAATTTCCTGGCGTGAAGTGCACACAACAACATGCGTGGCTAGCGCATGCGATTTTCTTTTCAGTCGATGTGTAAATTCCTCAAATGGACTCATGCCATGACTAGTTCCAAAGGGCCAAGTAATCAGTTGCATCGTCAATCAAAGTCTCATTAAAGATTAGTTTCAGAATCGACAGCGTACAATGCCAATTCCATGTGTCTAAAGTAAGTAACCATAACTAAGGCCTGATGTCACCCGCGTACACTGCGTGATGAGCCCAAGACTTTGATGATTTATTGCCACAAACAGCTCCAACATACGAAGGCTATAAGCCGAGAAAACTCTTCACAGTGTAAATACCGCAGCAATTACGTCATTAATATTTATAAACAAGAGGACACACAATACCTCTTATCGCTTCCTTATCAACCGAAACAAGCCAATAGCACACTTCACAAAAGCAGCTACAGATACTGCCAATACTCTGCTCACGGCTTATGTACTCGTGTTTTATCAATTTTTTCTGTTTTTCCTTTTTTTTTTTGAAAAAAAAACACCTGGAGCAGCAAGTGGAAAACACTTTGGCACGTAGTTCTAGTGGAATTGAAAATCTCTCGTTCACTTAGTAATTCTTAATGTCTGCCTTCTCACATGTGTATCGTTTCAGATTGCCGCTTGAGGAGGGCAGTGAGTGATTTTTCGCCCAGCGGTGAAGAGTTTGAGTACGCATTCAAGACACAATGGGTCGCACTTCAATGGATGGCATGTCGATTACCGGCAATCGCAGCTCACTCTATCAAGGTCTCAATCATCAGCAGCAACAGCAACAACAAAACCACCAGCAGAATGGTGGCATTCATAATGACAATCGTCCCATCTACGCCATGGAGCATTTGGCCACGTTCAAGCTGAAGCATGAATCAGAGACGCGGAATCCAAAAGAAAAAATGAAACTCCTCATGGAGATGGATCGTACGAAGGGAATATTGCCACAGAAAATGTATATATGCTTCAATTCACAGTGGATCGAGATACTCGATAAGGACATGGTGAGTTAATTCAATGACTTAATTTATTGATGACTTGTGCTTGTTAATTTTAAGTGCCGGATGTTGTCGATCGATGAATATGGGTGTGGCTGGGTAGGAGCTAGTAGTTTGACATTAAGTTGTGGAAATACTGCGTTATCTCGAACGACCGGCGACGTTTTGAATTTTTACAGATGTGATAAGTTTTATTGGATGACTTTTTCGGAAGCTATATCTGGCACATCTCTTGGGAGATGTCTTCAGACCTTCCTCACAGTTGCGAGGTTGTGGCCTTGTAAATGTCAAACTGCCGCCGTTTCTCTTTACTGTTTTCTTACGCAACGCTGTAGGCGAATGCTTTGATGGTGACCGTGTGCAAAAGTGCGTGTCTGGATAGTATCTTGAGTCGTGTCTCCAGATTTTGATGTCTCCGCTGTTTTGCATTTGTAAAATTTAATAGACCACAGTCGTGAATTGATGCCTTTTTTGCGTTGCGTTGCGTTAATTTTTATTTCATCATTTATTGCGTTTAGTCGATTTTAAAGAAATCATCTGAATAATTGCAAGGAGCTGTTTATTGAAAACTAAATCACTGTGCCTCAACCAACATGCCTCTCCAGCCAGCACGATCTTTCGCCAGCTGTCTCCAGTTGCGCATTGCAAGTTGGTTGAGGTCCTTCTCCACTTGTGTGCGCCACTTTAGTCTAGGTCGTTCTCTGTTGCGTTGTCCCACTGGCACGGATTCAAAGATTAATCACAGTTAGCAGCTTTATTTACAGTTTACACTTAATAACATATAACATTCTAGTCGGATAAGTGCCTAGTCAAATGGCATCGTTATCGGTAGTGAATAGAAGCAGAAAGCGACTGTGAGAATTTAAGATTCTGATCGCTTGTAGGAGTTTTTGGGTCCTATTTTGCAATCTGCCGGAGATTCGATTCGTTTTTGGAAGAGTAATCACAGAACGGAATCAAAGGGCACTTGGAATATGCATTTCTGCTTCGATGACGAACACCTTAACAAAATGTTTAACTCGTTAACGATTTTTCAAGAACCACGTCTAGGTGCCTGGAATACGGCAACCTCTGTGCTGGAAGACCGCTGACTGAAGGTGTTTGAGGAAGCTGGCACAGAAGCCACCTAAGAAGTAAGAAGGTTTTCATAAAGCTGTTCGTGCAGTGGGTGTTCCGTTTGCTTTCTTTGAATAAAAAGAGGGTTTTCTGATTTTTTACGAAACATCAATTCTCTAATTTCAAACAGTTGACACTTTATCGGGAGGACCTGTACTGTAAAAGAAAAATACGATGATCACCACTTGCTAGGATCCACGAAGTCACTGAAGTATCGCCACAGCAGTTTCGGAATGGATGCTGTGCAGTGAACAGAGTCAACTACACTTGTTGTGCACGCTACTGTTCTCTCACGAGTATAAGGGACCTACAGTTTTTTGGCGACTCTAAACAGCGAAGTTTGAGAAGTTTTTTCTTAGACAGTTATTACTCTTCGTGTGATGTCAGTAGCTCGAGAGAGGTGGTGTCGTGAAAAATTCGAGGTGTTTAGCCGGGAATTGAACCTGGACATTCCGCGTGTGAGTGTCACACTCTACCCACTACGCCACGGCTGCCACATTAGGAAAGGATAATTTGAATAATAAGTTTTTTTGCCAATATGATACAAAGGAAGAGAAATGAAAAAAAAAAAAAACAACTCTTGGGTGGCTCTAAAAACAACGCTTGGGCGGCTCCATCAGTCAGAAGATTAGGCTAAGCCTAAACAAATCGTATGTGTTATTGTTCTTCTTTAAGTAGAAGCGAATCCGTCCATAGAAAATGTGTACCCCTTCAGCGTTGCAACTAAACTCAATAGAGTAAGTGTAGCACCGAAGTACGAAACCTTCCGTACCGAAATCGAACATGAAACCGACAGTCAATGCGCTAACCAAAGGAGTAAATGGTTCTTAATTGGGTAAAGAAAGGTTTTTTCACCATTTAGCTGCACATACGCATCCTTCTTCTGACTGTACAGCCAAATCAATCGAAGAAGGATTCGAACTTCTGTTCAATTCACTACATTATACAGTCTTGGCTTCATACGTTTCTTTTCCCAACTCACTCTTCGAGAAGATGTTTAAGTCGATTGATGGGTCATCGCCGTCATGATGAAGCTCTTTGAACGCATCCAAAATGTTGGTTTTCAGACGCTGGGGGACGTATGTTGAACTAATTTCGTAAATTTTTCAAAACATTTTAAGTACCCTGTGTCAAGCATATAAATTAAGTTGTATTAAGAGATTTAAATGTCAGACTCTACCATGAGCTGCCTATGTTATACAACTTTATTTGTGCGTCTGTATTTTAGAAGGACATGTAAAATAGTATAGATTTTTTTATCAAAATAATAAATATATAACATAATCATATCTTGATTGTAGAAAAATATTTAAAACTGGCTTACTTCTATTTTAACAATTGTTGAAAATACGATATAGATCGGGTGAAAAGAGCTCAAGGAACAGGGAGTTAACCAAATATCTTTATTTTACGAAGGAAAAGAATGAAAATGCACACCTTATCGAATCCACGTTTTATTTTCAAGTGACAGTTAAAGACAAAACTACTGTTCGGTTTTTATTTTCATTTTAGTTCAGTTGATTCTGACCTGTTTGTCATATATAGGGATGAGACTTCTCAACAACAATAGTTGTTAAATTTAGTTTACTGACCAGAAGCAGCTAATCTGTATTTAATTTAAAAATTGCCTTTGGACATTCTTTTGTTAAATGATTTTTTTTATAATATAATAATATAGTGTTAGTGTTTACAAAAAGTTAGTTCTTAACCTAGCCTAACCTATCCAAAATTTAAACTTTGCTAAAACTTACCAAAAAATTAAAACTAAACCATATCCATATCAAAATACGTCGTTTATAGTTAATAAGCCATGATGAACCTTTTTTTAAGGCGCTTATGATTTTTTTTTTATTGTTTTTTAATCTTCTTTTTATTTATTTAACACTACCTTAGGCACTACCTTGAAAACAATGTCAATTGGCCATAAGGGAATCTTGGAATTCAATATTTTTCACTTTCGAGCGGGGTGGGGGCTGGTTTTGATGCAATCACCAGTAGAGGTGACGTTCTCTGGCGGACTGTGCCCTATATTGGGCGAAGATCGCCCTGCTGAACCGATGAAGTTCCTGGTGGCTACGAGCTACGTCGTGTTCGTATTGAAATTGCCTATTCACTGTTCGGTGTACGACATATAAGATGATAGGACAACCTTCCGTGTCCTGCATCAACCTTTCGGTGTCTAAATAGAGAAACGTTTCAGGAGGCATAAGACCGTTTAGACGCACCTTTTCATGGTACATAAAGTTGGGATAATACGCCTCAAAGATCACATTGTTCGACGGAGTCATCGCTCGTGCAGTGTGCCCTCGAGTCTAAAAGGAGAAACGCTTCAGGAGGCATAAGCCCGTTGAGACGCACCTTTTCATGTTACACGAAGTTGGGGTAATACGCCCCAAAGAACAGACTGTTCGACGAAGTTATCGCTCGTGCAATGTGCCCTCGAGTCAGCTTAACAATGAAGTTATCTATCCTGATTAGATTTGGCGCGTTAAACAAAACCTCGTTGGGATAGAATTTCTTGTAAACGGACTCAATAAGATCGCTAGTGACTACAGCGAAAAGGATCGGTGAGCCAACTGCCCCTTGTTGCAACCCATTTTGTATGTGAAATACTGTGGTGAATGTAACATTGCCGTTTTTCCACAACAAAATTTCTACCCGTGACCATATCATAGATCATACTCAACAGTGTTTTATCTATGCCTAGTCTGACTAACCTAACGAAGCGGCCTTCTAACCATACGGTGTCGAACGCCTTTTCCATGTCTATAAGGCAAACACCTGTGCATTGGTTCTTGTGCTTGTTTCACTGAATATCAGATACCAATTTAGACGCGGCATTTATGGTATCATGCCCCGCCGTAAAGCCGAATTGGTTGTCCGGTATAATTTGACGTTCCTCGACCCCTTTTTTCAGGGTTCTAGTGACAATCTTTTCAAAAACCTTGCTTATGCAAGGAAGATGACTTATGGACCGAAGATTTTTCGGAATGGGCTGTACCACAACTTTTTTTCAATGCGCCGGGTAATATGCATTACGCAGCGTATTGTTAAACAGTGTTGTAAATACATCTACTGCCTCAGAGGGTAGATGGCGCAGGTCAATATTCGGCATTCCATGGATTCCTACTTACTTCTTCTTCAGTGAATTAAAAATATCCTTGGTTTCATCCTTCAAAATAAGGATGGAATGGTTTCCATCATCGGCGACGGCATTATTTGCCAAAAGATCGTCATTGAACATGGTAAAACTAGGATTCTCGGATCGCCATTGATTTATCTCGGTACATAGTAGAAAGTGGTTAAGCAGGGCTCTGTCTTCTAAGTCGTGATTTGGACAAAGAAGTTCATACATGTACAATATTATTATAATAAGTTTTACTATGACTTTTCCCCATCTTTCTGGCAATTTGTGGTCCTATGCCAGAAGAATTATCGGCTTGGCAGCCAAAAATTAAGCCAATTTTTGATTTTCTGCTCTGATGTAAACCGTATTCCAGTGAGGGCGTTCTGCATCGACCGGAACTAATGGTAGTAAGAAGGGGCAATGTCTCGGATATAAGGCAGGTGGGGTAAAACTTCCCATTCACTGTTTTCCAAATAGTACTCAACCGAAATAGCAAAGTGGGGCCAAGCGTTTCCATGATTGATCAGGTTTGCCTCGGGTCTGGTTACATATTCCGGGCGTTTTTCGACTACTGCATTCTGTAAAGGAATTAATAGTGTTTAGTAGCGTTGTCCATTGATGGTTTCAACCGGCTTTAGTAGCTCATAATACAGCACAACTTTCTGATCCCAACAAATACAGAGCATTACCTTGGATATTCTACTTTGCCGTGGATTGGCTGGTTGGCCGGGATTCACGCAGGTTGTCGAATGGATTCATATTTCACCACCAGTAACAATCCGATGCAAAAATGACTTCCTTTTGTTGCGTTCCAGCAGCATTTCGGACATGCAAAAGCGCCTTTAGACTTGAATATCCAGCTGTTTGCAAACGTTTTGAAATGGCTTCAAATCTTCAATTTTTTTTGGCTGAATGTTCATCGTCTTCCAAGCCAATATCACCAATTCTTAATCGCGCAAACCACTTTCAGCATGTTCTGGGGCTCAGCTACCCCATGTTCAACATAAACTTCCGACAAAATGCGAGGACTTTTGCCAACAGTTTTTTTCCTGTTACAGAAGAAGAGTTCCTCCTTCAGGCACAAAGTTCGACATATTTGAGTGGAAACGTTTTGTGGTTTACGCTTCAAATGAAAGACATATGCTGAAAAGACGTACAATGACAGTAGCGCTAAGAATAAGAACAATGGAATAATACAACTTACGCCATCTTTGAGCAGCCCACTCGAATTAATTATATTAGGGGCCTAAAATATTTGGAATACCTTAACGGCTAGCCCTGCGTCTTGCAAAGATTTTTGTCCCCTTTTGGGGGTTGAGCTGCAGCAACGTGCGAGCTTCTTGTTTACTGTATGCACCGTAAATTTGACTTTCAACAATCGGGATATAAAAAATGGTCCAAATGGTTCCAAGAGTAATCCGTGTACGGGAAGTTGACAAATTCAAGGCAGGTGCTTGAAAGAAGCTGACTCGTGACCGTCTTTGGTAGTTTTGATGGAAAATTAATACCTAGGCTTTGGACTTAATGACAGCCCCTACTTTAGAAGACATTGAATTGACGATTTTTACCTATTTTTCTAAGACAATTTTTTTGGTTTAATGTCACGTTTTCGAATTTGACGTTCAAGATGTTCCCACAAATAGCATTTGTAGCAGAAAAAAATAATAAATAAATAAATAGAACTAATCACCCTGTTCTGGATTTGTTTTCGAACACAAAGTAAACGGCTTACATGTACTTGCAAAAGCTTTGCTCAATCCATCTGATCAGGTTATCGACCGGGAATACAGCTTCATTATAAATAGAAGACAAAATATGTTTTTTCCTTCTTTTCCGTTTATCGACCGAGCAATAAAGATAAGGAACTGTGTAAGAGTTGTTTTTTTCCGATAGCCCATCACCCGAATTTCAACACTCCTCCTACAAATTTAAATCTGGAAATTGGGGACAGCCATTTTCTCACTAAATAAGAATTATGCTTCTGGTCATTGTCTTGTTGAAAGACGAAAGATCCTTCCAATCCCAATTTATGTGCACTTTGGTGAAGATTACTTTTGATGATGTTTAAATAATCGAATCGATTCATATTTCCCTCTACAAACACCAAATTACCGACTCCAGATGCCGGGATACACCCCCAAACCATTATGGAAGCACCTCCATGCTTAACGGTGCCAGTCATATTTCCCGGACTTAGCTTTATATTCGGTTTTTTCCATACATTGATGCGCCCATCTGTACCGGCAACATTAAGTTTACTTTCGTCTGTAAATATAACTTTTTTTCCAGAAAGCAATGTCGAACGTTGCATCGGTTTTGGCCAATTCAAGTTTCTTTTTTAGGGTAGACATTGCTGACGAAAGGTTTTTCTGATGGATCGCCCATTATTTCCGACATCATGCCGTTTTGTTTGTGGATTGCATTGCTTTCCCGTTTCATCAGTAATCTCTGATTGTAGTTTTTGGGCACTTTCGATCGGTTTTCTGCTGTGCCGTATGTGGGCTTATGGGCTTTTCTTAACCAATCTTCCCACATCTCTGATTGATTTCCCTTCTTCCGGAAATTCGATCACCGAATTTGTAAGCCAAATCGAACGTTCCCTACCACCCGGTGCCTTATCTAGCGTAGGAATTCATTCAATAAAATCCTTCAAAACCAAAGTTTTTACTCACCTTTTAGATTTCTTGAATAATTTAATTAAAAAAGAACAAAGGTTCAATTACACGTGTTTACTGGTCGACGTTTTGTGTACTTACTTTTGTAACGCTTTTTAACATTTGTTCATGAGAAAATTATTCTCCTCTCGAAAGAAGGAGAATAATACGATTATTTTTGCTTCAAAGCAGCTGTGCAAATGTCAAGCAACATATATGAGGTAGTGCGAGTAATGTTTCGCACGAAATAACCTGTTTTGTTCAGATGTCTGTTAGACTCACATAGGTGTACACTTACTATTGTGACTAAGTGTATGTTCCCTCTTACATGACAGTGGGTACATAATTTAAAGTCTTTCATTTTAAGTGTGTTCCTCCTCCCTATCTTTACAAAACATCAAAACATCAAATTCTTGTCCAAATGTGATAGTATTTATCGAAAACACTAAAAAAGTAAACTTCCATCATTTCAGCGTTTTCGAGTTTGTCATCATTAAAGCCAGAATCATTTATTCCTTTCGTTTTAGGTGGAAATCGAAAGTTTTCCAGGATCCTTGGTTCAGGAGCCGACTGCTTTCATCAGCAAAGATCCCCTTGAGTCCTACAACAACATCCTGGTCTTCTCCGTCTCGGGTTCATCCTTGGGCAATACCGAAATGCATGTCTTCCAGGTTGGGCTCATATTCATTTAAAGCCTTTGCAAAAGTAAAAAAAGACTTTCTCGTTCACAGTCGGAAGACATCTCTGCAGTTCACCTAGTTGAAGACTTGAAGCTGCTGCGCAGCGGGAAAGTAGTCACTCGTCGAGAGGTGAACGGAAATCGATCAAGACCAGCCCCCAACAACAAGGATCAGTATGGGATTCGCGAAGCAATGAACAAAAGCCGAGACGACGAAGTATCGAAAGCGATGGCCGAACGAGACATCGTCGTCTTGAACCACTGCTTTGAGGACATCGAGAAGTTCGTTCTTCGCCTGAACTATGCCGCTGAGGCACTGCGCGAACTCGAAATACGTAAAAAAGAGAACAAACTGAACACAAACCCCCATGGCGAGGGTTTACTCATTCTCCGATCAAGACCACCCGTGGAAAACGAATTCGCCGACATTTTCGCCAAGTTCAAGCTCGGTTTCAATTTTGTGACTCGCCTTCAGGTTCACATTAAGGATATCAAGGCTCCGATCCATGGCATGTTTGTGTCTCTGCAGACGATTGCGACTGTTTGCGATGACGTATACGTAGGAATGCAAATCCCCCAGTCAGTGGTCAACCCACTGCTCCGCAGGGAAACTATCGCACTCTTGGATACCTGTGTCACCACCAAGGAGCTCGAGTTTTGGCAGTCTCTGGGAAAGAATTGGACACTGCCCAAGGATCAGTTCAAGGACCACAAGGGCTCTTACCATCCGATATTCTTTGACGACTGGTCGCCGGACTTTATCGTTGATGAGCCGGTGCCCTATCTGCCGCCTCCGATTGTGATGGTGGAGGAGAAGCCCAATCATGATATTAGCAATGCCACGTGGCACAGAAGGCTCCAGTCCAGGAATGTGAAGATCGCCGAGGTTACGTTCGCCCGACCGGCAAACACTGATCGGGAGCTTTCCGTCATGAAGGGAGAATACCTCGAAGTAAGATCCAAACGAAGGATATTGGCCTGAAAAAGTGTTTGACATTTTGTTTCAGATCTTGGACGATTCTCGCAAGTGGTGGAAAGCGCGAAACGCACGGGGACAAATCGGATACGTGCCAAATACGATTGTGGCCGCACAAAATTTTGAAAACTCCACTTACAGCGGAAAGGTATGTTCAATGATCGGCAGCGTAGCATGATTTCAATGATAACCGAAATCTCTTTTAGGACACGGAGTCATTGTCGTCATCAATCTACGACCAAGGTAAGTTTTTGTTGTTTTTTAGAACTCGAGTGGTGTATGGCCGTCTCGTATTTCAAAGTTTGTTTTCCACTTCAGCTGTTGTTATCAGTTGTCGTAGAAAATAGGCTGACAAGTGCAATGCGAATCCAACAATCGATGACAACACAAGACAAATATAGCGCTTATCAGGCGTGTATGAGGCCCACAGAAGTGCCAGAGACATGAGGTAACGAGAGGAGCTACGTGACACGAATGTCAGTGACTCCTGCTGCAGCGGGTGTGTCATCACCATCGCCAGCAGTGAATGAATGAATGAACGAATAGGTCGCCCCAGCGATGGTGGCGGATACGGAAACGAATTGAGTTTGCTTTCTTTCATCACTGTCCACGGTTGCGTGTGACAGATGGCATATCATTGGTGGTAACTTTTTTGCTAAGCGAAACTATTGGCAATCCGTGCAGTTTTCTGTTTGACATCTAAATAGCAATTTCAAATCAATCAATTTGTGCGCGGATGGCATTTTGAAGATTTTCGCCAAAACGCGACCTTCACTTAACGCGCAACAAAGTGTTGGGAGCTGATTCTATCTGACACGCTGTATGAACATCAAATGCGAAATTCGGTAGGTGGCGTGGGACTTGTGTCATTTCATTTTGCAAAGTGGGACACAAGAGTAACTGGAGCAGTACCTCAGGGCAGTGGGATTACATTGAGCGGCAATTTTTTCGAAAGATTTGAAATTGCGAGGTTGAGTATGACGTTTTGTTTGGTGGTTAACTGTGGTCCTGGGCTAAGTGAGTTATGCAATACGTGTGTAAGAGAATTTGAAGGTCAATCTAAATCCACTAGATCTAAAGCCACTAAGGGAACTTATTAACTTAGAGGTGGCGCTTGAGTGGACTTTAATTAGCAAGCATCTCCAAGTGTCACAGTCTCTTGCTAATTGGAGGATCTTTCAAACTGTGTGTGCCAACTGAGCCACTTCAAGGAATGGGGTAATAGTTGCAACTTTTCCCACAAATCAATTGTATTTGGGATACAAAAAAGAAGTCGACGGTACAACTACGCGAACAGCCCCCGAAATGAAGTATTAATGTTGTACTTACGAGTTAAGAAAACTCATAAATATATTGATGCCATTCCCTCGCGATGTTTGTACTAATCGTGCCAGAGCAAGATTTGATAGTAGTAGTTCCATCAGACTTTCTTTGTATTCCAGAATTCAGCCCGACTTTGCCTTGTCCGATACAAAATTGTCAATCGTTTCGATATCTGGTGATGTGTATGTGTAAATTTCGTTATGTCACCTGGTTCTTAACGCCATATTCTTTTTCATAGAAAACACGATGAATGCTTAAATCAAGAATCATGAACTGCTTTCAGAATATGCGAAAAATTAGCACCATGCGAGTTGGAATTTTTTTTTTAATTTTGCGCCCACTCCAAGTCCAAAGGCAATTTAAAGGACTTTTCAAAAAAAGAAGAGTCCATTTCCATTCGTACGTATTAAGCCACATCATGCCCTCCTCTAAAACCGTTATGTATTGCTTCGCCAGTCGGATATCCAACTTACACTTCTGGAATGGAAGCCATTCGCTTTGCTTCGGCCTTCCGCTATATTTAATGAACTTTAACTCCGTGGGAGCGTTGTTGGTTAGTTTTAATACCTGAACCTATCATGAAAGCGATAAGGCTTTCGGAAATCAACAGCCCATCAATCGATACATTACATTTGAAAATTGTTTTATGGAAATTTCGCCATCACGCCAATAATGGGAGTTTGTTGACAAGTGCATTGAATTGTCCCGATGTTACACATTAATTGCCTATTCCTTTTTTGTACATCCTCATGATGGTTTTGATTGCACAGTTAGCGGAGTCACCTCCAGTAGCACCCCCATGACAGCTGTCCGGCAGGTTCTCATAGCGGGTGTTAACTGAAAGCATGAAAATTTGTGTACTTTCTTGAGTGTTCCTCTCATTTACTGAAGTGTTTTGCTACTGTCTCTAGATTACTGTGCTGAATACAATAGCTAGTGACCACCATAGCGTAGTGGGTAGAGTGCGACTCTCACAGGCCGAAGGGTCTTGGTTCGATTCCCAGCTGAACACCTCGAATTTTTCACGGCACCACATCTTTCGAGCTGCTGACAACACTCAAAGAGTAATAACTGTTTATGAAAAAGATTCTCAACTTCGTCGTTTGAAGTGCGCAAAAAACTAAAATAAAGTACAACAGCTAGGTAAGTCTTATACAGACCATTAGGTTCTGGCCATCTCCCTAGTTACCTTTTGCGATCTGTGCGTCCTCTTTCACATTAGGATAATGTTGGTATAGGAGTGAACAAGTAGGTCCACACTTGTAGAGATTTTCCATGGCCGCAGCAAGATGTCTCATGTTCATTTTGATACCCAACATTCAATAACTGGAATGAGCTTATTCGTCCATCTTACTTCTGTTAAAGCTTCCGGGTCTGCAGTCTATATAAGTTTTACATGCTGCATGGCAGTCCAGAGAGTGCTTCGACAAACGCTATGCATCTCAAATTTTTCTGCATCCCCTTGTTGCTTTTTTTTTAACAAAGCCCAAGTAACAGGGTAATCATATTAATTAAATTTATAACTGACAACGTAAAGTAAAATTAACAAAAAGTAACGACAGAACCTCTGACAGTATGTTAAAAGGAAATAACACAATATTTGCAAGTAACTTATATTTTTATACATTGCTATGTCCTTCTTCTTTCCAGCACAATTCAGCTATGACAGCTAAGCTACTACACATTCAAAAGTCAACGAATGCCTTCATCCTTTGATCTCTCTTCCGCTTCTACTGCTTTTCTTTTCCTTCTTTGCACAGAATCTATAGACTGACATGATTATGCCATGTTTTACTTGTTCCTCTACAGAAACTTCAAGAGTAGCGTACACAAACAAAAAAAGGCCTATAAGATTTAAGTAAAGTAAGAATGTTTGCTGGATTGGGGCAAGTAACTGATTGGGGTCTTGCTTGAGCCTTAAATTGCCGAGGAAGTGGACTCTTATATGCTCAGTGCGTATCGAACCGGATAAAGAAATGGGCTGTTGCAAAGTAAATACAAATAAATCTTTCTACCCACGCCTCTTACACGGTTACTTAATATATAGTGACGGGACGCATATCAATAATATTGGGCCTTTAATTGATTTGTGTGACCGCCGTGGCGTAGTGGATGGAGTGCGACGCTAATACGCTAAAGGTGTAGGTTCGACATGAATTTTTCGAATTTTTCACGGCATCACCTCTTTCGACCTGCTGACAACACTCAAAGAGTAATAACTGTCTATGAAAAAAGCTTCTCAAATTTGGCCGTTCGGAGTCGGCAAAAACTGTAGGTCCCTTCTACGTGAGAGAACAGTAGCGCACACAACACGAGTAGTTGAAGAGCAAGCTAGGCCCTGGTCCCCCTCGGGATTGTAGCGCCAACAATTATTATTATCGATTTGTGTCTTCGCCCAGGTTAAGATTCGAAACCATTTCTGATTGTTGGGGACTCCTAAACACAACTACAACTACTACTGGACCACTCTGACTCACTGTTCCAACCAGCATTTTCTGAACTTTCTCTGTCATTGGGATGAATACTAACAGTCGGTTCTGTGAAATGAAGCGATACAGTTACAAAATAAGTATTCTACAGTATTCTATTCCTCCGCAAAGCGTTACTGCGGTTTTCATCGCTTAGCCGTGGAACACTCAAGTGTTCAGTTTGGGCCGGTAGGTCATGTGACTTTTTCTGTGTCTAATTTCTGAGAGATGTTGAAGAATATGCGCGAGGATCGCCTACTCTCTGTCCGTTGTACTCTCAATGCGTTTGGCAGTTGCACGGGTAGTCAGATCTTTGGAGTACAGTCATTGTCAATCAAACATTTTTCCTCCTTAATTCTCACTTCAGGCTCTCGGTCTTTTTTATTCAGTGTAATACAATAGTTTGATTTCCAGTTTAGATCCAGTTCCTGTCTTCGGAGTACACGCTCGGCTGATATCTCAAGCGGAACTTTTACCCCGAGCTCGATTCTAGTTTCAGTCATACATCAAGTCTATTTTTTCAACAATAAAAATGGAGTAGCGGATTACAGAGAGAAACGAACATTGCCAATACGACTCCACTGAACTTCTCCTTTTTCTTGTGGCGCTACAGTCTGGGGTGGACCTGGGCCTCAATCAATATTCTGCTCCAGCCAGCACGATCTTTTACTAGCTGCCTCAAATCGCGTACTCCAAGTTGGTTGAGGTTCTTCTCCAATTGTGTGCGCCATCTTAGCCTAGGCCGTCCTCCGTCGTCCTCCTCCAATGGCTCTGATTCGAAGACTTTTAAGGCTGGAGTAGTGGTGTCCATACGCTCTACATGTGTTCGAAGATGCTTGACTAGGTGCATGTCGCTGCACAGCCGATAGAGTTTTTCATAATAACTTCTCCAGATGCCATCAACGCCAGCAGGACCAAAAATCGCACGCAAGACTTTTCAATCCCTAAGACTAGGGGTTTCCTCGCCAACTTGAAGTAACGTTCAGATTTCCGCGCCATAGAGTAGGACTACGCTGATCCACTGAACTTACTGTATCTTAAAAGCCATTTTAGCCATTTTGAAAATAAGACCTGACGTTAAGCACAGCATATTTCCTTAAATTGACAATCAAAACGCCCCATACTTACTCCAAGTTTTGCTTTATTTTAGAAAATGGTAAAATGAGCCGTACATCAATATACGCCTACGAAATGGAGCGGGAGCAACCGAAGATGATACTTCCACGTCGATCGATAAGCGCTCCACCACCACCACCTCCGCCGCCGCCAACAGACAGCGCCCCAACAACACCACAAGACCTACAAAGGGAACTTGCCATGGCTGGAACACTCATTGGTAAGTCCACGTGCTCAGGCACACTCAGCAGATCATCTTTGCCGAGCGTGCGTAAATTTATTAAGCGTGCAGCTTGTGAAAATTCGAATTGTCAATGGATTTCTATGAATTAACGCTTCGCCTTCATTGTGATTAACGGTTGATAAATGTGATTTATGTGCTCTGTTATAACCGCGACTGGGTTGTCCGTTAAAGTCGCACTATTTTCGGTAATGATGGCGCTTCACGAATTCAAATAACTATTTCTTTTCGATTTAAGCAGCAATCTGAGAGCCGATAAGAAAGTGGTTCGAACATGACAGTTTTTGATGTTAGGAAATCGCTTTTTCTGTCGAGCTTAATACAACTAGAAATTTGTATGCAAAACAAGGCTTACAGTGAGTATATCTATTTCTCTTTCCCTTTCAGCAATGAGAGCCCGCAATGATTGTGATACAGAAAATTTGGAGGCACAAGACAAAGTTCAGGAAGAACTCCGCCAGACTTTGCTGATCCGAGAAAAGCGCAAGGATTTGGAGATCCTGAAGACACCACAGATCTACATCGAACAGTCATCAACGGCTAAGGAGGTCGAGGAATGGTTGCGCGGAAAGGGCTTTTCCGATCAGATCGTTAAGAAGCTTCACGGCCTCAACGGCAACGAGTTGTTTGCCCTGTCAAATCAGACGATTGAGAGTTATTTTGGATTCCAGGAGAGCAGACGTTTGATATCACAAATAATTTTGCAGAAGAACATCTGTGGCGTAAGTTGCGATACGAAGTGAAATCCTGGGATCAATATCAATTAATTTGCATTTTTTTCATAGTACAAGACGACACGTTCTTCTGAGTTGCAGGCAATTCTGGCGCGTGCTCGAAAGAAGGCAGATGACAACAAGGGTACAGACGTTGATGAAGTGTTTTAATTTGAATTGTTTTTTGATTGATGTACGAAAACTATACAAAATAAATAATATACAATTAACTATTTAAAAATGAATTTTGAATGAAATGAATGAAATGAATGAAATGAATGAAATGAATGAAATGAATGAAATGAATGAAATGAATGAAATGAATGAAATGAATGAAATGAATGAAATGAATGAAATGAATGAAATGAATGAAATGAATGAAATGAATGAAATGAATGAAATGAATGAAATGAATGAAATGAATGAAATGAATGAAATGAATGAAATGAATGAAATGAATGAAATGAATGAAATGAATGAAATGAATGAAATGAATGAAATGAATGAAATGAATGAAATGAATGAAATGAATGAAATGAATGAAATGAATGAAATGAATGAAATGAATGAAATGAATGAAATGAATGAAATGAATGAAATGAATGAAATGAATGAAATAAATGAAATGAATGAAATAAATGAAATGAATGAAATGAATGAAATGAATGAAATGAATGAAATGAATGAAATGAATGAAATGAATGAAATGAATGAAATGAATGAAATGAATGAAATGAATGAAATGAATGAAATGAATGAAATGAATGAAATGAATGAAATGAATGAAATGAATGAAATGAATGAAATGAATGAAATGAATGAAATGAATGAAATGAATGAAATGAATGAAATGAATGAAATGAATGAAATGAATGAAATGAATGAAATGAATGAAATGAATGAAATGAATGAAATGAATGAAATGAATGAAATGAATGAAATGAATGAAATGAATGAAATGAATGATATGAATGATATGAATGAAATGAATGAAATGAATGAAATGAATGAAATGAATGAAATGAATGAAATGAATGAAATGAATGAAATGAATGAAATGAATGAAATGAATGAAATGAATGAAATGAATGAAATGAATGAAATGAATGAAATGAATGAAATGAATGAAATGAATGAAATGAATGAAATGAATGAAATGAATGAAATGAATGAAATGAATGAAATGAATGAAATGAATGAAATGAATGAAATGAATGAAATGAATGAAATGAATGAAATGAATGAAATGAATGAAATGAATGAAATGAATGAAATGAATGAAATGAATGAAATGAATGAAATGAATGAAATGAATGAAATGAATGAAATGAATGAAATGAATGAAATGAATGAAATGAATGAAATGAATGAAATGAATGAAATGAATGAAATGAATGAAATGAATGAAATGAATGAAATGAATGAAATGAATGAAATGAATGAAATGAATGAAATGAATGAAATGAATGAAATGAATGAAATGAATGAAATGAATGAAATGAATGAAATGAATGAAATGAATGAAATGAATGAAATGAATGAAATGAATGAAATGAATGAAATGAATGAAATGAATGAAATGAATGAAATGAATGAAATGAATGAAATGAATGAAATGAATGAAATGAATGAAATGAATGAAATGAATGAAATGAATGAAATGAATGAAATGAATGAAATGAATGAAATGAATGAAATGAATGAAATGAATGAAATGAATGAAATGAATGAAATGAATGAAATGAATGAAATGAATGAAATGAATGAAATGAATGAAATGAATGAAATGAATGAAATGAATGAAATGAATGAAATGAATGAAATGAATGAAATGAATGAAATGAATGAAATGAATGAAATGAATGAAATGAATGAAATGAATGAAATGAATGAAATGAATGAAATGAATGAAATGAATGAAATGAATGAAATGAATGAAATGAGTGAAATGAATGAAATGAATGAAATGAATGAAATGAATGAAATGAATGAAATGAATGAAATGAATGAAATGAATGAAATGAATGAAATGAATGAAATGAATGAAATGAATGAAATGAATGAAATGAATGAAATGAATGAAATGAATGAAATGAATGAAATGAATGAAATGAATGAAATGTGTGAAATGAATGAAATGAATGAAATGAATGAAATGAACGAAATGAATGAAATGAATGAAATGAATGAAATGAATGAAATGAATGAAATGAATGAAATGAATGAAATGAATGAAATGAATGAAATGAATGAAATGAATGAAATGAATGAAATGAATGAAATGAACGAAATGAACGAAATGAACGAAATGAATGAAATGAATGAAATGAATGAAATGAATGAAATGAATGAAATGAATGAAATGAATGAAATGAATGAAATGAATGAAATGAATGAAATGAATGAAATGAATGAAATGAATGAAATGAATGAAATGAATGAAATGAATGAAATGAATGAAATGAATGAAATGAATGAAATGAATGAAATGAATGAAATGAATGAAATGAATGAAATGAATGAAATGAATGAAATGAATGAAATGAATGAAATGAATGAAATGAATGAAATGAATGAAATGAATGAAATGAATGAAATGAATGAAATGAATGAAATGAATGAAATGAATGAAATGAATGAAATGAATGAAATGAATGAAATGAATGAAATGAATGAAATGAATGAAATGCATGAAATGAATGAAATAAAAGAAATGAATGAAATGAATGAATTGAAGGAAACGAATGATATGGAATGAGTAACTTCGTCTTCTTTGCCTGTGTCATTGAATCTTATTCAGAATTTGTGTATAAATCTGTATTTTGTTTAGCCCTGTAATGCTTTCGAAGTGACGGGAGCTTACATTTTTTTTTCTTTATGCAACAAAATTGAATCGGTGTAAAAATAATTTATAATGCACCATTTTGTCTTGGAGAAATCATTAGTTATTGTTACTTTTGCTCCCTCAAAAGGAAATTTCCGAATGAATACAGCACATTACCTAACCTTCACTTTTCACAGTCATTAATAAGTAATTGGCTCGCCAATTTTTTTGCTCGAAGCCAATGAAAACTCCCACATCACTTAGCAAAGGGAAACTTTTTGAGGGAACTTGACACTCAACTTGACAGTGAATCATCAACATCAACAAATACCAATTTCGAGCGCCTAAGTGAGTTCTCGGGCGTGAATTTCACTGCCAGAGTAGCAAATTGCATGCCAACAAAAATTGCCGTCTCAACCTCTTTAGACACAAAGACGTTATATCATCTGTGAGAGTGTATGATTTAAAACAGCGCGCCAAACAATGACAATACAACGTCCCCTCCCGCGTTGTTACAGTCTGACAGCAACTATCGGACCGCAGATCATAGCGAAAATATCAGCCCGCGATCTGGCGTATGTGTCTCACTTCACTTTCACTCAAATATCATAAAAAAGCTGCCAGCAAAACAATCAGTTCGCTCCCGTGCTAATTAATCGCCCTTTGTCCCGTCCGAAGACTCCCAAACGGAACCGACCGACGAAGTGTGGCCTTTTCACTCGCTTCGTCCCGCTGAGTGGCTAACTGAATGAATGGGCACGCTGCTCCGCTACTCGCTGCCTTCGGGTGGTGGGGATGTTGTGGTTGCTTGTATGTGCAGAGCTTTCCGTCTCATTGAATGGAGCTCTGCAGAATGATCCCCAGTTCTCGGCGCACCACCGATGGAGAGCTTTTTTCGTTTTATAGTCGTGGCCATAAAAATCGAACCCCTACCATGCGTCGGAGGTGAGTAGAAGTGTTTCACTTGCACTTTTTCTCTCCACCGTTTCCGTTACGATACCAATCATCGTTACATGCGGTTCGGATTTAAAAGCGATGTGTGATACTGCCTGCGGTAGCATACTGCATTAGGAGGTAGGACAACAACGATCGAGACGGATCTCTTGGCCAGTCGTAGTAATAAATATCCAAGAAATCCATCAGCCATCGTTCAGTAGCCGACACAGTGTTTAGGTGGTTTCTTGTGGAAAGAAAATTCCATTATTTCGCGGAAAGTGAATTTGTTTATATTTCAAGCAGACTTTCGGTGCAGCGGATCGCGTGCTTGTAGCAAATTAATTCCTCTTTCCAAGGAGTGATCGTTGCTTGGTGGTGCCAACGAATAGGAATATTTTATTTTAATTGTTCCTTTTTTCGAATACAAAAAGAAAAAACACAAACGGCTAAAATCGTGCGGTGGACTGTTATCGAAATTACGTGTGAATGAAGTGTTGTTGCTTCGTTAAAGTGAAGAAGATTATCGGCTACTCTGAGACTGACTTGGAATTTCATACGAAAGTAAGGTGTTAAGGCTGTTGAGCGAAGCGCAAACAACTTGTTTTAGTGGATTTCTTTCGACATTTAAGCGAATTTGGTGAATTCTCGTTTCAAAAAATTAATTTTAAGGTAAGTTTCCAAGGATTTTTCTTCGTCCCTTTTAGACCGTAGAAGATTTTTCATACTTTAAAAAGCTCTATTCAGTGGATTTATTTAGTCCTTATACAAATTGTACATCGAAGTAGTTTTTGGTGAAAAAAATTAAATCCGTTCTTGTTAGCTTTGAAAACAATAAGTGCCTTTTAAAATTTTAAATTAAATGTCGATTCAAATTATGATTCAAATTTAATTAAAAAAATCTATAAAATCTACAACTTCTGAAGTCACTAGAGTCAAAATGCCTCCACAAATTCCGTTAGATTGTGAATTCTTAAATTTAATATAAATGCTGGACGTTTTATTGGACGTTTGACTACTTCACAGTTATTTGAAAAGGTGATAAATTTAAACGCCTGTCATGTAGTCTGCACATTCTGAACTAGAAGTGCAATTAAACCCAATTTTGTTTCAATTAATTAATTTACTGTGACAAGTTCACAAAACGCGTATGTGTTTTAGTTTTTGTCTTGATTTGAGAAAGGATCTAAGCAATTAACAACACAGAGATGGCGTTTTATTGATTGTGTCTAAAAACTATTATTCGGACCACTAATCAAACGTTTGACAATATCAATTTTGCAAAACACGTTTTTATATAACATATGTGGATGCTTACAACTCAAAAGAGATGCAGACATTTTAAAATTATAGAACACACAATTTTTCTGTAGCAAAAGTAGCGTAGCGTGTTGAAAATAAATAAAAAAAAAACTTTTTATCCAACGTCAAAGACAAAAACCTATTCATTACATTAACAGAAAGAGAGAGAGAGAGGGAAATGTTATATCATAATCAGAGTCGTTCAAAAAACAAGGAAGTGTTTGAAATAATTTAAAAATTAAAATAAAGTAGTAAGAAAAACATAAAAAAGTTGTATACTCCAGACATTTGTTAAATCTACATAAACTACTTTGTCAGGAATCCCTTGGTAGCAACAACAGCTGAGCAGCGTTTGGTAAACTAGCTACCAAGTCCTTAAACCGTTTCAGTGGAATATTTCTCCAAGCTTGTTGAAGGTTCTCAAACAATTCCTCAGTATTTTTGAGGTATTTGATCCTAAACTCCTTTCAACATCAGGTCACATATTACCCATGGGGGTTAAGGTCGGGACTCTGAGATGGCCAGCTGAGAAACTTTAATATTTTTCTTGAAACGAATTTTTGACTTACCGTGAAATATGTTTAGGATCGTTGTCCTGTTGGAAAATGAAATATACTGGCGTATTCTCAAAAGTGGCCACCGTGGCGTGGTGGGTAGAGTGCGACGCTCATACGCCGAAGGATCTAGGTTCGATTCCCAGCTCAACAGAAATTTTTCGAGTTTTTCACGGCACCACCTCTTTCGAGCTGGTGACAACACTCAAAGAGTAATAACTGTCTAAGAAAGCTTCTCAAATTTCGCCATTCGGAGTCGGCAAAAAACTGTAGGTCCCTTCTACTCGTTGGAGAACAGTAGCGCGCACAACATGAGTGAGTGAGTAGGCCCTGGTCATCCTTTGGACTGTAGCGCCAACAATTATTAGACATGTCTCACATCTGACTCTCTGTTCAAAACCATAAAGCATGTGATTTCTGCATAACTTAAAAATTCTATTCTATCTTGAAATCTTTAATGACAGTTAATAAAACCAAAACAAACACTGGCAGTGCCATTCACATTCTCACGGTCCAAGATAATACTGCTCCACTCTTACGTTTCCGACCTTTGTCATAAAAGTCAAATATCTAACCTTAAAACTGCGACAGTCAAGGCCGTATCTTGTATGGAATACATTTTCTACATATCTCCACTATGTTTACACTTTCCATGAATGTGAATTTACGTTTTTTTCAAAGCTAGCCACACCCTGAGGCGGAAGTGCAAGGTCAACGCAGTGAAAATCTTAACTCTCGGACGCATTAAACAATTACTCAATCCAACTGACTCTTGGTTTGTACTTTCAAAAGGCGATTTAATGTGGCATGGGATCACATTACTCACATTGCGTAGGTCTTATTGGTCAAACAATGGTTTTTCCATTCTAATCAACTTTGAGCCCTGAGTGAAACCGAAATGTGTCCGGAATCTGACAGCGAATTGGTGCTTAAGCATTTGAAAATCGAAAGTAATCTGAAAGGTAATGCCTCAACTTAGATTCTGACTGATCAGTCAAATAAATTGACAGCTGCTTTAGGCTCTATTTGATTTCTCAGCTCTAAACTCCCTTCCCAGTCGGTCTGGTCTGCTCTGGATGTAGTCAGCTTGTTGTTTGTGAGAATGTGAACATTTTAAGTGCGATACTCCCACATGAAGTGGCTGCTTTGATTTATCTTCATTCACGACTGGTTCCAAAATGCATAAAAGTCAACCGTATTGCTGAGAATGTAATAGTGGGTGACATAAGAGGAGGCGAAGATATAGAAGGCAGTTGTGGGAAATAACGAAACTGGATGCAACGATATAGAGGGCAACGGTATTTGTGTAAAGTTTGTTTGTTCTGGCTAGCAGTTTCTTTTTGATTTTGTTACTCGAATGTCAAGACTACGGAAAGAGATGGTTAATGGTCCTTGGCAATTAGGAGATTGTGAAATGTTATAAAGCACCATCGTCAGCAGTGCATGAAATTATTTTGACAAAAACAGTTTGATGTCAAACAAACATACACAGTCCACCTTAAAGCGAGGAGTGTGTAAATTTTGTAATGATTTTTGGAAGCGAAAATGTTAGTAGTATTCAATGTTTTATGCTTAGGAAACTGAAAAATGCTTATTTTCTTTTATATGGACAGTCCCAGTGGCAATTAAGGCCTTTGTTTCCTCCTCCATCTGACTAATGACTTCCACTACTTACTACATATGTATCTGATAGAGCATGCAGACATTATGATCTGCCCAAATATTTACTGCTGTAAGATTTGTTCTGCAGAAGAATCATAGAGATTGTCAATAACACGATTTGACGGATTTTATATTGAAAGGTTAAGGACCAAGCACCACCAACACATACGAGGTCTGTGTGTATTGTTGAATTTCAACTAATTTATGAGTTTTAAGATTAAGCAAGTTAAGGTTATTCGGCGACGGTTGGGTCTCCCTACACTACAACCACTGAAGGCGTGGCTCTACAGGATGCAGGATGACCAAGAGTATGGTTCCGAACGTTTGCAAGAAATCTGCGATTCTAGACAGGAACGAGTGCAGACGACTTTTATCGGGGCATTTTACCTTCACTATGCACCTAAGGTGGTCGCCGTGGCGTAGTGGACAGAGTGCGACGCTCACACGCCGAAGGGTGTAGGTTCGACTCCCAGCTCAACACCAATTTTTCGAATTTTTCACGGCACCACCTCTTTCGAGCTGCTGACAACACTCAAAGAGTAATTACTGTCTAAGAAAGCTTCTTAAATTTCGCCATTCGGAGTCGGCAAAAAACTGTAGGTCCCTTCTACTCGTGAGAGAACAATTGCGCGCACAACACGAGAAGTTGATGAGCAAGCTAGGCCCGGTCCCCCTTTGGACTGTAGCGCCAACAATTATTATGCACCTAAGACGGCTTGGGCTTAGTGATATCACTCTTTGTGAGGCCTGTGGAGAAGGTGAAAATACTTCAGAGCATTTTCCCTGTCATTGTCCCGTCTTTGGTCGTATCAGGTGGTGGCTGTTTGGCGCTGATATGGTGGGAACCGAAAACTACAATCTATATCACAGAAACCCCTCTTGGAAAACCAAGAAATTACATTAAATGAAGGTTTCTGCCTGGTAGTACATTGGACCAGTATTTGAGTCTGACCGCTCCAGTGCGGTGTATCTCAACCTCCAACAAAAACAAAAAAAAATTCTTCAAGACTACTGATTTTGCAGCACAAATTGGACATCATCAATAACCAAGCTTTCGTCCAATTTCTAGAGGCTTACATTGTTGTTGGGCGTGGCTGCATTCTGCAGCTGCTCACTCCCACCCATGTGTCTCCTTATGCAACCGAACGCATTCTATTAAAGCATTTTCCTCGGACAAGCTTGACAACATGAGTTGATTACGAAGTCGATCGCAGCGACAGATTCTTATATGAATTCACTTCGTTTCTTGGTAGCACTGAAATTCATGCCTTCAGCTTTCAATGTCCAGCATAATCTTAATGAGTTTCCATTTGATCTTGATTGCCTTCAGTATTCTTTCAAATGAAAAAAAAACAGCGTTGCTAGAAACATGTTTCATATAACCAGCTGACGAAAGACACGTGGTTGACGAATATATTTACCAACAAGAAATGCAGATAAGTGAAATTGAACTGTTGAGAAGAGATCAGCTTTTCAGGAATTCCTTTTCGACTTATGTTTATCTGCTATCAGGAAGTGTTACTAGTTTTTAAGATCTAAGTAATGGATCATTTTTAATTTTTCATGGAGGAATGGGCTTTAAAACACAGATAATCGATTGGGAACGGTCAGATAAGCCTTCAAAAACAAAATGCATTCAACTAGATATACTTCACGCAGTGCGTAATATCTTGCTAGACTCGATTAATAATAATTGGATGGCGCAACAGTTCACAGGCACAAGGTCAAGAGCTTGCTCATCAACTACTCGTGTTATGAACGCTACTGTTCTTTTACGAGTAGAAGGGACCTACACTTTTTTGCCGACTTCGAACGGCGAAATTGAGGAGTTTTTTCTTAGGCATTTATTACCCTTTGAGTGCTGTCAGCGGCTTGAAAGAGGTGGTGTCGTGAAAAATTCGAGGTGTTCAGCAGGGAATCCACCTTTGGCGCGTGAGTATCGCACACTACCCATTACACCAAGCCGGAAACCCGATTAGAAAAAGCATATTTGCTGGAGATTTGATAAGAGAAAGATGATAAATCCTGATTCGACTGAATATGTTTAACGTGTGACCATTTCAAGTTTGGAAACAAAAAGAAGCCGCAAGGGGGCAAAATTGAAGGATGCGAGGTATGGGGCAGTGGTGTTGTCTACCTTTTATTATTGGCACGCGTTGAAGACACTCTGTCAGAGATTAAGTCAAAGCTCGTGCCCAAGATATAGCGGAAGAGAGGGAGAGAAGTTTCCGATGCACATTGATCTTATTTGTTACACTTCAAGAGGGGGAACAGTTGAGCTGAAAAAAGGATTCCCTGAATTTAACTATGTGCCCAAAGGTGAGTTTAAGGGTGAACTGGTGAACTGGTGAACATTCCTAATGAGGCGAATACTGCGCATAAAATGTTGAAGGGGAGGAACGAATGTAAAAATCATTGGAGCCTTTTTTGGTAAGAAAACGCAACATTACTCGTGCTTCGATGTTCTAACGATCCCAAAAAGTTTAATAGCACGCTGTTGAATTCTATTTAGTAGGTGCAGAGAGGTCATAGGAGCTCAAGACCAGATAAGAGCGTTATACTCAAGATTTGGAAGAATATGCGCCTTTTACATTGTAGCCAGATAAAAAGATGTAAAGTATTTTTTGCATCGCTTTAAGCAACCTTAGAAAGAGCCCAATCTTTTGACTTTTCGCTGAAAATTAAGTCTATATAGTCCAAATTTATGCAGATCCAACTTTATGAACACCAGAAAACAATGGCGGTCACAATTTCGGCCAATAGTTCTTGCATTTGTCAGTTCCCTTGTATGCAGCAGGGGTGTCTTCAAAGCCATTAAGATAGTGTTTGTTTGAAATGGAAAATAATTGTGTAGGTATGTAAGTATGTGATTTGTATGTAAGTTTAACAAATTTATATTTAGTTTTTAAAAAAATATTTTTTTAATTTTTAGTAAGAGAGGTTCGTCTTCTTCCAAATGAGTACAACCTAGAACTCACTTAAAACTATGAAAATTGAATATGCCGAACCCCAATGTGTTGCTGCTCCTGAGATGAGAAGCGTAATTCGATCCAGCAGCAAGTGGCTTACTTAAAACCATTTGTTAACAACAAGTGGCCGTTTACTAGGAATCATTTGGAAAGTTTCGGCATTGGCGTGTTTGGTGGATTTCGCGTTAATTTGTACAAGTTTACGAAACTGCTCTGCCACACTTCGGCAGCGTGAACTATAAATCTTACGTCACATTTCCTATGTCGTTGCCTAGCATATCGAAGGAAACAAGTTGAAGGTTGTTTTAAAAGGCTGCTGCTTATCCACAAAGATGAGTGCTTTTGAAAACCAAATACATCATGTCACTCAATTGAGCAAGCCGATTGATCACAACTGACCTCTTTTGACAACTATTTTATTTCGTTGCGGGTTGTGTGCCTTGAAGTGCAGCCACGGTGGTTTGTGATTCAAGCGTAATCTGATTGACTTTAAATCACACCCGGATTTGACAGATATTATACCATAGTTCATTCACAATTCCACTAAAACGAAGTAAATTTTTTGACAAAACAGACAGGCAAAAAATTCAGCATCAAAAGACTCAACTTTGTGGCATATATTCGGTTTCAATTTTTTGCGTTTTCACTGCTTCCGCAAAACACATTTACAAAACGCTTTTCATACACTGGTCTTCTTTGATTCATCGAGAGTGTAAATTGCAAGGAATAAATCATTAAAACTTTAAACAGTATCAAATCCGCCATGGCGTAGTGGGTAGAGTGCGACGCTCACACGCCGAAGGGCCTAGATTCGATTCCCAGCTCAACACCAATTTTTCGAATTTTTTACAACACCACCTCTTTCGAGCTGCTGACTAAGAAAGAAAAAGTCTAAGAAAGTCTAAGAAAGCTTCTCAAATATCGCCGTTCGGAGTCGGCAAAAAACTGTAGGTCCCTTCTACTCGTGAGAGAACAGTAGCGCTCACAACACGAGTAGTTGATGGGGAAGCTAGGCCCCGGTTCCCCTTTGTACTGTAGCGCCTAATCGCTTCCTCTCTACTTTGTGCAGTCTTTGCACTGTTAGTACTTCCTTTGCACCTTTCACGAATTTAATATGAAGTGGAACGTGATGCTTTATGCCCCGGCATAGCTGTTTCGTTTGTTAAAATAAACAACCAAGACTTTGTCAGATCCGGAAACTGTTCTTTCAAGAATTAAGAAGTTCGAGCAACATACAATTCAATTCAACAATCAACAAGCAGCTGGTTAAAGTTTTTAAATATATCATTACTTTTATTTACACTACAATAAAGCACTGTTGCGTGCTTAAAATGCAATAATTTCAAAGTGCATTGACCACTTTAGCAGGAAAAGAGAATTTACTCTCGAACCGCAAGGGTTAACGATACTTATAAAATCTAGCTGACCTCTGTTTATAAAAACACTTCTAAAAGTAATGAGGAATTAATTTCCGAATTTATTATAAGGTCATTCGCCAAACATGAACCACCAAGGGTGCCGAGAACATGAAGAACAAATTAAATGAGCCTAAGCAAACATCAGCATTTTATTGCTCGTGTTAGCACTTCTTGTAGCCTTCACAATGTTGTGATATCCTAGCTTACCGTACAGAACGAACTTAATTTTTAATTACATATTACAAGCTTGTAACTTCACACTTCAGTCGCAGCGCTAATATCGTTGACCTCGTCTTGCGTAATAATCTCCTTACACTGCCCGTTAACGCGTCAAGATATGCGGTTCGTATTTCCAAATTCTCACAGCTTGATTTGAATTGAGACGAGGAAATACACAAGAAATTTAATAAATTACTTTATTCTTCATGGAAACTGAATTTGTTTCGTTTACTAGCTTTCTTTTGTTTTTATTGGAGGTTGAAGAACATGGCACTGGAGCGCTTAGACTCTAAAACTGGTCGACTGTTCCACTAGGCTGTTACCTATATTTAATGTCATTTCATGGGCTTCCGGAGGAACACCAATAATAATCCCTTTTTTTATAGATTTTCAACTCCAACCACATCAGTTCCAAACTTCAAAACTTGATCTAAGCAAAACAGAACATTGACAGAGGACGTGGTCTGCAGTGTCTTCTCTGCAGGTGTCGCCGAGGGTTTCATCACTGAGCTCAAGCACACTTGGTAAATGCTTGGCAAATACGTTCGATCCCGTTTGTAAGCCAACAAACCGCCTGTAGCGTTTCTTGTCTACAGTTAGCAGAAATGTTGCAGATTTTTCTCTGACGTCTGGGAACACGCCCTTGATCAGTCTGTATCCTGGAGAGTCATGCCATTTCGGGCTGTATCGTTGAGAGACCGAACTGGCGATGAAAGCCTTGACCAAGGACGAGGACAGCCTTAAGTTGGTGTCTCTAAGTGCAGACTCTGTTTTCAGACATAAGACGGAATTCATAATTGAAGTGAAGCCTTGAATGTTTAGTTTAGGTAGTGAACATTGTTTGGTGAAGAAACAATATTTTGCAATTAGTTGAGCGTAGATTACAATAAAGGCCTGTGGACGATAATTCAGGAGAATTATGACATTCACATTTGAGTTCCGTACCGTAGAACTTCACAGCTAAGAGGATGTAGACCAGTTCCTGAAGCGGATGATAAAGCTGTTGCAAAAAAAATTAAATACAGTACTCTGATCTGATCAAATTACTTGACTGGTTTTAAAAGTGAATCTGGATCGTAAAACTGGGTAATTTGTTTTTCATCCGCAAAGAATATACTAAACCTGTTAGTTAGAAGAAAGATCATAGATTGTGGCATCTGCAAACGAAATCTATCTAAAGCAAATGGAAACATTCGCAGATTTTGGTTACGTTAGAAAGTTGTAATGAGTTTGCCTAGTGACGAATCTATCAGACAGCAAGTTGTTCTAATGGCTCTGATTGAATTATCAGTAAATTAAAATGAGAAAAAAAAAACTTTCAAATTGTATCTAAGCAGAAGATTCCAGGCAAATTCTATTGGCGAACAAAATGTTATTTTCTGAGTCGTGGAAAAAAGAAGCCTCGGACACCATATTGCGGGAACAAAGGGCCAAGGAACATGCATATATAGATAGCGCAACAGTCCACAAGGGGACACGTCTCCAGCTTTTTCATCACCTACTCGTGCTGAGCGTGCTAAAGTTTTTTAAGGAGGTGAAGGGACTTTTAGTTTCTTTGCTGTACTTTCTGAGGTCGAAATATGTGATGTGGGATTTGGTTTTACGTGAACACCTGCCTTGAAGGCTATATCACGGGGTCCATTTTCCCAAGAGTCGTAGTTCTAAGGAGACTAAACGCAGGACTAAACGCCTTAGTTACCCAAGTGCCCAACTGAGATCATGCTTGAGGTGCAATCACCCCACCTTGGTTTGATGCGATCGAGGGTCGCAGCGCCCGGTTGAGAATGCAACTTCACAACGAGCCGGAATAGTTCCCTAACCGCCTTGCCTTGTTTTTGGGTACACAAGCAACTAGACAAGTCAGCACAGTACACTATCCTCGACTCAACCTGCGATGTTAGTTGGTACACTACAGCCACCACGATACTCCCACAAGGGGGCCTACCGCTCGGTTAGGCTGGAACCGAGGTTCCAGGGTTCCTGACCTTTTGTGGCACCAGAATAGAAACTTTGGTTAAGCTGTCACGTCCAGTCTTCTTCTTCTTCTTGTGGCGTTTCAGTCCGGGTGGACTTGGTCCTCAATCAACAAGTCTCTCCAACCAGCACGATCTTTCACCGGCTGACTTCAGTTGGGTACTCCAAATTGGTTGAGGTGCTTCTCCACTTGTGTGCGCCAATTCAGCGTTGACTTAATGAATCAGATTCGTCACTACCAGTCAGGCTCCCTCTAAACCTGGGTCTGTTAGCCGCCATCCCGCCACAGATGGTCTTTTCTCGATCTGTGTTTCCGTTGTCACTATAACTAGTGATGCAAATGTGATTTTTGAAACATATGATTCACAAAATCCAGTCACATCATCTGGAGTGAAAGAGATGATTTTGTAAAATAATAAATATATATTGGTCAGGAGAGGTAGGGAACCTAGGACCTCCCGCGTGTGAGCAAGGTTTTTTTTTTTCAACTACGCCATTTCAGGATATCAGAAGTGGAACTGTTTCCAATGTGCTAGCCCGCTAGCATTTACATTTCATGTGAAGTCCCTGCTTTCTTTAGATTACAGAACGATTATTGGAATACAAGGTCAGTTTAAACGTTTTAATGGCTTCTCAAATTTCGCGGGACATGTACATTCGACTATCGATTTTTTTAATTTGTTATGTTGGTACACTTGTCTCGGAAATATTTTTACAGTTTCAGTTATATACTATGTTTTTTTTTTTGCTTTTTCCCTGCTGTCGAAAAAAGTGGATGAACGAATTGTCATTAAGGTTTGTGTGGAAAATGGAACCCCCCCGGCACATCAACAGCCGATGAAAATGTTGAGAAAGTAAATAAAATTGTTATGGAGAATCATCGAATCACTATAAAAGAAGTCGTTGAAGATGGTAGCATGTTAGTTGGCTCGTGTCATGCAATTTTTTTTGGAAATTTCGGTCATGAACCGCGAAATTTCGGTCATGCTGCGAAGTTCGTTTCAAAATTGCTTTATTTTGAGTAAAACAAAAAAAAAAAAAGGCATAAGCATCGCTTAGGACTTGCTGAATGATGTCAAAGGCGATTCAGATTTGCATAAAAGGTGATGAATCATGGTTATGGAATCGAAATAAAAGTCAAATAATCTCAATGAAAAAGGTCAGTAGAGCTAAGAACACACAAAACTAATCTAACTTTTATGCCTCTCGCAAACAAAACAAATATATAACTAAAAAAGAGTGCCCGCCGTGTGGTAGTGTGTAGAGTGTGACACTCACACGCTGAAGGTTCAGTTTCGATTCCCGGCTGCACAGTTCGAACTTTTCACGGCACCACCTCTTTCGAGTTCCTGACAACACTCAAAGAGTAGGTCTTTTCTACTCCTGAAAGAACAGTACCGCATACAACACAAGTAGTTGATGAGCAGGCTAGGCCCTCTAAAAATGGATTCCAAGGACTGTCGCGCTACCCAATTTTTATTATTATGAAAAGTGTAAACATTAATTTGAGACATAAAATACAAAAATCGATAGCTGAAAGCACGTCGCCCGCGAAGTTTGAAAATTGATCTTATTTTTCGAACAGACCCCGTACATCAAGCACAAGAAATGCATTTACTTTCTAAGCATTAAGCTTTTTTCAGATTTCCATTTAGTAAGAAAATTTCTGACCCCTTAAAAAATTGGCCCTTAAACAATAAACATGTTTATTGAGTAAGTTATATAAGCTATTAACCCAAATCAGATGTTGTGTCACATCCTTTCCCTGTTGCAACCTAATGTCGAAATAACTTGAAAAAACATAATAACTCGAAAGGAAAAAAACATTCAAATGTTTCCCAAAACAGAAATCCGTTCTTTGTCAAATGATGTCACTATTACCATTGCGAGTATAAAATTAAAGTTTTTCCATACTGTGCAGACTTTGTTTTCCATTGTCTTTAAGTATCTCGCATCCGATCTCCAGATTTGTAACTGCATAACGTGTGGCGACATCTTCCACAGTACCAACCGAAAAATGACAATTTCGCTAACACCGTAGTATGACGCCATATCGATCGCTCGTCGTCAATTTATGAGACAGCATCTGCGACGGGCCATTGACCGTAAATTGAAAAGGAAATCTTTGATTCTGCTTAATTTATTCGCAACAACACTTTGTGACGCAACAAATAGACCGACAATCGATAGATGCAGCATTCTACACTACCTCAATAAATAACCCCTCCACTCTCACTGGCACAATTTGACAAAGCCATAACTTCACCTGTCACCGTGCTATGAAGTGGCAGCTGGTTTAAGCAAATGGATCTGTGATTTACGCGTGGACTTGCTTGCCTAGCGCAGGAAGAAATTTCGCGTTATTTAGTCAGAAAGGAAATCATTCCAGGGCCGCAATTTAATAGGTCATTTGTGTTTATGACTTTTCCAGTTTTGTCCCGCATAAATAACGGTAAGATATGGCAGCACCTATCAAGCTGCTGGAAATTTGCTCCAAAATACGCAAAGCAATTAGTCAATGTGGCTGAAATATTTCTCAAGTGAACGTGTTCGGTGTTAGATTGGATTCGTTGCATAAGCACAAGACAGATTGATTTGCGATCAAAGATACGCGAACTTTGGTTGAATTGGGCAATCGCGGGAACCCTGAACGTGATATAAGGATGTGAATGTGGGCGCAGTCATTTCGGTTGAACTTCCACTCCTACTGGTGGCCTCAATTGGTTATTGTCTCACTGTGGCTGCGCCAAACTGCTGCCTTAAGGTAGTTAATTAATTATATTTCGGTTAATGTGTAATGTACGCAGTGTGTGAAAAGATTTGAAAGGCGGTTGGGTCAGTTGAGTAACGGTGCGTACTGAATGGAAGTTATGAACGTTTCTCATTTGGGGCTACTTACACCTTTGTCTATTGTTGGTGTAACTGATGCCATAAATCGACTGTAATCGCACGCTTAAGTAAGGAATTTCATGTGCAGACTGAAATCGAAAGAAAACTTTTAAGCAACTTCCTGACCCTCTAAGTCACTTCATGGCGTGATGAATGATGACTTTGGCAAGAACGAACGCTTGGTCATTTCGAATTGTTTACGAATCTTCGGGGCGTGTTTGTGGATTAATGGGCAGTCGAACCATTATTTCTTGAACTTCAAGAATCACTATTATTGATTGATTTTTGGCTGGATCTTAGTTTTTATTTAAGCAGTTTTACGCTTGTTTTTAAATGGGAAAACCCGAGTTGCGTCTGTTATAAAATTTATTTCAAAATTTGAAAGACTTCGATGAATGTCACATTAGGTGGAAAACATTGTCTCAAGTTTGTTCTTTTACTGTATACAATAGCAGCGTTCTAAGAACGTAGCCTTTAACGTTTCTTTGGCAAAATCATTCGGAAGCGTTGTCGTTCAGATTGCGCCGTTTGGAACCTAGGGTGCAGGAAACCCCACGGGGAACATTTTTATTGGTCAAGACTCAACAGCTCACTTGTATCAATTTCGTTCTCTTTTTCAAGGATCCTATGTTGTCCACAGAGTGAAGTATAAATCGACAAAATAATCATCTGCTGTTTCTATGTGCAATAGTACACATATATCATTAACTCACAGAAAAAAAAACAAATATGCCGGCTACAATCACACGTAGAAGGTTTCGTTATATTTTTAAAGAGCATGCATCTTAACCTGACTGCATCATTTTACGACTTAGTTAGATACTTTGTTCTAAGCCCTAAAATATGTAAACAAAATAAACTGTCTTCACAGCGGTAATGCTAAAATGTATTTTAAGCAAAAACATTTCCCCGCAAATTGAAGGAATTCCACATAGTAATAATAATTATTATTGGCGCGACAGTCCACAGGGGGACCAGGGCCTAGCTTGCTCATCAACTACTCGTGTAGTGCGCGCTAATGTTCTCTCACGAGTAGAAGGGACCTACAGTTTTTTGCCGACTCCGAACGGCGAAATTTGAGAAGAATTCTTAGACAGCTATTACTCTTTGAGTGTTGTCAGCAGCTCGAAAGAGGTGGTGCGTGAAAAATTCGAGGTGTTCAGCCAGGAATCGAACCTAGTCCCTTCGGCGTGGGAGCGTCGCACTCTACCCACTACGCCACGGCGGCCACAATTCCACATAGTGCTTGAAATAGTTCTCATTGAACATGTTCATCGAATGCTACAGTTAGTGAGATATTGAAAATTATGCGACCATTGACACTGTTTTCATTCAATCTGGAATTTCAATGAAACTTGATAAGTTGCTTCGAAATTGGTCTTGCAATGTTTGGAAAAAATTAAAAAATGAGAGATGATTTCAATGAAAATTTGGGTTTGTTTTGCCTTCCTGCTATGGCGGCTGCCTTATCTGATTGATTGTCTGTCAAAATCTGCTTTTCACCAGCTATTTGCCAATTGCTGTTATTTCTTCAACCTTGAAACGGTTCCCTATGAACATCCATATAAACAAATGAATGGTTTGTCGGATGATGCACACGTAAACAATCTTGTCCGTTATTGAGGGGATCTTGCTCAAATAAGTATATAACGAATAGAGTGCGCAATATTTAAAGCACATCTAAGTGGTTAATAAGAGTACAAAATGCCTCTGTAGCCAACTGAGAAAAGGCATCCAGTTTCGTCAGCTTGTATTTTGTGTGTTATTGTCTTCTTACGAGTAAAAGGGACCACATGTTTATTGATATTTCCGCGTTAAAAAATTTGAGGAATATACAATATTTGTGAAACCCACTCCAAGTAGATGTTTCTTAGTCAAGATTTGGGGCGTGTAAGTTAATGGATGTACTGTTCGGGAGCTATTTTGACGGAACAATTCACCTCTGAGCATTCAAATAAAAAAAAAGTATTGTTCTTCCCTCACCTTCACTGAAAAGTGACAGTTATTACTGAGCTTTTGAATACATTCCAAAAATTAAGTGATGCGAATGTCCATATTGGCCCAATTCTTAGCTCCTTAAGCTGTGCTTACTACTGTTACTTACTT
This sequence comes from Eristalinus aeneus, assembly GCA_955652365.1. Lineage (NCBI taxonomy): Eukaryota > Metazoa > Arthropoda > Insecta > Diptera > Syrphidae > Eristalinus > Eristalinus aeneus. The sequence continues at coordinate 75,900,588 of OY019130.1, forward strand.
GACCGACCATCAGTTTAAAATCAATGCCATACCAAAAAGATTTAAGTAAATGTGCGGACTCAGCTTATATTCCTTGAGATTTTTCGGACTGAATTTTATTTAATTATTTATTTTAGGCATTCAGAGTTCACTAACTTCTTCTTCTTCTTCGTGTTGCGCTACAGTCCGGAGTGGACCTGGGCTTCAAACAACAAGGTGCGTTGCCAGCCAGCACAATCCCTCTACAGCTACCTCCAGTTGCATACTCCAAGTTGGTTGAAGTCGTTCTCCACTTGTGTGCGCCATCTCAGTCTAGGCCATTTACTCTTGCGGTGTTAAAATGGCTTGAATTGGAAGATGTTTTGGACGGAGTAGTAGTATTCATATGCTCGACATGTCCTTGCAATCTTACGCGTTGTATAGTAAAAGCGCAGATGCTTCAAAATGCGTATGCCACTGTATAGCCCATAGAGTTCGTCATTGAATCTTCTCCTCTCGTCATTGAATCTTTTCCTCTAAGTGCATTGAACGCAAATGGAACCAAAAATTGCACGCAGAACTTTTCTCTCGAAAAGACAAAGCGCGTCCTCACTATGTCCGTGGTGGACCAGTGCTTATCTACTTAAGCTTTGCTTACTGCTGTTGTTTATTTGACAGACCATCAGTTTAAAATCAAGGCCATACCATATAGATTTTAGAAAATGTGCGGACTCAGCTTATGTTCTGTGATCTTTTTCAGACTAAATCTTATTCTGGACACAAATCGACGGGAGCTGTACAGGATTCCAATACAATAACTTACGATAGCGGAGCAGGCATTCAGAGTCCACTAACTTCTTCTTTTTCTTCGTGTGACGCTATAGTCCAGCCAGCAGGATCTCTTGCCAGCTGCATCCAGTCGCATACTCCAAGTTGGTTGAAATCCTTCTCCACTTGTGTGCGCCATTTCAGTCCAAGCCACTTTCTCTTGCTGTGTTAAAATGACTTGGATTCGAAGAATTTTTGGCCGGAGCAATGTTTCCAATATGATCTACATGGCCAAGAAGTCTTAAGCGTTTATTCGCAGACGCTAGACTAGCTGCATGCCGCTATATAGCTCATAGACATCGTCGTTAAATCTTCCTCTTTAAATGACATTAACGCAAATGGGTCCAAAAATCGCACGTAGCTCTTTCTCTCGAAAAGACAAAGCGCTTCCTCACTAACTAACTAATTGCATTAAAAACATACGCCTAAATCCAAAGTTTTCATTGAATTTTTTGAATTTAAACTTTTCAATTAAATTCGATGTTTTAACGACTTTTACAAGTATTCGTCTTTAGCGTTCATCAATTGAATGCGACCTCATGTTATCAAATCACCATGGCTTCACTTGCACGTTACCAGGATTAATGCAACGAGTTGCTTTCATTCCGAACCAACAAATAATTACATTCCTCTCAGCGTTAGGTATGCGGTCAGGAAATTGATGCAGTTGGGCGTGTCCAGCTGAAGTGCAGCTCATAAAAGTCTCTCATTGGCTGTGCATAAATTAAATGGATAGCATTTTGTTGAATGTTCCTTCGTTGAATTTACATTTACCAATTCAATCATTATGCTACATTTTGAGGTGTTAAAATCTAGCAAGTTTGCGATGCCATTTTACTTCATCATACATTCTGTGGCAACAGAATTTCTAGACACATTGGTCATCTTCCACTTTTTGGAAAGCAAAACAAGTGACATTTCTAGACCCCTTTGGCTCACGAGACAGTTTTCATCAAGTGACAAAGTGTGGTAGAATCAGTTTTTGATATGATAAATCGCCAAACGACATTTTTCGGATCAAAAGAAACTCGAGCCAATTACTTAAAAATTAACATTCAACGTCATGTTTTGTCGAAACTTCACTTCCGTTTCGGGATAGATTTGAATTTGACGAACGACACGAATGATATCAAGAATAACTTTCTGCCTTTGAATTTCGAATTAAAACGAAAACTCCATGGTGGCTGTTACGTACAACTCTGACGCGCAGTTCGATGCGCGTAAAGATATTTTTTAAGTGTCTCCAAACATTCCCGACACGCAACTGATTAGCACGCAAAGTCCGTTACCACTGAGGCATGTCATCACTCATTGGAATTATTTCTGCGTTAGGCACGAGTAGATCTCATCAGATCTAGATCTAGTCTCCATGTAACTGCAGCAAGCATAGCGCATAAATTATGCTGGCACACAGTCTGTTTGCATGCCGTCTCCTCAGCAGTGGGAGAAATATACCGCCACAGCCAAAGCCTTAAACGACGCTAAAGGTTATTACAAAGCCCGTACCAGTGTCGAATCGTGATGTGTCAACGGGCTTTTAAATGTAGTCTATTGCTACACTGCCTTCTGAGAATTAATTTGCGATTGTCCCATGGTGTGTGCTGGCGCGCCACCGCCGCCATTTAATTGATGCTACCGCCGATCACTGGATCCAAGTGACAAAAAACTTTTCGCTGTGGCACGCTTGTCATCATAAAGTATTAGCCTGCCGAATGAATGCAACGAATCTGTCATCTTCCACTTGACAGTGATTTGTGTGGAGTTCGGAGCTCATATAACATGTTACATATTTTGAGCTGCTGGCCAAGTATACATTAATTTTGTTTTTCATTCAAGAAAGCGTGAATGCAGGGAATTCTGTGGCGGTGAATGCATGAATATTTGAATTTTTGTGCGGAGGAAACTTGCTCCGGCAAGACATCAATGGACCACAGCTGACAACGGCACCTAAGACCTGTTTGCTTTGGTCGGCGACTGCTCGCTACTGTGAGTCGAAATGTTCTCCGTGCCCTCGTGCGCTCAGGGTATGTGGACCTTGTGTGGTATTTGTAACGTGCTCAGTGGAAATGAGGTCATCAAAAGCATCGGAATAAAATTCACTTCATTATGTGAATAATGACGGTGACTTGCCACTGAAATGCGAAGTGGATTTAATTTAATTGAGGGACTTAAGAAATAATTTAATAATGCAAAAGGTGTGTACTGCTGTGGATTTTCAAGGCAAGGCGTAGTGAAGATAGAATTTTGTGGATCTCTGAAGAGGTACAATCACTACGGGAACCTTGGCCTGTTTCTTTGTGAAAACAAGACTCTATTCAAAAAATGAACTCCATCGCACACTATTCCAATCATTCTGTGCGTGGATGTATTTAGTCTTTACATACTGTGAGCGTCAAAAGTGAGTAAACAAATATCTGACTACTGTATAAAGATGAGAATTGGGTCAAAACAACAACAAAACTCAAATTCCATTGATACACGAAAACAGCTTTATTCAATTTGATCAATTATTCAAAAAATAAAATACGGTTAAAACAAAAACAAATACATTTTTTTAATGAAAATTATAACTTCTTCATATATTGCGAGTCAAAAGTGAGTAAACAGTATACATTTCTATCAACAAATGAACTTATTTATTGCTTAAAAAATTAAATTTAGTACTTTGTTGGTCCTCCTTTAGACTTTATTACTTCCTTGAGTCTACGTGGCATAGACATTACCAGTTTATTGGTAGGTAGGTTAAGGTAGCTGATGAATGGACTTAGTCCCATACAGGACCATTGTGCTACCACACCATGTGGGAACCAGCTGGAGCCGATAATAAAGTTTAAAATGTCGGCGGGAGGGGTTTTATTGAGGTCATGTAGGCCGTTGAAGGAATAGCTTCCAAAGTGTTTGTGTCTGAAGCGCGAGAGCGCTGGGCATCTGCATAACAGGTGTAGGAGAGTTTCTGATTCTTCCTCATCCCTGCAGCTTCTGCAAAAATCGTTTGAGGGAGCCCCTAGCCTGCTAGCATGCTCACCGATTAGACAGTGCCCGGTTTTAGCTCCCATGACGAGGCTTATGTCAGATCTTTTGAGCGATAGTAGCAGTCAGGAGCATTTGGGTTCAAGAGAGGGCCACACCTCCTTGGAGACGCGACAGAGGTTAGACCACCTTTGATTAGTCTGATGGATCACGTTCAAATGCAGTACTAACTTGCATGTAGCGAGAGGGATGCCGAGGTGTTCGTGTTCCTGAAGTAGTGGTTGCGTTGTGGCAAGTCTGGCCAATTTGTCTGCTTGACAGTTGCCTGGAATGTCTCTGTGACCTGGCACCTGGTTTATTGGTAACATCGGGGTAAATTTTTTACCATTTTTCTGTTATAGTTTTTTTCAGGTATTCCTTGTTTTTAATAGTTCTCTATCGAATTCTTCTATCAAAATGCTCCCATAAGTGTTCTATTGGGTTAAGATCCGGTGATTGCGGGGGTTGATCAAGCTGTTTTGGGGTCCTATAAAGCTACCATTTCTTAATAAGACGTGAGGTATGCTTAGGATCATTGTCTTGCTGAAAGATCCAATTCCTAGCTAAACCTAATTTGTCTACGCTCGGTTGCAAGTTGGTCTTGAGAATATTTAGATAATCTTCCTTCCTCATTGTACTATCAATGAAGACAAGATTACCGACCCCAGATGCTGCTAAACACCCTCACACTATCAATGAACCTCCCCCATGTTTCACGACCGGCCTTATATTTTCTTCAGTAAATTCTTCATTTTTTGCTCTCCAATTTTTTTTATTCATATGGTTCTTAAAAATTTCGAATTTGCTTTCATCACTAAATAAAATGGTTTTGTGTATCAATGGAATTTGAGTTTTGTTGTTGTTTTGACCCAATTTTCATCTTTATACTCACTTTTAACGCTCACAGTAAATGAACTGGCTCAACTTAAATAAATAAAAACATCCTTTAGGAAATATGACGTGGAAGCATTTGACTGGCTGAAGACCATAAACATAATTTATTCTCAAACGTGGGGTGCTATGCGGAAAAGGTTTGTTCTTTTAGTAGATGGGATCTACATCGAATTTTGTTTACAACTCCGTATCTTTGAAGGGCTTTGGTCGTTAATGTCTAGTCAGTAGGTAAATTCTTTGAATTAAGTATGTTATGAACTCCCAGAAATTAGAATTATTTTGTAAATGTCATGTCAAAGAAGGAGGGATAAGGAACAGTTCCAGGGAAAGTTAAAAGTCAACGTTGAAAAGTTGTTCTGCAATTACGCCCGATAAAACCTGAGACAGCGACTTTGGAACCATAGTCCTTTGTACTGTTGCTGTGCCAAGAAATTGGCCTTATTCATCACACTCCCAATTCCTCCAGAAATCTTCCCGCCATTATCGATCTTCTATACATCTGATAAATATTGTTTGAAAAAACGGAAAATTTGGCTGAGGAGCTCTGTCCTTTCTGTTTTTTATTTAAATTCTAATACTAACTTGAACATAGTCTTTAAATGCTTGATTCGAGAGACTTAGATGGTTAAACGAGCTTCAGAAGTGTTGTTCTGTCGAAAATCCTCGATCAAGAAAAAGAAAAAAAGGCAAACGCGTGTCGCAAGAGGCTCTGATAGAGGTGGTAGGTGCAAGTTTAATTCAAATTGCGGAATGAAACAGGTCGGCAGAGGTCACTCTAAACGATGCTGTATTTTTATCATCCTCGCATCGTCGTCTGCGTTACACTCTCTCGATAGTGGCATAGGCCAAAACATCCAATTATAGACTGTTTTGAAACCAATGAAAAATATAACTTCTGTGAATGAAAAGCAAATATTGCTAAGAAATATTGATAGACGAGGAAACAGGAAACTTTCTTTTATACCGCAGAGTGTACCTCAACCATCTCTGAGAAATATCATGGTTTGCGTATGAAAAATTGGGCCTTGATATTGCAGCATGCTTACAAAAAGTCTCGAGAAATGTATTTTTAAAGAGCCATTACCTATCAGCCGGGACTCCAGTTTAAGAAATCCATGATTTGAGATGACATTTATACCTAGTTTATTATATTTGTTGTATTGCGCAGGATTATGGCTGAGAAGTCTCGTTTCATTGAAAATGCCTCTTTTGAACTTACTAAGGAGGCTGATGTAAAAAAGTGTCTGAGACGGGGCTACTTGATGTCATATGAGTCGTTTTAAAATCATTCTTGTGGAGATCCTGAGGCAACGGATTACACCAACTGCCCGACTACTTTTTAGCTGATTTCTTCGGTTGTGCACTCCAATTTGGTTGAGGACCTTGTCCCATTGCGTTCGTCATCTCAACTTATGCCATCCTCTGTTGCCTCCCAAAAGCGCGGTCACAATTACTTTGATGAGCCGGAACCTAGCAACCTAATGTGTTAAATTGAAGACGGTTGATGAGGCACATATTGCTGTACATCCCATAAAGTTCGGCGTTGAATCTTCCCCTCCAATTGTCACCAACGCAAAAATAACCCAAAATCGCACGCAGATCTTTTCTTTCACAGAGGTTAAGTGCTTCTCCGACTTTAGTAACGTCCAGGTTTCCGGGCCATAGAGTGGGACTGGGACGATCAAGCTCAATATAAAGCAGAGGACAAATCATCGCACGGAAAGGGGTATAACAGAAGTCAATTTATGCTTAGACATGCTTATTCCTTCTTATGGCAGTAGTAGACGGTGCAGACATCCTATCAGAAATGAACAGACTTAGTGTTCCTCTTGTTGTTGCTCTTTTCATTTTCAGTTTAACTATTTTTAGTTGAAGAAATCCCATTGCTTAGAAAAACGGATTTAAATTAATATAAATAAAATTTATGACTTTAACATTTTATAAATAATATTATTTACATTTTTTAATTTGATTTCGTTTCAGGTAAGGAAAATACGCATATTTGGAAGTTAGGAAATTTGCTTAGACTGAATACTATCACCTTCGTCTATTTCGAATTTGTCCAATGTAACAATATATAGGATCGGAGAGCTACAAACTAGTAAAGAAGGTGATAGCAGTGATTTATCTTTTGAATATTTGGTTTTCATTTAAAATAAACAAGCATACACAATAATATACAACATCAAAAGGATATTCAAACACATATTATCTGACTGAATTTCCCACGAAATAGTTCAAATCGTTTTAAATTGCAACAATGTTGCATCCGACATGAAACTTATCGCACATAAAACTCGAGGTCATCTGCATTCAGTAGGCTGTTTCCAAAAGAGATATACGATGGTAAGTCATTTAAAGAGAGAAAAATATGAGGTCCAAGATGACTTTCTTGAGGTACTCCCAAAGAGTTTATGATCTTGTCAGCAATATTACCAATTTTAACAAACTATTTTCGTCCTGTAAGATAGCTCCTAAGCCAACTTAATTTTTTTTTAAAGAAATCCAAGTAGTCTTTTTTATTCGGACAAGCTGCACACCATCGACGCCTTTGAAAAGTCAGTATAGATCGTATCAACTATCAAACCTTCCACGAAACTACAGAGCTAGTAATTGACAAAAATTGCTGAACTTGTAGTGGTAGATCTTCCACTTTCGAATCCATGCTGAAGCTCGGAAGTACGATTTTTAACTTTAGCTTCTTCTTTACAAGTACCTCAAACAGTTTTTCAGCTGATTAGCTATAGATCAATATTTAGCTATGTAATCTTTGAGACCATATTTTTAAAAATAAGTAATAAAGCTCGTGGCTAACACTTATAAGTTAAGTTAACGAATTGAATGGAGGAACAGTAGGCTAGGAGACCAGCGCCAAACTGGCTCAAGAACTGCTCGTGTTGAGCATGCTACTGTTCCGTCACGGGTGAGAGGGACCTAAAGTTTTATGACGACTTCGACCTAACCTCTGAGCGAGGTGTTCACTTAAGGATTACACAGAATACACAATTATCAGTTGCCTTAAAAATTCGACAAATTTTAAGTGACAGCGACAACTTCATACTTCACACTGACTGCGAAAATGCATCACCTTCCTGTATTTTCATTCCAGTTATGCGGCTGTATTAAGAAGTACTTTCACGCATAAAACAATGCGTCATAAATTTGTTTAAACAGGTGTTAGAATTTCTTGTTACTACTGCAGCCTAGTGTAGACGGTTTACAAAAGTGTGCTACTTGATTTACGCCTGCTTTAAATGTATGCACGTACTGTACTTCTGAAGTAAATAGGCCACTGTAAATTTGGTTCAAAGGTTCTTTAACCCTGCTCTCGAATTTCTTCCTACAATTTTGAAGATCGTGTAACACATATTGCGATGCTCAAGAAAAATAAGACAATGCTCAGACTGAAGTCTTTCATTTGTTTCTGCTAGCCTCAAACACTAATATTAATAATTGTATGGCGCGACAATTCACAGGGGGACCAGGGCCTAGTTCACTAATGAACCACTCATGTACTGCGCGCTATTGTTCTTTCACGAGAAGAAGGGACCTACAGGCTTTTGCCGACTCCGAACGGCGAAGTTCGAGAAGCTTTTTCTTACACTCTCGAAAGAGTTGGTGCCATGAAAAATTCAAGGCGTTCAGCCGGGAATCGAACCTACGCTTTCGGCGTGTGAGTATCGTACTCTACCCACTAAGCCACGGCGGCCACAGCCTCCAACACTAGACTTCTGGAAAATAGGCGCGAATTGTTCTTGTACGCTACTTTTACACCATGGTTAAATAAAGAGACAAACGACGAAAAAATTTCTTTAGAAAATTCCGATGTAACAACTCAACTTTCAACCGCAGTATAAAAAAAATTCCTGCAACATACAATTTTTGAATGCACGCACAATGTACTTCCTGATGTTTCCACGATTGCATAGATCTCTAAACCAGCCTCTCACCTGGCTAGTGGTAGAATTCAAAGACTCCCGCTTATAACCAGCTTCTCATAAATCTTTTAAAGGATTTCCTCTCCTTGAATTTCATTTCTTCGTTGACAATTTCGCCCACAGAGCTTCCTGCTCGATAACGAAGCGATTTGAACCCATGGGTTACGGTCAATGGTACGTCACTTCTGAATACACTGTATACAGCCGAGGCACGCATTTATTGTTATAGTTATGTTTTCCGTCTCGTAGTCTTAATTGCACCCAACAATCCGACAAGCAATAAAGTACTCTCGGGCAGCGCATGCTTGTTTGGCAGACTTTCCTCATGATTTATTGAATAGTTGACTCTAATGGGTTTCCGTAAATACATCTCCGATCCCGGTTTCACTTTCGTTCGACTTGGCACGCGGCTCCGGTAAGCATAATTAATTAGTTGAAGCACAGCTCCTTCAGCCAATGAGGGACTCGACCTATTCACATCAAGTTCTTAAAGCAAAACTGATTCAAAGCATGTCAAATGGGTTGTTCAGCACTGCTTTGTCTGAGTTCTCTGCCTGGCCTTGACTTTGAAGAGTTACATCACGAAGTGTATCAAATCGAAACGAACATTTTTTGTCGCTATTGCCATTCCGCCCATTTTACACTTTCTTTCATTTTTCTTGTCCGACTGGATCCACTTGGATCGGTGCACATGGAGTTTGTTTTTATTTTTTTACTTGTTACTGCTCACGACATGCGATCTACCATGTACCCAATACTGGAAGCTATCGTACGCTATTTCTTTTCTGATCTTATCGATGCTTGGCAGTTGAAAATGAAAGTAAAATCGTCTGAAAATAGTTTGTTGAATGAATGTTAACCACATCCATGCTTACATGTGGGACATGATGCGAACTTGGGTTTGAGCGAAGAAATGTGAAACATTTAGATTGCGTAACTCATCGTCAGTGTCATGGGCGGCTTGTTGAGTGCCGCCTTTCTAGGAAGAGGCTACCTCGTCAGGGAAACCGGATTGCAACTGCAAAGGCTGAAATGTGTGTGTAAGATGCAATGAAGCACTACCAAAATATTGGCACAACTCTTTGTATATTATATTGGCATACAGTTGAAAAGTGAGTGGTTTGTAAGCAATTTGTATCAGAAGGAATAATTCCCATCTTTACGGATGATTTCTTTGGGAAAGGTATGAAGTTAGACACTTATTTCGGATGATCTTAAAAACGCCCAATCTTTGTCAAGCCGACCACTTTTTACTTATTCACTGTTTTGCTGGTTGTCAGCATCGCAGCATAATTAAGTAAGTGACAAAAATATGATCTCAATGCAGGCAACCTACCAACATTCTGTGTCGATAAAGTTTGCACACCAACTCTTTTGTTTTAATTTTTCATTTTATTACTGACAATCGCTCCGCAACATGGGTCAGTTATGCAAAGGCCAAAATTATTAACAAAACTGTGTTGATGAGGGAATCAAAGCATGAAACTGTCATTCCGATACGCTAACGAGAATAAAATCAACCAAAGTTGTGGCCGTAGAAGTAAGAATGTAGCGGCAGCATATCTAATTTGAAAGGATGTTTACAAGAGGATTTATTCAGGATGATGAAGTTTAAGGGACTATAAATCTCGGTAGCCCCGGTCAAGGGATCGCGGTAGTCTTCCTTTCCCCAATTAATTAAGTTTAAGTGGCTTTCTTATAAAGCAGCGATTATGAAAAACAATGAAAAACTTTGTTATGATTATGATGACCCTAAGTTCGCAGGAAATATTTAAATGTAGGAGCTGTAGGAATTGAATATTTAACAGAATATTTATTCTTCCTCTTTAGACAGCCTGCAATCCTTTACTTAAAACCAGTTTGAAGATTCTGTTTTACTAATCACCAAAATCAATACCTTCCCAACAGAAGTTGTCGAATCCGACTAACACATAACACTCGTGATTATTAAAAAAATAAAGAAAGAGGAAGTAAGTCATTTTTTGGGTGTATTCACTGCCAATACTGATAAGTGTCAAGTGGGTCCACGAGATTGTCCTAAGGCGCAACCCTTTTGGAGTATATTCCCTTAATTTGTGCACTGAACAGAAATGACTGCGTAAGAAATGAGTTATTTCGTGGTAAAGAAGTTAAGTGTTAAACTTTCGCTATCCAAATGAATCCGAACGCACTGTCGGTCACCAATGTCAATTCAGAAATTCTGGACCTTTCACTTCTCTGACATCGAAGAAAGGCGTTGATTCAGGTTTCGTTTTTTTTGCCCACCTTTTTGTGCTCTTATTGAGTAATTAAGATTTACTGCGGTCTCTTACGTCATTGGTGTGTATATTTATTTCGCACATTTTTGTAGTTTTTGTTTTGCATTTTCTACCGGACTTTAAGTCGACTCTCGAATGACGGAAAATTCCCTTCAACTCAAATTTTATCAACTCAAAGAAAGCAAAAGGAGTAAACGTACACTCCCACACGTTATAACATATGGCTTCATATCCATTCCGACCGGCTGTGGCTCTGTAATGCTGCACACTAGATGCTTGCCAGAAAATAGCTCTGTTTGGTAACAGGAGTGTGCGGGACGTCGATGGCCGTCGGCATGAAGTTGAGTATTTATTCAATGGCCGGCTTTCACTTTCGTATTTAAGTGATTTTTCCATTTGATGGAATGACATTGAATACGTCAAACGTCTGCGCGGAAGTCTAAGTGGCATTCAAGAGAAATTTTCAAAGAACCCAATCCATCAGTCTGAGAGTCTATTATGTGAAATTCGTGTAACTGGTATGCTATGCTTACGAATGCATGCGACTGTAAGCATGCTTTTATTAAAAACATGACAATTCCTTCGTGGGCAGCACTGCTTAGCCTTATGACCGTTGTTTTTTGCAAGTGATGCAGGCGAAAAGCAAAAATAAAATCATGATTATTGTTTCAAAAAAATTTAATTAGTGTGCTTGCATGTGCTGCCTCATTTCTTTCAGTTGCCGCTTGTGAAAATCTATTCAACGCGCGATGAGATCCGAGGTGGTTTTGTTCCCATCAGCTTACGTGATTTGCATGTTGAAGCGCTTCAGTTTATTGCAACACTCTATGTAAATTGTCTTGGTGTTTAAATTCTTTATGCCTTCAAATGAATTTATCAAATTATTGTTTCGTTGCATATAATTAAGTGAGCTTGTTCTATTGGGTGCAGATTTTCTGAAAAAAATTATTTCTTTATTCCTGATGCTTTGAATGAATTTATGACTCAGATGATTCAAAATCACATCGAAATTAGCCATGGAACCAAAGATTTACCGAAACAGTGGCGGCTTTAAGACCCAGCAGTTAATAAAACCACCCTTGCCAACCGCTGTTTTTTTGGGCTCAAGAGGCAATTGAGTAATAAAGCCCTCTCTCGAAGGACTAAACTAGCTTTATATAACAGCTTGATCATCCCCGTCCAACTATATGGCGCAGAATCTTGGACGTTAGCAAAGGCGGATGAGGAAGCCCTTAGTCTTTTCGAGAGAAAAGTTTTGCGTGCGATTTTTGGTCCTGTTTGCGTTGGTGGAATCTGGAGGAGAAGATTTAATGACGAACTCTATAGGCTGTACAGCGACATGCGCCTGGTTAAGCGTCTTCGGATACAACGCTTAAGATGGCTAGGCCATGTAGAGCGTATGGACACCACTGCTCCGGGCTGAAAAGTCTTTGAATCCGAGCCATTGGGACAACGCAACAGAGGACGGCCTAGACTGAAGTGGCGCACACAAGTGGAGAAGGACCTCAACCAACTTGGAGTGCGCAACTGGAGACAGCTGGCGAAAGATCGTGCTGGCTGGAGAGGCATGTGGGTTTAGGCCCAGGTCCACTCCGGACTGTAGCGCCACAAGAAGAAGAAGAAGTTAATAAAACCTGAGTGGTTCGTATTGAAAGAATATCAAGTGGAGCCAAGGGAAAATAATATTGAAGCGGGACTATAGCAAAGGCCCCTTTGAGGATTAAGATATAGCAAGACAACTTCAGCTGTCTTGCAGTTTTAGTGTGGTGACATTACTGAACAATTTTGTTCGTAAGCTTGGAGTTGCATTGCCGACGAATGCCCAAAGAACGATAGTGGTATTAGAAAGGTCGTTTTCGCTGCCAATGTAGAGGGGAGTTATCGCCTTTATTGGATTATTTGCATCGCTTCAGCATAAAAATTAGTGCTTCTACCCAAAATTTTAATAAAGTGATAGAAAAATCAGGCTTCGAATTTTTTTTTGCAAATTTTTCTACATTTCTACTTGTATGTGAATGGAAAAAAATTAAGTAAGTACAGAAGCCTAGCTTATTTAGCATCTACATGCTTCTCCACTTCTGAGTGCAAGTAAGTTATAAGTTTGAACAGATGAACTATCAAGACTATTACTTCTGAACAATTGGTACATTCCCAGTGTTGTTCTAAATCAAAACAACGGCAAGAAAAATAGGAAGGCAATTTATTTCAGGAATCCGAAGAAGACAACTCAACTCTCTGATGCCTCTGTAGCCTCAATACCCCAAGCCTTTTAACTCTTTTCTGTGACTTTGTCGATTTCTGTAGTTTCTTTAATTCCATGTACACACATAAATGAAGATATTGCGATTATTAACGACCCACAACTCCATAACGGGATGATGTGATGTCCATAAATATCGAATATTTGAATATATATTCCTATAACTAAATGAGAGGATACTTTGTTCTTTTCGGGAGATTATAATACACACAACGAAACTATGCATGTCTCGAGCAATTGTTTATCCGTCCATTAGTGAGGTGAAAGAAAACCTCCAATCTCCCTCCAATGTGCGATACCGCTGTCCTACATAACTATGTAGTCATATTTCTTGACGATCCTTATCGCTGATCAAAATCCAATCCAATCTCCAATCTCTTGAATTCTTGCACTAACTATTTGCCACATATAATGTCACAAAAATATTCCCATTCCCTTTTGAGATGCATTACCAATCAGACCACAAATTCCTCAAGCTTTTCCACAAGCCAGCATTCACCAACAAGTCGATTCAATCAATCCACATCATGCGTGAATGATGAAGATTCAAGAAAACCATCGAAATGCCTGCGTTTGTCTAACAGCGACCGAGAGCCAACTCATTATCGAGACGGCATGCAATCATCCTTAATTACGTCCACCTCATGAGCGTGTCTCCATTTGATCGCAACACCTGTTAACGTCACTCATGCAGACAAAGAAACCAGTTCTGAGAAATTAATCGTGGAAGATCGCCATAGCTTTTTCACAGGAAATGGCAATGTGCCGAATCCTTTCTCTGCTATGACATCGCTTACATAACACTACATTTTTGACTTTCATGCAAATAACTGGGTCATGCGGCGATGTCGATCGTCCAGCGTTAACATCAGGTCTGACTCGATTTATGCCACCTATCACCGTCACAGTTCTGGAAGTCTGTTTGCATTGGTGGGCCACTGCCGTTGGGGTGAGTTGAACAAGAATTTATGCAAAACCTGTGTGAATTATGTACTTATTTTCGCAGTGGGGGGCACAGGAAAAGAAATCGGTTGCGTGAACTCAAAATGGAGCACTCATTGGGTGCAGTTCCATCATACCGACAAATTAAGTTCCACACCAAAAAAAAGGAGGAAATCAATTAGTGGCATAGTGTGTCGCGACAAATCAATAAACCTCGTGAGGTGTAGCTTGGCATGTTTTATTGATTTTGTCATTGGCACTTGCATTTGTGGACAATGTCTGAGAAAATTGTTTGAAGTATTGCAAGAATTAATTTGGTTGAAGCTACCTTTAATCTCAATTGGAATACTTGTGCCATTCCATTGGCTAATATATTTAAACTAAAGCAAAATCGTGCTTTTTATTCTTTATTTTAAGGGAATGTGGTATTTAAGTGGATTTATGAATTGAAACAGTTGGGTGTGGTTTAAATCTTTTGCCATACCAGAAATGTCTACGCATCTAACATTCTTCAGCCGTGTAACGCAATCTGTTTATTCGTTAATTTATGTCGACCTGCATCCGTTTACATTCTTCGAAAGGGTGCATTAACTCAAGCTTTTCGATGTAAGAACCAAAGATATGAGAAAAGATTTGTAGTGCGGTAGCAAATTTATGTTGATTGTCCTTTTCTTTTTATTGTTTGTTGAAAATCGTGGACGAGAAATAAGGATGTCTTACAGAAAGCTTAAAATAGCTTGTCCAAAATGCAGTAACCGATATAAGGGCTTCTGTTCTTCTGAGAATTTTTTCTCCAGACTGAGATAAAAGTTGTGCCATTCTATGGCTTAAGTTATGCTAGCTTGATATACCAGGTATACCGGTATGAAATGAAAATAAAATACTGATTATTAATGGGAAAGTAAAAACATTTTATTCAAAGTATTGGCCATTGTTTTCTACACATTTTGACCACCTTTCTGGCTATTTGTAAATACCACGCCAATAAAATTGTTCGTCTTCTAAAGCAAACCAATCAGAAACCCAAGTTTTGACCTGTTCGTATTAATCGAAGTGCTGCTCAGCCAATGCGTGTCCCATCGATGAAAACAAATGGTTGTCGGAAAAAGCCAAGTCTGGTGAATACGGCGAATCGGGTAGCTGCTCCCAGCCAAGTGTTTTGATTGTATCCTGAACCAGCAAAATTACCTTGCCGTGTCTTCTGGCCCATTCTGGTCGTTTCTCGATCAATGCATCGTTCAAATTGATCATTTGTTGTCGGTAGCGATCAGTATTAACGGTTTCACCAGGTTTTAGGAGCTCGTGGTACAGCACATCTTCCTGGTCCCACCAAACACACAGCATTGTCTTCTTGCCGAATCGATCTGGTTTTGCAGTCGATGTTGATGGTTGTCCCAGATTAACCCATGATTTTTTCCGTTTAGGATTTTAAAAATAAATCAATTTTTCATCACCAGTAACAATCCGATGCAAAATCGATTTTTTTCGTGTCTTTAAAGCAAAATTTCACAAATGTTTTTCCGGTTTTCCGTCTGTCTTTCATTCAATTCATGTGGCATCCATTTTCCACACTTTTGGATCTTTCCCATAGCCCTTAGACGGTCAGAAATTGTTTGTTGTGCAACTCAAAGTTGGCTCAAAGTGTCATCTCCATCCAATATCGTTTGCAATTCGGCGTCTTCAAACTTTTTTGGCGGTCTTCCACGTTCTTCATTTCTCACATCAAAATCATTATTTCTAAACCGTTGAAACCATCTTTTTGATAGAGCATGATCACCATATGCCTTGACAAGCATTCGATGCGACTCTGCAGCACTTTTCTTCAAATGAAAACAAAAAATTAATGCTTTCCGCAAATCATCACTTTCTGGTACAAATTTCGACATTTTTAACACGATGAAAAAATATGATGTTGTCTGTTCAATGACTTGATGTATACACAATATATTTTTCACAGATGTCGTAGCAAACAAACAAAAAAAAAAATAAGGACTCGTTCACAACAATGTTCCCTATAGAGACATTTGTATCTTGACGCTCACTTTATACCAGTATACCTGATACACGGGCTATGATATGACATTTAATGCCTTTCTCATAGACAGAACCCTATGCTTCTCTAAAGACTATACGATATCATGAATTCGTTTTGACATTCGTTCGCTTGATGGAAATGAAAATGCTGCGAAGTCAACTGACTATGAAGAACAGTTCAACTATCACAACACATGCACTAAAGAACTATAGCCAGCTCTATTTCTCCCATTCAAGCATAAACTCGCAATACACACCTTGCTAGAAATCCCCAATAAGTGTACAGACTCGTTCTTTAGTCCAACAACGCGAATAGGAAATGGTCTTTCCAGCTTAACTTTTCTTCCTCCTTACAATCCAGTAGAATTAAGAACCAAAGTGCAGCGGAACCAAATCGCTATCTCATCTCGCCCTGTCTACCTCCGGCCCCCGCTGAGACTCAATACCAGTCCGTTAGGGGAACAAATAACCCATAAGTGGGCGCCAATTACAAGAAACAGTGTCTTGTAGATCAAAATTTGAAATTAAAAGCCTTGGAGTCTACAATATTACATTATTATATTACATTAATATTCAGTTACACAAAAAATAACCTCAATTCCGTGCGGTTAATACCGAAAAGTGGCAGAAAATTGAGTTTAACGGCTTGTGGTGCTGTGAAGGAAATTTAATTTCACATACAATTGCCACTTAATAGCCTTAAAGAAATAATACATTCCTTTGTGATAGCTTCATGGCTTTTTTGTTAAACAAAAAATTTAATGAAAACAATTAAGCAAATGATGGGTCATTTAACCAGTTCTCTCAGTAGCCGGTCATAAATAACTGATTTCAATAATATTCAGTAACTGCATAAAATCATCGACTCAATTATTACTCGTCTTCAAACTGAGTGCTTTCGTTAAATTTCTTTGAAGTTTAGAATGTTTTGCAAGAGATTTTGTATTTGAATAATTTATTCCCCAGTCCAATGCCTCATTTATGGAGCTGTGTTCGTCGAATCACACCAATATCGTCCTGCTTAGCCCTAATGGAGCTCACTTTTGAAAGGTGGTGTTTCTAATGTCGACTTGTATGTTGGGCAGGATTTTCTAATAAATGATGTCTCATGAAAGCACCTCGCCTTGCCGTAAACAATTTTGACATTGACGACCTTAACGGAACAGCTAGAGTTCTCCATCGTCGTAATTAATAATAATTCTATGGCGCGACAGTCCACAGGAGGACTAGGGACTAGCTTGTTCATCTACTACTCGTGTTGTGCGCGCTACTATTTCCTCATGAGTAGAAGGGGCCTACAGCTTATTGCCGACTTCGACGGCGAAATTTTGAGAACCTTTTTCTTAGACAGTTATTACTCTTTAAGGGTTATCAGCAGCTCAATAGAGGTAATGCTGTGAAAAATTCGAGGTGTTCAGCCGGGAATCGATCCTTAAACGTTTGATGTGTGAGTGTCGCACTCTACCTATGACTTCTCTGCATCGTTCTTTATCGTCATTTCACACAATTTGATGATTTTAGTAGGAATGGCAAACGTCATACTTTATAGCTCATCCGTATGCACACTGTCATCTGTGACCTTAAAATCGACAAATAGGTGGAGAGTATCGATATATACTTCTTGGGTCTTTTCCGGCTTTGTTTGCTCAGAAAAAATTAGAGTGTGTCGATGATGATGATGTTGTTAAACATGAAAGATCTCTATGAATGTCCCTAGTTTTGATTCTGTAACTTTCCATAATAATTTTCTTCAGAATTCAGTGTCGGCTGCCACAAAGCCGATTTGGACAAGCAAAATACTTTGAACAGGACAATGTTTTTGTTTTTACTCATCAGTATGGAACACAGCACTAAAACACTTCTCTTGAATTTACTTGTTTAACCAGAGGTCCTAAATTTGACAATGAATAGTCTCGTTTGTGATTCTTAAGGTCAGAAAATAAAAAATGATTAACTATGCCTTCGAGAGGACGTGGTGGCTTTCCTTTCGTTGTTAAAGTTCATGTTGTAAATGTAAACCAGAACATTTAGAGGCCTCAAAAAGCAGCAATCGCTTGTGATGTTTGCCGGGACAAATCATTGACTTCCTTACAGTTTCAAGTCGACTCAACAATCTGCATCCACTTTTCAGGCATTCAAATTGCACTTGACTTCTAAATTCAGATAAACATTTCAAAGATCAGCACACTCACCGATTTCGGTAATTAAAATCAATTTAATAAATCGCACACATTTGATTTAGCGATTAACCTTGATTGTCTGCTGTTTCACTGGATTTTTAAAAACCATTTCACTTGAAGCTAATGAGGCTTACGCAGAGAATTCAAGTTGAATTAAGACACGTTTGGTGATAATATTCAAATTTTAAACCTGTTTGATACTAAGTCAAATATGCAAATCTTATGTATAGCCCAGTTTATAAAGGCAATAACCTGTTCAGTTGCCTTTGCGTTTCGATCGTCAGAATTCACTTGAGTTACTTGAATATGTTGTCACTTCCCAAGTAAAAGAAGTTGAACTTAAACGTAATTTTTTCTGCGCGACTGCATGCCAATAGATCGATTGAGCCTTTTTCTCACTTAACTTGGTAAACATTTACGAGAACTCGTGGGCCATCGAATTTTTAACGAAAAAATTTGGTTTTTTTCTTTTTAAAGTTACCATTACCATCCATACAAGGAAAGTCGGACACAGTCACATGAGTAAATATCTGATTTGCAGGCTTTATCTTTGTATAAGACAGTAGCTCGAAGTGAATGTAAATATCAAACAACAGACCTCTTGATCTACAGCGTTTTTCCAGATTTTGTCGGTAAATGTGATTACATGGGCCTTATTCCGCACAATTTAGTGTGCGGACTTTTGTCATATTAACCCACTATTCATGTTTGAAAAATTTGAATCCTCTTTCAGAGTTCGTAACATTTATTTTATAAACTTGTTATTTTTGAACTTTTGCTTAAAATAAAGATAGAGGTTGGGTACGACATCATCTTTTTCTTCTTGTGGCGCTACAGTCCGGGATGAACCAGGGCCTCAACCAACAAGCCCCTCCAGCCAGCCCAATCGTTCGCCAGCTGCCTCCAGCTGCGCACTCCGAGTTGGTTGAGGTCCTTCTCCACTTGTGTG
The DNA here is from genome assembly GCA_955652365.1 of Eristalinus aeneus. Classification (NCBI taxonomy): domain Eukaryota; kingdom Metazoa; phylum Arthropoda; class Insecta; order Diptera; family Syrphidae; genus Eristalinus; species Eristalinus aeneus. Next base: position 75,919,838 of record OY019130.1, read on the forward strand.
CGCCACCTTAGCCTAGGCCGTCCTCTGTTACGTTGTCCCAATGGCTCAGATTCGAAAACTCTTCGGGCCGGAGCAGTGCTGTCCATTCGCTCCACATCATATGGCATTATACTTTGTTAAATATAGTTATAATGAATTCCAAGAATTTTCTCCGAATTTCACTGATCAATTTTGTCGAATAAACTTTAATGTAATGGTTCTTTTGTAGTAAAAAAAAATTAAATAGTATCAGAAACTTTCTCGTTATCATTTAAGGCTCACAATTAATAGGGGTTAAAAATACATTTTTATTTTGGTTTGATCATTTTTAAATTCTGCAATCTCAGGCAAAGTATAAGTTTGTTTTATTTCAAGCTCTATTATAGAGCTTACTTATAAATCGGTTTTTAGTAAACGGTCGGAGTGGTGTAGTCGGTAGTGTGCAACACTTACACACCAATGGTCTAGGTTCGATTTTCGGACTGAAGACCACTGAAGACCAGTTTTTACGGCTCTACCTCTTACGAGCTGCTGGAAACACTCAAAGAGTGAAACGTTTTTTCTAAACCTCGCCGTTCGGAATTGGGAGAGCAGTAGCGCACACGACACGAGTATTTGATGAGCAAGCTAGGCCCTGGTTTTCCTGTGGACTGTCCATCCACTACGCCGCTGCGTAACGAGTAAAGTGCGCCAGACTAATTTTATGTTTCCTTTCACAATTTATTGTGACTTGTAATGGGAGTAGCATAAAATTTAAAATATTCATATCACTGGAAATGGGTGGGAACAAATTGAACAAAGCTGCAATTAATATTAAAAAATGACGTAACAACGTTACGATGAGGCCTTATTAATATTTATATACCAATCGGTGTTGTTCTTATATTTCCTTTTTCGATCAATTCGTGGTATAAACTCTCTTTCGACTGAAAGAATTAAAGGATCCTGTTTTACCATTTTTCTTTTTTCCTTGTGCTGTTTAAGTTTTACATGAGAACCTCTTGTAATTCTGCGCAATTTGTCTATAGCTTTATTTCTTTCATACCTAAATTTTTTTCGTGTTATATGTTTGTTCACTACCTAACACATCACACAATTAGTTCCTGGACTGACATATAGAGGGCGCTACATATTATTTTTAGAAAGTACAAACATCAAACATCATCAAACGATATCTGTCAAAGTTTCATGACAATCGAATTATTAGATTACAAGTTACAGTGCTCAAGTGACGCTACTTTTGCGATGGATAAAACCAAATTTTGTGTGTTGATTAAACACTACTTTTTAATGGGACAAAATACCGTGCAAGCTCAGCATCACTTATTGAGTGATGTGGTTTTTCTTCTACTTCCTTTCGTACTTACAATCTAAAGTAGATTACATTAGGTCTGTTCCAATTGATCTGAATTTCTGCTAATGCTTACGAATTTTATCGAAAAAAGGAGCTGTGTTTGATGATTTGTTCGTAGAAAAGAGAGCTTTTGAGAGAGTAAAATTTCTTCCCTCTCTACGAATTTCTACCGAAGAAAAATTTGTGGGCAGCAGATGATTGTCAAAGTGAAAATTAGAAAACCTCCGACATTTCATGTATCTGATAGCTGTTTACATTTAATTGCGGAAATTTTTACTAAGTGGCCGCCGTGGCGTAGTAGGTAGAGTGCGACGGTCACACGCCGAAGGGTGTAGGTTCGATTCCCAGCTCAACACAAATTTTTCAAATTTTTTACGGCACCAGCTCTTTTCATCTGCTAACAGCACTCAAAGAGTAATAACTGTCTAAGAAAAAGCTTCTCAAAATTTCGCCGTCGAAGTCGGCAATAAGCTGTAGGCCTTTTCTACTCAATGAACAAGCTAGGCTCTGGTCCCCCTGTGGACTGTCGCGCCAACAATTATTATTATTAAATTTCTACGAAAAGTCGTTTCAGAAGTTTCGGCAGAGTTACTCTCTCCAAGAGAGATTTTTACCTAAACTACTCAACTACGAGTAAGAACAGATCAATTTAAATTAGGTCGGTGAACTCACACGTTTTGTTTGATATTAGCTTGTTTGGTCTAATATATGTGTCATGTGTGTTAAAAAATTTGAATTATTTTTTAAGGAATATTTTTTAGTCTTTCTAGTAATTACAATATCTTAGAGTTTTAGTAGCATTTGTAATTACTATAAAATGTCAGCCCTCAACCTTTCAAAACTTGCCTAAATTTTTAATTGAATGCTTTTTTGAACAAGTAATTCTCTAAACATTTATTTTTTATTTATTTATTTTGTTCGGGACAACACCATAAATCGAATAGTGACCCTAAAATACTTTTAACAGGAAATCATTCGGCTTTTCTTGTTTTAACATGAAATAGTAGATAAAAAAATAATTTGTTCGTATATTGTAAATATTAATAATGTTTCCAGTCATATTGTGATCAGGATATAAATTCTCTAAGCACATGCAATCAGAGGCTCACAACAGTCAGGGTATGGCCGATTCTTATTTTTATAACCATGCTGGCTGCATAAAGGAGGAACTTGGACTAGTGGACAACTGCAAAAGAACAACAAGATTTTTAGAATCATTTTTTTTTTTTGTATAATTGACGCTTGCAAAAGGGGTTGCGAGTACCCTTAAGTGACCGGATCAAGTCACAGCACGGACCGAAGGTATAGTGGAAGAGAGGGAGAGGAGGTACCGATGCACATTGGTTTTAAATGCCTGTGGATTGTAATGAGGAGGAAAAATCGAGCTGGGAAGAGCATTCCAGATTCGTGTAGTGCGGCTAAAGAACGAGTCTCTGAATATGACTGTACGTCCGAAAGAGGGCTTGAGGGTGAATTGGTGGGCATTCCTAGCGAGGCGTGTATTGCGGGTGAATTCTTGAAGGGGAGGAATGCAACTGGCTAATTCATTTCTTGTTAAAATAGCGATAAAAGAGTGTCAACGACGCGACATTACGTCGGTGATCTAACGAGTCAATCGACTTCGCAATATAACTGTCACCTATAAGTTTTATCGCTCGCTTATGAATTCTATCCAGCAGGCGCAGGGAGGTCTTAGAAGGATCTGACCAAAAGGGAGCGTTATACTCAAGTTTTGGGCGTATGTATGCCTTGTATATTGTAGCCAGATCGGAGAGGGTGAAGTACTTCTTGCATCGTTTAAGGAAGCCTAGACATTTCGCAGCATTTTTGGCGACCTCAAATATGTGATCGTTCCAACTAATTGTTGGGTTGATACACATACAGAGGATGGAAAGTCTTTCGGTTTCAACAACGCAAGTGCCGTTCATGGATAATGGCTGATTATATTGTGATCGCTTTAATGACAGAAGACTGCACTGTGTTTTGGAAGCATTAAATTCCACTCTATTCTTATTTCCCCAATCGATTATGCTGTCAAGGTCGGAATTTAATGTGCTTAACATACGCTGCCGTTCCGAGTCTAAGGCCGAAGTGGAGGGACGTGAGCCAAGGAACGAATATGAGAAGCTTGAGGGTACTGTCATCAGCAAAGGAATGAATAGGATTAGAAGTAGCAAACAAGAGATCATTTATAAAAATGAGGAAGGGTGCCGGAGACAAAACACAGCCCTGGGGAACACCAGAACACCCTGGGAAATATCAGACTTGAATCCATCCAAAACGACTTGTATTGAACGATTCGAAAGGTAATTTCTAATCCATTGAAGAAGAGACTCATAGATCCCAAAAGCACGAATTTTCAACAAGAGAGCCTGATGCCAGACCCTGTCAAATGTCTTTCAAATATCAAGCGCAACAATCTTGCTTTCTCCTACATTGTGCAAAGATTGATTCCACTTTTCAGTGAGATATGCCATCAGATCACCAGTGGAAGGGTTGCTTCGGAAGCCGTACTGCCGGTCATTAAGAAGCTTCCGGGACTCAAGATTCTAAACTGAAAACTGAAAGTGCCTGTTGGCACAACATAATTCAATCCTACTCACCTTTCAAAGATAGCCACGCTGTTCTCTTCACAGGAAATCTTTGCACAATCTTGATCGGGATCTTTAATTGTTTGCCCTGGTGAGAGTATTAAGTCCTTCTTGATAGCGCATTTGCCGGGATGATCTGCAATTAGAAATAATTATGCCGATATTGATTCCATTCAGAGTTTACATTCAACTTACTTGGGTCCTTGTAATAGCCCTGAGATATAGCTCCAAATGCCAACGTGCTGCACAGTGCCAGAACAATGAAAATACACACGGCTGCCCTCATCTTTGCTGTGACTGAAACTTAGACTGAGAGGTGATATTCAATTCATTTCTTTATATACTAGGAGTTGCTGCATCAACAAAATCTTAACATATTCCATCTACGTATTTGTCAAAAAACAAATATCAATAAATTAACACATCTCTTCTCGGTAAATCAGTGTTTTGTGTCTGCCTTGACATCATTCGCTCGCAGAATCAACATTGAGGTTGTTCCCGGTTGAGAACAAGTATCTGACAACATCAGCGAGTCTGCGTCATTTAGTTTACGTGTTCGAAGTTTGTATGCTCAAATTCGAAGTACTTTATTTGTTATTTTTATGAAAACGATAAAACTATTCAGCTGTTCTGAATTGTTCCATACATTCTCCCTAGTTTTTCTTAGATCCGAAATGGAAAGCACATTTCTGATTGATTGGTGCAGGTGATAAATTCACGGCTTAATACTGTACGTAATATTACCGGTATACGTTGGGTTTAAGTAAAAAACTGGACTTTAAGCCCAGTTGCAAGTTTTTTCGTTCCCTACAGCGCACTTAGTGTCATCATTCTTTTTCACAGAGCTGCGTTGGCTTGTCGCTTCTGACAGAATCATGGTCATCAACGGGACTGGGTTAACTTGTCAAAGCAAAGTGTGAGAGTTAAAGATACGCAAAAATCCCACTTTCTAAACATGCTTTAGTACTTGCGCTTCTTATATTTTCTGCGTTAAAATTGACGATTCTTGAACATCAGCAACAAAAGAGAACAGTCAGTTTTTGTGTTTCGCGTCGTCCTGTACGTTAAAATTGGGAGAAACATTTAAATAAGGCATTAAATGCGTTGTCCACAGAATTTCATTTGACACACACGTACTTCAAAATCAACAACGTAATCAATGGATCAAGGTAGTGATCTGAATCAGGTGAGTAAGTAATTGAATTAAGTAAAGCAGACGATAGTGATTTGCGGATGTCAGAAGTCTTTAGAGAACACATCAAAGTTACATAGAAGAAGACTAACTTACAATGTTAGATTGTCAATCCTCTCAAAGTTTTGAAAAGAAATTTTGAACTAAGTTAAAATTGAATACACTTCACTTAAGCCGCCCTACATTTTATAAATGCTTAAACTAGATTATTCTAGGTTGGTCTTGTTTTTATGAGGTGATTTAAATCAGTCTAAGCTAGTGTTTCCACTTGCATGCCTTTTTAACATACAACATCCAGCCTAGTGGGAGCCATCTTCGGTTCAGGCTGGGCTTTTTCACATTACGTTGCTGGTTTACGCAGTCTCATCAACAAATATCCTCCGTTTGTTCCGAATTAATGGCTCGCACTCCAAGACACTTCCTCAAAGTTCATACTCAAATACCTTTTGTACCAAAGTTGCATTGTTTATTCAATCTACAAAGCTTAGCCAGCTTAAACGTTGTGTCGCCTAAAATTACGTACACGGCCATACATACACAGCTTTTGTTGGATCTTCTCTTCGAAGGAAACAGAACGTAAAATGACACAGCTTTAAAAACAATTTTATAGTTCCAAACACAGTTTGCAAGTTTAATTGTAAATTGTAATTTTTTCAGCTCTTTTCTTAAGTAAAATCTCTTTAATTTGAATCGTCAAATGTTTTGTCCGAAAAATGTTCCCACATCTTTGATGTTGCGCACAGAGTTATTTGTCAACGTAAATCGTTAATGCAATGAATTTACCGCAAACATACCGTGCGCTTGCCCCATTTAACGCACTAGCACAAGACCTACGTATGTCGCAAGTGCTTTCAAGTTTGTCATATATCATAATGTAATGGCAGTAAATTTTTTATATCTCGGCGGTCGTTTCCGATTGAGACTTTAAATGCAATTAAAAATGAATGGAAGTGGCAGCTTACTCGTACAATATTAAACTGTTCACATCGTAGGCGCATACATTCTAGTCTGAAGCGCCCGCGCCCCAGGTGCGTCTACCCTTCACCACTAAAGCCTACGATCGCTCCGATCAACAAAAACCAATCCGCTGTAGCACTCAGCAGTGATTGACAACAAGAAGTGAATTGGACGCATATCCAGCTTGATTGGTTTCCCTGCACTTGTCTTTCGATCACAACTCCACGGCATGGGGCTATGCCTTTGTGGGTAAATTGAACGCTGTGAATTGCTGCGACCAATGGATTTGATTTAATTGATTGTCCGTTTTTCTGAATCTCCCGTGTCGGGTAACCTGGTTTCGATCCTCAAGTTATGTGAATTCATTTGAGGAGGTGTGAAAATAGCTTTTCTTTCTGAAGCTTGCCAAAGTAGACATTTCCGATTTAAGAGAGACAATTAACACATGCCAAGGCTTGATGTGAAAATTTCAAGATTGCGATGGTATCACACATAAATGGTGCACAAAAAATTTGACACCTGTGGCAATAAATGTGGAGCATTTTGTTCATTAAGTGAGTTTGATTTTGTTACCGTTCAGCAGGATTCTTTCGTTGACATTCCACTGACCACTGAACAGTGGTTCCATATTGTACAAAAAATATGCATAATCGAATTTTATTTAGTGATAAAGCTCGCGTTATGTTGAATCAATACTGCCGTATTTGGATGGATGGTAATCTTCAAAAGTGAGTTGACATACCGTTACATACATTTTTACATTACCCTTTGTTGTTCTCTAAAGGTTGGTGCAACAACTGGTCGCCATTCCTAAAAAACGATGCAAGTCAGAACGTTTACAGCCAACGGTGACCGCTATAGAGCCATGATAACTAAATATTCGTTCATCAAATGAGGAACCCTGATGGTTAGAAGCTGCGTTATCAACGAGATGTCGCAACATGTCACAGAGCTGTAATTGTAATTATTAAAAGATAATATTTCAAATTGAAACGGTGTTAACGAAGTAAAATGGGTCGTGGTGTGCATTGTACTCCAGAAAAACGTGCCTTCTGCAGGTAGAACTTATAAATTTATAAGTGAAGTTGTTGGGTGTTCAAATAAAATAATCGCAAATGGCAAAAAATACGCTCAACAGGAAGAAAAAAGAAAAAGAAAATCGAAACAAACCCTCGCAGATGAACGACAAGGAGTTCGTTCGGAGGAGAGGAGTTAAATTAAGCCGTGGCGGAATAACAATAGGCAAAAGGCTGGTAAAGAAGAATTTAGTTGTCAGAAGTCCCAGAAAAGTAGCACTACTGTCAAAAATCAACCTACTTAAACAAACCAAATTTGCGAAAGAACACCTGACCTGAGAACCCTCTAAATGGCGCAACATATTATGGACGGACGAATCCCAAATAGTTTTATTTGGTACTCCTCATGTCCTGGGACCAGGACAATTGGTCTCAGGCGAAAAAAAACAATAGTTTCAACCGGAGTGTACTCTGAAGACTGTGAAGGACAGAGAAGCAAAAATTAATGACCGCCGCAGTTTATGCCAGCATAATGAGGGTAACCATGCTATCTTACGCAGAGTGGAATATGCCGCTTAGGGGGATTCTACAGCAAGACAATGACTCCAAACATAAGAGCAAACCGGCCAACGAGTTTTTCTAAAAGAATAGAGTTCAAGTTATGGAGTGGCGGTCTCAGTCTCCGGACATGAATCCCATTTGGAAACTTCGGACAGATGTAAAAAAGCTGTATATTAAACAAAATACCAAAAAATATCCCTATTGTAAGAATATCCCTGTTCTGCAATGTCATGCCTTAATCGACTCCATGTCACGATGTTGTGACGCTATACTTAAAAATAAAGATTATACGACCAAGTACTGTACAGTGCTGTACATACATACATGTGGATCTAAAACTCTAAGATAACGCCCAAAATTGTTAAGGTTGCCAATAAATTGCAATTCAAATACCGTTGTCCAACCATCAAACCATTAGTAAAGGCTAAATTTTCAATAAAACTGTAAAAACGTTTATTCAAAAAGTGTTGCGAAATTTGTGATTTGTTTAAGTATTTGATATATTTTGGTATATATTCCTGAGTTCTTTCGTGCGGCTCGGACTGTCTTCTTGGCAGCTGCCTCGCTTTGCGCACTCCAAGTTGGTTGCGGTCCTTCTCAATGGCTTAAACTCGAGCCGTCCATACGCTCAACATAGCCTAGCTATCTTAAGCATTGCATCCGCAGGCGATTGATCAAGCTCATGCCGCTGTACAGCCCATAGAGATCGTTGTTTAATCTTTTCCCCCAAATGCCATCAACACAAACAGAACCAAAATTAATAATAATAATAATTGTTAGCGCTACAGTCCACAGGGGGGCGAGGGCCTAGCTTGCTCATCAACTACTTGCGTTATGCGCGCTACTGATCTCTCACGAGTAGAAGGGAACTACTGTTTTTTACCTACTCCGAACGAAAGAGGGCGTGAAAAATTCGAGGTGTTCAGCCGGGAATCGAACCTAGACCCTTCGGCGTTTGAGCTTCGCACTCTACCCACTACGCCGTGGTGGCAGAACATATACTAAAATTGGAACGATACAGCTAACCAAAATTACTCAGTTTAATTTGCGGACTAAATTTTATTGTGTCAACTTTTTTTTCTAACTTCTACATACTTCCGAAACCGCGTTGTTAAATAACTTTAGATAGTATACGAAAGCTCGAGATTTTAATGCCCTTCTCAATTTTTAGGCCCGAGACTTGGCACACATGTTAGTGAAAGAAACTCCTACTTAAAAATGACACTTACGAGTATGGCGTCAAATATTGGAAACGAAACCTATCATTGTAGTACAATTTAAATAAATAATTTTGCAATAGGGACTTAACACCTTTGAATTTAATTTTGGAGTATAGTCCGTAAACTCAACATTTTTGTTTTTGTGGTATGCAGAGCAACGTTTACAAACAAAACATATTTAATTTAAAAAACAAAATGTGTCTAGTCTTAATTGGGAGACTCTTGTGTATGTTGCTCGAAGAAATGCAAAATTTCACAAATCTGCAACTGTATGTTGCACTGCGTCTAAGCAGCAAATACTGAGCGAAAGGTGTTTTTTCTACCACCAATATAGTTTTGCAATAATTCAAGTTTATAACATAAGTAGTTGCAGAGTGGCAACGACAACTATACGAGTCCCATAATCTATTCATTTTGTCATTTTATAAAACCATTTTCGCCATTAACCGCGGCTTACAATTTGTAAGTACAAACATATCTAGTTACCCAAAGAGCAAAAGCAAATTTAGTCGGAATGCGGTCCAGTACCTGAACAAGCCAAGTGGCGAAAATCCCAGAAAGTATATACCAACAGTGCCATTGGCAAGACCCCTACAACGAGCGCAATTCACTCGCGTAATCATTTCCATTAATGCCGCACTCAATTCATCGCTCAATTAGGTAGGTTTTTGTCAATACACTGTTAAAGCGTATCCCCCGGAGTTCAAACTCAGCTGCTGCCGGTGCGGCGCTAATAGATTCCAACAGATTCATTTAATCCGTGATCGCCAGTGCACAAGAGGTGTATCTCCCCCTGTGGACAAAATCCGTTCAAACAGGACTACAGCTTGTTCCGCGTGGATTAATTCATCGCTACGCATAATCGCGACGCCGGATCTTGCAATTGTACTCTACGCCACCCCAGATGCATGAACGATTCTCTAATAATCACCTAAGTGGGCACTTTAACGTCCAAATGCATAATATCTGATCATGCCTTCCAGGCGATAAATATTCATCACTCCAACGCGGTATTGCACTATTTGCTGAAGAACTCAGCCGTCCCGATACTTGCACTTCCAACCAACAATAGTCTTACGCAAGGCAAACGGAGTAGGTTTCTGAGTTTTAGGGATCCGATGCTATCTCCTGTGCACTGTAAAATCCAAGTTTGGTCAAACCGTACCGCACAACTCGAGTAAGACCGTCACGACAAAAACATGTCCAATGACGGCCGACGACGCTTAAGCGTGGTGAACGTGGACGAAGATCCGTGATGTTGATACGAATACCATGGCTCCTTGAATAGACCAACTGACCCCGCAGATAAATTTTCCCGCTTTGTTCTTCAGGATGTCACGCGGCGCATTCATTTTTTTGCAAATTAGGCACGGAGACACTGCGACACAATGGGAGCATAACGACTTCCAATTAATTGCTCAACAAATGCATGCGGCAGTAACGGCCGTGCAATAGATACTCAATTGATTACCGACGGGTTGCCCTCCTGTCGTTGACCGGCAGTGGTAACGTGCAGACAGTTGCGCCGGCAGCGCGTTGCGCTTAACAGCTGGCGATGATAGCGGGGGCAGTGGTCGGTTATTTTTATTTATTGCCGCGTTCGATTTGTTTGTTTGCGCGAACAGATGCAGATATGGCAAATATCGTGCAACCTTGACGGTTAAAATCCTGAAATATATCTCAACATCTAACGGAAAAATTGCGATGACGAGATAGAACTGCTGTGTTTTTTGTTCCGGAAAAGAGCTCACGGGATGTGGAGCAGCACGATTGGAACTGAGTTCTCAACCTTGTGTGGAAGTGAAAGACTGTGTGTTGACATGGCATACATCGTGCGACATTTCACGGCATTAGTTCTTCATTAAGATTACGTGGGTGACTTGATTCAACGTGTACACCTCTCTTTTCTCAATTATACATTATTACGTCGGACTTAATTTAGTTATACGACATGTGTTTAGCTGATGAGATCCGTCATTCCCTCGTGACCTGGAATCATGGGTATACTCGTATGGTTATGACATTGACACCAAAGTCAAATCGTCCCAATGGAAGAGCCTAGGCAAGCCAAGGCCAAAATCGCCAAACACGCAGAACACGCCTTACTTTTATGCCTCTTACAGACAAAAATGTTCGAAACGAATGTGCCAACATAACAAAATAAACAAATCGATAATCGAATGTAACTTGTCCGCGAAATTTGAAAATTAGTCTCATTTATTGAACAGACTTCGTATATTCTTGTAATACATTTCATTTCTAAGCCTGTCTCTTAAATCAAATTTCGAAATACTGGTTTCGAGCCAATATTGAGGTTAACCTTTGACGGCCGTAGAAGCCCTATTCATGAATTTTCACTGAATCCGATTACGCAGCAGATGATCATTTCAGAAATGTAATTTGCTTTTATCTCGGAAGAAGTTACCGTTGCTCTAGATTTGAGAGTAATCTATTCAACCCTAGAGCTGCGGTCACTCTTACTTATGTATTCTTACTTTTTTTTGCAGCATCCAGCTGTTCACTTTCAAAACAAAGATGTTCTTGAAAAACAACCGCATCTGGAAATTGTTCGGAATTTGCATTCCTTGTCATCTGTTTGCGCAACAAATCTCTGTTTACTTGGACGTGGGTTTTTTTGTACGTTTGGTTGTTAATGAGCCATATGTGAAACTTAACATACTGGGGAAACCTTTAGTGTAATTATATTTTTTTTCTGCCTTTTAACATATTGGAGTTAACGTTTTGAATGTTGACGGACTTTTCGAACTTAACGAATTTTTTTCTTTTCGCCAGAACACAATATTATATATATTGAATGTTTCCTCCTGCGCCAAGAAATAATGAAACATACAAAAAGGAGTGTTCATTCAGTTTTTCGGTTGCAGCATGTTTTCATAGGAACAAGTGTGAGTTGAATTCACGCATATAAGGGTGCGTTATTTTTTTGCTCTAAGTACTTGACGCAAGCAACTTAAACATGTACTTAACTACAGACCACTAAATTTAAACATCCAGTGTGAATATTATTTAAACACATGTAGTTGTATGAGGGCCGCCGTGGCGTAGTGGGTAGAGTGCACCGCTTACACGCAGAAGGTCTAGATTTGATTCAAGGCTGAAAACCTCGAATTTTCCACGGCACCTTTCGAGCTGTTGACAACACTGAAAGAGTAATAACTGTCTAAGAAAGAGCTTCTCAAAACTTCGCCGTTCGGAGTCGGCTGAAGGTCCCTTCTACTCATGAGAGAACAGTAGCGCATACAACATGTGTAGTTGATGAGCAAGCTAGGACCTGGACCTCTGTGGACTGTCGCGCCATACAATTATTATTATTATTAGTTATACGAGGTCTGTTTAAAGGTAAGGTGATTTTTCAAATTTCATGGCTTTGCACTTGTACATTCGATTAATGGTATATTTTGATAAACATTAAAATTCCGTTTATTTTGAACCGACCTTGTATAGGGTGCTTCTTTTAGAGCTGTTGATCTTTGAAATAGGAAAACACATACATCTTTTGCTCAAGAGATAGTCTTCTGGAATTATAAATTACATATTATCTCTGGCATATGATTGCAACGGCGAGCTCGGATGTAGTCTAATCTGGAGATCCAATTTTTAATGCCTTTTTCCAGAATTTACGACCGCATGTCGGCAACAATGTGGTCGCCGTGGCGCAGTGGGTAGAGTGCAACGCTCACACGCCGAAGGGTCTAGGTTCGATTCCCGGCTGAACACCTCGAATTTTTCATGACACCACCTCTTTCGAGCTGCTGACAACACTCAAAGATTAATAACTGTCTAAGAAAGCTTCTCAAATTTCGCCGTTCGGAGTTGGCAAAAAACTGTAGGTCCCTTCTACTCGTGAGAGAACAGTAGCGCGCACAACACGAGTAGTTGATGAGAAAGCTAGGCCCTGGTCCCCCTGTGGACTGTCGCATCAACAATTATGTCGGTAACAATGTGGTGTATGTTGGCCTCCATGTTATCAATTGACTTTACATATGTTCACAGAAACAGGTCAACAGGAGTTAAGTCGCAAGACCTTGGAGGCTATTTCACTAGCCCGCCTCGTTAGACTATGCGGCTACCAAAGGTTTACTTTCATGTTTAATTGTAGCACCAGCCTTGTGTCACATCATGCATATCATGGTTGACCCATTGATAAACACCAAAATATTAATCATTAACGTCATCATTTTTAAGGATGTGCGGACTAAATATTCCACAAACTGATAAAGCACAACAAACAGTAAGTTTTTGGTGAATTTAATGGTCTGCAACACACATACGATCATTACCATTCATCCAAATACCATACGGCAGTATTTATTAAACCGAAAGTAAGTTCCATAGCTTAGAACAAAAGTCGCTTAGGAAAATTGGGATCGTAGTTACTAAGATGACTGTAAAATCTAAAAATAAAATTCTTGTCAGTTTTACATTTTATTAATTTAGTATCGTTTGTCAGCTTATCAAAAATTAACACTTCTTAAGTGAAATACGCTACATTTAAATTTTTTTTTTTATAACTTCGAATGCCAATAGTAATCCAAAAACTGTACGAACCAATCACTCGATTGTTTCCGTTCTGGTAAATTTGAGTTTAATGATTAACCGCGCTTTGAAGGGTAAATTTTTAAACGTGGTGAATACATGGTTTCATAAGGGATGTTTCAGTTGCCCAGGAGAGTAGGAAAATTTTAAGAAAATCCGCTGGAAACTTGATATTTTTGCGAGCCACCCCCTATGAACACCGTTTTATTTCAAACACTGTTTAATTACAAAATATCAAACAAAATATTCCAGTTTCCAGCAAATCGAATCAAGAACCTGGTTCATGCCTAGTTCGACAGACTAACAGAGAGACGGCCGCATCTAAAATGAATCTGAATTTGTTGTTTCCACCACCACAAATAATCTTCAGATCATACCTGGCTCTTAATAAAAAGAAACCAACTGCTGTATATCTCGAGGACTTAAGAGGTGGGTATCTTACAAGCAGAACCCTTCACATTTGACCATTCAACGACGATGCAGAATGTAAGCAAGAATTATGCTCTTCAACTTCCAGCTGCAGTTTGATGCAAATTTAATCGACGAACATCTCTGCCGTCTCCAGCACAATGCCTTCATTATGGAAAAACTGCCGCCGGCAGCGATTGGCAGTCTTCTCGCCATCAACTGGAGAGCGATCAAGAACAACGAATTTAGACTGTTTAGATTTGCATCAGTAAGCGTATCAATAGACGACCTTTCTAGTGCACCGAGAGGCAATATCTCATTTCAGCAGACTCATTCCCACATCTAGTGACGTCGTCGCCAGTTAACGGCCTCTGACAGGCTCACATTGTTATTATATGTCTTTAAACAGTAGCAATCTATCAAACGTTCGCTTTGAATTCAGCAATTCCCCGGTTGCTTGCAGGTTGTTTCTCTGCCCCGCAACAATGACTGAACTTTTCCGTGTGGTGTTATGGCTGCGCACGGTGTCCGCTGTAAATTCTGCCGCGTCGTCGGCGTGTATGCGCACATTCTACTGAAATTGTTTTATGAAGTGCCTAAGCTTGTTGAGCCGCTAAGTGGATTACTGGGTTAATCTGATCGCACAGCAGACTGTGCTCTCCATCCTCGCCTGGTCGGTGTCTGTAGACAGTGCGGTGTCCGTTCGTGCGGTAGACATTGCGCAACAAAACTTTTTTCTGCATATCTTTTAGACGCGCTGTTTTTTTTAGTTGATTGGTGGTCAGAATTGGTTTCATGGATGAATGAAACAGATACCGCCGCAACCTACCGCAACAGACGCTTTGAATGCTGCTTACTGGTGATCGAGGAGGGGGAAGGACTTCGAGCCTGACATGACTTTGTCACCCGATTGTTTATGGTTTCGTGGGGAATTGTGTAACATGGCATTCGCCGCGTGAGGCAGACTGAAGCAGTGTCTAATTAGGAGGCAGACAAGCGGTCATTATGAATGATGAGTGACGAGTGCACTGTAGTATGACTGCGGTTGAAATTGTTGACGGTTGAGTGTCCGCAGGTTGAACTTTACAGAAAATTGCTATGCATAGTGTAGATGGGTGGACCGATGGAGATTATATGCGGACGCGTGCAAAATTACTCGAACAAGGCGTGTGTTTATTTATTTCCTTATCGCCTTTTTGGGGCAGTCACTTGTTTGCTTTGTTTAAATGCTTGCTTGCATTTGAATCCATTTGCTATATAGCTCATTTACAAAACAGTGGGTATGTAGTGAGAGTGTGACTTGTTAGTAATGAATACAGCTGAGGGAGATTGTCTGCAGTTGATTGTTTTTACATATTTTTTGGGAGAGAAGAAAGACTGAGGTGCTTTTCTTTTCAAAACATTATTTTTGGTTAAATCAAAATAACTTAATTATTTATTTTGTGTGAGAAAAAAATTTTAACACTTTTGAAAATAAAATTTTTGGGTCAACTATTTTTTGTTGGCTCAAGAGGCAATTGCGTAATAAAGCCCCCTCACGAAGGGACGGACGCCACTAAAAGCGGTTGAGACAGACCTTAGTCTTTTCGAGAGAAAAGTTTTGCGTGCTATTTTAGGTCCTGTTTGCGTTGATACCATCTGGAGGAGAAGATATAGCAACGAACTTTACGTACTGTACAGCGACATGCTCTTGGTCAGGCGTTTTCGTATACAACGCTTAAAATGGCTAAGCCATGTAGAGTGTATGCAAACCACTGCTCCGGCCCGTAAAGTTTTCGAATCAGAGCCATTGGGACAACGCACAACAACGCACAGAAGTGAAGAAGAACCTCAACCAACTTGGAGTGCGCAATTGGAGGCAGCTGGCGAAAGATCGTGCTGGTTGGAGGGGCCTGTTGGTTCACCCCGGACTGTAGCGCTACAAGAAAAAGAAGAACATTTTATTGCCACCCTTTGCCCTAAAATATTTTATAGCAGTTCGAGCTGGTCACTGTTTCTTCTTTCCTCTCTTTCTCCTTAATTCTATTTCATACTCTCTTATTACCTCACTCCTTTTTTTCTTCTTATCCCGCCTTTATAATTACAGTACATTCTCGATTTACGCAACTAATAAAAACCAAGGTAGTTGCGATGACTGAGTTGTTGCAATAATCGCAAAAAAATATTTTTATATTTTATAAAATTAAATAAATTTTTATAAAATTTATAAATTTCAATAAATTCTCGTTTGAATTTTTTCGTTTTTAAGATTCTGTAAAATAGCCATTTCCCGTAGCTGTTGAGGGCTCAAAATTTCTGCAATAGCGACTGAATTCTGTTCGGCCGAGAGAAAATGCAAGGCAAAAGAAAAGAACACAGATTGTAACACACAACCTGAGTAAGAAAAAATTCATAAAAGGACAAAATTTGCACTTATCGAGTAACTTTTTTTTTAAGTTGCGAATACCGCGTCAACAATGTTATAAATTGAGCTGTTGCGAAAACCGCGGAGCTGCGGAAATCGAGAGTTGAGTAAATCGAGAGTTGCGTAAATCGAGAATGTACTGTAAGTGTATCCAACTTAACGTCTTCCATTTGTCATGTGGCTAAATTTCTTAATTGAATTATGAATTATGAAGAATGAATAAGCTAGATGCATCAAAATTGCATCAAAATTGCTTCGAAAATTCACTTACGAGTACAGTATGCGTCTCGTAAGTAATGACCACTAGTTCAACCTTAAACCCTACTTCGGAAATTCATTAAAGTCTAATTATTCGTTCTTTGGCCTACTACAAAAGTGTCGAATGTTTTCGTTAGCTCAACTTTTCCTCCCTCATCACAATCTACATTATTTAAATTTAATGTACACCTTAACCTCTCCTTCATATAATATTTTTCTCTATACTTTCGTGCAAATAAATAACCTCTTTAGCGCGCGCCACTAACATATAACAGAACAGACAAACTTGCTTTTGACTTCTTGAGTTTGCGGAATAAGACAAACAAATTTTCTCTTGCGGAAAATATTAGTCAATAATTGTTTGCTCATGCGTCACACGTAAAAGAATTATTAAGAATGTGAAAATCATCAAAGAACAACTTCTCAATTTAACTTCCACCGATACAGAGTGCCGCAATGTTTGATACTTAGTCGGTTCTTTCCCGCCTTTATTTCACGATCAATATGTGCCGAAAAAAATCATCTCCTTTGGCACTTTACTTTCGAGTCGAGTTATGTGTTCGGGGGAACTTTTAAAACTTTGAATTTGAGATATCTTTTTTCTCACAAACAAAATCAATTAGAACAGAAACGAGATAAAACTATATACAACCTTGTTACAGACACAAGTTTCAATTCAATCGACAAACGTAGCGATGTGAACCAGGTATAGAACATTCCATCTACTGGGAGATGGGAAATGCACCGTTTAGAGCGTTTACAGCTAGTCTTAGGTTTTAAATGACAGTTAAATCTGTAAAGTTGTTTTAATTTAACTCTCTTTGTCAAGTGAGTTGTTTATCCTAAATAATGGTAAGAGCTTCATTTTCTGTAAAAAAAAACAATCTGTGTCAGCTCCAAAATCATTTATTTCTCCACGCGGAATTTATTTTCATTTGAAAGAAGTTCCTTAAATGATTTCGAAACAGAAGAGTGCTCAGTTCGATTCTTGGCTCCGTTTAATAGCAGTGAACCATACAGGTGCTGTGTTCGATGCCGACCACTTAAACACAAGTTTCACTTGTCTTCATTATTGGCAATAGCACCGCAACCACCGGTAGACTCTTTAAATTTCAAAACAACAAAGCCATTTTATTGTTTACGCTGCCTTTGTCGACACTCGCCGCTGTTATATTACTCGAGTTTTCATGCGAATTTCTGCGATTTTCTCGCGTGCTTGTCTCATCTTGTTTGATTTGTGTGCAAGCAAAACGAAAAGAAAATGGAAGTAAAAACGAAATCATGGGAATCTGCTGGCAAATTGGCAAATAATGTCACTCGCACTGGCGTCATTCAACTTGAGATTGGCACAAAAGTGACTGAGAAATTCAAACTGGGCAATTTCTTCAGGAAAAAAAGTTATCAGTTGCGGTGAGAAACGGCAAGTTGATGAAAGGGAGTTCGAAACTGCATTTGACACTATTAGTGATGAAGGTTACAGCCCATTGCTTGTTGTGGTGGGCTAACTGGTCAATAGTTCGATCAATTCCAATGTGGAATTCAGTTCCATTCACTCAGGGATCTGATCCACCCAGAACAGCATGGACTTCTGATCTTCTATTAATCTTTAGATTAGACAAACAGTTTCAATCAAGAGCAAAAAGACAAGCCGTCAACTTGATAAGTGGTTCTCAAACGTGAGATGATTCAGCAAGCAATTTAGTTCGAGATTCGGCTCAAGGGTGGATGGCGGTCCAGCCTCCTCAAACGCAGATTGTTGAAACAGAATTTGACAGAATTTGAATTTGACAGAAACTTACAGAGGAATTTGTACGTTAGCAATTATGCGTACCTCGTGACTATTTAACTCTCTTAAGCCATGTAACATCCTCCTTTAATTTGTCCTCTTATTTTTTCAGATGATGCTACGCGTCATCGCCTTTGTGGTGCTTTTCCAAAGCATGCACTCATCACAAGCCATAAGAGTGTCCTCGGCTCAATACAATGTGATCCACGAACAGCCGTTCAATGGATATCACATTCAAACGCCCGCATATCACACCAGAGGTTATCCCCGCCCACTTCCAACACCATCAGCACAACTGGCAGTCTCATCGCAACCACAAAATCCGTTCACGGCTTTCGCGAATCCCTACGGGCCGACCTTTCCCATACCGGGCGCGGCAACTTGCGGCACCGCTCCTCCATCGTGCGGTAAACTTCCGTACCGTACCTTGGATGGCTCCTGCAACAACTTGGGCAATCCACAATTGGGCATAGCCAACTCTAAGTAAGATTTCGGTTTTCCATTGCGTTCGTACATCTTATTGATTCCCATTCACAGATACGGACGTCTCTTGTCACCCAAATACGGCGACGGAGTTCAATCGCCAACACGCTCTGTGAGCGGTCAACCTTTGCCGAATGCTCGCCTTGTGTCGCTTGTGGTCTACGGCGAGCTGGACGTTCCAGATCCAGACTTCACACTTGTCAACATGCAATGGGGTCAGATAATGACTCACGACATGAGTATGCAAGCTGGTGGCACACAATCAAGTGAGTCCGAGTGTGGTCTTGTTAGTGAAATAAATTAATTATCTCGCCTTTTTGTCTTTCAGAGAAACACACAATCTCTTGTTGCACCCAAGACGGCAGGTTGGTCGGTAAAGACGTGGCCCACAAGACGTGCTTCCCAATTGTAATTCCGCCGCATGATCCAGCTCACTCGCAGACGGGCACTGAGTGCATGGAGTTTGTGAGAACACTCACCGATCGGGACGTGAACTGCAACTACAATGGCGGACCCGCTGAGCAATTGACAGCAGTTACCGGCTTCATGGACTTATCGTTGGTTTATGGCAACTCAATCGAGCAGAATCGTGTGATTCGTGAATTCCAGGGCGGTCGCATGATTGTCGAGGAGCGCAACGGGGCACAATGGCTACCAAGGTCGCCAAATGCCACCACCGACTGCGACATTCAGGATCCAAATGAAGTTTGCTATCTGGCCGGCGATATTCGTGTCAACCAAAACCCCGGATTAACCATTCTGCAGACCATTCTTTTGAGGGAGCACAATCGTCTGGCTGACGCCTTGGCCAAGTTGAACCCCCACTGGGACGACAGGGTCCTATTCCAAGAGGCAAGAAAGATCAATATCGCCCAGTACCAGCACATCAGTTACTACGAATGGCTACCGATCTTCTTGGGAACCGAGAACATGCTCAAGAACCGTCTCATCTACAAGGTTCCTGCCGGAAGTGCCATTAACGACTACAACCCAAGCGTTGATGCATCGGTGCTGAACGAACACGCCACAGCTGCCTTCAGGTACTTCCACACCCAAATTGAAGGACGATTGGAGTAAGTTTGAGCGTATTAAATAGTAGCCGGACCACAGATACGAACCTAAGTTCCTTCTTGCAGTTTGATTTCTGAATTGAGAACCATTACTGGCTCCCTACGCCTAAGCGATTGGTTCAACCGTCCCGGCATTCTCGAGGTTGGCGATAACTTCGATTCATTGACTCGAGGACTCGCCACTCAACCCGAAGAACTGACCGACATCAATTGGGACAGAGAGGTAAGCCATCAAATCCACTTCTCGACCTCCATGTTCACTTTGAACACGTCTCGTGTGCTTTCAGATCAAACACTTCCTGTTCAGAAGGAATATGCCCTTCGGTGGAGATCTGCGTGCTTTCGACATTCAACGCAACCGCGACCATGGACTGGCTTCATACAATGACCTCCGCGAGTTCTGTGGCTTGAGGAGAGCAGTTGAATGGAAGGACTTCGAAGATTTGATTGATCCCCAGGTACTCACCTGTTTTGCTTACAATTGAACAGAGTCTCAGTACATCTTTTGCAGATTGTCCAACGAATGCAAAGCCTTTATGAAAGCCCCGAGGATGTTGATCTTACCGTTGGAGGTTCCTTGGAATCTGAAGTCGCAGGAGCACTGGCCGGACCAACATTCCTGTGCATTTTGACCGAACAGTTTTTCAGGACACGTGTCGGTGATCGTTACTTCTTTGAGAATGCTGACAAGATTTCTGGATTTACTTCAGGTATGATTGGTATTTTAAGTTTTTCAAAGTAGCGATTAGTCACTTAAATAATTTTGTTTATAGAACAACTTCAGGAAATCCGCAAGAGCAGCATGGCCAGACTAATGTGCGACAACGGCAACCAAATCACGTCAATTCAGCCAAGTGCCTTCATCACCGTCTCCAAATCGTAAACATATCAAATCCTGAGTTCAGTTCTCCTCTTTACAGAATCTCTTTTTACAGAAACCCTATCGTTCCATGCACAAACATCCCAGAAGTTGACCTTTCGCAATGGATCGACAGAAGGGGCATCGTCCCCCAACCACTCTTCTTCGGACCGCACAAGCAATAAAAACAAAAGAACAACAATCCGTAGATTAGATTAGCATTAAATGTACATACGTTCAGAATTTTAATTTTTCATAAATGCAAAGCTTAGCGGTTTTCGAGACAAGAAGGATTACGGCGGTGATGGATTTCTGGAAGACTTAAAAACCAAACAATACGGAAAACTTTTAGTTGAGCTGAACACAGAAGAAGCCGTTTCAGGAATTCGCCTTCGACGGAGGGTTTCGAAATTTATTTATATACAGTCATAAAACTATTTATCTATGTAATTTTTGTAAATAAATTTAAATAAATTTTCTTGATATTTTTTAATCTTACTGCTGTCTGTTATTGGGTATGGTTCGATAAGACATGCCGAATGCAAGATCCACTTCAACACAAAAGTTGTCTCTTTTGCTCATGTGATAATATATTCGTTTGGGAAATCTATGACATAGCACACCTTGCAACCGAATCTTCCGAAGGAGGGATCATAACGACAGAACAACCGACAACGCAAACATACTGACTTCAGTTGGCATCGATCCGGAAAAGGCCGTGCTGGAAAGTGAGTTCTTGATTGTTGTGGATGCCCAAGAGAAGTTTTCCAGGAAGTGTATAGGTCAACAAATCTCGTGGGTCGAATTTTGGCTTGGAAAACAGAACCTTGCTTAACCATTATCACTTTCGAAATGAATTCCAGCAATGATGTTCTTTGAATCCTGGTTTCACCAGGTTCAATGATGAGAACAAGGAAGTAAATGCTGTCGCCCAAACTGGCTCTAGTGCCATGCTTATTGCGAAGGTGGATCTCAAGGATATCTTCAACAGTCTGAAGAACAAAACGCCCATTGGAATAGACGGAATACCGAAGATATACACAATCCTGTTCAACAATGCTTTGAGTAATGCAAATTATCCAGAGCATTGGAAGGCGGCTGTAGTTCAACCCAAGGGACAATGATTCCTTGCTTCCGAAAAATCTTTGGTCGATAAGTGTCCTCCCTTGCATAAGCAAGGTTTTCGAAAAGATTGTCAATAGAGTCCTAATACAGTGGACTGAGGACAAGAAAATAATACCGAACAACCAATTTGGATTTAGGGCGGAGCATGATACTGCACATGCCGCGTCAAACATACAATGGAACAAAGCTAAAACCCAGTGCACCGAGACCTGTCTTATTGACTTGGAAAAGGCATTCGAAACCGTCTGGTTAGAAGGCATTTTTCTTAGGTTGACGAGGTGGGGAATGAGCAAAGAACTGCTTTACATGATCTACAACATGGTGACAGGTAGTAAGTTTGTTGTTAAGAGTGGCAACAAGGTGGTCGCCGTGGCGTAGTGGGTAGAGTGCGACCCTCACACGCCGAAGGGTCTAGGTTCGACTACCAGTTCAACACCAAATCTTCTAATATTTCACGGCACCACCTCTTTCGAGCTGCTGACAACACTCAAAGAGTAATAACTGTCTAAGAAAGCTTCTCAAATTTCGCCGTTCGGAGTCGGCAAAAAACTGTAGGTCCCTTCTACTCGTGAGAGAACAGTAGCGCGCACAACACGAGTAGTTGATGAGCAAGCTAGGCCCTGGTCCTCCTTTGGACTGTAGCGCCAACAATTATTATTATTATTAGTGGCAACAAGGTTTCTACTAATGTCTTTTGCATTAAAAATGGAATCCAGCAGGCCGCGGTGAACTCACGAGTTCTTTTTACTGTCTACACCATGCAATACCTGATTGCGTAAGCCGACGATTGGATCGCGTTCAGGGGTGCACCGAAGATTGAGGTCATTAATATCCCCTTGCAACGTGACTTCGACAAAATCCAGCGACGATTGGAAGTTGGAAATCAACTGTGAAACCATCCTGTTCCGAACTCCGTTGTACAAGGCTTCAAGGGATACGAATAAAAACTGCATAAGTTCGGCATCTTGGACCCACATGGGCGGTCATTAACAATGAGGACTGTGGTGAGATATTTGGGCATTATGTTGGACCAGTTTCTGTATGGTAATATCCATGCAGCAACGGGTCTGGCAAAAGCCACAAAAGTTTTCGCTATGACAAACAGGTTTTTTTTATAGGAGCCAACTTGATTCCAGGGTGAAGGTTATCTGCTACATGGCGCTGGTCCGGCCAATGATGGCGTATGGCTGATCTGTGTTGGAAAGGATGAAGGTCTTCGAGAGGCAATGTCTTCAGTCTTTCCTTACGATAGGAAATAGGCTGGATAATTTTATTATTAAGCTGATTCGAAGACATGTTGCATGAGCAATGACCTCGGGAAACGAGCTGATATTCGGGGCTTACTACCCCGACGAAGCATATCATGAGAGCGCACGCTGAAGTGGATACATTCCGCCAGAAGCGTTCTTGTATCTGGACCAACTTAGTTTGGTCCAGGATGCAGAGAGATGTCCATTTCTCTACCACGTCGTAAGAAGAACAGTGGACAAGCTGCTGCTCTAAGAGAGTCATGTAAGAATCGTAAGTCCGGGTGATCGTCGGTTCAGCGCGTCCATCCTCATTCGCGACAGGAATGAGGTGGAAAGGTACGGGCATTTTTATTGGTGGCTAGAGGCACAACAAGTGCCCAGCTATCGTTAAAATTAAAATGGAAAAAAAAGAACATGAACACACGCTAAAAGGCTATTAAATATAAGAATAGATTAGCTGAACTTAGAGTGCCCGTATTGGGCCAGTAAGATCGTTTTTAATAATTGTTAATAACTTGTTTAATATTTTTATAGCTAGACTTAAGGAATTAGAGAAAATAGAAAATAAAAAAGAAAAACAATCAAAACAAAAAAAAAACTTGCACTTGATCTCTATTAGGGATTCGGCTCGTATCTTCATAATCGTTGCAAAATGCCGTCCTTAACCTTGGGAACAGAAAAAAGTCGCAGGCGCCCAAATCTCACTGAGTCATGATGACAATGTTATTTTTGTACCAAAAGCTTGCGAACAAGCAAAGACGAGTAGGCAGTTGCATTATCGTGATGCAAAAGCCATGAATTGCTTTTTCTGGACGTTTTCTACGTATTACTTCTAATTACCGGCGAATAGCTTGAAGTTGTTGGACCTAATTGACTGTACGAAAAAGAAAACAGTCAGCAAAACCTTCGCATTTGATCGGACTTGGCGTGCTCTCTCTCTCTCCTGGGCTCTTCCATTGGGGCGATTGGATTTTGATTTCGATATAAGAACAGTCTCATAATTCGTCACCAGCAATGAACCTTTTAAGCAAGAGCCGTTGAAGTTATCCAACAATTCCCGGGCTATGCACATGCGCTTTTTTTTTGATAAAAATTAAGCAATTTTGGAATGAACTTTGCTTGACATATGCCAAACGATATGTTGACTATTCAGTAACTTCTCTAATAGTGATTTTACGTTTCCCCGTATGATTTTTTTTACTTTCTTAACATTTTTATTGGTTGTTGATGTACTGGGGCGTCCAGGGCTAGCGTCGTTGTCGTCGCCTCTCACAAAAAAAACAAATAAATATGCTAAATAGCTGAAACTGTAAACATGTTCGAGACGAGTGTACCAACATACAGTGGCTCCAAGCCAAACTCGGACACCTACTCAGTAACACAATTGAAGATTGATAAATAATTAAGGAAGCGAAATAGACAAAATTCATTATTAGTTTTAAGCAATATATATATTTATTAGTTGTTTGACAAAATTTTGTAAACAAAGTCAATTATTTAAAAAAAATACAGCTCGATTCTTAAGAGAAAGTTAACACAATTTAAGATTATTAAGTTTTTAAATAAAATTAATATTTTGTGTGAAGGCCTTTTTTCTTTGTAACCATTTGCAGCCTTGAAGGGAGTGGTTTAACTAATTTTGTGCAAAAATTAAGTTCAATTTTATTCCACTCCTCAAGAAGAACGCTTTTCAACTGTATCTTGTTAGAAATCTGAGATTTTCTAATTTTTCGGTCCAGATACTCCCACAAATTCTCGATAAGGTTTATAACTGGACTTTGCGGAGGAGTGTCCATTACATGAGGACAGGATCGTACTTTATAGGCTTTGTGTTTGGGGTCATTATCTTGGTAAAAACTCCAGTGATATCCAAGGCCGAGTTTAGTGACGGAAAGGGACAAATTCTGTTTTAAAATGTCTAAATAAACATTTTGATCCATTTTTACTTCTATACAATGCAATCTACTAGGTCCAAAAGCAAAAAAAGATCCCCACACCATCACCGATCCAACACCATCCTTCACAGTGGGTATCAAATTCTTTGAAAGCACCTCTTAGTTGAGTTTTCTCCACACGTAGGGTTTGCCGTCAGATCCAAAAATATTGAATTTTCTTTCGTCTGTAAATAAGACTTCTTTCCAGAACGAAAAATCTTTATTTTTGTGTTCTTTGGCAGATTCAAGTCTTTTCTTCTTGTTTTATTTGCTGATCAGTGGCTATAATCTGGCTCTTCTACCATTCAAATCCGCTTTTTGAAGAACATTCCTAAATGTTGATGGACTCGCATGCTTTCCCAACTATTCCGCCGCTATGACTGCGAGCTTTGGCGAGCTCAAAAAGGGATTCATTTTTAGTTGTCTTACTAAGAAACGTGCATCAACTTCGTTAAAAATTTTATTATGTACCTTTTTCTCTTGTTATCTATCTGATTATTACACAGAAACCATTTAATTATATCCTGAACCGTGGACCGACTTTTATCAACGATTTTTGCAATATCTCTCACAGATTTTCCGTCTTCTGAGTGTTTTATAATTAATTTTCTCATTTCGAGAATAGTTTGACCATTCTGTCTTCCCATTTTCTATTTCATTCAATTTTTACATATTAGTCAGCTTTACTTTACCTCCGTTCCGTCGCACAACTATTAAAAACTTGTATTTTGATAACGATTTATTTGACGGAATATTCAAATTTAAAATATTTTCCTAAGCCGTCCGAGTTTGGCTTGCTCCTTATTTTATTCCCTTAGGAATCGAGCTTTATTTTTTTTAAATAATTGAGTTTGTTTATAAAATTTTGTCAAACAACTAATGAATATATATATTGTTTAAAACTAATAATGAATTTCGTCTATTTCGTTTCCTTAATTATTTATTAATCTTTAATTGTGTTACTGAGTAGGTGTCCGAGTTTGGCTTGGAGCCACTGTAATAAAATTAAGAAATTGATAATCGAATGTACGTAACAGACTTCGCATATTCGTATGTATACATACGAGTATATATGTAGGGAGAAGACAGAGGGAAACAACGAGAGCGAGTACGACATTAACAAGAACAAGAAAGACAGAACTATCAGACAGTTGTGTGTAGACTTGCAACAGAAGTAGATCGTGTTTGATCCGGGTGGATAACTTGTTATGGTATTGTTTAATTCCTAAGACATTGTCAAAACCAATAAATATTTATGTTTTTTTGAAACATTGTGTTGCTTTAAATGTTAATACCTACGAACATTTGGCTGTTAATTTACTCCTGTGGGTATAGCTTTTATTTTGGAATTTAAAGTTATGTATAAATAAATAAGGTATCACATAACATACAAATGTGTTCACTGCACGTTGCCAACGTATTTAATTCAGAGTGATAATCTAACCATTGGAGGAATCCACTTGACACTCATTCAGATGTAAAGGTCCTTAAATATATAATTGCGTAGAAATCTGTTGCCCCGGATGGTATATTCCTATTCATCCTATTCATATATTCATTGGGTATTCCAATCGGCGTGGTCGCCGTGGCGTAGTGGGTAGAGTGCGACGCTCACACGCCGAAGGGTCTAGGTTCGATTCCCAGCTCAACACCAATTTTTCGAATTTTTCACGGCACCACCTCTTTCGAGCTGCTGACAACACTCAAAGAGTAATAACTGTCTAAGAAAGCTTCTCAATTTTCGCCGTTCGGAGTCGGCAAAAACTGTAGGTCCCTTCTACTCGTGAGAGAGCAGTAGCGCGCACAACACGGGTAGTTGATGAGCAAGCTAGGCCCTGGTCCCCCTTTTGACTGTAGCGCCAACAATTATTATTATCGGCTGTAGGTATCACTGTGTAAGCACTTACATCGGTTCTACTTTTCCCGAGAAGTGGAAACGCTAATAAGCTACCAGGTTATGAAATACCTTGAACTGAAGCTTCATAATCTCCAGTACGGCAGCAACCGGTCTGCTAATGGTCTGATGGCATATCTCACTTAAAAGTGAAACCCATCACAACCAGCACAATGAAGACGAAAGCACTAACCTCAAAGGCTTTCAACAGACTCATGAAGCATCAGGCTCTCTTGTCGAAGAGTCCTCTTCTTCTTCGGATGGCGCTACAGTCCGGGGTGGGCCTGGGCCTCAACCAACATGCCTTTCCAGCTAGCACGATCTCTTGCCAGCTGCCCTCAAATTGCTCACTCCAAGTTGGTTGAGGTCCTTTTCCACTTATGTGCGCCATCTCAGTCTAGTCCTCTGTTGCGTTGTCCTTGTGATTCGGATCCGATTTAGGGTGTTGGGGACTAAATGGGAGCTAAATGCAACAAAACTAAACGCATTTATTTCTTTGCTGTATGCTCGTGGCGCATATGAATACAAATTGGGGACCCGCTTTTTTTTGAAAACAATAAGCCGAAACGAATTTACTGAAATTATGAAGTTTATACGATTTGATGAGAAAGGCGAAAGAAGTCAGCATTTGCAAACCGATAAATTTGCTTTGATATATACAATATGGAATGGGCTTATTGAAAATTCACAAAATCGTTATAAATGGTGCTGTCAATGAGCAGTCGACAGACTAGGTGTAGATTTACGCAGTATATGCCAAGCAAACCAGACAAATTTGGGATAAAGTTTTGATTGGCGTGTGACGTTAACAGGTGTCCCTATTTGGGAAAGGATGAAAGGAGATATTGTTCAATTCCCCTTGGATAATTCGTTGTTATAAAGCTGATGAGTCCTTTCACAGGATGCGGAAGGAACGTAACAACGAATAATTTGTATCATTAGCCAAGAAATTGCTTATAAAATTACAAATGTTGGAACAATTCGCGGGAATAATAGAGGGTTTCTAAGATAAGCTAAAGATCGAAAAGATAAAATGGCTAGATTTTCAAGCAAATTTTATAATTCAAGTTATATTACTCTGACAGTGTATTAAAGTAAGCCGAAAAACTAAGCTTGTTCTAAGTTCTAAACATAACTAAATATAAATAGAAAAAAGCAACAAACGTATACCGGAACCAACTAGATTTTATAATAGTAAACAATTTGGTGTAGATGTGGCGGACCTGATGGCAAGGAAATACAGCGAGAAGTTGAAAAGTTGTAGGTGCCGCTATAGGTATTTTTCAACATTTTGGACCTCGCTGGAATAAATCCCTGGATTTTGTGTAACGAAACAACTGTTGACAACATTTCGAGATAGGAATTTTTATTCCAGTTAGCTTCAAAACTCGGCGATGTATGTAAAAAATCCAATACCTTCTTCAAGTTCCAAATTTACCAACACCTTCAAGTTCCAAATTGTCCGTACGAGAAACTGGTTAAATAAAATTTTGTAAAAGTTTTAAAACAACAAAAATCTGTTTAATGTGCGAAAAATATGATTGCTTAAAATGCACCTTTCAGACTAAAATAATTTGTGAGGGAGCCATGGTAATCACTTCAAGCGGTCCAGTTGTTCGCAGTAGATGGCAGAATTAAGCGTCTGGCCATATGGGGGCAGCTCATAGTGGATGATTCCCTTCCAATTCCACCAAACACACAGCAAAACCTTCCTGACCGACAATCCCGGCTTGGCCACTGCCTGGGACGATTCACCGCAGCAGCATATCACAGGCGTTGATTTGGTCCAGAGGGTTTTTTTTGCGTCAAATCATGCGGCACCCAAACATCAACCTTTTCTTGTATCCAGCCTTCTGCAGATGGTTTAAAATGGTTTGGTGACTAACTCCCAACTCCTGGGCGATGTCACGAGATGTCACATGCCGGTCTATCTCGATGATTTTTATGATTCGATCGGTATTCGTCGCCACAGGTCTTAAGCCGACTGGCTTATCCATGGTGTCGTTTTCACCGGCTCTGACTCGTCGAAACCATTCCCCCGCGGTTCAAATTTATAGAGTACCATCCTCCAAAACACCATTACTCTCACGGAACGTTTCTCTAGCGGATTTGCTTTTAACAAAGGAAACCCCTAAAATATGGCGAATTTCGGCGTTAGTGAACTCCATGTTTACACGTTTATAACTGTTGAACGCATTATCCAAACTAATCATGCATAGCATTGTTTTGTAGGTTATGTCAAGACCTTTCAAATAATGTATAGTATTGACAGAGCATTTATTGGCGAGCTCTGTAGCGCTTTGTACATACCCGGAAAAGTCAAAAGACAAAAAGGCGGAAGGGAAATATTTGGCAACCTTATATGTTATATATGTATTACATTCTGTATAAAAATTTAGTTTTATTTGTTTTTTTAGAAATAATTTTAGAAATTATATAAAAATAAATTCAATACAATACATCAACAATAATCTGCATTGAATAATAAAATCGATAATTTTTTTTTTTATTACCGGTCAATTCGACCACCCGCGGTATGAATAACTATACAAGTATTGTCGGTAGCTTTGGTAAAAAAAATTCAAAATCAATTAGCAACGTGAATCAATTTTTTCGATAAATGTTAAACCAACATTTCAACAGAATAAAAAACACTATGACCTACTACTACTTATGTTTATATTTCCCTATCTCCTCCGAAATGGTGGTCTAAGATTATGTTTATGTTATGTATGTAAGAACATCATGCATAATGACAATAACAATGACAAGTATTCTTGTCTGCAGATATTGCAATCATTGTAGTTTCTCAGACAAGTATAACTGTTTGTGGTTGTTCTGTATTTCTCCGTAACAATTGATTGATGTTATGCGATGGGTGCCTTGGATGTCTGTGGCGGACAACCACACCAACGGTCCGGCCAACCAGTGCAGCTGAGCATACTGAACGGACTACGCAACGGCACACTCAGCAGCACATCGCAGTACGTGACCTAACCCAACGGCACATAACCCACGCGAGGATATCCTTCCACGCAAAATAACATCTGCGATCGCGGTCCGTACGTCGTTGGGTAAACAACCCAACGAACCCAACGGTGCCCGCGACGCACAAGAGGATATCCTTCGCATCCCACCAACGCCGAGGGATGCAACGTGGGCATGTGCCTACGGAGCAATAAAAGGAATGGGTTGGATCACACAAAAACACTCGCAATTAGAAAGTCACACGGATCATAACTCGCAGTGGGATAGTGACACTGATCAATACTTACATTGAAATCGCCGATGATAACTTATCTAAATAAAATATTGTATACATAAATCGACTCCTCGCCTTTTAATTAATTCCAAGTAGGACATACTTGTGGCAACGAGCTACAAATTGGTGACCCCGACGTGATTTCAGAAACGATCTGAAGTTTCGTTATTGACGAAATCGTGTTTGTACATGTCCTACGAGTTACGGAGTAAACGGAAGCTAGTGTTCGAATCTGACGTTGAAAGTGATCGCGAAACAATGGCCACAGACGAAGTCAACACCGAGTTGATAAAACAACTTCGCGATCAGCTTCAGGCGGCAAATGAAGCAATCGAGTCGCTCAAGCTTGACTTCAAAGCGCAATCTTCGTCAGGTTCTGGAGCAACCGTACAACATCCAGCTCCGTTACTACCGAACAGTCAACCGTCGCAGCATAGTCTCCAACGTGCGAACTTGCCGAAATTCAACCCGGAGTATCCTCAGATGTGGCTGACTCAAGTGGAATTGGCGTTCAAACTTGGAGGTGTGGTCAACGACGACGAACGGTACGCCAATTTGCTAGTTGGTCTTGAAGGCGACGCCTTAAGAGCCGTAGAAGACCTAGCAAATAATCCACCATCAGCCAACAAATTCGTCACACTCAAAGAGCGACTCATCCACCATTTCGCTCCATCACCAGAGTCGCAGTTACGACGAATGCTTCGGGGCGAAGATATGACTGGCAGAAAACCATCCGACATCTTGGCGCACATGAGGCATCTTGCTGGCGGTCGCTGTGATACGTCTCTCATGAGAACATTGTTCTTCGATAGACTGCCCGAAAACATGCGCTCAGTGTTGCTGGCAACAGGACAAGAAGACTTGGATAAGCTAGTCGAAGTCGCCGACAAAATCTTCGACATGTCCAACGCACAGCTGTGCCTTGTTTCGACCACTTTGCAGCCCACACAGGACATCCAAGTCATCAATAGACAAGCCGATTCAACGCTGGACGACATCAGGAAGTCTATTCAATTTCTACGTCAGGAGATTCATCAATTGAAGATGGAGAGTCCACGAAACCAGCGATCGACCTCACGAAGAAGATCAACATCCCGAACCAGATCGAAAAGTAGGTCCAGACTCACCCAGACTAACAAGAATGGGTTGTGCTACTACCACCAGAAGTTTGGAGATGAGGCGCGTAATTGTCGTGCCGGTTGTCCGAAACATTCGGAAAACTAGGATCGCCGCTGGGCATAAAGGCGGTCGCTCACGGCAACTACAACTGTCACCGCCTACAAATAAAGGACAGAATCAGCGGCGCATCTTACCTAGTTGACACCGGCGCCGATATTTCTGTCCTACCGAAAAAATTTGCCGAAAACCCGACAACTACATCGCGTCAACTTTACGCTGCCAATGGTACTGCAAAGCCAACATATGGTACAAGAACTCTGGTACTCGATCTGGGACTTCGACGCGAGTTTCGTTGGACTTTCATCATAGCCGATGTTCAACAGCCGATCATAGGAGCGGATTTCATCGATCACTTCGACTTGACGATACGCTTAAAACGCCGAACGCTTAGTGATAACATCACCAAATTAAGCGTTTGCGGCAGCGTAGTCAGCAGCTCCCAACCATCGCTGAAAACGATCGATGAAACCAATCGCTTCGCCGACATACTGAAGGACTTCGTTGCCATCACGCGCGACGACAACAAATGCGTTGCAGATCATCACGTCCAACATCACGTTGTTGTCAGAGGACATCCAGTTGCGGAAAGAGCTCGTCGGTTAGCCGGCGATAAACTCAAAGCAGCGAAAGACGAATTTGACAACATGGTCCGACTGGAAATTTGCAAGCCATCAAACAGCGAGTGGGCATCTCTCCTGCAAATGGTGCAGAAGAAATCTGGTGGATGGAGACCGTGCGGTGACTACCGTCGCCTCAACAAAATCACCGTTCCCGACAGGTATCCCATACCACATCTTAGAGACTTCAGCCATCAACTCACCGGCTGCACCATCTTCACCACACTGGACTTGCAGAGAGGGTATAACCAGATACCACTCGCCCAAGAAGACCGATCCAAGACAGCCGTCATCACACCATTCGGCCTCTTCGAATTCAACGTGATGACATTTGGATTGTGCAACGCAGCGCAGACGATGCAACGATTTATGGACACAGTGCTAAGAGGACTTGAATTCTGCTTCTGCTACATTGACGACATCATCATCGCGTCGACAAACGAAGAGATGCATCGCCAACACTTGCGCATCGTCTTCGAGAGACTTCAGCAGTTTGGACTAACCATCAACGTATCCAAGTGTTGCTTCGGACACCCGGAAGTGCGATACGTAGGATACACCGTCAATAAAGCTGGGATAAAGCCTCCCACGGACCGGGTTGAGGCCTTGACCAATTATCCTAAGCCAGCAACGATGGACAAACTGCGGAAGTTTCTAGGAGCCTGGAACTTCTACCGTAGCTGTATGCCTGGTGCGTCCACGACACAAACTCCGCTGGTAAACCTGACAATCGGAGCTAAGAAAGGAGACAAAAAGCCAATCCAGTGGACACCTGAAGCAGAGGAAGCATTCAACCAATGCAAAAACAAACTGAGGGATGCAGTGCAACTAGCCCATCCACGTTCAGGTGTTCCCTTAATCCTCCGATGTGACGCATCAGATTCAGCAATTGGAGCCGCACTAGACCAGCGCATCGGCGACAAGATCCAGTCTCTTGGTTTCTTCTCCCAGAAACTAACTTCGAGAGAATCGCGATACAAGGTGTACGACCGAGAGCTCTTAGCCATATACAGAACGGTAAGGCATTTTCGTCACCTTATCGAAGGCCGCGAACTCATTATCCTCACAGACCACAAGCCGTTGATATATGCATTCGACCAGAAATCAGATCACGCCTGTGATCGCGTAGCCCGGCAACTATAGGAAATTGCCCGATTCTCGACAAGAATTCAGTTTGTTTCTGGTGGAGACAACGTTGTAGCAGACGCATATTCCCGCATCAACCTCATCAACATGCCCATCATTTTCAGCACTGCAGAACTTGCCGAGATGCAGAAAAATGACAACGAGCTCAGATTTCTTCTCGCAACACCTGAGAAGACTTCACTGAAGCTCCGTGGACTACGCATCGATGATACAGATGTCATTGTGTTTTGCGACGTTGGAGGCAGGAACATTCGACCGTACGTGCCAGCCGCTCTGCGAAGGAAAGTGTTTGACAACGCCCACAATTTGTCACATCCCAGAGGCAGAGCTACAAAACAAACCATCAGCGAGAGTTACGTGTGGCCCAGCATGAACAAGGACATTATTTCATGGGCCAGGTCCTGCATCCAATGTCAACGAAGCAAAATCAGCAGACATGTGAAGAACATCCCACAACGTATCCCGATACCTAGTTCCAGATTTCAGCATGTCCACATCGACATTGTCATAATGCCGCCGGTAAATGGGTATCGATATTTACTGACGATGATCGACCGCTTCACGAGATGGCCAGAAGCAATTCCACTGAAGGACATCACTGCTGAAACGGTTGTCAACGCTTTCTATGCATGCTGGATCTGCAGATTTGGTTCACCCGTGACTATCACCACCGACAGAGGATCCCAGTTCGAATCAGCGTTGTTCGAAGCTCTAACTAAACTAGTTGGAAGTGCGCATATCCGGACAACAGCATATCACCCGTCCTCAAATGGTATGATCGAACGATGGCACAGATCACTTAAATCTGCCATCAAGTGTCACGAGTCGACAGACTGGGTAAGCGTCCTTCCAACAGTTTTATTGGGGCTGCGAACTAGCTTCAAGGAGGACATCAAAGCAACTGCAGCAGAACTTGTCCTCGGAACCACACTGAGACTACCTGGCAAATTTTTCACACACGAAGAAGTTTCGCCAGACCCTCAAATCTTTATGGAAAAGTTCCGAGAGCACATGCGACAAGTCAAATCAACACCTTCAGCACATCATCACAGACGACGACCATTTGTGCACAAAACACTGTACAACTGCACACATGTCTTCGTCAGGGTCGACTCCGTCAAGAAGCCCTGTGAGCAGCCGTATAATGGGCTATACGAAGTGCTGGAGCGTTTGTCGGACTATGTTTTTAAAGTCAACGTCGATGGAACACCAACAACACTGTCAACAGAAAGACTTAAACCAGCTTTCTTTGAAAATATCCCAGATAACATCACATCACCATCATCCACTACAATTGAAGAAGATCGACAGCATCCACGCAGCAATAGCCCATCCAACCTACCACAACCATCCACATCAACATCATCATCAACATCCACTGCAACCAATACCAGAAGCGAAGCACTTACAACGTATTCTAGGGCATCAAGGAAACAAGTGCGCTTCCAACTAAATCCGTGACGCAGTCACTGGAGGGGGAGTACTTGTGGCGGACAACCACACCAACGGTCCGGCCAACCAGTGCAGCTGAGCATACTGAACGGACTACGCAACGGCACACTCAGCAGCACATCGCAGTACGTGACCTAACCCAACGGCACATAACCCACGCGAGGATATCCTTCCACGCAAAATAACATCTGCGATCGCGGTCCGTACGTCGTTGGGTAAACAACCCAACGAACCCAACGGTGCCCGCGACGCACAAGAGGATATCCTTCGCATCCCACCAACGCCGAGGGATGCAACGTGGGCATGTGCCTACGGAGCAATAAAAGGAATGGGTTGGGTCACACAAAAGACACTCGCAATTAGAAAGTCACACGGATCATACTTACATAGAAATCGCCGACGATAACTTATCCAAATAAAATTTTGTATACCTAAATCGACTCCTCGCCTTTGAATTAACTCCAAGTAGGACATACTTGTGGCAACGAGCTACATGTCCTAAATAGGTAGCGACATCATTGGGTAAAGCCTTGAACCTTCCCGAAATAGAACAGATATACACATCTGTCGGTGGGTAGAACGTTCTGTAAGGCGTAGAGGAGATAACAACTATTTTAAGTACTGTGGCATTACCACTAATTACTTCTAATGCGACACCGACGCCATCCATTGGGCATTGACGGCAAAACTCATCGCAAGACATACAGCGGCTCCCTAGGAAACAAATTTTATGTCCGCGTCGTTGGCATATGGTGTCTTTTGTTTCGAAATATGTTTCGAGATACTTGAGGACAACGGCGACAACGTATTTAAATAGAAACACGCTGTTAAATAAACTGTACTATAATACCAAAGCTGTTGAGTTTCACTTTTAATAATTTCCACAGTACAATTAATGCTTGCCATTGATTGCGTTCAAAAAATGCATCACACAAAGTATTACCGGAATCCCCTCTCTCTAGTAATTTTCGAATACTATATTGATCAAATTTCTGAGCTATTCTTCAATGTTTTTATTATTGTAGAGGGGCGGCGGGCGGTGAAAAATCGAAGAAAAGGCTACTTTCTTCGACAAGCGGTAGGCTGAAACGCTCCATTTATTTCACTTCATTTCATATTTATAATATGTACACATACAACGTAATTTACATGATCACGCGTTCTCTTGCTAACTTATGTTACGGACAGTTTAAGTGCATGTGATTGATTTACATTCTTGTATAACAGAAGGTTGTGTTCTTAGATAATTATATTTTTCACTTGAAAACCTACATTATAACACCCGAACCGGCGACCCCATAAAGTCATTTCGCTTTAGTTTTGCTAGCAGTTGGAAAGATCAAGGTTTGGTTGGATGAGACGTTTTCTGGTTCTTTTTGACCGCTGCAGCCTTGAGATACCAGCTCTTAGTATAGTTGAATGAACTTCCTCATGGGGGCGATATTTATGTTCTTTTTGCATGAGAGAAAGGTTGCATACTCTTAGGCGGACTGCACTGTTGCTGTCCGCGATGAATATAATGTTTTGTTGGTGAGATCTGTTAATAGTAACTTTCCAGCAGATCGGACAGTTAACGTAACGTAATATTGTTAAATATGGTATTCTAGAAATGTTTGGTGTTTTACATAAAACCAATAAAATATATTACTCTTCAAATAACACAAATAATATTTATTGAACTAAATATTAAATTAAAGAATTGAAAACAAAGATATGTATATATATATATTGATATTGATATATATATTCATTATGAACACAAAGGATTAGTACAGGAGTCAGGTTTGAGAACACAGAACACTGGTCTCGGTATCAGTGCTTGTTTTCTCTTTCTTCCACAAGATGGTGCTGCCACAATCCTTATTTCTTCTTATTGATGGTGCTGCCACCTTTCATCTGTTTCTTCTGTGAATGGTGCTGCCACATCTACTTCCCCACCAGTGATAATGTTACGTTTGTTATTGATGTTGAAACAAACTTTTTTCTATTCTGGGTGATTTTGCTTGTGATGTTTCTGTTGGTTGATTTTGATTATGTTCTAAATTTTGACTGGATATTTGCTCATTTGGAAAGTGAAATTGTTGAAGTGATTGTAGAATAACGTGTTGGTTGTGATTTGCATTTGGCAAATCAGACTGTAATGGTCAGAGATAATAATAATAAACTGGTCTAAGATGAGCATCTCCTTGATTCCCTTATCTCTGGTAATAGTCTTTCCTCTTGAGCGACAAAAGCAGGTTTAAGACGTTTTACTGACACGTTAATATCTTTATTGTTCATGATATGCATTTGTACGCGCTTGTTTGGTTCCATTTAAGTTTGTCAATGCCTCGTAAAGAGTTGACTCAAATTGTGTTCCTTGACTGGTGGTGGTCTTAGGACAGCCGAACTGCGCAATCCAATGAGTTCTGGTAACCTGGAAAATCGGTCAATCTTTGTAACCTTGAAAATGCGGCATGACAACTAAATCCAAATGGATATGGTCAAAGCGGTTGTCTGGAATGTCCATATGATTTGGTTGGAGCTTGTTATGTGGATAAATTTTTGCTGCTTGGCATCTTTTTTATGAATGACCAAAAATATTTCTGTTTGATTTGTTGAAGAGTTGCTCGTCCGTCACGTGAAAGACTGTGAACAGAATCGAAGATTGTGTTTCTGAGCTCTTTTGGAACGTATGGTCGCTCGAATCTTGTTGACACATCGCAGTTTATTGGAATTTCATTCTCAAGATGGACTATTTGCAGTGTGAGAGAATTTATTCCCTCCATTAGACTCTGCAATTCGTTATCTCTTGATGGATACTCGAAGAGTGTTTGGATGTCGATTGCAATAAGCATGTTGATTGCGTTGGCGTGGGAGTGAACAAGGCGTGAAAATGCATCTGCAACGGCATTGTCATCAGCCTTGATATGGACTATGGTGGTCTGGAATGTTGAAATGTAGTCCAGATGCCTAAGCTACCGTTTTGATGCTCGATCAGATTTATTTCCTATTTCCTTGCCAAAGTTTTGTGGTCAGATTTGGTGACAAATTGTCGGCTGTTAAGAATGTGCTCGAAGTGTTTTATGTCACCATGAATCTCGGTCATAGGCACTGTATTTGATCTGTTGGATTTAGCTTTCGGGTGTTGTCAGTTTTTTGTTCTAAGACGGCTTTAATTGATACGTCAGACGCATCTGTAGTAAGTACGAGAGGTGCTTTGGTAACAGGATGTACTAACAATGTTGCTTACCCAAGACTCTTTCGGCATTTGTCAAAAATTAGTTTTGTCTGCTCTGTCCAAGGCACTTTACGATTGTCATTTTTCTTTGAGTTTTTTAGAAACTCATTTAGTGGTGCTTGAAGTTCAGCTGCATGTGGTATGCAACGCCTGTAGTAATTTATAATTCTTAAGAATCTCCTTAGTTGAGAGATGGTCTCCGGTAGCTCGTAGTTAACAATAGCAGATACACGGTCCTCTGGAGGTTTACAGCCCTCTTGATTAATAATATAACCATGGAATTTGTTCAGGTAATTTGAAAGAACATTTGTTGACATTGATGATGAGTCTATGCTGTCTTAGAATCTGTCCATGTAACAAAATACAAAAAGATTGAGACCATGGACCGTTGGAACGTTTGTGACGCATTTCTTAGACCGAAAAGCATGAAAAGGTACTCAAAAAGACCAAATGGGATGCAGACAGCTGTTTTCTTTATGTCATCTGCCATTGAAATTTGATTATAGGCTGCACTAGGTCAAGTGTTGAGAAGTGAATTTTGCCATGAAGCCTCTCTGTTACATCATCGACATGAGCGATGAGGTAACGATCAGGTGCTGTTTGTGCGTTCAATCGACTGTAGTCTCCGCATGCTCGCCAGCCAACAGTTTTCTTGGCCACCATGTGAAGTGGGCTTGCCCAAGGACTGTTGGAAGGTCAGCAGATGCCTTTTTAAGGAGAAAATTCAATTCAGCTCTGGCGGCTGATAACTTATCTCCTTAAAAGGCGTCTGAAGCGGCTTGCGGCTTGTCGAGGTAATGGCGCATTAACACTGTCGATTTATGATTGGAATGGTTGTGATATTATCAATAGGATATGCACTTGCACTCAAAGTTGATAGACCAAATTCGGAAACTTTTGACTATGCTCCACAAGCTGTAGGATTTGTAGTTGCATCAATAAGGCAGCGTTTTCTAATATCAATTATGAGGTGATAATGTTCAGGAAAATCTGCACCGATGATTGCTGTCTGAACATCAGCTAAAATGAAGGGCCATTTGAACTCCCTGAACCAAATGCTTGTATCTGAGATTGGTTGGCAGCATAAAGTTTGAGGTCTGCTCTGATGAGATGATTGTGGATTTTTCGGGGGATAACGGAAATAACTAAACCAGAATCAATGAGAAGGCGAATGTTTGCTCCCCTATCGAAAATGTGCAGTCGGGATTCTCTGATTAGGCTGCTGTTGTTGTTAGAGATGCTGTTACCAACCGCCTGGACTGATAACAGCGCAGCTAGTTTTCCTGCTGACCGCTGCTGAAGAGACATAGACTTTCACATTTTCTGTGGTAGTACCACAGATTCGCGGCTGGAAGAACGATCTCTTAATCGGTACCTACCTCTTGACCTGGCACTCTGTCGGTTGCTTGATTTAAGTTTTCGAATTTGTTTGGTAAGATCTTCAAAAGTACGGCAGAGGTCTGTGTAGCTTAAATTATAATTTTGAGAAATCACTTGAATCGAATGCTGCTTAATGACTGCTGATGTTACCGATGACTGGTTATTGTTTGCAGAATCATACATCTTGTCTGCTGCGATGGCTAGACTGTAAAGACACTACAAGTCAGTTCCTGCAAAGTCTGCATAAAGCACTCTCGCAGAACGCTCGGACCACTTTCTCCCCAGCAAGATGCCTCATATCAGCTTATATTATGGACGGTTTTTTTATCTCCTGTCTCTGCAGATTTTAACAAGCGTCTTAATTCCGATTCAGCTGATTCAGCAAATCTGGAGAGAATGCGTTTTTTAAACAAAAAAGAACTTATTTGTCACTGTCGAGTCACCAATGAGATAGTCTGATGCTGTCAATTTCTTCAAATTAATAAACACTTGTTTAAATATTTCTTCCTCCGCCGTTATACCTTCAAGCTCCAGTGTCATTTCGATTTGACTTAGCCATATCTGAGGTGGAGTTGCATCAGATTCTACGAAGATTTGCTCGTGATTGATGAAGAGATGGTTGGACTGATGACGATGGCAATTGCGCTGCGGAATTTAAGTTTTGCAAGGTAAGTTGCCTTATATGTTCCTTGAAATGTGCGAGTTCACTGGCATCAAAATCCACAATGATAGACTCGAATTGAATCGGTTCTGTCTGACGCTCCATATACTCCTGCTTTTGTGACTTTAGGATCTGCTTGATGATTGCAGAGATTTGCTCATACTGGCTGTCGACTTGATGCCTCTCGAGTTCAGCTTTCTTCCGGGCATTGGCACTTGCTTCTTTATCAGCGTCCTCGGTGGTGTGCTCCTCAATGGCGGATTGGATAATATCAAATTGTTTATGGGGTTTGTCGAGTTACTTTTTTCACTTCAGCTTGAGTGGCTGTTCTTTCGACAGAAAAGAAATTGAACAATTTTGTGATTTGTTTTTTAATATGCCCTCTGTTCTTTGTTAATGAACTAAGATCGGCCATTGTAAATTTCTGAATTGTACGTTTGCCTTTATTGGATGACGCGGAAAGTACCGCTATATCTGTACTTTTGACCAGTCCCTTTGACCAGTCGCATTATGCAAGAAGAAGCTAATCAATTAGGCACTTTACTGGAACGGAAAGATTTTAAATGTTCTGAAAATTAGATTTATCGATTTCGATTGCGGCATAACATTGTGGTCGACAAAATTTGCGGTGAAGCAGAAAGTGTTCGTATGTATTGCGCATATATAGATCACGTCGGGTTCACCAGTTCAGTGTTTGGACTAAACGCCAAAAAAGCATATTGCTCTTCAACTAACACAAACAATATTTATTGAACGAAATATTCAATTAAAGAATTCAAAACAAAGATATACTTTATGAATACAGAGAATTAGAACAGACAGGAGTTAGGTTTGAGAACAACAGAACACTGCTCTTGGTAACAGTGTTTGTTTTCTCTTTCTTCAACAAGATGGTGCTGCCACAATGGCTTCTTTTCTTATTATTAATGGTGCTGCCACCAGTTGATCTGTTTCTTCTGTCAATGGTGGTGCTGAATGGTGCTGCTACACATGTATATTGAGACTATCCCATAAAGTAAACTTTTTTTTCAAAACCGAACATTTCATGATTATTCACATTTTTGACCCTAGATCGTGCAACAGCCATTTAGTGTTTTAAGTTCCATTTGTAAGTAAAAACTTTTTCTAGTCGTTTCTTACTTCTTATAAGCCACGAACCCTCGATTTCGTGTTTTCCTCCAACAAGTAGAGCAAATCGTTCTATTCTTAAAGCATCAAGGGTTCTTTGACCTACTGATGATTAATAATTTATGTTTCACTCCATTCATACTTGCAGCAACTAACACCGTGATCATTTCTTTTGACAACTTACTACCCACACATTTTTTGCTTTTTGGCTTTTATGTTCTCTCAGGTGGTAGTTTAAAAAACAATCCTGTTTAATCCCCATTATAAATCTCAGGATTATTATAGCCTTCTCGTAATTTCGGAAAAAAAAAAATGTTTAATCATTCACTGCAGTCACTTTGACGAACACTTTCTGCTTCACCGCAAATTTTATCGACCACAATGTTATGCCGCAGTCGAAATCGATAAATCTAATTTTCAGAACATTTAAAATCTTTCCTTTCCAGTAAAGTGCCAAATTGATTAGCTTCTTTTTGCATAATGCGACTGGTCAAAGGGATATTTTTACTTCGCTACGCTATCAAACGTGAATTCAATATTTTCATACTCCGATTTAAGATTTCTTTTTGAAATTAAAGAATTTGATTGTTGTATATTTTCTCGATTTTTCAAAACCGTTGAGGGAGAGGAATGCGATATGTTAAATTCTTTGCATGAATCGGCATTAGATTCGCCATTCTGCAGACGCCAGATTATTGCTGATTGTTCTTCAATAGTCAATTTGCGACTCAGAGATGATTGGGACATAATAAGCTAAATATCTTCAGAACGTTCGAAACAAAATTTGTCAATAAAAACTTAATGATTGAATACACGAATTTCACTTGCATAACAAGTCAAATATGCAGCTGAAACCAGAATTTTTAGAAAACTATTTAATTTTTGCTGCGAGATTGAAATTTACGTGCGAATCAATTACTACACATCGTGGTTTCAAGAACAAGCATAAACATCAAACGGTTATTTGCCTTACAGCTAGGTTACAATTTCAAACACGCAACAATTTTTATTTCGTCGCTGTATCCGAATGCAAAATTTTTAAATCTTGAAAAAATTGACACTTTATCCAGAATCGTCATTATATCCGAAGTCGCTACATCCTGATGAATTTCTATGGAAAATATGTTTTAATATCAATGGATTCAGAATTTACGTTGTAATATCCGCATGGCCGTTTAAACCGAAGTCGATATAGGCGAACTTCACTGTAACTCAAAAGTAAAAAAAGTAAAGAAAACTACAAAAATAAATATTCCCGAAAAAGTCTTTTGCTTAACAACAAAAAAGAAAACAAAATATTTCTTTGAACTGACTTTTTCACTGTTCGCTCCTTTTCGGCACGACTTCACAACTTCTCGTGGACTACTTCTAGTTACGAGTGTCGTCCCCTACTTCTCTTTTCCAATGACAGCTCTACCCACTACTTTCTTTAAAAGTTTCTTCATCTAGTGTACGGGTTGGTGTCTCCTTCTCTATTTAGCCACCAACGTACATAATTTTACAGGCGTTTAATTTACTCAAGGGAGTTGCAGTTCAGAAATTACCTTTGAATGAAAGTCTTTTTTTGTATATATGACAATCGGGACAGTTGTCAAACGTTATCCACCGCCTTAAGAACCTTTAAGTGTTTCAAGAACTTCGTGTGCTGTTGATTTGTGTGGAGGGCTGGGTAGAATTACAGCTTTTACATGCAAT
Source organism: Eristalinus aeneus (assembly GCA_955652365.1). Taxonomy (NCBI): domain Eukaryota; kingdom Metazoa; phylum Arthropoda; class Insecta; order Diptera; family Syrphidae; genus Eristalinus; species Eristalinus aeneus. Next base: position 75,962,476 of record OY019130.1, read on the forward strand.
ACTGGAACAACTTGGAGTTAAAACTTTCGTCATTTACTAAGTTTTTGTCAGATATGCAACGCGATAAAATTAATTTTCATAAAAAAATTAATTTCAAGTACTTGCTCTGCAGAGTTTTCTCACGGACATGTTTCAAAATGGACGCACAAGTCAATAATGCCCTTTCCACTCCTTCCCCCTACACTAATTCTTAAACTTAAGACGACCATCTCAAAGTGCTGGTGTGCTAATTAAATTGACCTCAGACAAGCATTATTTTTTATTCACACCTCGAAGACGACAGTACAAAGGTACCGCTTCTTTGCCATTGTTATTCAAAATATAAAAAAACATGTTTATTTTCTTTTTCAAAACCGTAATGGTTTTACAAATGCCATTTATCATGCCCTATAAAAGTTATTTGCATAAATTATCTATCTGTCCAATAAGCGATGGCATCAATTATTACCGACCATTGGAACACAGACGTTTACTGATGCTAATGTATGCCAGATTGGACGCGGGGAATTTTCTCATTAAAATTGTGTTTTTTAATATTATCTGTGCTGTAGCTGACATATGTCAAATGATAAATCATATTGGTAGCTCAATTCAGACGGGTATAGGTTAGGAAAATTTCATGTCGGTCGTGGTAGGTTCTGGTAACGTCTTTAACAGTAAAAGATCCATTTGAAAGTGATTTTTAAGACTCAAACACTCCTATATATCAGTGGGATTATTTAACATTCAAACGAACAAAAAGTCTCCGAACATTGTTTTCATGGGTTCGTTTCAAGAAATGGTGCGTAAGTCTGTTGGCATAACACAATTTGCAAACTAAAAACTTGCTGGAAGCAATACGAATTGACAATTGTATTTTAGCTTTTTTGTCTGGAGAGGAATATGAAGAAACTTCAGGGGTTTAAAGATTAAGTGACTGACACAACATAAGTATGAACACTTTATCAAAATCTTTATCGTTGCAAAGTACTAAACCTAAATTACCCTTTAGTTCTATTGAGAGTTGGTTCCTTGACTATTTCTTGAGAAATAGAATTTCTGGGTTTTCGGCAAATTTTGGTGATCCCGCATCTTTTGTGACGCAAACATTTACGAATCATTAATGTCACTTTCACATACGACTCATATTTGTGCAGCATCAGTGATAAGAGAAGATTAATTAACTTCTCGGAAAATGTAATTAGATTTGTGAGCAGTATTTATAGGAATCCAAAGACGAACTCAACATTGTTTTAAGTAAAATCGACAAACAAATTAGCTCGCATTAAAAAACTGTCCAAGTAATGTTCCTTGAATAATTTAGCCCTCTTCATAAAGGTTGCTTTTCTACATAGGAATAGACAGGCTAAAGTTTAAAACTATCCAAAAGCGATTCTAGAAGTCAATGTCTCAGTGTTAAATGACGGAAAATGCGAATTCAATTTAAATTGGTTTTATTTTTCAATATATTCTCCCCTAACATCAATGCATTTGTAACATTTTCAGATAAGCTTTATTAAACCTTCAAAGAAATAAATTTCCTCTTTCTCTGCAAATTACACATTTATTGCCGACTCGAGTTCCACGAAGACATTTTTTCAAATCCGGAAGCAGGAAATAATGACTGGGGGCAAGGTCTGGACAATAGGGTGGGTGTTGAATTTCTTCAAAACCACAATCTAGCGCAGAAACCTTGGAAATTCGCGCCGTGTGAACAAAAGCGTTGTCATGAAGAAGCAACACACCCGCTGCGAGTTTACCCCGTCTTTTCTTTTTAATTTCCTCCCCAAACTATGCAAAATGGAAGCGTAGGATGTGGCGTTGATGGTTTCACCTTTTTTTTGTACTTAATAAGCAAGATTATCTTTGAGTCCCGAAAAACTATGGCCATGCGCTTCCCGGCAGACGGAATGACTTTGAACTTCC